>OY776117.1:95650129-96960843 GCA_963675035.1 Allygus modestus
AGAGAAATACACACAGAACACGGTTGATAGCTAGATGCACCCTCTCTGGTCTATCTGAGAGACGACAACCTCCAACAATCTCCCCTACATTATCGTCCTTGAACATCTGAAGAAGGGAGAGAAATTCACACAGAACACTGTTTATAACTAGATGCAACCTCTCTGGTCTATCTGAGAGACGACAACCTCCAACAATCTCCCCTACATCATCTGAAGAAGGGAGAGAAATACACACAGAACACGGTTGATAACTAGATGCACCCTCTCTGGTCTATCTGAAAAACGACAACCTCCAACAATCTCCCCTACATCATCGTCCTTGAACATCTGAAGAAGGGAGAGAAATACACACAGAACACTGTTGATAACTAGATGCACCCTCTCTGGTCTATCTGAGAGACGACAACCTCCAACAATCTCCCCTACATCATCTAAAGAAGGGAGAGAAAAACACACAGAACACGGTTGATAACTAGATGCACCCTCTCTGGTCTATCTGAGAGACGACAACCTCCAACAATCTCCCATACATCATCGTCCTTGAACATCTGAAAAAGGGAGAGAAATACACACAGAACACTGTTTATAACTAGATGCACCCTCTCTGGTCTATCTGAGAGACGACAACCTCCAACAATCTCCCCTACATCATCGTCCTTGAACATCTGAAGAAGGGAGAGGATACACACAGAACACTGTTTATAACTAGATGCACCCTCTCTGGTCTATCTGAGAGACGAAAACCTCCAAAAATCTCCCCTACATCATCTGAAGAAGGGAGAGAAAATACACACAGAACACGGTTGATAGCTAGATGCACCCTCTCTGGTCTATCCTGAGAGACGACAACCTCCAACAATCTCCCCTACATCAGTGTCCTTGAACATCTGAAGAAGGGAGAGAAATACACACAGAACACTGTTTATAACTAGATGCACCCTCTCTGGTCTATCTGAGAGACGACAACCTCCAACAATCTCCCCTACATCATCTGAAGAAGGGAAAGAAATACACACAGAACACGGTTGATAACTAGATGCACCCTCTCTGGTCTATCTGAAAGACGACAACCTCCAACGATCTCCCCTACATCATCGTCCTTGAACATCTTAAGAAGGGAGAGAAATACACACAGAACACTGTTGATAACTAGATGCACCCTCTCTGGTCTATCTGAGACGACAACCTCCAACAATCTCCCCTACAACATCTGAAGAAGGGAGAGAAATACACACAGAACACTGTTGATAACTAGATGCACCCTATCTGGTCTATCTGAGAGACGACAACCTCCAACAATCTCCCCTACATCATTTGAAGAAGGGAGAGAAATACACACAGAACACGGTGTATAACTAGATGCACCCTCGCTGGTCTATCTGAGAGACGACAACCTCCAACAATCTCTCCTACATCATCTGAAGAAGGGTGAGAAATACACACAGAACACGGTTGATAACTAGATGCACCCTCTCTGGTCTATCTGAGAGACGACAACCTCCAACAATCTCCCCTACAACATCTGAAGAAGGGAGAGAAATACACACAGAACACGGTTGATAACTAGATGCACCCTCTCTGGTCTATCTGAGAGACGAAACCTCCAACAATCTCCCCTACATCATCTGAAGACGGGAGAGAAATACACACAGAACACGGTTGATAATTAGATGCACCCTCTCAGGTCTATCTGAGAGACGAAAACCTCCAACAATCTCCCCTACATCATCGTCGTTGAACATTTGAAAAAGGGAGAGAAATACACACAGAACATTGTTTATAACTAGATGCACCCTCTCTGGTCTATCTGACAGACGACAACCTCCAACAATCTCCCCTACATCATCTGAAGAAGGGAGATAAATACACACAGATCACGGTTGATAACTAGATGCACCCTCTCTGGTCTATCTGAGAGACGACAACCTCCAACAATCTCCCCTACATCATCGTCCTTGAACATCTGAAGAAGGGAGAGAAATACACACAGAACACTGTTTATAACTAGATGCACCCTCTCTGGTCTATCTGAGAGACGACAACCTCCAACAATCTCGCCTACACCATCGTCCTTGAACATCTGAAGAAGGGAGAGAAATACACACAGAACACTGTTTATAACTAGATGCACCCTCTCTGATCTATCTGAGAGACGACAACCTCCAACAATCTCCCCTACATCATCTGAAGAAGGGAGAGAAATACACACAGAACACGGTTGATAACTAGATGCACCCTCTCTGGTCTATCTGAGAGACGACAACCTCCAACAATCTCCCCTACATCTTCGTCCTTGAACATCTGAAGAAGGGAGAGAAATACACACAGAACACTGTTGATAACTAGATGCACCTTCTCTGGTCTATCTGAGAGACGTAAACCTCCAACAATCTCCCCTACATAATCTGAGAAAGGGAGAGAAATACACACAGAACACGGTTGATAACTACATGCACCCTCTCTGGTCTATCTGAGAGACGACAACCTTCAACAATCTCCCCTACATCATCTGAAGAAGGGAGATAAATACACACAGAACACGTTTGATAACTAGATGCACCCTCTCTGGTCTATCTGAGAGACGACAACTTCCAACAATTTCCCCTACATCATCGTCCTTGAACATCTGAAGATGGGAGAGAAATACACACAGAACACGGTTGATAACTAGATGCACCCTCTCTGGTCTATCTGAGAGACGACAACCTCCAACGATCTTCCCTACATCATCTGAAGAAGGGAGAGAAATACACACAGAACACGGTTGATAACTGAAAAACCCTCTCTGGTCTATCTGAGAGACGACAACCTCCAACAATCTCCCATACATCATCGTCCTTGATCATCTGAAGAAGGGAGAGAAATTCACACAGAACACTGTTGATAACTAGATGCACCCTCTCTGGTCTATCTGAGAGACGACAACCTCCAACAATCTCCCCTACATCATTTGAAGAAGGGAGAGAAATACACACAGAACACGGTTGATAACTAGATGCACCCTCTCTGGTCTATCTGAGAGACGACAACCTCCAACAATCTCCCCTACATCATCGTCCTTGAACATCTGAAGAAGGGAGAGAAATACAGACAGAACACTGTTTATAACTAGATGCACCCTCTCTGGTCTATCTGAGAGACGACAACCTCCAACAATCTCCCCTACATCATCTGAAGAAGGCAGAGAAATACACACAGAACACGGTTGATAACTAGATGCACCCTCTCTGGTCTATCTGAAAGACGACAACCTCCAACAATCTCCCCTACATCATCGTCCTTGAACATCTGAAGAAGGGAGAGAAATTCACACAGAACACTGTTGATAACTAGATGCACTCTCTCTGGTCTATTTGAGAGACGACAATTCCAACAATCTCCCCTACATCATCTGAAGAAGGGAGAGAAATACACACAGAACACGGATGATAACTAGATGCACCCTCTCTGTTCTATCTGAGAGACGACAACCTCCAACAATCTCCCCTACATCATCGTCCTTGAACATCTGAAGAAGGGAGAGAAATAAACACAGAACACTGTTTATAAATAGATGCACCCTCTCTGGTCTATCTGAGAGACGACAACCTCCAACAATCTCCCCTACAACATCTGAAGAAGGGAGAGAAATACACTCAGAACACTGTTGATAACTAGATGCACCGTCTCTGGTCTATCTGAGAGATGAAAACCTCCAACAATCTCCCCTACATCATCGTCCTTGAACATCTGAAGAAGGGAGAGAAATACACACAGAACACGGTTGATAACTAGATGCACCCTCTCTGGTCTATCTGAGAGACAACAACCTCCAACAATCTCCCCTACATCATCTGAAGAAGGGAGGGAAATACACACAGAACACGGTTGATAACTAGATGCACCCTCTCTGGTCTATCTGAGAGACGACCACCTCCAACAATCTCCCCTACATCACCGTCCTTGAACATCTGAAGAAGGGAGAGAAATACACACAGAACACGGTTGATAACTAGATGCACCCTCTCTGGTCTATCTGAGAGACGACAACCTCCAACAATCTCCCCTACATCATCGTCCTTGAACATCTGAAGAAGGGAGAGAAATACACACAGAACACTGTTTATAACTAGATGCACCCTCTCTGGTCTATCTAAGAGACGACAACCTCCAACAATCTCCCCTTCATCATCGTCCTTGAACATCTGAAAAAGGGAGAGAAATACACACAGAACACTGTTTATAACTAGATGCACCCTCTCTGGTCTATCTGAGAGGCGACAACTTCCAACAATCTCCCCTACATCATCTGAAGAAGGGAGAGAAATACACACAGATCACGGTTGATAACTAGATGCACCCTCTCTGGTCTATCTGAGAGACGACAACCTCCAACAATCTCCCCTACATCATCGTCCTTGAACATCTGAAGAAGGGAGAGAAATACACACAGAACACTGTTTATAACTAGATGCACCCTCTCTGGTCTATCTGAGAGACGATAACCTCCAACAATCTCCCCTACATCATCGTCCTTGAACATCTGAAGAAGGGAGAGAAATACACACAGAACACTGTTTATAACTAGATGCACCCTCTCTGGTCTATCTGAGAGACGACAACCTCCAACGATCGCCCCTACATCATCTGAAGAAGGGAGAGAAATACACACAGAACACGGTTGATTACTAGATGCACCCTCTCTGGTCTATCTGAGAGACGACAACCTCCAACAAATTCCCCTACATCTTCGTCCTTGAACATCTGAAGAAGGGAGAGAAATACACACAGAACACTGTTGATAACTAGATGCACCCTCTCTGGTCTATCTGAGAGACGACAACCTCCAACAGTCTCCCCTACAACATCTGAAGAAGGGAGATAAATACACACAGAACACTGTTGATAACTAGATGCACCCTCTCTGGTCTATCTGAGAGACGACAACCTCCAACAATCTCCCCTACATAATCTGAAGATGGGAGAGAAATACACACAGAACACGGTGTATAACTAGATGCACCCTCGCTGGTCTATCTGAGATTCGACAACCTCCAACAATCTCCCCTACATCATCTAAAGAAGGGAGAGAAATACACACAGAACACGGTTGATAACTAGATGCACCCTCTCTGGTCTATCTGAGAGACGACAACCTCCAATAATCTCCCCTACAACATCTGAAGAAGGGAGAGAAATACACACAGAACACTGTTGATAACTAGATGCCCCCTCTCTGGTCTATCCGAGAGACGACAACCTCCAACAATCTCCCCTACAACATCTGAAGAAGGGAGAGAAATACACACAGAACACGGTTGATAACTAGATGCACCCTCTCTGGTCTATCTGAGAGACGACAACCTCCAACAATCTCCCCTACATCATCTGAAGAAGGGAGAGAAATACACACAGAACACGGTTGATAACTAGATGCACCCTCTAAGGTCTATCTGAGAGACGACAACCTCCAACAATCTCCCCTACATCATCGTCCTTGAACATCTGAAAAAGGGAGAGAAATACACACAGAACACTATTTATAACTAGATGCACCCTCTCTGGTCTATCTGAGAGACGACAACCTCCAACAATCTCCCCTACATCATCTGAAGAAGGGAGATAAATATACACAGATCACGGTTGATAACTAGATGCACCCTCTCTGGTCTATCTGAGAGACGACAACCTCCAAAAATCTCCCCTACATCATCGTCCTTGAACATCTGAAGAAGGGAGAGAAATACACACAGAACACTGTTTATAACTAGATGCACCCTCTCTGGTCTATCTGAGAGACGACAACCTCCAACAATCTCCCCTACATCATCGTCCTTGAACATCTGAAGAAGGGAGAGAAATACACACAGAACACTGTTTATAACTAGATGCACCCTCTCTGATCTATCTGAGAGACGACAACCTCCAACAATCTCCCCTACATCATCTGAAGAAGGGAGAGAAATACACACAGAACACGGTTGATAACTAGATGCACCCTCTCTGGTCTATCTGAGAGACGACAACCTCCAACAAACTCCACTACATCTTCGTCCTTAAACATCTGAAGAAGGGAGAGAAATACACACAGAACACTGTTGATAACTAGATGCACCCTCTCTGGTCTATCTGAGAGACGTAAACCTCCAACAATCTCCCCTACATAATCTGAGAAAGGGAGAGAAATACACACAGAACACGGTTGATAACTAGATGCACCCTCTCTGGTCTATCTGAGAGACGACAACCTTCAACAATCTCCACTACATCATCTGAAGAAGGGAGAGAAATACACACAGAACACGTTTGATAACTAGATGCACCCTCTCTGGTCTATCTGAGAGACGACAACTTCCAACAATCTCCCCTACATCATCGTCCTTGAACATCTGAAGATGGGAGAGAAATACACACAGAACACGGTTGATAACTAGATGCACCCTCTCTGGTCTATCTGAGAGACGACAACCTCCAACGATCTTCCCTACATCATCTGAAGAAGGGAGAGAAATACACACAGAACACGGTTGATAACTAGATGCACCCTCTCTGGTCTATCTGAGAGACGACAACCTCCAACAATCTCCCATACATCATCGTCCTTGATCATCTGAAGAAGGGAGAGGAATTCACACAGAACACTGTTGATAACTAGATGCACCCTCTCTGGTCTATCTGAGAGACGACAACCTCCAACAATCTCCCCTACAACATCTGAAGAAGGGAGAGTAATACACACAGAACACTGTTGATAACTATATGCACCCTCTCTGGTCTATCTGAGAGACGACAACCTCCAACAATCTCCCCTACATCATCTTAAGAAGGGAGAGAAATACACACAGAACACGGTTTATAACTAGATGCACCCTCTCTGGTCTATCTGAGAGACGACAACCTCCAACAATCTCCCCTACATCATCGTCCTTGAACATCTGAAGAAGGAAAGAAATACACACAGAACACTGTTTATAACTAGATGCACCCTCTCTGGTCTATCTGAGAGACGACAACCTCCAACAATCTCCCCTACATCATCTGAAGAAGGGGGAGAAATACACACAGAACACGGTTGATAACTAGATGCACCCTCTCTGGTCTATCTGAGAGACAACAACCTCCAACAATCTCCCCTACATCATCGTCCTTGAACATCTGAAGAAGGGAGAGAAATACACACAGAACACGGTTGATAACTAGATGCACCCTCTCTGGTCTATCTGAGAGACAACAACCTCCAACAATCTCCCCTACATCATCTGAAGAAGGGAGGGAAATACACACAGAACACGGTTGATAACTAGATGCACCCTCTCTGATCTATCTGAGAGACGACCACCTCCAACAATCTCCCCTAGATCACCGTCCTTGAACATCTGAAGAAGGGAGAGAAATACACACAGAACACGGTTGATAACTAGATGCACCCTCTCTGGTCTATCTGAGAGAAGACAACCTCCAACAATCTCCCCTACATTATCGTCCTTGAACATCTGATGAAGGGAGAGAAATACACACAGAACACTGTTTATAACTAGATGCACCCTCTATGGTCTATCTAAGAAACGACAACCTCCAACAATCTCCCCTTCATTATCGTCCTTGAACATCTGAAGAAGGCAGAGAAATACACACAGAACACGGTTGATAACTAGATGCACCCTCTCGGGTCTATCTGAGAGACGACAACCTCCAACAATCTCCCCTACATCATCGTCCTTGAACATCTGAATAAGGGAGAGAAATACACATTTAACACTGTTTATAACTAGATGCACCCTCTCTGGTCTATCTGAGAGACGACAACCTCCAACAATCTCCCCTATATCATCGTCCTTGAACATCTGAAGAAGGGAGAGAAATACACACAGAACACTGTTTATAAATAGATGCACCCTCTCTGGTCTATCTGAGAGACGACAACCTCCAACAATCTCCCCTACATCATCTGATGAAGGGAGAGAAATACACACAGAACTCGGTTGATAACTAGATGCACCCTCTCTGGTCTATCTGAGAACCGACAACCTCCAACAATCTCCCCTACATCATCGTCCTTGAACATCTGAAGAAGGGAGAGAAATACACACAGAACACTGTTTATAACTAGATGCACCCTCTCTGGTCTATCTGAGAGACGACAACCTCCAATAATCTCCCCTACAACATTTAAAGAAGGGAGAGAAATACACACAGAACACTGTTGATAACTAGATGCCCCCTCTCTGGTCTATCTGAGAGACGACAACCTCCAACAATCTCCCCTACAACATCTGAAGAAGAGAGAGAAATATACACAGAACACGGTTGATAACTAGATGCACCCTCTCTGGTCTATCTGAGAGACGACAACCTCTAACAATCTCCCCTACATCATCTGAAGAAGGGAGAGAAATACACACAGAACACGGTTGATAACTAGATGCACCCTCTCAGGTCTATCTGAGAGACGACAACCTCCAACAATCTCCCCTACATCATCGTCCTTGAACATCTGAAAAAGGGAGAGAAATACACACAGAACACTGTTTATAACTAGATGCACCCTCTCTGGTCTATCTGAGAGACGACAACCTCCAACAATCTCCCCTACATCATCTGAAGAAGGGAGAGAAATACACACAAATCACGGTTGATAACTAGATGCACCCTCTCTGGTCTATCTGAGAGACGACAACATCCAACAATCTCCCCTACATCATCGTCCTTGGACATCTGAAGAAGGGAGAGAAATACACACAGAACACTGTTTATAACTAGATGCACCCTCTCTGGTCTATCTGAGAGACGACAACCTTCAACAATCTCCCCTACATCATCTGAAGAAGGGAGAGAAATACACACAGAACACGTTTGATAACTAGATGCACCCTCTATGGTCTATCTAAGAGACGACAACCTCCAACAATCTCCCCTACATCATCGTCCTTGATCATCTGAAGAAGGGAGAGAAATTCACACAGAACACGGTTGATAACTAGATGCACCCTCTCTGGTCTATCTGAGAGACGACAACCTCCAACAATCTCCCCTACATCATCGTCCTTGAACATCTGAATAAGGGAGAGAAATACACATTTAACACTGTTTATAACTAGATGCACCCTCTCTGGTCTACCTGAGAGACGACAACCTCCAACAATCTCCCCTATATCATCGTCCTTGCACATCTGAAGAAGGGAGAGAAATACACACAGAACACTGTTTATAACTAGATGCACCCTCTCTGGTCTATCTGAGAGACGACAACCTCCAACAATCTCCCCTACATCATCTGATGAAGGGAGAGAAATACACACAGAACACGGTTGATAACTAGATGCACCCTCTCGGGTCTATCTGAGAGACGACAACCTCCAACAATCTCCCCTACATCATCGTCCTTGATCATCTGAAGAAGGGAGAGAAATTCACACAGAACACGGTTGATAACTAGATGCACCCTCTCTGGTCTATCTGAGAGACGACAACCTCCAACGATCTTCCCTACATCATCTGAAGAAGGGAGAGAAATACACACAGAACACGGTTGATAACTAGATGCACCCTCTCGGGTCTATCTGAGAGACGACAACCTCCAACAATCTCCCCTACATCATCGTCCTTGATCATCTGAAGAAGGGAGAGAAATTCACACAGAACACGGTTGATAACTAGATGCACCCTCTCTGGTCTATCTGAGAGACGACAACCTCCAACAATCTCCCCTACATCATCTGAAGAAGGGAGAGAAATACACACAGAACACGGTTTATAACTAGATGCACCCTCTCTGGTCTATCTGAGAGACGACCACCTCCAACAATCTCCCCTACATCACCGTCCTTGAACATCTGAAGAAGGGAGAGAAATACACACAGAACACGGTTGATAACTAGATGCACCCTCTCTGGTCTATCTGAGAGACGACAACCTCCAACAATCTCCCCTACATCATCGTCCTTGAACATCTGAAGAAGGGAGAGAAATACACACAGAACACTGTTTATAACTAGATGCACCCTCTCTGGTCTATCTAAGAGACGACAACCTCCAACAATCTCCCCTTCATCATCGTCCTTGAACATCTGAAGAAGGCAGAGAAATACACACAGAACACGGTTGATAACTAGATGCACCCTCTCGGGTCTATCTGAGAGACGACAACCTCCAACAATCTCCCCTACATCATCGTCCTTGAACATCTGAATAAGGGAGAGAAATTCACATTTAACACTGTTTATAACTAGATGCACCTTCTCTGGTCTATCTGAGAGACGACAACCTCCAACAATCTCCCCTATATCATCGTCCTTGAACATCTGAAGAAGGGAGAGAAATACACACAGAACACTGTTTATAACTAGATGCACCCTCTCTGGTCTATCTGAGAGACGACAACCTCCAACAATCTCCCCTACATCATCTGATTAAGGGAGAGAAATACACACAGAACTCGGTTGATAACTAGATGCACCCTCTCTGGTCTATCTGAGAGACGACAACCTCCAACAATCTCCCCTACATCATCGTCCTTGAACATCTGAAGAAGGGAGAGAAATACACACAGAACACTGATTTATAACTAGATGCACCCTCTCTGGTCTATCTGAGAGACGACAACCTCCAATAATCTCCCCTACAACATCTGAAGAAGGGAGAGAAATACACACAGAACACTGTTGATAACTAGATACCCCCTCTCTGGTCTATCTGAGAGACGACAACCTCCAACAATCTCCCCTACAACATCTGAAGAAGAGAGAGAAATACACACAGAACACGGTTGATAACTAGATGCACCCTCTCTGGTCTATCTGAGAGACGCCAACCTCCAACAATCTCCCCTACATCATCTGAAGAAGGGAGAGAAATACACACAGAACACGGTTGATAACTAGATGCACCCTCTCAGGTCTATCTGAGAGACGACAACCTCCAACAATCTCCCCTACATCATCGTCCTTGAACATCTGAAAAAGGGAGAGAAATACACACAGAACACTGTTTATAACTAGATGCACCCTCTCTGGTCTATCTGAGAGACGACAACCTCCAACAATCTCCCCTACATCATCAGAAGAAGGGAGAGAAATACACACAGATCACGGTTGATAACTAGATGCACCCTCTCTGGTCTATCTGAGAGACGACAACATCCAACAATCTCCCCTACATCATCGTCCTTGAACATCTGAAGAAGGGAGAGAAATACACACAGAACACTGTTTATAACTAGATGCACCCTCTCTGGTCTATCTGAGAGACGACAACCTTCAACAATCTCCCCTACATCATCTGAAGAAGGGAGAGAAATACACACAGAACACGTTTGATAACTAGATGCACGCTCTCTGGTCTATCTGAGAGACGACAACTTCCAACAATATCCCCTACATCATCGTCCTTGAACATCTGAAGATGGGAGAGAAATACACACAGAACACGGTTGATAACTAGATGCACCCTCTCTGGTCTATCTGAGAGACGACAACCTCCAACGATCTTCCCTACATCATCTGAAGAAGGGAGAAAAATACACACAGAACACGGTTGATAACTAGATGCACCCTCTCTGGTCTATCTGAGAGACGACAACCTCCAACAATCTCCCCTACATCATCGTCCTTGATCATCTGAAGAAGGGAGAGAAATTCACACAGAACACGGTTGATAACTAGATGCACTCTCTCTGGTCTATCTGAGAGACGACAACCTCCAACAATCTCCCCTACATCATCTGAAGAAGGGAGAGAAATACACACAGAACACGGTTGATAACTAGATGCACCCTCTCTGGTCTATCTGAGAGACGACAAACTCCAACAATCTCCTCTACATCATCGTCCTTGAACATCTGAAGAAGGGAGAGAAATACACACAGAACACTGTTTATAACTAGATGCACCCTCTCTGGTCTATCTGAGAGACGACAACCTACAACAATCTCCCCTACATCATCTGAAGAAGGGAGAGAAATACACACAGAACACGGTAGATAACTAGATGCACCCTCTCTGGTCTATCTGAGAGACGACAACCTCCAACAATCTCCCCTACATCATCGTCCTTGAACATCTGAAGAAGGGAGAGAAATACACACAGAACACTGTTTATAACTAGATGCACCCTCTCTGGTATATTTGAGAGACGACAACCTCCAACAATCTCCCCTACATCATCTGAAGAAGGGAGAGAAATACACACAGAACACGGATGATAACTAGATGCACCCTCTCTGGTCTATCTGAGAGACGACAACCTTCAACAATCTCCCCTACATCATCTGAAGAAGGGAGGGAAATACACACAGAACACGGATGATAACTAGATGCACCCTCTCTGGTCTATCTGAGAGACGACAACCTCCAACAATCTCCCCTACATCATCGTCCTTGAACATCTGAAGAAGGGAGAGAAATACACACAGAACACTGTTTATAACTAGATGCACCCTCTCTGGTATATTTGAGAGACGACAACCTCCAACAATCTCCCCTACATCATCTGAAGAAGGGAGAGAAATACACACAGAACACGGATGATAACTAGATGCACCCTCTCTGGTCTATCTGAGAGACGACAACCTCCAACAATCTCCCCTACATCATCGTCCTTGAACATCTGAAGAGGGGCGAGAAATACACACAGAACACTGTTTATAAATAGATGCACCCTCTCTGGTCTATCTGAGAGACGACAACCTCCAACAATCTCCCCTACAACATCTGAAGAAGGGAGAGAAATACACTCAGAACACTGTTGATAACTAGATGCACCCTCTCTGGTCTATCTGAGAGACGACAACCTCCAACAATCTCCCCTACATCATCGTCCTTGAACATCTGAAGAAGGGAGAGAAATACACACAGAACACGGTTGATAACTAGATGCACCCTCTCTGGTCTATCTGAGATACGACAACCTTCAACAATCTCCCCTACATCATCTGAAGAAGGGAGGGAAATACACACAGAACACGGTTGATAACTAGATGCACCCTCTCTGGTCTATCTGAGAGACGACAACCTCCAACAATCTCCCCTACATCATCGTCCTTGAACATCTGAAGAAGGGAGAGAAATACACACAGAACACTGTTTATAACTAGATGCACCCTCTCTGGTCTAACTGAGAGACGACAACCTCCAACAATCTCCCCTACATCATCGTCCTTGAAGATCTGAAGAAGGGAGAGAAAAACACACAGAACACTGTTTATAACTAGATGCACCCTCTCTGGTCTATCTAAGAGACGACAACCTCCAACAATCTCCCCTTCATCATCGTCCTTGAACATCTGAAGAAGGGAGAGAAATACACACAGAACACGGTTGATAACTAGATGCACCCTCTCGGGTCTATCTGAGAGACGACAACCTCCAACAATCTCCCCTTCATCATCGTCCTTGAACATCTGAAGAAGGCAGAGAAATACACACAGAACACGGTTGATAACTAAATGCACCCTCTCGGGTCTATCTGAGAGACGACAACCTCCAACAATCTCCCCTACATCATCGTCCTTGAACATCTGAATAAGGGAGAGAAATACACATTTAACACTGTTTATAACTAGATGCACCCTCTCTGGTCTATCTGAGAGACGACAACCTCCAACAATCTCCCCTACAACATCTGAAGAAGAGAGAGAAATACACACAGAACACGGTTGATAACTAGATGCACCCTCTCTGGTCTATCTGAGAGACGCCAACCTCCAACAATCTCCCCTACATCATCTGAAGAAGGGAGAGAAATACACACAGAACACGGTTGATAACTAGATGCACCCTCTCAGGTCTATCTGAGAGACGACAACCTCCAACAATCTCCCCTACATCATCTGAAGAAGGGAGAGAAATACACACAGAACACGGATGATAACTAGATGCACCCTCTCTGGTCTATCTGAGAGACGACAACCTCCAACAATCTCCCCTACATCATCGTCCTTGAACATCTGAAGAAGGGAGAGAAATACACACAGAACACTGTTTATAACTAGATGCACCCTCTCTGGTATATTTGAGAGACGACAACCTCCAACAATCTCCCCTACATCATCTGAAGAAGGGAGAGAAATACACACAGAACACGGATGATAACTAGATGCACCCTCTCTGGTCTATCTGAGAGACGACAACCTCCAACAATCTCCCCTACATCATCGTCCTTGAACATCTGAAGAGGGGCGAGAAATACACACAGAACACTGTTTATAAATAGATGCACCCTCTCTGGTCTATCTGAGAGACGACAACCTCCAACAATCTCCCCTACAACATCTGAAGAAGGGAGAGAAATACACTCAGAACACTGTTGATAACTAGATGCAACCTCTCTGGTCTATCTGAGAGACGACAACCTCCAACAATCTCCCCTACATCATCGTCCTTGAACATCTGAAGAAGGGAGAGAAATACACACAGAACACGGTTGATAACTAGATGCACCCTCTCTGGTCTATCTGAGAGACGACAACCTTCAACAATCTCCCCTACATCATCTGAAGAAGGGAGGGAAATACACACAGAACACGGTTGATAACTAGATGCACCCTCTCTGGTCTATCTGAGAGACGACAACCTCCAACAATCTCCCCTACATCATCGTCCTTGAACATCTGAAGAAGGGAGAGAAATACACACAGAACACTGTTTATAACTAGATGCACCCTCTCTGGTCTAACTGAGAGACGACAACCTCCAACAATCTCCCCTACATCATCGTCCTTGAAGATCTGAAGAAGGGAGAGAAAAACACACAGAACACTGTTTATAACTAGATGCACCCTCTCTGGTCTATCTAAGAGACGACAACCTCCAACAATCTCCCCTTCATCATCGTCCTTGAACATCTGAAGAAGGGAGAGAAATACACACAGAACACGGTTGATAACTAGATGCACCCTCTCGGGTCTATCTGAGAGACGACAACCTCCAACAATCTCCCCTTCATCATCGTCCTTGAACATCTGAAGAAGGCAGAGAAATACACACAGAACACGGTTGATAACTAAATGCACCCTCTCGGGTCTATCTGAGAGACGACAACCTCCAACAATCTCCCCTACATCATCGTCCTTGAACATCTGAATAAGGGAGAGAAATACACATTTAACACTGTTTATAACTAGATGCACCCTCTCTGGTCTATCTGAGAGACGACAACCTCCAACAATCTCCCCTACAACATCTGAAGAAGAGAGAGAAATACACACAGAACACGGTTGATAACTAGATGCACCCTCTCTGGTCTATCTGAGAGACGCCAACCTCCAACAATCTCCCCTACATCATCTGAAGAAGGGAGAGAAATACACACAGAACACGGTTGATAACTAGATGCACCCTCTCAGGTCTATCTGAGAGACGACAACCTCCAACAATCTCCCCTACATCATCGTCCTTGAACATCTGAAAAAGGGAGAGAAATACACACAGAACACTGTTTATAACTAGATGCACCCTCTCTGGTCTATCTGAGAGACGACAACCTCCAACAATCTCCCCTACATCATCTGAAGAAGGGAGAGAAATACACACAGATCACGGTTGATAACTAGAGGCACCCTCTCTGGTCTATCTGAGAGACGACAACATCCAACAATCTCCCCTACATCATCGTCCTTGAACATCTGAAGAAGGGAGAGAAATACACACAGAACACTGTTTATAACTAGATGCACCCTCTCTGGTCTATCTGAGAGACGACAACCTTCAACAATCTCCCCTACATCATCTGAAGAAGGGAGAGAAATACACACAGAACACGTTTGATAACTAGATGCACCCTCTCTGGTCTATCTGAGAGACGACAACTTCCAACAATATCCCCTACATCATCGTCCTTGAACATCTGAAGATGGGAGAGAAATACACACAGAACACGGTTGATAACTAGATGCACCCTCTCTGGTCTATCTGAGAGACGACAACCTCCAACGATCTTCCCTACATCATCTGAAGAAGGGAGAGAAATACACACAGAACACGGTTGATAACTAGATGCACCCTCTCTGGTCTATCTGAGAGACGACAACCTCCAACAATCTCCCCTACATCATCGTCCTTGATCATCTGAAGAAGGGAGAGAAATTCACACAGAACACGGTTGATAACTAGATGCACCCTCTCTGGTCTATCTGAGAGACGACAACCTCCAACAATCTCCCCTACATCATCTGAAGAAGGGAGAGAAATACACACAGAACACGGTTGATAACTAGATGCACCCTCTCTGGTCTATCTGAGAGACGACAAACTCCAACAATCTCCTCTACATCATCGTCCTTGAACATCTGAAGAAGGGAGAGAAATACACATTTAACACTGTTTATAACTAGATGCACCCTCTCTGGTCTATCTGAGAGACGACAACCTCCAACAATCTCCCCTACATCATCTGAAGAAGGGAGAGAAATACACACAGAACACGGTTGATAACTAGATGCACCCTCTCTGGTCTATCTGAGAGACGACAACCTTCAACAATCTCCCCTACATCATCTGAAGAAGGGAGGGAAATACACACAGAACACGGTTGATAACTAGATGCACCCTCTCTGGTCTATCTGAGAGACGACAACCTCCAACAATCTCCCCTACATCATCGTCCTTGAACATCTGAAGAAGGGAGAGAAATACACACAGAACACTGTTTATAACTAGATGCACCCTCTCTGGTCTATCTGAGAGACGACAACCTCCAACAATCTCTCCTACATCATCGTCCTTGAAGATCTGAAGAAGGGAGAGAAAAACACACAGAACACTGTTTATAACTAGATGCACCCTCTCTGGTCTATCTAAGAGACGACAACCTCCAACAATCTCCCCTTCATCATCGTCCTTGAACATCTGAAGAAGGGAGAGAAATACACACAGAACACGGTTGATAACTAGATGCACCCTCTCGGGTCTATCTGAGAGACGACAACCTCCAACAATCTCCCCTACATCATCGTCCTTGAACATCTGAATAAGGGAGAGAAATACACATTTAACACTGTTTATAACTAGATGCACCCTCTCTGGTCTATCTGAGAGACGACAACCTCCAACAATCTCCCCTACATCATCTGAAGAAGGGAGAGAAATACACACAGAACACGGTTGATAACTAGATGCACCCTCTCTGGTCTATCTGAGAGACGACAACCTCCAACAATCTCCCCTACATCTTCGTCCTTGAACATCTGAAGAAGGGAGAGAAATACACACAGAACACTGTTTATAACTAGATGCACCCTCTCTGGTCTATCTGAGAGACGACAACCTCCAACAATCTCCCCTACAACATCTGACGAATGGAGAGTAATACACACAGAACACTGTTGATAACTAGATGCACCCTCTCTGGTCTATCTGAGGGACGACAACCTCCAACAATCTCCCCTACATCATCTGAAGAAGGGAGAGAAATACACACAGAACACGGTTGATAACTAGATGCACCCTCTCTGGTCTATCTGAGAGACGACAACCTCCAACAATCTCCCCTACATCATCGTCCATGAACATCTGAAGAAGGGAGAGAAATACACACAGAACACTGTTTATAACTAGATGCACCCTCTCTGGTCTATTTGAGAGACGACAACCTCCAACAATCTCCCCTACATCATCTGAAGAAGGGAGAGAAATACACACAGAACACGGATGATAACTAGATGCACCCTCTCTGGTCTATCTGAGAGACGACAACCTCCAACAATCTCCCCTACATCATCGTCCTTGAACATCTGAAGAAGGGAGAGAAATACACACAGAACACTGTTTATAACTAGATGCACCCTCTCTGGTCTATCTGAGAGGCGACAACCTCCAACAATCTCCCCTATATCATCTGAAGAAGGGAGAGAAATACACACAGAACAATGTTGATAACTAAATGCACCCTCTCTGATCTATCTGAGAGACGACAACCTCCAAAAATCTTCCCTACATCATCGTCCTTGAACATCTGAAGAAGGGAGAGAAATACACTAAGAACACGGTTGATAACTAGATGCACCCTCTCTGGTCTATCTGAGAGACGACAACCTCCAACAATCTCCCCTACATCATCGTCCTTGAACATCTGAAGAAGGGAGAGAAATACAAACAGAACACTGTTTATAACTAGATGCACCCTCTCTGGTCTATCTAAGAGACGACAACCTCCAACAATCTCCCCTACATCATCGTCCTTGAACATCTGAAGAAGGGAGAGAAATACACACAGAACACGGTTGATAACTAGATGCACCCTCTCGGGTCTATCTGAGAGACGACAAACTCCAACAATCTCCCCTACATCATCGTCCTTGAACATCTGAATAAGGGAGAGAAATACACACAGAACACTGTTTATAACTAGATGCACCCTCTCTGGTCTATCTAAGAGACGACAACCTCCAACAATCTCCCCTTCATCATCGTCCTTGAACATCTGAAGAAGGGAGAGAAATACACACAGAACACGGTTGATAACTAGATGCACCCTCTCGGGTCTATTTGAGAGACGACAACCTCCAACAATCTCCCCTACATCATCGTCCTTGAACATCTGAATAAGGGAGAGAAATACACATTTAACACTGTTTATAACTAGATGCACCCTCTCTGGTCTATCTGAGAGACGACAACCTCCAACAATCTCCCCTACATCATCTGAAGAAGGGAGAGAAATACACACAGAACACGGCTGATAACTAGATGCACCCTCTCTGGTCTATCTGAGAGACGACAACCTCCAACAATCTCCCCTACATCTTCGTCCTTGAACATCTGAAGAAGGGAGAGAAATACACACAGAACACTGTTTATAACTAGATGCACCCTCTCTGGTCTATCTGAGAGACGACAACCTCCAACAATCTCCCCTACAACATCTGACGAAGGGAGAGTAATACACACAGAACACTGTTGATAACTAGATGCACCCTCTCTGGTCTATCTGAGGGACGACAACCTCCAACAATCTCCCCTACATCATCTGAAGAAGGGAGAGAAATACACACAGATCACGGTTGATAACTAGATGCACCCTGTCTGGTCTATCTGAGAGACGACAACCTCCAACAATCTCCCCTACATCATCGTCCTTGAACATCTGAAGAAGGGAGAGAAATACACACAGAACACTGTTTATAACTAGATGCACCCTCTCTGGTCTATTTGAGAGACGACAACCTCCAACAATCTCCCCTACATCATCTGAAGAAGGGAGAGAAATACACACAGAACACGGATGATAACTAGATGCACCCTCTCTGGTCTATCTGAGAGACGACAACCTCCAACAATCTCCCCTACATCATCGTCCTTGAACATCTGAAGAAGGGAGAGAAATACACACAGAACACTGTTTATAACTAGATGCACCCTCTCTGGTCTATCTGAGAGGCGACAACCTCCAACAATCTCCCCTACATCATCTGAAGAAGGGAGAGAAATACACACAGAACAAGGTTGATAACTAAATGCACCCTCTCTGTTCTATCTGAGAGACGACAACCTCCAACAATCTCCCCTACATCATCGTCCTTGAACATCTGAAGAAGGGAGAGAAATACACACAGAACACGGTTGATAACTAGATGCACCCTCTCTGGTCTATCTGAGAGACGACAACCTCCAACAATCTCCCCTACATCATCGTCCTTGAACATCTGAAGAAGGGAGAGAAATACACACAGAACACTGTTTATAACTAGATGCACCCTCTCTGGTCTATCTAAGAGACGACAACCTCCAACAATCTCCCCTACATCATCGTCCTTGAACATCTGAAGAAGGGAGAGAAATACACACAGAACACGGTTGATAACTAGATGCACCCTCTCGGGTCTATCTGAGAGACGACAAACTCCAACAATCTCCCCTACATCATCGTCCTTGAACATCTGAATAAGGGAGAGAAATACACACAGAACACTGTTTATAACTAGATGCACCCTCTCTGGTCTATCTGAGAGACGACAACCTCCAACAATCTCCCCTACATCATCTGATGAAGGGAGAGAAATACACACAGAACACGGTTGATAACTAGATGCACCCTCTCTGGTCTATCTGAGAGACGACAACCTCCAACAAACTCCCCTACATCTTCGTCCTTGAACATATGAAAAAGGGAGAGAAATACACACAGAACACTGTTTATAAATAGATGCACCCTCTCTGGTCTATCTGAGAGACGACAACCTCCAACAATCTCCCCTACAAGATCTAAAGAAGGGAGAGAAATACATACAGAACACTGTTGATAACTAGATGTACCCTCTCTGGTCTATCTGAGAGACGACAACCTCCAACAATCTCCCCTACATCATCTGAAGAAGGGAGAGAAATACACACAGAAAACGGTTGATAACTAGATGCACCCTCTCTGGTCTATCTGAGAGACGACAACCTCCAACAATCTCCCCTACATCATCTGAAGAAGGGAGAGAAATACACAAAGAACACTGTTGATAACTAGATGCACCCTCTCTGGTCTATCTGAGGGACGACAACCTCCAACAATCTCCCCTACATCATCTGAAGAAGGGAGAGAAATACACACAGAACACGGTTGATAACTAGATGCACCCTCTCTGGTCTATCTAAGAGACGACAACCTCCAACAATCTCCCCTACATCATCGTCCTTGAACATCTGAAGAAGGGAGAGAAATACACACAGAACACTGTTTATAACTAGATGCACCCTCTCTGGTCTATCTGAGAGACGACAACCTCCAACAATCTCCCCTACAACATCTGACGAAGGGGGAGTAATACACACAGAACACTGTTGATAACTAGATGCACCCTCTCTGGTCTATCTGAGGGACGACAACCTCCAACAATCTCCCCTAAATCATCTGAAGAAGGGAGAGAAATACACACAGAACACGGTTGATAACTAGATGGACCCTCTCTGGTCTATCTGAGAGACGACAACCTCCAACAATCTCCCCTACATCATCGTCCTTGA
Organism: Allygus modestus; assembly: GCA_963675035.1. Classification (NCBI taxonomy): domain Eukaryota; kingdom Metazoa; phylum Arthropoda; class Insecta; order Hemiptera; family Cicadellidae; genus Allygus; species Allygus modestus. The sequence continues at coordinate 95,671,054 of OY776117.1, forward strand.
ACATCTGAAGAAGGGAGAGAAATACACACAGAACACTGTTTATAACTAGATGCACCCTCTCTGGTCTATTTGAGAGACGACAACCTCCAACAATCTCCCCTACATCATCTGAAGAAGGGAGAGAAATACACACAGAACACGGATGATAACTAGATGCACCCTCTCTGGTCTATCTGAGAGACGACAACCTCCAACAATCTCCCCTACATCATCGTCCTTGAACATCTGAAGAAGGGAGAGAAATACACACAGAACACTGTTTATAACTAGATGCACCCTCTCTGGTCTATCTGAGAGGCGACAACCTCCAACAATCTTCCCTACATCATCTGAAGAAGGGAGAGAAATACACACAGAACAAGGTTGATAACTAAATGCAGCCTCTCTGTTCTATCCGAGAGACGACAACCTCCAACAATCTCCCCTACATCATCGTCCTTGAACATCTGAAGAAGGGAGAGAAATACACACAGAACACGGTTGATAACTAGATGCACCCTCTCTGGTCTATCTGAGAGACGACAACCTCCAACAATCTCCCCTACATCATCGTCCTTGAACATCTGAAGAAGGGAGAGAAATACACACAGAACACTGTTTATAACTAGATGCACCCTCTCTGGTCTATCTAAGAGACGACAACCTCCAACAATCTCCCCTACATCATCGTCCTTGAACATCTGAAGAAGGGAGAGAAATACACACAGAACACGGTTGATAACTAGATGCACCCTCTCGGGTCTATCTGAGAGACGACAAACTCCAACAATCTCCCCTACATCATCGTCCTTGAACATCTGAATAAGGGAGAAAAATACACACAGAACACTGTTTATAACTAGATGCACCCTCTCTGGTCTATCTGAGAGACGACAACCTCCAACAATCTCCCCTACATCATCTGAAGAAGGGAGAGAAATACACACAGAACACGGTTGATAACTAGATGCACCCTCTCTGGTCTATCTGAGAGACGACAACCTCCAACAATCTCCCCTACATCTTCGTCCTTGAACATATGAAAAAGGGAGAGAAATACACACAGAACACTGTTTATAAATAGATGCACCCTCTCTGGTCTATCTGAGAGACGACAACCTCCAACAATCTCCCCTACAAGATCTAAATAAGGGAGAGAAATACACACAGAACACTGTTGATAACTAGATGTACCCTTTCTGGTCTATCTGAGAGACGACAACCACCAACAATCTCCCCTACATCATCTGAAGAAGGGAGAGAAATACACACAGAAAACGGTTGATAACTAGATGCACCCTCTCTGGTCTATCTGAGAGACGACAACCTCCAACAATCTCCCCTACATCATCTGAAGAAGGGAGAGAAATACACACAGAACACGGTTGATAACTAGATGCACCCTCTCTGGTCTATCTGAGAGACGACAACCTCCAACAATCTCCCCTACATCATCGTCCTTGAACATCTGAAGAAGGGAGAGAAATACACACAGAACACTGTTTATAACTAGATGCACCCTCTCTGGTCTATCTGAGAGACGACAACCTCCAACAATCTCCCCTACATCATCTGAAGAAGGGAGAGAAATACACACAGAACACGGTTGATAACTAGATGCTACCTCTCAGGTCTATCTGAGAGACGACAACCTCCAACAATCTCCCCTACATCATCGTCCTTGAACATCTGAAGAAGGGAGAGAAATACACACAGAACACTGTTTATAACTAGATGAACCCTCTCTGATCTATCTGAGAGACGAAAACCTCCAACAATCTCCCCTACATCATCTGAAGAAGGGAGAGAAATACACACAGAACACGGTTATTAACTAGATGCACCCTCTCCGGTCTATCTGAGAGACGAAAACCTCCAACAATCTCCCCTACATCATCGTCCTTGACCATCTGAAGAAGGGAGAGAAATACACACATAACACTGTTTATAACTAAATGCACCCTCTCTGGTCTATCTGAGAGACGACAACCTCCAACAATCTCCCCTACATCATCTGAAGAAGGGAGAGAAATACACACAGAACACGGTTGATAACTAGATGCACCCTCTCTGGTCTATCTGAGGGTCGACAACCTCCAACAATCTCCCCTACATCATCGTCCTTGAACATCTGAAGAAGGGAGAGAAATACACACAGAACACTGTTTATAAATAGATGCACCCTCTCTGGTCTATCTGAGAGACGACAACCTCCAACAATCTCCCCTACAAGATCTAAATAAGGGAGAGAAATACACACAGAACACTGTTGATAACTAGATGTACCCTCTCTGGTCTATCTGAGAGACGACAACCTCCAACAATCTCCCCTACATCATCTGAAGAAGGGAGAGAAATACACACAGAAAACGGTTGATAACTAGATGCACCCTCTCTGGTCTATCTGAGAGACGACAACCTCCAACAATCTCCCCTACATCATCTGAAGAAGGGAGAGAAATACACACAGAACACGGTTGATAACTAGATGCACCCTCTCTGGTCTATCTGAGAGACGACAACCTCCAACAATCTCCCCTACATCATCGTCCTTGAACATCTGAAGAAGGGAGAGAAATACACACAGAACACTGTTTATAACTAGATGCACCCTCTCTGGTCTATCTGAGAGACGACAACCTCCAACAATCTCCCCTACATCATCTGAAGAAGGGAGAGAAATACACACAGAACACGGTTGATAACTAGATGCTACCTCTCAGGTCTATCTGAGAGACGACAACCTCCAACAATCTCCCCTACATCATCGTCCTTGAACATCTGAAGAAGGGAGAGAAATACACACAGAACACTGTTTATAACTAGATGCACCCTCTCTGGTCTATCTGAGAGACGAAAACCTCCAACAATCTCCCCTACATCATCTGAAGAAGGGAGAGAAATACACACAGAACACGGTTGATAACTAGATGCACCCTCTCCGGTCTATCTGAGAGACGACAACCTCCAACAATCTCCCCTACATCATCGTCCTTGACCATCTGAAGAAGGGAGAGAAATACACACATAACACTGTTTATAACTAAATGCACCCTCTCTGGTCTATCTGAGAGACGACAACCTCCAACAATCTCCCCTACATCATCTGAAGAAGGGAGAGAAATACACACAGAACACGGTTGATAACTAGATGCACCCTCTCTGGTCTATCTGAGGGACGACAACCTCCAACAATCTCCCCTACATCATCGTCCTTGAACATCTGAAGAAGGGAGAGAAATACACACAGAACACTGTTTATAACTAGATGCACCCTCTCTGGTCTATCTGAGAGACGACAACCTCCAACAATCTCCCCTACATCATCTGAAGAAGGGAGAGAAATACACACAGAACACGGTTGATAACTAGATGCACCCTGTCTGGTCTATCTGAGAGACGACAACCTCCAACAATCTCCCCTACATCATCGTCCTTGAACATCTGAAGAAGGGAGAGAAATACACACAGAACACTGTTTATAACTAGATGCACCCTCTCTGGTCTATTTGAGAGACGACAACCTCCAACAATCTCCCCTACATCATCTGAAGAAGGGAGAGAAATACACACAGAACACGGATGATAACTAGATGCACCCTCTCTGGTCTATCTGAGAGACGACAACCTCCAACAATCTCCCCTACATCATCGTCCTTGAACATCTGAAGAAGGGAGAGAAATACACACAGAACACTGTTTATAACTAGATGCACCCTCTCTGGTCTATCTGAGAGGCGACAACCTCCAACAATCTCCCCTACATCATCTGAAGAAGGGAGAGACATACACACAGAACAAGGTTGATAACTAAATGCACCCTCTCTGTTCTATCTGAGAGACGACAACCTCCAACAATCTCCCCTACATCATCGTCCTTGAACATCTGAAGAAGGGAGAAAAATACACACAGAACACGGTTGATAACTAGATGCACCCTCTCTGGTCTATCTGATAGACGACAACCTCCAACAATCTCCCCTACATCATCTGAAGAAGGGAGAGAAATACACACAGAACACGGTTGATAACTAGATGCACCCTCTCTGGTCTATCTGAGAGACGACAACCTCCAACAATCTCCCCTACATCATCGTCCTTGAACATCTGAAGAAGGGAGAGAAATACACACAGAACACTGTTTATAACTAGATGCACCCTCTCTGGTCTATCTAAGAGACGACAACCTCCAACAATCTCCCCTACATCATCGTCCTTGAACATCTGAAGAAGGGAGAGAAATACACACAGAACACTGTTTATAACTAGATGCACCCTCTCTGGTCTATCTGAGAGACGACAACCTCCAAGAATCTCCCCTACATCATCTGAAGAAGGGAGAGAAATACACACAGAACACGGTTGATAACTAGATGCACCCTCTCTGGTCTATCTGAGAGACGACAACCTCCAACAATTTCCCCTACATCTTCGTCCTTGAACATATGAAAAAGGGAGAGAAATACACACAGAACACTGTTTATAAATAGATGCACCCTCTCTGGTCTATCTGAGAGACGACAACCTCCAACAATCTCCCCTACAAGATCTAAAGAAGGGAGAGAAATACACACAGAACACTGTTGATAACTAGATGTACCCTTTCTGGTCTTTCTGAGAGACGACAACCTCCAACAATCTCCCCTACATCATCTGAAGAAGGGAGAGAAATACACACAGAAAACGGTTGGTAACTAGATGCACCCTCTCTGGTCTATCTGAGAGACGACAACCTCCAACAATCTCCCCTACATCATCTGAAGAAGGGAGAGAAATACACACAGAACACGGTTGATAACTAGATGCACCCTCTCTGGTCTATCTGAGAGACGACAACCTCCAACAATCTCCCCTACATAATCGTCCTTGAACATCTGAAGAAGGGAGAGAAATACACACAGAACACTGTTTATAACTAGATGCACCCTCTCTGGTCTATCTGAGAGACGACAACCTCCAACAATCTCCCCTACATCATCTGAAGAAGGGAGATAAATACACACAGAACACGGTTGATAACTAGATGCACCCTCTCTGGTCTATCTGAGAGACGACAACCTCCAACAATCTCCCCTACATCATCGTCCTTGACCATCTGAAGAAGGGAGAGAAATACACACATAACACTGTTTATAACTAAATGGACCCTCTCTGGTCTATCTGAGAGACGACAACCTCCAACAATCTCCCCTACATCATCTGAAGAAGGGAGAGAAATACACACAGAACACGGTTGATAACTAGATGCACCCTCTCTGGTCTATCTGAGGGACGACAACCTCCAACAATCTCCCCTACATCATCGTCCTTGAACATCTGAAGAAGGGAGAGAAATACACACAGAACACTGTTTATAACTAGATGCACCCTCTCTGGTCTATCTGAGAGACGACAACCTCCAACAATCTCCCCTACATCATCTGAAGAAGGGATAGAAATACACACAGAACACGGTTGATAACTAGATGCACCCTCTCTGGTCTATCTAAAAGACGACAACCTCCAACAATCTCCCCTACATCATCTGAAGAAGGGAGAGAAATACACACAGAACACGGTTGATAACTAGATGCACCCTCTCGGGTCTATCTGAGAGACGACAACCTCCAACAATCTCCCCTACATCATCGTCCTTGAACATCTGAATAAGGGAGAGAAATACACATTTAACACTGTTTATAACTAGATGCACCCTCTCTGGTCTATCTGAGAGACGACAACCTCCAACAATCTCCCCTACATCATCTGAAGAAGGGAGAGAAATACACACAGAACACGGTTGATAACTAGATGCACCCTCTCTGGTCTATCTGAGAGACGACAACCTCCAACAATCTCCCCTACATCTTCGTCCTTGAACATCTGAAGAAGGGAGAGAAATACACACAGAACACTGTTTATAACTAGATGCACCCTCTCTGGTCTATCTGAGAGACGACAACCTCCAACAATCTCCCCTACAACATCTGACGAAGGGAGAGTAATACACACAGAACACTGTTGATAACTAGATGCACCCTCTCTGGTCTATCTGAGGGACGACAACCTCCAACAATCTCCCCTACATCATCTGAAGAAGGGAGAGAAATACACACAGAACACGGTTGATAACTAGATGCACCCTCTCTGGTCTATCTGAGAGACGACAACCTCCAACAATCTCCCCTACATCATCGTCCTTGAACATCTGAAGAAGGGAGAGATATACACACAGAACACTGTTTATAACTAGATCCACCCTCTCTGGTCTATCTGAGAGACGACAACCTCCAACAATCTCCCCTACATCATCGTCCTTGAACATCTGAAGAAGGGAGAGAAATACACACAGAACACTGTTTATAACTAGATGCACCCTCTCTGGTCTATCTAAGAGACGACAACCTCCAACAATCTCCCCTACATCATCGTCCTTGAACATCTGAAGAAGGGAGAGAAATACACACAGAACACGGTTGATAACTAAATGCACCCTCTCGGGTCTATCTGAGAGACGACAAACTCCAACAATCTCCCCTACATCATCGTCCTTGAACATCTGAATAAGGGAGAGAAATACACACAGAACACTGTTTATAACTAGATGCACCCTCTCTGGTCTATCTGAGAGACAACAACCTCCAACAATCTCCCCTACATCATCTGAAGAAGGGAGAGAAATACACACAGAACACGGTTGATAACTAGATGCACCCTCTCTGGTCTATCTGAGAGACGACAACCTCCAACAATCTCCCCTACATCTTCGTCCTTGAACATATGAAAAAGGGAGAGAAATACACACAGAACACTGTTTATAAATAGATGCACCCTCTCTGGTCTATCTGAGAGACGACAACCTCCAACAATCTCCCCTACAAGATCTAAAGAAGGGAGAGAAATACACACAGAACACTGTTGATAACTAGAAGTACCCTCTCTGGTCTATCTGAGAGACGACAACCTCCAACAATCTCCCCTACATCATTTGAAGAAGGGAGAGAAATACACACAGAACACGGTTGATAACTAGATGCACCCTCTCTGGTCTATCTGAGAGACGACAACCTCCAACAATCTCCTCTACATCTTCGTCCTTGAACATATGAAAAAGGGAGAGAAATACACACAGAACACTGTTTATAAATAGATGCACCCTCTCTGGTCTATCTGAGAGACGACAACCTCCAACAATCTCCCCTACAACATCTGACGAAGGGAGAGTAATACACACAGAACACTGTTGATAACTAGATGCACATTCTCTGGTCTATCTGAGGGACGACAACCTCCAACAATCTCCCCTACATCATCTGAAGAAGGGAGAGAAATACACACAGAACACGGTTGATAACTAGATGCACCCTCTCTGGTCTATCTGAGAGACGACAACCTCCAACAATCTCCCCTACATCATCGTCCTTGAACATCTGAAGAAGGGAGAGAAATACACACAGAACACTGTTTATAACTACATGCACCCTCTCTGGGCTATTTGAGAGACGACAACCTCCAACAATCTCCCCTACATCATCTGAAGAAAGGAGAGAAATACACACAGAACACGGATGATAACTAAATGCACCCTCTCTGTTCTATCTGAGAGACGACAACCTCCAACAATCTCCCCTACATCATCGTCCTTGAACATCTGAAGAAGGGAGAGAAATACACACAGAACACGGTTGATAACTAGATGCACCCTCTCTGGTCTATCTGAGAGACGACAACCTCCAACAATCTCCCCTACATCATCGTCCTTGAACATCTGAAGAAGGGAGAGAAATACACACAGAACACTGTTTATAACTAGATGCACCCTCTCTGGTCTATCTAAGAGACGACAACCTCCAACAATCTCCCCTACATCATCGTCCTTGAACATCTGAAGAAGGGAGAGAAATACACAAAGAACACGGTTGATAACTAGATGCACCCTCTCGGGTCTATCTGAGAGACGACAAACTCCAACAATCTCCCCTACATCATCGTCCTTGAACATCTGAATAAGGGAGAGAAATACACACAGAACACTGTTTATAACTAGATGCACCCTCTCTGGTCTATCTGAGAGACGACAACCTCCAACAATCTCCCCTACATCATCTGAAGAAGGGAGAGAAATACACACAGAACACGGTTGATAACTAGATGCACCCTCTCTGGTCTATCTGAGAGACGAACACCTCCAACAATCTCCCCTACATCTTCGTCCTTGAACATATGAAAAAGGGAGAGAAATACACACAGAACACTGTTTATAAATAGATGCACCCTCTCTGGTCTATCTGAGAGACGACAACTTCCAACAATCTCCCCTACAAGATCTAAAGAAGGGAGAGAAATACACACAGAACACTGTTGATAACTAGATGTACCCTCTCTGGTCTATCTGAGAGACGACAACCTCCAACAATCTCCCCTACATCATCTGAAGAAGGGAGAGAAATACACACAGAAAACGGTTGATAACTAGATGCACCCTCTCTGGTCTATCTGAGAGACGACAACCTCCAACAATCTCCCCTACATCATCGTCCTTGAACATCTGAAGAAGGGAGAGAAATACACACAGAACACTGTTTATAACTAGATGCACCCTCTCTGGTCTATCTGAGAGACGACAACCTCCAACAATCTCCCCTACATCATCTGAAGAAGGGAGAGAAATACACACAGAACACGGTTGATAACTAGATGCACCCTCTCAGGTCTATCTGAGAGACGACCACCTCCAACAATCTCCCCTACATCATCGTCCTTGAACATCTGAAGAAGGGAGAGAAATACACACAGAACACTGTTGATAACTAGATGCACCCTCTCTGGTCTATCTGAGAGACGAAAACCTCTAACAATCTCCCCTACATCATCTGAAAAAGGGAGAGAAATACACACAGAACACGGTTGATAACTAGATGCACCCTCTCTGGTCTATCTGAGAGACGACAACCTCCAACAATCTCCCCTACATCATCGTCCTTGACCATCTGAAGAAGGGAGAGAAATACACACATAACACTGTTTATAACTAAATGCACCCTCTTTGGTCTATCTGAGAGACGACAACCTCCAACAATCTCCCCTACATCATCTGAAGAAGGGAGAGAAATACACACAGAACACGGAAGATAACTAGATGCACCCTCTCTGGTCTATCAGAGAGACGACAACCTCCAACAATCTCCCCTACATCATCGTCCTTGAACATCTGAAGAAGGGAGAGAAATACACACAGAACACTGTTTATAACTAGATGTTCCCTCTCTGGTCTATCTGAGAGGCGACAACCTCCAACAATCTCCCCTACATCATCTGAAGAAGGGAGAGAAATACACACAGAACAAGGTTGATAACTAAATGCACCCTCTCTGTTCTATCTGAGAGACGACAACCTCCAACAATCTCCCCTACATCGTCGTCTTTGAACATCTGAAGAAGGGAGAGAAATACACACAGAACACGGTTGATAACTAGATGCACCCTCTCTGGTCTATCTGAGAGACGACAACCTCCAACAATCTCCCCTACATCATCGTCCTTGAACATCTGAAAAAGGGAGAGAAATACACACAGAACACTGTTTATAACTAGATGCACCCTCTCTGGTCTATCTAAGAGACGACAACCTCCAACAATCTCCCCTACATCATCGTCCTTGAACATCTAAAGAAGGGAGAGAAATACACAAAGAACACGGTTGATAACTAGATGCACCCTCTCGGGTCTATCTGAGAGACGACAAACTCCAACAATCTCCCCTACATCATCGTCCTTGAACATCTGAATAAGGGAGAGAAATACACACAGAACACTGTTTATAACTAGATGCACCCTCTCTGGTCTATCTGAGAGACGACAACCTCCAACAATCTCCCCTACATCATCTGAAGAAGGGAGAGAAATACACACAGAACACGGTTGATAACTAGATGCACCCTCTCTGGTCTATCTGAGAGACGAACACCTCCAACAATCTCCCCTACATCTTCGTCCTTGAACATATGAAAAAGGGAGAGAAATACACACAGAACACTGTTTATAAATAGATGCACCCTCTCTGGTCTATCTGAGAGACGACAACTTCCAACAATCTCCCCTACAAGATCTAAAGAAGGGAGAGAAATACACACAGAACACTGTTGATAACTAGATGTACCCTCTCTGGTCTATCTGAGAGACGACAACCTCCAACAATCTCCCCTACATCATCTGAAGAAGGGAGAGAAATACACACAGAAAACGGTTGATAACTAGATGCACCCTCTCTGGTCTATCTGAGAGACGACAACCTCCAACAATCTCCCCTACATCATCGTCCTTGAACATCTGAATAAGGGAGAGAAATACACACAGAACACTGTTTATAACTAGATGCACCCTCTCTGGTCTATCTGAGAGACGACAACCTCCAACAATCTCCCCTACATCATCTGAAGAAGGGAGAGAAATACACACAGAACACGGTTGATAACTAGATGCACCCTCTCAGGTCTATCTGAGAGACGACAACCTCCAACAATCTCCCCTACATCATCGTCCTTGAACATCTGAAGAAGGGAGAGAAATACACACAGAACACTGTTTATAACTAGATGCACCCTCTCTGGTCTATCTGAGAGACGAAAACCTCTAACAATCTCCCCTACATCATCTGAAAAAGGGAGAGAAATACACACAGAACACGGTTGATAACTAGATGCACCCTCTCTGGTCTATCTGAGAGACGACAACCTCCAACAATCTCCCCTACATCATCGTCCTTGACCATCTGAAGAAGGGAGAGAAATACACACATAACACTGTTTATAACTAAATGCACCCTCTCTGGTCTATCTGAGAGACGACAACCTCCAACAATCTCCCCTACATCATCTGAAGAAGGGAGAGAAATACACACAGAACACGGTTGATAACTAGATGCACCCTCTCTGGTCTATCTGAGAGACGACAACCTCCAACAATCTCCCCTACATCATCGTCCTTGAACATCTGAAGAAGGGAGAGAAATACACACAGAACACGGTTGATAAAAAGATGCACCCTCTCTGGTCTATCTGAGAGACGACAACCTCCAACAATCTCCCCTACATCATCTGAAGAAGGGAGAGAAATACACACAGGACACGGTTGATAACTAGATGCATCCTCTCTGGTCTATCTGAGAGACGACAACCTCCAACAATCTCCCCTACATCATCGTCCTTGAACATCTGAAGAAGGGAGAGAAATACACACATAACACTGTTTATAACTAAATGCACCCTCTCTGGTCTATCTGAGAGACGACAACCTCCAACAATCTCCCCTACATCATCTGAAGAAGGAAGAGAAATACACACAGAACACGGTTGATAACTAGATGCACCCTCTCTGGTCTATCTGAGGGACGACAACCTCCAACAATCTCCCCTTCATCATCGTCCTTGAACATCTGAAGAAGGGAGAGAAATACACACAGAACACTCTTTACAACTAGATGCACCCTCTCTGGTCTATCTGAGAGACGACAACCTCCAACAATCTCGCCAACATCATCTGAAGAAGGGAGAGAAATACACACAGAACACGGTTGATAACTAGATGCACCCTCTCTGGTCTATCTGAGAGACGACAACCTCCAACAATCTCCCCTACATCATCGTCCTTGAACATCTGAAGAAGGGAGAGAAATACACACAGAACACTGTTGATAACTAGATGCACCCTCTCTGGTCTATCTGAGAGACGACAACCTCCAACAATCTCCCCTACATCATCGTCCTTGAACATCTGAATAAGGGAGAGAAATACACACAGAACACTGTTTATAACTAGATGCACCCTCTCTGGTCTATCTGAGAGACGACAACCTCCAACAATCTCCCCTACATCATCTGAAGAAGGGAGAGAAATACACACAGAACACGGTTGATAACTAGATGCACCCTCTCTGGTCTATCTGAGAGACGAACACCTCCAACAATCTCCCCTACATCTTCGTCCTTGAACATATGAAAAAGGGAGAGAAATACACACAGAACACTGTTTATAAATAGATGCACCCTCTCTGGTCTATCTGAGAGACGACAACTTCCAACAATCTCCCCTACAAGATCTAAAGAAGGGAGAGAAATACACACAGAACACTGTTGATAACTAGATGTACCCTCTCTGGTCTATCTGAGAGATGACAACCTCCAACAATCTCCCCTACATCATCTGAAGAAGGGAGAGAAATACACACAGAAAACGGTTGATAACTAGATGCACCCTCTCTGGTCTATCTGAGAGACAACAACCTCCAACAATCTCCCCTACATCATCGTCCTTGAACATCTGAAGAAGGGAGAGAAATACACACAGAACACTGTTTTTAACTAGATGCACCCTCTCTGGTCTATCTGAGAGACGACAACCTCCAACAATCTCCCCTACATCATCTGAAGAAGGGAGAGAAATACACACAGAACACGGTTGATAACTAGATGCACCCTCTCAGGTCTATCTGAGAGACGACCACCTCCAAAAATCTCCCCTACATCATCGTCCTTGAACATCTGAAGAAGGGAGAGAAATACACACAGAACACTGTTGATAACTAGATGCACCCTCTCTGGTCTATCTGAGAGACGAAAACCTCTAACAATCTCCCCTACATCATCTGAAAAAGGGAGAGAAATACACACAGAACACGGTTGATAACTAGATGCACCCTCTCTGGTCTATCTGAGAGACGACAACCTCCAACAATCTCCCCTACATCATCTGAAGAAGGGAGAGAAATACACACAGAACACGGAAGATAACTAGATGCACCCTCTCTGGTCTATCAGAGAGACGACAACCTCCAACAATCTCCCCTACATCATCGTCCTTGAACATCTGAAGAAGGGAGAGAAATACACACAGAACACTGTTTATAACTAGATGTTCCCTCTCTGGTCTATCTGAGAGGCGACAACCTCCAACAATCTCCCCTACATCATCTGAAGAAGGGAGAGAAATACACACAGAACAAGGTTGATAACTAAATGCACCCTCTCTGTTCTATCTGAGAGACGACAACCTCCAACAATCTCCCCTACATCATCGTCCTTGAACATCTGAAGAAGGGAGAGAAATACACACAGAACACGGTTGATAACTAGATGCACCCTCTCTGGTCTATCTGAGAGACGACAACCTCCAACAATCTCCCCTACATCATCGTCCTTGAACATCTGAAGAAGGGAGAGAAATACACACAGAACACTGTTTATAACTAGATGCACCCTCTCTGGTCTATCTAAGAGACGACAACCTCCAACAATCTCCCCTACATCATCGTCCTTGAACATCTAAAGAAGGGAGAGAAATACACAAAGAACACGGTTGATAACTAGATGCACCCTCTCGGGTCTATCTGAGAGACGACAAACTCCAACAATCTCCCCTACATCATCGTCCTTGAACATCTGAATAAGGGAGAGAAATACACACAGAACACTGTTTATAACTAGATGCACCCTCTCTGGTCTATCTGAGAGACGACAACCTCCAACAATCTCCCCTACATCATCTGAAGAAGGGAGAGAAATACACACAGAACACGGTTGATAACTAGATGCACCCTCTCTGGTCTATCTGAGAGACGAACACCTCCAACAATCTCCCCTACATCTTCGTCCTTGAACATATGAAAAAGGGAGAGAAATACACACAGAACACTGTTTATAAATAGATGCACCCTCTCTGGTCTATCTGAGAGACGACAACTTCCAACAATCTCCCCTACAAGATCTAAAGAAGGGAGAGAAATACACACAGAACACTGTTGATAACTAGATGTACCCTCTCTGGTCTATCTGAGAGACGACAACCTCCAACAATCTCCCCTACATCATCTGAAGAAGGGAGAGAAATACACACAGAAAACGGTTGATAACTAGATGCACCCTCTCTGGTCTATCTGAGAGACGACAACCTCCAACAATCTCCCCTACATCATCGTCCTTGAACATCTGAAGAAGGGAGAGAAATACACACAGAACACTGTTTATAACTAGATGCACCCTCTCTGGTCTATCTGAGAGACGACAACCTCCAACAATCTCCCCTACATCATCGTCCTTGACCATCTGAAGAAGGGAGAGAAATACACACATAACACTGTTTATAACTAAATGCACCCTCTCTGGTCTATCTGAGAGACGACAACCTCCAACAATCTCCCCTACATCATCTGAAGAAGGGAGAGAAATACACACAGAACACGGTTGATAACTAGATGCACCCTCTCTGGTCTATCTGAGAGACGACAACCTCCAACAATCTCCCCTACATCATCGTCCTTGAACATCTGAAGAAGGGAGAGAAATACACACAGAACACGGTTGATAAAAAGATGCACCCTCTCTGGTCTATCTGAGAGACGACAACCTCCAACAATCTCCCCTACATCATCTGAAGAAGGGAGAGAAATACACACAGGACACGGTTGATAACTAGATGCATCCTCTCTGGTCTATCTGAGAGACGACAACCTCCAACAATCTCCCCTACATCATCGTCCTTGAACATCTTAAGAAGGGAGAGAAATACACACATAACACTGTTTATAACTAAATGCACCCTCTCTGGTCTATCTGAGAGACGACAACCTCCAACAATCTCCCCTACATCATCTGAAGAAGGAAGAGAAATACACACAGAACACGGTTGATAACTAGATGCACCCTCTCTGGTCTATCTGAGGGACGACAACCTCCAACAATCTCCCCTTCATCATCGTCCTTGAACATCTGAAGAAGGGAGAGAAATACACACAGAACACTCTTTACAACTAGATGCACCCTCTCTGGTCTATCTGAGAGACGACAACCTCCAACAATCTCGCCTACATCATCTGAAGAAGGGAGAGAAATACACACAGAACACGGTTGATAACTAGATGCACCCTCTCTGGTCTATCTGAGAGACGACAACCTCCAACAATCTCCCCTACATCATCGTCCTTGAACATCTGAAGAAGGGAGAGAAATACACACAGAACACTGTTGATAACTAGATGCACCCTCTCTGGTCTATCTGAGAGACGACAACCTCCAACAATCTCCCCTACATCATCGTCCTTGAACATCTGAAGAAGGGAGAGAAATACACACAGAACACGGTTGATAACTAGACGCACCCTCTCTGGTCTATCTGAGAGACGACAACCTCCAACAATCTCCCCTACATCATCTGAAGAAGGGAGAGAAATACACACAGAACACGGTTGATAACTAGATGCACCCTCTCTGGTCTATCTGAGAGACGACAACCTCCAACAATCTCCCCTACATCATCGTCCTTGAACATCTGAAGAAGGGAGATAAATACACACAAAACACTGTTTATTAGATGCACCCTCTCTGGTCTATCTGAGAGACGACAACCTCCAACAATCTCCCCTACATCATCTGAAGAAGGGAGAGAAATACACACAGATCACGGTTGATAACTAGATGCACCCTCTCTGGTCTATCTGAGAGACGACAACCTCCAACAATCTCCCCTACTTCATCTGAAGAAGGGAGAGAAATACACACAGAACACGGTTGATAACTAGATGCACCCTCTCGGGTCTATCTGAGAGACGACAACCTCCAACAATCTCCCCTACATCATCGTCCTTGAACATCAGAAGGAGGGAGAGAAATACACACAGAACACTCTTTATAACTAGATGCACCCTCTCTGGTCTATCTGAGAGACGAAAACCTCCAACAATCTCCCCTATATCATCTGAAGAAGGGAGAGAAATACACACAGAACACGGTTGATAACTAGATGCACCCTGTCTGGTCTATCTGAGAGACGACAACCTCCAACAATCTCCCCTACATCATCGTCCTTGAACATCTGAAGAAGGGAGAGAAATACACACATAACACTGTTTATAACTAAATGCACACTCTCTGGTATTTCTGAGAGACGACAACCTCCAACAATCTCCCCTACATCATCTGAAGAAGGGAGAGAAATACACACAGAACACGGTTGATAACTAGATGCACCCTCTCTGGTCTATCTGAGGAACGACAACCTCCAACAATCTCCCCTACATCATCGTCCTTGAACATCTGAAGAAGGGAGAGAAATACACACAGAACACTGTTTATAACTAGATGCACCCTCTCTGGTCTATTTGAGAGACGACAACCTCCAACAATCTCCCCTACATCATCTGAAGAAGGGAGAGTAATACACACATAACACTGTTTATAACTAAATGCACACTCTCTGGTATTTCTGAGAGACGACAACCTCCAACAATCTCCCCTACATCATCTGAAGAAGGGAGAGAAATACACACAGAACACAGTTGATAACTAGATGCACCCTCTCTGGTCTATCTGAGGAACGACAACCTCCAACAATCTCCCCTACATCATCGTCCTTGAACATCTGAAGAAGGGAGAGAAATACACACAGAACACTGTTTATAACTAGATGCACCCTCTCTGGTCTATCTGAGAGACGACAACCTCCAACAATCTCCCCTACATCATCTGAAGAAGGGAGAGTAATACACACAGAACACGGTTGATATCTAGATGCACCCTCTCTGGTCTATCTGAGAGACGACAACCTCCAACAATCTCCCCTACATCATCGTCCTTGAACATCTGAAGAAGGGAGAGAAATACACACAGAACACTGTTGATAACTAGATGCACCCTCTCTGGTCTATCTGTGAGACGACAACCTCCAACAATCTCCCCTACATCATCTGAAGAAGGGAGAGAAATACACACAGAACACGGTTGATAACTAGATGCACCCTCTCTGGTCTATCTGAGAGACGACAACCTCCAACAATCTCCCCTACATCATCGTCCTTGAACATCTGAAGAAGGGAGAGAAATACACACAGAACACTGTTGATAACTAGATGCACCCTCTCTGGTCTATCTGAGAGACGACAACCTCCAACAATCTCCCCTACATCATCTGAAGAAGGGAGAGAAATACACACAGAACACGGTTGATAACTAGATGCACCCTCTCTGGTCTATCTGAGAGACGACAACCTCCAACAATCTCCCCTATATCATCGTCCTTGAACATCTGAAGAAGGGAGAGAAATACACACAGAACACGGTTGATAACTAGACGCACCCTCTCTGGTCTATCTGAGAGACGACAACCTCCAACAATCTCCCCTACATCATCTGAAGAAGGGAGAGAAATACACACAGAACACGGTTGATAACTAGATGCACCCTCTCTGGTCTATCTGAGAGACGACAACCTCCAACAATCTCCCCTACATCATCGTCCTTGAACATCTGAAGAAGGGAGAGAAATACACACAAAACACTGTTTATAACTAGATGCACCCTCTCTGGTCTATCTGAGAGACGACAACCTCCAACAATCTCCCCTACATCATCTGAAGAAGGGAGAGAAATACACACAGATCACGGTTGATAACTAGATGCACCCTCTCTGGTCTATCTGAGAGACGACAACCTCTAACAATCTCCCCTACATCATCGTCCTTGAACATCTGAAGAAGGGAGAGAAATACACACAGAACACTGTTTATAACTAGATGCACCCTCTCTGGTCTATCTGAGAGACGACAACCTCCAACAATCTCCCCTACTTCATCTGAAGAAGGGAGAGAAATACACACAGAACACGGTTGATAACTAGATGCACCCTCTCGGGTCTATCTGAGAGACGACAACCTCCAACAATCTCCCCTACATCATCGTCCTTGAACATCAGAAGGAGGGAGAGAAATACACACAGAACACTGTTTATAACTAGATGCACCCTCTCTGGTCTATCTGAGAGACGAAAACCTCCAACAATCTCCCCTATATCATCTGAAGAAGGGAGAGAAGTACACACAGAACACGGTTGATAACTAGATGCACCCTGTCTGGTCTATCTGAGAGACGACAACCTCCAACAATCTCCCCTACATCATCGTCCTTGAACATCTGAAGAAGGGAGAGAAATACACACATAACACTGTTTATAACTAAATGCACACTCTCTGGTATTTCTGAGAGACGACAACCTCCAACAATCTCCCCTACATCATCTGAAGAAGGGAGAGAAATACACACAGAACACAGTTGATAACTAGATGCACCCTCTCTGGTCTATCTGAGGAACGACAACCTCCAACAATCTCCCCTACATCATCGTCCTTGAACATCTGAAGAAGGGAGAGAAATACACACAGAACACTGTTTATAACTAGATGCACCCTCTCTGGTCTATCTGAGAGACGACAACCTCCAACAATCTCCCCTACATCATCTAAAGAAGGGAGAGTAATACACACAGAACACGGTTGATATCTAGATGCACCCTCTCTGGTCTATCTGAGAGACGACAACCTCCAACAATCTCCCCTACATCATCGTCCTTGAACATCTGAAGAAGGGAGAGAAATACACACAGAACACTGTTGATAACTAGATGCACCCTCTCTGGTCTATCTGTGAGACGACAACCTCCAACAATCTCCCCTACATCATCTGAAGAAGGGAGAGAAATACACACAGAACACGGTTTATAACTAGATGCACCCTCTCTGGTCTCTCTGAGAGACGACAACCTCCAACAATCTCCCCTACATCATCGTCCTTGAACATCTGAAGAAGGGAGAGAAATACACACAGAACACGATTGATAACTAGATGCACCCTCTCTGGTCTATCTAAGAGACGACAACCTCCAACAATCTCCCCTACATCATCTGAAGAAGGGAGAGAAATACACACAGAACACAGTTGATAACTAGATGCACCCTCTCTGGTCTATCTGAGAGACGACAACCTCCAACAATCTCCCCTACATCATCGTCCTTGAACATCTGATGAAGGGAGTCAAATACACACAGAACACTGTTTATAACTAGATGCACCCTCTCTGCTCTATCTGAGAGACGACAACCTCCAACAATCTCCCCTACATCATCTGAAGAAGGGAGATAAATACACACAGATCACGGTTGATAACTAGATGCACCTTCTCTGGTCTATCTGAGGGACGACAGCCTCCAACAATCTCCCCTACATCATCGTCCTTGAACATCTGAAGAAGGGAGAGAAATACACACAGAACACTGTTTATAACTAGATGCACCCTCTCTGGTCTATCTGAGAGACGACAACCTCCAACAATCTCCCCTACATCATCTGAAGAAGGGAGAGAAATACACACAGAACACGGTTGATAACTAGATGCACCCTCTCTGGTCTATCTGAGGGACGACAACCTCCAACAATCTCCCCTACATCATCGTCCTTGAACATCTGAAGAAGGGAGAGTAATACACATAGAACACTGTTTATAACTAGATGCACCCTCTCTGGTCTATCTGAGAGACGACAACCTCCAACAATCTCCCCTACATCATCTGAAGAAGGGAGAGAAATACACACAGAACACGGTTGATAACTAGATGCACCCTCTCTGGTCTATCTGAGAGACGACAACCTCCAACAATCTCCCCTACATCTTCGTCCTTGAACATCTGAAGAAGGGAGAGAAATACACACAGAACACTGTTGATAACTAGATGCACCCTCTCTGGTCTATCTGAGAGACGACAACCTCCAACAATCTCCCCTACATCATCGTCCTTGAACATCTGAAGAAGGGAGAGAAATACACACAGAACACGGTTTATAACTAAATGCACCCTCTCTGGTCTATCTGAGAGACGACAATCTCCAACAATCTCCCCTACATCATCTGAAGAAGGGAGAGAAATACACACAGAACACGGTTGATAACTAGATGCACCCTCTCTGGTCTATCTGAGGGACGACAACCTCCAACAATCTCCCCTACATCATCGTCCTTGAACATCTGAAGAAGGGAGAGAAATACACACAGAACACTCTTTATAACTAGATGCACCCTCTCTGGTCTATCTGAGAGACGACAACCTCCAACAATCTCGCCTACATCATCTGAAGAAGGGAGAGAAATACACACAGAACACGGTTGATAACTAGATGCACCGTCTCTGGTCTATCTGAGAGACGACAACCTCCAACAATCTCCCCTACATCATCGTCCTTGAACATCTGAAGAAGGGAGAGAAATACACACAGAACACTGTTGATAACTAGATGCACCCTCTCTGGTCTATCTGAGAGACGACAACCTCCAAAAATCTCCCCTACATCATCTGAAGAAGGGAGAGAAATACACACAGAACACGGTTGATAACTAGATGCACCCTCTCTGGTCTATCTGAGAGACGACAACCTCCAACAATCTCCCCTACATCATCGTCCTTGAACATCTGAAGAAGGGAAATAAATACACACAGAACACGGTTGATAACTAGACGCACCCTCTCTGGTCTATCTGAGAGACGACAACCTCCAATAATCTCTCTACATCATCTGAAGAAGGGAGAGAAAAACACACAGAACACGGTTGATAACTAGATGCACCCTCTCTGGTCTATCTGAGAGACGACAACCTCCAACAATCTCCCCTACATCATCGTCCTTGAACATCTGAAGAAGGGAGAGAAATACACACAGTACACTGTTTATAACTAGATGCACCCTCTCTGGTCTATCTGAGAGACGACAACCTCCAACAATCTCCCCTACTTCATCTGAAGAAGGGAGAGAAATACACACAGAACACGGTTGATAACTAGATGCACCCTCTCCGGTCTATCTGAGAGACGACAACCTCCAACAATCTCCCCTACATCATCGTCCTTGAACATCAGAAGGAGGGAGAGAAATACACACAGAACACTGTTTATAACTAGATGCACCCTCTCTGGTCTATCTGAGAGACGAAAACCTCCAACAATCTCCCCTATATCATCTGAAGAAGGGAGAGAAATACACACAGAACACGGTTGATAACTAGATGCACCCTGTCTGGTCTATCTGAGAGACGACAACCTCCAACAATCTCCCCTACATCATCGTCCTTGAACATCTGAAGAAGGGAGAGAAATACACACATAACACTGTTTATAACTAAATGCACACTCTCTGGTATTTCTGAGAGACGACAACCTCCAACAATCTCCCCTACATCATCTGAAGAAGGGAGAGAAATACACACAGAACACGGTTGATAACTAGATGCACCCTCTCTGGTCTATCTGAGGAACGACAACCTCCAAAAATCTCCCCTACATCATCGTCCTTGAACATCTGAAGAAGGGAGAGAAATACACACAGAACACTGTTTATAACTAGATGCACCCTCTCTGGTCTATCTGAGAGACGACAACCTCCAACAATCTCCCCTACATCATCTGAAGAAGGGAGAGTAATACACACAGAACACTGTTGATAACTAGATGCACCCTCTCTGGTCTATCTGAGAGACGACAACCTCCAACAATCTCCCCTACATCATCTGAAGAAGGGAGAGAAATACACACAGAACACGGTTGATAACTAGATGCACCCTCTCTGGTCTATCTGAGAGACGACAACCTCCAACAATCTCCCCTACATCATCGTCCTTGAACACCTGAAGAAGGGAGAGAAATACACACAGAACACGGTTGATAACTAGACGCACCCTCTCTGGTCTATCTGAGAGACGACAACCTCCAACAATCTCCCCTACATCATCTGAAGAAGGGAGAGAAATACACACAGAACACGGTTGATAACTAGATGCACCCTCTCTGGTCTATCTGAGAGACGACAACCTCCAACAATCTCCCCTACATCATCGTCCTTGAACATCTGAAGAAGGGAGATAAATACACACAAAATACTGTTTATAACTAGATGCACCCTCTCTGGTCTATCTGAGAGACGACAACCTCCAACAATCTCCCCTACATCATCGTCCTTGAACATCTGAAGAAGGGAGATAAATACACACAAAACACTGTTTATAACTAGATGCACCCTCTCTGGTCTATCTGAGAGACGACAACCTCCAACAATCTCCCCTACATCATCGTCCTTGAACATCTGAAGAAGGGAGAGAAATACACACAGAACACTATTGATAACTAGATGCACCCTCTCTGGTCTATCTGAGAAACGACAACCTCCAACAATCTCCCCTACATCATCTGAAGAAGGGAGAGAAATACACACAGAACACGGTTGATAACTAGATGCACCCTCTCTGGTCTATCTGAGAGACGACAACCTCCAACAATCTCCCCTACATCATCGTCCTTGAACATCTGAAGAAGGGAGAGAAATACACACAGAACACGGTTGATAACTAGACGCACCCTCTCTGGTCTATCTGAGAGACGACAACCTCCAACAATCTCCCCTACATCATCTGAAGAAGGGAGAGAAATACACACAGAACACGGTTGATAACTAGATGCACCCTCTCTGGTCTATCTGAGAGACGACAACCTCCAACAATCTCCCCTACATCATCGTCCTTGAACATCTGAAGAAGGGAGATAAATACACACAAAACACTGTTTATAACTAGATGCACCCTCTCTGGTCTATCTGAGAGACGACAACCTCCAACAATCTCCCCTACATCATCTGAAGAAGGAGAGAAATACACACAGATCACGGTTGATAACTAGATGCACCCTCTCTGGTCTATCTGAGAGACGACAACCTCCAACAATCTCCCCTACATCATCGTCCTTGAACATCTGAAGAAGGGAGAGAAATACACACAGAACACTGTTTATAACTAGATGCACCCTCTCTGGTCTATCTGAGAGACGACAACCTCCAACAATCTCCCCTACTTCATCTGAAGAAGGGAGAGAAATACACACAGAACACGGTTGATAACTAGATGCACCCTCTCGGGTCTATCTGAGAGACGACAACCTCCAACAATCTCCCCTACATCATCGTCCTTGAACATCAGAAGGAGGGAGAGAAATACACACAGAACACTGTTTATAACTAGATGCACCCTCTCTGGTCTATCTGAGAGACGAAAACCTCCAACAATCCCCCCTATATCATCTGAAGAAGGGAGAGAAATACACACAGAACACGGTTGATAACTAGATGCACCCTGTCTGGTCTATCTGAGAGACGACAACCTCCAACAATCTCCCCTACATCATCGTCCTTGAACATCTGAAGAAGGGAGAGAAATACACACATAACAATGTTTATAACTAAATGCACACTCTCTGGTATTTCTGAGAGACGACAACCTCCAACAATCTCCCCTACATCATCTGAAGAAGGGAGAGAAATACACACAGAACACAGTTGATAACTAGATGCACCCTCTCTGGTCTATCTGAGGAACGACAACCTCCAACAATCTCCCCTACATCATCGTCCTTGAACATCTGAAGAAGGGAGAGAAATACACACAGAACACTGTTTATAACTAGATGCACCCTCTCTGGTCTATCTGAGAGACGACAACCTCCAACAATCTCCCCTACATCGTCTGAAGAAGGGAGAGTAATACACACAGAACACGGTTGATATCTAGATGCACCCTCTCTGGTCTATCTGAGAGACGACAACCTTCAACAATCTCCCCTACATCATCGTCCTTGAACATCTGAAGAAGGGAGAGAAATACACACAGAACACTGTTGATAACTAGATGCACCCTCTCTGGTCTATCTGAGAGACGACAACCTCCAACAATCTCCCCTACATCATCTGAAGAAGGGAGAGAAATACACACAGAACACGGTTTATAACTATAAGCACCCTCTCTGGTCTATCTGAGAGACGACAACCTCCAACAATCTCCCCTACATCATCGTCCTTGAACATCTGAAGAAGGGAGAGAAATACACACAGAACACGATTGATAACTAGATGCACCCTCTCTGGTCTATCTAAGAGACGACAACCTCCAACAATCTCCCCTACATCATCTGAAGAAGGGAGAGAAATACACACAGAACACGGTTGATAACTAGATGCACCCTCTCTGGTCTATCTGAGAGACGACAACCTCCAACAATCTCCCCTACATCATCGTCCTTGAACATCTGAAGAAGGGAGAGAAATACACACAGAACACTGTTTATAACTAGATGCACCCTCTCTGGTCTATCTGAGAGACGACAACCTCCAACAATCTCCCCTACATCGTCTGAAGAAGGGAGAGTAATACACACAGAACACGGTTGATATCTAGATGCACCCTCTCTGGTCTATCTGAGAGACGACAACCTCCAACAATCTCCCCTACATCATCGTCCTTGAACATCTGAAGAAGGGAGAGAAATACACACAGAACACTGTTGATAACTAGATGCACCCTCTCTGGTCTATCTGAGAGACGACAACCTCCAACAATCTCCCCTACATCATCTGAAGAAGGGAGAGAAATACACACAGAACACGGTTTATAACTATAAGCACCCTCTCTGGTCTATCTGAGAGACGACAACCTCCAACAATCTCCCCTACATCATCGTCCTTGAACATCTGAAGAAGGGAGAGAAATACACACAGAACACGATTGATAACTAGATGCACCCTCTCTGGTCTATCTAAGAGACGACAACCTCCAACAATCTCCCCTACATCATCTGAAGAAGGGAGAGAAATACACACAGAACACGGTTGATAACTAGATGCACCCTCTCTGGTCTATCTGAGAGACGACAACCTCCAACAATCTCCCCTACATCATCGTCCTTGAACATCTGAAGAAGGGAGTCAAATACACACAGAACACTGTTTATAACTAGATGCACCCTCTCTGGTCTATCTGAGAGACGACAACCTCCAACAATCTCCCCTACATCATCTGAAGAAGGGAGAGAAATACACACAGAACACGGTTGATAACTAGATGCACCCTCTCTGGTCTATCTGAGAGACGACAACCTCCAACAATCTCCCCTACATCATCGTCCTTGAACATCTGAAGAAGGGAGAGTAATACACATAGAACACTGTTTATAACTAGATGCACCCTCTCTGGTCTATCTGAGAGACGACAACCTCCAACAATCTCCCCTACATCATCTGAAGAAGGGAGAGAAATACACACAGAACACGGTTGATAACTAGATGCACCCTCTCTGGTCTATCTGAGAGACGACAACCTCCAACAATCTCCCCTACATCTTCGTCCTTGAACATCTGAAGAAGGGAGAGAAATACACACAGAACACCGTTGATAACTAGATGCACCCTCTCTGGTCTATCTGAGAGACGACAACCTGCAACAATCTCCCATACAACATCTGAAGAAGGGAGAGAAATACACACAGAACACGGTTGATAACTAGATGCACCCTCTCTGGTCTATCTGAGAGACGACAACCTCCAACAATCTCCCCTACATCATCGTCCTTGAACATCTGAATAAGGGAGAGAAATACACACAGAACACTGTTTATAACTAGATGCACCCTCTCTGGTCTATCTGAGAGACGACAACCTCCAACAATCTCCCCTACATCATCTGAAGAAGGGAGAGAAATACACACAGAACACGGTTGATAACTAGATGCACCCTCTCGATTCTATCTGAGAGACGACAACCTCCAACAATCTCCCCTACATCATCGTCCTTGAACATCTGAAGAAGGGAGAGAAATACACACAGAACACGGTTGATAACTAGATGCACCCTCTCTGGTCTATCTGAGAGACGACAACCTCCAACAATCTCCCCTACATCATCGTCCTTGAACATCTGAAGAAGGGAGAGAAATACACACAGAACACTGATTATAACTAGATGCACCCTCTCTGGTCTATCTGAGAGACGACAACCTCCAACAATCTCCCCTACATTATCTGAAGAAGGGAGAGAAATACACACAGAACACGGATGATAACTAGATGCACCCTCTCTGGTCTATCTGAGAGACGACAACCTCCAACAATCTCCCCTACATCATATGAAGAAGGGAGAGAAATACACACAGAACACGGTTGAGAACTAGATGCACCCTCTCTGGTCTATCTGAGAGACAAGATAACCTCCAACAATCTCCCCTACATCATCTGAAGAAGAAAATATTTAAAAATAAATCTAAGTATTTGGATTTTTACACAGGAGTCCATTTAGCAAGTTATAATTTTCTAAATGCAAAAGAATAATCTCCATCTCAGATAAAAACGTACTACGCAATCTTTTTACATTTTGGCCGCAAGTTAGCAATCTTTTCAAAATGCATTTAATCTGAGTTATAGATATTTTAAACATCAGTTTCTTAGATACTCTTTCGCAACTAATTGTTTTACTTTATTTATATTCGTGGTAAGTTTACGATATTTTTAAAACTCATACAACTTACCGGGCAATCTCTCGAGCTGAAAAGTAATAATAACGTGTCACCGACATAGTCTTGGAATTTTTGGCATATTACCGTACAATTAGCATTTTGTAACGAGTGTAATTTCAAGCTCATTTTGTATAGTTAATAAAACGTTAGATATCATATCAAAAGGTAGGACCGTATCCGTCAGTATGTTGATGGCATTGTAAATAATTTGCCATTCCTGTATAAAGAGGTTAGATGTTCGAATTTCACTATTAGCTTTCTATAAAATATGAGTTTAGAATCTAGATTGCTATTAGTAACAAGAATTAGGTACATAAAGTAAAATGTTATTGATTTTAAAATAAAGGGTCTCTAAATTTACCAAGAATAATATAACTAAGTGACGGAAGTTAACATAGTATTTAAATGAGCATCGAAACTAGCATAACAAAAACCATTAAGTCAGTCCGTCTAATCTTGATTATTTTTGAACTTATACTTTCTGTCTCGTGGAATGAAGATTTATCTCTCTGAGAAATATCATCCAGTAAAAGATTTTCAAATGGCAAATACATTAACCTAATGCTTGGCTCTTGAATATAAATCACTCCTTTTATCCCCCTGAGCCGGGTTCACTAAATGGTATTGAGAAACAAACCAGACAAGTAACAGATTGCAAGAGGCTTTAAAATATTAATTTTACTAAAACAGATAAAACGTAATTTGTATTTTAAAATGTAATAACATATTTATTTTAATTCCAATAAATTAATATATGGCCGTGTCTTCCACAAGATCCGCATTTTTTGTTTATAAACATTGTAATCAAAATCATGAGGTTAGGAGGATTCTGTTATAATTATTGGAATCAATATTGATACATAATGTCAAAGAACCGTACTTAAATTGTTCAAAAAAGTTTACCCGGCACAGGTGGTCATGGTTCTGAAGCTTATAGTTTACCTGGCACAGGTGGTCGTGGTTCTGAAGCTTATAGTTTAACCGCCACAGGCGGTCGTGGTTCTGAAGCTTATAGTTTACCCGGCACAGGTGGTCGTGGTTCTGAAGCTTATAGTTTACCCGGCACAGGTGGTCGTGGTTCTGAAGCTTATAGTTTACCCGGCACAGGTGGTCGTGGTTCTGAAGCTTATAGTTTACCTGGCACAGGTGGTCGTGGTTCTGAAACTTATAGTTTACCTGGCACAGGTGGTCGTGCTTCTGAAGCTTATAGTTTACCCGGCACAGGTGGTTGTGGTTCTGAAGCTTATATTTTACCCGGCACAGGTGGTTTTGGTTCTGATGCTTATAGTTTACCCGGCACAGGTGGTCGTGGTTCTGAAGCTTATAGTTTACCTGGCACAGGTGTTCGTGGTTCTGAAGCTTATAGTTTAACCGGAACAGGTGGTCGTGGTTCTGAAGCTTATAGTTTAACCGGCACAGGTGTTCTTGGTTCTGAAGCTTATAGATTAACCGGCACAGGTGGTCGTGGTTCTGAAGCTTATAGTTTAACCGGCACATGTGGTCGTGGTTTTGAAGCTTATAGTTTACCTGGCACAGGTGGTCGTGGTTCTGTAGGTTATAGTTTAACCGGCAAAGGTGGTCGTGGCTCTGAAGCTTATAGTTTACCCGGCACAGGTGGTCGTGGTTCTGAAGCTTATAGTTTAACCGGGACAGGTGGTCTTGGTTCTGAAGTTTATAGTTTACCCGACACAGGTGGTCGTGGTTCTGAAGCTTACAGTTTACCCGGTACAGGTGGTGTAGTCACAACAGCCTATCGCTGTACCATTTTCTTGCAAGAGAGACAAGTTAAATTGAACACCACCACCTTCTCACCTGGGACCAGAGTTTGCTGAAAACTCGCAAATTGATTCTTTAAGTGTTCGTCTACAAACTTTCCGGTAAATTTGTTTAACAACACTGAAGCCATCATTTTATAAATATTACTAATTTGTTTCCCGCTTAGAAATTGGTGTAGAGTTAATTTTACTTGACAGTTGAATAAGTTTAATAGGTAAACTCTACGAGCTGCAAGTTCCTAAATATCACCAATATATTTTGGTCGGATGATTATGTTAGTTTATTAAAATAAAATAAATAATTAAATCTTTATTTTTCCATATGTACGACATTTTTTTCAATTTCCCCTTAAAAAAACATACTTAAAAATGGAATATTATACATTCATTAGCTACTACACAAAATATTACAAACCAATATGAATGCAGTTTATTTTTAGATAATAGAACGAGGAAGAAAAATACAACCAAAACAGTGTTAAAACATACATTGGGAATACATTAAACAAAATAAAAGGCTAAATAAATAGGGATCCCCTAGGACAACCTGAGTCGGGATCGCCAACACATGTATATAAAAATAAAATAAATCCACTCGGCTAGCAGCGACGCACAGCTCACAAATAAAATAAAAGTTTATTTAACGTTGAAAAATAACTATTCACTCTGTGCTGAAACTGAATATAGATCAATAAAATCCAAAATATACGAACAAACGAAAAAGTTCTTACATGAAATAATGGAGCAAATTGTAAACTTAAATTTATAACATAGTAAAAAGATCTTACCTTAAATTTAAATAGCCTAGCAGTATGAACAACAATTGTGTTATTATAGTTTATTAACCATCTAAAATGAAAATGGCTTATTCAACCTAGGTTATGATAGTAGGTTAAACGATCTTTCATAAAGGTAAGACCTCGATAAGTATGGCAACATTATTATAATCAATAACTCTACATTTAGGAGCACGTATTTAGTTTGTGGTGTAAAGAAAACGGATAAAGTAACCTGAGCTTCCCCCATATTACGTAAGTACGATATAATTAGATGCACCCTCTTGAGGTTCAACCCCACTGGCGGAATCCCTACCCTTGTGGAAATGTATCGTCATAAGATAATACTTATTTTAGGTTTTACCATATAAAATCAGATTTTATCAGCTATATCTGTACAAGGAAATGTTCACTTCTTCTAGGAATATTAATTACTTATTAAGTTTTTATTAGGGATAAAATGTTTTTCTTTAACTTTAAATCGGTTATGTCTCTTTCATCGTATACTTTTCCCGTTCACTTTGGTCTCGGGCCAGTGGGTAGTCCGTATCAAGCTGGGGTGAGCCCCCATCTGCAGTAGTATCAAGTTACTACAGTTCAAGATATTCAGTACTGATGAAACCTACTAGTCAGGACTGGAATTCGAACCCGCGACAGCCCGCGGATATGGTTACCATGACCGTTGCCTTGACAACAAGCCAGCAGTGACTTGCCTACTGACTCACGCAAGTGTTTATCAAATTTACTTTAAAATGTTTTATCAAACTGTTAATTACTTAGAGCCTTATAAATTAATTAAGATAACAATCTCAGACATGCGTGGTAATCTTTAGCGTGTTTGGCCCAAACTCCTTCATACAAACAAAGATAAATTAAAATTTTAATACTAACTTCTCGTAGATATATTTGTTTGTATAAGGGTAGCTTAAATTTAGTAATGAAAAGTAACAGAGAACGTCTCGAACATATGTTAATGCAATCAAAATGTTGTACGAGAATACCAATATATTATTTAACACGTAATTAATCTAAACAAAAATAAACACGAAAATAAAATAGATTGTTGATTTGGCATATTTACATAAAATCTACATAAAACTGTTTAACAGATGTTTGTAACTTAGATTTTTACTCTTGAATATGTGTTTATAATTAAACATGAGTAATATATATTTATTTTAATAAATAAAGATTTGGTTTTATTGTAGACCTAAATTACTTTAGAATGTGAGCCATCGTTAAGACAACTAACTGATACAAATCTAGAATAATTTACTACAAGCTATCTATTACCTCTATCACCCGGTAATACAATCATTTTTTTGTGCTGTATTCTGAGGTTAACCTTTTTTAACTATTTCAATTAAGTAAGATCTGTTTTTGTGATAATTTGGTCAAATAAATTGAATGTCCATCAGAAAACATTAAAACGTTGACGACCCGTGGGTCAGAACCATAAGGTCAGATCAAAAAGTTCTTTCTCAGTGTTTGCCTACGTAACGTAATCAACTACTCATCAAAATGTTATGCTTTAAGCCTATTAGTTTTGGATATGCATTGTCTGGCAGTTCCTAAAATTTCATAAATGTGCAATCACTCTTAATTGGAAATAAAATGTAATAAAACAACAGAAAACTTTATATCCATCCTATTAAATATACACATATTTGCAAATAAATATGATTCAATAGGTGTATATCCCGGTTACATAGAGTTGACAGCTGACCGGAAACACGTCACTAGCCGCAACACGGATACAACCAGGTATCGTGCAACAAAGGCTGAATAGAGGCAGAAATTACCCTTCCTTCCTGCAAATGTCAGTTAAACTGGTCAATTACTGTATATCACTATGAAGAAGAGGCATTTATATGTAAATTTATAAAATAGATTAAAAGTTAACAAATGTTATTTAATTAAATCAACTGCATTTAACGAGTTAATTTCAAAACTATTCAATGGACACACATTTTACTTAAGTATTGATCCATTAAACATTACTGTGACCACTTGCGTCTTGAAATAAATTTAACACATAATATACAAGTAATCATACATTCACTAAGAGATTCTGATATTAATTGTTTTTTTATGTGTAAAAGCATTAATTAACTAGATAACTAGTAACTAGATGGTAGAAGTATTATACAATTACGTAGGCTATTGGAAATAAGGAGTTACGTGACGTTACGTTTGAAACTCATCTAAAATTTTTAACGGAAACATTGTAAATTCGAGTAAGTAAAACATCCAGCTTTTTATAATGCAAGCTATTTATTACCAAACAAATTTGTATGGTGATTTTAAGAAAAATCATATGAATACATACACAATTGTGTTTCTTTTTAAGAGAAAACAAGAAATAAAAAAGATTTATCGTAATTAAC
Organism: Allygus modestus; assembly: GCA_963675035.1. Lineage (NCBI taxonomy): Eukaryota > Metazoa > Arthropoda > Insecta > Hemiptera > Cicadellidae > Allygus > Allygus modestus. The sequence continues at coordinate 95,702,144 of OY776117.1, forward strand.
TTCAATAGAGTCAATACGACATCAAATACTTGTGCATGAAATAGTGTGATTGAGAACTAAGCTATACTGTAGTTATCTCAGTTTAGTAGGTCTCTTGTTTGTATTTATTTCCTGCTCCCCAACGATATTCTATAAAAACAGTTGTATTGACAAAATAACAATATATTAACTATTCATAAATATAATTACTCAATAAACTGTATATTAAATTTAACAAAATATACAAAATTGCTGAAAGTCCTGAGGACTGCAAATTCTGGGTGGAGAAACATAGAGCGTTGGTAATGAGCCTTGACGAATGCACCTCGTTTAGTGTTAATTATGAGGAAACTTTGTATTTCTTTTGTTTAAGGCCCAGCTTATCTTGTGGTATTGTTTCCAAAATAACCAAACCAAATCTGTAATTTTTAATAAAAAAATTTAGTTGAATTTTTTCTAACATTTCGTTATAAATTCTTCCTAAATAACTACGTCATATTTATCCAACTTTAAACGTGTGTCATACACTTTTAAAGGGAATATTATTTTCCTGGTTCCTTAATATGACTCTTAAGTACCATCTGATAATAGGTAACCGATCGTTAAGCATTGGCATTGTCATAAAAAGCTTTAATGCGTCACATAATTATTGAAAATATGGCATAAAAATAAGTGTAGATTGGTAATGCTTGCATTTTCTTTTGCACTGAATTCCCTATTTATTTAATTTTTTTATTCGTGCAAGTAAACCAATCTTAAGAACATTTATGAAGAATACTACAAAATTTAAAACATTAATAAATATTACCCAAGTGCATTTATTAGTTTTACTGCGCCTTTTAGAGTTAGTTTTAGTCAGTTTTAAAGACAGAGAGGCACTGATGATGGTAGTGATTGCTATTGGTTTACACACAATAATAATGCCTCAAAGATAATTTTCCCTTTGTGTTTTATTGTGTTATTTTGTATGTATCTACCTCATTTAAGATAAGTACATTTTATTTTAAACATATGTTGTAGATGTTTAAAATTACCTAACCACATTGTTATTCTATTAAATGTTCAATAAAAACTAAAATATATATTTACAACTGATATGTTTCTAGTATAACTTAAAATATGTTTGGTTTTGTTATTCGGTTGCATCCTCTATCCTAATACTATTTCAATCAATTACTTACTGTTTGGAAAAGAGTACGAGGTTTCCCACAACCACCGCCACCGGTGAGTGACAGCAACAACGCGGTCGTTCAGATTAAAACTTGACCGGACATTGATAGATATCACCACCACCTGCTGCAAACAGTTTACCAACAAATCTTTCAATCAGTACACGTAGCCTGCAAAGAGCACGATTTTTAATTTACCGTTCACCTCCGGAATAAAACTGTTTTTACATTTTTACAACTTGCTTATTTTCAACGCGTAGTAAATATTGTTATTTATTTACTTACTGTAATACAGTAAAAACCAATTACATCACAGCAGTAAAATTTTGTTTCTTGCTCATTTTATTTGGTGGAAAATATAAGTCCTCCACTTGACAGGCACATTTCACTGAGTCCATAAATGCAAATCATATAAAACACAATTTACAAAAGTAGCCTCTTAAAAATAAAATAAATAGCAACAATAATAATACCTTTCTAAAATAAATTATAACTGAACCACAACTCATCATTCAGTTAAATAATCAAATAAAATATTAATAAAATACCTACTAGGAATATTTAAAAATAAAACAACCTTCCGATCTACGGCTCTTTGTTTAAAATTGGTTTTGCAATCAATATATATGTCGTGATAGTTGAGGCCGGGAGGCAGGGCGTTGTAAGACCTCATCATCCGGAGCAGAGGCGACGCACCGAGCGCCACCGTTCGAGACCTTGGTATACTGATCACTGCAGTATTCTTGCTTCTAAAAGCAGGAATCCTCCTGAATGTGAGCTGCCCCAGGGAGTGTGGATCATATAAGAAAAGTCTTAGAAGTTTATAAAGGAAACATTAATGCAATTGTTATACGCCTTGAAGATAATTTGCTAAATTTAAATGCATTTAATTAGTGATCATAAGGTTGTAATAAGTAATATTTTATTTGATGTTGTTAATTTATATTTAAAGAACTTCTAGTGGATAATTTCCATGTACCACGTGTAATTGTTACAATAGTCTTCATGTGAGTACTTTTAGAATTAGTAAAATACGAGAATCGATATTACTTCAGCGGATTCGGCATACATTCTTTCCATGTATGTAGAACAATATCGCGTCTCCAATACATGTGTTAAGTTTTCTAATAAATGTGTTACCCCTATAAACAATACCCTTTTATTCCCTTTATTTGCATTTACTTCGATATTCATTTTAATCGAATTGAGTATTCCAGTTTAAACATATTGATGTTAGAACAATAATATTGTATTACATTCATTTTTTTAATTAATTTATATTACAAAGATAATATAGAAAAATTGAATATTTCTAAATTTAATCTAACCATTTACTTTTTTAAATACATATTCGCAGGTTTACATATTAATTGTATTATTTGTTTTTGGATACAACATGTTGATTAATTAAAGTAGCCCGATTTACCAAGTAAATATTTATTATTATGAATAATATGTTGTGTATTATGACAAAATTAAATCGTAATGTATTTGTATGTAATGTAATGTAATTTGTATGTATTCGTAATGTACAGAATTTTTTTTAAATAATTTATAAACACTGTGATGAAAAATTACGATGGGCAAAAGTAATGTAGTTATATAAATATTACAACATTACTGTATAATATATAACAAACTCCCCAAAGCTTGATCTTATAACGACTGAAATGCAAACAATTAATAATTTGTTCAAATTAACAAATATATTTATGATATAATGCTAATAAATGCAACCAAATTAGTACAAAACCTCAGTATAAAAATTAAGAACCATAAATGTTGAAATATACAATGATTCAGTTAGTGAATTATAGGTGGTGAAGATAATTTGCTAAATTTAAATGAATTTAATAAGTGGTCATAAGGTTATAATAAGTAATAAATTTAGAAACATTCGCTCTTTTCTCTATTATCTTTGTAATATAAATTAATGACAAAAATGAATGTAATACATATTATTATTCTAACATCAATATGTTTCAACTGGAATACTCAATGCATTTAAATTGAATATCGAGATAAATGCAAATAAAGGGAATAAATGGGTATTTTTTATAGGGGTAAGACATTTATTAGAAAACTAAACACATGTATTGGAGACGCGATATTGTTCTATACTTGGAAAGAATGTATGCCGAATCCGCTGAAGTAATATCGATTCTCATATTTTACTAATTCTAAAACTACTCACATGAAGACTTTTGTAATAATTACTCTTGGTACATGGAAATTACCCACTAGAATTTCTTTAAATATAAATTAACAACATCAAATAAAATATTACTTATTATAACCTTATGACCACTTAGTAAATTCATTTAAATTTAGCAAATTATGCTAATAAACGCAACGAAATTAGTATAAAACCTCAGCATACAAATTAGTAACCATAAATGGTGGAATATACAATGATTCAGTTGGTGAAGTATAGGTGGTATTGGTGTGCATGAGTTTCCTGTAGAGAGCCAAGATGGGTTGAACACCGCTCCATCTCACCTGGGTCAAGTGTTGGTGGTATTGGTGGGTACGTGGACCAAGTAGGTAGTTGAGCACCACTGTCGAAGAATCAGTTTCCTGTAGAGAGCCAAGTTGGGTTGAACACTGCCCCATCTCACCTGGGTCAAGTATTGGTGATATTGGTGTGTACGTGGTCCAAGTAGGTAGTTGAGCACCACTTCCGAAGCATCAGTTTCCTGTAGAGAGCCAAGTTGGGTTGAACACCGCCCCATTTCACCTGGGGCAAGTATTCGTGGTGGTGGTGTATACGTGGACCAAGTAGGTAGTTGAGCACGACTATCGAAGCATCAGTTTCCTGTAGAGAGACAAGTTGTGTTGAACACCGCCCCATCTCACCTGGGTCAAGTATTCGTGGTATTGGTGTGTACGTGGACCAAGTAGGTAGTTGAGCACCACTGTCGAAGCATCAGTTTCCTGTAGAGAGCCAAGTTGGGTTGAACACCGCCTCATCTCACCTGGGTCAAATATTCATGGAATTGGTATGTACGTGGACCAAGTAGGTGGTTGAGTACCACTGTCGAAGCATTAGTTTCCTTTAGAGTGACAAGTTGGGTTGAACACCACCCCATCTCACCTGGGTCAAGTATTCGTGGTATTGGTGTGTACGTGGACCAAGTAGGTAGTTGAGCACCACTGTCGAAGCATCAGTTTCCTGTAGAGAGCCAAGTTGGGTTGAACACCACCCCATCTCTCCTGGGTCAAGTATTCGTGGTATTGGTGTGTACGTGGACCAAGTAGGTAGCTGAGCACCACTGTCGAAGCATCAGTTTCCTGTAGAGAGCCAAGTTGGGTTGAACACCGCCTCATCTCACCTGGGTCAAGTATTCATGGAATTTGTATGTACGTGGACCAAGTAGGTGGTTGAGTGCCACTGTCGAAGCATTAGTTTCCTTTAGAGTGACAAGTTGGGTTGAACACCACCCCATCTCACCTGGGTCAAGTATTCGTGCTATTGGTGTGTACGTGGACCAAGTAGGTAGTTGAGCACCACTGTCGAAGCATCAGTTTCCTGTAGAGAGCCAAGTTGGGTTGAACACCGCCTCATCTCACCTGGGTCAAGTATTCATGGAATTGGTGTGTACGTGGACCAAGTAGGTAGTTGAGCACCACTGTCGAAGCATTAGTTTCCTGTAGAGAAACAAGTTGGGTTGAACACCGCCCCATCTCACCTGGGTGAAGTATTCGTGGTATTGGTGAATACGTGGACCAAGTAGGTAGTTGAGCACCACTGTCGAAGCATCAGTTTCCTGTAGAGAGACAAGTTGGGTTGAAAACCACCCCATCTCACATGGGTCAAGTATTCGTGGTGGTGGTGTGTACGTGGACCAAGTAGGTAGTTGAGCACCACTGTCAAAGCATCAGTTTCCTGTAGAGAACCAAGTTGGGTTGAACACCGCCCCATCTCTCCTGGGTCAAGTATTCATGGTATTGGTGTGTACGTGGACCAGGTTAGTAGTTGAGAAACACTGTCGAAGCATCAGTTTCCTGTACAGAGCCAAGTTAGGTTGAACACCGCTTCATCTCACCTGGGTGAAGTATTGGTGGTACGGGTGAATACGTGGACCAAGTAGGTAGTTGAGCACCACTGTCGAAGCATCAGTTTCCTGTGGAGAGACAAGTTGGGTTGAACACCGCCCCTTCTCACCTGGGACCGACGGAGTTTGCACACAGCGGGGAAATTGATTCGTTAAGTGTTTGTCCACAAACTTCCGCTAACTTTGTTGGACAAACCCCTTAATTTATTATTCAATTAGTGATATTATTTGGCTTTTATAAATTGTCCATTAATTAATTATGAATACTGGTTCAGGAGGGTAATATTAGTTTTATTTTATCTTATATCAGTCATACAATTTTTTCTTACTGAGCTAAATGAATAACATATATAAAACAGCGAAAGTTTGAGGGGATGGAATAGCAGGAGCATATAATTGTATAGAATTACTAATCCCGGTCTTCCTAAGCGTGATGTTTTTAAATGTCAACAGCTATTAGCTTATGCTATTGTTACCACTGATTGACACTGAGCAAGCCTAGGGCTGGAAACTTCTGTTCCTGCGATCATGAAATATATTTTTTCCATCTTTCCATTGGTTACGCACGTTTATTAATTATAATATACTATCTTTTCATTGATCAAATTATTGTATTTATTTGCTCTATTGTTATTTATTTAGGTTTATTTCTAATTCAGTGTTGGAAATTTATATGAATATTTTGTTTTCTTTTTTTATTTTCTACAATTGTAAATGACTACTAAAGTACTGTTGATATTCGATGATCTAAGATTAATTCATGAACTTACAAATAAATATTTGTTTTAAGATTTAATTTTGTTTCAGATATTTTTAACTTGGAAATAAAAAATGTATAACACGTTTTGTCTTAATTATACGTTCAGTTAATTTCCACATTGTTGGTTCCCAATTTGCCCTTTATATTCAACATTCCACAATATATAAATCGTACAGTCTGGGGAACGACCATTGACTCATTGTTATTATGAATTAAAAAACTCTTTGCACAAAACAGATTAGGCTAAAATGAAAGAATAATGTTTAAAGAGATTAAATATTCTTCGGTAAACCACAGTATGATGTCTTCCAATACGGTAGAATCATACCGACAGTACAGATAATACCCAGTAATGGGGCTGGCAATTAAACCGTAAATCACTTAATTTAAATTGTCATTTGCTTATCTCTTTGAGATGACGGCAGATATCAATAATGTTTTAATTCATTGTTCTTAATTTTTTTAGAAACTTCATATACTCGAAACAATACATATTATATTACTGTATGAGGTGAGCTTACTTTGTCCAGTGAATCCAAACGAATTGATTAAAGTAACTTGTCAAGCAGCTAAATGAAGATTTATATCAAGATGAAATATTACTTTCCAGAAGTTCTTGAATGCCAAATACATTAAACTAATGTTTCCCTCTTGAATATAAATCATTCTTTCGTTCTTACTGCCTTGCTTTCACTAAATAACTCATGAAACCTATTTATAAAAAAATATTGACTCTATGATTGGATCGTTCACAATCGGAAATTGTTTTATTGTGTACATTTTGGATATCAATTTACGAGTTTATTTGTCATTGATAAAAACAGTAGAGTTCCTTTTACTGGTTTAGGGATAAAAGGTCATGCGTCTTATTTTTCCTGATAAATTTAAGTTATTAGGTGTGGTTATTCATATTTGTAAATCGTTAGTTAAAAAATATCGCGGTATAAAAATTTATTTTTTTCTTTATAAATTATTAAAAAAGGTTAAATGACCTTGTTGTCAAGTGATTCCAGTTGCGGCATCACTATCGTTTTGGGAACAAGTTTCCTTCTTCAGATCGCACTCAACATCAAACTTCGCTCAAATGATTACAGAACCACTTTACAAATAGGTAATTTAAACTTTTTTAATCTTTATAAAAGTGATTTGGAGACTAGAAACAAATATATAATAGAATAAATTAAGCTTTAATTATTATTTTAGAAGCACAAATTTTAAATCTGTTTTATATGTAATGATATATATGTGATACGTTAAAGATTTTACAATCAGACTACTTCTAATATTAAAAGGAAAATAAACAAATTGTGTAAAGGGTAAGGGGAAAAAATTAATTTATCTAGTCACAAGAATAAATGTAGTAATAGTATAAAGGTGTAAAAGTTTGCCAAAAATGTCAAAAATCCAGCAAATATTAAATCCGATATAGCCGCCTAATGTCAAATGATCAAAATTGTGCCCGTTAATACCAATGGCTAAACCGGAGTTAAACCAATAAGCTTAGTAAGTTTCCACCATTTAATAAAATCATGGCATCACTCGCTATTGTTAGCCAGTTTGTGCAAAATGAATGTGAAAAAATACTTTACTTAAGTTATATCACGACCTAAAGGATATATGTTTAATTTAAGAAATATAAAAGAAGGTTCCGGACATATTTACACCCGGTAGAGCTATTGATTGTCAAAATACAATTATATCCGTTTTGTATAACAAAACAAGTGCTGGAATAGCAACAAACACCCTTAAATAAACACAAAACCAATGTTATGAACAATTGTCATTTATTTGTATTGGAATTTTCTGCTTTAAGTTAATAAAGTGTTTTTTTTTATATTTTTGTGGGATGGTTTACAATTGACAAATATAAATCACTCATGTAAAAATAAATTATCGGGCATAATTATCCCAGTTACACCAAATAATCTTCACCACTTATTCAGTGAAGTGCCATAACAATTGTTTGAGCTACAACCGGCTTCGATTATAATGCAACTATAATAGTCAATGAATTTCAATCGTTTCCTTGACTATAAAAGAGGAATGATACTTTATGAATGTCAGTCAAAACAGGAGTCATGGCTATATGAACAGGGTGTCAATTAAGCCCCAGAACGGAATTATATTCCTTTTATTGATAAAGCAATAAAACCCCATCAATCAATATTAGGTTCATTAATCCACTTTTTGGCGTAAAAGCTTTATTTTACCTTTTACGAGGATGTCCTACGAGGAGTTGGAAGATTTACTTAAATAACAGCATGGGTCGAGTTTGACATCGAATTTAGGGTATTTTTACGTCGAAATTTAGTGTTGTAAATTTGGTTTCAAAATTTTAAACCAAACCAAAATGGCAGCCGGTTGGATTTTCCGAAACTAACAATGTTGAATTTGTTGAACATGAGCAATAAGCAAGCTATCGTTCCTTATGATGAATTATTACAAGATAATTCGTAAATTATTACAGTTTCTAATACAATAATTTTTAAAAGGAACCCGACAAAATTAAAATAAATGTAAGCATTCGACAAGACGTACGTAAAATAAAAGGTCTTTAAATGAGCGGAACAATGCCCCAACCCGCACTTAAATAGTTAAGGAATTGAAGAACTATACAGTAACTGTAACATAATTTTGGAAAAGTGGAAACGGTCGTAGCTTTTAATTTCCTTAACCAATTGAACTAATGTTTGGGGCATGATGTAACTCTAGGCATCGACTTCTATTTAATTTTCGTTGGACTCATTCAGTACCAATATCCAGTGGAGGAGACGAGTTTGTAACTGTAATTGTAAGTGGTTTATTTGAAACTGCATCGATATGGTGACTTCTTTGTAATAATTTGTAATACTTAACGATAACTTGCTCATCTTTACCAAATCCAACATTCATGCTATTTGCCTACTGGATTTATTGAATGACCTGATTGGGACTAGTATTGTATCAAATCTATATATTCTAGACGATGACAGTATTTTAGCTTATGTGATATATGTTTGATAATAAAACAATACTAGTCCCGAAACTAGAAATCTTATAAACTATTGGATTAACGACGACGTGGTTTGTAAACTTATTTTTCAGTAACAAGAGACAGCGTATTTACTATCTCCTAGCCTCGGTTATGTCACTGAACTAACTCGTCATCTAGTACAATAAAGATGTAATATGATTTATCAAATGGACTAAATGCAATGGCAGATAAACTTAAAATACATTATTTACAAGGCTTATGGGATATAAATAACAATTGTTATCCTCTGAGACGTCTTTACTCACTGAAGCTGGGTTATAAACCCGTTTATTTATATTTTACAGCCCAAACAACATCATGGCCCCATGGATAAATTTTACTGAATGTTTTAAATTCGTTGTAAAAATTTATTATCTATGAATTTGTATTAATCTTGTCGGAATTGTACATTTTGATTCTATCATTAACAAGTTTCCATTATGAAGAGTATTAATAAACTAAACAGTAATTAACCATAGTCCATATAATATGCCAATTCAGTTCTATTTAAACTAACATATATAACAAAATGCATAAGATTTTGGTTCTCAGGGATTCAAGAATTTATTTTAAAATGTGTTTTAGCCTCATTATTTAAATTTAGAGATTGTGTTTATATTTTCAGCTATTCAATAGTTTTAACTGATTGCCTTTAAAGCCGACCTTTAAAGCATAGTGAGTATTATTTAAAATTTAGTTTATATTGTTCATCATTGTAAATTATGTTTAAATGGTTTTAATTAGATAATATAACACATTGCCAATAAATGTATTAGAATATCAATGTTTAATATATTTGTTAGTCCCGCTGTCACTTAATGCAGATTTATTAATTATAAAACACATACGGCTTGAGGATGAACTGTGACGGATAAATATAATTACTTTAAGGTAACCGCTATCAAAATAATTTGTATTGCTTGGAGTATTAATGAACAGTAATGTAATATTACACTCATTAAATATGTCACTGAAATGGCCGATTACAAATTGTATTATATATAATATTTTTCATATATTGTATGTATTGTATTACATATACTATTCTTCTATTAATTACAAATAAGTTAGTATGTTTTATTAAATTATTTGTGTATAAAGAAATTCGCTGCTTTGTGGTATACATATTTGATTTAACTTGTAAAATACAGTAATTGTTTTTATTAAACTTTAAACACATTAAAAGTAAGTAAAATAACTAATATGTATTTCTCATAAGAAACTTTGAAGTTATTTTTGTATTTAAGTTTGCAAAGTAAAATGGACATCAAAAACTACATAAATAATAAACGTTAATGATTTATCAAGTCACATCGTAAAGTTATTGTTCGGTCTCTTATTGTAAGGGAAAATACTACATTAAATTATAGGATGAAATTATATGGGAAAATAGCATCGTGGTATAATGTAACTTTGTAAGTTTTTTATTAGTTAATTAAGTGATTCGTATTGAAAATATTTCAAAATTAAAAACCATTATAGTTTGTCACTCACTGTTGTATACAATACTTCTCTCCTTCTAGCGTTTATCAAATTAATTTCGTCTTTTACTGTACTATCACATTATATAGTTTAACTTTATAACTAAAACAACAGTTGAAGATGCCCAAGGTTGGAAATTATGTGTATGTGTATAAAAGAAAAACGAATGAAATGTATCCATCAAGAATACATAAATAAACAATATCTGATATAAAGTTGTTTTAATGACATTCAATGTTTCCAAATTAAAACTCCATGAGTTTGCAACTGTACGTGGTTTAAAACCAAAAGACAAACTTATACTAATTACATGTATATTAAACAGGCCCAGTATTTTTCAAAAAAAAGTACAGCTCGTAAATACGATCAACAGTAACGTTAAATCACCCAATATAGTTTAACACCACTGTGCCACAGATCATTGTTAAGCTTAATCCTAGCCTAACATTGGATGATTTACACCCCAATAACATGATCAAATAGCCATATCGGCTATCAAAATAAAGGTTTGGTTGTACGTTTCATTATTTAAATTTATATCCGTCATAGTTTTAGTCTCCGTTTTCAAATTTAAAGATTGTGTCTATATTTTCAGCTTTGCAATAATTTTAACTGAATGTGAAATCCAACTGATGGCATAAATAGAACTATTTATTTTGTTAGGATTATATGCTTAAAAGTATTTTAATTAGGTAGTATATTATTTACTTTTACTCATTAAACCTGGCACGGAGCCTCTTGCCAATGTATCAGTTATCCTTCATAAAAACAAGTTTCGCCCTGGAAACACATTGGCGTCAGCTGAGGTAGCTCCTGACAACGATGGTAGGGAACGCATATGTAGCTTCAGTAAATAAATAATCTAAATTTAAAATTAGTTTTTTAACTACGCCTTCAAAATAGATTTTCTTGTATTCAAAAACTTTTCCTCCACTGACGTCTGGCACGTTAATGGTTGTGCGGGAACTTATACGGAAAACCGTTAAAATTGATAAACAAACAACATATGAATCGTATAACTATATATAGTCATGTACAACAGCCAGGGACGACATTATCAGGCTGGGGACCAAACCCAGAGTTTCCGTCCCCAGCCGCTGCAAATGGAGGGACCAAAGGTAAAAGGGAAGTTTGTCATAATGGACAGCCAAAAGACTTACCATATATGTAATGACTACTGCATTTACTGCATGCAATATCAGCCTTAAAACTGAAACAGACCAGTTTTAAGGTTGTCCTGGGACAAATAGCCCCATATAAATAAGGAAAGCAAGGTGAAAGGGCAGCTAGACACAATTGATATTTAGAATGTAATTTTGTGAAAACTTACTTTTTACGCACCTTTTACCTCCAAACCAATATAGACAAGTTTGAGATTTGAGGCAGTGCAGTCTTACTTTTTACAGGCAAATATTAGCATAAGTAGCGTTCAGGGAACTAAGAGAAACATGCTATTAATTATACTGCCGCTGTCATACTGACAATAATGGACTCTACAACAAGTATATGTTAGATTTAAATTCCGGAGTAAAAGTAAGATTTTGTATATCAATTTTATGTTTTAAGAAAATGAATTCGTTTACTGTCAACATACTACTGTTTTCCTTTTAACTATATTGTTTTTCACTGGTAGCTATTTGAACTTCTGAAATACAGTTTTTACTGCAACTTAATTTTAAGGTCTCCTAACCACGATGGTTAAACATGTAGGTTTGATATATTAAAATATATTTTTGGAACTATTCAAACCCACGTTCTGCCTTTGGTTACAACTAATTATTATTTTCATTTGCCACATGTAGTTATCCTCATCCTATTAGTCCCAACACACAACAGTAAGCCTCCACCTCCAACTTCCACCGTCAATGGTTGTTTAATCCTGTGGCGGTCTGGGGCCCAACTAACCATTAATGAGTACTTATTCCCTAAGGACCTAAATTATTGCTGTTTGGTATTCTATAAATGAAACGTTATAAAATAACAGGGGGATTACCAAGTTGTATTACTTCACTAGTCAATTGAATAAAAAAGTTATATCCACATATTAGAACTAGTCTTAAAAATGTAACATTTGTCAATCTGTCAAAAGAGTTAATTTAAATAGAATCTAAAATAAAAATAAACATTCTTTATTTGCATATTTATAAAAAATACGTATTTATTATGGATGATAAGATCCATAATAAATACCTCGCCCTACATATTATGCAATAAAATACTAAAAAGTTATCCTATTCATCTGTCTTATGACTAAATAAAATACTGCCCGGTTAGCATGAGTTAAATCAAATTAGCAAAGTTTTGCTAAATTTTTTGATTAAAAAAATCATACCAGTTTTTTTTTAAATAAAGATAACGTTCTCGTGTAATGTGAGTGATGTGAATAAGTTACAAATTATACGCTAGATTGCAGCAGACAATTATTTTGAATTTACTTCTGTCAGTTGTGGTTTTTTGTCTGTTTATGATATTAAATACCGAAGCAAACCTAAATACTCAGCAAATTTTCAATTTATAAAAATGTATAACTGATATCCCTTTCTCCGCATTGAAACTTTGTTCAATGTTCCCGCATTAACATTGGAACTTTGAAAGCCTATGAGAAGAAGTCCTAAAGGTACATGTTTTTCAAACCCAGAAAAAGCACAGCTAGAGGGTAAGAGCTTTTGATTGATACCAAACACTATATCAAAATTTGTATATACTTCATATATCCAATATTATTTATGTATCCAATCCAAATTTATACTATTTATATAATTGTATAATTATCATATACATACATATCATATCATTTACATATTTATATAATCATCCAAATTTATATTATTTATATATCCAATGTTTATAATAGGATATACAAGGAACATAATATTTTTAGTGTTCGAATACTGCCAAACATATTTCAAGAAATTATTTTAAGGAAAAACGTCTGCTTTATTTACATTAAAATATGCGATTAAGAGTCTACTTTGTATATTAGTAGTAAACAAAATTGTAAGAGGCTGAGTATTTTAGCAAGGTTGGCTATGGCCTCTTTAAGCCACTAAAGTTGTCTTACATAATACGTAGGGCGAGGTATATATTATGGATTAATCATCCATGATAAATAAATGTTTAAATGTAACTCGATTAAACCAGAAGCCTAATATATACTGATTTATTTGTTTTTGTTTTAATTATTCATACAAAATTAAACAATAACATTGTTGGTATATTTAACTTGTTTACTATTGCACTTAAACGATTCACAAAATGCTATATATCCACGCCGGTGAGTTAAAACAACATGGCGGTTCTCTCTGATTAAAACTTAACGAGACATTGACAGATCTGGTCACGTGATCACCCCCTGCTGCTCGGTTGATCACATTTTATATGGAACTGAAAATGGAAAATATCATTTTCTTGGAAATTCACTAAACGAAATCCGTATGTTTTAAGTAATTGTGGAAAAACGTATAAATATACATTATGACACTAAAAGTGATTTAACCCTTACGATTACCAGCAAATTATTTATGTTACACTAAATCTAGGATAGCTATTGATTTAGAGGGATGTTAGCAATTCGAATTACTCCACAAAAAATTGAATGATACTTTAAAATGTATGGGAGTAAACTATTAATACGATTAAACTTTCATTAAGTCTATATTATTTTAATTAAATTAAAAATATCATTAATCTAATAATTAGTTCATAGGTTTGTTTAGTGCTTTTAAGGTATGTAACTTGCTTTGAATACTATTATAATTACAATATTCAACCTTAATTAATGTATACAATACCAAACAGGCAAAATTATGTAAATTTACAATAGTTATATTTTATATAACATATTTTCTAGAACGGCTTACACATAAGCATCGTAAGATTCAAGAAACATATCTATCAATAAGTATTCACCATTAACATGTACGGTCTACAACTAAATATTAAACTACTTCTTACTTACCGTATGGATTTTATAGGATCTGATAAATAAACAATTAACAACAATTGAACTGTACAGCTTGACCGTTGGCCGAGTTATTTCAGAGGTGGTTTAATAACAAAGTTGTCACCACCAATACTGTTTACAAGCTTACCACGATAAGCAGTAATATCAATACAATGATTTATCACGCAGTATGAACTATGATTGTCAAATGTTATGGACACTGTATATACGAGTGTAGTGCGAGTTCCTAAACTAACCCAGTTAATACATATATTCCTCAACGATGAATTAAATACTGTCGCTAACAACTTTCGTAGCAATTGTTTTCACCGAGTCTATCTAAATGTTTGGTATGATATCGATAACAAATTGTTTGTGCTAAAAGAACACACTTTTAACTAGCAAATATCTTGTTAGATTTTTGTAAATTTAATTACGTTTTAAATTAAAATGAATTCGACATCAAAGAGTTCTTACAGTTGTTTATTGTTGCAAAAGTGTTTAAACTATTACTATAAAATTATTATTAAATATTAAAAAACGTATTAATAGTTTATTAATATTATATAATTTCTCATGTATGTTGTAATATTATTATAATATTCTACTTATTATTATTGGCTATTAATTGTTATCAGTAGAAGCCAATGGAACTAATATTGGACATACTGTTTAATATATATTTGTTTAACTGTGAACTATTTTCGAGGCCATCGAATAATTTAAATATCGAAATAAGTAGTAAATTAACTCTAAAAATTGTGTATACGGTTGACAAATATTAAATATAAATGTAATATAACATAACAAACTAAAAGTCAGTTTACTTTGGTAAAACAATAAAATTAAATTCTGCAATCGTGAATCTCTAACGTAATATTCTATACACACTTTTTGGTAAGTCATCGGTGGGTGTAAATATATTTAATGTAAAAACATTATACATAGTATATATGCTTTAAGGGCCTTGTACTAACAGAGAGAGAGAGATAACCAAATTACACAAATGTTAACTAGATTCACCCTCTCTGGTTTATCAGAGAAACAGAGATTCAAACAATCTCCCCTAAAATCATAGCCCTTATGATCATCATCGTCTTGGGGATTGTTAAAAGGAAAATCTAAAAAGAAAATTCCAGGGTATGAGTCTGTTTGTACAAACGGGACTATTATGTATTTTATAAGTTATATATTATAAGCTGTATAAATGGAAATGTCAAATATCAACATATCACTGCGTTACAGTGTACATTTTAAATTTACATCAAAACCAACATCAACTACGCTAAGTTACAAGACATCAGTCCGTCTAATTATGATTATATTTAAGTAAAAACTTTGTTTCTTACGAAACGAAGATTTATCTCTCAAAAAATATCATCCAGTAAAACTTTTCCAAATGGCAAATACATTAACCTAATGCTTGCCTCTGGAATATAAATTACTGTTTTCATCCCCTTGAGCCGGCTTCACGAAATGGTATTGAGAAACAAACCAGTCAAGTAACAGATTTCATTTTGCTAAAAATTATTGTTTACTTAAATGTTAAAAGTATAATCCGTGGAAAAATTTGATATAAATACAAATGAAACAATCAAAAATATTGCATTACCCATTACGTATTTTATGTGTTTGAAACCATCAATTGAATTATATTCTTGTCTTCGTACCAATACTGATTTATTTTTTGACAAACTTTGTAAATAAATATAGGATTTCGAATTTTTATTTATTATTAGTAAATTAAAGATAATACTGTTTTTATAGAATTTATATAACATTATCACGTCACATTCATCAGCAATTTTCTAAAACATCTGTCTACACGTTGATTGAGGTAACGTATTAAGGAAAGGTGCTGTAATATTTCAAATAATCGTACGTGATCCTAATAATTAAAATGTAAATAGCACAAAAGGTTTATTTGAAAAAGGCTGTCGATGCTATTCGATGCTATACCTGCAACGAGACAAGTTAAATTGAATACCGTCACCATCTCACATGGGACCATAGTTTGCCCTCACACTTGGTAGATTGATTCTTTAAGTGTTTGTCTACAACGTTCCCGGTAAACCAGTTTAATAAAATACGCCACGAACTTATTTGATTGGTATTTCAGATGGATTCCAATTATTAATAATGTTTTAAAAAGAGCATCCGGTCACTTGAATTTGAGCAAACATCCTAACGGGATTACCCATATTTTTTACGGTCATAATAATTGATATTGTGATGCCATTTCAGCTGTGCATGCATCTTGATTAAATCATTTGCTTTTACTGAAGTGCTAGTTTGTTAATGTATATAATTAGCAAACAAATAAGTGATGAATATAGTTCAGTTGTAGATTTACTAGTATAATTTCTTATTAATAAAGATTATATTTGACTGAATGACAGAATCACATAACAATTATAAAGTTGTTTATTTACATATACACTTTACTTACATACAAGAAGGTAAATCATGTACATCATGCGATGGTACAAGCCACTTGGTTTTGACCGTTTGTCAGATTTAAAGTGAGAGACTAATTTAAATTATATAAATTGTAGTGCATTACCTGTATAGTTACTATCGTCAATAAGTTAAATGTAGCTGTAAACATATAGGTAACTGTGTAAGACGTTTTTAATTTTATTATGTAATTGTTATTACTCTTAATATGCTATTTATATGTTTGTTTAATTAGGTAATTGGTGTTTTTCAGTATCTAGATATATTCTGAGTAATAAATAACAATTTTCTCATAAAACACATAATAATTACAGTCGAATAATTAATATTTAAAAGCTAGTTTACTCCTTACTATTGTTTTCTAGCATATTCGTTGTCGAGACGTTTATTCCCTGTTATATACCAAAAATAAGCTTGATTAGTTTATAACACATTTAACTGACAATCCCAAAACGGTTATCATCATTTATAATAGGTTACTCAGTTATATAGCTCTAGATATCTTAAGGCTTAAAATAGTGAACATTTTTTAATGAGTCCATAATTTTTAGGCACGCTATTAATAAGATAAATATATTTTCTTTGTTTTATAATAATTTACAGGCAAATTTGTTAGTGAATTTTCACGAGAGTAGTTTAATAAACACTCAAATATCGTACGGATAAATTAACGGGTTTACTATACATCAATAACCTCTTTTAGTGAATTTCCCCTATAGGGAAGAAGCTATTACCGTAGGTGGCATGGTAAGACCGAGGCACGGAACCATGATAACTTTTCGTTTTGAGGTTCCCAGATGCCAAAAACACCATTCGCTCAAATTCCTATATATGTGTGTATATATATATATATATATATATATATGTCCGTAGGCATGATAACTTTCGTAAAAATGGTCCGATCTTGATGAAATTTGGTATAAACGTGTATTTTCATGAGTTCGAAAACCAGATAGATTGCACCATTATAAAGGGGGTTTTGTATCCAAAAAATGGGTTTTAGAACTTTTTACACATAATTATTTTTAAAGCCAAACTTGAGTTTACACTATTGGATTTGGCTTCAAAAATTTAGTATTTTGATCATCGCTCTACGACAATTGGTTATCGAGATATTAAAAGTACCAAAAACAGTACTTGTCCAATATTAATCTTATGGAGAATAAGTAAAATTTTATATCTCGCTTATCAATGAACATATATTTATGAAACTTGGTATGTGGCTTCATGTGGTTGGGGTTTACTGCTATTTGCATTCAAAACCCATTTTTTGTGGTCCCCATGGTAGCAAACCTGCGTACTCAGCACCTATAATGTTACTCTTATGGAGAATAAGAAACATGTGATATCTTACTTGTTTATGAACATAAATTGGTTAAACTTGGTATGTTGCATTATCTAGTGGAGATTCATTTGTATTTGCATAAAAACCAGATTTTGTGGTCCCTGATGCAGCAAACCTGCATACTCAATCATAAAGTTTTTCTTATGGATAATATATAAAATAACATATCTCGTTTATTTATGAATATGCTTTTATGAAAGTTGGTAAGTGTCTTCATGACTTAGAGAAGTACAATTTGAAATTCGCTGAGTATGCGGGTTTGCTGAAACGGGGGTATTTTAGTTCATAACCTCAATATTTGAATATGTCTTTTCTATTGAATCACATGTTTTTAATAATTGTAATTTCTATTTTACTTTGCGTTAGTATTTAGTCCATTACAATTAATTCATAACTACTACCGAAATACATCTGCTGCTTTATTACACTGATATTGTTGTTTATAATACATTGATTATAGAACGTAATGAATAATAAGAAATACATAATACATGTATTATTCTGAAATAACTAAATGTACCTTAATTTATTTCATGGTAATGTATGTATACGATACACATACTAGATTTATTTTAAACAAGTAGAGTTATAAAAACATGCATTTAGTAGTGGACATAGATAATATAAATATGCTATTGTCATGTTTACGGTATTCTATACAGTACTCTAGTAAGAGTAAGGTCTGCATGCTTGCTTGCTTGCTTGATAGATTGCAACTCTGATCTCAAAAATGGCTCCACCGATTACGAGAAATTGTAAATAATTAATTTCTGGGTTAAAATTATTTTCTAAAAAGAAAAATCCAATGAAGTAAAAGGTGAATTTTAAAATTAAAAATATTAACACTGGGCCTATGGAGTTTCAAAATTAACCAAAATAATTATAACAGATGTTTATAATCAATCGGTGAAGAGTTAAAGTAATGGTCATGTAGTTTAGGTATTAAAATATGGTTTTATAAAAGTAGTGACTAAAACCATTGAATGAAGATAACATTAGAATGGGCATGTCTTATCCAAAATTAATCAAAGATACATGGAGCTTTGATGTCAACTGGAGTGACCTTGAACATGCAAAAAAGAGGTAAGCAAGCTAAGCAAATTTGCTTTCCAGTAGAAGGGCATAGTGAAAAACTACTCCAAGTCATCAAAAATAAAAAAAACTGATATTCTATAAGCAAAGCTTGGCCCCCCAGGTACTTTGTATGAATATGATTCATTAGATTTACATCCCGGTTTTAAAGAGATTGACAACAGGTCGGAAAAACTTCACCAACTGCAACACGGATACAACCGTGCAAGGTATCGAGCAACAAAGGCTGAATAGAGGCTGAGATTACGCTTCCTTCTTGCAAATGTCAGTTACACTGGTTAATTAAATCATGAATACAAGACGTATAAAATAAAGGACGAGTAAAAAAACAAAAACAAAAACTAGTTCAATAAAATCCTCCTGCAAAGAGTAATTACGTAAAATTGGTCAATTTATACAAACTGTAATTTATTACTTTTGTTATTTATTGTTACAATAGACACCCGAAAATAATCGTCTAAAATATATTAACTTATAAATGTATGTAAAATAATATTTGTTTATTATTTATTTGATAAAATAGCCACTCTGGAGATTTACAAAAAGACATGTTTAAGAAATTACAAGAATAAAGAGTTGAGCAATGACAATCATATAACCATGATAATAATGGTTTTATTTTTAAATATTTATTTTAAGTCGACATTTTTTTGAATTAAAGTTCCAACTTGAATCGTATTCAAACCGTTGATTTTTAAGTGACATTGTCTGAGGTTTAACAACATTTGTAAAATGAATGGTTACCAAATTTTATTTTCTTTGCCTATTTCTCTTCTTCCACTTAAACATCATGAAAAATTGATAAATCCTAATTATATATTAAAACATTTTAATAACTTGAGAACCACCTACTATAGGAATTCTTTTTATTTAATAGGTCCCTAATTTGCCATTAACTGTTCTATTATTAAAAATAACTGTCTTGAACTTGGAACATATGTGTATTGACTGTTGTAGAATAAGATTTATGACCAAGCGAAGAAAAAACACACTCATTAAACTACAGAAAGAAAATATGTAAATATGCAAGAAGAAGACTAAGGTCCGAAACTTTGGGTGGAGGACATAAAGCCTTGCAATTTCTACTTGAGGAATGATCCTCGTTTAGTGTTAATTATGAGGCTACTTTGTATTCTTTTGTGTAAGGTCCAGCTTATCTTGTTGTATTGTTCCTAATATTAACAAGAGAAAATCCGTTATATTGAATGAAAATATCAGTGCATCTAACAAATATTCAAGTATTTCGTTTGGAATGAAAAGTTTGATAAATGCATTATATTGTGAACGAAATATGCAATGTGGTTCATGCATTTTAAAAAAAATACTCATTCCTCATAGTTATGCATTACGTAGTGTAGTGTAAATCATGACTGGAAAATATTTGTTTAGATGTTAAATAATGGCATAATAACTGACTCTAAATGCTAGACAATATACAGGGTGTTCAAAAAAGGTGGGGAAATAGTTTATGTAGTTATTCCTTGGGTCAAAATAAGCAAAAATTGTATGTAAACATATGTCCTATCTCATTTCGTTTAGCGTCTGTCTATCTATATGTGTTTTTTACAAAAAAGTCATAACTCCTTAACGGTTTGAGCTACAGCGTTGAGATTTTGCACAAATGTTCATCTTATTGGCCGCTTTCTTTTTGGAAAATGTGAATAAAAACTGTTTCACTGTTTCAAACTGTTTAACTGTTTCAAAATGGTGGCTATTTTAAATATTTGACACCAAATTTAACGAAAACCGTTAATTTTACCAAAAACTTGCAAGATACATAAAATGTTGTAAATTGTATGGAAATTTCAACGATATCTTATTAAGCTTAGTTTGGACAAAGAATAACTGAGAAATTAATTTCTTTCTTGCTATAGGCCTACCTACAGTTTTCTCTATTTAAACAATGTTAAAAATATCACAAATATCATTAATAAAATTAATCTCTCAGTTATTCTTTGTCCAAACTAAGCTTAACAAGATATCGCTGAAATTTCCATAAAATTTACTAAATGTTATGTATCTTGCAATTTTTTTGTAAAATTAACGGTTTTTGTGAAATTTGGTGTCAAATATTTAAAATAGCCGCCATTTTGAAATGGTTAAAGAATTTGTATTCACATTTTGCACAAAGGGAGCAGCCAATAAGATGAACATTTTTGCCAAATCTCAACGCTGTAGCTCAAACCGTTAAGGAGTTATGACTTTTTTTGTAAAAAACACGTACAGACAGACAGATGCTAAACGAAAGGAGATAGGGCATATGTTTACATAAACTTTTTTGCTTATTTTGACCCAAGGAATCACTACGTAAATTATGTCCCCACCTTTTTTGTACACCCTGTATAGTACATAGATGTTAAACAATTGCAATTTTCATAAAATACAAGTCTCAAGATATATCTCTATACAGTTGTTCTTCAACATCCATTAATTTTCTAAGAAGTTTGTGACTGTTAGGTACAGACACTGATTGTAATTTCCTTATCACATGTCTTTAGTGCTCCCATGTGTATAATGTTTCCAGTGGCACTAATGCATCAGCTGATTGCTGATGTGTAATGTTATTGTTTACATGTTTTGTTTATTCTACTTTCTGCTTTCACTGCATAAACCGCATACACTTTCTAACAGTTTTATTTTCTCATCATTTTCTAAGAGTCCACTTGCTCTTGGTATTTCATACAGTGACTATTGTGGATTTTAAGAATGTGGTTGGTTACACAAATGTTGGTGTGGCAACACTAATCTCAATTTTTGATATAATGCTATCAATCTAATGAATGCTGTTGAAAAAGAGGTTGAATAAAAAAGTACCACTATTTTAATTGATTTTTTAATTTTTAAACTTATTAAACAAGGTACTGATAACATCGATAAATATTTAAAAATACTTCCTTTAGCTCATTTAAATGGTGATAGATAGATATTATTAAACGTTTATGGTTTTTGGTGAAGTAAAACAATACTTAACTATCGGATCTTTTTTACCTGATAATTTCTGGTCCACATTTCCGCAACAAGCAGGTGATATCATTTTGTTAGGGACCTGAAATAATTTAAACGCAATCAAAATGCCAAATATATTTGAGTTGATTTGTTTAATGATAAGTCCATTTCAAAATATATAATAATGAACTAAGAAGTAGAAGCAATTTTGGAGATACAGAATGGTATCAAAATTGCAGAAAAATTAAACCATTTGTGAGGTCTCTAGGTCTGTCCATATCCAGACATAGAGAAAGAAAGTGGCTAGTATTATATTTCATAATTATTCATACATTTAAATACAGATATCTGCTATATAAATTACTAAGTGAAAAACAAAGTAACAGGTTCGATGCCACCAGAGGTGAGTGACGGCGACAACGCGGTAGTTGAGATTAAAACTTGACCAGACATTGATATATCCGACCACCGCCTGCTGCGCGCAATATGCCGACAACTGATTTAATCCATGGTTTTAATCACTACGTGGAACCGGTGGACAATATGTTTACATTCGGGTCTTCTATGGAAAATTTTAAAAACGTAAAATGTCATAAAGCTGACATACGACATGTTTATTTACCACACATAGTTTTCGTCACACGTAATACACTTTTACTTAAATGTGTTTGGAGTAGTTTTGATCAACAACTAAATAATTTTATCATTTTTGGTATTTGAAAACTGTAAACCTTATAGCCGGTTTGACAGTCAAAAGGATCTCCTAAATAATTCTGAACCAATCCATATAGATCTTGCGTTCCTGTGCGTACTGGTTCTAGGGTTTTTCGTCTAATAAACCGGACAAATTTGTATTGCCTACTTACAGCGGGAAGACATCATCCATTTACATGTTTTAATAATTTCCTGATGAAGTAGTAAGATTATCTACATTAGATTAATTTCTAATTTTGAAATACCGGTTAAGTATTTTTCTTCTTAATGCTTCTGATGTTGTTGAAGATGGTGATTGTATTCTTGGTTGGTTATTTGGCATTCTCATCTTCTTTAAAACTATATTAAGTAAAACAAATTTTAAATAGTTTTAATATAGTTTTAAAGAAGATGAGAATGCCAAATAATCAACCAAGAATACCAATTATGTAAATAGTTCCGAATCACAATATCAAATATGAAAGTTAATATTTAAATTACATCAAAACTAAATCATATAATTTAGCCAAACAGAATACTTTTTCCCATATTTATTGGCTTTTCAATGTAAAGCCAGTAAAGTAGTCTGATACGGTGCCTGATGGTAATTCATCAAATATGTCATTAATGAAAAATTATAAACTACATTTATTAGGCTACAACTAAGTTTAAACAACAAAAATATCTAGTCATTGATTTATCATTAACTACAAATAGATTACTTTAACAAATTATAAAGTAATTACAATTTATAATCTTTTTGGACTGACAAAATAATATAAAAACGAGCTTAAGTACTTTAACGTAATTACAGGATATTTCATATTCAAAATAACACCATAGTGTTGATAAATGAAGGATAAAGTCAAAGCTTAAAAGAAAAGTTGTGTATCATGAGAGATACACTGTGCGTGAGCAAGCGACTTCGTTGTGGAACTGTCGACACACATTTTTCTTTCAGAGCAGAAAGCTAAGTTGAATGCAGTACCGTCCTCATCTCACCAGAGGCCAGAGCTTGCTCACGTCGCGTCGGACGTCGGGCAAATTGTTCCGTGAGTGTGTGTCCTGGTATGTTTGTCTACAATACACTTTGCAATCGTTCAATTAGTGATGCAAACCCTTTTTTCCAAGAAAGGACAATGCTCGTTATGGTTATCTAGTTTTCGAAATGAATAAGGCGGATTAGTTAACTGAATTTGATAATTGTTTCTTTATTGATAATAAATAATGAGATATACTACCTGTCTCGCTAAGGTCTCTAACACTGGTAGTACTACTGTTAAATCCCCCCTATCTCAGGAGAATGGTAATTATGTGATCGGACTCCGGACTAATCAAGTGTTGTAACTTAAAACTGCGGTATTATCAAAGTAAAACTATCATCAGAAAAGCAACTTATTATTTAGTGTATTGTACACCTTATCTAAAGCTACGTTGTAAACCCGACTTCTTTATCAGAGAAAAGTACGGATTTGGTTCTTCATTGATCCTTATTGCAATATCCTAAACCAACGAGAAATCATGCTCATTTCCGTGGTAAATATCATCGCTATAGTTGTCTTAATTTTTTTTAAATGTTTTTGAACACAAAGAATAGCCTAAATCTTGAGGATAGTTTGAAAAGAACAACTGCGTCATTTGAAAACTCCGATATGGTTATTTCATGTTGTAGTATAGCTCATCGGTCGATCACCTGATGCGAGACAGAACATTGTATTGAAACGTATTGAATGACCTTTGTTGCAAAGCATACAGTTTCCAGTGCTACTAGAAGTGCTAATAGAAGTTTATCAACTGATTTTGACAACTTGAGTCAGAATAATGAATGTATAAAGGTTTTAATATACTGTACTAAAATAAGGGTTCAAAAATAGCTTATCATATAGGTGTAAAATTCATAAGAATATAAAACCCAATTTAAGATGTGGTAAAGAGTGCTTAAGCAATAACACAAGTTTTGTTGTTGTCGTATGTTTACCTAGCTGATTGTATAACATAGGAAATATCTTATAACTAAAATAAATGTTGAATCTAAAATAGCGTAAAATTCCTTTTTCTGTTATATGTTATTTTATAAATATTATTTATTGAATTTAGATATAGATGAAACAATAAATAACATTTTCCAATCTTCATTTCCACACGATTTGAACAAAGTAACTTGTCAACCAACTCAATGGAGATTTATATCAAGATGATATATTACTTTCCAGACGTTCTTGAATGCCAAATACATTAACGTAATATTTTAATCTTCAATATAAATCATTCTTTCTTTTTTACAGACTTACTTTCACTAAATAACTCTTATTTTAATTAATTTGAAATAATGATACCATTTATGGAAGTTATTTTTTCAACTTCATTATGTATTGATCATATATTACTTTCGGTATACACAAATCTATACAAAATATTAATATAAAAAATTTTATTGTTTAATTATATGTATGTATATAATGTAAGATTTCTTTCAAAGTGTAGATACGAATTTACATATTTATTTTAGGCCAAACAAATGACGCCAAACTAACATTAGAGTAACAGTTATCAGTTCAAACTATTTTACTGACCATTTCCTCCCTGCACAGTGGAATTTATTTTAATGATATGGGGTTTATCTTATTACTCCCAGCATGCATAATAAGTTTTATATATATATTACTTAGTGACAGTCATAGCTGAGTGGGTTGAGTAGTGGCCTACCACCCTAAAGACCTGGGTTCAATTCCCAGTGAAATCTAAATTAATTTTGAAACTCAGACTGATACCATGATTCGGAAGTCATACCGACGTGACGGCTTGACGTTAAAAAGTAACCGTTATTTTTAAATCCTTGTGTGATAAAAATCATATATAATATTACCTGTTCTAAATAGTATTTATTCATAAATAATGGATGAGCAAAGTGAATCCCTGGATTGATAACATATGACTACTCTAGTAATATATTGTGATAAACCTACTACTCTATGAACTATTAATTTACAAATCAACTAGTTTGTGAATGAGAGATTCTAAATTGCCTATACAGTTCGTAATTGTATGAAATTTACTGTCTATATTACTTACTAAGAAATTTACATTCGTGTTTTAACGTATTTTATTTTGTTATAAACTTGGATCCGTACAGTTATACTATAAAAAGGGGAAACTTTTACTATATGGATCCACATAGATGCCTGACAAAGTTTAATCAATTTAATAAAAGCCAAAAAGTTAAAAGTCAGATTCGCTTTAAAACCATCGAATGCCATAAAATCCCCTGGACCAAAGTTGTGGCCGTTAATATTCGTGGCTTGACCGGGATTAAACCAATAAGCTATTACTCATATGGAATTGAAGTTTCCCCGTTTATTAAAATCGTAGCACCACTTTAACCCTTATTGCTGACAAGTTTAGTGTAAGGTACCTCATTAAGTTGCGCAGACTAAAACTGTAGTGTACTATACCGACTATGGTATTTACAGAAATATGAAATAAGGCACTTTTATAACTTTAAATTGTTTACAGTAATGTATGAACATTTTATTGTATGTTATTAATATGTGTAAAATTATCGTTCTAAATGCTTTAGCATTCTGTTCATCTTTGATAGCTACAGTAAAACTAATTGTTGGTAGACACATTATAAAGAAACAATGTCATCAATTGTATCTCATTAACATTATGTGAATACTATAAATCTGCTCTTTAATATTAAATTAGATATTAATGTAAAAAACGCATGCTCATTTCATTTAAATATAAAATTTAGATAACTTACATCCTTAAAATGTCGCGTTTTCTAAAATTAACACAACGGCAATAGAAAATAATTATAGCAAAAAAATTTACACTAATATATATCAATCTATTTCTAAAGTAACTTGTCGCCCGGAAGAATAAATTTTGATGCAGCGAAGAAGAGATGGAATCTAAATGGCGAATATATTAGCCTAATGGCTTCTGGGATATAAATCACCCCTTTCATTCTGAACCGACTTCACTGAATATAATTGAGAGACAACTCGCCGACTCAGGCTTCACTACCGCGTCAACGCCGGCGCCGGGTGGATAACTTGGAGTGGTTCCTTCATTTACTACGATAAAATTAATTTGTATTGAGAATTTCATATTGCTTTAAATATTTTTAAGTTTAGTACTGCAAAGTTCAAGTCGTGAGTTTTAATTTTGCTAAAATCTGATGCAGTAGATTAAATTATAATTATTATAATTGACTAATTTTGTTTATTTGTCTTCCTAAGTAGGAGTATATACAAAAATGCAGTAACCATATTGGTTTTTAGGACTGAAAATGTGAAATTAAACTTGAATGGTTATATATTTACCGGAAGAATACGCTTTTAATTAACTATGTCCATATGAAATCAAATCTGGTCAGATTATATTTGTATACTTGTTTTATACAAGCAGTAAATGCTGGCCTAACTAACGGTTTAATTATTTTGTCTTCTTTTTTACTCTGATTTGGGGACAAATAACCAATGTTGAATGACATCTGCAACGTGGTTGTTGAAATTAAAGCTCGGACAGACTTTGATAGATCTGACCAACGTTGTCCGACACTAATTGTTACGACAACTATTTTTATTGTAGTTATTAGATAAGGAGACAGCGCTGTGGTTGTTATGGATATTAAGGAGTCCGCACGTGAATTAATGCAGAGGGTTAAAGGGGTTGTATATTATAATAAAGAAATAAAGTAGTTAAACAATAAAATGCCATTAAGAGCTTTAGTTTTTCTACTTTTGTTTATTTTTACAGTTTTTTTTTAATATATTGTCACAACAATAATGTATTTCAGTAGTGATACGACAATCATCTTAAGTTAATACGAACAAAATTCAACGTTATGTTAAGTTTGCATATATTTGTTTGTCAATGCAATATTTTGACTGAAAATACATAACTTATTTAAGTATTGGCTGAGCCAATCCTTTCCAGTACATAATCTAACATAAAACATGTTCAGCCACTTATGGTTATAATTCATTTAAAAGTCACTTCACAATAATTTCATAATTTTGAATACTGCGGTCTAGATAGATAGACCCTAAATAATTAATACGAATCCATTGTTTTCCATACGTTCATCGTTAAATAAATACATCAAAACATTAACAATTAATAAATTTATACATAAAACAGCTTTAGTTCTCACATGCATGTGGGCCGATGAAAATAACTGTGACAGCTAGGTGCTGGAAACGTTTCTATTATTTTAGCTATGCTGCATTAAAAGTTTTAATTTACTTGAGATTTTAATTGAGTATTAAATTTCTATCCTAATTAATCATAATTTAAATAAATGACACCCCTAATGCCTTTTAGTTTATTAGTAGAATATTTATTAAAATTACATATGTAATTGTACTAATACCATGTTTTCGCCTATAAAATGTGTCGTAAAACAGTCCCAGTGAGCGCTACTTTAAATTTTATTAGGATACAAATTCAAAATACCAAATTACTCTGAAAATGTTCTATCAAAACACTTACACGTGTTCGAATAACAATGCATTGAACACAGTGCTACATTCACATGACTTACTAAATTTATTTATTTAATAAACACAAATCTCGCATATTATCTTGATCGATTTTCAGATTCAGCTATGAATTGTACAACGATCCTACTAGAACATAACACCAACTTCAGCAACTTAACGTTGGTCTTTTAAAAATCAATCGAGGGTATACGTTATTTGGTAAGGTTTTATAAATAGTTTAATTCAGTAGGTTATACGATTGCCCAATGGACATTGTTCATCCTACATTTTTAAATATTTATATTTATTACTAACAGTATAGGGTTGATTACACTGTATTACATTCGATTATACAGAATATTATTATATACAATTTATTTCATATTTATGAAACTTGTTAAACGATGTGTAATAACAAGAAACTTCACTACGATTTAGAAGTTATTTTATTAAGATAAACAAAATGTTTTAGTAACAATTTATTTTATACTTATAAAAAACAAATAAATCCTCTGATTAGAGTTTATTTGCCATGTTTTGCTGTACCTTTTTTTATCTAACGTCTTTGAAATAACTTACTAATTATAAAAGTAATAAAAGTAGTAATGATCGGGATCACGGTAATACAGGGAACATTCATTAGTTCACTTCTTAATTCAATTGTTTTCAAGCATGACATTTATAATTTGTAAACTTGAATTGAATTAAGAACAGTTAGGCCTAACTGACAATACATGCAAATTGCACAGTTATCTAGCTTATAAATGTTTACCAATTACTCTAGCTTTTTTCATTATAAATTAACAATATTGATTATAACAAACAAACGCAATGAGCCACAATTTACCAGATAATAATTTCAAGCCTCACTCTGTTGGATAAATTGCCTTAAGTAAAATAAAAAGGTTGTGTTATGGACCTTATATAATTTTGAATGATAAGCGTTTCCAAGGATTTTGTAAAGTCTGAAAAGTAATCCCAACTGTGAAATAAAAAACTGTTAAACTTTAGTTGTAAGTATACACTAAGTAAAATTATCAAACAACACAAATTTATGGTGGAAATTCGGGTGAAAACTGAGGTTAGTATGTTAGATGTTAGATTGCTGGAGCAGAAAACCACGTTAGGGCCGCTAGGCACGTCTTCCACATGGGAGTATTACGCAGGTCACCGGAAAAAGAGGAACTAGCATGAATGGAAAAGGTGGGACGGGATGGAATTGCCAGTCAATCTTGTATAGAGCCCACCCGTGACTCCTGTGACTAACGGTTCATCAACCTTCATCAGGTGGCCTGCTCTGGGCTCCTAGGATCCCTAGGGACCACAGCTTAGGTAAGACTTTACCGCCCCCTGCTGCCTACAAACATGGAGGGACCAGGGTAAAAGATAAGTTTGTCATAATAGATGGGCAAAGGATTTACCCATATCTTATGGCATCTTCATTTTCTTTACCCAAGGCCAACCTCACAACTGGTATAAACCAGACAGAATGTCACACTGGGACCTGAGGTTAGTATTTGTTAAATACAACAGACAGTATAGAGAGAAACTTATTCACTAATACGTAACTGTTAAGTGGAAAACAACGATAAAATGCAGCTTATATGTTTATGCAGTTTTGTTATTTATTTAGAATTTGTATGTTTATATAAATGATTTATTATGTATCTTATCTTATCTTTGATCTTATAAAAATAACCACAAGTGAAGATATATAAAGATAACTCCTTAAACATAATAACACAGAAACAATGTTTGAAATTGACTAAAACATTATTAGTAGCATTATAAAGGACATTCTAGGAGTGTAATCGATTGAGATAAAAAATACATCCTCAATATTTAAAACTGTATCAGGTACACACAATATTGTATATAGATTAGAAACATTCCCGGCATATTACATAACGCTTTTTAAAACAAATGATAGTTTATATATCCCGTTAATAGAGATGTTAAATCACCCAGTGTTGCTCAACACCGCTAAGCCACAGATCACTATTAAGTCTAATCCTAGCCTGACATTGGGTGATTTACATCCCAATAACATGATCAAATCGCAATCGGTTTTATTGTGTATCGGTACACATTTTATTGTGTTCATTATTTAATTATAATTTTTTATTTAATTTGTTTTAGACTCTATAAAATATTTCTCAAATCAGTTTATCTATGTAAATTATTTTCTACGATAAAAACGGGTTTGTTGACACTGAAAATGGTCATCGTTTCTAATACAAAAGTTATACATTTCCATTGTATTTTTCGTATTCATTATTGTAAATATATGTGTTTGGTAATGGAGGACTTGTAACTCACTATGTATAAATAATGTCTATGTTGTTTTAAAATATATTTAGAATGACTTTTTTAATAGTCACAATCAAGTAAATAATACGTACGTGAAATGTTTTACATTATTATTGACATTTGTCTAAACTTAAATAATTTACATCAAAATGACTAAGTAAAATACTTTTGTTTTACATATAAACTGAACAAATATTTGTAATTTGGTTTCTGCCATTGGAAATATAACATACCTGGTGAATACGAACCATATCCTCTTCCGTCAAACTCCCCCATGCCGGATGCCAATCCCAGGAATACCAAATATTCAATTTCCTCTTTTTACTTAGATTTTTAAATCCTCGTCTGTTACCAGTGGCTTAAACTCACTTTCAATTTTTTGGTAAATATCCTACAAGACATTTTTTTTGAGTTCTGAATGTAAGTATATTAACTATTTCCACAAATCCAACTGTGAAAATTTTCACATATTTGGAAAATATATCTGAATATAAGTAACGGATAAAAAAATATGTCACAAACAAATATTTACAATTGCGTTTTGTTTCCACTGGGAAAATAACGGCATGATACAAAATATATATCTCTAGTAGAAATTTTACAGTTTCAAATGATATACCACTTAATTTAGTTCAATTGACTCAGGTTTTTATTTTATATAAAAGTCTTTAAACCCTTATTTTTACAGTATTTGGAGTTCGATACTATTGGTTATTAAATTGTAAAATTTACAACCTAATTCGAGGCCACTCCGGATCAATATTAAATATTTATGTGTTATTGAAAAGGGTAACTACATTTGTTTGCAACATAAAATAATAATCAGGTCATTCTACAGTATTAAGAACTACATGATAACTGGTTTTACCTATAGTTTTGGTTAAGTTGTTTCTATATCGTGTACGTATTTTATTAAAGTGCAGTAGTTTATTTGTAATAAATACTCTGCAGAAGATCTTATTTTCTCCCGTTAAATGTATGTATAATTTAGCCAACATCCGAACGAACCATTTGTAAAAACACCAATACAGCATAAACTTTTTTGCTTTTTGATTTATATTGATAACTTGTACAGATATTTTTCTAAGTTCAATAATCTTGGGCTGCAATGGGATAGTTATCATCATTGTTGAGTTATTTAAAATATCAAATTTGTTCATATTTTATAAAATACATAACATTATGATTATTTGTAGACTTTTAGCTTAAAATTCCGTAACTAATGCAAGTCATGAAGCAGATCTACATGTGGTAAGAGAGCTTCCAAATGCAAGTCATGAAGCAGATCTACATGTGGTAAGAGAGCTTCCAAGCATATATTGTTTCATTTATACCTTTGCTACATTTATTCTGACTCATCGTATTAGCCCTCCACACGACAGTAAGCCTTACCCTCCAACAACTTTGACTTTCATCGGTCATGTAATCCTGTGGTGGCCTAGACCCGAGTCATCATTAGTATGTATTTATTGCCCAACGTATGTAGTTATTGTATTTGGCAAATGTAGAAAAAAATTACAAATGATATCAATATGACGAGTCGATTGGATTCGTTCACAAGCCTTTATTTTATTAGGTCTCCGAACAAAATAAATAACTATTTTGAATACTTAACTTTATTCAGCTGATAACCAATTTGATAATCATTCAAAAATCACTAAACATATTAGGCATTATTTTTAAGGTGCAAATCAACAAATATCAATCAACCCATCTGAAATGGAGTGGTTATACCTGCCACGATGGGTGCGAGTTTGACGTCGCCACCGGTGAGCGACAACTACGTTGCGGTTCCCTGATGACAACTTAACGAGACGTTAACATATCTGACCACTCCTGCGAAATGTATCACTCCTGGAATGATTCCCTGTGCTTGGAAATGAATGATTCGTTATTGTTTATCGGCCTATATTAGTTTTGACTAATTATGGCCCAATTAATTAAACCAATTCATTGTTTTTGTATTTTGAAATAAATCATTTTTTAATTTAAATTATAAAGAACTTAATTTGTTAATATGATGACATTTCCAGGGGCTTTTTGAATCTTGCGTAATGATATATTTATAATGATAATCCATCCAAAATCACCTAGACTTATGGTAACTACTCCTCGACCTTCAAATGGTAATCAACATTAGCACTTTAACTATTTACCTGTAGTTGACTTATGAGTTAAATATTGTATGCGTGAATGGTAATAACTGGTTTGTTAAAAAAAACTTTGATATCTTAGGTGAAATTTTTGCTTCAGCAGGAATATGGCATTATGAACAAGGTGTTGAATTAAAATATTTTAACAACGTTTCACAATGTTGTATATTTTTATAATGATGAATTTTATTTTTAAACAATTGATTGCCTAGTTTTAAGTTAATATAAGTTGAAAATTGATACTATTAATATATTAATACATATATATCAATACTATTATTAGAATGTATCTGATTAAACGTTCGTAATATTCTTAGGTTACAGAGACTGAACTTCATATTATTGTTTATATATATGTATGTATATATATATATATATAAAACTGAATTTTTTACAATGTTTATTCCATCATGTACTTTTTATGGATTCATCGCGATGTAGAAAATAAACAAATAAATAAATAAGAAACCCACATTTTAATCCGTTAGAGGATTACTCCTGTCAACGATAAAGTTGTATCAAAAGTAATATAAGTCATATTGGTCATGCCCAATGGCCTATGATTGGCTTCTATATATGGTTGTGTTATGTTGTGACGAATGAATGGGGTTACAACAAATCATAGTCAGCTGGAAACATTAGTTCTCATCACACTTGTCGAATGTCTTGTTGATTCACATTTACGAATGGCTTCCAATAAACCGTTTACTTGTAATATAATCAATAAATTATGTTTTAAAGTTCAATATTTGCACATAATAAGTGGTTAACAAGAACCAACGTAAAATAAAAGTTATACGCATAATTACTACAAACTAAGATTTCAGAGGTTTGGACTGCTGTTTTCTAACACCATTATTAATTATACTGATGTAGGCAAGAAAACAATAATATAATAGTTAAATTATCTAATACTACCTAGATTACAGACAATATGTCATGATACAAAATGCCATCAAGTACTGTAACACTATTATTGACTTTAACCAAAGTATCCGAACACATTAGTTATCAAAATGACCAAAGAAAAATAATTGCTGATTTTACTTCATGTTTTTCTAATAAATTACTTTCCGGTACAAAATTATATACGAAATACAAATTAACATTTTAGATTATTAAATCTCATCTATGTATTATGTATCTATAATTATCTATCTAGTATCCAAACCTTTAGTTCCTGATTTACTTTGTCTAGCCTACTTTACTTGATAGTATAAAAGACGCCTTGAAATCACCATAACAAATATATTATTTAGATCTATTAGACTATACTTTCTTACTCATATTATAAATTTAAATGCATATAGGTATGTCTATTTGTTTGTGACTCATACAAGCAAAACCTATTGGGGAGAGAGAGTTAGAATGTTACATAGACATGCTTACATGCCCAAATAACACAAACGCCTCTCGTCGTGTCTATTTCACCTCAGGGCTTCGACTCACAGACTACTTAATGTACAATATAAACTTGTGGAAGTTTTTTCTAACCGTGTTTTATATCAATCTCTGTGATTTAATTGTTCTAAATGTTGTCATTGAATTGTTTGTTTAAATTTGTGGAAGATTAAAGTTCAAATAAACGTTTGTTTAGTTATTCAGTTAAATCCTGCTTTTTTATCTGCTAGGGCACTGTCTCACTAATAGTCTTAACAATTTTAAAATAACAATGAATATTTGTACTTTTTTAACCGGTTTCGCTTATACAGTCGAGGAACTTAGGTAATAGGAAGATTGGTAAAGATAAGTTTATCCTAAATGCTTATATTAACCATCTTGCAACTACTATTTAACCGATAATCAGCAATTTGGTGTGGAGTTAACTCCACATTACATACAAAATAGTAATTCAAAATATAATTTTTGTTTCAGCTTTACTGGTCTTCGATGTTCCTATTTAAACTATCACCAATAACGGAACTGATGATCGGAACGTTACTTTATGAAGATAGTCAAATTATCTGAATCATACATCTGCCAACCCACAACCTGCAGTTTTTTCTAATCACAACAACTGATATTTAATTACATTTGTTTCACACCAAGCACTACCCACCAAACCAATTTATCTAAAATTTTATTGCAAGGCATCCTAACAAAAATAAAAAAGACTTATACAGTAAAATAAGGAGTTTTGTAATGGGAAATAGTTCATTAAAATACAATATATTATTATTAAAACATATAAACCCTATAGAACGTGTTTGTTCGAAAGTAAACAATTTATTTTACAATTTATTTTACTTGAGGTTATATGATATGATGGATAAACAATTTTATAAAATTAAACATGATTGTTTTGAAGCGTCGCCAAGTCTCTCAGATGTGGTTTAATAACAAAGTTCTCACCACCAATGCTGTTTACCAGCCTATCACCAGAAGCAGTAGAAGTAGCATCAGTTGAGACCCTTAATAAACTACAATATTATTTATTGGATAGGTAACTGAAATATTTATAAATATTCAATTTAAAACACACACACACACACACACACACACACACACACACACACACACACACACACACACACACACATATATATATATATTTATTTATCAATTGTCTAATTTACAAATTAGATTATCATAAACCAATTTCGTTTTAGTTTCTTTCATACTAATTTAAGCTGACTTGCAAACTGCAGTTTGGGTGCTAAGATACAAACAGAAACCTTAGCTCAATAATAATCAAGCATGTAACCTCCGGGACCAATATTTTTTTATATTTACTCTTAAAAAACTAATAAATTGGAAACTAAATAATAATAAAATCTGTTAGATGCAGATTTTAAAAGATCAGATTTTAAAATTTATATTTTAACTGTGAACCATTGCCTCTTGAGCCCAATAGCGTATACATACGACCACCGCCTCATAGATTCCTAGCTACAAAGATTTCATATTTAGCCTCATACAATCTTACAATAGTTTTTGAGGCATTAATGTGTGAGTGGTGAGGAGTAGCGGGGATCAGTTACTCACTGTAGAGCATCTTTACAATCACAGGGCTACGTTCGATTCATATAGTTTAAACTTTTCCCTCCTACCAACTGGATTTTTACTAAATAATATGGAAATATATAATTAAAATTTAAAAAATACTCAATGAACGTCACTAAATTATTGAAAACAAACATATTTGAAAATGATTGAAAACGAAGTTTGTACCACCAACTACAGAGTACAAATTATGTGTTATGTTACACTGTAATGTATTGTAACTTTACACCAAATAGATATTTACTTGTCACTCTTCCTAATATTGGCGAGAGGTTACATCTGTTGAAGTATAAGTATCTGGATGTAAGTTTGCACTTTTTAGTCAAATAAGAAGAACAATGGTGTAATATTACACCAAGCTAACGCCTGTAACGGCGTATCTTGACGAGGAATTTGAAATTCCGCCCTTATCTCCCATAAAGGGTTATAAGTCAATATTTTATATATTCGGATGCGAGAAGGCATAGCAGCATTATAATTTATCATCACTTCAGATATGTTACAAAGTTTTACTTAATCAGCCTTACTACTTTACCTGATATTAGTTAGTAGTAAGTGAATCGGTTATTTAACTTATTTAGATATGACGTTTTCTTAAACGGCCATATCTGATGCCTGCTTGATGGAAACAAAGATTTTCAATTTCCATACTGCATTGTACTGTATATATAACCACAATAAAACTTTTGGAAAACAAATTTTCCTCATTAGATTGGCTGCATACTCAGCGAATTTCCAATGCATGAATATGTTTCTCATACTCCCACATTAAGCCACTTACCAATTTTCATAAAAATACATAAATAAATAAGTGATCTAGCATTTTATTTATTCTCCATAAGAATAACATTAGGGCTGGGTGCGCAGGTTTGCTGCAAAAAGAAAAAGAAGAAATATGTCTTTGTGCAATTATCAATATAATTCAACCAGGTGAAGCTACATACTAAGTTTTATTCATTTATATTCATAATTAAGGGAGATATAAAACTTTACTCACCCTCCATAAGAATAACATTAGGGCTGAGTATGCAGGTTTTCTGCTACTGGGATAAACAAAAACAAAAATCAATTTGCTTTGCAAGTATCAATATACCAGTACTGCGTGAAGCCACATACCGAGTTTCATGAATGTACATTTATAAATAATCGAGGTAACAAATTATTTATCCTCCATAAGGATAACATTGGACAACGTACTGTGATTAGCACTTTGAATATCTCTGCAACGGTCGGACGTAGAATCACAATTTAAACACAAAAATGATAGTTTTGTAGAGCTGAATTGATTGGTGAAAGCAAATGTGAAGTTTACATTAAAATAATTAACTAAGGAAAAGCCAAAAACATTTTTCCCATAAGATTAACATGGTAGATTTTATGAGCAGGTTTTTTGGATTTTCTCGGCAACCACTTGACCTACAGTAATAATTCAAAATGCTATGTTATTTGTTTTTTTTAAGCTCTATGAAATGCTCAAAACCAAAATTAAGTGTTTTAAAAATTTTAGGGCGAAAAGTGCAAAAAACGGATTTTTTGACAAATTAAAACCTCCATAAACCCCCCTTCCCATGGTACGATTTTTCAGATTTTCGAACTTAAAGTCATGAATGTCACTTTTCACATTTGAGCCAAATTTCGTCGAAATCGGACGTTTTTTACTCAAATTATCGTGTTAACGGACACATAAATATGTTTTATATGATTATGTGGTTTTATATATATATATATATATATATATATATATAAATTTGAACAAATATTGTTTTTGGCATCTGGGGACCTCAAAACAAAAAGTTATCATGGTCTCGGACTTAAGTCTTACCATGAGACCTACGGTAATAGCTTCTTCCCTATAGGGGAAATTCGCTAAAACCTTCGCATTTTCCTTGATCTGCAACAGCCGGATGGATTTACGAATATTTTAGATTCATGTGAGAAAAATTATATCACATTTTAGAGTGATTAACTAAAAAAAATACTATAATATTCCAATATCTGACTTTAAATATCACTTGAAGTAAAGCTTGGTTACGTTGAGTTAATTAGGTAAATGTTACCAAAAAATAACGTTAAGATTTAATGTTAGGAAAATAATAAGCCTGTCATTGCAAACCTGCGTACTCAGTGAATTTCTAATACAACACGGAAGATAATAAATGGCTTTTGATGGGTTTTTTAATTATCAATACAACACATCCAGGTGAAGCTGTATACCAAGTTTTATTAAATTAGGTTCGTAATTAAGGGAGATATAAAACTTTATTCTCCATCAGAATAACATTAAGGCTGAGTGAGCAGGTTTGATACTACGGGGACAATTGAACAAAATTATGCAAATATCAATAGACCACAACCAGGTAAAGCCACATACCAATTATCATCATCGTACATTCATAAATAATCAAGATATTCAATTATATTTATTCTCCAAAAGAATAACAATATACCCCCGTCATAGCAAACCTGCATACTCAGCAAATTTCCAATGGATATATAAATGTCTTAATACTACATAAAGCCACTTACCAAGTTTCATAAAAATATATTCACAGATAAGCGATATATACAATTTTAATTATTCTCCATAAGAATAACATTGGGGCTGATTACGCAGGTTTGCTGCAACAAGGGACACAAAAATGGGGTTTTATGCTAATATCAATATAACTCAACTAGGTGAAGTCGTATGCCAGTTTTTATTCATTTATGTTCATAATTAAGGGATACAAAGCATTTAATTATTCTCCATAAGAGCACATGGGGGCTGAGTATGCAGGTTTGCTGCTACGGGAGCCTTTGGCAAAAAATATTTTTTGAGCAAATATCAAAAGATCACAACGAGATGAAGCTGTATACCAAGTTTCGTCAGTATACGTTCATAAATAAGCGAAACATAACAATTTTCTTTTCCTTCATAAGAATAACATTAGACAACGTACTGTGTTTAGCACTTTCAATAACTCGGTAACGAATTGACGTAGAGGAATTATCAAAATACCAAATTGTGTTTTTTTAGCTGAAACCAATGGTAAAAACTAAAATTTGACTATTTCCAAAATTACATGTAAAATATAAAAAAAAATCCATTTTTGGGATACAAAACCCTCACAAAATACCCCTTTTGGATAGAGCGATCTGGCTGGTTTTCGAACTTAAAGTGATAAATGTTGCTTTACACGTTTATACCAAGTTTCATCAAAATCGGATCATTTTTACGAGAGTTATCGTGCCTACGGAAACACACACACACACACACACACACACACACACACACACACACACACACAAAACAAAAAGTTATCATGGTCCCGGGCCTGGGTCTTACCATGCCGACTACGGCAATAGCTTCTTCCCTATAGGGGAAATTCGCTAAAGGAACTGGTATTAAAACAAACTAATCCGAATGAAATTAAAGAGAAATAATGATTAATAGTAAATTCCGGGAAATAAGAATGAATGGAGCGATAAAATTGAGATAACGCCGGCCCTGGCGCCAGGGTGGCAGGGGGAAGGTCGGTCCCAAGGTCACCGCGCTCATATCGGACTTTTAATAGCGCCTGCAAACTCGAATAAACACTTGCAATACACACGTGTACTGCCGTTAATATTAACTGAAATGGAAGGCGCTGTCGGGCTAACGTGAGCCGCTGAACGAGTCATGTTAAATACCTGCATGTTATTTTGTCTAAGGAACTGTCTTTTAGAAATAAGTGAAGCACTCGCGGTCAGTAAAGTGTTACTGATGCTGCAACTTAGAAGGGGATAGAGGAGCCCCAGAGATTACCATTAGCATCGCCATCAGCAGGCTAAAATTATACACATAACGTGAAGCAAAATGTGTATCGCGAAATTTGAGGATGGTTTTAGCTGCATTTAAAACTAAAAGCATGAAATCAATAATACTATATTTTTACTTGGTAAAATCTATAGTTTACAATGTAAACATCGTCAGGTCCCAAAATAATATGGTCCGTACTTGTATCACTACTCTTATAATAAGCGGTATCAGGAAACTGACACATACTTTCTACCTGTTAGCCCAACTTCATCGAATAAATTACTTTTTATTTACTAAATATAGAATATAAAATACAGAAGAATGAACAGAAAATTGTCTAAAATAGTTTTTTCAGAAATATCCACCCAAACCCCATTTAGGGAGACAATACAGATTCCATTGCTACACAGAGTCGTTTTGAGAGGGGAAATGCCCCCTTGTCCCCCCAGGGTTAAGTTGCAACATATTTTGAATATCCTCTGTTGGTCAATGCTAAATTTACCTGCATATCAAGTTTAAACGAAATTGATCAGTAAATAAGAGAGAAATTATATTTTTTGTATTTTTTATAAAAATAACATTGCACAACGTACTGTGTCTACTGATAAATGAAAGATTAAATTTCTCCGCAACCAGTAATCGTAGAATATTAATTCAAAATACTAAATTGTTTAGTTTTTTTAGCTGTTTTCATGGTAAATAGTAATTTTTTCAGCATTTATATTTTTTCATGAAAAATAAAATACCCCCGTCGCAGCAAACCTGCGTACTCAGCGAATTTCTAATGCATAATATATTATGTCTTAATACCATATAAAGCCACATACCAAGTTTCATAAAAATATATTAATATATAAGCGATATATACAATTTTAATTATTTTTCATAAGAATAGCACTGGTGATGAGTACATAGGTTTGCTGAAACAAGGAATACAAACAATAGGTTTTTATGCAAATATAAATATAATTTACCAAGTTTAATCAATATTCAATCATAAGTAAGCACTATATAACATTTTAATTATTCTCCATAAGAATAACATAGGAGATGAGTAAGCAGGTTTGCTGCAACAAGAAACTAAAAAAATGGGTTTTTATGCAAATATCAATATAACTCAAAAAGGTGAAGCCACATACCAAGTTTTATTAATTTATGTTCATAATTAAGGGAGTCATTACATTTTACTTATTCTCCTTAAGAATAACATGGGGGCTGAGTACGCAGGTTCGCTGCTACGGGGATAATCAACAAAAAATAAATTTTTTGTGCAAATATCAATATACAAGTACTACGTGGCCCCACGTGCCAAGTTTCATCAATATAAATTCATTAATAATGGAGATATCAAATTTTACTTATTCTCCATAAGGATAACATTGGACAACGTACTGTGTTTAGCACTTCGAATATCTCTGCAACGGTTGGACGTAGAATCACAATTTAAACACCAAAATGATTGTTTTGTGGAGCTGAGTTGATTGGTAAAAGCAAATGTGAAGTTTACATTAAAATTAATTTAGGAAAAGCCAAAAACCTTTTTCCCTTAAGATTAACATAGGAGATTTTATGAGCAGGATTTTTTTGGATTTTCTCCGCAACCACTTAACCTAGCTTAATAATTCAAAATACCATATTATTTGTTTTTTTAAGCTCTTTAACATGGTTTAAACCAAAATTAAGTGTTTTAAAAATTTTAGGGCAAAAAATACAAAAAACTGATTTTTGGAAAATTTAAAACCCCCATAAACCCCCCTTCCCATGGCCCGATTTTTCTGGTTTTCGAACTTAAAGTCATAAATGTCACTTTACACATTTGAGCCAAATTTCATCGAAATCGGACGTTTTTTACTCAAGTTATCGCATTCACGGACACACACACACACACACACACACACACACACACACATATATATATATATATATATATATATATAAATTTGAACGAATAGTGTTTTAGTCATCTGGGTACCTAAAAAAATTTGTCATGGTCTCGGGCTTAAATCTTACCATAATACCTACGGTAATAGCTTCTTCCCTATAGCTGAAATTCGCTAAAAGAATTAATTTTGGATGTTTTAATTATTATGATATCTGAACCCGAATTTTTCCAGGAATGCGGGTGAAGTCATTTTGTTGGAAACGTAAAGCTCAACAAACCACTAGGGTTTAATTAAAATTGTTAGAACTGATTTTGAGAAATTTGGCTTTTTCATGTTTTTTAGCGGTTTTGGGGGGATAATTACCCATAAAAAAATAAAAAACACCTGGAAATACATACCAAATTTCATCAAAACCGGTCCACTGGTGTCGGCTCTAGCTCTGTACACATCCATACAGACAGACAGACAGACACACAGACATCACGTAAGTGATTCAGGGAGCACAAAAACGAATATTTCCACTAACAAATCATATTCGAAAATTTTGACGAAAACAACACTTTCTTCATATACTATGTATAAGTGGGAGAAATTAAATACCCCGTAGCAGCAAACCTGCGTACTCAGTGAATTTTCAATGCATATATATGTATCTTAATGCCACATAAAGCCACATACCAAGTTTCATCAATATACATTCATAAATAAACCATTTCTGACATTATTCTCCATAAGAATAACATGGCGGCTGAGTATGCAGGTTTGCTTAAGCAAGAATCACGAAAAATGGGTTTTATACAAATATTAATATAATTCAAATAAGTAAAGCCACATACCAAGTTGTATTAATTATGTTCAATGTTATGTTCATAATTAAGGGAGATAACACGATACTTATTCTCCATAAGAATAACAGGGGGGCTGAGTACGCAGGTTTGCTGCTACCGGAACTATAGGCAAAAAAAATAATTTTGTGTGTAA
Source organism: Allygus modestus (assembly GCA_963675035.1). NCBI lineage: Eukaryota > Metazoa > Arthropoda > Insecta > Hemiptera > Cicadellidae > Allygus > Allygus modestus. The sequence continues at coordinate 95,744,678 of OY776117.1, forward strand.
ATATCAATAGACCACCATGACAAGAAGCGATATACCAATTTTCATCAAGATAAGTTAATAATTAAGCGAGGTAAACAATTGTTTTTATTCTCCTTAAGAATATAGCATTGGACAACGTACTGTGTTTAGCACTTTCAATATCTCTGTAACCAATTGACGTAGAGAAATTATAAAAACACCAAATTATGCGTCTTTTTAAGCTGATTCCAATGAAAAAACTAAAATTTTACTTTTTCAAAAATTAGCCTATATGGGAAAACTCAAAAACTCATTTTTTTTGTACAAAACCCCCCAAAATACCCCTTTGGATAAGTCGATCTGTCTGGTTTTCGAAAATAAAGTCATAAATGCTTCTTTACACATTTGTACAAAATTTCTTAAAAATCGGATTATTTTTACGAGAGTTATCGTGCTCACGGACATATATACAGTATATACAGTTTTGAACGAATGGTGATTTTGGCATCTGGGGACCTCAAAACGAAAAGGTCCCGGACCTAGGTCTTACCATGCCGACTACGATAATAGCCTCTTCCCTATAGGAGAAGTTCGCTAAAAACTGAATTTTACTAACAGTGGCGCTATCGGACGGCGGAAGTCTAAACTACGTGTTGATTGAAAGTACGTTATCTGCATTATTCTCAGATGTCATCATCCGTTGTAATATTAAATGTTTTGTGATGTTTGTTTACACGTGAAGTTCTGTTGGGTACAAACTTGCTCGGATTCGAGCAACAGAACGACTAGTTATTGTTATTGATTGACCTTATGGAGTAATGATTTTGTTTGAGTATGCATGATATTAATATTACTTGCACTACAAAAAGAAAATTGGGAAATTGCGGCAACTAAGAATAGCTACAAGAACGAATTCGTGGATACCAGGTTATTTTGTATAAAATAATAACACGATAATAAAGTTAAATTCAAGCCAACCAAGGTAGTTAACACCACTAAACCACAGATCATTGTTTTGTTGTATCCTATCCTGACATTATGCAGTTTGCACAGAAATACCACATATGTTTTAAAACCGCTCTTTAAAGAAAGCTTGTAAAATGCTGGAGTGGTATAAAACACGGATGTATTGAGGTTTTAATGGTACACAAATAAATAGTATTTGATTACATTAAAATATGTTGAATAAATAGATAATATTTAAATACTATTATAGGATGTATTTTAAAATATTTTTATATACATAATGCTATCCACGTCATAGTAAACTACTAAGTTTTATGTACAAAGTAACACTTACAAGGAACGGTGTCTCGTGCCATCGGCGGCAGTCTTTGAACGTGACTTCCTCCTCAATCACTGAATTGTAGACTCCACTGCAATTCTTCGTCAACTTTTTCAAATCAGTTTTCCCCATCATCGATAGGGATTCTGTCGTGTAAAAATCAAACATCAACTCTTCGCGTGTACGTCTCACATTGTTAAATTCATTCTGTATAAAACCTTTGCTATCCAATTATTTTAAAATGTTAGTTTGAAATACCAGTATTAGTCACTAAATATTATTATACAAACGATTAATAAAATATGGGGTTTTATTTATTTTACATCATTTATTGAAACTCTCTTATTCAGTTTTAATTCTTCCTTGGCTGACCCCTCTGACCGTATAAATGTTTGTTTCTTTTGTATTTATATCTCAATCCGTTTGTGATTGGGGCACATGCATTTTTTAGATTTTTAAACTTTGACAACAATTACGTGTTTTACAACTGGATTTCATCCTTTAAATTCGAAAATAGGTCAGCAATCCCGGAACTGGTCATCTACTAGTGATAAGGGATTGGAGATGGATAAGATACGTTAATCTATTACTTTAAAAAAATCCGTTATAAGTTTGCTTTCAGAGTTGTATTTTAACTGAACCAAAATTTCTTTAATCCACTAAATAATCCATTGAGAACAATTAGTAACCAAATAACTTTCGAGTAATATGAGAGATACATTTCCACATAGTTTGTTTTAGGATAAAAACCGTTATATAATCTATGGTTATTTTGTATTTTAAAGATTTTTTAAAAGTATTTCTTGATATTTAGTTGTAAAATTAATGGTTTCTTTAATATTACCACAAGTAGAAAGGGTTCTCAGATTATTCTTGTATAGCCAATTAACAACAGGTTTTATTTTTAACCATATGTGCTAAGATGTGTTATAAGTAAACTTTTAAAATAGATTAAATTTATTTATTTACTCATTCATCGACGGTAAGCAGCCAATTTAAGAAACATAAAATCATGCAAGATAAAAATACCCCCATCGCAGCAAACCTGCGTACTCAGCGAATTTCCTATTCATTTATATGTTTCTCACTCCTACATAAAGCCACTTACCAAGTTTCACAAAAATACATTTATAAATAAGTGATTTATAACATATTATTTATTCTCCATAAGAATAACATTAAGACTGAGTACGCAGGTTTGCTGCAACGAGGAAGATAAAAATGAGTTTTTATGCAATTATCAGTTCCATTCTCTGATCAATCGGTTAATTAACATCCCCATGAAAAACTCAAGTTTTGTAAAAGAAAAAAATTTTATTAAATACTTAGCCTTCAAAAATGGATACAACCCAAAAATAATCGAAAATATGATCAAAAAGAAACAAAAAAAGATAAATCAAAACAAAACACAAACAGAAAAGATCAAAGAAGAATATATATGTTTACCATACAGCAGTAAATTCAACAGAGCAATAAGAAAAACGTTTCGACATTCAAAATTTTAAATAAGCTACAGAACCAAAAACAATGCTATGAAAACTATCAATAACAAAGTTACTAAAGAAAACAATAAAAGTAAAAAAGAATACAACAGATCAGGTATCTATAAGATCAATTGTTCAGAATGCCAAAAATATTACATCGGACAAACAGGCAGGACGTTCAACTGCAGATATAAAAAATATGTGCAAGCATTTAAATCGAAAAACAAGACAAGCATGAAATCAAATGTAGCAGAGCATATGATAAAGTACAATCATAAATTCAAAAACATAGAAGATGATTTGCAAATAATAGAATATGGGTCAAAAGGAGACAAACTTGACGTTAAAGAAGAATTCAACTTTTACTCCAGCTACAAAAAAGATCCACAAAATATTATTAACACCATGCAAATTCATATGCAAAACCCGATATATGAACAAATATTGAAACTAAGATCTATTAAGCCACAATTCATTGTTTCATTGTAATCAGCAATTTATTGTTTACATTTAGATTTCTTTTTAATAATTGTGAGGTTATGTTTTGTTTACGACCATGACTATAGCCGTAAGGTCCGAAACGTGTCGGTCTTGAAATAAAATAATTTAAACCAGGGTACTGTGTTTAAAATGTTTAAAATAATAATTATATTAGTAGCCCTTTTTACTGAAAATTATATATACATATGTATAAATTTGAACGAATAGAGTTTTTTGCTTCTGGGGACCTCAAAACAAAAAGTTATCATGGTCTCGGGCTTAAGTCTCACCATGAGACCTACGGTAATAGCTTCTTCCCTATAGGGGAAATCTCCTAAAAACATAAAAATACCACATAAAATACAATAGACTAGCAATAAAGGACCGAATGCGTAAAAAGGAAATACTGAATAACAAAACATGTAAAAAAAACAATAGACAAACAATTAACAAATAAATAAGTTCTTATTAATATAAAACTAAGTCCAATGGCAAAAACAACAATAATAAGCGATAACAAAAAACTGACAAAAAATTACAAATGAATTCAGTAGACCAGTTCTTGGTGCTGTGACCGTACTATACACATATTAGTAGCTTCAGGAAGGTAAAAGAAACAGTGTCCGCCCTCGAGTCAGTTGCACACTAACAAATAATATATCACATAAGAGGTCGCATTCGGCTGCCACACGTCCCCAGTCTAACGAAGCGACGCAGTGGGCTGTTATAATCGTAGTTGGTGATTGGTTACTTCAACTTAGGAGTTCACGAGATCTGGCGTTTGATGGAACTCTAAAGTTGATCTCATGCAGCCAAGAGGTCCGAGCACTGAATTTAGCCATTAATTATTGTCAGGAGGAACACCACAGCCATATTACGTCCCAGGGTGAGAGGAGGAAGACCCTTCACTCCAGACAATTCCACTATGGGGTCTTCCAGGCGGCCGTAGCCGAGCCGAACCCCAGACAGACGAATGAAATACCACTGCAGAGCCTGCAATCTAGTTTTGGCACCAACTGTGTAAGGGGACCACACTGGGCTAGCATACTCCACAAGTTGCCTTACGAGGGAGCTATAAGTGAGCGAAGCGCAGCTGGACTGTCGATGCCTCTGGACAATCTTTAGATTAATCCAAGCATCCTATTGGCCTGGTTGCAGATATTGTCGATTTGAATAGAAAAACTCATGCTACTATCGAGGCTAACACATAAGTCCTTTATGTTTGGCGCCAATCGAATCTGGAAGGCCGTAATGAAATAGGAAGTTACTACTGGGCAGTGAAAGACTACAGATGAACATGTACTGGGGTTAACAGACATGCCGTTAATTTCTTTAAGGATTTTGCAGCAACAAATGAATCTCTTAATCATATCACATTATAACTCGTTCATGTATAAGAGTATCAATTTATGCATATTACATTACTTTAACAAAGCATATATTTATCATTTCTAACTCATTTTTGGATAAATACTTTGTGAATATACGTTTTACAATAAATAAAAAGTGGTTCCAGTTTCAGGGAGTAATCCTCCACAAAGCGGTTCTTATGTATAGCTTTCTGAAAATAAATGCTGTATTTAATAAGTTATGCTTAAAGTGATAGACTAATAAAAACGACATTTAAGATAAAATCACATTTCAATGTCCTTAAAAACTAAAGAACATTCTTACATCATATATACCTCGCACGTGCACGTAGAGTAGTAAAGAAATTTAATTTTCTGAATTTGCATAACAAGTGTGCAAATTTCAAAGAACACAAGTGTGTCTGTGAGCAGTCATGCGGAAATGGCAAGACCGTCTCTTGCTTTCTCAACTTTTCCATACGAGTTTTGGATCTTAATTTACCACAACTTTAAGAGTACCTAAAGGTAAAACAAAACTATATGTGATTGAGTCCTATTTAATTTAGACATTTTAAAGATTTACATAATATTAGCTTCTGAGATTAGAACGGGTATTCCTAAAAGGTAAAACCTATAATTTTCACATTAGATATGTAATATTATCAACGAAAAATTGATTTACCATATACCTTTTCATTCGAATCATAAGATGAGAAAGCAGTATTTATTCATCTTTTGAAAGCATTATGCAATGTTTTCTGGTTTAAATTCAATGAGAGAATGACAAAATAAAATAAAGGGTTCCGGCACTCTCTCAATGGGCCTGGTGATGATCGATATCGATTGGTCGGCTGGTCGGAAATGATAGCCGTTTCCCATCGTTTATGTATATTTACTGTCTTGCATATGATTGAAGTAGAAGTGTAAACATATTTTAAAGTGTTGTAAGGCTTTTTTAAATTTACACCCATAGTAATAACCTAGTAATAACGATCCTTAGACAGCTAATTTTGGATTTAATTCTTAAGATTTATATTATTTTTGTTTTACTCCTAATGTTAAGTTATTTGGGAAGTAGAACCATAAACATACATTTTATAATGTATGTTAATCTATTGTATTGATATTTTGTTTAGGATTGTATTGTATTGATGCATGTATTGGCCATTATTGTTATCACTTAAGTATCACAATTTTGACACTACTGTACGGATTTGTTCTGTGGCCCAATAAAGAGATTTAATTTGATTTGATATGATAAAGCTAAAAAAACGTAGTTTTAACTATTTTTTACTGCAAAACATAACAATTTAATTTTTTAAGTAGCTATATGTGATCATGATATCCATCGTGATGAAATTGCATTTTATCCATAAAAACAATAATTTATCTTCCTGGTGGCAAGAAAGTTAATTCCAACCTGTAATATTTTCTGATAAAAATTTATTTAAAGGCCAGGCGAACTGTCTCTTATTTGAACGACTTTTCTGTAAATTGAACTTTATATTTGTATATTACCTTTTGGATAGCTGCTGATACAGCCTATTGTAGAAGTGTCATAATGTGGCGACCAGTGACAATACTTTAAACTATTGTTATGTCAGGTACACTGGCACACTGGCAGCTTAATGTCTTTAATGTCAGGGATCTGACTCCCTGTTGACACAGCCCGATGTTGTAGTTGCATCTGGTTGTTACAATTACTAAACCACTTATTTACCAGTAGGAAGATAATCAAAACCAGTTAGGCATTAATTGCAGTTTCAGTGTGACAAATTACACTGGCAAGATGTAAGAAAGTTTAATTGTCAACAAGGTTTAATTAACCTCGACAGCACACAACTGCGAGACTTGCTGACAGATTGCCAGTGGCATGATGAGGTTCAGTAATTAATGCCAGGATCGTGTATTCAGTCCCCGACACACACCGATATTGGATAGGCTCATTTCCACCTGCGTACTGTTAAATATGTACACACCATAGAATAAATCATGATTATACACCGGTGATTCATTATATACGCCGGTGATTACACATGTTAAATATGAACACACCATAGAATAAATCATGATTATACACCGGTGATTCATTATATACGCCGGTGATTACACATGTTAAATATGTACACACCATAGAATAAATCATGATTATACACCGGTGATTCATTATATACCCCGGTGATTACACATGTTAAATACACCATAGAATAAATCATGATTATACACCGGTGATTCATTATATACGCCGGTGATTACACATGTTAAATATGTACACACCATAGAATAAATCATGATTATATACCGGTGATTTATTATATACGCAGTGATTACACATGTTAAATATAAGTTTTACAAACAAAATGTATGGGTAAAACAAGGTTCAACTAATGGTACTTAATTACTGTGATACAAAAACTAAAAGTTTATTTTCGTAGGTATCTAACGAAACGAGTTTACATCAAGCTTTCAGGATTCTTAAGTTACGATGTCACAGTCACTACGAATATCGTATAAAAATAAAGGTAGAACTGCAACAAATCAGTTATAAAGTAAATCAAAAGCCTAACAATTGTAGACCTAATCTTAGTACAGTAAACAAATTATAATGAATATAACAATAATTCTTTATGACTAAGGCTTCCGGAATTGATTAGCAATAATAAGGTTAACACGCCTTGACGTCCTCAATTCTTTATAATACAATCGTTGACGGAAGTATATAGTTTTTCTTCTTTTTTTTACTGACGACTTTCATTAGAATGGATAACGTTCTTCAGTTTTGATAATGGCCACCTGTGAGTGGAAACAACAGTCAGTGATTGTTCTATAATGAATCGCAGACGTCAAGTTATATTCACCTATTTAGAAAAATATAAGATGTTTATTTAAAAATAGTTATTAAAGGAATTGATTGATTTTTACGATGAAACTTTATTCTTCCCTATATTTTATAAACATACGTTATACTGTTCAAATATATAAAAATATTATCATATATTCAACACTCATTTGTAATTAGTTAATTACATCAAATAATTTCAGAAATGTTATTCCATAAACTCTAGCTCGCATTATGTAGTACGAGGATGTGTTTATTTGTTTTTTTTATATATATTACAAGATTAAGAACCATCAGTATAACATATTTTTGCTAATAATAAAAAACGTATTTCATAGCCTTTTCTAAAAGTCCTAATTTAAACAGGGTATTTGTAGGGGATATGCTACTTCAAGTTTAACATTCTCTTTTAATCTGCAAATGTACTTAAGAATGAAATACTAGTACTTTGCATGTTGGAAAAATTATAATACATTTAAGAGGTAAAACCAAAAAGTGCTGCCTTACAATTAACAGTTGCTTGCAGCATGTATGCGCTTGCATAATTATTAATACATTTATACATACACTTTAATACATACATAATACATACTTTAATACATAATACACTTTCCATTGCGATTTAAAACAACAAAACGCACCATTTTTCAAAAGCGAAACGCGACTTTTATACACCAAAAAGTGAATATGGTCAGGCAAATGGCTAACCCTACAAGTTACTACGTTCTTAAATAAATCGTGCTTTTTGAATTATTAGACTATAAAAAACTACAGTAAGTATAGATTTACGCAATGCAATATATCATTTAGAGGAGATTCATGAAATAAAATATAAAAAAATAAGATTCAGTGACAGTTTGATCACTATATGGGATAACTATAGGCAATGCCAACGTGACAATCTTCTTGGAGGATTCCATCATCTACATGGTGATCCCTGATCTGACTAGATTCCCAGACATTTAGCAAGTCAATTTGGGATATAAACTCTAACTTGGTATTACAAGTTTTGTTTTAATTCTGTACCGGTAAAGTCAATACAGGTACCTTTATAAATATATATTTCAATAACAATACATAATAAATTAATATCTTTGTAACGTTCGTACCAGAGAAACTATTTTCTTTAATTTTTAATTGTAATCCAAATGAAAAATAGTTTTAGCAGGTTGTGTAGGTAATAATTTTACTCTGTTATAACCTAATCTTATGAAGTTAATACATTTTAGCTCCTTTAGTTAATTCACGTAAATCACAGAATTCACTGAAATAAAAGCATCCTATTCTCCCTACATTTGTTTTAATCATTTTTCTGTTACTATCATCTTTCATCTTCACAGCCTCACAACATGTATTAAGATAGAGGTAGTAATATCTGCAAAGACTTGTCGGAGAAAAAAGGCCCAATTACAAACTATGAGTTTACTAGATTCAGTAAAATATCTTCTTTAACTGTAGAGTTAGAGGCTGATCTAACAATAAGTGTATAAAATGAGTCTTTGTTAGTTTACTGCATATTGAGCGATATACATTGTTATCATTTCACTCTGCCTTATTCTTTACACTAACTTGGATTTTTACGTTTTTATTCGTATCTTTAATCAACATATAAGACTCTATTTTGGTAAAAGCAAATTCGAGATTCGTTTGTATTCTGAGAAAGTTCTAATATAAACACACATGAAAGGTACAGTTTTGAACTAGGGATAGGAACGTGATTTCCGTCCATTCAAAAATCGTTAAAAAAACATCACCATCGCCATCAATACAGACCACGTGACAGGTTGACAAGTAGACAATCACCCTACGGATCTCGATAATTAATGTCAGTATCAGAGTCGTGTAGCCGGCTGCTGATGCTGCTCAGTGAAATTGTATCATTTAGTTAATTCATGAATAGAACTTGGTTAGAAAAGTAATCACAACTTAATAAAAATGTATCTTTCTTAAAATATCCAAGCATGAGTTGATCGTTTTGTGGAGTAATTGTAAAAGTAAAACATAACGATGGGTGTAATATTTTTTATCCGGATAGCAGATTGTTATGACACTATATTTTTCTAGACTGAAGAATCTAGTTCAGTCGATTAGTTGATCTAGAAGTCTAAGATCATTTGAAGAATCGACAGTTCACCAGCAAATAAAAAATAAAATAAAATAACCATACATATTTTTTGTTTCTGAATTGTTAATAACAATACAGTGATGGGAATATAAAATAAATCATTTTGAGAACTACGGAAGGTAAAATATGTGGAGTAAATAAACGATTGAACAGTTTGACAACGATATTAGTTTTAGGTAGTTCACATTTTAACCAACCAGTAGTTCTGTTCAAGGTGACTTAAATTAATATTGCACATTTGTCATTATGTGAAACCTAAAAGGAGTTTTTAAATTTTCTTGTGACACTTCTTACCAACTATGTAAACTAAGAACTGTTTAGTTTGACTAAAACTGGTAAATAAAAATTGGCTTTAATGATTATATGGTCAAAAATTAATATGCGAATTAACAAAATAAAACTAAAGTATTTTACTTATATTACATGACTAAAAATGAAGGCTACTCCTTGGATATAAAGTTTAGCAGATTTAATTATGCATATATTATGTATTGGTATTTAATTTATATACATGTTTCAGTGCATTTACATTGCCTTGGATAATATTAATATTTTTTCCATGTGTATGTTATTGTCAATACCCCCGTCGCAGAAAACCTGCATACTCAGTGAATGTACAATGTATACATGTATATATGAGTTTATATATATATGTGTGTGTCTCACTACTACATAGAGCCTTACCAACCACTACATAGAACTTACCATTTTCCACAAAAATACATTCATAAATAAGTGATATATAGCATTTTATTTATTCTCTATAAGAATAACATTAAGGCTGAGTACGCAGGTTTGCTGCAACGAGGAAGATAATAAATGAGTTGTTTTGCAATTATCAATATATCTTAACTAGGTAAAGCTACATACCATGTTTTATTATTTTAGGTTCCTAACTAAGGGAGATTTAAAACTTAATTTCTACCCTACAGGAATAACGTGGGGGACGAGTTTGCAGGTTTGCTACTTCAGGTAAAATCAACAAACAACTTGTTTTGTGCAAATATCAATATACCACAACTAGTTGAAGCCCACACACCAAGTTGCATCAATATACATTCATAAATAATAAAGATATCAAATTGTATTTATTCTCAATAAGGACATTAGACAACGTACGGTGTTCAGCACATTGAATATCTCTGAAATGGTTTGACGTAGAACAAAAATTAAAACACTAAAATGATTGTTTTGTGGAGCTAAACTTATTGGTAAAAAGAATTGTGAAGATTATAGTAAAACTATCTAAATGAAATCCAAAAACCTTGTTCCTATAAGATTAACATCTTATAGGAATTTTATGGACGTGTTTCTCCACAACCCCTTAATCTAGGTTAATGATTCAAAATGTTTTTTTTCTTTTTTATCTTTATAAAATGGCTATAACCAAAATTGAGTGTTTCAAAATATTGTAGTTAAAATGCAAAAAACATATTTTTGGAAAGTTTTAAACCCCCTTTCCACAGTCCGATCGATTTGGTTTTCAAATTAAAGTCATAAATGTTACTCTCCACATTTATGCCAAATTTCATCAAATCAGGTGTTTTTTTTAAGTTATCGAGTTAATGGACACACAAATATATATATATATATATATATATATATATATATATATATATAAATTTGAAATAATAGTATTTTTGGAATCTGGGAACCTCAAACAAAAAGTTATCATGGACTTGGGCTTAGGTCTTACCATGCCACCTACGGTAATGTTTCCTCCCAATAGGGGAAATTCGCTAAAAGATACAATATTACAAATTAAAAATAATATTTCGTAAAATAATATATTTTGTCTAAATCAAATATTTGTATCATAATGTTGAATAACATTTTAAGGAGTTTTAATTTGTTCCACATCGTTTCCATTTCATATAAGATTTCATCTTGTTTAGTTATACTTGTTTTTAAAAGGACCTCTCCATTTGTAATCCTCGACTCAACTCCAGTATTAGCGACATTAGCAAGTCAATTTCGGACGAAAACGCTAACTACGTCTTAAGAGTCGCGGCTTAAGCCAACGCTGGGGATTACGCTGGGGGATGTTACTAAGGAATACTGTTGTCTTGCTGGGCAATATTGAGCGAGTACAATAGTTGTTTTTAGTCTCACAGGGTCATCTACAAAGAGAAAAACAAATATAGAAAAACGGGATATAGGCAGCTGTGTTAGAATATCACATCGATAATTGTAGCATAATATTAACTAGTAAACCGGTCGCGGCTTCGCTCGCGGTCATCATTTATAAATATTGTGTTACCGTTCCAAAGCCAACATGGCCTGCTGATTAACTGTGTTTACTCTATCCAGCTGATTGCTTAAAACTTGGATAGAACTTATTTCCCAATGTTAAGCTTATGGGAAAAAACTCAACTTTAAATGACCCCAGGGCCTCACTCACAAATTATTTCTCTATAAAAAAAGTTTCCTGCACAATTTCACGTTAGGCTCTTTCCAATGGCACCAAAAACATGAAAATCGGTTCAGTAGTTTAGGAGGATTGATTGTCACAAAAAACCTGCTCGCCTATTAAAAAAGTATAGATTAATTAATTATAATTAGTTCATCTCAAAGCAGATTAAAAACAAATATCGTTATCAATGCAATTAACATAGTTGTTCAATCTTGTCTTGAAGGATGATATTGTATTGTAAAAGTTTATAAGCGTATATCGAGTTTTTTTATAAGGACCACCTAATTTCGATTAACTAAGATACTTAACACGTTATTTAAAAAATTATTGTAGACATTTTCCATCACTTAATTTTTAATTAACATAAACCCACCATAACCAACAATGCATTTTAAACAAACAATACTTAATATGTTGAGTTACTAATTGTTCACATAATAATCCTAGCAACTAACCTCTAAATATTTATATATTTAATATTACCTCTTTTACAATACTCATAGTATGACCCTGACAAACACCAAGTTTCAAAGGTTTTACTGAACATTTATCTGATTAGATAATATTTCCTCTTTAAAATAATAAAACTTGAGTCACGTTTCCTGTGTTGCTAATTGTATAATCGCATGTACGAAGATGGTTCGTAATCCGTGAAGTTATTTTTTAAACCTTTGCATTTGTTTACCTTTGATCTACGATAGAAAGGTTTTGTTAAAAGTATATTTATAGAATTTTAAGTCATCCACCTTATCATTTATATGGCAAAATAAATGGTTTTCATACGAATGTTTGATATTACTGAACATTGGTAATAACATTGTATGAGTTTTTAATTTTATTCGTCAGAAAATAATAATAAAACTCAGTGATGAAAATTCAAGAAATTTCCACAGTATGGGTTAAGTTATAAATCCATCTCCGATGTGAAAAAAATAGTTTATGGTTTGAACAAAAATTGAAAAGAAGTTTTAGAAGTTGATTTTGAAACATCTAACCCTCAACAATTTTAGCTTAAATAAATAACTTTTGTCTCAAAATCAAACATAATGTTAAAATACTTAAATAAATAACTATCGTTAACCATTTTATTATGGGTTAGTGATAGCAATTAATTCAAATACTGACATTAAACACGTGTATTTTAAACCCAAAAAAGTTTAATTTTAATTGAATTATCATTTGAGTTCTTATTGCAAGTTTGTATCTAGTGATTACTAAGGCAAACATGTCAAACTGTGAGGTCTCCTACCAAAGATAACAACCGACACCTTAAAAAGATAATGTACAGTAATTTTGAGAAAGTCATTAATTTCCTTAGCCTTCTTCATCACTGAGTTTAAAGCGGTAGGAAACGGGTCTTCCATACAAACTGAAGAGTAACACAAAGAAAACGTACACTCGGGTTGTCGAATATCTATTAAAATTGTATATAAGCTTACTTTTATGTTAATTTAAATATTTGACTACTCATTGCAAATCTAAAAATCTTCAGCATTTGCATCTGAAATGTGTATGGATATTAATTTAAATTTAATTGCATCAAAACCTCGAAATTTCCAAAATAAGTATTTTAAATCCCTAATCTACCTATAACAATAAAACCAAATTTATTTCTAATGATAGTAAAAATCTATTTTTTTCTCTAAACTAATTAAACATCTTAGAATATATTTTACGTCACAAATATACAGTACAATAAAACATGTCAATCGTAATTAAAAATCCCGTAATAGCCTTAGCTTTATTCTCATTGAAATATATTATAATTTAATAATTTGGCAACGTATTACGAAGGTTAATATTAGATGGAACATGTAGTAAAGAGTGTATATTCACTTAAAGATAAAGTGGGGGTTTAAAGTGATCCTACCATTAGGGCCCAACGCTTAGGAGGTTCAAACTTGAGCTAGGAGATATTTATTTTCTCACGTTCTGATTCGGTTGTTTAAATGGTATTTTTAACTAAGAAAGTAAATTTGTAATCAGTCTATAAATATAAAATAAGAATAAAAAATTGAATAAACCTTTAAAATGTAAATAATATAAGAACATTAAAAGAAAAAACAGAAAATGAAGGCTGCTTATTCAACCCAATTATTAAAAATAAATTATATGTTTCCATCGTAATAAAATATGTTGTAAAGTTAATTTTATAATTAAGTTTTAGAGTGCATTGCATTAATTAAGAAATGTCTTCTTCTAAAGTGAACCGTACAAAGATTTGTTGAATGTGAAAGTTTGAACTGTGTTGCCGTTATACGGTGTCTGAGCAAAATACCCTTGATTTAAAATACCCTCTTGAAAGTATGGGTAGTTGTGTGTGTATACACATGCTCATACGAAGCAGAACCGCCATCTTTAGCATTTTCGTTGCTCTGTACCCCCCATTGCCACGTATTTCACTCTGGCAAACGTCCAAATGAAATATACATGTCGTGATTTAGGTATTATATACCCTTAACGCCAGTCAGGTATACAATTCAACTGTAGTTCAAAGTCGTTGTTTTATCGTGACACATAAATGTATGTCACAAGAGGCGGGTAATATTGTATATAAAGTAATAGTTTCGATTAATCCAAACTTATAAGATTATCTAAAGTATTAAGATTTGGTTTAGTCTGTTATATCTGTTAACCAATGTTTCGTTAGTGTTTTTGTTCCAAAATTCGTTGGAAATTGCAAAATTCAAAATGCAAAAACTCGAGCTAAAGTAGTATCGATACCAAATAAACTTTGAATCGACTCTCTTAAATGTGTAATATGGCTACCGAGCGTCGGTCAGATGCAGGAATAGACATGAGGAGCATTTAGGTTAATTGGTGTGTTAAGTAACTATTGTTTACGAGTATGTAATGACAAAAATCACTGCATGAGTGAAATTTTATTTCTGAATTCGGCTGAAATATATTTCTTTTGTAATCTATTTGGCATTTAGGTAAAGCAATGATTTTTAATATTAAATGTAAGTTTACTCGATCTACTGCAACTCAAGTTATAAGCGTCTTCCGTAAGCTTTGGCTGCTACATTGACACACTACTTACTATTAACCACTGCAACACAAGTTATAAGCGTCTTCCGTAAGCTTTGGCTGCTACATTGACACACTACTTACTATTTACCACTGCAACACAAGTTATAAGCGTCTTCCGTAAGCTTTGAATGCTACATTGACACACTACTTACTATTTACCACTGCAACACAAGTTATAAGCGTCTTCCGTAAGCTTTGACTGCTACATTGACACACTACTTACTATTTACCACTGCAACACAAGTTATAAGCGTCTTCTGTAAGCATTGACTGCTACATTGACACACTACTTACTATTTACCACTGAAACACAAGTTATAAGCGTCTTCCGTAAGCTTTGGCTGCTACATTGACACACTACTTACTATTAACCACTGCAACACAAGTTATAAGCGTCTTCCGTAAGCTTTGGCTGCTACATTGACACACTACTTACTATTTACCACTGCAACACAAGTTATAAGCGTCTTCCGTAAGCTTTGAATGCTACATTGACACACTACTTACTATTTACCACTGCAGCACAAGTTATAAGCGTCTTCCGTAAGCTTTGACGCTACATTGACACACTACTTACTATTTACCACTGCAACACAAGTTATAAGCGTCTTCTGTAAGCATTGACTGCTACATTGACACACTACTTACTATTTACCACTGCAACACAAGTTATAAGCGTCTTCCGTAAGCTTTGGCTGCTACATTGACACACTACTTACTATTTACCACTGCAACACAAGTTATAAGCGTCTTCCGTAAGATTTGACCGCTACATTGACACACTACTTACTATTTACCACTGCAACATAAGTTATAAGCGTCTTCCGTAAGCTTTGGCTGCTACATTAACACACTAATTACTATTTACCACTGCAACACAAGTTATAAGCGTCTTCCGTAAGCTTTGACTGCTACATTGACACACTACTTACTATTTACCACAACAACATTCCTTTAATTCGTGCATTTCAAAAAGACGTTTTACAACCCAATAATCTCAGAGTTACATATTTATATGATTTTAACGTCAAAATCGTAATAATACATCATTTGTATAAACATATCTTTGGCTATGGTAAAATTATTTCGAATAATAGGTATTATAATAATATTATAAACATGTTTTAATAATTTGTGCAATGTTGATACACAAACAGTCAGTGTGTAACAAGAAGAGGAAACGCTAACACACATGCACACTCTCTTGTTATCCGACACAGTGTACTATGGCACAGTGCAAATGTTTACGTTGTTCAAGACTATGTTCCGTTCGACGGCTTGGTTGTCAGCATTGCTCTCCTCTACTGAGTTAGTTCCGACTCTTCAAAACTGCACGTCACACTATAACAACCCACACTCGTAAACCGGTCGTCCACCTAACACAAGCATTTGTGTATTTTACTGAGCCGAAGCAGCTGTATTGCTTTGTAAACAATCATAACTATAGCATAGGATTGGTAAACGTTAAATTATCTTGTGGGAATGAAAAATATTTCAGTGGAATTACATCGTTCGAAATAACGTGATGTCAACAGCTAGGTGTTTTTGCTTATAAAATAGAACTTTTATAAATATTTCTTTATTTTCTACTTTCCAACCATCTAAATTCATCTTATATTGCCTTTTGACCCTTTTATACTAAATAAGTAAAGTACTAAATAAGTAATAAGTAAAGTTTAAAGCAGCTCTAATTTTAATAAATGTGAGTAATTTTAGTGGTGCATTATTATCATAAATCAACATAGCAAACAGCAATAAATAATACTAAAGTAAGTCGGTGATTAGAGGGTTAAAGGATAGTGCTCTAGTCACTGGTAAATGTAAAGGCATTGCAACTTTTCCATTATTAAAGACACAGTTTTATTTTGAAAATTGAACTCGTTACTCATTGGTGATAAGAAATTTGGTTGTATTACTGGTTCGATACCACCGCATAACCTTCGACTGAACATACAATCAACCTTGCCTGTTATATTACTATTTGTGTTTTATATCTTATTTATTATTAAAAATATGTCAAATTTTATTAAATTTCCTCTTTGGATTTTAGCATGTGGACAGTATACACTTACGGCACATTTAAAAAATCGTTAACGGTGCAATAACATTAAACTGCTGAACATAAATACAGAACAGTAAAGCATGACTTTATTACCTGTTAAAGTTTGATAGCTATATATCGGTGGTCTTTAATACGCAGTACTGGAGTGAATTGACATGGCTCTTTTATTAGTATCATAAAAAAGAATCATTGAAATCTTTAAACAAATCTAAACTGCTTTATTTAACACAGTTATTACTCAGGTGCAATTAACACAGTAGTGTTTCTGTTTTTATTACGAACGATACCTTTTATATGGGATACATACTGACAAATTATTTAAAATTGGAGGTTTATGAGGAATTTTGGTCAACGTGACAAACCTGTCTATCGAATAAGGTTATAACTGCAAAATAAAGGCATCGCAAAGTCAATTATCACCTAATATAAAGTGTCACCAAGTTAATAAAATAAAATAACCAGTAGAGAAAACATACTTCACGGCCACTTAAATCTTAGCATTATTATGGTGAATGCAATAGCCCGCTACCAACTTTATACTTCCCTCTCTCTCTTTCATAACAATTAGGGTAACACTAAAGGGGCGGATCTCTGGCACGGGCGCAACCCCCTCTGAAACTGACGGCATTACAGTCTCCTGCGAACTTAAATAAAGGCTACTTTCAAGTTGTTTTGAATATTTAGTAATGCATTTTCTAAGATAATACATAACTTAGGAAACTGTAAATTTAAACTGTCACATTTATTCCTGTGGCTTCACAAAGCATCTTTCTTTGTTAAGAAACTATCTATTGAGGACCTTAGAATCAAACACAGAACGTTTTTTTCTCTACAACTTAGACTGTTGCACCATTTAGAGTCTTCATATGGTTTTAAACTTCCATTATATTTAGAAAACCATACTTCACTATGATTGTTATTAAATCGAACATTAGGACAGCTTGTTTACCGATGTTGGCCATTCACTCACAGTAGCACAATGTCCACACTTGTCAACATCTGATGTCTAATTACTTATCAGAACTAATAGTCGCAACGTGTTTGACTATTACTATATTCACACAAATAAAAATTACTATTTTACTACTATTTATGTTATTTTAAACATTATTGTTATTGATTATACAACAATAAGCCTACACGTGCAACAGCTCTTTACATTATATTATATTATATTATATTTATATTATAATAACCCGTATGTATAGTTGGTTATTTATATTAATTATACTAGAAGTTGAAACGTATTTAAGTAGTAGCATGTGCGAATAACAATTCATAAACCCATTTAATACACAAATAAAAATATTAAGTTACAACTAGGAAACTTAAGCGTGATTCCCTTTGCTTACTGTATACAGGTTTGTTAGTTTAATGTAACTGCTAATCATGAAATATGCCATATAATATATAAGGCTTGTAGTTCATAATAAAATATAAGCTCATAAGATAAAAATATATGGTAAACACATTGTAATAATTATAAATGTTTTCAAAATAATGAAATTTATCATTTATCAGGGTTTTTCTTGTTTTAGCTTAAGAGTATGACTATTGGGGACAATCTTTTTATTCAATTCTCTATTAAAAAGGAAAATTCAGATTTACAACCTTACCATTTAAAATGATAAATGTATGCAAAACTTACTAGATAAACATATTAAAGTAATGCAAAATACTTCGAGGTAAAAATTCCTTCAATATATAATCTTCCAGCAACAATGGACCAAGAAACTTGGCGTAGTACCTTTGATAGGTTCCGGCACGGACCACCAGCTTCCGGCTAAGGAAGTGGCTTAATGGGTGAATGGATATTACACCGTGTTGATGTTTTTTTCTTTATAATTCAAGGCAAATTTCAATAAAAAACAGATTTAACATTATAATTTTTCTTGGTAAACAACTAATACATAAACTATAACTGTAACTTCTACATGAAATAACAACAGTATTTATGCCACTACCAAGATTGTAATATAATTAACTATGATGTCATGTGTCAAATTTAACGGTAAAAAATATGTTTGTAATAATGCAAACAAATATAACTGTAATATACAAATATAATCAACATTGAAAATGCAGTACTGAAAGTAAAATACCAAATGGAACAGTTAACATTAATTTAATGGTACTTGGCATACCGCTACATTGAATGAATCTTTTATATTTATGGTACAGCAGATGTTTAATAATGTATCTGTACCCACAATAACGTAAAACTTTCTATTTTCCAGTTTCTAAACCGAAGCAACAGTTTGGTGGTTTCTGAACCGGCGTCTTCGCACCAGCGCCCAGACGAACTACCAGCTGGAAAGCGTGCTCCCATGGAAACGGGGTGAGGGGCGGCTCACAGCCTTACTTAACTTCTAGAGAGAGCCGTGGAGGAAAATTTGTCAGTAAAGACAAATTGAAAACCTTTTTACTTCAGGAGACTAAAAACGTTTATTGCTGTACTATTCCCATACAGTTGACTATGACCTTTCTTATAACAGGTCTGTTACGATGGGCAAAGCTGTTGTTGTGATGATATCACTGCGTAAAATAGTGTAAAGCTATGCATTTATTTTTCTTAATATGTATAAGGATATCATACGCTGGTTGTCTTATAACATGAAAGATCATCTTCATAGTTCAGTTTTGTTTACTAATATTTCGAGAATTGCATGTCCTATTAATAAACAATTTGAAAATATAAGTTGTATAAAATACAGTTCAATAGCATAAATTGTTGTAAGACTAGTATGCAATTAATGTCAATAATTATTGATTTATCTTATTCCAGAGCACATTTTTTTTATATTTGATTAAGATTCAGAATTAAACTCTTTAGTCTAAATGTTATTAAGTTTATACATTCATAGAAAAAAACATACAATTGTAATTTTAAATGAAATGTTTAGTTATTTTGGACTAACTCAATCAATAATTAACCCTTTGGCTTAGACATACGAGCTGGTCTCGTTCCTTACTTTTAATATTATCAACCTGTGAATTGGAGTATAAAATTGGTGTTTTTAAATGCATTAATGGCGTATTTTAATTAAAATATTGTTTTCTATCAGTTTAGAGAGTCGCATTGGCACACACACAGTAGACATAAGTAAAAATTAGCAAAATCAGTGTTGACCATGTGCAAGTCTCAAAGAATTAACCAATCCCGTCAACTTCCAAGCAAGCCTGCCGCCGTTTGTTTTACTTGGGCCCTCCCACCAACGTTGAGAGTTGCACAACTGGTCAGTTTTGGGTATCCGCACCCCTAGCGGATAGAACCGTAAACGCCCGCGGTCATTAGTTACATATTTTGCTACTAGAGTGCAACACCAATCAATTCCCGTTATAGGCTTCTGCAAATAGAATAAAATTACTACCTCACTGGGTTAAATATGTAGGGATAGTTCCATGTATTTGAAAGAAAGAAAATTGTAATTACGATTTATATTTTAGCTATCGATGGTTATTCGATGAATTGGCGAGATAAACTGGAAGGTTTGGAGTGGAGTGTACAACTTAAGAGTCAAATACGTTTAGAGAATGAATAACGAACGCGATATCAGTTCAGCCCGTGGCAAGTATTAATGGATCAATTTAAAATCTAATAGATTGTATGTTATGTGGAATATGTGTTTTCTTTGTGTCCCTTGATATTATAAAACCCATATTTCACATTATACTAATAGTTATTGATAAACATTGATTTCCTAAAATATAATTTAGAGAGACAATAAACTCGATCTATTAGTACTTTGATGGGCTAACTCAATTTATAATGGGTAAGAGTAAAGTGTGGATATATCCTCCTAACTTTTTAACGGTTACACTTTGAAAATCAAACTCAGCACACCTTCCTAAATAATGGAAATGCAATTTTGGACAGTATAAAGAGGGCCATGCCCCCAAGATTGGGTATTTTGGAGACGGCTAAAAATTTTAAATGTAATACCCATAAAATTTGTAAGTGTAACACATAATTTTAAAGGTCTTTATAAAATAAGAACAGTGAAAACTAGAGGTCTATCTCATTCCAGTACAAAATAGCGGTAATTAGAAATATTCATCACTCTCAGAGAACCCAATTATAATGTAGGCATCTGAAGCTCTGTTATTAAATTAAGTAATTAGTAAGTAACATTATGTATTACCTCTTTTACGGGGAACATTTAATTTAATTTAACCTTTAAAAGGAAAAACATTTGTTTATATTATTAAAAAAATAACTCTAGTTTTCGATGTTTTTATTTGATAAATACCCTTAAATTAATGTCACTCAGAGGGGCTTAAATTTTTAAATTTGTTAGCCGTCCCCAAAATACCCATTTCGGGGCCATCACCATAGTTGTTTTCCTGGTGTAAACCGTTGAAAGGTTAAGAGGGGTTATCCACACGTTTCCCTATTCCTGTAATTTTAAGTAATATGCTAACTATTTATTAAAACTGTTTTACAATAACGGTTGCTAAAGTATTGAATAATAGGTACTGTGTACTGATTTTTGATTTTGTAAATTTCATTATTTTATAGAAACATTATTGTAGATAGAGTAAATTGAAATTAAATTCAAATGTATATTAAAAATCATATTATTACATTATTATTAGCTAATTAATTATAAACATTTCATTTTACCTGTTGGCAGCACTGTAGAAACAGCTAATGTATTTTCAAACTAGACCAATTAGAATAATTAAGATCATTAGATGGCTGATTCCCAACTAGAATTGTACACCCGTGAAATAGTAAGTTTTAAACTCAATTTATTATATTTAAAAGAATTTGTATGTATTTGTATGTAAATAATTTCATTGCTAAATATATTATTATTGTTTTGTATAATTAAATTTTGTCAACTTCTGAGTAATAATGATATAAATGTAAAATAACCAGTTGTGAATTTTCCTGTAGTGTTCATGTTTAGTTGTGATGACAAAGCACATTGTCACCAATTTTGAAAAACTTGAATATAAATTTTAAAATCAATTTTTATATATCAAATGATGTTTCAATATGTTTTAGATTTAATTAACCAGTTATTATTAAGTTTGGATTTTGTTCCAGACGGGTTTTTCTACTATTCTACAACAAAGGGAATCAGACCAATAATCAACAAACTGTAAGATATATATACTGATATAGTATAAGATATTTATTTAGACAGTGTATCGTTTCATTTAAAAAGGAATATCAATTAATAAAATAAAAAGTGTCAATAACTACAATGAACTGGCTTTGTACATCAGTTGCCCCACTTACTATGCTTGTAGTGTTGCATATCATCCGATGGACCACTGGAATATATAGGCTACAATTCACTACAACTTATAAGCGGTTGTTCAGTTATTCTAAATTAAATGCATATAAGTGCAGCACTCTTGAAATTGGCAATCTGTGTAGGGGGTGTTGTACAACTGTAAGTTAAAATTGATTTACTTCTTGAGACAGTGTTTAAAGACCCGCCTCAAACGTATTTCAGTGTTTGAAGTGCAACTAATGTGTTTTTACTAGACAATTATCTAAATGTTTGCATTGTGTTTACACATCAGGCTGGGCTGCTATTAGCTTAGCACTCCTATACTGCGTTGTGCCAACTGCCAACATTAAACGCAACTACTTTAGCTAACATAACTGATTGACATTACAATTCACAGAAAAATCTTACTTTCTCCCTCCATGAGATTGGAAAATAAATACATGTTAAACCTAAATTATCTAAAGAAAATCCTAATATAAGTATTTCTAAGTTGTTCAAAGTTTATGATTAAGGCTTATAACCCGTGAATCCCTCTAGTTATTTTAAGTCGGAAAAGCCTTGCTTTTGCAGCTTAGTTGAAATATTTTAAACTTATCCTATTCAAATGACGCATTCTATCAGATAACGTTCCTGTGCGCAGATTATATCTATCTGAAATATTAAATTTTGTAAGTTTTATATGACTGTTTGTTATTGGTTCAAATGAAGACCGCTTAGAATTAAATACTACGGTTTATTTTACTCTCGACGACCTTTACACAGATGCCAACAAATGAGTTACACAATCAAATATCCAATACCATAATATTAAAAATTCATATCCTTTTGAAAATAATTACTTAAAGCCTCAACTTAAGTCCTATAAACGTACTAAATAGTTTTAACAAATAGTACATTCCTTTAGGATATTTTCATTAAATAGATTCTGCCACCATGTTAAGACCCTTGTAGCCTATGTAGCCCATGTAGCCTAAGTATGTTATATAAATTTAAAAAGTTTAACAAATAGTACATCAGAAAATACACAACAATAACGACCAGTGTCTCGTTTGTGATATTGGGAGAGGTTTTACAAATCAGGAGCTATTGTGAAGATTAATATTGTACCCGATATTATTCCGTGGTTGCTGGGATATTAAGGCAACATGGTAACCACTGAGTTGCCAGTTATGAAATATGGGTCAGATTTTCGGCTTAAACTATGACCTTTATTAATAGCCAAAGTTTGAATCTCCTGCTAAATCAAATTTCCGAGCAATATCACTTAGTAATTTTAATAACGGTTTTACTTACTCAATATTTTTTTGTGGGTATTGGGGTGCTTAAAGGGTGTTTACTGCATTTAATAGGATCATAATAGTGCACAATTACAGTAACGTAGTAAGTAAAAATTATAATAAATGTTATAATGTTATGTTGTAATTGTTATAAATGTTCCGTTATAATAAAAGCTTACTACCCTGGTATGCTAAGTTGTGTGCCGTTATTACCAAAATAGTGTTGTTTTAATAAGCATTATCAACAAAGTACCCGTTTGATATTTTATATACTGTAATTTATATTTACTTACGTGTTTCGTATCTTTAGGTCACCTTCTGGAGATGATCTAAAGCATTTAAATAAAAATAAAAATATTTAAAATGCTAAAAGGGTGCTTTTTGATAATAATGTTAATAGCCCTAATTATTAATCTTAATTTACTAACATATGGTTTTATGAAAAATAAATCAAAATATTACATTTTAAAACAGGTTTGTTGTGTTTCTTATCAATAATTAATTAAATAAGTGCCGAAAATGTTTTAAAGAAATACCATAACCTCAAACATGTAAAAGCATACCTCAACCAAAATCAATGATAAAACGTAAGAACTCAATTACTCAAATATATAAAACTTGACAAAATGCAATTATTGAATTCCTAATGTTTATTTGGATTTTATTAAAGGTTCTTACCGTAATTGCTTTACATGGACTTTAAACACCTCGATACTTTTACAGAAATACAATACCCAAAGGGCTATTGTTTTAAAACACATATTGAATACATATTAGTATTATTTGTTAGCTATCTTTACTGGAAGTCGAAAGAATATTGGTTATTTTCTGAATATATTGTTGATACGTTGAGTAACATTAGGTACCATCCGTTTCATCTCTGAGCCATTTACTCACATTAGCGCAGGTCAGGCACAGTCGACATCTGATGGCTGTTATCAGAACTAATGGTCGGAACGTGTTCGGTCAGCCAATATGTTTTCAACAAACTAAACCAAACATGTTTCTTTTTTAATTAGATTATGAGAATCGAGTTATCTCTTTGTTGTGCAGTTCGTCTGTTGTGCAGTGTAGTGTGCTTTTCACTAGGAACTATATTTATAGTTTTCTGCACTTCGTATTATAACTAACTATGTTATGAATCAACTATGTTAATCATTGGTTGAAATGAGATGGATAATGTTAATACAGTCGGATATCAATGCGGTGACATTGAAGTTGGCATATAATGACTGTCATCAGTTGACAGGGTTTTGTTTTACTTTGAACAATATTACGTAATTGACCATGAATTATATTCTCAGTATGAAATTATTTCAACTATTTTAATAAATATTCATTAATTTATTAACAATAAAACATAAAATCGATAGCACAAAAACACTTGTTTTCGTTTATTCCCATTTTTAACTAATTTATACCAGTTGTAATTGATTGCTTTAATTGGATTGCCTTAGTAAGTTAATTGCAACATGATTGGGTTCGGTCGTATGCTGTATGTCACATAATACATGAATTATTTATAACAAAAGTAAGTAAAGGTTTCCAAAAAGACGTGCGGATTAAATTTATATTCTAAGTTTATGTGTACAAAGAATTGCGAAATAAATGTATGTTTTTAACCATTGTCCATCATCCATCATAGGTAACACGTGGAGATAACTGCTTTGTTGTGTTGGTATCTTTGTACATTCACCAGTTCATTGTAACATATGTGTGACGTTTTTCCTGTGCTAGCATAATATTCATATGGTGAGTTGGTCTACTTTTGCTATCATTTCCCGTGCGTTTTCTGTAAAAGATAATGTAGTACAGCAATGAACATAAACCCTATAGAACATTCGAGTTCTATATAAATGTTCTAGTATCTATAAAAGTCATAGTTGGCGGAGCACTAAGGGTTGACGTTTTCAAACCCTCAATATTCCACTTATAGAGGAAGAGCTTTTATTAATACCAAGTATGTTAACAGAATGATAGTTTACGGGGTTGAAACCACCGAACAAAAATCAATACATTATTGTAATAATATTCACAAAATACGAGTATATTACGTTAGTAACATTATATTATTACGTTTTTTACGAGTTATAACGTCGATATTGTAATGTATTTCTCGTTTTTCAGAACATTACAGTTTTATGGCGTTTATTCCTTTCTCTCAAATCAGTAAAAGAC
This sequence comes from Allygus modestus, assembly GCA_963675035.1. Lineage (NCBI taxonomy): Eukaryota > Metazoa > Arthropoda > Insecta > Hemiptera > Cicadellidae > Allygus > Allygus modestus. The sequence goes on from OY776117.1 coordinate 95,770,407, forward strand.
ATTCTGGGAAAGACCAATCGTTTTCTTTCTTCACTGGTAGTATTTCAAGGCATGATACTTTTTCCTGAACATTAACTTGAATATACTGTTATAACTTTTCATTGATAACTTTTTGCTGTAAAACTCCTGACACTGTGACATGATGTCTAAAAATTAACCTAGTAAATCTCATAGGATAAAAGTGTTATGGTTTTAATAATATAAGGCTAAACTAAACCATAAGAACCTCGTTATGTTCAACCGTACTTATAAATATTAATAACGTAGTTTATGAGGTCCTTAAAATAATAATTTGTTTTGTGGTATTTTTTTTGCATTAGAGTATTTAACCGCCTGAATGTTTTTTTTTATTATTTTTATTTCCATTTACTACTGTAGAATGACCTACAACTATGAACAAAATACGATTGTTTAGGGTTAAAATCAACCCCTATAGACGAACGCAATGTATTTATTTGTAAAACTAATAACATAATTTTTCAGTTCATAGGTCTTCAATGAGTCCAAAATAATATATACAAGATTTAAAATTCAAAATTGTTCTATAACCGAACATTAGGAACCCGACGATGTTTTCACTTTGTAAACGAAAGGTATTGTTCCCAAATAATGAAAAACTACATTACTGATTTGATGTTTTTAATTTTAAATTTAATATGTATATTACTAAGAATAGTGCCTTCAAGAATGAATATATATTAGGTTTTATGCTATTTTTGATAGTTTTATTTTATTAATAATTTGTTTGAAAAATCTTAATCTTTAAAACTCTTCTAAAAGTATTTACCATTTTAGCATAGTGCAGTTTACTCAAAGGACAATATTATTTAATAACCATGTCACTGCTCTTAGAATAATATTAGGTAACAGTGTAATTGAGGTTAATTTTTTATATCGTTATGAATTAATGCACCTTATATGTTTTATTATTCAACTTTAATGTTCAATGCATTTTTGAGATTGCACTACCCAAGGTATAACATTTAATGTTTGGGTTTTTTTCATTTCCGGAACGTTTAAAATGCCTTTTTTTACCGCAAGGTAAGTTTACTTTACTATGATCACGAATTGATTTTTTTTTTATTAGTCTATAGTGTTCATAGTTAGTGTTGGGCATTACAGGTGGACTACGTAAAATATTAATATACATGTATGGTAGAAAACATAAGAACAAACCTAAATAACAACCAATAATTAGCAGCATTTGTTAGATAAAAAGCATGCAAGTAACACTATAACAATAATAAGAAAATTACATTAATCTTTATCTACATAAACAAATAAAACTATGAGAAAGGTGGTCATATTTCAGGTTAGGTTAGCATTTATCACTTCAATTTGAAGAGCCTACGGTTTCTTTCCAATTTTGTTATAAACCCTTAGGTTTCGTGACTGCTAAACGTTCTGTTTGATGTACCTTTAGTAAAATCTGCTACTTTTCCTAACACATTGTTTTTTGTTGATGAACGTAAGAAAATATCCTCGGTTTTATTTTATTTTAAAGTTCAGACAAATAACCTTATCAAGTCTAAGCTAAGTCATCGTTCTATTCCTTTAATATATTTATTAGTAGGCTATCTGATTGTAGTTGCATTTAAAATTCACGTGTAATAACGGTATAATTTAAACCCAAACAAAATAATTATCTTATGACAGTGGAGTACAAATGAATGTACTTTTAATTTACTAACTGCGCCCTGCTTCTGTGTACCCCTTAAAGTAAAATAAATTTTACCATTTTCTATTGATTTTTTTCAGGTTAGTTATTTATCTTAGTTATATGCTAAATTTTCTAAATTTATTTATATAATTTGAAAAATAGATCTTAAAAACTTTAGCTTTAGCTATTTTGCATGTATAACCCCTCCATCCATTACCCTTTCTTCTATTTACTCTTATAAATTATTTTAATTGGAAAACATCCCGTTGCAGCAAACCTGCGTAATCAGCGATTTTCTAATGCACAATATATGTCTTAATACCACATAAAGCCACAAACCAAGTTTCTTAAAAAAATATTCACATACAAGCGATTTTAATTATTGAAGAATAACATTGGTAATGAGTACGTAGGTTTGCTGAAACAAGAAACACAAACAATTGGTTTTTATACAAATATAAATAGAATTTAATTAGGCAAAGCCACATACTAAGTTTCATCAATATTCAATCATAAATAAGCGCTATTTAACATTCTAGTTATTCTCCATAAGAATAACATGGGGGCTGAGAAAGCAGGTTTGCTGCAACAAGGAACAAAAAAATGGGTTTTTATATAATTATCAATATCACTCAACCAAGTGAAGCTTCATACCAAGTTTTATTAATTTATGTTCATAATTAAGGGAATCATTAAATTTTACTTATTTTCCATAAGAATAACATGGGGGCTGAGTACGCAGGTTTGCTGCTACGGGAATAATCAACAAAAAAATCAATTTTTTGTGCAAATATCAATATACCAGTACTACGTGAAGCCACATACCAAGTTTCATCAACATACATTCATAAATAATCGAGATATCAAATTTTATTTATTCTCCATAAGGATAACATTGAACAACGTACTGTGTTTAGCACTTTAAATATCTCTGCAACGGTTGGGCGTAGAATCACAATTTAAACACCAAAATTATTGTTTTGTGGAACTGAACAAATTGGTAAAAGCAAATAAATGTCAAGTTTACATTAAAATAAACTGAGGAAAAGCCAAAAACCTTTTTCCCCTAAGATTAACATGGGAGATTTTATGAGTAGGTTTTTTGGATTTTCTCCGCAACCACTTAACCTAGGTTAATAATTCAAAATACTAAATTATTTGTTTTTTTAAGCTCTATAACATGGTCAGAACCAAAATTAAGTTTTTTTTTAAATTGTAGGGTGAAAAATGCAAAAAACTGATTTTTGGAAAATTTAAAACCCCCATAAACCCCCCTTCCCATGGTCCGATTTTCCTGGTTTTCGGACTTAAAGTCATAAATATCATTTTACACATTTGAGCCAAATTTCATCAAAATCGAACGTTTTTACTTTCTCCTCCTATACATAATAATAAATATAATGAAATATTCGTTTTGGTGCTCCCTGAACCCAAAAAAGTGGTTTTTACGTGATGTCTGTCTGTGTGTGTGTGTGTGTGTCCGTGTGTGTGTGTGTGTGTGTGTGTGTGTGTCTGTGTGGATGTGTACAGAGCTAGAGCCCTAACCTATGGGCCGATTTTTATGAAATTTGGCGTGTAGGTACTAATCCACGATATCTCCAGGCGTTTTTTTCATTTTTTTGAATTTTTGATTTTTAAGGGTAATTATCCCCCAAAAACCGCCAAAAAACATGAAAAATCCAAATTTCTCAAAAACGGCTCTAACGATTTTGATTAAACTTTCGTGGTTTGTAGAAATTTAGGTTTCCAACAAAATGACACCACCCGCATTTCTGGAAAAATGCGGGTTCAGAAATTACAGGACTTAAAACATCAAAAATTCAGTTTTTTGGATTTTTCATAAAAAATCATAAATGTTAAAAAAGATTACTATTCACCATTAAAAAGAGCTCAAAAAACTAAATAAATTGGTATTTTAAATTACTATTCTACGATTGCTAGTTGCGGAGAAAATTGAAATTTTCATTTAGCGGTAAACACAGTACGTTGTCCAATGTTATTCTTATGGGGAATACAAAAATAACTATTTCTCTCTTATTTACTGATCAATTTCATTTGATATGCAGGTCAAGTTAGCATTGACCAACAGATGATGTTCGAAATGTGTTGCTATTTAACCCTGGGGGGGGGCAAGGGGGCATTTCCCCTCTCAAAACTACTGTGTGTAGCAACGGACTCTATAGTGCCTCCAAAAAAGCAATTTGGGTGGATATTTCTGAAAACAACTATTTTAGACAATTTTCTGTACATTTATCTATACTTCATATTCTATATTTAGTAAATAACAAATATTTTTGTCATTAAAGTTTGGCTACGGTAATAGCTTCTTCCCTATAGGGAAAATTCGCTAAAATGAAACAAAAATAAAGTCCAACTAATAGAGCTGTATGAACTAAAAAGTTTAATATAAAACTCGATATAATACAAATATATAAGAGAGAAAGAGCGTGCGAGAGGCTGTGGCTACTGATGCTATTGACACTCACAACAAATGATGTCCTTTATTCACTCTTCTCTGTAACAAATGTAGTTCCTTGAGTCTATGACTATTTGTTATCTCCCCTAACAATCAGCTCTTCACACTTTTAGACACTTTATCTTCTTTTACTTTATTAAAATAAAATCTTGTTTTTCACTAAATCGTAGTACTTACCAATTTACAGACAAATTGGAATGTTAATTTTATTAACATAATGGGAATTTGATCTTTTGGCACATATAAATAAATACTGTATTTATTACATATTCTATGTTTATTATCAGTGTTTCTTTGTCTTAATTCAATTTCATTTTCATATATTGTTAAACATTAACTGTCGCTTTCCATGCAATAAGCTGAGTATATTTAATTTAGTGTATCAAAAGATTTAGCAATTTAAAAAATTTAGCAAAAGGTCATTGCAGGCATAAATTCAGAGTTAGAAATACGATCAGTTGTTAAAAGGTTTTTGCAATTTGTACTTACACTACAGGAGTTACAAATATGACTCTGCATTAAATAGTTTTCCTTCATTACCAGATCGAACCTAGCTTAAATGACATCATATATATTGTTTGAATAAAACCGAACCCACATAGTAGAAAATTAATATATTTTATAGTAAATTTTATTCTCACACGTGTGATTTTATTAGGTATACGAACTGGTTTAGTATTGTCTGCAGTCGTTTACTCGTACCAGGGGAAAAGTTATATAAAAGGGGGACAGTATTTTAAAGTATACGATTTAATTTACACCTCTCTACCAGAAATGCCGATAGGTTATTTGTTGATTACAAATAAAACACGGGAACAACTCAAAGTTATTATTAAAACTCTGACGCTTATAAAGTTAAAATTTCAAACTAAATAGAATGTTTAAAACACTATGAACTAAAGCATGTCTAGTTATCATCAGAACTGGGTTAGAAGTTGTTTGAAGCGTAATGACAGCCATTCTGGACTTGATAAAGTGGAGAATAAAAATAGGAAACATACAAATGTACAGCAATCATTGTTTTAGAATAAATATACTTTCTAGTTTAATGATATATTCATTCTTCTTTAGAGCTAATTAAAGTACTATTAGTTTATTTTTTAATTTCTATTTTTAAAGGATATGTCTATACACCAATCCCAAATACTCTTGTGTCTTGTCTATAACAATGACGATTTGTTACTTTATAAGCTTTTAATTCCCAACAATGGAGAAGATTTCATTGATATAATTTAACTAGCATTCCTCGTCTTTTTACGATTTTATTATTACTCTATACGTAAACCCAAAATGTATCCCACTTTTTTACAGTTTAAAAATGATGATGCCCCTACTTATTTATATATACATATAAATGTGTTTTCCCTTCCAACCTGTACTTTTCTTATAAATATTAATTAATTTTAGTTTGGAGAACTAATAAAAAAATTGCTAAATGGTTTGTTGTAAGTAATTTATCTAATATATTTTTACAAACTGAGATGCACTATAATGAATAAATAAAGGTCATAGAAACTACTATTACGTAAGCTTATTTTAAAATTGGTTATTACGTAGGTTTTAATTGAATGATATTAAAACTGTCTCAACTAACATTTCAAATATTTTACATTAGGGCTACCCGGCCAGATAATGTTTTTGGATATCACAGATATTCAAACAACATAGTGAATGTATTATAAGTTATAAAGGCTGCTAAACCTTCTCAATATAACAGGTTAATAGTTATGTAGGGAGTTAGTGTACGTGAAACATGGTTAGACTTTCATTTGGTTTAGTATTTGTAATGTCTAGAACCCAGCAGATCATATGAATTAGTTTTTTTTGATACCAGAATAATCTGCATAAATTTAATTAATTATTCATAATAACGTGTTATAACAAAACCCTTAAATCAGAAGGATGGTTTTGTGAGTGCTAGTCCTAATGAGCTAATTAACTTGATTTGTACGTGATGTCTTATTTAAATTAGGTCAGGTCGTAGAATTTCCAAAATCCGTTATAATTTTCTTTCGTCATCAGGACTCTGACCCACGGGCCTTCTAAGCACCAGTGTAATAATTATATATAAAGAGAAATTATTGAACTAGTATGTTTAACAGCTAGCGATGCATCAACAAACATCAAACCAGGAAGATCGAGTGTTACAATAAATACATACAAAATGACTACTGTGATGAAAAGGAAGTTTGCGCGGTCCGTAATGAGGAGGGGTGTTGAAAATTCAGAATAATAACATTTGATTGGTTTCAAGTAGCAGGTCCGAATAATATGTTCTTAGACTAGAACCGTCCATTGAACAGTATGCACGATGACACAAGTCAGTCATAAATAAATTAATCATTGGCAAATTTTGGGAAAATATTTATGGATGACTTGGAGACACCGATATGATTTGATCAATGAGTTTAACTATTGATTGAAAGCAGACCTTTGTAGGTTAAGCCACCTTTGGGTGACTTGTTTGTAAATAATAGCTATTCATATATGCAAGTGGTATATAACAAATTATATGTGTTTTTTCCAGTATTGATGATTGAATTACTGTGCCAACCAACAGAGGTCCTGGTGACCAATGTGTATAATACTGTGCATGTTATTATCTATATTTATCTTTGTTTTATTTGATTTTGGACTGATGATGAAATATGACTTGTTTATATGTTATTATTTTTGCTCTATGTTATATTTTTGCTAAAGCAACTGAGTATTAATGATTTTATTTAATGAATTACTTTTGCATCAATAATAAAGCAATATTTCATTTCATAGTCATCGAACATATGACTATATAAAATTATATGCAACTTTAATTAAAATTCTTATAGATATCTGCTAATCACATTGGTCACTAATACTGACTTTGTGTTCACAAAGAACACAAAAAACAATTTAGCCACATCATGCAAATTTTCACTCAATTAATTTATGATACCGTGTGTTTCCTCCAGTCCATTTAGCTTTATGGAATCGGAGGAAATGTCTTTCGTTGACAAAGAGTAACGTTATTGAGGTAATAAAATCTGATAAAGTGACATTATATGTCGAAATTAGTTTAATCCATATTAACATTCGGAATGACAGTTTTGATTTAGATATATCACTTATAGAAAGAAAGCAGTCCTAAGCCACGGGCCTAATAATCCACTGTTTTATGTAATTTATAATGTATTATTTAAGAAGTGAAAGAAACAAATATAGTGTAATAATAGTACATTAAGATAACTATGTAAAATATAACTCCTCTATTATTTATACGTACATTAACAATAACAACCTGAATAATTTAAGGGTACGAAATATGATTTAAAAAACAAAGTACTGTAGGTTAATTGAATTTAATGATTATTTTATACAAAGTCAAGGTAAATGAAAATATGTAACTCAAAATAGTACTTTGTCTCAATATGTCCAAACATTAAAGCATTAAATTTACATCAATTTGTCTTACAATATTGTATTACAACCATCGTTATGAAATTGGAACAGATTGTTTGATAGTTTGGTACTGAAATCAAATTTACTTAAAACAGCTTAATAATAATATTAACAGTTGTAAGGCTAATATAGAAATAATATAATAATTAATTTGTTTATCAAACTGATATTAGCTCCTAAAAGTAAATTATATCAAACTGTATTATGAGCTATAACTAATAAGTTTTGATTAGTAGGCGAGTCACACACACACTAATGAGTCAAGAAGACTCTCTGTGTCACATACGAGGCAATCCACGCATCTGAAGATCAAAGGATTTCAGTCACATATATACATTATATCTCGTGATACATACATGGCACAGGAAGCCAGATTTATACATTTAATTTAGTTATAGACATATGTTTATGGGCAAGTTTTAACATTATTATAATTTTTACGTAAATAGGAGGAAGTGTTTATAACACACATTTGAGACAATACAATCTTAAGTTGAAAATAAAGTTTTCTTATTGGGTTGTAACCCTAAAATATGATGAATGACCTTAACAAATTGGTGTAGGTAATTTTTCTTAACTTAAAATGTCAACGTTAGTTAACTTGCTCTATATTTTGAAACTATCAACACATTTTTCTATTATAGAAAGATATAAATTATAAATTAAGTTTCTTTGGAACATAGATTTCCTTTAATAATGACGTGCTTAGGGGCTTATAGGGGTTTTTAGGAATTTGGTCGTGCTTGTATTTGTGGTCATATTTGTGTTTAGAAATCATTGTATGACGATGGTCTTCGTGCATAGAAATAGGAAAAACTAATAGACAATATGAAATGTATTCTAATATAAGCGGAAAGTCGAATGGGATAGCGGTAAACCACAATGTTGTACGTTAGAGGAAAATACATTTTATTGTTTTGAGTCTTGAGTAATTAAAACTCATTTTAAAACTACCCTACAAGCTAAATCGTGATATAATACGAATTGCAAATGAGGGTGGTATATCATTGTTTTAGGTGTTCGAGCATATTTTCAACCGTTTTTGGAGCTCAATAGAGAGGTTGACTGAACTAAACAATGAACATCCTTTAAATACCTCGTATTTATGATTTTAAAATTTCTGATTAAAAAAGCGGATTAATTAAAATTATTACTATTAACGGGAATTTGGTTTTATTAGGTTTTATATTTTTGTCCTAACATTTTTAGACCTTAATTTATTTACAAATAAATACATGAATATGTTTTCGAACAACAATTCAATGGAATATACGAAAATATTTATAATTATCAGTAATACATTTTCAAAAATAATAATATAAAGATATCAGTGTTGGAAAACTACAAAATAATTTTAAATCCTAATTAATAATAGTTGTTAGCCACAGTCTTCGCCCTGCAAATGATTTATAAAACCTAAGACGGTTGTGTGTACCGCATTCTGTGGTTAGCCCTTGGAACTATTAGGAATCAAGATCATCTGTTTGTATTTTCATCAACTCAAACAAAAATGAATGTCCATAAGGATTTCATCGAAATTTTGTTCGGTCTCTATTGGAGCCCTAAGGTGAGATCAGGATAAAAACCATTTAGTTTTCCTATTTGATGCCTTAAGAGTTCGAGTACAAAATTTTAACTCTCTAGGTAAATGGGAAGTAGGAGAGTTCGTGATGAAAGAGTAAGGGGTTCGACTTTTACAAGTACAGATTTAATCGTAGTGCCTCAATGTACATAGCATATTAAATGTTAAAACTTAAGAATATGACCTGATATGAAGGACAAACTAGGAGCCTCAATATTTTGGCAGGAGTGGGAGTGACTGGCCACCCCCCCCCTACTGGGAACTCAATTAAGCTAGACTAACAGGGGCGAGACACTAATCACTACTACTGAACTATTAGTTTACGATCCTGGCTAAAGAATCGGTCGGTCTTAGTCAGTAACAAGGCTACACTCTTTCTCTCCCATTCATCCCTCATCAACCATTCGTATTCTCCTTAGATGCGAGTTATACAGTGATTTAAGTGAACACAACTGAAATACTAAAATAACTATTTGATGTGTTTAAAACCACCTATTTATGTGTTTAAGAGGAGACCGAGACCCCAGAATATTGGAATCAGTAGTTTTTAGGACTGAGAGAACAATTATTCTTACTCAATTTAATATTATCTGCATGTATGTGGATCCTAAACAAGTTTTTACATTTCACAAAATGAAATGCGTTAATAACCATTATTAATATTTTCCGTTTAAGTTGATAAAAACGCCTTTGTAATCATCTATAGGCTTTCCAAAACCAACTTTATTTATGTGTACTGGTATAAATGACCTTATCGTCAAGTGATTCTTTTTTCTCGAAAGGCGACCGGTTTCAATCCACTATTGGGATCTTCATCAGGCGAACATCAAATTTCTAGTTCTTCTCGAACATGTCTGTTGTTTAAAACCCACTAAGAACATTGAAAACACTAAAAAACACATAAAAAACACGAACACACGTAAATTCATTTTTGGGCCAAAACAACAGGCCAAAGGAACGGTGCGGTATGGATGTTGAGTCTAGACTGACCACCGGTGTTTTGAAAGAAATACACCGGCGGTCAGTCAGTATTAGTTATTTCTTATCGGTGATACGGAGGCTTAACTTCATACAAAAATCAAGTTTATTTTTTCGTTGTAGTTTATTTATACTTAAACCAAAATTTGATTAAAACATTGTTCCAGGTGTATTAATTACTGACCAATTCAATGATAAGTGTTATTAGGTAAATTATTATTTTAGTCTATGTTGGGAAATATAATAAATTCCTCTATTAACTATGTAAATATAAAATACAATAAACTACCTAAGTTTAAAGTACAGGTTGGAGGGAAATATAACTTTAAACTTAACCATGCAATACTTGTGACATCGCAGTCCCACGATGCAGCAAATCTGGAGAGAAATATAAAACCTCGCGCTTCTTTGTTGTTACCGAGTGTGGAACTGAAACGTGCTGTTATGTGTCACATATTAAATAACGTCTGTTTGTTTCCGCACTCTCTATTGTGTTCACTTTGTTACACAATGTTTTTGTTATGTTTTTGCCTTAATTGTGGTTGGCAATATACACTTTTACATTTTACATTTTCCCATAATTTACTGCAACCTATAAATATTTAAAAGCCACATATTTGTATTATTAACTATGTGGCGTTTTAAGTTTGCTTGGTATGTATGATCAAATCAAATTTTAGAGAAACGGTCTTTAAAAAAAGAGGCAATATAGAGTTAAAATTTTTTGTTTTGTTTAGAAAAGAAAAATTTCAGTTTATTTTATTTGTTGATTCCCGTTATGCTTGAATAGCAAGAGTATTTCTTTAACAGAGGACAGAATGCTAGTTATTAATGTTCTATTTTTCAATTTCTTGTATGACTCAAATCACTGATATTGAAATTTAACTTGTGTAGAATTCAGACATTAACCACACTTAGCATAACAAATATGTTACATTTTTAACCTATTAAAGGTGGAGGTATTCGGTTATTTCACGTATTTAATTACTGAAAATTGAGTTTTATATATCAAACTAAATTGCTTGCATCAAAACCAGCCTTTTTTAACATGTATGAACTTATTTGTTTAAAATTCATTGTTGGTGATGGTAGTCGTGCCGTGCAGTCCCGTACCGCACCGTGTATTATGTATTGTGCCTGGCTTTTGTAATTGGTGTTATTTTTTATTTTTGACTGTTTTTACAGTTCTCTGTCATATATATATTATTCTTGTCTGGATTGTGCCTTTGGTGTATTTTTTTATGTTCTAGGTATTTTCTCTCACCTGAAGACGGGAGCAGATTCCAGATCCCGAAACGTCGTGAAACTTGTTTATACTAATCAGTGATGGAAAAATTCCGCAATAATTTCTTAAATAACATAATCTCACCATCACCAACAATGATTTACAAGGAAAGAGTAGTAAAAATATGCTAACAAATCTTAAAATATTTTAAACATTTTCATTAAATATTTTGTCAACTGTTTGAAACAACAATCCGAAAATCTTGTCCCTTTTGTTACTTACTACCAATAGAACTAGTTGCCTTTTCTGGTGTCCCAGCCATTATGAAGAAAAAGATAATCAGTAAATGATAACTTTATTGCGCTCGCGTCAGTTAAACACTTACTTGGTCTAAGTTTCTCCTCTTATGATGTAGGCGTATTATATAATTAGTCTAGTTAAAATGTTGTTATCACTAAAAATAGTTTGACGACAATTGTCCTATAATTTTATATATGTAGCATGTTGTAGTTTATAAAACCTAAGCATTGTAATATTTTATGGTGATAAATACATTGAATGACGTTATTTACAATAATACTTTCAATCTTCGTTGGTTTAAATCATGTTGTATATAGATTAAGTCTGTTAAATTATATAAAACTACAAACCGCCCAATGGTTGAAATTCGACCAAATATTATTTTACGAATATTTGAACAAAGTTTGATATGTAGTGGGTTTTGTTGCGCTCTTCTCTCTTCCCTCTCCCTCTCCCTCCCCCTCGCCAACCCTGACCACAGGTATTTTTTTTATGTGGAGTTAAAAAGGATAGCAGAAGGGTGTTACCATTCCAGTAAACAGTACAGTATGTAAAAAGTAATAGCTAACAGTCGAGTTTGTTCAAAGCTACAAGTTTATTTTAATCACAAAATTAAATATACTTTACAAGAAATTTAGATACATGAGACAAGACTGCCTTTAAGAAGACTTAACTTGAAGTTCTCTTATTCAATATTACCACTCAACAAACTTTACATTAGCTACTGCGAGCAAAGTAGTTGTTACTCTTTGGTAGTTCTGCTTTGGAACCTATTGAGATTGGTGTTTATGTTAAAGTTACTTTGCTTAGTTGAAACTAAAGGCAATAGCACTTGATTCGCTCGACTCCAGAACGGAACTTTTTTAAATAGCATTTGTTATTACTGTTATGCTATTTTTTACTCAAAACTAACATGCAAGATGCAGATTTTATAGTTTTAAATAATACTTGTAGATTATATCTTAGCTCTTGACCTAGTGTTTGACTTAGTATACTAAAGAGTCGTAATTAGCTGATTATTAGTGAATTTACTATGGAAAGTGAACTATTAGCATTAGCCGCAAGGTGAAACTTAAGCCCTGGACCACCATAGAAGTTCCTAACGTGACCCCCTGAAGACGTTTTGGGGGGTAATTCAAAAGTAGATATATTTTTATGCACTCTATCGGTCGCATTTTTTGTCCGATTTACTTCCAATTTTGTATAGATGTTCCTTTCTAAAATCAGTTGGACAAGTTCGTTAGGAAAACAATCGGAAAACCCTAAACCCCTTTTTTGGGGATGATTATTTCAAATTTCGAGATTTTTGGCCCAAAAAGGGTCAGAAAAGCCCCGGACGTACACGTAATGCATGTATTAATATGGGAATTAGTGAAGCGAAAGTTTTAAGCCCTCTCTCGTCATTCTAGCATAAATATTTACCGAGTTATCAAAAGAAAATTTATATCGGCTGAACACAGTATTTTGTCTTATCGGGTTTTTACATTAGAAAAGCATGTTATTCATTTGTTGGTGTATTTGTTTCATCCCTAGCAACCTCACGCCTACTTTTAAGCCTGAATGGACCTTCTCCTAACCTAATGCGTAAAATTGTATTCCTAACATTGCAGGTAAATTAAACCAGGGTCATCAGAACAGCCAAAAAATCAATGTTTTCAGATTTCAATAAAATTGGGAAAAATTTATGTTTTTACACTGGGTTTGAGTTTTAAAAGTTTTGTATGTGCAAATTCGTTTCCCTCACTTCAGCGTGATGCGTGCGAACTCGTTGATAGTTTTGACTGCTTCTTAAAGTCACATTAAGACATATAACTAAAGAGAATCTAGTATGTTTACTAACTACAATTACTTTTATTATTAAATATTTACATATTAAGAGACGATGTATGGTTCCCAAGCTTTAGTTTGTATTTCAATAAACCTTTAGCGAGAACAATAAGAGCTGTATGCATTGCATTTTATTTCTCCACGGATTTACCTCATTACGTCCATAGTAGTGGTTTAGGTACACCTAAGCATACATTTCACAATCATCTCATAACCTCCAACTTTAATTTTGTCATGCAATAACTCTATCCAAACATCTTTATAAAATACATAACCATTTTTTAATGTTTTTTGTTTTGTTGGATGTGTTTTCATTAATTCCACAAAACATTTTCTTTTTACGTTTCACATAAATTTAAACCTTCACAACAAACACACATTAACCAACCTTCTCGGTTGAACTATAGTTAGCCGTTTCAATGTAATGTAGCATATAACTTTATTTTTACAAATGTTGTTAATAAAATAGTTTTGTGTAATTTATCGTTGAAGTAACATTCGCAGACAGCAAATATTTTGTTGAGTTTAACACGGCTTATATAGAATATAGAACTTGTTATTTTTATAGGTAACTAACAAAACTAACTTTTATTAGCAACTTAAGTAGCTGATTTCAACAAATATGCTCTTTGTTTTTTTGATAAGTTGCTCTTATATAGTAAAATTAGTAATTGAACAAACAAATAGAATGACCTACATTTACGTTTGCATAAAAAGTCCGCGTTGGATTTAATTCAATAAAGAATATCATAAGACATTAAACAAATAAACACAATTAGTTGGGAAAGAACTCCGGATATTATTTAATAACATTGCTGGTTCGAAGTTGCATCACGTATCCGCCAATCAGATAAACCTCGTTTCAACCGAGCTTCGGCTGTTGGAATCAATCACCGGACTGGCTTTCATTTAACCTCTATAAACCACTTCACTGCTCTTGAATTTTGATGAGAACTTGTTTAAGTGAAGCTTAAGAACGAATAGGAAAGGCTCTAGAATACATTAAACTTTATTTTGTATGATTCGGATCAATTTTTAAGTTAATTTTCATCATCTACCTAAAGTTTGTAAATTCCGTTCAAAAAGGTTTCCTGTAAACATAGGATCTTAAACACTTCAATTTTCCGTATGTTGTTCTGTATATATTTTTAATAGTGTTATAAAACAACAAACTTTATAAACCCCTTGAGGTTTTAACTTCAGATCTATATTCTTCATTCTTACAAAAAATAGCATGAGCTCAAGTCATAATCAAAACTAAAACTTAAATTTCTAACACATTTTGGGAGTAGTTTCATTCATATTTAATTTAAAAGAAAATTTGACATTGTATTTTACTTTTTGATTTGATACGGTTTCAAAATGTTGGGCATTTAAAATTTTCAAAGCCAAATATCTTTAAACCCGTAGTTATTTTATTTATCTAAGTACAAAAATATTCTTAAATTTGCACTGTAAAAATAGTATAAATATTTTGAAGATAAAACAACCCATTGCTGAGTTAGTAAATTTTGGTTTAAATATAAGCCTACAAATATTTTGTAAAAATCACAAAAAATAAGATAATTTAATGAAAAACTACAAATTAGCTATCGTTTTGTGATCTTTAAACTCTTCATATCATTGTTAAGCTATATAAAATCCCAACAGTCCTCACAGACACTCTTTGATATTCATGGTTGAAAGAGTGTATTCTATCCTATATAGGGTGTATGTATTTTACCTCCAATGGTTAGAACTATTCAGGCTTGTGAGCCAAGAGGACGTAGAGGACGTAGACCTAGCATAACACAATTTGTTTACCTGTGCCCAAGTTAGAGTGCCGTAGAGTAGGGGAGGTATTTTAGTGGGTGGACTGCGTCTGGTTGGAGTCCTGCCCTTCGAGGTGCATCTCTCTGGCCCGGTCATGTCAGCAGATGACACAATAAGTACATCAGGAATTAGTATACAATTAGGATATATTAGTATATACACTCCCACAATTAGAATATTATCTGGGAAAGAACTAGAGCAAAAAATAGTTTTTTGGGCTGGCGACATGCGAGCCCGGTTATGTGCCCAAATCTCTCAAAACTTGTGTAAAGAATTATTATATAATTAGTGTATACTATTATACTACATTGCATGGTTAGTATATGCTAGTTTACTACATTGTATATTTAGTATGCCATAGGAGAACCATCTACACTCGAAAAACCAATCTGGTGAAGGCATGTCGCTGGCCCGGTCATGTGTCCAAATCGCTCAAAACCGGTTTCAAAAATTAATGCAAAACTAGTTATTAGCAAATAAAAAATATTTTTAGTAATCAAGTAAATAAAACATATGTATCATTTACGGAAAGACTTTTGATATATTCCATCAGTATTAATTTGAAATCTTAGTTAATTTAAATTAAGAAAGTTGTTTTAATCTATAGTTTATGAAATAAATGTAGCTTTACCACCAATATGCACATTTCCAAGAATTAACTATCAATCCACATTCCTACACTATAAGTATCATCACACGCGCCAATCAATCATACAGACTTCATCTTTATCCTCTGTGGCAATCAACATTTCCGGAGATCAAAGTGATTCCACTTTAACACAACTTCTACCTCATCATAACTATTGCCATTTACATCTCAGGTTCTGTTGAAACTCGATATACTCAAACCTTTTGATAAGTTCACTCACATCCAACGCACTAGTTTAATGAAGTACGTTGTTTAGTTGTATGGCTCTTGGATTCGTTTATCATTTACCCTAGATGAATGAAGCAATGTAGTGTTTTACAAGGAGAAAAAACGTATTTATTGTTTATCCCAATGGAAATACGAGCAAAAATTAAATATGGACCATTGTTGAGTGACGAGCCCTGGTTCAGTTTATTGAAATTATTAAATTTCTGGGTGCCAGAAAAAAATATTATTTATTTGCGAAAGTTAAATATAACCCACAAAACAAAAATTAAAATGTTAACAATCCATTTAATGCCAAGTGTAGTCAATTATTTTCTGAGCTTTTGAGTTGCATGATCAATAATTATTTTGTATAGTTAGGTTTTAAGTGTTGCACTATATAATTTACTATATTTTTTTTGGTTGATGTAAATCCTCTCTTTGCTGTGTTAAGATTTCATCTGATGTTGTAAGAACACTAAACTACTTATATATGATTATATTTTAGAACTATCTTATGTATTTGTTGAATATGTATGCAGTGATTACGCCATGTTGATCATCATTCTATTGAATATTTTGAATTAGATTTTGCCGTTGGAAGAATAAAATAAATAAAGGTTCACGCCATGTTTACATGAATAGGATACCATTACGATTGTTTAAATAAATGATGATTTAGAATGGCAAGTGTATCAAGGAGGGAGACGGTCGAGCCTCAGCCAATCAGAGAGTACAGCCCGCTCGAGATTAGTGCTGATGGTCAGTATGTAACGAGTGTCAGGCTAGACTACAACACGGCTACACACTGCGCTACTCGAGTTTGAAATGCAACTATTTTAATTCTATTATCTGAACTCTCAAGTGTGATTTAAAATAGTTGGCAGCATTCCTGATTATTGTAAAGTTGTATTAACCAGTATATTCTGAATGAGTTATCCTTCCCTTCTGGATTATTAAGTAATAGAATATTTAACAACGTTAACATTGATGAATCCTCAGATTACAGCTGTTAATGTCGAATATTTAGGAGTTGTTTGTCACATTTGTAACATCCTTTTGTGTAGGCATGTTTATTTTGTATGGCAACCATTTTTAACACCGAAATAACAACATTAACTAGAGCAAACCCAATCAGAGACAGAATCCTTCCGATATACCGCCATTAGCAGCCAATGTACCCTGGATCCTGGCCAGAGCCTGGAATGTTACGTTGTCTCACGTAACTCATTACTTTGTTGCTATTATAACATCGGTTAAATTTTTTGTAAAAGGAACCTTATTAATTTTGTGAAGAGAAATCATCTATAAGTTTACTACTTTTGGTTGTTTAACGAATAGTTAACTTATCTTTTGATGAGTTAAAATGTTTTTTTATGTATTAATTTGCATTCATTAGTGCCTATCTTTTAATTATTTAAAGACTATTTTAGCTTTCAAAAATATACCAGACCCGATACCGTAATATTATTAAATAAATGCTTAACAATTAATACACTGACACTCCTAATGAGCCACAAACACCTTAAACTATACTTTACTTTTATTTTTATTTTAAAACGCTTTGTAGGTAAATAAACTTCCAATACAGTAGGTAAATAGAAAACTATGATGTATAAGTTAGTGTTTTTAAATTGAAACAAGATTTATTATTAGATATTTAAATTTAGATAATTACACCTAAAAATAAATATATCTAACCAAGGAATCCACCTAAAATGCCGATCTTGAATTCGGATCTTCACGCAGGTCTAATTCTTAACTGGGCAACGAAGCCTGGTATACAAATTCGTATTTTACTGGTGTGAAAACCAGTAGGCAACATTTTCTAAGCACCATAATATCATTAAGGACTTGTTTACATTGTTAATGTTTCATTTATTGATGCTTTTTGAGACTTAACGGTTTTTCTATCAAAACGAAATTGAGAATATTTGGGTAATTTTTATTTCTCAAAGTACCCTTTATGAAAGGTTTTAAAATGGTCATTCTTTTAGACCTGAAAGTTCACGTTCAAACTCCCCCCATTAAAACAAAGTAGAACCAGTACATATTTTCAATGAAATTAGCTTTTCTTACGTTCCTACTTTCTATATCCTCAGTTCTTCATTAATATATTGTGAACGATCATTGACTGGCTATTAACGTTGCTTTGGCATAAGTGTAGGTCTCAATAAACAAATAAGTCAACCAATTCATAAAAATGTATATGTGTTGAACGTTAACTTAGGTTTTTCTCTCTAACATAACTTGGTACAACCAACACTTATGAGGAGCCCCCAACCAACACCTTTGCTGCCCCATGTATTACAAGGTGTTTATCCCTGACTAATCTGCGAGAAGGTGAGACACACATTACTACCCATGTGGAAAGCTCACACTTATACATTTAACTATTATAGGAAATAAAAATAAAATAAAATTCTGAACCAGTTGTGAACCTGTTATCTTTTTAGAGGAAAGTAATATAACTTAAAAGCGCAATTTATAAATTTATACATTTACTGTTTGTTATTGGAGAACTATGATGTATACGATAATTTTGGTGTATAAAGGTTTTCTATCATTTATCTTATATTCTGAACATCTCAGTTCCTTATGCAATTTGGTTTTGCATATTACTTTATTAGATTGAGTATCGCCATATTTTTTTGATTTATTACTCAAATAAAGTGATAATATTTTACCCCTCTTTCAAAAGAATTAGTGACACAATTGTAAACTAGAATAATCCATCGTCACCTAATAGAGAATTAAGATGGAATAATATAATTATTTTATTATTTTATTACATTTTCGAAAACAGGCTATTTTACTGTTAATTATTTATAGGTTTATATTAATAGCTGTTCTGTATTCAAATTTTAAAGCTATTTTCTTTAAATCACCAAACAATCTTTGAACAACAAATAAAACTGATGGTGAAGTGGTTTCCGGCTCATTGCCCGGTCTCACCCAAATTCTGCTGTATTCATCGCTAACGATGGATTGTGAACACCCCGAGGCCCGGCTGCTGCAGTAATGTTGATCCCCACATTCTGCTGTATTCATAGCCAACGATGGATTGTGTACCCGAAGCCCGGCTGCTGCAGAAATTTTGATCCCCAAATTCTGCGGTATTCATTGCTAACGATGGATTGTGTATCCGAGGCACGGCTGCTGCATTAATGTTGATCCACAAATCCTGCTTTATTCATTGCTAACAATGAATTGTGAAGAGCCCGAGGCCCGGCTGCTGACGAAATGTTGATCCCCAAATTCTGCTGTATTCATCACCAACGATGGATTGTGAGCCCTCCGAGACCCGGCTGCTGCAGAAATGTTGATCCCCAAATTCTGCTGTATTCATCGCCAACGATAGATTGTGTATCAGAGGCACGGCTGCTGCATTAATGTTGATCCCCAAATCCTGCTTTATTCATTGCTAACAATGAATTGTAAACACCCCGAGGCCCAGCTGCTGAAGAAATATTGATCCCCAAATTCTGCTTTATTAATCGCTAATGATGGATTGTGTACCCGAAGCGCGGCAGCTGCTAACATGTTGATCCCTAAATTCTGCTTCATTCGTCGGTAGCAATTGATTGTGAATCCTCCGAGGGCCGGTTGCAGCAGAAATGTTGACCCCCAAATTATACTGTATTCATCGCTAACAATGGATTGTGAACCCTCCGAGGCCCGGCTGCTGCAGAAATTTCGAACCCCAAATTCTGCTGTATTCATCACTAACAATGGATTGTGAACACCCCGAGGCCTGGCAGCTGCAGAAATGTTGATCCCCAAATTATGCTGTATTCATCACCAACGATGGATTGTGAGCCCTCCGAGACCCGGGCTGCTGCAGAAATGTTGATCCCCAAATTCTGCTGTATTCATCGCCAACGATAGATTGTGTATCCGAGGCACGGCTGCTGCATTAGTGTTGATCGCCAAATTCTGCTTTGTTCATTGCTAACAATGAATTGTAAACACCCCGAGGCCCGGCTGCTGAAGAAATATTGATCCCCAAATTCTGCTTTATTAATCGCTAATGATGGATTGTGTACCTGAAGCTTGGCTGCTGCTAACATGTTGATCCCCAAATTCTGCTTCATTCGTCGCTAGCAATGGATTGTGAATCCTCCGAGGCCCGGCTGCTGCAGAAATGTTGATCCCCAAATTCTGATGTAGGCCCTATTCATCGCTAACAGTGGATTGTGAACCCTCCGAGACCCAGCTGCTGCAGAAATGTTGATCCCCAAATTCTATTGTTTTCATTGCTAACAATGGATTGTAAACCCTCCGAGGCCCGGCTGCTGCAGAAATATTGATCCCCAAATCCTGATTTATGCCCTATTCATCGGTAACAATGTATTGTGAACCCTCCGAGGCCCGGCTGCTGCAGAAATGTTGATCCCAAAATTCGGATGTATTCATCGCTAAAAATGGATTGTGAACACTCGGAGGCCCGGCTGCTGCAGAAATGTTGATCCCCAAATTCTGATGTAGGCCCTATTCATCGCTAACAATGGATTGTGAAGTCTTCGAGGCCCGGCTGCTGCAGAAATGTTGATCACCAAATTCTGATGTAGGCCCTATTCACCACTAACAATGGATTGTGAACACTCCGATGCCCGGCTGCTGCAGAAATATTGATCCCCAAATTCTGATGTAGGCCCTATTCATCGCTAACAATGGATTGTGAACCCTCCGAGGCCCGGCTGCTGCAGAAATGTTGATCCCCAAATTCTGATGTAGGCCCTATTCAACACTAACAATGGATTGTGAACACTCCGAGGCCCGGCTGCTGCAGAAATGTTCATCCCCAAATTCTGTTGTAGGACCTATTCATTGCTAACAATGGATTGTGAACCCTCCGAAGCCCGGCTACTACAGAAATGTTGATCCCCAAATTCGGATGTATTCATCGCTAACAATGGATTGTGAACACTCCGAGGCCCGGCTGCTGCAGAAATGTTGATCCCCAAATTTGGTTGTAGGACCTATTCATCGCTAACAATGGATTGTAAACCCTCCGAGGCCCGGCTGCTACAGAAATGTTGATCCCCAAATTTGGATGTATTCATCGCTAACAATGGATTGTGAACCCTCCGAGGCCCGGCTGCTGCAGAAATGTTGATCCCCAAATTCTGATGTAGGCCCTATTCATCGTTAACAATGGATTTTGAACCCTCCGAGGCACGGCTGCTGCAGAAATGTTGATCCCCAAATTCTGATGTAGGCCCTATTTATCGCTAACAATTGATTGTGAACCCTCCGAGGCCCGGCTGCTGCAGAAAGGTTGATCCCCAAATTCTGATGTAGGCCCTATTCATCGCTAACAATGGATTGTGAACCCTACGAGGCATGGCTGCTGCAGAAATGTTGATCCTGCTCTGAATATATTTGTATTCTTATGTTAATATGTTCATTTACGTTGTGTACAAACTTACTACGTGAAAAAAAGATCTTTGAATAAGTAAACTGGCATTGTATTAGCATGTTTGTTACCATCAATTAGAGTAAAACAAAGTAATGTAATTATTGGTCCTAAAACAATCCGTTTGCCATTTTTCCTCTTTCTCTTTAAGTAGTTTTTACTTCTGAAACTGGATTACCAATTTGGTATTGATTTTTTTGAGTTGTATTGGCAATTTATTTAATTTATTTAGCATGGCTCTTTATTTCATTAAAACCAAAATATAATAGAATAATCAGCAACATTTATTTATTCGGTTTTAAATGGCGTTAATTTAAAAATGTTAAATAAAATAAACTTACAATCCAAAAAGTGTCTTTAATCTGACTGATTTCTTCCGACGGTTTTTTTATTAAAAAAAACAACTGATTCTAAACAGTTACAGGAAACAGTTTACAATCGGTGTTCAAAAAGTTTTCGCTTCTTCCTAAAAATATGTATATTTATTTAAATGAAACCAAATTATTCCATTGTTATGCTTTACTTTAAAGATAGCCCCTATATAACCTTGCTCCAACTGGAACCCATGTCAGTTCGTAAACAAAGTAGACACTTCATCACGTGTTTTAATGTAAACAAAGCAGGTGTTTTTTAAATCCCCACGCTTTTCTTACGGGGGATGTGTTACATTATTTCTTGTTTGGTGGTATCATTTTAGAAATTTCCCTGTGCTCAAGTCTCTGGGTTCAAGATCTTTAATTTGAGCCCTCTATCACTATCCTGCGATTTGCCAAACTCCTACAATTTTCACTCAACAATTTATCTTACAGATTTATATATAAAGATTTATATTTATCTATTTATATAACTCTAGTTAATTTTCATAATAACTTTTTTTGCTAGCTCAGCACAGGATTTTAAATTGTTCACTTACACCCTTTTTATTACACAATGATAACGAAGAGCATCGGAGATAAGCTAATTAATAAGGGATCGTCCATCCCCTCGATGGGGTCTAGTCCATCGTCGGAACTAAAAGTAGCTTTTGGTGTAGGAATGAAATTGGATAAAAAAGGAAGACTGTAACAACTCATGGTAATGTTACAATATATATTATTATTATCTTCAATCACGTAACTTGGCGTGTTAGCCTGGGCTACGCAGTGCGACGGCGACTAGACACTACCACAACACCACCGGGAAAGCACTTCTATCTCATCACATGTACAAGTTAAATACTAAGATTGTGCCTCTTACACGCTTTTCTTAACAGAGTACGGAAACGTGATATATCCTTCAGAACTCAAAACACTATGAACAAAAAACTAAATCTCAAGATAGAAGAGTGTAACAAATTCGAAATGCCCGGCGTTAAACAAATTAATTGTAACAACTGTGATGACTTCTATATCAGTCAAACTATTAATTTTGTTAAAAGATTTAAGAATTATGTATCAGCCTAAATATGTAAAGCAGTTATCGTGACAAAGCGCTAACATATTGCATTTCATATGTTTCTTAGAACTCCAACATGTGTAAACATTCTGAAAATGTCCGGAATGCTAGCAGGCCTTTGCCCCATTGCCCTAAAGAGGTTAACTTTTTATCTGTGGAAGACGATGATTTTATATCACCAATTATAAATACAACCATGGACATGTTCAAATTTGTCGTTAGATTTCAACATATAATAATCTATGTCTCTAGGAATAAGATTATTAGAGAATCTTGTCATGTGTTTGTAGTTGCTAAGTACTACTGGGTTAAATGTTATGTCTTGTTAAGCTAATTTTTTTACAATTTAGTTATTTATGCTGCTCTTTATGTAATGAGTAATTACTCACAACTAGTGGCTTGAAGGGGCAATAGCCCCTAATCTTGCTCCAAGTAGAAACACATGTCAGTTAGTAAACAAAGTAGACAATCACATGTTTTAATGTAAACAAAGCAGACGTTTTAAAATCCCCATGCTTTTCTTGTAGGGGATGTGTTACATTAATTCTCGTTTGCTAGTAAATGTCAGAAGTACTGGTATTTTTCTCGAGTCCCTGGGGTCAAGACCTTAAATTTGAGCCAGGTTCCATCGTGCTGCGTTTTCCAAACTCCTACAATTTTGACTTACAAATTTCGCTTACAGAATTATATTTAAAGATTAGGCTATATTCCACCTTGAGCGTATGTCCGTAATACTAATTCTGCATATATTGAATCCATGAGTTTCTTATATGTGTGCATATTATTTATTTTCTATTGTAGTTAATCGTTCGCCTGTTAAGTCACAAGTTCAGTTGCATGTTATTATTATTACTAATTACCTAATGTCATGCATTTATCATTGTTGTGAGATTTTTTATATTATCTTTTGAATATGTACTGAGCTGAACTGTATTTTCAATCAATTATGTTATCTAGTATTTATTCTTACTTAGACTAAAGTGCGACCAATTTTCTAATAATTTTCTTAATTGTATGTATTGCTTATTTAGTTATATTGCATCGCATTTTGTAAGCTAATTTGTAAATGGTTATTACCGTTGAACAAATAAATAAATAAACATATTATTCACAGAAATAAATACAAACAGCTTTTTAGTTCACCATGTATTTGTTATTATGGTGTAACTGGAATTGTAAAGGCAAGTATTTATTGCGTATGTATGCATTATCATTGATTACAGTATAGGATGAGTAATCGGTGCGATTATGAATTATTTTATTTAGCTTTGGAACCCTAATTGATTTAATAGGCAAACAACACTCGCCTCTTTTGTTTTTTTCATATTTTGCTTCATCCCCTTTGGAATCATAACCGGGAAAATCATTACGCACTGTTTTGCTTTTACAGTTTTTTGGTTTATAATTATATTTTACTTTAACATTTGCTGTTACTAACTATAGTTTTTTACTGAATCAACTACAAATTCAAGAAATTGAAGAAATTATTTACTAACAACTACAATAATTAGTAGCATAAACGTTTCGCTGGATATTGCAATGGTTAGCCGATCGCCTCTAATGTTTAAGCTCGCAATGTCGATCCTCAGAAAAATTAATTTTTGAACCCTCGAAATTGGATGCAGCTGTAATTACGCATTGTTTCTAATAAATAGGGCAGCCTATTTTTTAGAAACGCATGATCAGAGTTTAAACCGTTCCTTACGAAAAGGTTTCATTCTGTAAGTTACAGTTCATTCTGGATAACTGAAAACATCGGTTTTTCTGTCGCCCAACAAAATTGATTTTAAACCCTTAGGTGGTTATTTATTTTGTCCTATAATGAGAAATGCCTGTTTGAAAATGTTACCCTTCTGTGTAATAACTAAAATTCCCCTCTTTACCGGAAGTGGGGGACTCCATCAATAGCCTGTAATCAACTAGGGGACTGGCGCTCAAACTAACTTTGACTCAACTGCGTCAACTAATTCATGGTAATTGTGCTCTCCGGGATATTCACTTTTTGATATTCCTGATTGAGTATTTAATACCTTTATTATAATTAGAACTTTATTTAATATATAAATAACTTGCTTAGTTATCATAATTGAAACTATTTATATTTTATTAATAGTATTTTCTTAAAATATATTATCAGTTAAATAACGTGAACAGATGCGGTTACGTAATGAGAGCCATATTTGTTTGTAGAATCGAATAAAAATGCTTCTCTTCATTATATATTAAATAACACTTCGGTAATTCTTCGTCTGGCTGGTAAGTATGAGTAATAGCAAGGTCAAGAAAGTTTATTTTCCTTATCGATCAGCTAATTCATTGATCTTTTTACCAAAACGTCCACTTTTAAGGCAAATTTTCCATGCCTTTTAACTTGTTTTTCATGAATATTTGAGGAAGTACGAGGCTCACGTTAAGGATTATATTCTAACCAGGAACATATGCCATACCAAGGCCAGTTTTTCTTTCTATAAATCCACAACTTTACCGAAGTTTTTCTAAAAACTTACCAATTTTACATGGTATTTTCTAAATTAAGGGCCCATTTCCATTAGAATCTTTGCAAATGAATCCAACATTCAAACTTTTTCCTTAATACCTTCACTTGTATCAACTATTTCACTGAAAATAACAACTTTTAATGAAAGGTTACTTAATTTTTAGACAAATATTTAGATGTTTTTCATTAAAAACTGGCCAGAAATGCATGATCATTTACCCAACTTATTCGAAAAAATCTTCAGTTTCATCCATTATTTTACGAAAAGTTTTAACCTCCATAAGAAATGTTTATCAAATGTTTGACAAATTTTCCAAAGTTTTCTGAGATATGGATATGGATGAAATTTCTAATTTGTTACTTTTAATTTTGTCGACAGTTGAACCTAAATAGAGTTTAAGTTTGAAGAGGTAAGTGGCGAAAACCTTTGGTAAAACTGTGGATTTCTAGGGAAAATATGTAAATTTAATTTAATCGTGATCATAAATTAGTTGTCCTTTACACTTCTGGAAAATATGGTTTAAAGTTATCTTTTTTGGGTCAGACATCTACGAAAAGACTTATTTACAAGTTACAAATGTACCTCTTCGACCGTGAGCGCTACATTCTTACCCGTGGAACGAATCACCCACCTCCTACTTTCTTCCATCTTGGTGCTCTATAACTTTTCTACATGAAAATTAGATCGGTTTCTCCTATGCCACCCACCAGGATACCGGGCGCGGTAGCTGCGACGTAGAGCACTGGTCTCTCAAGTCAGCCGTGGTCAAACGTAGTGATAATTGTTCACGAGCAGTTACCACTAGTTGCCGTACGGTCTTTGGATCGCTGCACAGGCTCTTGGCGTATGGTAATGGGCAGTTGAGGTTAAGCAAAATGGAAATTAAGATAATATCCTATCTGATGCAACAAATTCATCTTTTTACTTTCTCCCTCTATACATAGTATATGGAGAAAGTATTGTTTTCGTAAAAATTTTCGAATTTGAGTTGTTAGTGGAAATATTCGTTTTGGTGCTCCCTGAACCCAAAAAAGGGGTTTTTACGTGATGTCTGTCTGTGTGTGTGTGTGTGTGTGTGTGTGTGTGTGTGTGTGTGTGTGTGTGTGTGTGTGTGTGTGTGTGTGTGTGTGTGTGTGTGTGTGTGTGTGTCTGTGTGGATGTGTACAGAGCTAGAGCCCTAACCAATGGGCCGATTTTTATGAAATTTGGTATGTAGGTACTAATCCACGATATCTCCAGGCTTTTTTTTCATTTTTTGACTTTTTTATTTTTAAGGGTAATTATCCCCCAAAAACCACCAAAAATCATGAAAAATCAAAATTTCTCGAAAACGGCTCTAACGATTTTGATTCAACTTTGATCGTTTGTAGAACTTTAGTTTTCCAACAAAATGACACCACCCGCATGTCTGTAAAAATTCAGGTTAAGAAATTACAGGACTTAAAACATCAAAAATTCAGTTTTTTGGATTTTTCATACAAAGATTTAACATAAAAATATTACTATTCACCATTAAAAAGATCTCAAAAAACTAAATAATTTAGTATTTTGAATTACTATTCTACGGTTGCTGGTTGCAGAGAAAATTGGAATTTTCATTTTGCAGTAAACGCAGTACGTTGTCCAATGTTATTGTTATGGGAAATACTAAAATTACTATTTCTCTCTTATTTACGGATAAATTTCATTCAAACTTGATATGCTTGTCAAGTTAGCATTGACCAACAGAGGAAATTCGAAATATGTTACCCCTTAATAACCCTGGGGGGAATAGGGGGCATTTCCCATCTTAAAACCACGTGTGTAGCAATGGATTCTGTAGTGCCTCTAAAAGAGGGATTTGGTGGATGTTTTTGGAAACAACTTGTTTACAAAATTTTCTGTACATTCGACCGTGCTTTGTATTCTATATGTAGTAAATAAAAAGTAATTTATTTATTAAAGTTGGGCTAAAAGGGAGAAAGTATGTGTCAGTTTCCTGATACCGTTTATTATAACTAATATCTACAGAAGATAAATGCGATAGCTTTCAGTAATTGTAAACTATTATTCATTCTTGAAAACAAGCAGAGATTAATTTACATTGACCTGTTAGGATCACTACCAACATGGCACCAGTTACAAAACACTATCAACTTGTCATCAGTTACAGAGCACTACCAACATGGCACCAGTTACAGAAAACTATCAACGTGGCACCAGTTACAGAAAACTATCAACGTGGCACCAGTTATAGAACACTATCAACTTTGCACCAGTTACAGAACACTATCAACGTGGGACCAGTTACGGAAAACTATCAACGTGGCACCAGTTACAGAAAACTATCAACGTGGCACCAGTTACAGAACACTATCAACTTTGCACCAGTTACAGAACCCTATCAACTTGGGACCAGTTACAGAAAACTATCAACGTGGCACCAGTTACAGAACACTATCAACTTGGCACCAGTTACAGAAAACTATCAACGTGGCACCAGTTACAGAACACTATCAACTTGGCACCAGTTACAGAAAACTATCAACGTGGCACCAGTTACAGAACACTATCAACGTGGCACCAGTTACAGAACACTATCAACTTTGCACCAGTTACAGAACCCTATCAACTTGTCACCAGTTACAGAAAACTATCAACGTGGCACAAGTTACAGAACACTATCAACTTTGCACCAGTTACAGAACACTAACAACTTGGGACCAGTTACAGAAAACTATCAACGTGGCACCAGTTACAGAACACTATCAACGTGGCACCAGTTACAGAACACTATCAACGTGGCACCAGTTACAGAACACTATCAACGTGGAACCAGTTACAGAACACTATCAACTTTGCACCAGTTACAGAACCCTATCAACTTGTCACCAGTTACAGAAAACTATCAACGTGGCACAAGTTACAGAACACTATCAACTTTGCACCAGTTACAGAACACTATCAACTTGGGACCAGTTACAGAAAACTATCAACGTGGTACCAGTTACAGAACACTATCAACGTGGCACCAGTTACAGAACACTATCAACTTTGCACCAGTTACAGAACACTATCAACTTGTCACCAGTTACAGAAAACTATCAACGTGGCACAAGTTACAGAACACTATCAACTTTGCACCAGTTACAGAACACTATCAACTTGGCACCAGTTACAGAACACTATCAACGTGCACCAGTTACAGAACACTATCACCTTGGCACCAGTTACAGAACACTATCAACTTGGCACCAGTTACAGAAAACTATCAACTTGGCACTAGTTACAGAACACTATCAACTTGGCACCAGTTACAGAAATCTATCAACTTGGCACCAGTTACAGAACACTATCAACTTGGTACAAGTTACAGAACACTTTCAACGTGGCACCAGTTACACAACACTATCAACTTGTCACCAGTTACAGAACACTATCAACTTGGTACAAGTTACAGAACACTTTCAACGTGGCACCAGTTACACAACACTATCAACTTGGCACCGGTTACAGAAAACTATCAACTTGGAACCTGTACCAGAACACTAACAACTTGGCACCAGTTACAGAACACTATCAACTTGGCACCAGTTACAGAAAACTATTAACTTTGCACCAGTTACAGAAAACTATCAACTTGGCACCAGTTACACAACACTATCAACTTCGCACCAGTTACAGAAAACTATCAACTTGGAACCTGTACCAGAACACTAACAACTTGGCACCAGTTACAGAACCCTATCAACTTGGCACCAGTTACAGAAAACTATTAACTTTGCACCAGTTACAGATAACTATCAACTTGGCACCAGTTACAGAGAACTATCAACTTGGCACCAGTTACAGAACACTATCAACTAGGCACCAGTTACAGAACAGTCATTTTACAAAATGACAATATTTTAAATGGTTGGTTTTGATATTAATCTATTGTTCATTAGTCATGTATATTCTTATTTAAATATATTTCTAGCATATATCTATAAAGGATTAAACCCTCTCTAAAGGGTTAAAGTAATATATTCAAGATTATTATAAGGACGGGCGTAATTTTGGATATTTTATAAGATCTTATTTGTAAATTTAGATATTTATTTATTGAATATTGGTACCCAGACCATTATAACCGTTATTGTTGTAATTGCAGTTCGAGATTGCCCGATTAACCATCAAGGTAATCTGCAAGTCAATGATTGCACTCAATGTAAATGAGGATCAAAAACAGAACCTAGATTACAGTTTTGTTCATGCGATTTTGACAAATTTAAATCACGTTATTCAATCATGCACAAGCAATAAATCTCGGTAGTAAGTTCAATCATATTTCTTTATTGAATGTTCGCATTAATATTTAATTATAATAGGTGATTCCTATTAATGAATGTAGGATTAGCCTAACAGGGATCATAAATTAGGACAAAATGCTGTCGTGACTAAATATGACGTCACAAGTATTAAAAATTAAGCACAACGACTATTAAATATCCTGTCCTAATTTTAAATTGAATTACAAACGCTACTATAAAGTATGGAAAGTTTTAAATTATATGAGTATCCGTCCTTATTTATAACGTTAAAAGTTTGAGAATGATCTGATAGGCGGTTAGGGGTTTATGAATTGGTATGAACTTACAAATAAAACCTCCTCGTGTTACTTATTCTGTTTGTCGTTTGACTTGTTAATTACTGAATTAATAACAAGTGAACGTTAGTAGAAGCTAAATGTTAAACATAAATGTAAATAACAGACGTTGCAAATATGTGCCCTAGTTATTGGTATTGATAATTATAACTGTAACAACATTTTTAAATTGTTGATAGATAGTATTAGAATAATAGTTATTATCTTTTTAATTTGACATATGCCATAATTTCGATGCGTGTTTTGTTTGTACAATGGCGTCATATCTACTGGTATTAATAGTATTGTTAACTTATCAAGGGTTAATGTGTGCAAATAAAACATTATGTTAAAGATTGTAATCTGACAATTTACTTCAAATTTCTCCTTTATCTCGGGATTAACTATAAACCCATTGCGGTAACTTGTTCCGACATATTTTACATGAATAGTTAACTATATCGGAAGTTTCATGGGATAAACACGTAAAGAATAACCTTAATTATCACAAATTAATGTCAAATACTGTATACAGGATATAAGCAAGTTATTAATTTAAAATCCATATAATGAAAAGACCAAGCTCCGTCTAAACAATGAATAATAATTTGTAATTAATTGCTATTCTAATATTGTTAAATTGTATTTATAGTTTTCCTAACACTGACCAAAGTAAACAGGAATCAATCAGATAAATCATTTTCATCTTTGAGTACAAAGTGACGTATACAAGGCGTTAAGCATATAAATTTGAATATTCGGACGATTCGCAATATTGAGATTACGTGGTATGAGCTCTGTGGACTGGAGTTTCTCGTAAGCTCATATTGACCAATAACATGTTTAGGATCAAAACAATTCTGTGAAGTCTCAACTTCGATCATCGTTTTTATCAAACTTGTTTCTTTTCTCTAGGTATACTCCAGTACATTGTCTCAAATAAGATGTAATATAACAAGTACAAGTAAAGCCATTTCAAAACCTCTTTGTTTTGTTATTGTTAAAGGACCAATCAGATGTTTGGATCAAGTTAGCCGTAAAGCATCAGAAAATATTTCTTACGACGAAAAAGTGTTTCCGTTCCAAAAGTAACAAAAGAATACTGCGTAAAGGCAGAGCCTCAGATTATAAATTCGTTGGGAAATATTGCTTTGAGACATTTTTTGACAATTACAGCTAAATATAATAATATCGATTTTACTGAATCTTTCATTTTACTGAGCACTATTTTTAAAATGTCTTAGGAGATGATTGAAATTTAATTGAAATCTGTTACGTCGTTTTTAAAATATGAACGTAAAAGTGAAAAACACATTCATACACAAACGGAAAATTAGGTATGGGAAAACCTTGTTCATGTTATCAAATGTGTTTGTCTCGACCCAAGGAATAAAGCTATATACCTTTGTCCACAGAGTTAATGGGAAACCCTATATATTAGTAGTTTTATGTAAACACTTTTTATTATCTTTCTGATTAAATATTGTTCTGATTTTTGAATCAGCAGTGCTTTACAAAATTAATAAAAAATAAAATATAACCTATATCGGTATCTAACAAATATTGTTCTGATCTCTGAATCAGCAGTGCTTTACAAAAATTAATAAGAAATTAAATATAACCTATGTCGGTATTTAAATATACACTTATAACTTGTAGTGGCTATGAACACATGCTATTACATAAACAAAGCAGAAGCTTAAATCATATTATAAATAATCACAGCTCATCATTAGTTCATTTACATTTATGAAATTTCTTTGTACTTTAAGGTCATATTTTAGGTAAAATAAGGGAGAAAAATCTAAGTCGTGCGCCTTGGCTATCTTCTCGATCCTACCTGTTATGAATAGCCCCAGTTTGTCTTTCAGGGCGTACAATAGCTTCTAAAACCAGCGAAATACAGAAATTTACCTATTTTTCTTATTTTTACTTGCACAATTATATAACATTATTTTACTGTAATTTCTGGTTGATAAATACAATACAAAAATTAGTTGAAAGTCATAATTTTCGTGGAGCGCAGTGTAAGCTTCTACACTACAAAAACGTTATGCATATCGCAGTATGAATACATGCTGTCACCAGTAAAGACGCTCCGATACGCTTGACGGCTCACTAACATGTCTTTAATGTCTTTCTTATCGCCGTATAAGATTTTGATCTTTATACAAATGTATGAAATACGTATTGACATATTTTGAAAGTTATTAAAGGACATGCTTAAAGGCTTTGGTGATAATAATGGAAGAAAATAGCCCATAATATTTGTATAAACTGCAATGTGTACTATCATAAAAGTATTTATATGTTTCCGGTATACAAATTCCCACTTTAGGTTGACATTTATGGTTTTAACTAATACATTTTACCTGGCCAATCTAAGTATGAAAAACATTCTTTAAATATAGGACTATCGGTTTACTATTCATTACAGCAAACTACCTTCTTAAAAAAAATAGCTAGATATGGTTGGCCAAAACCTTTTTTATTTGATTTCCTTTGCGATAAATACAGAGGAGACGGATGTGATATGTTTCATCGTAACGTAGAGTATCCTTCACCGTGCGGACGGTTCTGTCACTGAAGACTATCGAGGGGTGACGAGATCAAACGTCCAATCCAAACCAAAAGGAGAGTCACATTAGGGGCTTGGAATGCAAAGCACTTAGCAAGAAGTCCTTTTTTAACGATTCCTTCCAAGACTATTCCTTGAAACATATCTGCAAGATATTGCAGTATGCATCTGCAATATTTGAACGGGTAAGTAAACATATCGTGATTAATAAAACAATCCATCCAAGACCTAAAAGTTAAATACGATACGTTAGCTGCATAAACCTCATCTCTGCGCAAAGAGGAAGGAAAGTTAGTCTCCACTTAGTGATGTTATATTTCAGTTTAATTGTCTCCCTTTATCTTCATTTACTTGTTCAACTGACAATGTACGCTTTATTTTCTTTATAAATGTATTATATTTAAGTTTTAATTTGCATTGAATGAAAAACGGTTCTAAATTATTTTAAATTATACTCAAGTATATATTATTTTTGTCCAAATCATATTGGTGATTGGAGTATAAAGTATTTTTAGGAAACTTTTATTAAAATACAAACATATATTACCATAAACTATACATTACTATAACAATAGAGTTATAGTAAACAACCAACTATTACCTCAAGCCATATGAGTTATGGAAAATATTAGCACATTAAGACATTATGTTCATTTACTCGTATTATGGCAGCTCCAATGCTTCTAAAGACAAACTAGTTTTTTTTTTCTTGGCTGCGTCGAATCCCATCTAAATCAGAATAGAAAAGAACTACAAATCACAGTTAGTAAAAAATAAGGCTCAAAGACACGACGAAGCAATATATCGGGTACGTAAATGTTTAACACACATTTAGCTCATAACGTAAAAATGTAAATGTTTTACCATAACACGGGAATGATTAGACAATTTGTAATAATTTACCGAGTAATACTAAGGACGTTAAAACAATGTTATATGGTATAGAGTACGTCGGTAACGTCAATGCCATCACCCCTGGACGAATAATAGCATGCAAGATTCACTCACAAACGTTCGTGATAAAGAAAAAGAAATCTTGAGCGGTAATACTCCAGGAGCAAATAAATATACAGGTTATCCAACCTAAGTTAATTTCTAAAATAAAGACAGTGCTCATCCCAATTTGTTTACTTTATCCGAAGTCGCCAATAATATTCGTCGCTCTTATATCCCTACCTCGTTCATATATTAGCCTGCAGAAATGGTCATTGTCATTTAACCAGTTAGTTTCATAACAATTTAAATCCATTATTTGGACAAAAATCTGAAAACTTCAATTTCTTTTGGCCACAGGCCCGCTCAATACCATTAGGCAGTTTTTGTGGTCCAAAGTTCTATAAATATCCGGCTGAAGAGGGCGCAAGCGCCCTAAACAGCTACAGTGGGCAGGGACTTTCCAGTCCGCTAGGATTTCACGAACACACACACACACACACACACACACACACACACACACACACACACACACACACACACACACACACAGACAGAAATATTAATCTATACTTATATTAAAATAGACTACAGATAAAGAAAATCCTATTCCCTTGCTTGCTTGAATACGACTCTGATCTCAAAAACGGCCCAAACTATTTCCTTCAAATGTTAGAATTAACTAATTTCTGGGTTAAAAACAAGTTATAGTCAGGTCTCATCCCCAAGAAAAATCAAGTAATGTTAAAAACTAATATGTAAAGTTTAAAAAATTAACATTTGACTTAGGAGTTTAAAATCAAAACAAAAGAATCCTAACAGCTGTTTGTATTCAATCAGTGAACTATCAAAGTAATACTTGTATGGTTTAAGTACAAATATGTGGTTTCCTGCTAACAGTGACTAAGACCATTGATTGAAGATTACATACAGTGTGGTCATGCAATATCCAAAATGAATCAAAGGGATATTGAGCTATAAATAACAAGTGGAGCAACATTAAGGCAAATGAGCTAAGAAATCTGCTCATCAGTAGGGGGACTTGGTGAAATAATACTCCAAGTCATCTAAACTAACTGACTTACCTCTCCCAAGCAAGGTTTGGCTCCCCAGGTCCTACTAAAACATAATAAACTACAAAAAGAAAATATTTTACTTTTACTATTGCAATAAATAAGTTTTAAGGCTATCCCAAATCGCAAAGACAGCGGTGATTTATAAATTAGATAATTGGTTTAATTTATATAGAAATATAAATACATAATACAAAATTTAAATTATCCTTCCGATCACTGTGGAAGTATTTTTTGCTCTTTCATGTACAATGTATTACATTTATTATTTGACTTTGTTATTACAAATCGTTGACAGATTATACATTTATATTTACAAACTAATCATGGGTTATTGCATTTGGGACTTGCTATTTAAAACAAAGCTATTAGGCTTGCCGGCATTTGGGAACACTCTGCATGTTTTACTTAATACCTTTCTTAATTAGTTTTGCATATTGCTTAGAAGTCTTGGTATCGCTTAAGTTATGTTCGATTCAGTCCCAATTTAAGTTAAAGCTTCAATTGCAATGAATTTCAGCTGACAGATGTAATCTACTAGGAAGTATATGAGAAAAACATATTTTTTAGTTTATTCTACTTGAGCCACCTACATTATTGATTGTTTCCGGCTTAGTCATGGCTTTAGAGTACTTTTATCCTAATAAAATAGTATATACATTATTCTAGAAATCACTAAAATATTCGTTTTATGTAAAACGTCTTTTAATCCGATATCATCTGGCTATTCCGTCATTACTTAACGAGGTGATGTTCATAAAATATTTACAAATTATAAAACATCCAACAATGTTAACAACAAAAAATAAATAAAAAGTTCCTATACATACACAATATATCAAATTGGGGGGATAAAAAAAATAAACTTCGATTAAATATATTTTACCAGAAATCCTTTCATTATAAATTTTTAAATACTTATTTATCAAATTGATTAATAATCTTTAAGCCAATATTATTATTCACGTAATTATTACTTACAAAAATTAAAATAGTCAAATGTTTGAATTCAGCTAATTTTTATTTTAGAAAAAATGTATAAAGTAAATATTTCGTTGTCTTTTAGTCTTATTAGACAGTGCAGTTTTATATGCGAATTTAATTTAAAATTTTATTTTATATCAGATTATATAATTAGGGTAAAAAATACTTAATACTTTGTTACTTGAAAAGTTTATCTCTCTTAAAGAATTTCGCCTAATACAACATCATTTAATTCTACAATTTTAAACCCGTAAAACCCATTGTAAATTTGTTCATCAACCCATACTGAATAATGTTAGTCATCAATAAATGGAACATTGTTTTTTTTGTTTTATTTATGTTGCTAATCTTTTAGATTACTCGGTGTTTCCTTACATATTGGCAATTTTCTCTTTAGCCGACTTTAAATTACACCCCTTTTATTAACATGGTACGTGCTGTTATAATTACTTAATGTACACTTTAAACAATATTCAGACTTATACTATAACCATATACAATAAGGTAATGCTTGCACCATCTTCCATGTATATTTACATCTTATCTTGTATATGATGACAGTATAAATGTAAATATAGTTTGACGTGTTGTTAGACGTTTATTAATTATTACCGTTCAGTGAGTAAACTATATTTAGAGAAACGTTTACTTTCAATATGAACTTTCAATGAAATTGCATTCTTAATTTAAATATTTTGTATGAGTAGGTCGTAATTAAACATTCTTTTAGCCTCTTATACGGGTTGCGTGCACACTCTTAACGACGGTATTAGTTTTTTGGTGTTTTTTGTCATTAATATAATAAACTATCATAATGTCGAGAAGATTATAAATGTAATAATAAACTAAATGCTGTTTTAAGTTTAAAAGAAAAAAATACAATTCAATACAGTAAGGAATCACCAGCAAATATTATATATTCAAAAAGTAATTAGTAAAAATATTTTGTGTTAGCTTAAAAAGTACAAGTCGGCATTACTCCATGCCATAACCACTTGTTTACTTTTTTTAGTGTTAACTTCGTAAACAAAATAATCTTAGAATAAATCATTTGTTTAAACAATTGATTAAAAGAATAAGTTTTCTAATATTTATTTTTAAATTTAATTTGAGCAACGAAGTTCAATTTTTTAAGCCATCGATAAAGTTATCTATTTATGGTTTATAGTATTTATAATTATATAAACGTTATTTATGTTAAACATAGTCCAAGATACCCACAGTATGCTGCGATGACCGAGTAAACATAAAACAGTTGGACAATGTAGATATAATATTTAAAAATCCTCCTTAACTATAAAATCAAAAGGGTCAACAGGTTTAACCGAAATTCCTGTCGGTCATCGAGTTTGGCACGGTCTGTTCCCTCTTCTCTCAACATTCAAACGTGAAAAGATAAATCTAGCATACATATTTTATGGCGAGGGCACTAATGTCGAAAATATGATTTAGGAAGATAAATTTAGATTTGTATATGTATAACGCTTCATTTTACCAGTACTCATCATATAAATACATGACGGGAAGTTTAAAAGATGGACATACGAAAATATTAAACATGATTTGACATCGTTATGACTTGCGCTTTTTACAGTACAAGCTTTTCTTCTTTACGGAAATAGGATGCTTGCAAAATATTGATATCTTCAACCTGCCATAAAGACGAACCAATATGCTTTATAGATCACTAACCTACATTCTTCATGCCTTTCTTATCAGCTTCCGGATAGGCTGTTTTAAAAGGGGTTCAATGGAATTACTTGTCTTTCTATGTATTGTAATTTGTCTTAGCAAAAATTGCTTTGGGTTTTAAAATAAAGATATTTAATTTCTATTAAAGACCAACCTGATTATTTTTCATATTCCAATCAACCACTAATGTAATACTATATATATTCGATTATGAGAAACTTGTTTTAAAAACCAATTGAAACGATGATTTTAACGTCAAAATACCTTTTTAATTCAGCAATATTAATGAGAAATGTGTGAAAGCTGAATGTTTAGGTACGTTAGTATCTGGTGTAATTTTGGTTCAAAACTAAAATAGATTAAACTCACAAAGATATCATCTTACTACCTAATACACATAATATTAATTAAATTACTCGTAGAAAAATAAAGAAGACAGGTAGAAATCACTAAAAAAGGAAATATTACTTCAAATTTGAAAAAATCAAATCAGTTAAAGGTTGTCTTTAGTATATGACTTTTTTCATAAGTAGCTATAACAAACACAGCATATTAATTTGTCCCTGTCAAAGATGTGCCAACCAAAATTTAACCCGTTTTTGATCCATCTTTCATCCCATTTTACAAATATACATTTTCAAGCTCGTTCAAGTACAGCAATAGTCCATTATAACCACTGCATAGTAGTGGAAAGGGTTAGTTTTTTTCTAAAGCACAGCTTAAAAACAGGAGGAGTTTTTTCTCCTGGTGATAGGAGTAGTGGAGACACAGACTTATCATAACATAGACAGGGGTGGAAGGTGGAATATGACAAGCTCCATGAATGTTCACGATTTTACCTGTGAAATTAAAAGTACTTGTGATACACTATTTAGTCAAAATAGCATAAAGAGCCTTACAAGATACTGCTAAAGGTGAGATAAATGATTTTTAATTCGAGCAATAAACACTACCTAAAGCTCGGAGTGCAAAGAGAGGGAGAATCATTCAACATTTACGTGTTTTTCACTTTCATTTCCTTCCTATATCGTCGCTCACTTTCCTGAACGGAGTTATTATATTTTTCCAGTGAAATATGGTTGTTAAGTCTAAACAAACAAATAGTATAAATGTAAATTCAAGCAGTAATTTTTTGTGTTTTTTATCGTTTCTATTAAAACTACGACATAAAATAGTTATTGACTATTACAAAAAATGTATTTTTCTAAACGCATTGATGATCGTTCCTTAAAACTACGAAGAAAATAATTGTTACTATAATATGCACTAAAATAAAATGAAAACTTGAAATGTGTTTACACTTAGGCAAATGGATAGTAAATCTCTTTAATTTAATTAAAGACAGTCTGATTAGTTGACGTTTAACGTTTTAGTCAGTGTAAAAGTAAAAACAAATTATTAAAAATTGTTGTCAAAACTCAATACAATTTGAAAGGAGAAAGATTGAAACTTTGTCATTAAAACAAGTCACTGATACTGTTTCAGAAGTTATAGAATTATTTTTGTCGTAGATTAAACCATTGTTCTTTTAAAATAAGATGTTATATAGCTCTGGAGTTAAGCATATTAGACTTGTTTTTTTTATTTACAGCAATAACATTTCTTTGCCTACTGTACACAAGTTTAGCTTGCGTTAGGAGTTTGTTTGTTTGCTATGTCTGTTGTCACTAAAGCTCTTATCATTGCGTTTGTTGTCATCGGCTTTCAAACAAACATTCTGGGAAGCCAAAAAACAGTGGAAAAGATCAACAAATTATATACATTTTGAGATAATATACACAATTCCCAATTTATAAATGATGTCACTTTATGTTTCATTGAAAAATAAAGTATTTGCAGTAAATTAATTATTTATTCTGTATCATTATTATATTTTTACTATCCACACTCTATGATTTAGGAGTGAAAGAAAATAATGCAAATTTCCTGTGTTATACGACTTGACTTTGGAACCTTTTTCCAATTTAAGCGTTCATCATTGAATGCATTTGGGTATTATTGCATGCAATGGGTATAGGTAGATATCTTCTACTTTTATTAATTTTTATACACTTTATTGTTTTCTTAATATAATAGGAAAGCTTTTAAAATTGTATTTTTTTTTGTTTTTGTGTCTATCTACGCCAGTGGCATCTTTTAACGTTTGGATAGGGAACGGTCCAAGCCCTGATCTTGTTACTATCTAAGGTCAATCTGTTCTTAGAAAGCATCATTAATTAATAGCCTGATGAAAAATGGGAGCTAGGTCCAGTTTCGAACCTTCTCAAAACGTTGCAATTTTGATCAGGATTGATCTGGTGAACCTCGGATTACGAGGCGAGCACGATATCCACTACGCCGTATTGACCCGTCCTTGACGCACGTGTATTGCCGTGTGTGTATTGACCCGTTATTTGACGCACGTGTATTGCCGTGTGTGTATTGACCCGTTACTTGACGCACGTGTATTGCCGTGTGTGTATTGACCCGTTACTTGACGCACGTGTATTGCCATGTGTGTATTGACCCGTTATTTGACGCAGTGCATTTCCGTGTGTTTATTGACCCGTTACTTGACGCACGTGTATTGCCGTGTGTGTATTGACCCGTTATTTGACGCACGTGTATTTCCGTGTGTGTATTGACCCGTTACTTGCCTGTGTATCGTATTATTCATCATTAGACGTCATTAGTCGTATGCTTCTCATATGTATGTTAACTAATGAAACAGACTTGATAGGCTTTTGATGTAATATGTATAATAAGTCCACACAAATAATTTACATATAACTATAACTTTAAAATAACACTTTTCCTATTGAGTTATTACATGGTAAACAGAGTATCAGTTATTTTAGATAATTTTTCAGGCAAAATAAATATTCCATTGCAAATTATCTTTATTTAATGCTAATTCTATTGTACATTAATCTGTACTGTCCCTTAAAACATAAAAAGCGGAATATACAAATAACCTTGTATCTGAAACGTAAACCTTGGCAATTTTCATCTTAAATATCTCACTGACATTGTCAACACCCTGCAAATAAAAAAACATTACCAAATATAAATAAACACGAGTTGGCACGCAGCACGCTGACGTGAGGGAAGCAAAGTTCAGCATTAAAAACTTTAACTTTTTACCCTGAAATTTCCAGAAACGTCAAAGCAGCTTTTAGCTGTTGAAAATATGTAAATTTAATCAAATCTTCATAATCTTCATAATCGTCAATTTTGTAACTTTGAAGCGAAATAAATCTATATCGTACTTAGAACAGGGCAGTTGTGCCAATAATTAGACAGACCTAGTACAAATTAGGTAAAAGACGGAATTTTTCGAGTTGTGTTTATTTCCTTTGCCGGGGAAATACTTTTTTGTGTCAAATGTTTGAATTAAAGGTAATATTCACCGGATAAATCGTTTCCACATTGCAGAATACATATTGGA
Source organism: Allygus modestus (assembly GCA_963675035.1). Taxonomy (NCBI): domain Eukaryota; kingdom Metazoa; phylum Arthropoda; class Insecta; order Hemiptera; family Cicadellidae; genus Allygus; species Allygus modestus. The sequence goes on from OY776117.1 coordinate 95,811,202, forward strand.
GAAAAAAAGAGGGAGTAGATTGGACTTCTGCCTAAGCCCGTTTCAACTATAGGATCAAACAAGCTTCCATCAGACTTAACTGTGGTCATAGTTATTTTATTGGTATTATTATTATCCTCTGCTCTTTATTATAAGCTGTTTAAACTATTCTGAATAAATTCAGAATAATTTCAGAATTCTGTTTAAACTATTCTATTAAATTGAGAATTGCGACCTGATATATTATTTATAACAACTTAAAATAATTTTGTACTCACGCATTGAATTTATACTGAGACCAATATTTGTACACTCATCTTTCACATTACGCCATTGGTTTTCAAGTTGTCCTGCCGGTGTTTCCAGCCCAGAGTAGGAGTTGCCGTAAGACAGTATGTCGTCGCTGTTACAGTCCCTCAAGAGCTCCGCCCCCGCTGCGTCGCGCCGCCTGGAGGTGCTTGGTAGCAGACTCGGGCGATAAACAAGCTACAACGTCTTGTTAGTGGTCTCAAGTCCTTGTGTTTTGGACCTCTCACGAACTCGATCCCAGCATTCGCAGAGCCCAAAATAAAATGTTGTCACAAAATTGCTTTTATTTTAAGGTTGAGTAGTATTTAAATAATACAATTTTATTCTCGCTGCAATATGTTTTTTTTTTCAAATCGGTTTCTCAGACGCAATGGGGAAAACTATAATTAACTGATGGATAAAATACTCGCATATTTTTATGCGTCGTTATATTATTAATCATCACAGAATAAATCAATGAAAATCAATGTTATTGTCAATTTTTGCAATGAAATATGTGAATAATTTATAAAATGAAACTTGTATTATAACAAACTTCTATCAAATTAAAACAATGAAGATGAGAGATAAATTTTAGTTTACTAATATGTTACGACGGATAAAATAAAACATTAATTTTTAGGTTCTTTACTTTTTTCCTGTATTCATCTAGGACGAACGATATCTACTCCCAATACAAGAATACGTCTTCAGCTAAAAAAACCTTAAATACCTTCTAAATAGTTAATGTTTATCTTACCTCTTCTGGTTTATCAGTGACTAATAACACACGTAAAAGACCATTAAAATTGCATAATTTATTTTAGTCTTGCATTTGGTCTTGCATAATTTAACAAATATTCTTGCATACCGGCTTAAAAAATACCTATTGTAACAATTTACAAGCCTGAGATTCCCATTGAATAAGTATTTTCAAATCTGCATCTGAAGTAATACGACACAATAAATTTAGCCTTTGAATTTATCTTCTCCGCTTCTGCTCAGAAACAGTTATTCACAGTTTCTATTCCTTTGTTATAGTGGCTATTATTCATGATTATTCTTCTGAGCTTTGTTTGAATTCCTCTATTTAAAATGGGACAGTCATCACATCTCTTTAGGTGCATGGTGAGTATATATGTATTGTTCTCTTTATTCTGCCCGGTTTATAATTTTAAGAATTTATTTTATTTTAATCACCTTACAAATATAAGGTCTTTATACCTTTTGCTTCTTCCCACAAAAGGCATGTCCTGCTTAGTGCGATCTCCCTCTCCTTATCCGCTGCTGACTGTCTCACGCATCTCACAGCTCGTATCCAGCAGGGATGGCAGAATCGAGTACTTCACTGTATCGAGTACTAGCACGAGTACACCATAGTACTCGAGGACAGTACTCAAAACTACGCCTATGCGTGTTGTGGTGGTCTGTGGGCAGCGTCGGCTGACAAGCAAATTTGTCCATGCCATAAAATAAATGCATTAATTTTGTGAGTAGAGATTTTGCTAAGCAATTAAAAAGTGTTACTAAAATTTAGATTTTAAAAACATTCAGACCATGAATAATATTGAGTACAGAACTGCGGCAAGTGTGCAGTGCACGGAAGAAAAAGAATCGAGTACTAGGGGAGTACTCGAGTACTCACATCACAACCACTCAGAGAACCACTCATAGACACTAAAACAATTATTTCCAAACGATATATCATATCTTTAAAATGTTAAGATATTTTCTCCATATCTGTATAAGGAGAAAATTAAATTTTGTATGTAGGAATACGAAGAATAATTCAATTGACTGACTGTGACACATTATTGAACTTGTACAAGCATAACATAGTCAGTTAATAGGTTTTTTATCCATCATAAAACCAAGTTTATGGTTTGTGTAAGTAAATACAGTTATGATTTATTACACTTATCATGATCAAAGTCAATGTTACAAATATGTATCAAAAAAGCTGTTATAAATGTACATATAAGTAGATCCCGTTCTCATGTTAGTTGTTACTTCAACATGTATTCTTAGTATATATGACAAAACATAATTAACATGTAAATTTAAATTTTGGTTACTGAGCTATTTATTACTACTCGAGTGTATTATACACTCGAGTGGTAATAAATAATCCCAAACAACAATAAACGGATATAAAAATCAATATAATATAATTATAAAAAACAAAGGATAGTAAAATATATACTAACATTAGATAAGAAAATTCATTATTTCAGGTAACAACAATGAGCTAAAACAGTCTTTATTCAAAACTGCCTTACAATCATTATTTAAAAACTGGCCTTAGTCTCCGTCCACCAGATACAAAAATGTCCACATGAGGTGAAGTAGAGTTACACCAAGCTCTTAGATAGGCAAGCTTCATAGAGCTTTTAGCCCAGCTATGAATATTTCCATAAGAGTAATGTTCACAGCAAAGATGTCTTGCGAAGTTGTTTACCTGATGAATAAATCAACAACATACTATAAGTGTTGTCAATCTACAGGGGATAACAGTGGTAAAGCTATTATTAAATTGCCACTGGACATACAGAGAGAAAATGTAAACACTTAATCCATTCATCTATTAATACAAATAAATCAAAACAATACATTAGTTTAAAAAAATAATAGCTGATCAAAGTATGTAAGCAGTTTATCAATGTTTATGTATTTACAATGATGAGTGAAATATGGTATACGTACGACAAATATCGTGTTTACAGCAACACTGCAGATTAGATTGGTGATCACGTGACATTACAGCTGTTTTACGAGGTCTCTTCCGGTTTAGCTAGAAAACCTTAAATATATCGACTGCACAAACCTTTACGAAGTATGTACGGACCTTGCTTGATACGGGAATTAGGAATTCTTAGCGTAAATGTATGTTTGAGAAATTCTATCTCTCAAACAAATCTCTGGATCTGCTGGCTGCCGGAATACGGAAGAAAATCTTCTCCACAAGTCAATATCAGTTGAATAGGCCACTGACAAGCTTTTAGAGGGACATAACATCGTTATGTTACGTCTAGTGAACAATGGGAGTATCGAAGTCAGGAAAAACTACATCCAGAGGAACTTCACTAAAGGGTTAGTCCAATTGGTAGCCCACAAACCTTCAAAATATGTTCTGAATTCTCTGAAATCAATCACGAAGGGTAAATTGATGAGGGGCCCAAACAACAGAGCAGTACCCCATCAGGGATAAAGAGCCCAGGGATAAAGGCATTGCAACAATAAAGAGCCCTGAAGGGTTGAAGCTCGGAACAAATGCCTTGAAGATCGGATAAAAATCACAAGGATCTTTTAGCCTGCAGACTAATATGCAGACTTGAATGTGGGCATCTGCACTCAAGACGACATTTAAACCACTCCAAGATCTCTGATGTTCTCTGGTCTAGCATCAGAACTACCTTTCATGCTTTAGTCAAAGAATCGTGGTGAGGTGATTCTATAAAAACTAAAGGTACTTACCTTTACCTGAATCCTTTACCTTTACCTGTACTTACCTGAATCTGGACATGGTAGAGTACTTGTTCAGATTCAGTGGTCCAGTTTCCACACGCCATTTATTTACAGATTGCAGGTTTCTTGCAGAGTATTGCAGTCTTGCTCGGATGTAATTGCAGTGTAAAGGTAATGTAATCTGCTAAAATAATACATTTAGTTTTGATAAACAACAATGTCATGAAAAAAGACGTTCAACGAAGAACTGTAGGTACAAAGATGGACATCAACTACTAGGGTCCCGGTACTATGGATGAACTACAACACATCGACTTTCTAGTTCCTTTCAACATCATCTATAATAAAGTCTTGTAAAACACGGAGGTTTGTAGAGGTTGACCGACAGAATTTTAAACCAAATGGGTACGAGTATAGGGTTATTTGCTCCCGCAGCAAAGGTACATCAGCACCATCTTCTTAAATCTAGAGTTGCATCGTTGTATGTTTATTCAAACACAACATAATCGATGTTTCTGGACCTTTTTGACAACCACTATAAGAGTTAGCAGGTTTACACATTACAGGTGTAGGGCCACATTACTAGTTGTAGGGCCCCACTAATAGGTGTAGGGCCACTGTACTACATGTAGGGCCACAGTACTAGGTGTAGGGCCCCACTACTAGGTGTAGGGCAACAGTACTAGGTGTACGGTCACAGTACTAGGTGTGGGGCCCAATACTAGGTGTAGGGCCACAGTACTAAGTGTAGGGCCCCTCTACTAGATGTAGGGCAACAGTACTAGGTGTACGGTCACAGTATTAGGTGTGGGGCCCAAAACTAGGTGTAGGGCCACAGTACTAGGTGTAGGGCCACAGTACTAGGTGTAGGGCCCCAGTACTAGGTGTAGGGCCACAGTACTAGGTGTGGGGCCCAGTACTAGGTGTATGGTCACAGTACTAGGTGTAGGGCCACAGTACTAGGTGTAGGGCCCCAGTACTAGGTGTAGGGCCACAGTACTAGGTGTAGGGCCACAGTACTAAATGTAGGGCCCCTCTACTAGGTGTAGGGCCACAGTACTAGGTGTACGGTCACAGTACTAGGTGTGGGGCCAGTACTAGGTGTAGGGCCACAGTACTAGGTGTAGGGCCACAGTACTAGGTGTGGGGCCCAGTACTAGGTGTAGGGCCACAGTACTAGGTGTAGGGCCACAGTACTAGGTGTAGGGCCCCAGTACTGGATGTAGGGCCACAGTACTAGGTGTGGGGCCAGTACTAGGTGTAGGGCCACAGTACTAGGTGTAGGGCCACAGTACTAGGTGTGGGGCTCAGTACTAGGTGTAGGGCCCCAGTGCTAGGTGTAGGGCCACAGTACTAGGTGTGGGGCCCAGTACTAGGTGTAGGGCACCAGTACTAGGTGTGGGGCCACAGTACTATGTGTGGGGCCCAGTACTAGGTGTAGGGCCACAGGACTAGTTGTAGGGCTCCAGTGCTAGGTGTAGGGCCACAGTACTAGGTTTGGGGCCACAGTACTAGGTGTAGGGTGCCAGTACTAGGTGTAGGGCCACAGTACTAGGTGTAGGGCACCAGTACTAGGTGTGGGGCCACAGTACTATGTGTGGGGCCCATTACTAGGTGTAGGGCCACAGGACTAGTTGTAGGGCCCCAGTGCTAGGTGTAGGGCCACAGTACTAGGTTTGGGGCCCAGTACTAGGTGTAGGGCCACAGTACTAGCTGTGGGGCCCTAGTACTAGGTGTAGGGCCACGGTACTAGGTGTGGGGCCACAGTACTAGGTGTAGGGTGCCAGTACTAGGTGTAGGGCCACAGTACTAGGTGTAGGGCACCAGTACTAGGTGTGGGGCCACAGTACTATGTGTGGGGCCCAGTACTAGGTGTAGGGCCACAGGACTAGTTGTAGGGCCACAGTACTAGGTGTGGGGTGCCAGTACTAGGTGTAGGGCCACAGTACTAGGTGTAGGGCACCAGTACTAGGTGTAGGGCCACAGTACTAGGTGTAGGGCCCCAGTACTAGGTGTAGGGCCACGGTACTAGGTGTAGGGCCACAGTACTAGGTGTAGGGTGCCAGTACTAGGTGTGGGACCACAGTACTATGTGTGGGGCCCAGTACTAGGTGTAGGGCCACAGGACTAGTTGTAGGGTCCCAGTGCTAGGTGTAGGGCCACAGTACTAGGTGTACGGTCACAGTACTAGGTGTAGGGCCACAGTACTAGGTGTAGGGCACCAGTACTAGGTGTGGGGCCACAGTACTATGTGTGGGGCCCAGTACTAGGTGTAGGGCCACAGGACTATTTGTAGGGCCCCAGTGCTAGGTGTAGGGCCACAGTACTAGGTTTGGGGCCCAGTACTAGGTGTAGGGCCACAGTACTAGGTGTAGGGCCACAATACTAGGTGTAGGGCACCAGTACTAGGTGTGGGGCCACAGTACTATGTGTGGGGCCCAGTACTAGGTGTACGGTCACAGTACTAGGTGTAGGGCCACAGTACTAGGTGTAGGGCCACAGTACTAGGTGTAGGGCCACAGTACTAGGTGTGGGGCACCAGTACTAGGTGTGGGGCCACAGTACTATGTGTGGGGCCCAGTACTAGGTGTACGGTCACAGTACTAGGTGTAGGGCCACAGTACTAGGTGTAGGGCCACAGTACTAGGTGTAGGGCACCAGTACTAGGTGTGGGGCCACAGTACTGTGTGTGGGGCCCAGTACTAGGTGTATGGTCACAGTACTAGGTGTAGGGCCACAGTACTAGGTGTAGGGCACCAGTACTAGGTGTGGGGCCACAGTACTATGTGTGGGGCCTAGTACTAGGTGTAGGGCCACAGGACTAGTTGTAGGGCCCCAGTGCTAGGTGTAGGGCCACAGTACTAGGTTTGGGGCCCAGTACTAGGTGTAGGGCCACAGTACTAGCTGTGGGGCCCCAGTACTAGGTGTAGGGTGCCAGTACTAAGTGTAGGGCCACAGTACTAGGTTTAGGGCCACGGTACTAGATGTAGGGCCCCAGTACTATGTGTAGGGCCGCAGTACTAGGTGTAGAGCCACAGTACTAGGTATAGGGCCACAGTACTAGGTTTGGGGCCCAGTACTAGGTGTAGGGCCACAGTACTAGCTGTGGGGCCCCAGTACTAGGTGTAGGGCCACGGTACTAGGTGTGGGGCCACAGTACTAGGTGTAGGGTGCCAGTACTAGGTGTAGGGCCACAGTACTAGGTGTAGGGCACCTGTACTAGGTGTGGGGCCACAGTACTATGTGTGGGGCCCAGTACTAGGTGTAGGGCCACAGGACTAGTTGTAGGGCCACAGTACTAGGTGTGGGGTGCCAGTACTAGGTGTAGGGCCACAGTACTAGGTGTAGGGCACCAGTACTAGGTGTAGGGCCACAGTACTAGGTGTAGGGCTCCAGTACTAGGTGTAGGGCCGCGGTACTAGGTGTAGGGCCACAGTACTAGGTATAGGGTGCCAGTACTAGGTGTGGGGCCACAGTACTATGTGTGGGGCCCAGTACTAGGTGTAGGGCCACAGGACTAGTTGTAGGGCCCCAGTGCTAGGTGTAGGGCCACAGTACTAGGTGTACGGTCACAGTACTAGGTGTAGGGCCACAGTACTAGGTGTAGGGCACCAGTACTAGGTGTGGGGCCACAGTACTATGTGTGGGGCCCATTACTAGGTGTAGGGCCACAGGACTAGTTGTAGGGCCCCAGTGCTAGGTGTAGGGCCACAGTACTAGGTTTGGGGCCCAGTACTAGGTGTAGGGCCACAGTACTAGGTGTAGGGCCACAGTACCAGGTGTAGGGCATCAGTACTAGGTGTAGGGCCACAGTACTATGTGTGGGGCCCAGTACTAGGTGTACGGTCACAGTACTAGGTGTAGGGCCACAGTACTAGGTGTAGGGCCACAGTACTAGGTGTAGGGCCACAGTACTAGGTGTGGGGCACCAGTACTAGGTGTGGGGCCACAGTACTATGTGTGGGGCCCAGTACTAGGTGTACGGTCACAGTACTAGGTGTAGGGCCACAGTACTAGGTGTAGGGCCACAGTACTAGGTGTAGGGCCACAGTACTAGGTGTAGGGCACCAGTACTAGGTGTGGGGCCACAGTACTATGTGTGGGGCCCAGTACTAGGTGTACGGTCACAGTACTAGGTGTAGGGCCACAGTACTAGGTGTAGGGCACCAGTACTAGGTGTGGGGCCACAGTACTATGTGTGGGGCCTAGTACTAGGTGTAGGGCCACAGGACTAGTTGTAGGGCCCCAGTGCTAGGTGTAGGGCCACAGTACTAGGTTTGGGGCCCAGTACTAGGTGTAGGGCCACAGTACTAGCTGTGGGGCCCCAGTACTAGGTGTAGGGCGCCAGTACTAAGTGTAGGGCCACAGTACTAGGTTTAGGGCCACGGTACTAGATGTAGGGCCCCAGTACTATGTGTAGGGCCGCAGTACTAGGTGTAGAGCCACAGTACTAGGTGTAGGGCTACAGTACTAGGTATAGGGCCACAGTACTAGGTTTAGGGCCAGTAATAGGTGTAGGGCCACAGTACTAGGTGTGCTTGTTTGGATGATAATATTTTTGTTTTATCTTCATCGGAGTAACTGTACAGGTTGTTATTTCTTAAATCTTCTATGGTTCTATGTGCCGGTTTCACATTACAGATTTCATTAAAACCTTTTAAAATACTATAAACCACAAAATTTACGATAAGTCATGTATCCATGTTACTTAAAAGTTCAGTTTGTATTCAAAATAAACTAATTCCGTTAAATGTGTTACGTTAACTTCTTTAAAATTTTTCCTAAAGCCATGTTTTATAAACAACTTTATGGAACAAATTATTTTCAACCGAAGCTCTTTAAGGCTCTAACTGCCGGCGCTGGGCCAGCGAGGGGATTTCCAAGTCAATGGAAGGTAATTCATCATTAGCACGCCAAAACAAACTTTACTTACCTTTGCGGGGAAACCACTTAACTAATTTTAGATGATTGAATTATGTTGATTAAAGTTGCAAAATAAACTATGATAGAATTTTTTATAATAATTTTGTATTAATGTTAAAATTAGTAAATTATGACCACCTAGAAACAAAGCCCGATGTAAAAACTGCAACAGTCTCGAGAAAAATATAAATCAAACTTACACATTATTTTAATGAAAAATGCTAAACTCGACCATAGTAAAAGGTGATATCCTTGAAGCCAAGAAAAATTCCTGCAAATATCATTATATATTTCTAAAAAATACAACTAAATAATACAAATGAACCAAAAGCTGGATAAAAATAAACAGAACATTTTCATAAATTGTAATATAATTTCTTAAAAATTAACATTGCACTTTTTTACTCCATTAATTATAAAAATTCCATAATTTGATAATTATTTGACAGTATACAAACTAAAGGTTTAAAATGAGAAGTTAAATATTACAATCCACTTTCCAGCTATTATACTTAAAAAAAGATTTTGTTGAATGCTTAATGAAAGAAAGAAATCAACCAGGTTAGGACAATATATCGTCTAATATTCAGACCTGGTAAGATCCCTTGGATGGTTATTTTCATGTTGTACGCCATTCCATCGTCAGAGGCGTTTTATAAAAAATGCATAGAAGACACTTCATGAACTATCGGCCTAATTCTGAACCTTTAACAACTCTACATCACTCATCTTAGACTTCGTTGGTGGTCAGCACAAGTTTGATTTATTCCTCAAAAAATATAAATCTCTAAATTGTTGTAGACGGTTTTTGCGTTTCGTCGTAATTTTGAAAATTGGGCTTGCATGGTAGGTACATAACTCTATAAATTAAGTTAAATTTCTTACAGGTTATTTTATTTAGAACAAATATAAGTCTTTAAATAGTGTTAAGGTCTTTAATAGTGTTTTTTTAGCTCGAAAACAGAATAACTCCTTCCCATAGCATATATGTAGCAGTCATATATGTAGCAGTTATCATACAGTTTTACATTAATAATACCAAAAAAATAATAATATATGTTTCTTGAATTTTCGTGATGTTTTGATGTTTTATGATTTTTAACTTCGTGCAATGGGTCTGATGCAACTGACTTTTGTCGTTTCATTTTTCAGGCTAAACCTCAAGCGGGAGGGGGGCAAAGCGAGTTATATATATATGTATGTATATATATATATATATATATATATATATATATATATATATATATATATATATATATATATCATCGCAATTATGCTGAGTATATATATTTCTTGCATTAATTTCAATGTTTCTTTACCATATACGTATTGCAACTTTTGTCCTTGCAAATTTTCTATTGAACCTTCATAACGCGTATCAAAAGCCTCATCATACTCAGTCACTCGACACGCTGAAGTGCACTCGGTTAAATGTCAATCTCGGTAATTGTTGACAAATCGATATCGCTGTTGTCAATTCGTTCCTCATGCAAAACATTATTTTCTGGAAATCACTATGCTGTGTTTTGACTGTTTGGATGTATATTGTTCGTTAAATATTTATTATTGATGATGACGGAAAACTAAACTAATTTCAAGATCACTCTGAACCAAACATTAACGTTATTCGAAGATAGTAGTCTTAATATCCTTATAATTTTATGAATAGCTATAAACAAGTCTAAGGATTTTATTAGCGAATTTCCCCTATAGGGAAGAAGCTACTACCGTAGTCGGCATGGTAAGACCTAGGCCCGGGACCATGGTAACTTTTCGTTTTGAGGTCCCCAGACCCAAAAAACACCATTCGTTCGAAACTGTATATATATATATATATATACATATATATATATATATATACATATATATACATATATATACATATATATATATGTGTGTGTGTGTGTGTGTGTGTGTGTGTGTGTCCGTGGGTGCGATAACTCTCGTAAAAAAGGTCCGATTTTGATGAAATTTGGTACAAACGTGTAAAGCAGCATTTATGACTTTAGGTTTGAAAACCAGACGGATCGAGCTCTCCGAAGGGGCATTTTGGGGGGGTTTTATACCCCAAAAATGGGTTTTTTGAGTTTTTTACATAACATTTTTGAAAAAATACAATTTTATTTTTTTCCATTGGAAATAGCTTAAAAAGACGCACAATTTGATGTTTTAATCATTGCTCTACGTCAATTGGTTACTGAGATATTGAAAGTGCTAAACACAGTACATTGTCCAATGTTATTCTTATGGAGGATAAGAAAAATTGTATATCTCGCTTATTTATCAACTTATCCTGACGAAACTTGGTATATTGCTTCATTTCATTGTGGTCTATTGATATTTGCACAAAAACCCATTTTTTTGCCGATAGTTCCCGTAGCAGCAAACCTGCATACTCAGCCCCATGTTATTCTTATGGAGAATAATTAACGTGTTATCTCCTTTAATTATGAACATAAATTAATAGAACTTAGTATGTGGCTTTACCTAGTTGAGTTATATTGATATTTGTACAAAAGCCCATTTTTAGTGTTCCTTATTTCAGCAAACCTGCATACTCAGCCGCTATGTTATTCTTATGGAGAATAATTAAAATGTCATAAATCGTTTATTTATGAATGTACATTGATGAAACTTGGTATGTGGCTTTATGTGGTATTAATATAAATTAATATGCATTGGAAATTCGCTGAGTATGCAGGTTTGCTGCTACGGGGGTATTTATAATTTACATAGTAATAGTTATGATGAAAAATAGTTTTAGAATAAGAAACATTTTAAAAAATGATCAGGTTAAAGCAAATACAAAGATATTTGTTTTCCTTTTTATTTGTTTATTAGCAAACATACTTGCTACTGCAGTTTAGTAGTTAAATAACTATTTTCATTATTAACTTATCATATTAGCTTACATTAGTTAGAGGATAAGTAAATTTTATGTTACTGGAAGCAGTGCTTCCTTTATTGTCAAAAATGATTTTCAATTTTGACAACTATGCTTTTGGTGGAGACACTCGCTACTACCCCTAGAAATCCATCTACTAGCCAAAAACAAGTAAAGAAACAAAAACAGCATTTATCAAAAATGGAGTCAGGTATACCATATTCAACCTAATCTAGAATATGACCTAACCTGTTAATACATTAATTTGTGTACACAAATACTTAACTCAAAGCTTGGAGAATCAGAATCATCAAACTAGGCCAAATATCTATTTAAACTTAATTAAATCAAAACGTAAATGGCATTTGGTAAAAATACAGGTAATAATCGAAATCAGAGTTATGTTAAAATATACATTTTCCACTCCTGTTTTTGAGCTGGCATAAAAATAAATAGTTAGACAATATTCATGCAATAAAAACGAAGGTCTGTTCAAAAGTTAAAAGGCAAAGGTATTTTTTAATAATACCTTGGGCCATGCAATAATCATCAATAATATAGTTTCACTGTCTCACTGGCCAAAATATTCATCCAGTGAAAGCCAGCAAAGCTAAGGTTTCTTAAAATAAATAAAACAAACATTTCAGGCTTTGATTAGTAACTTATTAAAGGGTTTGTCCAACTGAACGTTAACAGAAATGGGCATTAGTCAGGGCATTGTAACTTATATTTTGTATCATTCAACTTCTTTTGAAATGGGCCCTATCACAATTCTTAGAGTTAAGACAGTTATTTTCTAATTATCATTTCAAAACTTACAATATTTACATGTAAATATCAGTTAAAATGACCTGTGATATAAAGATGGGCAAGGTACACTGATCCAGTTAATACTCTAATTGACTTCTTTTGTAAAAAGGACACCTTCTACTTCATGGCTACTTCCCTACATACATAGGCCAACATTGACAATTCCTCTGCAATTCTTCACAATGTACTGCATGTTTGATCGATGTGGGTTCATCAGGTTAACGTATCAGAAGTCATACTGTATTCCAGGCACGTTAAGACTAGTCCCAATATTACTAAAACAAAACCGAATCTTGCTTGAATTGAAAGAATTTACTTGGTTTTGCCTTCAAATAGCAAATTTAACTTAATTTCTTGATTAGACTAAAACCAAGAAGTAAATATATGCTTTTTTAAACGATATTCATAGTTAAATTGTTGTGTTGGGCCGTAGAGTCGATGACTTCGCTAACGTCGTCTTCTGTCGAACTGCAAATCGCCAGATCGGCATCATCAGCTGTGACTTCACCATCAGTGTCAATGCGTGCAGTTTGAGGGATGATGACGTTAGCGAAGTCAAATTCATAGTGTTGGCAATATTATTTATTATCAGTGTTGAAGAGGCTGTAACATATCAGCAAAACAGTGTGACTGACCTTGAAAAGATTTAGCTCTGCTCCGCTTAGTCAACATGTGACATCTGTTTCAAAAGTGTTTGTACCATATGTTGTTTGTTTATGTTTGGGCTGTTTTTGTTTTGAGTATTCTGGATTATGAGTTGTATCTTGAAATAAATGTTATGCTTTACAATATTATATTTTATTAATCTCGCTACATGGTGGCAGCGGTGTAAAACTTAATTATAATTATGTCAGATATTGAGAATTTGACTAAGGCATTAACAGATTTTTTAAAGAAGACAACAGAGTCAACTTCAAATGTTGTTACCAGTAGTAGTGTTGATCTGAAGCCTCCTGATACTTTTGATGTACGTGAACCCTCGAAATGGTCTCAATGGCTGCGTAGATTTGAAGTTTATCGTTCAGCATCGGGATTATTTAAAAAGGAAGAAGATCAACAAGCCAACTGCCTTATATATTGTTTAGGGAGTGAAGCTGACTCACTACTCACATCCATTGGACTGTCTCCTGATAAAAGGGAAACTTATGAGCAGGTAAAGAAAACGTTTAATGATTATTTTTCTGTCCGTAAGAACCTGTTTTATGAACGTACTAAGTTTCTCCAAAGAGTACAAGGGCAAAACGAATCTGTTGACAGCTACATTAATGATTTATATAAGCTGGCTGACAAATGTGAATGAATATGTGAAAGTTGTAACTTTGACAAAGATATTTTATTGCTTAAGCTAGTTTCAGGTTTGTCAAATAGAAATCTTTCAACACAATTGCAGCTCCACAAAGACCTTACATTGGAAGACGCGATAATGCGAATTCGGCAATCTGTGGCTATTGAGAAGCAACATGCAGTACGACAAGATCACTCCGGATCCGAGGATGTTGAAGATCTGCATGGAGTTATGAAAGTTGTCAAATCGAATAAAAAAATTCAATCTTACAAGTGTTCCAGATGCGGTAAAATAGTTGGGTCCCTGGGAAAACATTTTTCAAACTGTCAGGAAAGGAAGTCGCAATGTCACGGCTGCAAGCAGATTGGACATTGGCGTCCTATGTGTCCCAATAATAAACGGTCTTCATTAAACCAGGTTGGCGCTGAATATGATGATATTAAAGGTTCCTGTGGCTGTAGTGATTCTGGTGAGTCGTGTATATCTAATTTAGAAAGCATTTATTTAGCATCTGTACAAGACGATAATGATTTGTTTTATACAGACATTGAAATTAATGGAGTTTCAGTACATTGGAAAATTGATTCCGGTGCTGATATTTGTGTCTGTGGTCCAGGTTTGGCCAAAGAATTAAATCTTAAGATCATACCGACCTCTCGTAGTTTACATGGTGCAGGTAACAGTAAATTATCTTTGAAAGGTCTATCTAGAGTAACATTTAGGAAAAACTCTGTTGAAACCCAAATGGACTTGTATATTGTGGAAGGCCAAAAAGAGCCTTTATTTGGGAGGCCGGCGATCATTTCATTTGGGTTGTTGCATAAGTCTGTGGATCACATTAAGTCTGGCGTCGAGTGGATGACCAGGTACCCTAATGTTTTTAATGGTTTGGGGGTTGTAAAAGGTGATCCATATGTCATTAAATTGTCTAATGACGCTAAGCCATTCTCTGTATTCAGTCCTCGTCGAGTTCCTATACCTTTAAAGGCTAAGCTAAAGGAAGAATTGGATCGCATGGTAAAATCAGATATTATTGTTCCAGTATCTGAAGCAACAGATTGGTGTTCGCCTATAGTAGTCGCTTCAAAAAAGAATGGCACTATTAGACTTTGTGTTGACTACATGGAATTAAACAAATTTGTTGTCCGTGAAAGGCTCATTCTGCCATCAGTAGATGAGCTGTTGACAAATATAGAGTCTGCTTTTGTAATGTCAAAGCTTGATGCCAAAAGTGGCTTTTGGCAAGTTGCTATTGATGAACCGTCTCAGAAACTAACAACTTTCATTACACCGTTTGGTCGCTTTTATTTTAAAAGGCTTCCTTTTGGACTTACCTCAGCTCCCAAGCACTTCCAAAAGAAGATGGCTGAAGCCATTGAAGGGTTAGAAGGTATTGTAAACTTAGTGGATGATTTTTTGGTTTATGGTAAAGACAATAAGGAACATGATGACCGACTTGATAAGTTGCTGAAGCGTCTACAGGAGAAGGGTATAACACTGAACAAGGACAAATGTGAGTTTAAAGTAGATTCCTTGAACTTCTTAGGTCATAGGTTGGAAAATGGTCAAGTTAAGCCAGACCCAGATAAGGTTGCTGCAATCAAAGCTGTGGAACCCCCCAGAAACTTAAAGGATTTAAGTTCGTTTCTAGGTATGGTCAACTACCTTATGAAGTTCATACCTCACTTGTCAGATCATGCAGCACCGCTTAGGACCTTGCTCAGTAATAAGTACGAATGGACCTGGACTGATCAACATCAGAGACACTTTGAGAAAATCAAGGCCTTAGTTGCAGATGCTGTTTCACTTGTCTCCTTTAACCCAAAATTACCTAGAAAGACTGTCAATGGGTTTCCTACTGAGAATTTCTACCAGTGGTAAATGATCAGTAATCAGGTCAAAAGATGACAAACCTGACACAAACTGAGAAAGACGTTCACAAGCCCATGTTAACGCCAAAAGCCACTTTTGGCATCAAGCTTTGACATTACAAAAGCAGACTCTATATTTGTCAACAGCTCATCTACTGATGGCAGAATGAGCCTTTCACGGACAACATTGTTTAATTCCGTGTAGTCAACACAAAGTCTAATAGTGCCATTTTTTTTTTTTTTTTTTCATACCGTTCTACTCCACTAGACTGTGGTTACAGTCCAGCTGAGTTAATTTTTTGGTAGAAAAATCAGAAGCACGGTTCCTGTTTCAGAAGGATCTTAGGAACCCAGATGGCCAGATTTAAAGAAGGTAAAAGAGTGGGACAAAGTAAGAAAGGAGAAGCAGAAAAAGAATTATGATTCTAGGCATCGCACAAGAGATCTCCGCATTTTAACTAAAGGAGAACAAGTGTGGGTATCCAACTTAAAAAGGTATGGAAAGATTGTGAGTTTTGGGTCCAACTCAAGAGAATACGTTGTAGATGTGAATGGACGGATCTTTAGAAGAAATAGAATATTTTTGGTCCCAGTCAGCAACAGATTTCAGGTATTGAATGAAGAAGGAACCAAGAAATATAATGTAAATGAAGACGTTGCACAATGTAATAACAATGAAGATAAAATTATGGATAGTAAGGCTGGAGATGGACAACATGAATTAATGATGAATTCACCACCCCGAAAAACTAGTGAACACAAGTGTCACAAGATCAGGAAGGCAAGTAAAAAAACCAAAACGATACGAAGAGGAATTCTGAGAGAAGAAAGGATGTGACATCTGTTTCAAAAGTGTTTGTACCATATGTTGTTTGTTTATGTTTGGGCTGTTTTTGTTTTGAGTATTCTGGATTATGATTTGGATCTTGAAATAAATGTTATGCTTTACAATATTATATTTTATTAATCTCGCTACACAACAGCGATGTAGTTTGGCAAGGATGATGTCGTAGAGATCGCGGTCGAGGGCCTTGGATTAGCAAGGATGATTACGTTGGGATCGCGGTCGAGGGCTTGGTTTAGCAAGGATGATGACGTGGGATCGCAGTTAAAGGCCTTGGTTTAGAAAGGATGATGACGTGGGATCGTGGTCAAGGGCCTTGGTTTAGCAAGGATGATGACGTGGGGATCGCGGTCGAGGGCTTTGGTTTAGCAAGGATGATGACGTGGATCGCGGTCAAGGGCCTTGGTTTAGTAAGGATGATGACGTGGGATTGCGGTCGAGGGCTTTGGTTTAGCAAGGATGATGACATGGGATTGCGGTCGAGGGTTTTGATTTAGCAAGGATGATGACGTGGGATTGCGGTCGAGGGCTTTGATTTAGCAAGGATGATGACGTGGATCGCGGTCAAGGGCCTTGGTTTAGCAAGGATGATGACGTGGGATTGCGGTCGAGGGCTTTGGTTTAGCAAGGATGATGACATGGGATTGCGGTCGAAGGCTTTGGTTTAGCAAGGATGATGACGTGGGATCGCGGTCGAGGGCCTGGGATTAGCAAGAATGATTACGTGGGGATCGCGGTTGAGGGCTTTGGTTTAGCAAGGATGATAACGTGGGATCGCGGTCAAGGACCTTGGTTTAGCAAGGATGATGTCGTGGAATCGCGGTCGAGGGCTTTGGTTTAGCAAGAATGATGACGTGGGATCGCGGTCGAGGGCCTGGGATTAGCAAGAATGATTACGTGGGGATCGTGGTCGAGGGCTTTGGTTTAGCAAGGTTGATGTGGGGATCAGGGTCGATGGCCTTGGTTTAGCAAGGGTGATGTCGTGCGGCTCATGGTTGAGGGCTTTGGTTTAGCAAGGTTGATGTCGGGGATCAGGTTCGAGGGCTTTGGTTTAACAAGGATGATGTGGGGATCAGGTTCGAGGGCTTTGGTTTAGCAAGGATGATGTCGTGCGGGTCATGGTTGAAGGCTTTGGTTTAGCAAGGATGATGTGGGGATCAGGGTCGAGGGCCTTGGTTTAGCAAGGATGATGTCGTGCGGGTCATGGTTGAGGGCATTGATTTAGCAAGGATGATGTGGGGGATCAGGTTCGAGGGCTTTAGTTTAGCAAGGATGATGTGGGGGATCAGGGTCTAGGGCCTTGGTTTAGCAAGGATGATGTCGTGCAGCTCATGGTTGAGGGCTTTGGTTTAGCAAGGTTGATGTGAAGGATCAGGGTCGAGGGCTTTTGTTTAGCAAGGATGATGACGTGGATCGCGGTCAAGGGCCTTGGTTTAGCAAGGATGATGACGTGGAATTGCGGTCGAGGGCTTTGGTTTAGCAAGGATGATGACATGGGATTGCGGTCGAGGGTTTTGATTTAGCAAGGATGATGACGTGGGATTGCGGTCGAGGGCTTTGGTTTAGCAAGGATGATGACGTGGGATCGCGGTCGAGGGCCTGGGATTAGCAAGAATGATTACGTGGGGATCGCGGTCGAGGGCTCTGGTTTAACAAGGATGATGTCGTGGGATCGCGGTCAAGGGCCTTGGTTTAGCAAGGATAATGTCGTGGGATCGCGGTCGAGGGCTTTGGTTTAGCAAGGATGATGACGTGGGATCGCGGTCGAGGGCCTGGGATTAGCATGAATGATTACGTGGGTATCGTGGTCGAGGGCTTTGGTTTAGCAAGGTTGATGTGGGGATCAGGGTCGATGGCCTTGGTTTAGCAAGGATGATGTCGTGCGGCTCATGGTTGAGGGCTTTGGTTTAGCAAGGTTGATGTGGGGGATCAGGTTCGAGGGCTTTGGTTTAACAAGGATGATGTGGGGATCAGGTTCGAGGGCTTTGGTTTAGCAAGGATGATGTGGGGGATTAGGGTCGAGGGCCTTGGTTTAGCAAGGATGATGTCGTGCGGGTCATGGTTGAAGGCTTTGGTTTAGCAAGGATGATGTGGGGATCAGGGTCGAGGGCCTTGGTTTAGCAAGGATGATGTCGTGCGGGTCATGGTTGAGGGCTTTGGTTTAGCAAGGATGATGTGGGGGATCAGGTTCGAGGGCTTTGGTTTAGCAAGGATGATGTGGGGGATCAGGGTCTAGGGCCTTGGTTTAGCAAGGATGATGTCGTGCGGCTCATGGTTGAGGGCTTTGGTTTAGCTAGGTTTATGTGAAGGATCAGGGTCGAGGGCTTTGGTTTAGCAAGGATGATGTGGAGATCAGGGTCGAGGGCCTTGGTTTAGCAAGGATGATGTCGTGCGGGTCATGGTTAAGGGCTTTGGTTTAGCAAGGATGATGTCGTGCGGGTCATGGTTGAGGGCTTTGGTTTAGCAAGGTTGATGTGGGGGATCAGGGTCGAGGGCCTTGGTTTAGCAAGGATGATGTCGTGCTCACTACTAATTCCATAGATATCTTTAGACTCTTCTATTTTTCATCTACATAGATAACCGCAGACACTATCACATGACCCTTTCATCCAAGGCAGATTAGTAGGGTGTCCTGCAGGTTAAGTAGTCGTGCTACGTAGTTGCATCCTGAGGGGTGGTTGTCTGGTGCAAATTATTCACCGATGCAATTCAGAAATTGTTGAATGTGATGGGAGAATATGGAAAATGGTTTCCAGCCCTCTCGAAGCTTCTTCCCTTGCACTAGTTAATTATTCCCAATGCAACCTCCCACTTCTTGAATGATGTAGCGATAGATTTGGCATTTAAATTAAGTTTACCCTGCCGAATTGGCAGCTTGGTATTGCTGTCTTGAGACGGTTTATCTGATTTTAATTTATGTTACAAAAACATCTCTTGGCCTACGTGTAGAGGCACTTTAGAACTTCGGTAATCAATTCTTCGTGTATATTAGTAAACCGTGGCTTACCCCTGGTCGTGTTTTGGAGACTGTTATCTCTGACTTCTCCGGGAAGTAAAGGTTCATTGCACTTTGAACATTTCCATTCAAGTGCCAAGAAGGTTTAATATAATTAATATATAAACAAAAATGTTAATCAGTATCTGTTTTAATGGGCATTAGGTTTATATGTAACAAAAGCTAACGCCGAACCTCTTTATTACTCTGATCAAAAGCAGTACAATCCACTCCTTATATTTTGAAGGTGTAGTATTCTGTAAATTATAAAAATAACAGAAGTGTTTTATATAATCCGCTTTGTATGAAACCATTAATAGCAAAGCTTCCGTATTTGTAACACCAGAGCAATGGAAGTAACATAAACCAGAGTATTGTGTTCCCATTGTGGGTGCATCGCATCGTCCGGTCTCCAGCCTGTTTGTGTTTCCGGACAGTTGGCAACAATGACGCGCCGGAACTCTCTCTAGCTTACAATGCAAACGTTGTGTCTATATAGATTATTTTATAGTGTTGATAATTTAGTAAGCATGTCTGATCAATCTATTATAAACTTTATTATTATTACCTAACCCAACTGCATAGGTTTGCAGCTTTTGCAAAATAAGTGTAAACAAATATATCTTGGCATATCATATTTTAATAAGTCATCTTAATATATTATTATTATTTCGTATTGTTTTTTATCACACATAAACCAATAAAAAGGTTAAGCTAAAATTTCATTGGACGATCGCTTTTACGAAAAAAACATGGGTATTAAGAATATTTCATTTCAATTTCGTAAATCCCTTAGGCCCCTTAGATTTAGCTCATCATCGGTCTTCAAAGTAAAAATTTTAATCTTAAAGGTAGCAAATTGTTTTAATGATGGTCATGGTAACGGTAAACATTACTTTTACCTCTACATTCCCGGGGTGTGAAAGCGGACAAAAATAATAACAAAATTATTCAATACAATCTATGGATATCATAAAGGGACGAAAAACTAAATGTACACCTAAAACCCATGCAGCCTCAAAAGATGCTGTTTAACTGTTTTATAAGATGCAAATTAATTATTTTAATATATAGTCAAGATGTTTCTCAACTTTTAACCAAAACCTAGTACCAACGCTATACTAAATAAAAATTAAAACTTCTCTTTTCTGCAGTTATTTGCTTGCGCATTGGCGCAATCCGATACGAAATATTTAATTCTCTTCACGTTGCTAACAATCAGATAAACCTCTCGTTCACTGAGCATCAGTAGAAAGCGGAATCAATCACTGAAACGGATTTTATTCAACCTATATAAACCTCTTACATGGCTCTTGAATTTCGATGAGAATTTACCACGTGTATCCGATTGGCAACCACGCAATATGTGAACGGATTAATGTTAAACTATAAGGTTAATACAAATTATTTGACCACTAAGTGTATGATAACTATTATACCTCCAGTTAGTGGCAGTTAGTGGTGATTAAATCAAATCAATTGGTAAATATTCATAAATTTGTATTTACGTTAAAGAATTCACCTAACGATTCATTTGAAAACTGGGAAGCAGGTGCCTCAAATTAATCAGTAGTTTTGCCTAACTAGGTGGTTTAATTATGAATACTTCTTTAAATATAATCAGTTACAAATATCTATAATAATGATATTTTAATCCATGCCATGGTATTAATTTATCTCCGTAGCCTTAAATAAATTGATTTCAAACAAAACGGTCAACTGAAAATTAAACGATAAAATATTCTAGTAAAATAATTCGTTACGAACAGTTAGATTGTCTTATGATATGAGTAAAGTAATATTGTATGGGTCTAATAGCTTATTACATTTTTTGTTTTATTCGTATTCGATATCTTAAAAAATTATATTGTTTAGAATATTTTCGTTCCTTTGTTATAAATATCATGGTTTATATGTATATTATTTTGTTTACATAGCAGTCTACTAAGTAGCAGATTATTTGATAGAATTTTATAGATATTGAGTTGAAATTGAATATGAACAACATCAATAATGATACAAATGTATATTAATATAAAATAAACAAATTTTCAGTAGTTCTAGTTAAAAGTCAGGAGACTGAAACCCAATCACTGAAGAGTCTGGTGAACCCCGAGGGGCTGAAACGTCAACTCAATTTTGGCTGTTTGTTTAAACTTTGCTGTCCACCTGTGGCCTTGCTATGTTGAAGTGCCTGAGCTAGGGTTCAATTATTGGTTTAAAAGAGTCATTCTGGAATATATATCATAATTTTGGTACCCACACATAAAAATCGTATTAGCAATTTGAAATTAGTGTTAGGTATGTCCGCTCGGTTGTTATGTATATATATCAGTATGTGTTATGTATATATATATATATATATATATATATATATATATATATATATATATATATATATATATAATTATGTACAGCGCACGAAACTGCATCATTTAAAAATATTTGTGAAATAATGTTTTAGAATTTCCTACTGACATGTAGCAAGCTCTTCCCATTTATACAAATTAGCTACATTCTCGTCTGCGTTTAGGTACTAACAGGACGACTAGGTAAAATATACCCTCAACGTAATTTTACTGGCTTTGGAAACAAACAGTGTGATATTGAAATGTTCTGTACTTTATAGTATAAATACATTCCGTCTCAGGATAATAGCTCAGCCAACTAAGGTCAGAAAATAAAGTAATCAGTCAAAGAATTCGTGTAATAGGGGATTTACAAATGTTGATATTAGTCAAACGTTTCTTTACTGAGCAAGCGTGATTGTTTAAAGTAATGATATTTATAGACGCGAAGCTACCCCAATGGGTGGGTTTAGTTTTGACGTACAAGGATCAAGCTGATACTTGAATGCTAAGCTTCAATAAGCTTAATATTTCAGTTTGAAGCTTTAACGGGTTATTCATGTGTTGGAGAATGGTAACTAAACTGTTTTAACGTTATATATACCTAATTTAAATGCATCGGGAATAAACTCATTTAATTCGTCCAAAACCATCAATAATTGATGTCTTTTAAGCGTTATTTTTATTTCAAAGATTTGAGTATTCGTATTTAAAATATTTTTAGTTTTGCAAAATCTTTTTCATTCATTCATTATTGACGTCTCATATAACTAGCTATTATAAATCATATGTTGTGAGAGATCTATAGACTATGGTCTTTTTCCGCAGTACATGTTCCACATGACGTGATGGATATAAAGCATTCTTGTTTACTGTTCCCATACCTTTTTCTCTGTTGTTTTTATTTGTACGTTGTCTTTTTTAGTTTTTTTATTACTTGCTGGAATGCAAAAATGTTGAAACACTTTTATTTTAACTGTTGGGACAGCATAGGAAACATGTGTAGAATTCAATCTGAAACCATTATGTGAACATACTACACCTTCTAACATATGTGAGGCCCTTATATCTAGAAGTAGGGTGCCATGGCCGGTTCTGGACCACCTTCGCAGACTGAGGAGCCGAGGAGCCCCCCCCGTGACGTCATCACCCCCCCCCCCCGGTGACGTCATCCCCCCCCGTGACGTCACCCCCCCCCGTGACGTGTTGTTTACTTTCCTTGTTTGTCACCGGTTTTTTCCCCATTACGGGATGTTTACTGCTCCTCTGTAAGCTAACGCTCATTCTACAAGCAGAAGCCATGTCTACTGCAACTTATACACTGTTGGACCACCAGGTGATCCAAAATGTAATCACCGATGTTGAAATTGCCATCCTAGACCGATTGGTCATATTGAGATGGGGATATCTGGGTCCTGATGGGCGTCACCATTATTTCAGGCGGCGCTACGTCGCGAACCAACCGGGACACCTGGAGGAGGTCCAGCAGCGCCTCCACAACCTCATTGCCAATGAAGAGGTGGCCGTCCTCTGGGTTAAATGTATTTCCCTAGTTTAAGCTTATTATATTATCATATCGTATTGTAAGTTTTCATTCTTCATATTTTGTATTCATGTATCATCATAGATTTAAGTATCACTTAATGTAATCATTAGAATTATGTCTTAATGAAATAAAAATGAATTAAATAAAGAAAAATTACAAGAAACAAAAAACGAAAAAACAAAGTGACAAAGTTTAGCAAGCTGAGGATTGGGAGGATCAGCCCTGTGTCGACCCCCCCCCGTTCATGCTTCCTCTATCCTAACCTAAGCCCCCCCCCCGTTTACCACACCCGCCTTTATTTTAACCTTGTTTACTCCTCTCTTGTCTTCAGTTAACGTTCGACCTTGTTTACTCCTCTCTTGTCTTCAGTTAACGGTCGAGAGTCGCGGCATCATGTCCTCTGACAGCAGCAGCGATACCGAGCAAGTTGAAGTAAGTGTTGGTGAGGAGGGAAAGACTGTGAAAGTTAGGCGAGTGAGATACCAGTCTGCGTGGAGACCAGTGGAACCTCGGTACGAGTGGAGGAAGCGCGTTCGACGTATTGACAAGAAGTTTACGGCAGAGTGCGTTCCGAGGATACATTACGACTTGGAACAGTACGAGAGCGACCTGCTGTGGAGAGCGGAGCGGTACAAGAACATCCATACCTTTCCGCGTGATGATTATGAGATGTGGGTGGTAGAGGAGGGCAGAAGGTACCTCGCGGAGGACTTTCCATTCGAGAAGGAGTACTGGGAATGGATCCGGTATGAACAGCAGTATTTGCTATTGGTGAACGATTGGAACAGATACGGGGAAGAGTTTGCGGTAAATCCTTTTTTGTAAAATTTATAAGAACTAAAATAAATATTAATTGAAGTAAATAGTTACACAAAGCCCTCCTCCACATGATGTCACCATCCCCGTTATACCTCGAGGCAAGCGCTTGTTTACTTGTGGTTTTCCCTATACGCAGACTAATGCTATTTAATGAGCGGTGCCTAATGATCCTCCTCAGTTGATCTGTGAATGTACTCAAGTGCTCATTTGTGTGCTCCTAACCAGTGACTTCTTCCTGCTTCGATTACCTTCATTAATTAAACGTAAGTAGAAATATTTTATTAACTAAACCATTTTACTAATGAAATTTAATTAAACCCTGTTTTAAAACAGCTCTTTATTAAATGTATTAGGCCTTTCCAACGAATGATAATTTCCAGTTAACTGATTTCGAACCTGACATTACAATGTTTGAGACATACATAAATCAGTGGAGCTATTCTGAGCGTATCATGGTTGTTTCTTTTTAATATTTTTATTTTTCATTCCTCTAGAAAGTTATAAAGTATCATTTGTTGTTGTATATGAACAACCAACATTTGTGTGAGGTCTGTGGTCGCACCTTCAGCCTTTTCAAAAACCTGAGGAGGCATGCAGAGTCTGCCCACAACGACAGACGCCATGACTGCAACGTTTGTGGTAGACGATTTACAAGAAGGGACAACCTCAATCGACATATTACTACTGCCCACCAACAGCCTGTGGAGGAGCTCCAAGGTTAGTAACTAATGTGTAGGCTATCTTTTTATAAAATGCTTCTCATAATTAATATTTTAAGAAATTTAAATTTTTTAATTTTAAATTGGAATTTAAAAATTTGCATAATAAATTGTGATAAGTGTTCATGTTTCCTCCAACCTAAGCCCCCCCCGGCTTCCTCTATCCTAACCTAAGCAACCTACCTAACCTACCTAAGCACCCCCCCCCCCCCCGCTTCCTCTATCCTAACCTAAGCAACCTACCTAACCTACCTCAGCCCCCCCCGTTTTATAAGCGTAGTAACTCTCGTTATATGTTGTAGACGGAGGAGCAGAGTTGGAGGCTCGGGCAGCCAGGTTCCGCTGCGCCTTCTGTGACAGGGACTTCATGCGCCGCCACAACCGGGACCGTCACCAGACGCGCGGCTGCCCCATCGTGTTGAACCTCGTCCGAGACCACTTCGAGCCACCACCATCACCCATCGCGGAGCCGCGGGAGCCTCAACCCGGACCGAGCGGGGAGCCTCAACCGGGGCCCAGCAGGGAGCCGCAACCGGGGCCCAACAGGGAGCCGCAACCGGGGCCCAGCAGGGAGCCGCAACCGGGGCCCAGCAGGGAGCCGCAACCGGGGCCCAGCAGGGAGCCTCAACCGGGGCCTAGCAGAGAGCCACAAATGGGGTCTAGTGAGGAGGAGCCGATGGAGGGTGCCGGTCTCCCAGCGTTCCAGCTCGTGCATCGAGTCTCCCGCAGACGCCTCCTCACCTTTCGACTGTCTCAACCGATGGACGCCCTGCTGACAGTTGAGGAAGTGCTCGTCTTCCTGTTCCAGGAGGTCTTTGATCTTTTGACCGACGTGAGGAGCAGGCATCCCAGCATCAAGGTGAACATGGTCCTGGAATGTGAGTTCACCAACATCCACGGAGCCACCTGCCTGCGCTCCTTCAACACGAAGAACGTCCCGCTGACCGAGGCCTCTGACTTGGGGGATTTCCTCTCCGCGACGTTCGACACGATCAAGAACAAGAAGGAGCAGTGCGAGTTGGTGGGCAGTGGATGGACCTACCTGCGCATACGTGACCTGGAGATCCGCGTGAATGAGTACATGCCGCTCGGAGGCAGGGCGTTTATTCCGCTGCCAAAGGACATCGACACCACGCACGCAGTCATCAATGTCTAAAACAACGATGACATGTGCTTCATGTACGCGATCCTGGCCGCGTTCGTCCCGGAGCATCAGCAGAGACCCGCAAGGTACACCTTGGACATCATCGCCCGGTACGACTGGACCGACCTGCGCTTCCCCGTCACACTGAAGGACATCAAGGCTTTTGAGCGCAAGAACGCCATCAGCGTGAACGTGTATGGGATAGAGCGCGCGATGGTGGGGAGACGGCCTGGTGGAACACCTGAGTTCAAGGACAGGGTATACCCGTTGAAGATATGTAGGTGGGAGCTCCAAGACCATCGCGACCTGCTGTACGTGACAACTGAGGGTAACAGCCATTACGCGTTCATCAGGAACTTGAGCCGACTGGTCCGCCCTCAGCTCACCACCCATGACCACAGGATCTACATCTGCAAGAGGTGTTTCGCCTACTTCGACAACCGGCCCAACAAGCTCGGGTTGACGGGTGCTCAGCGCTTGGAGGAGCACAGGCGTTACTGTTACGCTAAGGCTCCTCTCCGCTTGGACATGCCGAAAAAGGAGAAGATCCGGTTCGCGCATCCCGAGTACACCCGGCGAGAGAGGTTCTGCATCTACGCGGACTTTGATTGCTCCCTTCAGCCCGTCGCTGACGACCCTGCGGAACCACCACCCGGGACCAGACCTATGCGCATGCACGTCCCGTACGCCTTTGCATATCAGATCGTGGACTCGTTGGGGCTGGAGGAGTTTGAACCCCGGGTCTACTTCGGGGTCGACGCGTCCAAGGTGTTTATGGAGAGGCTCAAGATGGACGTGTTGATGCTGTGGGAGTTCCTGTTCAGCATGAGAGCTCTGCACCCTTCTCTGACCCGGCAGGAGATGGAAGAGTACCTGGCGGCGACTCGCTGCTACCTCTGCGGTGAGGAGTTCACCGAGCAGGACGTCAAGGTGCGGGACCACAACCACGCCCCACCTTACGAGTTCCGAGGAGCGGCGCACCGCTCGTGCAACCTACGGTACAGGGAGCAGCGGGTCATCAACTGCTATTTCCACAACCTGTCCAACTATGACGCTCACTTCATAGTGCGGGAGTTGGCCATTGACCCCGGCGATGTGGACGTGCTGGCGCACACGGAGGAGTGCTACATCGCTTTCACCAAGCGGTTCCACTTTGGCCAGCCCGGGGACAACCAACGACAGTCATCTTTCGCGGTGCGGTTCCTGGACACCTACAGGTTCTTGTCCATGAGCCTGGCCAACCTGGCGGCGGGGCTTCCCACGGATAAGATGCGTGAGACCAGGAAGCGGTTCCCCGACAACCGGCTCTTCGACCTGGTGCGCAGGAAGGGCGTGTTCCCCTACGACTTTGTCACGTCGTACGACACGTTGTACTCCACCAGACAGCTTCCTCCTCGGGCCGCGTTCAAAAACAGCATGACCCTGGAGGATATCAAGGAGGAGGAGTACGAGCACGCCCTCAACGTGTGGCGAGTCTTTGACTGCAACCACCTCAAGGACTATGCCGACAAGTACCTGTGCTGTGACATCGCCCTCCTCACCGATGTGTTCGAGCAGTTCCGCGACACCTCTTTGGCTGAGTATGGACTGGACCCTGCACACTACTACACCCTGCCCTCTTACGCCTGGGACGTCATGCTCAAGACCTGCGGCGTGGAGCTGGACACGCTACGGGACTTTGACATGTACCTCTTCGTGGAGCAAGGCATCAGAGGAGGTATCTCCCAGGCCATCACCCGCTACGCCAAGGCCAACCACGAGCGATGCCGCCCTGAGGACTGACGTCTCGACGAGCTGACACGCCACCTCCTGTACCTGGATGCCAATAACTTGTACGGCTGGGCCATGTCCCAGTACCTGCCCACTGGAGACTTCCAGTGGCTCAGCCGTGAGGAGATTGACGCCTTGGACATCGCCTCGTTGGACGCGGAAGCCGACCGGGGCTACATACTAGAGGTGGACCTCAACTACCCCGCCCGTCTCCACGACCTGCACAGGGACCTCCCCTACTGCTGTGAGATCAAGCGGCCTCCAATAGGCAAGTTCCCCAAGCTGGTGACCACCCTGGACAACAAGGAGCACTACATCTGCCACTACAGGATCCTGCAGCAGGCGCTGAACAACGGACTGGAGCTTGTGGCTGTGCACAGGGCCGTCTCGTTCCACCAGTCTCGATGGCTCAAGCCCTACATCCTGATGAACACCGAGCTGAGGAAGAAGGCCAAGACCAAGTTTGAGCAGGACTTTTTCAAGCTCATGAACAATGCGGTCTTCGGCAAGACCATCGAGAACGTGCGCAAGCGCCTGAACGTCAAGCTGGTCTGCACTCCGGAGAGGTTCAGCAAATACGTGGCCAAGTCCAATTTCCTGGACCGCACTTACTACACAGAGGACGTAGCCCTCATCCATCTAGCCAGGGTGAACATCGTTCTGGACAAACCCATCTACATCGGCATGTCTGTCCTGGAGCTGAGCAAGTGGCTCATGTACGAGTTCTTGCGCAAGATGAAGGACCGCTACGGTAACCGCCTGACCGTAGACTACATGGACACGGACAGCTTCGTGTTTGACATCATCTCTCAGGACATCTACAGGGAGATGATGGAACACCTGGAGGATTTTGACACCAGCGCCTACCCCAGGTCCCACCCCTGCTACAGCCCCATCAATGCTAAAGTCATCGGCAAGTTCAAGGACGAGTGTGCTGGCAGATCCCTGTTTGAGTACCTCGGGCTTCGTTCCAAGCTCTACTTCATGGACATCGAGGACCCGAGCGAGGAGACGGGATCCAAGGCTCTCAAGCGCGCCAAGGGAGTCGCCAAGGGGGTCGTCAAGAACATCCTTACCCCCGACGACTACAGGGAATGCCTGTTCAACGAGGTGTTGAAGACCACCGTCAACACCCGGTTCCAGTCCCACCTGCACCGCGTCTTCACAGTCCCGGTGGAGAAACTTTCCCTGAGCCCGAAAGATGACAAGCGCTACGTCCTGGCGGATGGGATCCACACCTTGCCTTGGGGACACAAGGACATCCCACCACTGGCTGAAGGAGGACGAGACCACCTCGTTAATCAACAACAGCCAATGGATGAGGAGGAGGAGGATGACGTTGATGAAGAGTTCCCTGTGTAGGCTTATGTTTATATGTAAATAGTATTTTTAATTTATTTGTAAATAGTATTTTTAATTTATTTGTAAATAGTATTTTTAATTTATTTGTAAATAGTATTTGTAAGCAATTATATTGTAAAAGTTTTAGTTCACAGCAGATATCTGTGTTGTTATTACCTCACCCGTATTTCCTCATTATATTTTCAAAATCATCAACATGTCCAAGTTATAACTTTTTCCAAATTAAAATAATTAAAAAAATTTTAAATAAAAAAAAATATCGAGATATTGGACATGTACTTTTCTTAAATATTGAAGTAAGGACAAATGAACAACAACAAGTGATTGCAATATATCGTATTTATTTCAAAACATAATAAGAATATACAAACACACAATTATTAAAAAGAATAAAATAAAGTATCAGTAATGTAGTGGTGAGAAGATGGAGTGGAAGAGCCTGCGGACCAGAGCGTCGTTGACCGTGGGGGACGCCAGATCGAAGAGCTGCACGTAGTCACCGAGCACCATACCGAGGACCGCCCAGCAGTACAGGTAGGTGAGGCAGTAGTGGCCGCAAACGGAAGTACCATAGCCCTGGAGTCGATACCTGTTGTAGACATAGCGGCGGCGCGAGTTGCGCCTCAGGAACCTCTGGTAGTCCGCCTGGTATGGAGACCTGCCGTAGCTGTCGAAGTATTCCAGCCGGTCCTCAGAGCAGTAGAATGCCACCCAGTGGTCTCCTCTCTCAGTGTGTGACATGGTGTTGACCACTATGGCGGTCTGGGGTTGAACGGGTGAGTGAGGTAGACGGTCAGAGGCGCAGACCAGAACGCTCCTCAGTCCGGGGACTTGCGCAAGGCTCCTCTCGATCTGGGTGGTGTTCATCGTGGGCGGAAGCAGCAGAAACACTCGAGGGCCGATGAGTCTGACCTGTCGTTGTCCATCAGCCAATCACGCAGGACGATACAGTTGTGCAGAGCGCAACGGTTGAGGGCGCTCTTATGGTGGCTGCAGCGCAGGGTCCGAAAGGAGGGTGGTCCGTTGAGGGACCCGCAACCCAGGTCGTCCATGTCCTGCACGGTGGTGGCGGCAGGCTCGACGATCAGGTGCCGCTGAACAAAAGTCCTCTTCTGCGACCCCTTGACGTAGACGATGGGGCGGTGGATGAAGCAGGCCCGCAGCTTGTCCAGCAGGGCGACGTAGGCGATATCGCCCTGGTCCCACTCGAGCCCATGGCAGTGATGCGTGAGCCAGCCGCTCTCGCGCAGTTTCTCGCTGGTCAGGAGGTCTCGATTGAAGGGCGGACGAGCGATGTGATGCATGATTAGCGTGCCGGTAGTCACGTCCACCACGCAGACCTCCTTCAGCAAATTGTCGTTGTCGCTGTCCTTGAAACACTGCATGTCCATCACCACGCTTCCATGATGGCAGCGCACTAGGCCGGTGGCGGTGGCGGTAGGCTCGTTGTAGATTGGCGGCGGCACGTCCATCTCGCTAGGTCGGCTGAACTGAGAGCGGGCGCGCGCTGCCTCGGCCTTAAGTAGGTGGGAGGGCGGCGGCGGCAGCGGCGGAGGAGATAACCCATTTTACCCGCCAAAGTCCACAGTCACGTTGCGGTGACGGTCCACCTCCACGACGTTGTCCAACTCGGCGTACACTATGCAGTTGAACGCCTCCGCCAAAGCTTCGGAGAACCCAATCTCTATGCGCAGGTTACCGTTGCGCACCAGGTTCCAGTGGCTGGATTGAGAGGCTGCCATATCGGGCGTTAGATCAAACGCCATCAGGCAGTATCCGTAGGGGTATTCGACCGAACGTGTAATCCGGTTGAAGCGGCTTACATGGCACTTGCTCACCGTCTATGTACAGCGCGAAGAAGTTCACGTGGCTGTGGGTGAAGTTGAACGGGTTCTTCTTGTAGTCCCCGTTGAACGCCTGATTGCTGACCAGGCCAACTATAATGCGTTTTGGCAGTTGACCCAGAAACACACTGTCCAGAGTCTTGCTGCTGATACCGGAGGGTAGCGTGAAGGATTTCACTTCCACGCGCGTAATGGGATATTTGGCTGTGCCCGACTCCAGCGTCCTGCTGTGAGCCAACAGCACGCTCGGGTTGATCTTACAGCGGCGCATAAACAGGTTGACTTCGGCGATGTCCACTTTGTAGTCTGTCACGGTTTTGGACATGATGGAGAATGAGTTCCTTGACCTGATCAGACGAAAGCGCATCTCCACACCGTTTAACATGAACTTCTCCTGGTTGCACAGGTCGACGTGCAGATGTCCGACCATGTCCACGTACCGGCTTCCCTTGATAAACTCTCTCCTTTTCTTGAGCCCGGTATAATTATCCTCCTCAGTATTGTCCATGTACCCGGCATAGTCCTCAAAGAACATCTCCGCGGTGAGGTGCGATGTCTTGGCATCACCACCATAGGACAACAGGTTCTCCAGGTAGGCGCGATAGGCGTACGTGTTGTTCTGAGGAGACACCAGTTTGTTGTTCAGGTACAGGTCCACTTGACTGAACAGCGAGTGCAGCCAGTTGTTAATCGGACCCATCTCTTTTATCACTTGATCACCCGTTACAGCGCCTCCATTAGCCGTTCTAATGGTAGCCTTCACATGCAGTAGCGTCTGTGACAGATCCGTGTACTCGTCCCCATGACCCGGAACTATGAACTCAACGGGTGAGTCGTCTGTCAGGGAGGAGATGCGCTTGTACTACACATATTTACCACTCTCTATACTGGTCTGCGTGGGCGGTAGCGAGAACAGGTCCAACTCGGTCTTGACACACTCGCACGACTTCTGATGTAGAAACGCCATTATCCAAATATGTCCCTCACGGTACTCCTGTTCTTCTTACGTCGCACAACGGTCTTGCTTCTTCTCTTCTTAGCGACGCGTTTTGCGGGCTTTCTTTTTCTCTTGGGCGCAGCGCGCTTCTTCTTCCTAACTCCGAGGAGTTTAGCCAGAGACTGAGGGGTCACTCGCTGTACGCGCCTCCTCTTATAGGCGCCACCACCGCTCAGCACGCGATCCAGTTTTTCATTGGCCTTACGTTTCAGCGACCCGGTAAACTGCCTAAGTCGGGCGTTGGCTGCGACTCGGGTGTTGGCTGTACCCGCCGCCACGTCGCCCAAGAAGCCCACACCGGACCTCAGCGCCTCCTTGCCCAGCGTCGATGCGCCGGATCTGATCAACGGGACCACTGTACTCATCAGCCCGCCTAGGAAACTGCCGATGCCGTGACCGCGTTGGAAAGCGGCTCCTCTGAATACCGTGGACACTCCATGCCCAGACTGCTGTTGGCGGTAGTACGCCAAATAGGGGTCGTTCGGGTTCATTGCTGCTGCTACTCTCTGCACAGGTGAAGCTTCATGCACGTAGTCCCGAAGTGGAATGGCAGGTGGTGTCCGACGCTGTCCCTTAAATCGATTTCCACACTATCGAAGGAGCTCTTCATCAGCGGCACGTAGTGAGGGTCGGTGAAATGCACGGTGATACTCGCACCGTAGATGTAGTTTTTTGCGTCGATGTTCACACTCTTTAACAAGGGCGCAACAGTGTCACCTACTAGCTGAGGTTCCACCAGGTCACAATACACGTACATGTGCGAAGGGATCCCGGCCAGTAAGTTGGGAGGTCTTATAGCTTTTCTATGTTTGATCAAATCCACATTGTGCACGTCGTATCCCAACTGTAACGCTAGGGTGGGGCTAAATTCCAGTTGCTCCACAGTCTGGTCTATCGAGATCAATTCCACCTTCCCAATCTCTTTGTTGTACTCAAACTGGCATTGGTATAAGTCCAATTTTGGAATGGCGTTGATGGCGTTGACCAGTTCATCGATGTCTTTATAGTTTCCAGCTTCCACCTTTACAGCGGTCAGTTCAGGCTAGTCGGTGTCATCCTTAGTGTAGAGATATACGCGAGCGTCCTCCCCCACTGTGACAAACGAGCATGGGTAATGGACCTCGACTAAAGCGACTTCCCATTCACCATCGCCACCCAATCGCACGACTGACGGTAGATGGGTGATGTAGTTAGCCACGGTGTTGTTTGGATAATAGTCCATTGAGCTGTTGCTGGGCAACGTCAGGTACAGCTGCCTGCGCTTTGTCGTCATAGCAGCTGTTGCACTTCAGATGCAGGTACCCACGAGTTGAAGTCCTCTCCGTAACCGACCCACTTGACCAAGTAGCGCTTACTGCGGCCTCGCCCTTTAGTGTCCAGTATTTTATCTATTTGGTACATACGGTCCGGGGCAACCGTTACCTTTTGCATCTCATGCTCGTAGAAGCGCCCTTCCAGCGGCGTCCCGTTCAAGTCGCGCAGCACGTACAATGGCAGAGGATGCGACCCGTATAGGTGGTCCACCACAAACAGCTCCTTACTCCAGTTGGTCTCGTAACCTTTGGCGAACGTGCCCTTCTCCTTGGCTATGCGCACCGTGTCACCAGGCTCGAACCTGGGCTTGCATCGCCGGATCGCCTTTCCGTACATGTGACGCCACACCTTATACACCGTTTTTCCATCGCCGCTGTCCGCGTCCACGGGTCGCAGACCACCACCCAGGCTCTTGTGCGGGCTGCGGTTGTAGGCATCCACAAGCCTGTCCAACACGTCGATGCAGCGATACGTGTTTTTGTAGGTTAGGTAGCGCCACATGCGGTTCTTGAGCGTGCGGTTGACTCGCTCCACCACCGCCGCCTTCACATCGGGGTTCTGCGTGGTGACGTATGTGACACCGTGACTCTTGAACACTCGCTTGGTAGCGGCCCCGGTGAACTCCGTCCCCTTGTCAGTCTGTAGACAGCGAGGAGTCGCCTCGGAGAATATCCTCTCGAACGCTGCCGCCACCTCTTGCCCGCTTTTCCTCCTCAGTGGTACCGCAAACAACCGCTTACTGAATACATCGATCACAGTCAGCAGGTAGTTGACCCCGTCGTTGTGCTGGCTGAGACCGCGCATGTCGTTCAGGTCCGCCTGCCACAGCTCCTGAGGCCCAAAAACGGCGTAGCGGTTGCGGGGAAACCGCTTGCGCGCAGGCTTGTGCAGCGTGTAGGTGTCCTGGGCGCGCAGCCATTCCACCGCTCTGCGTTTCGGGAAGCGCACGGCTCTGGCCAGAGCAGCCACCCCGCCGAGGGAACCGGGCTGGCTCGGGTCATAGTACAGCTTCTCCATTACGGTGAGAACGGCTCCCAGTTGTCCAATGACGATTCCTGGTCAGGTTCCTCGGTTATTATCCTTCTCCTGGCTGCCGGAAGTCGCGGTCTCAGGCGGTCTAGCATTGGTGTCAACCTCGGTGACAGGGGTGATGAGGAGGCCGTCGTGTCTCCCCAGGGGCTCGATGCAGTGTCCAGCCCCCCGTTTAGGTAACGCAACGCCGTGGGATTGCTCATGTATTCTTTAGGCACGTTCATGTTTTTCAAGGCGGTCATCACTTGTTGCCAACCGGTAGGCAATCGGTCCGCCCTTCGCGCTCTCACTATGCTGTGCGCGATGTCCACTATATTGGAATTGGGGACCTTCTCGTTGTTCACATACACCACCCCACTGGCGTCCCAGGCGATGGGGCTGCCTTGCTGGGTCATGAACCGCAACAAGTTGCGCGCCACCGACTTGTAGATTTTTGGGAATGATGCCAACACCCCCTCCTCCTCCGAGGTGCTAGACTCACGTTTCACGTGACTCGGACCTGCCTCTCCCTCCTCCTCCCCCTCGATGATTGACAGGCCTATGGGTTGACGTTTAGCCGCGGAAAAGTGCAGGAACCGCTGTAACACCTGTTGATATTGTTTCCATTTTTCCGTATCGTTCAGCCGCTTGACGCTCAGTATGCGATGCATCTCACCGTCCAGGCCGGCTGGCTTATTGGTACTGCCTGCTCCTCCTCCTCCTGGTCCTGGTCCTTATCGCAATCTCTCGATGAGCTCCTGCGGTACAACTACTATTTTCTTAGCGTGCTCCATTTTTTCAAATTACTTTCTGCATCAACACAGGCAACACCGCACTCAACAGCAAGGGCAGGAGTATCCCACCGCCCCGTTGTACAAGGTAGCGTCGCTTCTTGACCCAACCCTCACCGCGTTTCACCAGCCGTCTGAGCGCCTGTTTGTGCTTTCTCAACTTTCGTTTATGACAGGTGGTGAGCGGCACGTTCCCGCGTAACACGTTGTACGCACACTCACACACTGACCTGATACGGCTGTTCTCGCACGCTTTTAACAGGGCCTTGCGTTCCTTGGGTGTAGCGTGCACCAGAGCAGTCAGCAGGGCTGTGTCTTTCTTCACGCGGTGTGACATGATGACTGACACTGGCGCGCGCTCAGCCTATTTATCACTTTTTCTTGGGCAGGTGCACGTAGTTAACTGGATCGTCTGGGAAAACGGCTGAACGTACCCGCATCTCCTCGGGTGTAGACTGTTTCAAGTCTATCAGCAGATAGGCGTGAGGATCGCGCGTGGCGTCCGCATAAGCCTCCTCCACAAATTTGGGGTTCTCTGGGTATACTTGGCGAGCCAAGTGTTTGATCTGAGCGCGGTCCCGGGGATTCTTGAAACACACTATGTAATGAGCGTTCAGCGATATGTCGCGCTGGCCCCTACCCTGATGAAACAGGTTTTGCGTGATGAAGAACACGCTAATGTTGCGGTGATGGGAGCCCTTGGTGAACAGGTCCGCCACGCCGGGGCCAGCCTCACGCATCATGTCATCGACGATAACCAGGGAGGGCTCGCTACCATCGTAGTCGTCCAGGTCGGGCAGGCCGGCTACGTAGCGCACAGTAGGGTCATCGGCTCCTCCTCCTCCACCACCACCACCACTACCGCAGTGCCAAGTGATACGGGCGAAGCGCGTATCGCACATGCGGTCGGCGTGCCCTATGAAGCGAGCCACAAAGTGCGACTTGCCGCTGCCCGAAGGTCCAGCCACGATGGCGGTGAACGGGTGTTTCCACCTCAAGTAAATGGTGGCTACTAACACAGCCACGCACCTCCTCGACTCTTATAATTAATTGAGTTTTTATATTTATTTTTTTTATTTTTATATTTATTTTTTATTTTAAATTAATAAGGATAAAGGAATAAGGTTTTTTTTATTTATTTATTCAAGCAAATTCCAGAAGAGCTCCTTTGCTGCCGGGGGGACCGCTCCTCTTGATCAGTCTCATCCTCGACCCCACACCCACGTTGTACTGGCCGATGACATGGTCTCCCAAGACGGCCAAGTATCTACGAGGCATGTAGATCCTCAGCGGGTCGTCACCAGTCAGTCCCTCCAAAGTGGCCATTATCGCCTCGCCATAAGGAGTATCCACCCGCTCAAATGACCGGATGGGGTAAATTATGTTGTCCCGCAGATCGGCTATGCGGGTATAACCCCCCGCCTTGCAGCTGTTGCGGGCTGACTTGAGGTCTCCTGTTTGGTCCATGCTGCTCGTTGAGTGTCTGGATGTGGAATGGTTGTGGCTCACCACCGAGTCGTATTATATAGGCTCACTGCGTCAACAAGTTGTTTACGTCATTGTGTGTGTTTTCCGGGTCGTTGTGGTGTTTACTTCTTGCGCTTTGGGATGACGCAATCGCCTCCAGCCTTACGTTTTCCCTCGCAAACTGTTGCGCAATCGCGGGTCTTACGCCAGGCGGGTAGTGGAGTCACGATCCTACTAACTCCGTTAATTTTAGGCACTCCGGTATCGCTATTAATCCACATATTTTCTAGTCTCGTTAACAGGTCCGTGAGGCATATGCAAATTTCATCGTCTCTATCCTCGTCCAAGTATAGGCCGCAACTGTGCGTAGGGCGTCCGCCTTTGAATACCAACATCTTCAATAAAACGTTTCCTAAGTTGGCAGGGTTCTTTACTGTATATTGACATTCGGCATCGCTCCAACAACGGGCTTCTTGTTCCTCTTCTTAGTTATGGTAGGCGGTCTAGCATTCTCATCCATGGCGTCAAGCTCCTCCATCAGAGAGCGGATGGTTCGATCCACCTCGGTTGCGCTGTTGCTGCTGCTGCTCATGGCGTCTCGGGCAAAACTGAGGCCGCGGTAGCGGACCTCAGGTTTATATACCGGCAGCGCGCGCAACCGGGTATGTCCCCGCCGAGCGGTGGCGGCCAAAGAGGGCGCGCCACGACAGCAAGCCGCTGAGCAATTCAAGGGTGCAACCTTGAGCGTCAGCAAACCGCTGAGTAATTCCTTCCTGGGCAACTCCTTCAGGACCGTCCCCCGACACGCGCCGCCAACCGCTCCCGGTCGGCGGGGGCTTTTTAAGCCGCATGTAGACCAAACGGGGGGGGGGTGACGTCAGCTAGCTGTGTGAATAGGTCCACAACGGGGGGGGATGACGTCAGCTAGCTGTGTGAATAAGTCCACAACGGGGGGGGGACCTCAGCTAGCTCTGTGAATAAGTTTATAACAACCATATAGTTTTTGAAAAAGGAATATCGTTCATTTTTATAGTTTTTTTTTTTTTTGATAAAGGAAATTTTGTTTATTTATTTATTTTTTTAATCTTTATTTACAATTTTTTTATTATAATCTTTACTTAACCCCCGTTTACAATAACCTTTGCAAAGACCTGGTCGGATTCTAAAAGAAGTAAATTAATCACGCGTTGACAAGCAACATGCGGTTTATTGATGCCATCCAAAGCAGCTTGAACTTGTAGGCGTTTTTGTTCAGGCAACCGCTTCTTAATCCACATCCTGATGGACAATTCGGCAAAGTGACCCGTTGTGTAATACTTCACCGTCTGTAGGAATATCTCCGCATCGATTGACTCAATGTCTTCAATTGCAGATCTGACTGTAAATGGTTTTGTATGATAATATTCACCTTCCAGTGACACATCAATTCCAACATTAAACATTTTGTTAGGTCTAGTCAGTGTAGGAGCTTGTGAGCAAATGATTCTAACATAAATAACTGGAGAACTCTCACTAATGAGATAACCTCAGGCAGTCACGTAGTCCTTACCAAAACATGTAATACTAGAAAATGATGGGGAAGGGAGTATTTTATTTATGTTTTTTTTTCCTTTTATTTTTTATTTTTTTTATCTTTTATTTTTCTTTATTGAAAGAAGAAAAAGAATTTAGAGTGACTAGAGCCCTCCCAAACTGTTTTTATGGTCATTGACTTTAAAATCACCAAAGTAGATAGGTAATCATTGTTTTGTGGCCAATCCGCTTCCCAAGCACTCTTACCACAGCAAAAACAAGTGTGCTGCAAATTATTAGAGTCTGAAAAGCGATACACTTTAACAATTCTTGCAGGATACAGAACTCTATTACAATAATGCTCAGTGTACTGACAGTAGCGGCATTGATAGACTCTCTTGCCATTGTATCTATTATACAAGTCTAACACCTGAGGATCCGTTTCGGGGTTGTTAAGCACTAACACATGTTCCCGAACATACCCCTTGAGGCAAGATGCAACGTATCGCTGTAAAGGCACTGGCAATTGTGCAATCCCCTGACACAGAATGTATTTATTCTTTCTTATTACAATACACGATTTCTGAGCTAGTGACAGTGGGTTGTATGCTTCCATGACTAACTCAAGATTCAGACTGGTCAAGCACTTAGCTTGAGGAGTCTAGTAAGTAAACAAGTTATATAATGAGGGATTTTCCTCCGTGAACATCAAGTCCACTAATGAGTAAACAAATTATTTAATGAAGGATTTTTCCTCCGTGAACAACAAGTCCACTAATGAGTAAACAGATTGAGTTTCTCTAAGTTTCAGTTTAAGTCAGAGAGTCAAACTATTGCCATCAATATGAACACTGATAATGTATGGGAGAGCAGTATTCCTGATGAGGACCTCATCAAGATCGTTGAGGGAATCGAAGAAAAGTATGCTAATAGCGTATGGGAAGGTAATATCCCTGATAAAGAACTCCTCGCTACCGTTGAGGTGATAGAAGAGGAATATGCTCTCCAACTGCGAAGGGAATATGAAAAAATGTGGGAACGGATAACTACGTGTTGGTGCTCCCAACCTACATGTAATGAAGAATGGGAACAATATAATGCAGACTGGGAGAGTCTTCGTGCTCTTGAGATTGCAATGGAGGAGTTTCAAGCGAAAGAGAGGGCTGAGACTTCCTCACAAAAGTAATTTTAAGTTTTTTTTAATTTATAATAAAGATGAAGAAAATAAAATTATAATTCATACAAAAATAATAAAATAACATGAATAAATAATGGAATAATGGAATGAGCGGGGGGGGTCCGAGCTTGGCTATGGGGAAAGTCGGGGGGGGGGGTCTGGGTCGGGTCGGGGGGGGGGGTCGACACAGGGCTGATCCTCTCAATCCTCAACTAAACTTTGTCACTTTGTTTTTGTTTGTTTTGTAATTCTTTTCTTTATTTATTTCAGATAAGGAAAAAGGAAATAGGTTTTTTTTTTATTTAATCTGAATCCGAGGAGTTTATATATACAACGTGGGGCCTCGGTTCCCCACTCGGCCCCGCCTCTGGTTCGGACTGTTGTTGAGACGGCTGCTGCTGCGGCTGCTGTGGTCTGCGCTGGAGCTGGGGTCTTGGGCGAGGCCGATACTGCTGGAGGATCAACCCCCGGCGAATCTCGCGGTGGACCCTGTTGGCCTCCGCCTCCTCTCACCGCCACTGTTGCTCGGCGTACTCTGGGGTCCACCATCCCTGCGGTACGGCTGTCGGCTTGACGATAGCTGTAAATAACGAACCAACATTAATATTCTTTTTTTAATTAGATTTATTGATATTATAATAATGAGATTTATTGATATTATAACAATGAGAAACTGAGGATTGCGACTCACCAACTGGTTTTCCCTCCTGTCTCCTGGGGGTAGGCATCTGGGTGGGCGTCTGGGTGGCGGCGTCACCACAACGCCTCGGGCCAGGAGCAGCCAGGGCGCACGTCTGGGTGGAGGCGCACCTCGTGGCAGGAGCAGCGGAAGCAACTGGAGCAGCAGGAGCAGCTGGAGCAGCAGGAGCAGCGGCCGGGGCATCAGCGGGAGCAGCTGGAGCAGCGGCCGGGGCATACCGGTGGGTGGCAAGGTGCCGGGCCACCTTGTCTTTTCTGCCGAATTGCTTTCCACAAATTCGGCATGGGAAAAGTGGTGCATCTACATGCGTCAGCATGTGCCGGCGCAAATGGTCGCTACGCGAGTAACGCTTGTCGCAATACATACAAGTGTACTCCATCGCGGCTGCAGTAAGAATGATTCAGACCTGGAGAAACCGGCGGGTGAAAGCGGAGGCGCGCGCGGTAAACATCACGTAGGCGATAAACAAGGAAAGCAAACGGCATGTACTGGAAAAATCCGGGGGGGGGTCCTGAGTCCCGGGGGGGGTCTGAGTCCCGGGGGGGGTCTGGGTCGGGGGGCGGGGGGGTGGGTCTGGGTCGGGGGTCGGGGGGGGTGGTCCAAATATGTTTACTAGGGAAGTTCCCCAACAATAAAAAGTCCGATTAATCTCCTATACAAACAGGCTCTCGCTCAGTCGTTAAGCATGGCTGCTCCGTGGGAGGATGATATGACGGACTACGACTACGAGTTTGCACTTGAAAATGCAAATTTCGTAGATGAGTTGGAGCAAGAGGCTCTATTAGAACAAACGTTTGCGCAGCAAATACGGGATCTGGAGGAAATGGAGCGCCTGGAGCCGGCGTCGAGCGGACTGCAGCGGCCTCCTCCATCGCCTCAGCCTGGGCCCAGTGGGCTGCAGCGGCCTCCTCCTCCTCCATCGCCTCAGCCCACACCGTCTCCATCACCGCCTCCATCGCCTCAGTCCGACTCGTCTGAGGACCCTCAACCACCGAGGACTGCGAGACAAGTGTACCTGGAGCGACAGGTGCTTCAGGACGACGTCGACCGAGTGTGGGTGGTTGAGCCGCAGCACGAAACACATTGGCGATGGTACATGGCCGACATGGCCAGGCTGCGTGAACTAGATGAGGAATTGGACCGCTTGGAAGAACAAGAGGAGGCGGCCGATAACGAGGAATAGTTATAAGTTTTTTTGTTGATAAATAAATGATTCCTTTGTCCAAAAAAAACAAAAACAAAAAAAAAATACAATGAAATAAACAAAAGAATAAAACCGGGATGATGTCGAGGGTGTTCGGGGTGTTGCGGGGGGGGGGGTGTTCCGGGGGGGGGGGGTCGACGTCGACACAGGGCTGGTCCTCCCAATCATCAGCTTGCTAAACTTGTCACTTTGTTTTTGTTGTTTGTTTTTTTTTTGTTTTTTTTTTGTTTTTTTTTTTTGTTTTTTTTTTGGTTTTTATAATTTTTATTTCATTAATACATTACAATACATGTGATACTTAAATCTAAGATGATACATGAATGTTTATACAAAATATGAAGAATGAAAACTTATAAATAAATGATACTTAAACTAAACTTAAACGAAACTTAAATTAAAAGAGGGGATAATCCTCTTGTGGAGGAGGGCGACCTCTCCATTATTTACAAGGTTGAGGAGGCGCTGCTGGACCTCCTCCAGATGGCCCGGCTGGTTGGCCACATACCTCCGGGGGAGAAAGTGGTGGCGGCCGTCCGGGCAGAGTGTGCCCCATCTAAGTATTACAAGGCGGGTGGTTACCTCGCCTCTGATATTGTTCAATTGATTCATAACACTCTCTACATCCCAGAGTGAATAGGACGATGTTACAGATGCCATTTCTGCTTGTGGAATGAGCGTTAGCGTGTGGAGGAGCAGTAAACATCCCGTAATAGGGAAAAAACCGGTGACAAACAAGGAAAGTAAACAACACGTGAACGGGGGGGACGTCACGGGGGGGGACGTCACGGGGGGGGGATGACGTCACCGGGGGGGGATGACGTCACCGGGGGGGGATGACGTCACCGGGGGGGGGGGGCTCCTCGGCTCCTCAGTCTGCGAAGGTGGTCCAGAACCGGCCTAGGCACCCTACTTCTAGGTAACATCCATATAAAATCATCCATATAATCCACCTTGACTCCTGGATCAGTTAAGCGCGGTAACTTTCGTCAAAAGAGGTCTAACTTGTATAAATATTCATGCTAATTCATTTTAATGGGTTCAGATAATTTATTTTCATTAGTACATGCATTCAAAGTACAATAACAAACGCAATTTATTTGAAATGTATCCTTCAAGGCAGTGAGTTGAGAACATCTGTCATGCAAAGGCAAAGCAAGGAAAGCTGTTTCAACTGATGTGAGTTCACATTACCTACGTTAACCGATGACCCCTGTTTGTACTAAGCATTATGAATTTTGTAAATTGGTGTTTAATGCTTTTAAAGGTTTATTATAAAAGAAAAAAATTAAAAATAAGATTTAAAGGAAATTTTGGGCCTCTTAATTGGATATTTAAAGAGTATAACTGAATCAACACGCAAAACAGTTGTAATTATGTAACTGCATTTTTATAAGAGTTGATAACTGCAACCAAATATAACGATGAATAGATGTGTAAGTACAACCAAAACTGGAAAAATTAAAAATACTTTATTATACTTGAGTATCATGGAAGCATCATTATTTTTATTACTAATAGCAAGTAATATTGGATCAGATCTTTTTCTATCTTAGTTTTCCATTAGATGCCATCTTTAATATCTGTTATGTGAGAAACTCAATCACAGAAAAGCCAGGAGGTTCCAATGGGAGTGAGATGTCAGCCCAATTCTTGTTCTAGTGTAAAGTTTTGTGACCCTCGTGGTCCTGTTATCCTAGCAGGATTATTTTCTAGTAATGATGTAAACAATACGTTTAAATATTCACCAATGATCAAAATACACCAATCTTTTTAGATTATTTTTAAATAATAAATTGTGAAAAAGGGTATTTTATGTTCAATATGACCCGTGAAACATATAAAATTAGTGCAAACGTCAGATCATAAAAAAAATATTGTTGCAGCTAAAATATGAACTAGCTTTTGTTTACAAACAAGGAATTGGCAAGCCACAAAAGAGTTTATGTTTTACAGAAAAGCGTAAAAATATATTAAACAACTTTTGTTGATACTAAACTGTCAACAAAAGCACGAAATATAAACATCTAATTGCAATTAACAACTTATACATTATATCATGTTTTTGATTGGCCAGTTTGTTTTCAGTTTAATGCGTTCTGAAGATCTTTGCTAGGGAAAAGACAGAACGCTTGTGATCAAGCAATTGGTCACTTGTAAGCAGAATGAAGGTGTTCATTTTTCAACTGAAGAACGATCTTTAAATCAAATATTTACTTCAATTACATTTAATTATTTTCCGTATTTTAAGTATCATAAATCAGGGCTAACCACTAATATATAATATTACAAATTTAATAATATTTCCCTACCTAAATACAATGAATGGTACAAAAAGAGAGCAGGTAAACCCACATTTGACGTGTGTGAATAGAGGATATATTAACCGATGACATGTGGAGCCCTGGGTATAGCTGCTTTGTTGTGTTGGTCAAACTGGATAAACTTAACACTAGTGTTCTCTAAGTATTATAATATGACGTGGTTTTATCTTCCTTAGAGTTCTACGAGTATGATTTTTGTTTCAGATCTATAGATTTGTATGAAATGAGAATAAGTGTTAATTTGGATTACTTAAGCTTAACTTGAAATACGAATACAATTATAAAGCAAAATACACTCGTAGTAATTTAAAGGTTGCATTGTTTATCAGGTGGACAGCCATGAAACACCTTTTAGTAAACCAATCCTTCTATATCGGACAGGTTTGTATTTTAAGTAATTAGGACATGTGTAACATTCAATAAATTTAGTTTAATTTAAACATAAGTTTCTCGAAATAAATGTTTTACGCTTTCGATTTTTATCGTGAAAGTTTTTGCGAAGGTTTTATTTATTTTAATCGCAGTGTTTCAGCAGAGTAGTCGGTACTGTGTAGGCCCAGCAGAATAGTCGATACTGTGTCGGCCCAGCAGAGTAGTCGGTACTGTGTAGGCCCAGCAGAGTAGTCGATACTGTGTCGGCCCAGCAGAGTAGTCGGTACTGTGTAGGCCAGCAGAGTAGTCGGTACTGTGTAGGCCCAGCAGAGTAGTCGGTACTGTGTAGGCCCAGCAGAGTAGTCGATACTGTGTCGGCCCAGCAGAGTAGTCGGTACTGTGTAGGCCCAGCAGAGAAGAAGGTACTGTGTAGGCCCAGCAGAGTAGTCAGTACTGTGTAGGCCCAGCGGAGTAGTCGGTACTGTGTAGGCCCAGCAGAGTAGTCAGTACTGTGTAGGCCCAGCAGAGTAGTCGGTACTGTGTAGGCCCAGCAGAGTAGTCGGTACTGTGTAGGCCCAGCAGAGTAGAAGGTACTGTGTAGGCCCAGCAGAGTAGTCGGTACTATGTAGGCCCAGCAGAGTAGTCGGTACTGTGTAGGCCAGCAGAGTAGTCGGTACTGTGTAGGCCCAGAAGAGTAGTCGGTACTGTGTAGGCCCAGCAGAGTATTTGGTACTGTGTAGGCCCAGAAACATCGTGTATAATGCACCTGCAACCTGAACAGTCATTAAGATCTGTATATGT
This sequence comes from Allygus modestus, assembly GCA_963675035.1. Classification (NCBI taxonomy): domain Eukaryota; kingdom Metazoa; phylum Arthropoda; class Insecta; order Hemiptera; family Cicadellidae; genus Allygus; species Allygus modestus. The sequence continues at coordinate 95,855,765 of OY776117.1, forward strand.
GTGGTTAGTATATTTTCCGAGCCTAGTGACTCTTTTATATTTTAGTTTAGTCTGTTTATATAAAAGTGGTACGAGTGTTATCAGTTGTAAACCAAATCTTGTACATAAACAATAATAGAGGCGTAACGAGAAATAACGCAATTACTAACTATTTCACAATACTTTACGAAGTTGGTTAACTTTTAAAAACCATTAAACTTAACAACTGTATGCATTTATATGATTAATTGGTAGGATATACATGTGGTATGACTGCAGGGGTTACCTTTCTGTTGACCCCACTAGTCCCCTTGGAAAATAAACCCTTAGCCTAAATAATAAACCTATATTTGTTATATCCTTAAAAATAGTAATATATATTTATTAGAGCTTCAAAAAACCCCGTAACTTCTTTATATTATTTTGTCGCAACTTGAGTCCTATTATACGAATGTGGAAATGGGTACAGCATCGACTTCTTTATACATCTCCCTTGAAGCTTTTAACCTGCATGTTTTTATTACAAATGACTTATTATGTGACTTAGGTTAATGTATTGACACCTGTACTCCTACACATTCAAAAATATCAATCTTATTGTTAATTAAAAATATATCTGTTTTACTAGTAATAGTTCATTGCTTATTCTTTTATTTTGCAAATTTCACAATTGGTATTACAGGAGCTCATTTATCGGGTATACTCGTTTTACGTACAGCTGACAGGAATCTGTCAAAAACAAGCTGTTCCTCGGAACCCTGACGGCCCGAGTCGCTTTTCACACAGCTGTTACTTGGGGTCCCTAGCGGCCCGAGTCGTTTTTCACACAGCTGTGACTTGGGATCCCTCCAGGCCCGAGTCGTTTTTCAAACAGCTGTTACTTGGGATCCCTCTCGGCCCGAGTCGTTTTTCACATAGCTGTTCCTTGGGATCCCTCACGGCCCGAGTCGTTTTTCACACAGCTGTTACTTTTGGTCCCTCAAGGCCCGAGTCGTTTTTCACACAGCTGTTACTTAGGATCCCTGACAGCCCGAGTCGTTTTTCACACAGCTGTTACTTGGGATCCCTCACGGCCCGAGTCTTTTTTCGCACAGTTTTTACTTGGGGTCCCTCGCGCCCAGAGTCGTTTTTCACACAGCTGTTACTTTGGGTCCCTCACGGCCCGAGTCTTTTTTCGCACAGTTGTTACTTGGGAAATGGGTACAGCATCGACTTCTTTATACATCTCCCTTGAAGCTTTTAACCTGCATGTTTTTATTACAAATGACATATTATGTGACTTAGGACCTTAGGACCACAGTTGTGATATTAGGATATGTGATATTAGGACTTAGGACTTAGGATCACAGTTGTTACTTGGAATCCCTCACAGCCTGAGTCGTTTTTCACACAGCTGTTACTTTGGGTCCCTCACGGCCCGAGTCTTTTTTCGCACAGGTTTTACTTGGGGTCCCTCACGGCCCGAGTCGTTTTCACACAGCTGTTACTTGGGATCCCTTTCAGACCGAGTAGTTTTTGACACAGCTGGTATATGGGATCCCTCACGGACCGAGTTTTTTTCACACAGCTGTTACTTGGAACCCTCACGGCCCGAGTCTTTTTTCGCACAGTTGTTACTTGGGGTCCCTCGCGCCCCGAGTCGTTTTTCACACAGCTGTTACTTGGGATCCCTCACGGCCCGAGTCGTTTTTCACACAGTTGTTACTTGGGATCCCTCACGGCCCGAGTCTTTTTCACACAGCTGTTATTTGGGATCCCTCCCGGCCCGAGTAGTTTTCCACACAGCTGGTATTTGGGATCCCTCACGGCCCGAGTTGTTTTTCACACAATTTTTACTTGGGATCCCTCACGGCCCGAGTCGTTTTTCACACAGCTGTCATTTGAGATCCCTCACGGCCCGAGACGTTTTTCACACAGCTGTTACTTGGGATCCCTCACGGCCCGAGTCTTTTTCACACAGCTGTTACTTGGGATCCCTCACGGCCCGAGTCGTTTTTCACACAGCTGTTACTTGGGATCCCTCACGGCCCGAGTCGTTTTTCACACAGCTTTTACTTGGGTTTCCCCACGGCCCGAGTCGTACTGCCCATGGTTGATGCATGCTGCACTCATGACCTCCCGACTGCTGGTTTGAATTAGAAGTCCATGATCTAGCACAAACATATTATGTTTTAATAAAAAAAGAAACATCAGGAATAACAACATTTTAATATTACCAAAATTTTAGATAGTTTAAACTGTTTATAATACAACTATACTGGTTGTAGTAATTGGACGAGTTCTCTCACATTGTGTTGATAAGAACGTAAGAGAGTTGCACACTTAGAAAACACGTTTTCATATTTGGTTTGATCAGTTATGCAATTTACAAGATGAACATTTTATGTATTGAAACATGTATTATGTTTTCGTATTTTTCACCGAGGACATGCACCTTATAAGTAGGAATGAGTGAAGTAGGAATGACGGGAGTTAATACCAACCCAGTAGCATTAATACTTTACTGTGTGTTTCTTGTGTGTTTCTTGAAATCGTTCTATAATTTCACTGAATATCTAAATACACCATTTCAAGAAATGTGCAACTTATAAAATATAATTTTACTTTTGAAAGAAACTGAGATATAAAATTAAGTAATACGACTAGTTATCACAATTTTGACGTGAAACAAAGTTATTTTAGTTTTTAGGATGGAGATCTTTGTAATGTAAATAAAACAAGTAACGTTACATAAATCATCCTGTCTTTGTGGTGCTACAGTTGCTTTGATGTGTTGTAATGGCAACTCGGGTTGCACTGCATTACCTGTGGTCACTTTGAAACTACAATAACATCACTGCTGTAGCTGACGAGTTCACGACAGAACTGTTGTAGCCTTTGTGGTGTTCCAGTAGTGTGTCGCTGTTGGTCTAGTTAGTGTGATATAATGTGATATAATAAACATTGTAATGTGCATGTGATATAATGTGATTATAATGTGATATAAGTTCATAGCGATATTTGAATGAACGCTGTAACATAAGTGGTTTACAAAATTAATTTAATGTTATCCATTTCGGTTTCGTTGCTAGTTTCAACCTTGTTTAAAATTCTCTCAAATGGCATCTCGTAATTAATTCAGTTTAATGAACTTACATAAATGATATATTGAACGTTTATAGTTTCACTGTAAAATCATTAAGAGAGTTCATAGCTTATTTGTGAACGGAGACAAGTTGCCAAAGTAGTAATCCACCACAGCGGAGGCGAAGTTTGTGTACCTAAATCAATTGAGGTGAATTAGTACTTATGATAAAAGGCTACATGGAGCCGAATTACAAAACTTTATGTAAGAAGACACACATACGAACATTATAACACAAATATTCATTAGCACCAGAACTATCACAGACAAACCATTCTGATGATAAATCCAAGGATCCTGCAATGTTTTTCTCTTTTATATAAGATAAACTAGCTGGTATCCGGCGCATTGCTGCCGCAGAAGAGACATTGAATTTGTTTTATGTCAAATACTTGTTCATTTTCAATATATGAGCTCGTTCGCTTCGTTCACTCGTCTCTCGGATAAGCTCGTTCGCTACGCTCACTCGCCTATCGAAAAAATAGTTTGAGTTTACATTCAAGTAGGTTTTTTTTATTTCCATTATGAGATTTGCCATTCAAATAGGTTTTTTATTTCCATAATGATAAACAGCTGTTTAAAATATTTTAAGTTATAGATATCATCTGATAAAATCAAAAGAAATCTTTCTTCAATAAGATTAACGTTGAAACTTTGAAGTCCAGTGGGGCACAGCCCTAATGTCCTAGGACTTCGGTTAATGGCCTATAACCTTCCCAGGGTTAACCTGTGTTACTATGCAAAATTTCAAAGCAATCGGATGAACAGTATGGCAGCGTATAAAATACGAACGGACAGACGAAAAGACGAACAGACAAACAGACGAACAGACAAACAGACGAACAGACAAACAGACGTACAAACATTTATTTTTATATATTAGATAACTCAATGAAATAATTCACTTGTCTCTGTTTCAGGATTATTTATTTAAAACGTCAACTCAACCCTTTTAGGGAGTAAATTTAGACTTTTCAGCTAAATTTTTTAACATTTTGACACAAGTTGATGTATTAAATCACTTGATATCAGTCAAATATCCTCAACATAACACTTTGCTATTCAAATGTTATTAATGCTATTCAAATATATTTGATTTGCTATGACCAATTTCCTTTTGGATTTTTTGATTTACTATGCATGTTAAATCTAGGTTAAGTATGAGTTAATATATTAGCCTAAATAGACCTTTAAGATGCCATTAGGTACGTATTTCAATCAGTAGAATATATTAACGAATAATAATGCCATAAGTAAAAATAATGCCATTGGCCTACAATATTTTTTTTTCTACTACTAATGAGTAATAGATTTTACCATTGAAAATGTGCATAGATTCTTACAACCACTTTCACAACACCAGATCATTGTGGACCCAAAGTATCATTATCACAGCCACAGTTCGAGTGGCAACAACATTACACGGGAGCCAGAACTAGGTTGGCATTCGACTCCCACTGGGGCCCACTATGACTGGCTTTATAAACCTAATAAACAGCTGTAAATAAAATCGCAAAGGCTGATACTAGTCAACTCAATAGACTAACCACTAGCTGAGGCTATTGGCTAATTTAAACAGTAATTTAATAGTTACAATAGTTGTTCGTGTATTAAGGGGGTAAAGTGAAACTTTGTCTCCCTGAGGGAAATTGTTGGCGCCCTACACCGTGCTGAAGGCGAGGGCGTCAATTTTCCCAAGGGAGACAATGTACTTTACTCCCATAATACACACAACATTTTTCCAACACCCCAAAATCCACAAGTATCCATAAGTATTCACATTTACAATCGTTGTCCATTTTGGTTGCGTAACGCGTAATAACTAACCTTAGAACTTGGAACGTTAATTACAACTGGAGCGAAGCGAAATATTAATCAGCTGATCCGACTCCGTTATAGCTTCAGCGTTAATTATTGCATCGAAATATCAGCTGATTGTGTTCCGCATGTTATGGCTACAGCGTTGCCAGTTATCCACTGAACTGTGTTGCCAGATTGTCAATGTTGTTCTTATGGGCACTTTACTCTTTCATTACAAGGAGTAAATTTCGACTTTACACAGTAGGTGTGGGAAAAATATTTTACTGTATGACTAAGTGTAATGTTTTGTTGACACTTCGCTACGTAATTATTGCAAATAGTACACAAACCCTTGTAATGTTTACAATCAAGCAGCAGGCCTTGGTCTTGATGACTAGGATCACGAGGATAAAGAAGGAAATCTTAAATGGCAGCATAGGTCGACACGTACACCAAATTAAATATCTTAATTAATAGAGAACAATGCCGTAAGTTTGATCTCCATTGGACCTCTGAGTCGGAAGTGGCAGCTAGTCGAAGTTCACGTTCAAGTGTTACTATCCAATCTTAAAATAGTTATTATTCCCGATATACACGTGTTTGAGGTCTAATTTGTGCTAATTATTAATACTATGTGAGACCTTTCAAAAGTTGTGTAATATGGTCTATGCTTACTTTAAAACGTGCCAGACTTCCCTTTAGACTCTTCTTATAGAGAAAGCCTTGAAGGTTTTTTTAAGCACAGACAATATTGTAAATCATTTTACAGGTCTTAAATAGCTGCTTTAATTTCGACATACTGGTCCTTAAAAGGAGCTTTTTATCGGGAATAGTAACCAATTTAAGATTCGCCAATAACACTTAAGTGTGAACTTTGATTGACTGATATTTCCGAGTCTGAGGTCCGTTCGTGATCAAAGTTGCAGCTTTGTTTTCTACCAAAAGACGTTTAATCTTGTGTAAATTTATGTACAATCTATGTACCTATGCTGTAATTTAAAATTCTCTTCTTACTCCTCGTGGACAGTCCCCCTGATGTGATAAAAAACTCATAGTTGCATCAAAAAATATATTTTGACAAGTAATATATATATACATATATGCTATGTTTTATTGCGTTACCAATAACGGTTAAACAGATATTAAACCAATCCGGGACTTTTCTACCATACTGTATATTTTTTTAATTATATTACCTGAATTATTCAGTGATAGCATAGTATATTTCGTCACTAGGATCAAAAGTGGATCTTTTTAATACGAGCTCCAGTTTAACTGCCGAGGCGAAGCCGAGGCTGGGAAATGAGCGAGTATTTAAAATACCCCCGTAGCAGCAAACCTGCGTACTCAGCGAATTTCCAATGCATATGTATGTATCTTAATACCACATAAAGCCACATACCAAGTTTCATCAATAAACATTCATAAATAAACGATTTATGACATTTTAATTATTCTCCATAAGAATAACATGGCAGCTGAGTATGCAGGTTTGCTGAAGCAAGGAACACAAAAAATATGGTTTTATACAAATATCAATATAACTCATGTAGGTAAAGTCACATACCAAATTTCATTAATTTATTTTCATAATGAAGGCAGTTAACACGTTACTTATTCTCCATAAGAATAACATGGGGCTGAGTACGCAGGTTTGCTGCTACAGGAGCCTTGGGTAAAAAAGTGTCTTTTTGAGCAAATATCAATTGTCTACAACCAGATGAAGCCATATACCAAGTTTCGTCAGTATAGGTTCATAAATAAGCGAGATATAAAATTTTTATTTTTCTCCATAAGAATAACATTAGACAACGTACTGTGTTTAGCACTTTCAATATCTCGGTAACCAATTGACGTAGAGAAATGATCAAAATACCAAATTGTGTGTTTTTTTAAGCTGAATCTAATGGGGAAAAATAAAATTTGACTATTTCCAAAATTATATGTAAAAAATTCGAAAAACCCATTTTTGGGGTACAAAACCCCCCCAAAATACCCCTTCGGATAGAGCGATCTGGCTGGTTTTCGAACCTAAAGTCATAAATGTTGCTTTACACGTTTATACCAAATTTCATCAAAATCGGATAATTTTTACGAGAGTTATCGTGCTCACGGACACATATATATATATATATATATATATATATATATATATATATATATATATATATATATATATATATATACAGTTTCGAACGAATGGTGTTTTTGGGGTCTGGGGACCTCAAAACGAAAAGTTATCATGGTCCCGGGCCTAGGTCTTACCATGCCGACTACGGTAATAGCTTCTTCCCTATAGGGGAAATTCGCTAAAAACACTTTTGATCCGAGTGACAACTATATTTTTCGTCATACTGCCAAAAAACTTAAGGTTTAAATAAAAATACCCCCGTAGCAGCAAACCTGCGTACTCAGCGAATTTCCAATGCATATATATGTATATTAATACCACATAAAGCCACATACCAAGTTTCATCAATATACATTCATAAATAAACAATTTATGACATTTTAATTATTCTCCATAAGAATAACATGGCAGCTGAGTAAGCAGGTTTGCTGAAGCAAGGAACACAAAAAATGGGGTTTTATACAAATATCAATACAACTCATCTAGGTAAAGCCACATACCAAATTTCATTAATTTATTTTCATAATTAAGGCAGATAACACGTTACTTATTCTCCATAAGAATAACATGGGGCTGAGTACGCAGGTTTGCTGCTACAGGAGCGTTGGGTAAAAAATTGTCTTTTTGAGCAAATATCAATGGTCCACAACCAGATGAAGCCGTATACCAAGTTTCGTCAGTATACGTTGATAAATAGGCGAGATATAAAATTTTTCTTTTCCTCCATAAGAATAACATTAGACAACGTACTGTGTTTAGCACTTTCAATATCTCGGTAACCAATTGACGTAGAGAAATGATCAAAATACCAAATTGTGTGTTTTTTTAAGCTGAATCCAATGGTGAAAACTAAAATTTGAATATTTCAAAAATTATATGTGAAAAATTCGAAAAACCCATTTTTGGGGTACAAAACCCCCCCAAAATACCCCTTTGGGTAGAGCGATCTGGCTGGTTTTCGAACTTAAAGTCATAAATGTTGCTTTACACGTTTATACCAAATTTCATCAAAATCGGATCATTTTTACGAGAGTTATCGTGCTCACGGACACATATATATATATATATATATATATATATATATAGATATATATATATATATATATATATACAGTATCGAACGAATGGTGTTTTTGGGGTCTGGGGACCTCAAAACGAAAAGTTATCATGGTCCCGGGCCTAGGTCTTACCATGCCGACTACGGTAATAGCTTCTTCCCTATAGGGGAAATTCGCTAACAAAAGTAAAATTTGCGTACTGTGTCTTCATAACCTCAAATGTTTCTTTCAGTTTGTCTCTTGAAACAATCAGCTGTTGCACATTCATAACTTCGGTTCATTCATATCTATCGGTTGTTGAGTCGATCACTTCAAACCAATCATTGTGATTCGAATCAATCGGTTGTTCTTCAAAACAAACATTCGGTTTGGGCACGGTTGTCATGGAAATATGATAACCCTAAATTTACCTTGAATTCCTTTTAGCGAATTTCCCCTATAGGGAAGAAGCTATTACCGTAGTCGGCATGGTAAGACCTAGGCCCGGGACCATGATAACTTTTCATTTTGAGGTCCCCAGACCCCAAAAACACCATTCGTTCGAAACTGTATATATATATATATATATGTGTCCGTGAGCACGATAACTCTCGTAAAAATGATCCGATTTTGATGAAATTTGGTATAAACGTGTAAAGCAACATTTATGACTTTAAGTTCGAAAACCAGCCAGATCGCTCTATTCGAAAGGGTATTTTGGGGGGGTTTTGTACCCCAAAAATGGGTTTTTTGAATTTTTTACGTGTTATTTATGAAAAAATCTAATTTTAGTTTTTATCATTGAATTCAGCTTAAAAAAACACACAATTTGGTATTTTCATCATTTCTCTACGTCAATTGGTTACCGAGATATTGAAAGTGCTAAACACAGTACGTTGTCTAATGTTATTCTTATGGAGGAAAAGACAAATTTTATATCTCGCTTATTTATGAACGTATACTGACGAAACTTGGTATATGGCTTCATCTGGTTGTGGTATATTGATATTTGCTCAAAAAATTATTTTTTGCCAAAGGCACCCGTAGCAGCAAACCTGCGTACTCAGCCCCATGTTATTCTTATGGATAATAATTAAATGCCATGTCTCCCTTAATTATGAACATAAATTAATCAAATCTGGTATATGACTTCACCTAGTTGAGTTATATTGATATAAGCATAAAAACCCATTTTTTGTGTTCCTTGTTGCAGCAAACCTGCGTACTCAGCCCCAATGTTATTCTTATGGAGAATAATTAAAATTGTATATATCGCTTATTTGTGAATATATTTTTATAAAACTTGGTAAGTGGATTTATGTAGTATTAAGACATTTATATATCTATTGGAAATTCGCTGAGTACGCAGGTTTGCTGCTACGGGGTTATTATTTATAACCTTTATTTATACGCTACTAAATAAAAACCCTTCTGTTCTCTTAACTAATTTTACAGTTGTCACTCACCAGTAGTGTACGGGAAACGAACGCAAAAATAATAACAATACAACAATGAATGTTTCGATAATAACAATAAATGTTTCGATTATTTATAATCGAATGAATTTTAATCGATTTATGACGACCTCGAATGAAAAGTATTATCAACAATGATCTTTTTAGTACCAGTACGATAATGATCATCAAAACATATGTTATTATCCAAAGACTAAAAAGAAGAACTCTTGAATCTCAACGCATCTGTCAAAAACAGTTGTTTTTGAAGCAGTATGACGAAAAAATATTTGTTTTTAATTGACAGGTAAGGGATTTCGAACTATGAAAACATTTGCTTTGTCATGATGGTATGACCGGATATACATAACTTTGGTGTATTCATATAAACCTCACTCTGGATGGGCAATAAATTTCTATACTTCTATGTAAGTGTATAACAACCAATGTTGTAGATGCAAACAAATTGTTATCTTGGAAATAAAACTATGTTAATGCTCCTTAATTGTAGCTCCCAATGGACAAAACAATAATAACGAATCTAAAGATGGTTAGTAAAATAGTTACAGTTTTGCTTCCAATCTTCAATTTACTGTTACAGCACATACGTGACCGGCGTTCCAGACGTTATTTGTTAAAGATTCAGCAGGTTTTAGAAACAAATATTTTGTAAGATCAATTTATAAACAATATTCTTAGTTTTATAAAACCGTAACTTGAAGCTCGTAAAAATATTTTAACTTACATATATTAATTATAGTAAACAAGTAAACAATGCATTTGGCTTCAATCATAACAAATAGAGTAATTCACAAATATTATACGGCAAAGTGTTATAGGTAAAGATAAATAAAGATAGTCCTCAAAGGATAAAAATCAAAGCCTCAATAACTCAGACTTGGGGTCCATTGTCAGGATAAAACGTTTTCTTTCATCTGAAAATATATTACCTCTTCTTACGTTGAATATAAGGTTACGGATTTCCTATTTAAGGTGAACTGATAAAGTATCCTTTCAATTTTGTGCACAAATAAAAAGGTAATGATAGTCAAAGACATATATGAAATTATTCCCAAAGCTGTGTGCGTTTAGATACTTTCGTTCGTACATTCTACACCACTTTTCCCCACTTTACAGCGATTAAAGATCCACCAGTGCAAAAGATTGAGTTATATTATAAATTTTTAAATTTAAAAACCTGAATGATTAACGCCAAATTTATGTCTAGCTATGCGTGTTTTTAGTGACTATGATAAATAATTTAAAACTAACAAGAATTTAGTTTAAATTATTTGCGTTTACAATGATAGACCCTTAGGACTTTAACATGTGCTACATATTGCCGTTTTGCGTATTCAGCTTGAATCTCAGCCATAAGAAGGAACACAATGCATCATCAGCGTCATCCCGGCTGACGATCGCAGTTCGACCGGAAGAGACTAATGAACCGGAAACCACTTCACCAGAGATTTTCTCCAGAGCATTTCCATACTGTAGTTTGAGCCCTTTCCTTGTCAAATTGGTAGTTGGGGGGATAAGATCTTATAATTTTTGAACAAAAAGGTTCCTTTTTTCAATTGATTATAAGTCAAGAATTTTCCTGAAACTTTGAAAAGGACTCATATGAAATCTTAGTTCGATACAGGCAGGTAGTAAAAGTATTAATAGTTAAAATTCTAAGCATTGCACCTAAAGTGATAGGTTTCTATTTTTACGTGTTTGTGGAATAATATTCTAGGGACAAGCAGAATGTATGGTCCGTTGTTGTTAATTATCGTACCATCTACAAGGTTTTATTTGGTTTCTGTTCAATATACGTGATTACTGAAGCGTCTCTGCGTCCTTTCCAATATATAATGGTTTATGGATTATTGAGTTTATGGAGTATTGAGTTTATGGCGTATTGAGTTTATGGATTATTGAGTTTATGGAGTATTGAGTTTATGGAGTATTGAGTTTATGGCGTATTGAGTTTATGGAGTATTGAGTTTATGGCGTATTGAGTTTATGGAGTATTGAGTTTATGGCGTATTGAGTTTATGGAGTATTGAGTTTATAGAGTATTGAGTTTATGGTGTATTGAGTTTATGGCGTATCGAGTTTATGGAGTATTGAGTTTATGGAGTATTGAGTTTATGGAGTATTGAGTTTATGGAGTATTGAATTTATGGAGTATTGAGTTTTAGAAATACCGAAATAATATTTAAATGGTTGCTTTAATTGAAGACATGTATTAACTTTTATTTCAGCAATTACCATACCTTAAAATCGGTTGTAGACCGGATAAAAAGTGTAATATGTAAACATTAGCTTACTGCAGTTTCCATTATAAAAAAAAGTATTTAATATTTTTCTATTAAAACGAACGGTGGAGCAAAAAGTGATAATTTTATTCGTGAAAACTCAAAGGAGGAGAATAAATTAGCGAACTCAAGGAAAGATCACGTTTCCTTCTGACACTCGTTCTCATAATTTTTTTTATTTAAAAAAGCGTGATAAACGTTTTTATCTCATTTCTTTGTGAATTCAATATATTAAGTTTGTGGTTTTTAATGAGAAAAGTAGGTTTTAATAGGTTTAAACTGTATCTGTTTTCTAATTTAATTTATATGAGTAGGACCTGCTGCTCGAACTCGAGCAAATTTTCTTCTCATATTTCTGAGTGTACATCGCTCATAACGTATTGAGCATCCCTGTTGGCATTCTAGTAGTCACTATTACCAAACGTTCTTCTCATATTTCTGAGTGTACAACACTCATAACGTATTGAGCATCGCGAGTTGGTATTCCATTAGTCACTATTACCAAATGTTCTTCTCATTTTTCTGAGTGTACATCACTCATAACGTATTGAGCATCCCAAGTTGGCATTCCAGTAGTCACCATTACATCATCATCATTGTTGCGGATTAGGAAACCCCAGCAAAAGCTGCTAGTCACATCTTCCACAAGTGGGAATATTGCGCAGGTTACCGGAAAGATGGGATATAGCAGTAAAGGAAAGGGTGGGATGGGACAGCAGTAAAATTGACCCTTCAGAAGGCCACCTCCCGTGCCCCTGGGACAGCTGGGATGAGGCTCTCAATCAGGGGACCCGCATTCTGCCCTCCAAATGGTCTACTCAACTGACAGGGTATCCATGTGCAACAGCCAGGGACCATCCATTCTCAGGTTGGCAGGTTGGGACCAAACCCGAAGATTCTGCCCTAGCCGCTGCAAATGGAGGGACCAAAGGTGAAAGGGAAGTTTTTCATAATGGACAGCCAAAAGACTTACCATATGCAATGACAACTTCATTTGCTGTATCCAATATCAGCCTCAAAACTGGTATAGACCAGTTTTAAGGTAGTCCTGGGACTAGTCACCATTACCAAATGTTATTCTCATATTTCTGAGTGTACATCACTCTTAACTTATTGAACATCCCGAGTTGGCATTCCAGTAGTCACTATTACCAATCTTCTCATATTTCTGAGTGTACATCACTCATAACGTATTGAGCATCCCGAGTTAGCATTCCATTAGTCACTATTACCAAACGTTCTTCTCATATTTTTGAGTGTACATCACTCATAACGTATTGAGCATCCCGAGTTGGCATTCCAGTAGTCACCATTACCAAATGTTCTTCTCATATTTCTGAGTACACTCTGTTACATGCAAGACATTGCCAAACACGAAAACGCAAGAAACAAACAAGCCGAATTTAGACACAGTATTTCAGAATCTCACTAGGGCACATAATAGGACAAAATTGCGATACGACAGAAATCGAACTCCATCTACCTTCGTAATAGGCGATAAAGTCGTGTTGTATAAGCATTCCCTTAGTAACAAAGACAAGAAGATAACAGCGAAACTTAATCACAAGTGGAAGGGTCCTTATACAATAACTCGACTTACTTCACCAGTTAATGTTGAGATAAGCTTGGACAGTGGTCCAACTCACAAACAGATTGTAAATGTTGATCAAATAAAAAAGTTTTTTCCTTCAACGTAATTAATTGATTTCATTTTTAGCACTTAAACTGTTGTGACCAATTGACCTTATATTTAAGCTTCATTTTGTAAACCCATATTATAACAGATTCTCATGTGTGGGAGACTCTCATCTGAGCAGAGCAGCGAGACATTGGCACCTGTCACCCTCAACCATCATCACTATCTCTGGGGCGACGACACATACAATAGTCACGGAGGTGCGCAGATCCACTGCACATCTACAACCAACTTGTATCCTGCTCATCGGCACGAATGACGTGAAACGCAACATCCCTCACACAGTCTCCACGCACAACATCAAGACAATATGCAACATCTTAACTTATTCAGGAAGGACAGTTTTTATTTTGACAGTGCCACAAACTCTTTTCAACAGTGAATCTAACAAGAAAATTAAGAAATTAAACCACTTCATTCAATCTTTAAACTCAAAATCGAATATTTTTATCCTCAACCTACAAACAATTTTTTCTGGTCACAACATCACAACATTGATTGAACATTTTTATCGCAACGGCAGGAAAGATGGAATTCACCTAAATCACAAAGCATTTTTTCTAATTATGAACGAAGTACAGTTTAAGTTAAGTGCAACGCAACACAATGGACTTAGTTACAACATCGCTCTGGACAGTTAGGTTTCACCAAGTTTTAGGGGTGAGTCTTCGACCGAAGTGGAACTTACAGGTATCATCGCCGTAAGAGTCCACCACCTCTACTGCTGTTGAAATTGAATTGTCAAATGTACCTTTAGTATTAAGCGCTCCTCATTTTCTGGAATTTTTAATTTTTGTGGTAGGAAATTTTTTTTTAGATCAGGGTTGGACAAAAATTAAAAAGCTTTTAGGGGGGGAAAATTGTTACATGCAAGACATTGCCAAACACGAAAACGCAAGAAACAAACAACAATGTAATCTCGACCGAGAGAATAAGCCAGGCAACCGGCGCAGTCACGTGACAGCCCGACCAACAAAACTCCTGGAAAACCGCGAAATCGCCCCATTCCTCGTAACTTGACCGCGTGCTTCACTTCGTTCTTCAAAATTAAATCGCTACTTTAAACTCTCTCAAAATTCGTCGATTTGTTTGCGGGTGCACCCCACCAACGTAATTCTATTTCGCGAATTATTAACGGGAAAGTATAAACGCGCGATTTAAATTAAATTCAATTCGGTAACTTTAAACAAATCTTGTGAGCACATTTCTTTTCAAAATTCAGGTCGAGTCAGGCATAAGTTGGGCAAAGGTAACAATTAAAGGGGATTAGTAATTTATTTAAAGTGCAAAATCATTTATCGTTATTTAGCTTATAGTGTGTTATTATTGTACATCAAATGTTTACGTAAGTAACTAGATTTAATATTGTAATTTTAGCACTTGGTCACAGTTTCTATAACATTGTAGTATATCATTGTTGACGGATATTGTATTTAAATCTTATTTGTTATATTGTTAATTCTCATATCTTTATTCACTGTTAATTCTTGAAATTTTATTGTTATATTTTTAAAACACTGTGAAATAATCTGGTGTGAACTCATCCCTTAGGAATCATATTGAAACATACAGGAAATTCAGTATTTAAAATTAAAATTGTTAAAATTGAGTATATTGTAAAGAATTATTGTAAGGGCTGTAAATCGTGCCAGTAAATTAAATCAAATCTGAGTATCAAAGGATTCATGAGTTTGGTTGATTTTACAAAATAAATAATATGCACAAATAAGCAGATAGTAGGACACTCTTATGTCATCTTCGAACTAGTCAATGTTGTGAGTACATCAAATGGATTAGTGGCAATTGTTGAAGGCTAGAGTACTGGAGGTTAGGTGGAGATAGTGTACATTATATTAAATTCCCAGGAACTCGCTTGCGGCAGTGCCACGTGCCAGTAAGTATTATTCTATACCCTGTTATGTCCATATCTCACTGCTGACTCACATTGTGTAATTTACTAAAGTGCAATTAAACTCTTCAATAATAAGTAAATAGTAAGGCCTTAAAATCCGCCAAACGATTGAATAACCTAACTTAAAGTAATTATAATTCAAGATCACCCTTTATGGCTCTTTGTTCCTCCAAAGGACATGTGACAAACTTATACTTAATAAACTGATTTCCTTCAACTATTGTTCTCATTGAAAGCAACCCACACATATTCAGAGATCCACGAAGGTTTCCCGGGCCCAGCAGCCTTCCACATCTCTGTATTAGATTTTAAGTAAGTGAGTTAATTAAGATAAAGAGTTACATTTTAGTAGTTGTCAGCTAAGAGGGTATATATAAAGCTATTTTTCATAACAAGTGGTAGCGAGCTATCAACTGAATTGTGGGTTGCCAGAAACAGAAACGTGACCAAGTTATTGTTATTTAGTTTTAATCTATTTTTCTGTGATTCTTAGACATATTTAATTTAATTTATTTAAGTTGAACTATTTGATTTATAATGCTTCATGGACGTCAATATGTCACAACAGCTAGGGATCGGGCAACGAGAATTCAATCACGTAATCTAAGAATTCCAAATGTAGATGGATCCACCCCAGTTGTGATTAATATTGAACCCCAGTCGCAGGCCGTAAATAATGTAGATATACCACAATCTCCCGCAGCGCCACGTGGTAGTTTAGAAGACAGGTTACACAGCGCGAACTTAATGCCTCGCCAATTTGCACCGCGCGGGAATTCAACGCATCTAAGGCAAACTCTGTCGAACGAACCGGAATCAGATCTTCTTATCACGCGTGATTTTACAGGCCAACACTTGGACACACTTTCAACAACTGATCGCACCGTGGTAATAGAATTAGTTCGTAAATTACAGCCTTGTTCGGGAGAGGATGAAGCCCATCTGATACATTTTTTGAAGCAAGTTAACACAATTTTTCAAATAGTTCGTTTTGGGCACTATGACGTCATGAAGTTAATTTTGCCACAAACTCAAGCACTTCTTTTCGAGATTTGGTCACAGGGATTAGAATTAAATTACACATGGGACAATTTGCACTTTTCAATATTAACAGCCTTTTTTCCTGGCTTACAGTTAGAACGAGTGACAAACAGGTTTGTAAAGCGACTACAGGGACCTCAGGAATCTTTTTCGAGTTTTGTTAATGATATTATCTCCTCCGCTACAGCATTACAGTGTAATTTCCAGGATAGTTATTTAATAGAGGTAATACTTTCAAACATGAATCCGCGCATGCGCAGTAGCTTCACATTCCAGAACAAGCCCCAAACAATTTGGGAATTGAGATCTTTGGCGAACTCAGTGAATGCGTCGATTCAGGCGGACAAATTTTATTTTCACACCTTCCCTGAGAATCAACAAGCGACCGCTGTCACTTCAGGAAGTCAACAGCAGTTTGCGCAGCGACCCCCTATCAAATGTTTCACATGTGGGGAACTTGGACACATCGCACGCAATTGTAGACAGGGAAACGCGAGAGGCAATTTGGCGTGGAGGTAGTTGAATTGCCGCAGATTAACACCTCTATTTCTGCTACTCCTTTGAATTTCTCCTTGCAGCTACCGACAGTCAAGTTTTTTATTCCACAATGTTTAATGACAGATGCACTCATAGATTCAGGATCGACAAACTGTTTAATAGACCAGAATTTTTTTCAAAATATCAAGTCATCACCAGGTGTCAAGGAAATTATTAAAACAAGTATGTCAGTTAAATCAATAAATGGACAAAGCGCTACAGTTAGGAAAATAGTTAAGCTTCACTTCAAGATAGGTTATTTCTCTTGGACATTTGATTTTTTTGTAGTAAATTCGCTACCTTTCCCGATTATTTTAGGGGTTAACTTCATGCAGAAATCACAAATGAACTTAGATTTTTCCAGTAATACCATAAGATTTAACTTCAATAGTAATGTCAATCTTCCAATGAAAGATATTTTTGTCAAGCAATCACAACCCAGTAATTCTTTATTTTTGGAGTTATCGGAAGCAAATAAAGCACATTCACATCAAACAGAAGAATTTTTACAGAAATTAAAAAGTGATTTTCCCTCTGTTATAACTAAGCGCATCGGTCAAGCGAAGGTTGCTCCTTATCATATCAGCTGTTTGCCAACCAAACCAGTTTGTTCCCCTCCCTACCCCTTGCCCCCGGACAGGTTAGCGGCGATGAGACAGATCACAGACGACTTACTGAATAATAAGGTTATTAGGAAATCAACAAGTATGCACTGTGCCCCAGCATTTCTCGTTTCTAAAGCTGATAAAAATAAATACCGACTTGTTTGTAATTATAAGAGAATAAATGAATTTATTTCCTATGATGCTCACCCGCTACCTACCTTAAATTCAGCATTTGAATTTTTAAGTAAAGCCAAGTACTTCACATCACTGGACATGAATAATGCCTTTTTTCAAATCCCATTAGATTCTCAATCAAGACAGTATACAGCATTTTGTACTCCGTATGGTTTATTTGAATTCAACACAGTTCCACAAGGTTTAAAAATAGGATCCCAAGCCCTTACTAGAATCATGGATGAAATATTAGGAGATTTTAAATTCAAGTTTGTCTTCAATTTTTTAGATGACTGTTTAATTTATAGTGAAGATTGGGAAACTCATAAACAGCATGTAACACAAGTTTTAAATAAATTCAAGGAGTACAACATTACCATAAATCCCGAGAAAATAAAGCTAGGCCACACTTCAATTAAATATTTGGGACACATTATTTCAAACCGGACACTTTCCTTAGATCCCGACCGCATAGCACCTATCCTGCAATATCCTAGACCACGTAATTTGAAACAGCTTCAAAGATTTTTAGGATGCGTCAATTTTTATTCCCGTTTTATTAAGGATTTTTCTAAGATCGCACTACCATTAAATAACCTCAGGAAGAAGAACGTAAAATTTCAATGGACAACAGTACACCAGGAAGCTTTTGACAAACTAAAAAATTCTCTAGCAACATCGACAACGCTTGCATTGCCGGATTTTGAGCGAAAATATGTTATAACGTGCGATGCTTGTGATGAGGCAATCTCGGCAGTCTTACAAATGCGAGACGGGGACAATCTTTTACCAGTTCACTTCGCTTCACGCACTTTAAGCGAAACAGAACGCAAGTACCCGATGCACAAAAAAGAATTTTTAGCTTGTTTGTATGGAGTAGAGAAGTTTAGGCCATATTTAAATAGCAAATTTACATTACAAACCGACAACTCAGCAGTAATGTATATTTTGAAGGCTAATAAACAAGTTAGTAGTCAGTTATCCAGGTGGCAACTAAGGTTATCAGAATTTGATTTTGAAATAGAGAATATTAGGGGCAAGTTAAATGTTGTAGCAGATGCACTATGTAGGGTCTTCAAGGGTGATACGGACAAAAACGTTAAAATCACCGAAGATTCCGCATGTTGTACTCTGCAATTATTTCCAGAATTATTCACTTCAATTAGGGAGAAACAGGCTCAGGACACAGAACTTAGTTTAATTATTTCAGACTTGAGAAATAGAATTCCAGTTAAGGACTATTCATTGCGCAACAATATTTTATACTTTGGTAAACAGGGCAGAAAGAGTAAAATTGTAGTACCACAGTCCATGCACACTTTTATTGTTAAATATTTTCATGAGAACCCTATGTTTGCACATGCGGGCATAGCCAAAACAATCAATCACATACAGAAGCAATTTATTTGGAAAGGCATGATACAGTTTATTAGGAATTTTGTTAGGCAGTGTGAACAATGTCAACTCTCAAAACCGGCACAGAATCAGAAAATAGGTCAGTTAAGTTCCAACATTCCCACAAATTGTAACGAGCAATGGTTTTGCGACTTTGTTGGACCATTACAACGGACGCAGCGAGGTAACGAATCAATTTTTGTTTTGGTAGATAATTTCTCAAAATATTGTTTTTTATACCCAGTTAGGAAACAAACGTCAGACTCTGCTATAAATGTTCTTCGAAACAACATTTTTGCTCAACATGGCCTTCCGCAACGATTAATTACAGATAACGCCTCCATTTTCAGATCACAGAAATTTTTTTCATTTCTTTTTGGTTTAGGAATTAAGCATATCACAACCTCCCCATATAGACCTCAGGCTAATGTCGCGGAACGAGTCAACAGGAACTTAGTCACAGCTTTAAGAATTTTTCACAACCAGAACCACAAATCTTGGGATATTTATTTGCCATATTTAATGCTTGCCTTTAATTCCGCTGCTCATGAAGCAACAAAGTTCACTCCAGCAAGTATTTTCTTGGGCAGAGAGCTAACACATCCGTTACAATTTCTTTGGAACTTGGAAGCCGGAAACACAAATAAGCCGAATTTAGACACAGTATTTCAGAATCTCACTAGGGCACATAATAGGACAAAATTGCGATACGACAGAAATCGAACTCCATCTACCTTCGTAATAGGCGATAAAGTCGTGTTGTATAAGCATTCCCTTAGTAACAAAGACAAGAAGATAACAGCGAAACTTAATCACAAGTGGAAGGGTCCTTATACAATAACTCGACTTACTTCACCAGTTAATGTTGAGATAAGCTTGGACAGTGGTCCAACTCACAAACAGATTGTAAATGTTGATCAAATAAAAAAGTTTTTTCCTTCAACGTAATTAATTGATTTCATTTTTAGCACTTAAACTGTTGTGACCAATTGACCTTATATTTAAGCTTCATTTTGTAAACCCATATTATAACAGATTCTCATGTGTGGGAGACTCTCATCTGAGCAGAGCAGCGAGACATTGGCACCTGTCACCCTCAACCATCATCACTATCTCTGGGGCGACGACACATACAATAGTCACGGAGGTGCGCAGATCCACTGCACATCTACAACCAACTTGTATCCTGCTCATCGGCACGAATGACGTGAAACGCAACATCCCTCACACAGTCTCCACGCACAACATCAAGACAATATGCAACATCTTAACTTATTCAGGAAGGACAGTTTTTATTTTGACAGTGCCACAAACTCTTTTCAACAGTGAATCTAACAAGAAAATTAAGAAATTAAACCACTTCATTCAATCTTTAAACTCAAAATCGAATATTTTTATCCTCAACCTACAAACAATTTTTTCTGGTCACAACATCACAACATTGATTGAACATTTTTATCGCAACGGCAGGAAAGATGGAATTCACCTAAATCACAAAGCATTTTTTCTAATTATGAACGAAGTACAGTTTAAGTTAAGTGCAACGCAACACAATGGACTTAGTTACAACATCGCTCTGGACAGTTAGGTTTCACCAAGTTTTAGGGGTGAGTCTTCGACCGAAGTGGAACTTACAGGTATCATCGCCGTAAGAGTCCACCACCTCTACTGCTGTTGAAATTGAATTGTCAAATGTACCTTTAGTATTAAGCGCTCCTCATTTTCTGGAATTTTTAATTTTTGTGGTAGGAAATTTTTTTTTAGATCAGGGTTGGACAAAAATTAAAAAGCTTTTAGGGGGGGAAAATTGTTACATGCAAGACATTGCCAAACACGAAAACGCAAGAAACAAACAACAATGTAATCTCGACCGAGAGAATAAGCCAGGCAACCGGCGCAGTCACGTGACAGCCCGACCAACAAAACTCCTGGAAAACCGCGAAATCGCCCCATTCCTCGTAACTTGACCGCGTGCTTCACTTCGTTCTTCAAAATTAAATCGCTACTTTAAACTCTCTCAAAATTCGTCGATTTGTTTGCGGGTGCACCCCACCAACGTAATTCTATTTCGCGAATTATTAACGGGAAAGTATAAACGCGCGATTTAAATTAAATTCAATTCGGTAACTTTAAACAAATCTTGTGAGCACATTTCTTTTCAAAATTCAGGTCGAGTCAGGCATAAGTTGGGCAAAGGTAACAATTAAAGGGGATTAGTAATTTATTTAAAGTGCAAAATCATTTATCGTTATTTAGCTTATAGTGTGTTATTATTGTACATCAAATGTTTACGTAAGTAACTAGATTTAATATTGTAATTTTAGTACTTGGTCACAGTTTCTATAACATTGTAGTATATCATTGTTGACGGATATTGTATTTAAATCTTATTTGTTATATTGTTAATTCTCATATCTTTATTCACTGTTAATTCTTGAAATTTTATTGTTATATTTTTAAAACACTGTGAAATAATCTGGTGTGAACTCATCCCTTAGGAATCATATTGAAACATACAGGAAATTCAGTATTTAAAATTAAAATTGTTAAAATTGAGTATATTGTAAAGAATTATTGTAAGGGCTGTAAATCGTGCCAGTAAATTAAATCAAATCTGAGTATCAAAGGATTCATGAGTTTGGTTGATTTTACAAAATAAATAATATGCACAAATAAGCAGATAGTAGGACACTCTTATGTCATCTTCGAACTAGTCAATGTTGTGAGTACATCAAATGGATTAGTGGCAATTGTTGAAGGCTAGAGTACTGGAGGTTAGGTGGAGATAGTGTACATTATATTAAATTCCCAGGAACTCGCTTGCGGCAGTGCCACGTGCCAGTAAGTATTATTCTATACCCTGTTATGTCCATATCTCACTGCTGACTCACATTGTGTAATTTACTAAAGTGCAATTAAACTCTTCAATAATAAGTAAATAGTAAGGCCTTAAAATCCGCCAAACGATTGAATAACCTAACTTAAAGTAATTATAATTCAAGATCACCCTTTATGGCTCTTTGTTCCTCCAAAGGACATGTGACAAACTTATACTTAATAAACTGATTTCCTTCAACTATTGTTCTCATTGAAAGCAACCCACACATATTCAGAGATCCACGAAGGTTTCCCGGGCCCAGCAGCCTTCCACATCTCTGTATTAGATTTTAAGTAAGTGAGTTAATTAAGATAAAGAGTTACATTTTAGTAGTTGTCAGCTAAGAGGGTATATATAAAGCTATTTGTCATAACAACTCATAACGTATTGAGCATCCCGAGTTGGCATTCCAGTGGTCACTATTACCAAATTTCAACTCATATTTTTGAGTGTACATCACTCATAACGTATTGAGCATCCAGAGTTGGCATTCCAGTAGTCACTATTACCAATCTTCTCATATTTCTGAGTGTACATCACTCATAACGTATTGAGCATCCCGAGTTGGCATTCCAGTAGTCACCATTACCAAATGTTCTTCTCATATTTCTGAGTGTACATCACTCATAACGTATTGAGCATCCCTGTTGGAATTCCAGTAGTCACTATTACCAAATGTTCTTCTCATATTTCTGAGTGTACAACACTCATAACGTATTGAGCATCCCGAGTTGTCATTCCAGTAGTCACCATTACCAAATGTTCTTCTCATATTTCTGAGTGTAATACACTCATAACGTATTGAGCATCCCTGTTGGCATTCCAGTAGTCACTATTACCAAATGTTCTTCTCATATTTCTGAGTGTACAACACTCATAACGTATTGAGCATCCCGAGTTGTCATTCAAGTAGTCACCATTACCAAATGTTCTTCTCATATTTCTGAGTGTACAACACTCATAACGTATTGAGCATCCCTGTTGGCATTCCAGTAGTCACCATTACCAAATGTTCTTCTCATATTTCTGAGTGTACAACACTCATAACGTATTGAGCATCCCGAGTTGTCTTTAAAGTAGTGACCATTACCAAATGTTCTTCTCATATTTCTGAGTGTACATCACTCATAACGTATTGAGCATCCCTGTTGGCATTCCAGTAGTCATTATTACCAAATTTTCTTCTCATATTTCAGAGTGTACATCAATCTTAACTTTTTGAGCATCCCGAGTTGGCATTCCAGTAGTCACTATTACCAAATGTTCTTCTCATGTTTCTGAGTGTACTCATAACGTATTGAGCATCCCTGTTGGCATTCCAGTAGTCACTATTACCAAATGTTATTCTCATGTTTCTGAGTGTACATCACTCCATAACGTATTGAGCATCCCGAGTTGGCATTCCAGTAGTCACTATTACCAAATGGTTGTTCAATCTGTTCTTGATGCTTTGCTGTGTTTTGTTAACGTGTCAACAGCTGTTAAATGTACAATTCAACTGATTATTATTATTCTATAATATTTAAATGAAGCTTTGAAGTTCTATGGACGTAGCCTAAAATTCATAGAATTTGCACCTCACCATTCTAAATTCACACATTAAGCATAAAAATCTCCCCCTTATAAAAACCCCGCTTGTGTATTAATACATAGGATGTTAAAAATAAAACCATATTTAGTAAAACTTAACAGATAAACTGAAGTAAAGTAGTGTTCTTCATAGTAAAAAATTCACTTTCTTATCATCCCTGGGTTATCTAATACCTCCTAACTAAAACATAACCATTTAATGGAACTTTTCTGCAGTTAGACTTACTCGTATCATTTGCTATTTACAAAATGAGAGGTACAAATAATTTGAAGGGTTACAACCGCTTTCCATAAATCGTTTGTGAACTCTGTTAAAAAAATGCCACTGTCAGTTAATTAAAACAAATTAGTTTACGTTATAGTTGACTGCCTTTCAATGCAAGGGTTTCATAGTAAAAATGATAACAATATTTACTTTTCCTTTAGATATATTAGGATTTTTTTCTTTAATAGGTGGTAGTGATTATCTTCCTTTTAATTTATGAGACCCTGTGTAATTCTTTGTACATTTTCCAATATTATTTTATAATTTTGGATACTTTAAATTAGCTATAATCTAATTATATATATATATATATATATATATATATATATATATATATTTGTAGATAAATATTACATCACTCCATAACGTATTGAGCATCCCGAGTTGGCATTCCAGTAGTCACTATTACCAAATAGTTGTTCAATCTGTTCTTGATGCTTTGCTGTGTTTTGTTAACGTGTCAACAGCTGTTAAATGTACAATTCAACTGATTATTATTATTCTATAATATTTAAATGAAGCTTTGAAGTTCTATGTACGTAGCCTAAAATTCATAGAATTTGCACCTCACCATTTTAAATTCACACATTAAGCATAAAAATCTCCCCCTTATAAAAACCCCGCTTGTGTATTAATACATAGGATGTTAAAAATAAAACCATATTTAGTAAAACTTAACAGATAAACTGAAGTAAAGTAGTCTTCTTCATAGTAAAAAATTCACTTTCTTATCATCCCTGGGTTATCTAATACCTCCTAACTAAAACATAACCATTTAATGGAACTTTTCTGCAGTTAGACTTACTCGTATCATTTGCTATTTACAAAATGAGAGGTACAAATAATTTTAAGGGTTACAACCGCTTTCCATAAATCGTTTGTGAACTCTGTTAAAAAAATGCCACTGTCAGTTAAATAAAACAAATTAGTTTACGTTATAGTTGACTGCCTTTCAATGCAAGGGTTTCATAGTAAAAATGATAACAATATTTAGTTTTCCTTTAGATATATTAGGATTTTTTTCTTTAATAGGTGGTAGTGATTATCTTCCTTTTAATTTATGAGACCCAGTGTAATTCTTTGTACATTTTCCAATATTATTTTATAATTTTGGATACTTTAAATTAGCTATAATCTAATTATATATATATATATATATATATATATATATATATATATATATATATATATATTTGTAGATAAATATTAACGACAAGTATTAGTAATATTTATTAGCGTCCAGACCAGGCGAACGTAATAGTTTCGGTTCTGTGTTTGTTTTACAAAGCAAAAACAATGGAAAATGTGTTAACAAGCAAACGTAATTTAATATGTGGAACACAACAGCTCGTTTCAGTTCCGTATGTCATAAAAAAGTATGTGTGAAGAATTGTTATTTCAGTTGGTAGTAACAGTATGACGATTATCATAATTTGCAGATTTTGCAAATACATTTTATGTTGTTTTTATTTTATACCGGAAGGCTGTCCTATAAATAATGTATAACTATGAATATTTTTACTGAACTGTCCTCCAAACTGAAGATGGAATGCTTATAATGTTGCCTGTGATCGCAGTAAAGCTAATATACCTTTGGATTGTTTTAAACGACTGACTCCGTTGATTCTCTTCGTAATTAGTTTAGCATACTGCATAATAAGAAGCATTAAACTGCTTATATTTTGTAGGCTGAAATCCCATTTCAAACCAAAGATTTATGTATTTCTCTTATCAAGGTTTATAATTAAATATTGAATGTTATTATTTTAAATTGAAGTTTTTATTACGTTTGTCATTTGTTAAGGGAATAGTAGAAAGTACAAATAAACTATAAATCCCAAGTGTATAAGTGAAAAAATAGCATAAGAGAGGGCTTTACGTTCCAGTTCTATTTCTATCTGTTTTCCCCTAAAGACTAACTTTAACAATAACTATCAAAGCCGGGCCTACATCAACGGATTATTAAAATCGTTGATTTATGGTTAATTTTAAAGAGAAACAAAATTAACTAGCAATTTTAGTGAGCTGAATGTTTATATCACATATCGTTCACCCATAAAATATCGTAAATATTGTTTTTTAACGATTATTCTTTTGAATATAAAAATTTTATGATTGAAATCGCTAGTATTTTTTTTAATGTGCCATAAATCAACGATATCGGATAATCCGTTGAGACTATGAAAGTTAACATTGGTCTTTTGGGGTAAGGGGTCAGAAAGGCGAAATGTATCATGCCTGGAGTGCTCGCTTACGCTGCGATCTTCTGGTGTTTACTAAAACTAATATATTTGTATCAGTCTAAGCAATAAAATTGAAATTTCTTCTTAGGAGAAGTTTTTAGTTGTCCACTAATTACTCACACAGCACATCAATAGTGCCTAACTGATTTAAAATGAAGACATTTGTTAAATAAAACAAAGATCGAATTTGATATCGTATTTTTTTAATACTTTCAGCTCGATTAAGTGTATCGTTCACATCGACTTGAAATTCTCCTTCTATATAAGATTTTAGGTGAATTCGGTAGATTTTTCATGAAACACGATTATATACCGCGATACGGAAAATGTCTTTCCAAAACAATATAAAATCCATTACGAATATTTTAATTTTGTAAATGGCTCATTTCCACATCTAGAAAATTTATTTAAAGGGGGGGGAATGAAATTATCCTTTTGCATAGCTCCAATTGATAACTTGGGTATTCACATTTATCAGTCAACTGAGCCTTTAAAATTATTACTGTTTCCGTCCTTGTGCATTTTAGCGAAGAAGCTATAGGGAAGAAGCTATTACCATAGAAAAATAAACCTGGTTTATTTTTCTATGCTATTACCGTAGGTCTCATGGTAAGACTTAAGCCCAAGACCATGATAACTTTTTGTTTTGAGGTCCCCTGATGCCAAAAACACTATTCGTTCAAATTTATATATATATGTATATATATATTATATATATACATATATATATATATATATATATATATATATACATTCATATATATATGTGTGTGTGTCCGTTAACACGATAGCTTGAGTAACAAAGGTTCGATTTTGATGAAATTTGGCTCAAATGTGTAAAATGACATTCATGACTTTAAGTTCGAAAACCAGAAAAATCGGACCATGGAAAGGGGGGTTTATGGGGTTTTAGATTTTCCAAAAATCAGTTTTTTGCATTTTTCACCCTAAAATTTTTAAAAAACTTAATTTTGGTGTTAACCATGTTATAGAGCTTAAAAAAAACAAATAATTTAGTATTTTGAATTATTAACCTAGGTTAAGTGGTTGCGGATAAACTCCAAAAAAACCTGCTCATAAAATCTCCCATGTTAATCTTAGGGGAAAAAGGTTTTTGGCTTTTCCTCAGTTTATTTTAATGTAAACTTCACATTTGCTTTTACCACTCTGTTCAGTTCCACAAAACAATCATTTTGGTGTTTAAATTGTGATTCTACGCCCAACCGTTGCAGAGATATTTAAAGTGCTAAACACAGTACGTTGTCCAATGTTATCCTTATGGAGAATAAATAAAATTTGATATCTCCATTATTAATGAATGTATATTGATGAAACTTGGTGTGTGGCTTCAAGTAGTACTGGTATATTGATATTTGCACAACAAATTTATTTTTTGTTGATTATTCCCGTAGAAGCAAACCTCCGTACTCAGCCCCCATGTTATTCTTATGGAGAATAAGTAAAATGTACTGACTCCCTTAATTATGAACATAAATTAATAAAACTTGGTATGTAGCTTCACTTGGTTGAGTTATATTGATAATTATATAAAAAGCCATTTTTCTGTTCCTTGTTGCAGCAAACCTGCTTTCTCAGCCCCCATGTTATTCTTATGGAGAATAACTAGAATATCATATATCGCTTATTTATGATTGAATATCGATGAAACTTAGTATGTTGCTTCGCCTAGTTAAATTCTATTTATATTTGCATAAAAACCAATTGTTTCTGTTCCTTGTTTCAGCAAACCTACATACTCATTACCAATGTTATTCTTATGGAGAATAATTAAAATCGCTTATATGTGAATATATTTTTATGAAACTTGGTTTGCGGCTTTATGTGGAATTCAGACAAATATTATGCATTGGAAATTTGCTGAGTCCGCAGGTTTGCTGCGACGGGGGTATTTCTTTATACCCGAATTTTCAATCAGCTTTTTGATATATTTTATTGTTTTTATACCCTAATGTGTTTAATATTAGATTTTAAGGTAATAGCTTTATAAGTGAATTCATAACTGTAAAAATATAATTATTACAATGATTTTATGAAATTCAAAACTGATTTATTTAAATAACGTACTCAGCATGTCTTTTAGTGTTCTTTTCCTCGTATCTTGTTTTAATGATGCATTCAATTAGATTTCTATTAAAAAAATGAAGAATTATATAATATTTTGATGTAAATTGTATTGTAATTTTTGTTTAGAAATTTTAGATTTTAAATTACCTGGAATAACTTTGAAACAGGTTATCTGCGCGTATTTATAAAATATCAAATTGCTATATCAACACTTCAAAACATTCTAAACGCTATTTTATAAAAGGGATAAAGGTTGAATGCAACTAGTATGATGGCCTAAAACCTATAAATTAAGGTTTTAAAATTAGATACTTTCAAGTAAATGTTTAAATTTATATTTTGTTAATTTTCTTTATATTAAAATATCTACACTTTAAACAATCCTTGCAATATAGAATACCTGTTTTAATGGTGTATTCATTCCGTACGATTTCACTGACTTCCCTCTGCAAAGGCTGTTAGAACCATTGCTGGTGGCATTGTTTAACTGTCATTTAGAGTTTGCCATTTTTTGGGTCTTTGCATGTCAATTTTGTACCTCTTAACTCTTACCTACAACCTTCAACGTCCAATCAACAAATACTCAGTATATAAAACATTACAAAAGCACCGTTAAAACCGTTGAGAGTTAAAAACCTGCAGTTTTTGCTAATAGGAGAAATCCCTTGCAAAGCATATGCGTAAACATCAACGTAAACTACCGAGGATAAAGCACGCATATTTTAATTTGAAATTCCATCAGATAAAAATAAATCCTTTTTCAATGTAAGACTTGTAAAATCACATCTCTTTAGAAGACCAAGGACAGAATCGCAATCAGTATATCTTTGTACAACTGATTGACTAATTGAATGATAACGTTCCTAGGAATAAATACATTTCATTACAAACAATTTAACAGATTGATTGGGTAGATTAGCTAGACGTGCGATTGTAATTAGGTTTTCTGTATTTTCTCAAAATTGTAACAGGAGCAAATCGGGTATGGTCGTATACCAAAGAGATGTTAGTTTCCCCCTTGCACATTTCAACTCTTGACTGGTTGGGGAATTAAATTGGTCTATTCATTTTCTGATTTAAAAATTGCCTTTATTATTATATTTAGGACGTAGATTATGAATTTATTTTTACACTTTCTTCTCATTGTCTTAAGAGAGAGTTAATTTATATTTGTATTTTGTGCAAGTCTCAACGTTAACTATTGTATGCGAGTATGCGAATATTATAACTTATCCATATTTGCGCAGCTTTCAGGCATATGTTACGTGGATTTAAATCTACTTAAAATAGTCTTAAGGTGGTTAATAAATAAATTGTAATGGAGGAAAATAAAATTGGACATTGGAGTAGTATGTTATTTTTCTCGATAAGTTTATTGAAACATAACACCTGCCCATCTTACTGGAAACTAAAAGATTTAGTTTATTTTCAATCCAAATAAGTTCACGGAACCATACTATGAAACAGATATACGAGACTATAATATTGAGAATATTTATTTCCTATTCTAATTTAAATAAAGTAATTATAGTATGTGAACAAATTAAACATCAAACTTCAACTTAGATTAAGTAAATAAGCAAGACTCAACAATGTGGAGTAGAAGAAACCTTAGTTCGATATTTGTTCTATTTATATATTTATAAATTTAATTTTTTTTTTCATTTATTCATATTAAGATATTAAGATATTTATTAATTTTTTATATAAACTCATGTATTCATGTTTTTATAAATTTTGTATTGCCATTTGTTTATTTTTTAATTCGTTAACTATCAATAGCTGCAACAACAGAATAAAAAACGCCATTCAAAGTAAAATAAAAAAACAATTTTATATTACTGCTATTCTTTAACAGAACTCCGATTTATCATGGTTTTTGACAACATTGTTTGGACGAGTACAGAAGCAAACAACATTATACCGGTAAATCCCAACACAGACTGAATCCCACCATTAGCAGCAATGTTCCTTGGATCCGGGCTAGAGCCTGTGATGTGCCGTCACCTCACGTACAGCTGTATAGCAAGCAACTCCGGCCCCTTGTCGTTGGAAATCGTATTGATGTATAAGTTATAAACGGACACTTGCACACTGCATGTAGCAAATAAGCCATCATCGGAAAACATGCTTTAACGAATAATAGAAATAGAATAAATTTTGCATAAGTTATACAAAAGCAGCTTTTGGAACCGAATTTATTGGTTTACAGAAAATCAACTAGTTGTCACGTTTCAAATATGAACAACAGTAATACAGATATACTCGTTGTTTAAGCTTCAATTTTGTTTTTTAAAGAGGTGGGAATCCGCTTACGTGCGATCTGTGGGCCTCGTCTTTTATAGTTGAAGAATAATTATCATTTATATATATATATATATATATATATATATATATATATATATATATATATATATATACTAGGTGTACGCTCATTCCTCGCGTATAAGGATAATCGAAACACATGATCAAACTTAAATCGAGTCTCATAACAAATTCAAGATCTAATTTGAGTAACATCATCAGAATACATTCCGGTATCATTTAACTGCCACCAGAATCCGGGTTTTACGTCTATATAGCTATAGCCATATCACTTCAACCCCAAAAACCACTTATCGCCAGTAAGTATCACACTGGCTCTCAGAGCGAAAGGTCGCAGGTTCGGATCCCGTCACAGACCTAACTTTTTATCCATAGGAAAATATTAATACATTTATCACTTGTTTTTATCAAAGAAAATGTTGTATAAATCTGTAAATTTATTTATTATGAAAATAAATTGTAGGTTTCAGGCATGGTTTGTTGTTAGGATTGGCATGGGTGAGTTATCGTAGTACAAACAGAGTATTTTGGGCTAGGCAGTGACTTTAGTAGTGTGATTAATTTAAGTTTTAAGAGAACAATGAGTTTCCTAAATGATCTAATTTTACAATTTCTATAGGCCTAGTCAAAATATCCTTAAGGATTCGTCAGGTCTAGATATTAAGATGACAAAATGAGATTTCAATATATTGTTTCAAAAGCCTAGGCTATAATGAAATTAAATATTATTTCATGATAATGAAATTTCATGATAACCCATGAATCTTAAACATGGGTTGGTCCAAGACCGTACATGAAACTTCTAAAGTGGCAAGTAGCCTAAGTGAATAGGCCTACATTTCATAGCCATATGTCCAAGTTTATGATGAAAACAGCTCACTGTATTCCAAACCTAGGATATATTAAATCATTTCAGATAACCTGTAAAAAAGGCTTTGTTTGGTTAGAATAGTTTAAAGCTTATGATTTTGTTTGTTACAACATTTCTGGTAATGTGTTTAAAGTATTTTACAACAGTTTTATTACCAGTTTAATGTCGGCTTACTCTTACTGTAATCCAACCCTAGGCTATGTCAAATCATTCAAGATAACCTTCCAAAAAAGGCTGTTAGGTTAGAATTGTCTATAGCTTTTATTGTGGTTAGCCTTACTTGTAATGTATTTTAGGTAATGTAGAACATTTGTATTATAAATTTAGTGAAAATATAACCCAGCAAATAATTTTCCTACTAAATAAATTTAAGGTTGGTCGCTTACTGTGACTAACTTGATCAAAGCCTTCTAGACAAATTGAGGCTTTGTACTTTTTACAGATTACAATCACAATATTACCAATTGTCTAAGAAAATGTAATAAAACAAACTATTCTATAAGTTAAGTTAATATCTCAGTATCTACTGTCATCAATTTTGAAAAGTTATTTTAGAGTTTTTCGATCTGCCACACGCGTCGTCTGCCACTGTTACATGTCGCCTCGCCACCGACGACTGACGATTTTTACACAGAGTAGGCATACTAAAGGAATATTAACTGTATGGATATTTTTTTAATAACATACACTTAATAATTTTATAAATTAAGAAAAATGCTCACAACTTAAAAATATACTTCGATTTATCTCTCTTGTGTGTTTTTGTTGTTGTGAAAAACCTTTTGTTATCCAGTATAACAAAGTATGCTCTAGTAAACTAACTATTGTTACTCTGTTGTTTAAACATAGACGTCGGCTAAATTTTAACGATTCAAGTACCACTTAAATGGCTTCCAATGTTATTCTTACGAAGAAAAAAATCAATTTGGTTTTAAGATAATTTTATTAATACTGAACGAAATTATCTGAATAACGAACTCGACCTAGATTTTGTACTGTTACGTTTATCTGGAAAATTTGAGGTTTAATTGTGGAGGCGTTCTTGAGTTGTTTTGGTCACAGACACGTCAGTTGAGTTGATTCTCTTACCAGTATAAGCAGTAAAGTTATGTATAAGGATAAACTTCACTTCGTTCGATTATCCAATTATATGTCTGAAGAGACAATATGGTTTCAGTAGAAATACGCCGGAAGAGGCAATATGAGTGAGGTATAGCTATTGAAGAAAGAGGGGGCAAAATCCAAATGCCGCTCCCCACCTACTATACGATGTGAGCAGTAAGAAAAGACACAGTCGACTAAGTGAAGCAGGTAAGAACGGCCGCTATCTGTTTCGCGATCTGTCGTCCTGTACTCTTCATTCGTTTCACAAGCTTGTTGCCCTCCTCGGACTTGTTTTTCACCTTACTTCAGGGAGAGTCCCATGTTTCTGATCCAGCGCGCTGAGACCCGCAATGCTGAGAGAAAGGACTATCTACTTTTCTTTGGTAGCACTGCCTGTGGCGTCACCTTTCTTCTTTCTTTGGCTTTTCCACTGGCCAGAGCTCGCTGTGGAGGAAGCAGTGAGTTTATTTTTCTCAAACCTTGTGCTTATGGTCCGACTCTCCGCATTTGTATTAGAGAGCGGACCGATCCACCCCAGGGACTCGCTGCGTCGGTGCCCGTATCCCAGGCACTTGATATACCGTATAAATACGGTCGTCATTCACGGCACGGAGCAGACAAAACACAACCGTAGGTGGCGGGGTTTATCGTAATTTGTATAAAATTAAAATTACAGAAACGTATGCAAGTTGAGTGATTGTACTAAATGGTTCTACAGTATCTTTTTTTAATAATTCGTCGCAACTATCATCACCGTGGTGGTTTTATTGAAAAATACCGGGGGACCGAGTCATGTTCGGTGTTTGGTTCCGCAGAAGAGACATTGAATTTGTTTTATTTCAAATACTCGTTCATTTTCAATATGAGCTCGTTCGCTACGCTCACTCGCCTATCGAAAAAAGAGTTTGAGTTGCCATTCAAGTAGTTTTTCAATTTCCATTATTAGACTTGCCATTCAAGTAGGTTTTTTATTTCAATAATGATAGATAGCTGTTTACAATATTTTAAGTTACATAAAAATCAAACAGCTGATTTAATGGTTTGTTTTTGTTATTCATAGTAACTGGTGTTATGATTTTAAACTCCTAAGCCGAAACTATCCCAAATAATTCTAATCCAAAAACCGGAGAAACCAGCAGACCAAGTCTCATCATACAGACCTATTAGCTTACTCCCTGTTGTTTCAAAATTGTTCGAAAGAATCCTCTTAACACGTTTACAATCTGCAATTGAGGATTGTAATGGATTGCCAAATCACCAATTCGGGTTTAGATCTCTGCATTCTACAGTGCAGCAACTTCATAGAGTGGTCGATACAATTGCGTCTGGACTTGAAAGCAAAAAATATACGAGTGCTGTTTTTCTAGACATAAGTGCCGCCTTCGATAAGGTGTGGTATCCTGGTCTACTATCAAAATTAAGAATTCTTCCACCCACTTACTATTTGATTCTCCGTTCTTATTTAGAAGATAGATTTTTTATGGTGAAACAAGGGTCAGATTTTTCAGATTACAAGCCAATATTAGCCGGTGTTCCTCAGGGCTCCTTATTATCTCCTCTTCTTTACAGTATCTACACAGCTGATCTCCCTGAAACTGGAAATACAAAGATCGCCACATTTGCTGATGACACTGCCATTCTAAGTTCATCAGAAGACCCCATTGAAGCTAGTAACAATCTCCAAAATCACATTAACGTCCTAAGTAATTGGTTAAAAAATTGGAGAATAAAAGTTAATGCAACAAAGTCGTCACATGTCACATTCACACTAAGGAAAGGTGAATGCCCTCCTGTACACATTGACAACAACAGAATCCCTCAAAGTAACGAAACACGTTATCTTGGTCTCCATCTAGACAAGCGATTAACATGGAAGACACACGTAACAAAAAAGATAACTGCTCTCAAATCAAGAGCTAAGCAACTTTATCGACTACTCAATTTCAATTCAAAACTACCTACTAAATCAAAATTACTATTGTACAAAACTCTTCTAAAACCAATATGGGCTTATGGTATTCAAATTTTTGGTTCAGCAAAATTTTGTCACTTAAAGAAAATTCAAACCTTTCAATCTAAAATGCTTCGCTTAATTTCTGGCGTTCCCTACTATGCAAGTAACAAGACACTTCATACAGACTTTAAATTGAAATTTGTTCACGAAACAGCAAAAGAATGCTATCAACTATTCTTCAACAAACTTGATGGTCACTCAAATCCTTTGATTCAAGAACTCCACACACCGACACTTCCTGGCATCCTTCAGAGAAGATTAAAAAGAAACTGGAGCCGAGATCTTCTAAGATGACTGTAGGCATAGAAGAGTAAAACAATACGTGTCAGAAGAAACCTTTGAAAATCAGTTCAAAAAAGGAAGACTACTGAGCCTACTTTTTAATATTATTTGTTCATTTTTTTTAGAATAATTATTAGCACATTTGCTCGTTGTATGTAATTTTACAGTTGCAAATAAAGAATGAAAGACAAAAAAAAAACTCCTAAGCCCCTAACTCCTAATTTCCAATTTTCATATGAGTTGTTTAGAAAAATACGAGTTTTCCTGTGGTAGTGGTTTTCACCAATCAATTTTTTAGATCCAAAAGCCCCTAATCCCAAACTTTCAGCAAAATCCTTCCACTGGATCTCGAGAAACATTTTGCAAACAAACAGACATAGCTCGTATTATAGTATATTTATAATATAATTAAAATAATATCTTGCAGTTATTTGGAGCTTACAGATTTTAGATGAATTAATTGGTTTTATTTCCCACTATAAAACTGAGGAATTTATGTTTACTTTTGAGAGCTTCCTATCGCTAAGGAAGTTATACAAAAGGAATATAAAATATTTTTAAAACCTCCATTTTGATTCTCTGGTCTAGTATGACAGTACTTGAATGTCAAATACTGATTGTTCAAATTACCAAAACTAAATAAGCCATGTGACCGATAAATTAATTCTTTAATAGGACATGATTCTTACGAGTATCCTAATTATTTGTAAACTTCGTACTGTATTTTATTTGTTATAGTGCATGAGACGTTTAAAAAATTAATTTAAATAAGTACGCCAATAATTTTAACCCCAGCAGTTGGAAGAACAAGTTGTACAGTTTTAATTTTTAATACAAGCCTACTGTGTTTTATTTTAAGAGAATCTGACGAATAACTTTAGAACATTTCTAAGTATCTATACACAAAAGTTGATCGTCGGGTTTAAGGGCGGTTTCTAAAATGTTTTCTTGAAAGTACTACCCCAATTTCTATTTTTTTTTTAGTTTTTATATAATGGAATTTGATGTAACTGACTAAATAAAAAATATTTTTAATTTTTTTAATAGTTTTATTATTCTAGGCTTTCATATCCATGGACTTTAAACCGTTTATAAACTGTGTAACAATTTAATGGCGATGGTTTTTACACACTTAGTAATAGCTGTACACTTAAGTAGGTTTGTATTTGTATTGTGTAGTTGTCCGCATACCAAGTTATCCCATTACACGAGTCACATCAACAAACCTGTCACGTCTAACACTAGTTAACATACACGAGAGGCCTTTAACAGATGACGTCTTGAGCATTTGAATAATACGCTACACAGTCGGAAGAGAATGGGAGGAAATTATCAGCGTTTTAAATAAATCTCAAAGGTTTTGCAATACCATAACAACTCTTTTGGAATTCTCTGTTTTAGTCTACAGAACAATCAACAAATAAAATTCAAAAAAATTAATAAAAACTGGATTTAGTGAAACCCACTTTGATGGACAAAATGTATCTAAATAATTGAGTAAGAAACTTCTTAGAATTTTAATTACACGTTTTTAATAATTATGAAATCGCTAGTTTAAAATCAAAATCTCATGTGCATACAACAATAGTATTCGTAAGTGAAAGAACTGAAATCTACCCTGCGAATCATATTACTTCCCATAGGTGCTTATAACATTTTCTAACACACTTATGAAAGAAATATGGAATTTTATAATAAAAGTTAAATTATAGTAACAAATGGCGTACGAATAAGGTTGATTCGATATTGCTTGGTTTGTGGATTGATCCGATATTGCTTGGTTTGTGGATTGATCCGATATTGCTTGGTTTGTGGATTGATCCAATATTGCTTGGTTTGTGGATTGGTCCGATATTGCTTGGTTTGTGGATTGATCCGATATTGCTTGGTTTGTGGATTGATCCGATATTGCTTGGTTTGTAGATTGGCCCGATATTGGTTGGTTTGTGGATTGATCCAATATTGCTTGGTTTGTGGATTGACCCGATATTGCTTGGTTTGTGGATTGATCCGATATTGCTTGGTTTGTGGATTGATCCGATATTGGTTGGTTTGTGGAACTCATTTTCCTATTGTGTGACTAATTAATTACTCTCCTTAAAATAGCATGGATTTTTAAAGTGCGTCATATTACTTATATATAAAATATTATCCATTTTTTATTATTTCTGTAAATAATATTATACAATTACAAATTATTATAAAATAGCTCAATAGCGTTTCAAACTATTCATATAATACATGAGAAACGTTAGGTTATTAAAACACGTTGTTTATACCTTCATATTAATAATTTAACTTCCATCCAGACGCGCAATGTATGTTGAGCTTTGTTACAGTAAACTTAATTCTAAAAAATATCCAAATAATGCCCAAGAAATTATTCCGTTTAGCAAAATAGTTCTACCTTTTTTTGAATCTCGGATATTTAACTTTATATCATTTAGGGTAAGTTCAAAAATACGATCTCGGATTTGCAGTAACGAAAGATTCAAGGATTTTTGTGGTATGTTGTTGACTTTATCACTGTTATTTTTACCATCCAGAATGTTTGTTTACGAGCCATTGCCGACGAACGCAATGACGAGAGCTTTGGTGACAAACAAACATACGGAATGTGACAAACTCCTAACACTATCCTAACATTTGCACCATCAACAACAAGACTCAGCACTGCACACCGAGTACAATTCTTTTTGGCGGGCGAAGTGAACAATTTAAACAGTTCTAAAACATCTGCCATTTTCTTGATATTATATGGAACCCTTTAAATATGCATGAATAGGTTTTTTCCTGTAAGCACTGAATAAAAGAGAACTCTGAATAGGAAACAAAGGTACAACATAAATAAGGAGAAAATACCAAATTTTAAAACATTGTATGAGAAAATATCAAAACTGAAAATAAAAGTTTTAAAACCCGTGTTTGTTTAAAGGTCGATAGGAAATTCTTGGTTTATTTCATGTTGGTGTTTTATAATATTTTGATAATGAAAAACTATGTATTTTGCGATACTATGAATTAATTGGATTTAGATCATATTCTGCCAGTTGTTTCAATTTTTACTATATCACCATCACACTAAAAAACAGCTTCAGTTCTGTAATTTTACGTCATGTGAAATAAACAAAATTAAAAGAACTTTCCCAGTTGATGGATTTAATTTTATTCATAAAGCCTGTCAGACGTTGGATTTTTCAGTTGATTTGCTCCAAAGGTAAGGAGAAAACAAAGTAACAAGAAGCTGTTAGTAGGATAAACAAGTAACTGCTCGACTGCCGAAGGTTTCTATCATTATTTAACAAGTTTTTAACTAATAATTACTGGCTGGTTAAAATCAGTTTAATTTTATTATATTAAGATCGGATTACTCTAACTTTAAGAGGGAGAGGGGAAATCAATTAACTCGGATGAAGACGACCACAGCGTCGGATGAAGACGACCACAGCGTCGGATGAAGACGACCACAGCGTCGGATGAAGACGACCACAGCGTCGGATGAAGACGACCACAGCGTCGGATGAAGACGACCACAGCGTCGGATGAAGACGACCAAAGCGTCGGATGAAGACGACCACAGCGTCGGATGAAGACGACCAAAGCGTCGGATGAAGACGACCACAGCGTCGGATGAAGACGACCACAGCGTCGGATGAAGACGACCACAGCGTGGAGGATTTTTAGGTTGGGGGTCGGAAACATTAATAACTGATTATGTATATAGTTTAAAAGTGACCTGAGTTCAGAGTTAGCCTAATGAAATTTATAGATTTACTTATTTTGCTGACTAATGCAATTTGTATTTTTTCATCTGGCTAAATAAAAGTGAATTCGTTATTTATTTATTCGTTGTTATTCGTTCGAAACTTACTTTAAAATATAAATAGTAATTTTTAATTCTTACTTAACACGATACCCGATACATAGAGATTATAATGTAATTCAATAATACAACCATAGAACAAATAATACAGTATTGTTATTATTATTATTAATGTATTATTTATTCTATGATACAAGGTTCAGTGAAATGTTAAAATTTAAATAATTTTAGTGTTTAACTGACAAAAATCGCTTTTAATTCCTTTTTTTATTTTCAGTACAATACAAGTTTGTTTAAAAACATTAAATTATGTTTGAAGGAAAAATTTCTTCAACTCACACCTAAAACTATCAAAACAAGGCTAGTCGATACAAATAGATTAAATTTGGGTAAGCAATAAGATGTAATCATTTTATTGGTTCACCTTCTCACCTTCACCTTCATGTGTTCATACTGCGATACAACCAAAGAAAGTTATACCAACATGTGCTTAAGTCATAACTACGGAGAAGCCCCTAGATTTATGAGGTCTTTATCATTTAAATATGTCTGTAATATAATTGTAATGCAATTTTTGGTTAAGTATCAATGAGTTTGTTCTATAGCAAATACGGTTTATAAAACATTATGAACAATATAATAAAAAAAAATTCTTAGTAGGTTTTTGTTAATGAAGCTGTAGTTACAAATTTATAAAGTGCAAGGAACGTGTTGCTACATCCTGAGTAGCAATAACGACACTTGTAATTTATTAGGCATTTCAAACTGTTTGTAACACAACAACAAACTCCTTTGGTTTTTAATTATAACTAGTTATAAACTAGTAATTAGTTTAAAGATGTATACTGATGGTCGTAATTCGATGATTCACATACATATTGACAAGCCATACATATTACTACCATTAGTTGTGATAACGGGTACGCGTACATGTATGCATCTGAACTGGGTTAGTGTATTACGTGGGCTACGAGAGTATTACCAATGGCTACATAATGTAGTCATTGGTATTACACTCAGGACCTTCCTATAAACAACTCATGATAATACCCATCGGTAATTAAAGATAACGAAATACAAAACAAATGTTGTCTAAGTGTGAAATCTGATCGTTATATCTGATAGCAAAAATATTGCTTTGATTTTAAAGACCAAGGGGATTTCTTTGCTTTAATTATAAAAGTAAACCTTTTCTCCGAAAACTGTTTATTTAAGTTTAAGCCGTCTGAAGTGACTATCAAAAACTGAATAGGCTAATCATGAAATCAAATCATGGTAGTTAAGATAATGTATTTTGACCAAGTAAACGTTTGTTTTACATTTACATGTGATCTTAATAGATAGACCAATATTGCGTTCTGGTAGTCATATTAGACGAGGAAAACCCGAAACTAATTGAAAACCATAACATTATTAGCTAAATCAGTCTCCCCTTATACCATGTAAAGGATGATGCATCATTTTACTCAAGATCACCTTGCTTAGTTTCAACATAATGTAAAAAGGTTTTTTTTCACTATCTTTATCATGCGATATTTGCATTTACATATCTAAGTGTGTTTTACATTATAATGGGGTTTAAAATGAACAGTGGATGTAAATCAGTTTTTTTAGAAAAGTTAAGCCAAAACAGGTAAAACAAATTCAAGGACTATTAATTTATAGAATTTTAAACTAAATAATTTATTGATTAGCGCGATACGTGTCGTTACTGTTAAAATAGATAAAATCTCTGACTGGGCCTGACGACGACAGGTGTAACAGGAAGAAATTAATCACCTTTTACCATTATTTGTGTATATTTACCATTTTTTATATAAATATAGCATAAGTGTAAATATATTTTGTGTGTTAGACGAAGTTTATTTTATCTACTTAGTTTTGAACTGAAATAAATTAACAATAGTTTATTAAATAAACTTTGAAATGGTTATTGTTTCCAGTGAAGATACCCAGAAAACCACAACTATAACAACTGTTAGTTACAATATAACCATTTAACTAATTTGTATAATTTGAAAACTCTAATTACATTTTATAATTATTTCTTTCCTTAAACAAATTCACCTTTTTACCGAATCTGAACAACTTTACCTCAGTTGATTAACGAAGAACGTGAGATGTGTCTGTGGCCACATTAGAGTCGCTGCTGGCGATTGGTTCAGTTTCATCTCCCCAGCCGAATACATCCACGGTTTGTCTGATTGGCTGGGACGTGGGGAAACTGCGGATCATCGGCTGATGTCATTTACTGCCTCTCAAGACACGTAACTCACCCCTCAGCCCTACTGCAATGCATCGTCTACTCTCATCTAACTCACGACCTCGTTTTGGTTGAACAACTTTACCTCAGTTGATTAAC
The DNA here is from genome assembly GCA_963675035.1 of Allygus modestus. Classification (NCBI taxonomy): domain Eukaryota; kingdom Metazoa; phylum Arthropoda; class Insecta; order Hemiptera; family Cicadellidae; genus Allygus; species Allygus modestus. Next base: position 95,896,795 of record OY776117.1, read on the forward strand.
GAAGAACGTGAGATGTGTCTGTGGCCACATTAGAGTCGCTGCTGGCGATTGGTTCAGTTTCATCTCCCCAGCCGAATACATCCACGGTTTGTCTGATTGGCCGGGACGTGGGGAAACTGCGGATCATCGGCTGATGTCATTTACTGCCTCTCAAGACACGTAACTCACCCCTCAGCCCTACTGCAATGCATCGTCTACTCTCATCTAACTCACGACCAAGTTTTGGTTGAACATCTTTCGTTTCATAAAAATAAATTATTTACTCATTATTTATGATTGAGCGGTGTTTAAAAGGGCGGATCGACTGCTGATATTGGCTTTTAGGATCAGGGAGGCTGACTTATTCTCAGTTCATTGATTATAAGTTGTAAAACAAATTTAAATTTCAAACTAATATTTAAATCATTTCACACTATTTAATCTTATAATTAGATATCAGATCCTCCAATTTAGTAAAATAACATTAAAGTTATCAGTAAAGTATATACTCGTAGCGAAACGTTATTGACAATTTCAAATCCCAACCCATCAGACATAATATGTTCTTATGTTTTAAGTCTGATTGTGTATTTGCCTTTAATTGACGTTGATGAGTAAAAGTTGGTTTGATCATTTGAGTCTCTTAGTTGATACCGGTTTATTGAGCAAGGTACCTCAATCACCTCCTCAATCATCTCAATTGCGTGGAAATTAGGTTCAACCAACATTATGTTACCGTTACGCGAGGAACATAAAAGTTAGAAAACCATAGAGAAGTTACATAAGCACTTGACATTCAGGCGGTATTTTGACCTCACTACATGCATGAAGAATCCAAGGTGATAAACTCCCTCATTTGTTACTTAAGCGGTTATTATGAACTCACTTAAATGATTTACTTACTCTATTCTTTTGTCTGTGATCCTTAGAAAAATGTTGTAAAGGTTTTAAGATAAAAGATTATATTATGATATATATTAAGATTTAGGTTATCAGGTAGTTTATTCGTGGAAATGATCACACATTTAAACAGACCGTTAAGCTGGTTTAGCTTTTTTGCTTGTCTACCTCAGTGGCAATTTTGTATCTCACGTTGTTAGAGGACGACGGTCCAAACATCTCAAAGTCACCTCGCTATCCTAACGATTAGCGTCTTGGACTTCGGTGCAAGAGGTCACGAGTTCGATTCCCGGGGGCCCACAAGACTTTGAGAGGTTTGGACCGTTGTCCTCTAACAACATTACATACCAAATGCCCCTGGCGTAGACAGCAAAAAAAGGAAAAAAATAAAGTAATGTGGGCGCTTCGAGATTCGGAACCGGCAACCAAAATGCTAACCGTTAGGCTAGCCAGACGATTTGACTTATGTTTACACAAACAACACATTTTAGTAATACGACAGATTTTACACATTTCAGAATTTTACTTTGAGATTTTACTAACAGAGAATAGTGAAACCTTTTAAAATAACTATAGTATGCAAATCAATTTGTTCCTAAAGTAGTTGTTACCAAATCGGTATAAGTACATCATTAAAAACTATTAAAAACACCAAGCAAGTTTTTACAAAACATATACACATTAATAGTTTGTTGGCTTTGGTATTATATTGTATAGCCAATGAACATACTGTTTCCGTTTTATTATATCTAATGATTAAGTTTGCATGCATCACCAAGTTGGGATGAGGTAGGTCCAGTACTAAATTATGCATATAATATTATAGAAAACTTGTCATGCTTCTTTCACTCATCCAAGCAACAACAATGATGATTTCAATGATGATGTAATGTGAATTAGACTTGTTTCTAATTAACTCTACATGTGTTTTCTAAATTATGTATTCGTACATAAATCCCTGATAAATATTTCTCCCCACTCCTAATTCGCATAGTATTCCTGAGTGATAACTTGCAATATATAATATAACTAGCTGTGTAAGTAGTAGGGAAAGGGGACTTCTGGGCCAAGTGATTGACAGCTTCCGGTCACGTGACCGGAAGCGCTGCGTCATGAAAGACGTCATCTGAGGCTGAGCCAGTGACGTAGGCGGTTTTGTGACGAAATGAGTAAAAGTTCAAAGTTCAAGGTCACGGTGAAGTTTTTTTAAAAAAAATCTACCTCGCACTCGTAAAACGATTGTGATTCGATAGTTAATCGATAAGAAATATCGAATAAATATCGAATGAAACAATCGAATGATACGAGTGCGAGGTAGTACTATTACAAATATTACTTTATTTACAATAATTCATGTTTACAATAGTTCCCCGTTGTTCGTTGTCATCGATGTTGTTGATCCGGACGAGTTGCGGCCATCACTTCGCTTTCTGAAGAAAGACGGTAGATACTTCGTTCCCTGCGCAGAGTCCATGTTGTTTTTTGATGCGTAAAGTTCCAAAGATAAATCGTAACCGGACGCAATAAGAAGTCTTAACTCTTCACTAAACACCTCGAGGTCTTGGTAAGTCGCAAGATGAATAGAGTCATAATGAATACACCTAATTTTAATGGACATTTTAATATAATGTTTTACGTTTGTGAAGAGCACTCGATGTTCACCAGTCGAGAGCCGGAGGTGTACTGACTATTCGCTAGCTAGCGTTCTGGTATGAAACGAAATGGTGGGGGTAAAAGTGTGGTGGGGCGGAGAAGATGGCGGACAGCAGATGGCAGGCGGCAGGTGGTGCGAGGCAGATGGTTGCTACTACATTCGCCGCCACAGTAATGCAATCCTTCGGCGTAATTCTTGTATTTTATCTTGTCGGTTCATTTGATACGTTTTACATCTACATATGCAATAGCTGAAACACTTGCACTTACGACAAGCTTTCCCGTCAACTTGATCGCCTGGTATTTTAAAACATTGTAACTCGCAACAATATGTCTTCAAATTGTTATCGAAAAATAAATTGTTCATAGGTGGCACCGACATGTTAGCTGCAGCGTGTGTTAGACAAGACTGAGACTAACTTCACTGCTCCCTCTCTTTTATACCTCTTCATAAGTTAACCCTGAATGAAAGTTCAAGGTCATCCATTTGAAATTTAAAAAAAGCAACACAGCAGTATATAAAATAATATACTGCTGTGTTGCTGTTTTATTTCTTTTTTTTATATTTTCTTTATTAAACAAACATCTTACAATACAATAAGCTTAAGTCTAACATTGATGACTAGAAATACAAACAGAAAAATACAAACAAAGACATTATGTACAAGGATGCGTGATGTGCAGAGTGAGTTCCGTCGAGTTGTTGCCGCTTACACCGTGTGATACCAAATACAACGTCCCCGGTTGAATATCTCGCAAATCTTCATTTTGTAGCAGTTGAACAAATCGTTTTGGAAGAAATACTTGAAACTTCGGCTCATCTCCTGGAGTGAAAGGTCCTTCGCTCAATGAAACTAGAATTGCTTCTCCATGTGGGGTTTCCACTTTCTTGATGTTATGAATAATGTAGTGTTTTTGTTCTTTTAATTCTGAACACTTTTTAGTTAGCAGAAGGTCGGATTTTGAATGAGTGTTGAATTGATCAACCAGTGTTTGTAGAAACTGTTGTGATGCCATCTTCGTCAGTGGTGGTTGTGGTGTCTTCTGTGATGTTGCCTCTTCGGAGTCTCGAATAATACTCGTGCTGGAGCGGTGCTGTCTCCTCGTATTTATAGGCCCCGCTACCCCCACCACATTTCTGTTCTCCGCTACCCCCACCACATTCCTGCGTTTGTTTCAAGTAAGCAGCCAAACGATACGCGTTGTACAATGCACAGTTTGTTTGGCCGTGTTTAAGATCTTTTGCAGCGACACAAATATTACCGAGATTAATGTTAAAGTCCTTACTGATAGTTATATCGAAAACATCACCGTGCGTGTACTTTTGTATCCAGTTCTTTTTTTCTAATCCTCTTGTGTATATATGTGAATATTGTTTGCAAAAGTTAAACATAATACTGTGCAGATTACTGTAGCTTATAAATCCTTCATACAAATGTATGTGATGAAAGTAGTTTGTTATCCATTTGTTTGTACTTTTTGCTTTGGTGTTAAGTTTGTTAAAAGAAAAAGGAGCATCAAACGTGAATGGGTAGGCTACAAATGTAAGCAAGTCTAAAATTACTAATTCCTTGATAATAAACCTATCATCATTATTTCGAAATGCTTGAAATTCTATTACACAAGGCTTTACACTCACTTCTTCATCCCCTCCGCTCATCATGGCACCTAGCGATCAACTAAACTGTTTTCCACACCACGGTAGGTTAAATACCAGGCCGTACAGTTGCAGGCGCGTTGGTGTATATTTAACGTGGGCACCGTCCCCAATAGGCCTACCCCACGTGTGTTCTTCTTTACTAAGTCAAACTTTAGTCTTTTTTAACTTCTTCTTCTTGTGTTTCGTTTTCTTCTTCTTGTTTCTCCGTTTCTTCTTCCTGTGTTGTTTCTTCTGTAGCTTCTGTAGCGATTTCTACAAGTGGTTCAAAATCCTTTAACTTTCTCCACATGAAAACTTCATGAGGTATTCTATTAAAAATAGATGTATCCACAGGTCCGTACACGATGGTGCTATCAGGTTGTTTTTCCAAAGTATCGACCAAATATTCTTTAATAATAGCGCTTGCAAATACCAACTGTCTCATGTACCTTGTAATAGGTTCTGTTGCGTAGTTTAAAACGTAGAATTCTTCACGTGACAGTAGAATCTTATTTTCATGTTGAGTCAAGTCTCTAATTCGCACTTGTAGTTGTCCACGATGTTTAACAATATCGATTTCATTGTCACAATCCAAAAGTCGAATATGTGTTTTCCTTCCACACAAACTGTTAGTTAAATAACATTCTATTAAATGTACATGTTTCAAAAATGACTCCCAAGCATTTTGCGAAAATAAAACCTTTTTTGTTCCATGGTGTAGTATTACTGTAGGGGAATAATCCAATGACTTCATCAATCCAACTGATACACTTTTACTGATGCATGCTGAGATGGGGTAAAAGATTCGCAAAAAAACTTCAGTTAAAATGTGAGGAGGAATATTTTCTTCAACTTTCTTCTTCCTCTTTGGTACTACCTTTGATGGGTCTGCATTACTTTCCTCCTCTCTATCTCTTTTACCAAACTTTAAAAATGCAGTTATTTCCTTGATGATTTCTTCTTCACTAGTATTATCACGTTCCAATAACGGTGCTACCTCTGCATCACCTTGTACAACAGATGGAGAACTCATTTTGTAGAAGATGTTGCCCATGCGACGATAGACGATCAACTGAAGACCTGCATTGTTGCTCCGCTATTTATAGGTTAGCGACAGTGGCGGTGCCGGTGGTGGTACAACGTTTTACAATACCGTCTTTACGATACCAGTCAACGGTGTGTATGTAACAATTTTATCGTGCAAAATTAAACAATACGCAGATGTATTTGCAGGTACGTTTTCTTGAAATTCCATTTCTATTTTTATATCAACACTAGACGATTTTACAGATTCGTTTTGTTTGGAGCAATCAATTACAACAATCGGAGCTTTCGATTCAAACTGTACGGGAGATAGTAGAGGTGTGTTTGTTTTGCCGTAATATGAATTTTGGAACCTAGCGTACATATCGTATAAAACACTGTACCTTTTTTTATCAAAAGAGATATTAAAGTTGTCGTAGGGAAATAATTGTGAATTCAGGAACACTTTACAGTTTGTTAATTTACAATGGTCAAATTCACCAGCATTTTCAGTTAATATACTTTTTTTCTTTGTTTGTAATCCAAAGATTACATATCTCGCTTTTTCCAAATGAGTAGAAGTTTTTACAGTCCATGTATGCCGTTGTGTTGAAGGTAAAACGGGGTATTCATGAAACTCCCAGCTTCTGAATGGCATTACAATGTCTCGATCTGATTTTAACTTTCTTAATAATGTAATCCTGTGTTCATCATTTAGTCGCACATGTGGTACTCTCCAAACAATCTTGTCTAATGTTAGTTTCCAGTCTAAATTGGCTTCAGTTGTTCCAGCAGATGCTTTAATAATATCATTATCGTTTGATGACCTTAATAAAACTAGTTCTTGTTTTACATTTATTATTATTCTTCTGTAATCTTCAGCAAATCCTAAAAGTAATCTTAAAGGTACGTAAAAATCAAAGTTTCCCGAAGCGTCAGGAGTAATTATACTTTTGTCTGGTGCAACCCATCCTGCAACAGCTAACAGATTCTTCTCATTTGGTGTTAAAGACGCTAATCCTTTTAATGTACTGGAAATTCCAACCTTTTTTGTTGAATCGACTGTAACTCCTGAAATTTCATATCTAATCTCGTCAAACAAAAATGCCATAGGATTATTTATGAACGGAACAGTGGTTCCAACAGTACCGTCAGCTTTTGTTACTTTTCCTTCAATATATAAATAACTTTCGCATGGAAGAGTATAAATGTCTTGTTGTTGTATAGGAATCCTAATTTCATCGTTATTGTTTAATTTGGACGAAGCGTAAGGGTTGTGTGTGTGATATTCCTTTTCCCATAAGGTCTCGTCGAATGTTGGGCCCTGCGCTATATCCAGTATATCCATTGTTAATGACCTTTAATCCAATTTCTTCTAGAAAACGAATGTTGTCACTTGTTAATCCTTCTACAGCTGATGAGCTACTGACCTCTTTGCTGGTTGGCTCTCTCTTTTTAAATGATAACCCCATTATCTAAGCGGATGATTTTATATGTATTCTTACAGTAATAGCTTCTCCTCGAAAGTCAATAAGGTTTCCGTCTTGATCCACTATGTTCAGCACGATGTCTGAAATGAAACTGGTGTTTAACGGTAGGTACACAAGGTTTTGAGGCTTTTCTACTATCTTGAAACCCGGTGCGACTGATGGGTAGAATGTGTGTAATATATGCCGATTTTCTCCATCTCTGTAGGATCCTTGTATAATGTTACATGTAATGTCTATGCTGTTTACTTTGATGATCGTCACAGTTCTATTCCCAGAATGAGTTGTATTAGGTTCTAATACCTTTGTTTCCTTAGAAAACCCCAATAAACTACCAATTGAACGTTCTTGGCCAAAATCAATATAATACTTAGAAGTAATTTCGGCTTTCATTGTATTGTTATTGCCTTTTATCGTTATATTTTCTTTTCCCATATGTTTTTGTATAACTTCATTTATATTATCAATTTCATAAGCTCCTGTTGGTAAACTGAATTCTTCCAAAGCTGAATATTTTCCTTTATTATCTTTTGTCTTGTAATAATGTATTTTGTTATTAATTCCTTCACTAACGTTTGGAATAGAGTTATATGTTGTTAAATCCAATAATGCGGCTTCCCATAGTCTTCCTTTTTGCAAACGTAGCGCTGGAAACAGAATACTGCGCAAAGTACATGAGTTACCGGTTAATGACACTGTATACGAAGACATCTTAAAGTTGACTAACACTTTTAGCTAAAAAGTCTAAACATAAATGACCGCAAATGGATGTATCATCAGGTTGTTTTCTTGTATAATTGTAAAAAACATTTTCTGCCGCACGAAAGTATTGTTGAAGTTCTTTCGGTGGTGGAAGGTTTCCAAAACTGTCGAAATAATAAATCGTTTCACCAAGTTTCTTGTAACACACCCAATGAGTGCCTAATCCTTCACTATTATCCAAATTTACAATACCAGTCTCATTTTTCCACATTTTAACCGGTAATTCATCTTTCATAAATACTCCTCTAAAAAATGGGATTTTCAAACAAGAAGCATATGTAATCAGTTCTTCATTGGTTAATTCTTTGTTTTTAATTATTAATTGCTCTTTCTTATTTAATACACACGATACGGTCTTAGGTATAGTCCTCCTCCCTTTTTTATCATTGACCATATTGTTGGTTTCTTTTTACCTTTACCACTAGTAGATCGACGTTTTCTTCTGATATTACCTCCTTGTTTCTTAGCGGGTCTTTTCCCACGCCTTCTTCTCTTTCCTCCTCCAAACGTAGTTTTTGCTTTCATTGCTGCTGTTACTGCTAAAGACGCTGCTTTTTCACCAATACTCGCGTCACTAGATTTTACTCTTTGCCAAGCTTTCTCAGAAAGTGCTCTATCTGCTATTGATCTATTTTTTGTATCACCAAATTTGGAATACGCTATATCGTGCTGTTTACAGGCCTGATCAAGCTTATTTATTCCAGGATCTCCTCTAGCAAGCCGTTTCTCTAATTTGGTTCCAGGACCACAATATTGATATCCTCCAGGTAAATGTAATTCCACAGGTAATAAATCAATCGCCTTGTTAACTATAGCTCCAACCGGTTTACTTAATAGAGAAAATGCTGTTGATGCTATTCCCCTTCCTCTCTGTAATCTCTCTCGATTATGACTGATGCGTTTAGCCCTCGGCATGACTATTTATAGCCAAACTTACAATCAGTAGGTGCACTCTATAAATGTTTTACAATGAATGTAATATTAGTCTTGGCTTCTTGTATTATATATACTGTTTAAAATCCATTTATTATATAGAAATGGATTAATTAATTAAATGTAGACATAATAAATAAAAGTAGTAAAAATAGAAATAAGGTGTAATTGAAGATGTTTTAAATGTTTCTCCGCTGGTGATGGTATCGTTGTTTTCGGTAAAATGAATAAAATCTAAATAGTTGTCATGTTCCCTTAGAAACTTGCCACTTAATCGTTGGTAATTAAATAACACATTCCAGTCTAGTTTATCTTTAAAATTGTCAATGTAATTTTCAGAGAGATTTTGATATTTACTTATTACTTCCCAACAGTTATTAAAATTTGATGTCATCTCTACAAGGAAGTCTTCTGAAAACTGTTGTCTTTGTAAAATATGAATCCAGTTAACTCTGTGAAAATAAATTCTTAACATAGTCATTGTAAAGAGGTAGTGTATGGAAAGTTGTTCCCAATCCATATATCTATCAAACCGTTGAACAAAACCATCTGTCAGCACTCCTTGGGGAAATCTCGGCTCTTGAGATATTAAACTCCACGCAGTAATATTGGATTCCATCATCCTCTCTGTATTATCTCTCAAATATGACTGATGCTTTATCCCTTATCATGGGTATTTAAATTCTTTTTTCTCTTATATAATCTTCATCGTTTTCTGTTGGTTCATTAATCACATTCACTTTATCCCCCTTTCCTAATGTCTTGACTTTAGAAGGCTCAGACGGTTTATCTAATTGATTAGGTTTTTCTGGATTGTGTATCTTTTTCCAGTCTAAATAATTGTGGCTGTCAACATCTGAAGCTACAGCTCTTCCTGAAGCCCGATGGATATAATTAAATAAAGCTGCACCAAACCTTTCCATATGTTTTTCATATTCTGTAGTCCATTTCTTGTGTACTATATCAAATATTTTCTTATTTACAGCGTCTCCATCCTGCTCACAATCACCTACATTTGACAATTTTAATTTTTTTACATCATAGCTTGTATCAGTTTCATTCTTTTTGTAAATCGTTAACAATTTTAAAGTCGCTAAATTTACTGCTTCACCATCATAAATGGGATGTTTTATATTGCTTAACCTTTTACCGGAAAATCCCCAATGGTCTTCGTGTACAATCGGGGTTCTTTTATCCATATATTGTACCGTAACCGCATCAGAAGACAAAAGCGGATCACCAACATTTTGAATTACTTTTCCTTCAAAATTATAATTACCATCAGGTGTTAACGGAAACCCAGCTCTTTTTTCACTATATCCAGATTTTACTCCAAACTCGGAATACCGTCCAAACTTGTCCACACTCATGATGTAACTGAATCGCTATCGTTTAGGTTCTTACTATATATATATATACGTCTACTGAACAATTATTTCTCGTTTTCGCAGTTCATCAACCAAAGCTACCCATTCGTTTTCTAAACCAGTGTGCCCGGCTTCCATAGCTTCATGTAATAACCTCATTCGATCAACTAACTTATTTATATCGTTGTAATATATTATATTGGTTTTATACAATTTTTTTAATAATCCCCTTCCAGATGTAGTAGGATCAGTTGTTTTTCTTTTTTTATGCAAAACATTTAATTCAGCAGAAGATAAAGCTCTTCTTTTAATTGGAGCTTTATTTGATTTCGAGGGGAAAAGACTAGATATAATGTTTGTGTATTTTATTGACCTGTTTCTATGAATAGGTAGGTCTTTGGAATATTTTTTTCTATGGGCATTTGTATACTCTAGTATATTTTTAAACAATTGTAAATCCTTTTTAGTATATTTACCAGGATTATTTTTAAAGATGAGTTCAAACAAACCTGTTGTACCTTTATATTTCTTATCACCAATAACTATATCATCATTTTCGTTTATATCTAACTTTCTATCTCCAATCATTAATCCTTTATCCTCTATTCTAGCTCCATATGTATGATAATTTCGATTAGCATGTGTGCCATGTAACATTTTTAATGTATATTTTCTTCCAAGTGTTCCTTTAAACATAATATCTGTGCCTAATTTGCTTAAGTTGGATGGGTTGATATCCTCTTCTTCTGCTCTTGTATCTTCCGCACTTGTATCTTCTGTACTTGTATCTCCTGCAATGTTCTTTTCCCTTAAATCTCCTATATCTCCGCTTTCTTCATACTCGTCGCTTTCTTCAGATGTTTGTAACTGGTCAGAACTTTCATCATTCTGAAATTCTTCTTCATATTTGGAAATTGGTAGCATTTTGTCTCCTTCGAAGCGAATTGAAGGTTTTTCCATATTTTGTGCTAATCGCTTTAAAGGTTCAGTAACAGGTTTGAATGTTGTTTCTAAAAATTGCTCTCTTTCATTTATACCTGATTTTAAAGCTCGGTTTTTTTGTCTAATAGAATCACTAAGTGATTTTATTTCCTTTAATAGCTTTTCCTGGTTAACCATCTTCACACCTTGACGACTTGTACAGTAATACCGCTAATCAGTGTATTAAAACGAATTTATCAAAACCTATTCTATAACGCCCATCTTTTATAGCTTGATCTTTCATAATAACCAAAAATCCATACTTTTCCGCCCATGCTTTTCCGCAAAGCTCTTTAAACTTTTCAAATGGCATATCCGCATTCACATGATCGTTATATATATGTTTTAGGTTAGTATCATCTTGTTTGAATACAATTAGAATATTTGCATTATCTCTGATAAGTTGTTTTGGGATTTTGCTATAAGTTTGTCCTATATATATGCTGTCGATGTTATTATGTCTTCCCATGGCAAAGTAGTTTCTAATAGTATCCTGATTTTCACAAGATACATCGTCAAATATAAATACAGAATACGGTTTCGCTTCGTTTGGTTGCATAATGCTATCACTAGCGTTAAAATTGTAAAAATTAACATCAGACACATCAGATAGGATTTTATCCAGCAATTGATACTTTGGTTGATGTAGAGACTTTGAAAAAATATATAGGTTACTAAACCTTAATCCCTGCGGATTAGTGATCAAATTAAAGACAACATTGGTCTTTCCACAGTTTGAGGGGCCACTTACTATACATCGAACAGTGTTTGGAAGTAAACTACCGTGTTTACCATTGTTGATTTTAACGTTATCCACAGTTAAATCATCTATGTTATTAATATTGAATCGATCTTTATGGTGAATAATCTCCATCCTGCTCAAAGGTTAACGATGAAATGAGTTGCTTGTATTAAACCAAGTCCTTTATAGGTATCCATGAATCCTCAGTTTTGTTAAACCCTAACCACCGCACATTAACTGCGTCCTTTTTTCTTTGTAACACTTTTTCAACAAGATATACATCACCTACTGTTGACTTTAACATTTCATGTCCATAAAATGCACCTTGCAACAAATCTCCTTTGTTATCTTTTAGGATATACGTTTCAGGTACAGTCGGTTGCACTTTATACACTGTAAAAACTTCATTCGTCCAATTGGGAAGGTATTTTTTGGTAAACACTCCCTTATATTTACTAATCCGTACTTTATCACTTACATTAAATTTTCTTGGCTGCATTTTTTCTACTTTAGGCTTTGTATTTTTCTTTATGCGTTTTAATACATCTTTTGCATTTCTTCTATTTACTTTGTTAGGTTTCATACCAATAGTTCTATGAAACCTGTTGTTATAATCATTTATTAATTGTGGTAAAACATCATACCATACGTAAGAACCTCTTTTTGAAAATTGTTTATACAGTGCTCCTTTTAAGGTTCTATTAAATCTTTCTACAATAGCAGCTTTTTTCTCTGAATTTGTAGAATAATGATTTATTTTATATTTATTCATTAACTGTGCAAAGTTTGTATTAAAGTATTCTGTTCCATCATCAGTTTGTAAATGTTTAATTTTGTTTTTATTTCTTTTTATGGCTATTTCCATGGCTTCTGTTACGCTTTTACCAGTCTTGTCCTTTAGAGGCAAAGCGTCTGCAACTTTTGTAAAACAATTAATAATTGTGAGTATATATTTAAATCCTTTGTTTATTCTGCTATGCGGTCGCATTTCAATTAGATCCGCTTGATATAGATCATTTATCCCTTTTATAACAGTATTTCTTCTTGGAAACTTTATTCTTGCAGGTTTGTGTAGTTCATTAATAATCTTCTCCTTCAGGTCTGACATGATGGTTTCACGAAGGCAGCTGATATGGTATTAAATATTCTTTGGTATAAATCTGCTTATATATACATATAGTTCAAGGTCATTCAAAACTTGTGTAAAAAAAGGGGAAACACAGCTTAACATTGCTGTGTTTCCCCTTTTTTTACGGAAAGGAAAAGGATCAAGGATCTAGGACGATGAAAAGGTTACTCGTCAATAGGGTTGAGGGAGTAGTGGCCAAATGGCAATGTGTTGATTTTGTCTGGAAGGGTTTGTCTTTTGTCGTCATTACAGGATAGCGCCTTTTTAACTTCAGTCACGCTGTACAGCTGATGGTTAAAACTTCTGATGGTGTTGAATTTAGCTGTAATGATGTTATCTTCAAATAAGCATTGCTTGTAGTGTTCAAAATGCACTTTCTTTTTTAAATATAAACTCTTTACACCTTTAGCTTTCTTAATATAGCTATTCTTCTTTTCTTCTTCTTTTTCATTATAGAGTTTCAAAGAATATAGTTTAGACATCAGTGCAACAATCTCTTCAAGCAGAACACCATTAGCCTCATCCTTGAATTTGCCTTGTACTTTTTTGTGTCTGTCATTGTCGTAGTTTGGATGATCTTTTGGATAATCGGAGAAATCAAAATCGTTCTTGTAAATAAATGTACGTAAATCTTTATACATGTCCAATGTTACTATGCGATATATAAAAGCGTCAGTGTCCATATATGTAATAGATATATTTTCTCTTCCGTAGAACGCCACCATTTTGTTGTAGTGAAAATCGTACATGTGTGTTTTTGAGATGTCCAAGATTGACATGCCTATATACAAAGGACGATCCATCTTCACACTCGTCTTCTTCATGGACACTGCTACAAGTTTTTCATTAATAATTATAGATGTTCCAAAATTTGGCTGCTGTACTAGTTTCTGTAATTTTTTTGCGTCGGTAACAAGTTTAACATTTTTGTGTCTTCTTTTGTTTTCCAATGTTTTTCCAAATATCGCATTATTCATTAATTTTAAAAAATCTTTTTGAAAGTCTGATGTAGCTGCTGCTCTTCTGATGGTATTTGAATCAATGTAGGGTTTCAACCAGCATGATTGAGAAAATTCCAAAACTCTATTAATTTTTGTTAGACGTAGTCCTAATTCGATAGCTTGTTGAACCACCCAAAAGTGAGCCACGTAGCGTTGTTTATTATTTAATGTCATCATTAATTTGGGGTGTTTTCCAATTGGTGAAATTTCTGTTTTAGCAAGAAGTGGAAGGTCATAATGAAGATCATGTAAATTTTCTGGGTATTCAAAATCGCAATCCAAAATATATCCAGTGTCACCATGTTTCGGAATTTGTAAAATATCGCCAATAGAGTCGGGATTAATCCATTTAAAGTTATCAAAAGGAAGTGGGTTTGACATTGCCCAACCGTACAGGTTATTTGCATCGAAATATCCTAAATAGGTTGACGGTTTGGTTTCATCATAATCGGGTAGGTATTTGTTGTTGGCTTTGACATGTCTGGTAACACTTTGGGTCAATCCGCCTCTTACTCCAGCTTCAACCATTAAAACCATGTCAATGTCTGTTAAAAGTTGGAGTTTGCATTTTGTTTCTTTTAACATGGCTTGCCAAGCTAATCCTGGTGAAGTATACGAATGTAGAGGGTCCAAACCGTAGGCAGCAAAACAAGTGTTTCGGAATTCTACCATTACATCACAAAGAAGAGTTACATCTAGTTTGACATAAAAGTCCAAGTAATCTCCTAAGGTCTTCATATCTAACTCGTTCCATACTCGACGTGCGTGTTGATAGTCCTCAAGTGATATTTCCGAATCATTAAGTTTGTTTTTAAAGTGTTCTGGTGGAGGTAGTGATGTTTCATCAAATCTATGCAGTCCATCGATGTAATCATAGGGGAAGACTCCTTTTCGAAGAACCAAATCCATTTTACTATTGGGTACACTTTTGCTTGTTTCTATCAAATCTGTTCTTCTTAGATTTTCAGATAATTTCATGAGGCTTGAAGGCATAAATCTAAATGAATCAACAAACCTTAATTTAATTTTACCCACCTTTTTTGAAAAGCTTATAAATTTTTCCATTGTAGTAGCCAAAACGTCTATTGCTCCATTATCTCTTCCTAGTTCGGGGATTATGAAGTGCGAATCATAACCACTCAGATTGTGCAGAACTACGGGGATGAAATATGGTAGTTTGTAGTTCAAGTTGCAAGCGTTACAGGCTGCACCTCTATACGCTCCCGTAAGATGATCGTGGTCACGAACTTTAACGTTATCCAGTGTAAAGGTGTTATTACACAAATAACACGTTGTTGTTGAATAATAATGTTGAAGCTCTTCTTCTTCCATAGGTGACATGGGTACCTTTGTTCCATACAGTTCTTCTACCTTTGCAGCTATTTCATACAGATCATCGACAAAGTATTTGGCTGCTTCTTCACCGCGATAAATCTTTGGAGAAGATGATAGTCCATATTTTTGAAGATGGTCTTCAGTCAACGTGGATTTAATTAGTATGCAATAACTGTTTGGTGAATGAAGTTGGTATTTGCTTCTTCTTGTAACGTCCTCTTCTTGTTGTTCAAGTGGATGTAAAGAAGACTCGAAATCAGCGTAAACAGCAACAGGTACACGGTATTGTTGTATTATTTTGTCAAATTTTATCTGCGCTCTGCTGGAATGTGGCAATTTAATTCTAACCTCATAGTTTCCATTACATAACCTTTGATGTTCTACTAACCATTCTGAACCTCCCCTTCTTAATGGTTTGCCTACATGACAAAAACATCTTTTACAAATGGTTTTCTCTCCGTGTTTTTTTGATATTTGTTTAGATACAAGAGCTGCAAAGTTTTTTATGTAGACATAGTGGGATATGTCCCCTTTAGTGATCAATAGCAAATCCGTATGATCTCTGCGCTCAATAGGTGTTATGCGCAAGGGGTACGCATTGTTTGACGAATCTAAGCCGAAAATGTTGACAGAAGCTGAAGGATTTTGCTTTTCAAATTTTGATATATCAGTAATTGCAACAGGGTAATTCATTCCCTGGAAATTATACTTATGTTGTATTTCTTCATATTTTTGACTTGGTCTTTCAGGATGGTTTTTTACATATTTAGCCAACATAACGTATTTAAAACATTCATTATTTTCATTTTGCACATTAATACAGGAGAAGGTATTTCTAATCTTTGTTGGTAAAGGGATATAGCTACTGCCACGAATTCCATAACCGTGTTTGTGCACTCTTAAGTCTAGCCCTGTGATGCTTAACAAACTCCATCCAGATCCTCTTCCTTCGTGTTCTTGTATTTTTGTCATTAGCTCTTCAAAACATTCAGATACGATTGAATCAATATCTGAGGAAGACATAATAGTTCGGTTTTTTGTTAAGAAACCTCTCGGTGAAGTTTCATTCTGAATGTTTGTAAATAAACCATCTAGTAATAGGCCAAATTTGATAAAATTTAATCTTTTTAATTCATTTTGCAGAGTTTTACTTACCAATCCTTTTGCGTTATTTAAAAATTCTTCAAGTTGTAATTTTGCATTGTCAATTTTAAAGTGGGTTACTACATTACCCGGAAGTGCTCGGGCATGTAGTTCTACATTTACTGCTGTTGATGCTGAAGGACGGTGAAGTGTAGACAGAGCATGCGTAGAACTCGATGCAGCTGATGATGTTGAAGGACGATGAAGTGTAGACAGAGCAGGCGTAGAAGTCGATGAAGCTGATGATGTTGAAGTACGGTGAAGTGTAGACAGAGCAGAGGTAGAAGTCGGTGTTGATGGTGCATATTGAATTACAGTTGGTCTGGAATGTTGGTGTTGAGCTAACATTTGATCTATTTCTTTCAATTCTTCTTCTTCATATTTTTCATCTTGGTTGTTGTTATGTTTTAGTTCATTATGAATCATTAAAAGAAATTCATCCTTAAATGAAGACTTGCAAATATCGCAGCGATGCATAATGTAAGTGCGATCTCCGCAAGGGTCAAAGCAATAATGAAAAACACTGCAAATACCCCTCTATTTATACCCTAGCAAAAGTGGTGGGGGTACGTATTACGTTAAGTTTACTATTTTTTTGCATTTTATATTTACTATTGTAGCTGAAGGGTACAAAGTTCTGTATTTAGGTCAAGGTCATTGAACATATTTGCCAAAACGGGGAATAGAGCAGTAAATGATTTCATATCAAACCATAAACTGATCTATTCCCCGCTCTGTATTTAACTAAGACAATTTTCTCCAACAGGAACATTTGATAGATTTTAAACTCGGATGTGAAGTCGGATTGTACACATTGCATCTCGATCAACTAAAAATTTCATAAAACAATAGGGATCTTCAGTTGTAGATTCATCTTTAACATATTCGATGGTCAACATTGCCGAACGAAGATCTTGTGGAATTACGTCGACTTTTATGAGTCGCCTTTCGAGTTCAAATCGTTTTGTTATTGATGTAAGTTTTATCACATCATCGATATCGATGAGGGGAAAGCTGTAGCAAACGGAGTTTCCTGGTGGGTTCATCATGCCGATATGATAAATATACACTGTTGCATCGTCTTTAAATAGACGTTCCCCCACCATTAAATGTATAAGTTACCCCACTTTTTCAATCTTGTAAATGGGTCAAGGTCATACAACGATATTACCAAAACGGGGAATAGAGCAGTAAGTGATTCTCACTATAACCACAAACTGATCTATTCCCCGCTTTGTATTTAAAGTAAACTATTTGAAGACAACAAAGACTTATTCAGATTCTTCCGATGATAATGATGATGATGATGAGCTCATATCACTAAATAAGCGACGACGAACACAAAAGTTCCCTGTGATTGGATCTAGAACTACATCATCGATATTAATACTGCTTGGAGGGGTTTCACTATCAACAAGGTCCATTTCCTCCAAACAGAGCAACTGATGATGACATTCTGGTTCATTATCATCGTCGTCGTCGTCGTCAGTCAACAGCTCCAACAGCTCCATCTCTCCAAGATATGGTTCACTGCTAGCAAACTCACTCAGTAGTTCAAGATCACTAAATAGTTCATCTTCCATCTCTGAATCGTCTTCGTCTTCATCTTCGTTTATATTTACTGGAATATTTTGAATCAATTCCAGTATAGTCTTCTTAGAAGGGAAAATGTTATCTCTGGGCGACATGATTCCAAGTAGCAGACTGGTTTTACCACTAATACGAAACCACCTTTTATACCTGATTTTGGTGGTGGTGGGGGTAAGTGTTGAAAGTGCAAGTGGTAGGGAAAAGTGATAGGGAAGAGGTATTATTGTAACACAAATGATTAAGTCCTGTAAGTGGGTCAAGGTCACCTTATCCTATTACCAGAACGGGGAATAGAGCAGTAAGAGATTCTTATTCAAACCTCAAACTGATCTATTCCCCGTTCTGTATTCCCCCCCCCTTTGGCCTTTTATGTAGTTTATGAGGTTGTGTAATAAAGGCACAGGATGTAGCCTTCTCGTAATAATTGGTCAATTTTTTTCTTCAAAGGGATTGGTTTTACATCTATTTTTACTTCTTCTGTTCCACGAATACCCAATCCTTTGACCTGAACATGTTGGTACTCCGTTAACAGTTGGTAAACACGCTGGATAAAAGTATCCGCTTTAGCAGTAGAGTCAATATAGTGGAGGTATACCATGGTAGGTGCTCTCTTGATGCAATTCAGAACCAAAGTGATAATTGTCTCTGCAACATCGGGCTTATATACCCATCGTTTTTATTTTGTTTTTTTTTTGCTTTAGTTACAGGTTTGGAACAATATAAAATGTTATGTTAATCTTCCATCCATTATCGACTAACCTTACCATATTGCCAAAGATTTTATATAACTTTCTACTATAGTTTGTTTCAAATGCTTCATTTTCGCTACTGTAAACTTCACTTGTTGGTCTCCACATGTACAATTGACAACTAACCTCTATATCAAGATACCGTAACAGTAATCTCCTTACAGCAAGCAACTGATCAATGTTTTCGACCCGTCTGCTAACTATTATAGTTGCTGCAGAGATAGAAGGAGTGGATGCACTCATTTTCAGCAGAGTACTAATTTTTACCAACGATGGAGAACCTCCTTTATACTTAGTTTAGGTGGTGGTGGGGGTTAGGAAAGGATATTGTTGTTGTTGTAAGAAATAAGAAGATCTTTCATTATTTTTTATCAAACGAATATTTTCTAAGTCCCAAGGTCATTTACACCAGTTGCCAGAACGGGGAATAGAGCAGTAAGTGGTTCTTACTTTGACCGCAAACTGATCTATTCCCCGTTCTGTATTCTTCCGTTCAGTATTTCCAAACCATCTTTAGTCAGTTGAAACAAATTGATCAATTTCGAATGTTACAATTTCATTAAGAATTTTTTCTATTGCAACATCACCATCATCAAGAAAAACTTCTTTAAGAGTTGAGTTGGAGATTGGTTGATCAGGCAGTTGAGGCGAAGTCAATGGTTTTTCCAACTCCATTTGTAAAGTTTTAATGTATTTTGTCGCGTGTTGTATAATTGATAATCTTGACATTTTTGGACTAGCAAATGGTAATTTTGATTGTAGTATCTTGTATGCTTTATTTACTTTTAGCACCCTTTTCTGCTCTCGAACATTTCTAGGCTCTCTATGTAAGTTGGATGATCCAGCTTGACTGTCCATAGCTGACTAATTACTAAGTTCTGGAGCGGCCGCTTAAATACCCCGCTTACCTATACCATTAGAGTGGGGGTAGGTAGTAGAGTGGGGGGTTAGTAGTAGAGTGGGGGTAGGTAGTAGAGAAGGAAAGTTTTATTTAACAGTTTTATTTTTCTATCCTATCCGCATATTTTCTAAGTCTGTGAGTGGGTCAAGGTCGTCTGAACATATTGCCAAAACGGGGAATAGAGCAGTAAGAGGTTCTCACTTTGACCTCAAACTGATCTATTCCCCGCTTTGTATTTCAAAGGACTTTAGTTTTAAGATAGTTACTCGTCCTGATCTTCATCCATAAGGAAGATTTGTTTGTAAGCTGAAGGTTCTTCAGCGAAAAAATGTTGGTCCGCTAACTCATCCTCTTTAAGAAAAACGGATTCAAAAGGTGGAGGGTTGTGTAAAACCTCTTTGTGAATTGAGGACGGTTCTTGAAGCTGCGATTGTAGGTTTGCAATGTATTTTATTGTCTTTTGTATAGTGGTTAATTTAGAATCATACGGATTGGAGGATGGTAATATGCTTCTTAATACTTTATAACGGTCAGCGATCTTTGTTCTCATTTTCCGAGAACTAGCATTGTTTCTCTCGGTTTTGAAAGATCTCGAGTTTAAGTTTGGCGAAGTATTACTAGTCTCTGGAAAAATGTTGGATAGAATCATAGCCTGGACAAGTATCGATGGGGCAGCAGAAGATGAAACAGTGATGTGCTCCATGGTGTCTGAGGTGGGCGAATACAAGCAGCAGACTAATTTTACCATCGATAAGGTGTCTCTTTTATACCCAATGGAAGTGGGGGGGGAATATATGTTGAAAAACAACATATATTTCAATGTTGTTTTTTACCAAACAAAAATTGTCTAAGTCCCAAGGTCATCTAAACAAGTTGCCAAAACGGGGAATAGAGCAGTAAGTGGTTCTCACTTGGACCGCAAACTGATCTATTCCCCGCTCTGTATTTTAAAGTAAACAATAACTCTTCTCACTATTGAGCAGCCTTTGTTCTTTGAAGCTCAAGTTCTAAGTCTGCAACCAGGCGAAAGTCTGCATCATGCTCCTCCCATTGTTCAGGAGAACGCGGTTGACCACACCACTTTGTAAAGGCGTACCTCATTGCCTCATTATACTCCTCCAGGATAACATGATAGGGTCTTGGTTGCTGCGTTGTAGACTGCATCGATGATGTAGTTTGTTGCGGATGTGACTGAGCATCATTCTCCGCAACCTTATTAATCTTAAAAACTTCAGTCATTTCTGCAGCCTCAGCAATTGCGTACAACTCCTCTTCGTTAATTTCCTTTCCCCATGTGTTGCTGTTGACGCTCATGATGATACAACTAATAATTATATTCCGAATCGCTCGCTTAAATACCCGCTTACCCCCTCCCCTCTTTACTGTTGAATAATGACTTTAGTATAATATTTCTCCTTTTTCCTTTTAAGTTTATCTTTGACTTAGTGTAAATTATCCAAGTCCGTTATCTGGGTCAAGGTCGTTGTAACATTGCAAAAAAAAGTGTGGACAACTTATTTACACTCTGCAGCATATGCTACAAATTGTAAATAGGTTGTCCACACTTTTTTTTAATTTGGAAAAAATGCTTTATTTAATTTGGAATAAACTTTTGGTCTTTTTATTTATATTATTATTTTAATGATTTCCACACAGTGATACCTGTATCATTTCGAATTAAATAGTCCTTGTGGGTAGGTTTTTTGACGTGGAGGTCCATGGCTCTAGGTAACTCTACATAGTACAGTTTACCTTCACATTGAACCAACACCTTTGCAAAGTCCTTTATTTTAACAAAGAAGTAGCGTTTGTTTTTACAAAGCCTGTTAATTCGAATTTTAATTGGCACCACTGTTGCACGTGGTGAAGAAGGAGATGCGCCATGGTTTAATTTTAAATGAAGACTGCACGTTTCTTCATTTAAAATACAACGTTTAACACAGCGTTCACCTTTCTTAGCACCTTTTTTGAATATATAATTACATTGTTGTGCAGGAAGCATGCACATCCTTTGTACAGATTTAAGTTGTTTAAATTTCTCTGAAGGAGATGAAGTATATGTGCAGATTACTGAAGGTCTGGTTGGAGAAGATGATTGGGTGGCTGGTTGGCTTGGTCTCGAACTTGATGTTGATGAGGATGAAGAAGCAGACGATTTGGAAGACTTTGATGAACATGTAGAACAACTTGAAGATGTAGAAGGACTTGGAGAAACAGCACGAGACGTTGACAAAGGACTTGGAGAAACAGCACGAGAAGTTGACGGAAGAGGTGAAGGACTTGGAGAAACAGCACGAGAAGTTGACGGAAGAGGTGAAGGACTTGTGTAAGTCGTTGACGCAGCAGGTAGTGGTGGACAGTTCTCCGGGACGATGTTAGCTAACATCAGGGCTGTCCGAAGGATGGATGGAACCGCAGAAGACGGAGTGGTAGAGGCGGGCGAAGACGAAGCAGAAGGTTTCAATTTGAGAGGTTGTGTCTGCTTCCTAATGTGTGCCATGGTGTGAGGTATAACAGCACAAGAGGAAGAATGATTTTCTAGTGCTGGGGGACCCTCTTTTATACATACTGATAGTGGTGGGGAGTGCAAGTGTTATACGGTGGGGGTAATAATGTTGTAACGAGTAAATATATATATTACAATACGGGGATTTTCTAAGTCCCGAAGTGGGTCAAGGTCGTTTGATCATATTATTAAAACGGGAAATAGAGCAGTAAGTGATTCTCACTTGGACCACAAACCGATCTATTCCCCGCTTTGTACGTGAATTTTCTAAGTCCCAAGGTCATCTGAACATGAAGCCAAAGCGGGGAATAGAGCATAACATACTGCTCTATTCCCCGCTCTGTATTTGGGAAGGGGACAAAAGACAACAAACAAGAGACTGATTTTAAACAAGAGACTGACTTTATATTTTACAAGGTTTTCTCAGGCTAAGATGGGTAATGTCAACCGGTTTACGCGCCGTATTGACACAAGGTCGGTTTGCGCGCCATACCTTAGAGGGGTTAGGAAAAGGATGAGAAGCAAGATACATTACTTTGAAAATAAAGACTTTACCATCAACTATGTAAACAAAAATTAATCAGTTAACGTTACTTTTACAAGAACAGCCAAGGTCGGTTTTGCAAAGGTCAACAGTATCACTGAAACCCGGTGGGACGTAGACCCAAACACCCGGCGTCAGGCTGCTGCGAACCCAAGTTTTGACCAAGGTTGTTGAGGGACCTGTAGGGCCGGGAGTACATATTTCATTAGTAAATAAGACACTTCAAACCTATACCAAACATTAACATATATTAGACTAACTACATTACCTAGCAGCAAACTACAAGCGTTATCTAACATGCTTAACAAACTAACTAAACATGCAAGGGCGCGGATCTCTTAATTGCGCGTCGGGCCCAACGCACACTTAACAGACCTACGCTGCAGCAGAGTGCAACCCACTGGGACGTATACCCAAACAGCGGGTGGCAAGCTACTGCGACGAGACTGCGGACTGCTCCCGCTTATAAAGGCAAAGTGACGTCACCGAAGCGTAAGGGGGGATGTTACGTCATGGGGGGGGGTGACCTTGAACATGACCCAAAAAGGGGGGGGGGTGACCTTGAACATGACCCAAAGGGGGGGGGGAGGTTGTGTCGTCACGGGGGAAGGGGAACCGGATGTAGACCGGTTTTTAGCTTTCTACCCGTATATGGAAATGTCACGGTTACACTTGGCGACCCGCTTTGCTCCGTCTGGTACCTCATTCCAGCTTTGCCTTGCGAACTGAATACATCTCTGCGCTATGTCTTCTCCCATTACACCCGAGAAACTGCAACGTTTGAAGGAGACTTTGAAGAAGTCTTCGGAAAAAAGGAGCGGATTCAAAAGACCTAGTTCTTTTAAATCTTGCATACGGAAGAATTTTCGAAACCACCCACTTTACTTCGACCAACGGCCTTCGACGTCCACTGCATCTTCACCATCGCTATCACCTCGCCCTTCATCGCTTCGACCTTCATCGCCGCCACCAACTGTTGAGGAGATAATGAAGAGGACGGCTACGGTGAAACTTACCGAGTTGGTAACGCCGCTGGAGTCTGTCGCCGTCAAGTTTGCGCAGTTGAAATTAAACGTGGAGTATCTACTTGTGGGGAAGATCAGCGATGATGAGTACCTACTCCAACACCTCTTTGGCGGCGGCCGTTACGTCAAGGTCCACCTTCCAAGGTCCACTCTGCCACCTCCTGAGACCAAGTGCGACTTGATTTTAGTACGGCAGAAGGGACAAGTAAAGTGGGTTACAAAGGAAAAATAAACACTGACTACCGCTCACCGCTCCTTATCCACCATCTCCTTCAAACACAAACGGTCCTTTTCAGGACCACCCTAAGCATTTCAAGTTAGGGACTTGGCCTGTACATAGGCAGGAGACTATTAGTCTTATGTTTGTGTGCAGCCCACTTTGTGAAAATTTCTAAGTCCCAAGGTCCTTGACCTTGACCTTGACCTTGAACATGACCCAAAAAAGGGGGGGGGTACACAGTTTGTGCAAAGTATGTCATGTGGGTACTCAAATTACGCGGATTGATCAGACGAACAAGTTGGCGCAAACAGAATTCAGATCCGACAAAGGGTATAGCAGCAACAGCAAAAAACAACTATTTTCAAGGGCAAGCCTAAATAACTTCTTTATTTACGGTTTAAAATATATTAAGTGGGTACTCAAATTACGCGGATTGATCAGACGAACAAGTTGGTGCTAACAGAATTCAGATCCAACAAAGGGTATAGCAGCAACAGTGAAAAAACAACTATTTTCAAGGACAAACCTAAATAACTTCTTTGTTTTTGGTTCAAGGTCTAACATGTGGGTACTTCAATTACGCAGCTTGACAAGGCGAACAAGTAGGTGCAATTTAAATTTAAATCTAACCAACAGTATAGCATCCGTGGCGTAAAAACGATGGTTTGAAGGACAAGGTAACGTTGTGGTGGGGGTAGATGCCTATTATACACGATAACGCTACATCATTATTCTTCCAGCTCTTGTCGTATGAACATCTACCTAGACGGTCTGAAAAATGTCGCAGTTTTACAGGAACATGAGGAAGGTGACCTTCAGTAGTCCCCTTGACACTACTTTCTACTTCCCTGACGATGAAGACAGAAGGTCTACACTTTTAGTGGACAATGAGCGGTTTCGTCGAAGAATAATTGAGGTTGAAACACTTTTAACCAGTTGTTTGCTACGCAAAAAGAACCATATGAATACATGCACCGGTTTAGATCATAGTAGCTGTTATACTTATACAGCGTTGAAGCGCAAACATTATTGAGGTTTTTAGTTACGGAGGTAAGGTCTTGACAGTCTAAGAGCTAAACCCTAACTAACACATGTAAACTAGTTATTGTGCGATGTAAAACTTGGTGGGGAGACTGGTGTAGTGGGGGACTGGTGTAGTGGGGGACTACCATCTGCCGCACACTTGCCACCTGCCGCCTGCCACCTGCCGCCGCCCATCTGCTGTCCACCATCTGCTTCGTTCTACTACACTTTTACCCCCACCATTTTGTTTGATACCAAAAACGCTAGCTAGCGAATAGTCAGTACACCTCCGGCTCTCGACCGGTGAACATCGAGCTCTCCGAGACGCTCTTCACAAAATAACAATATCATTTCACTCAAGGTCTGATAGATGTTTCTATTTCATTGCCGTCACGTATTCTTTCCTCCTGACAGCAATGAAATGCAAACACCTAACAGAACAGATAGGTGTCAAAAACACAACATGGACTCTGCGCAGGGAACGAAGTATCTACCGTCTTTCTTCAGAAAGCGAAGTGATGGCCGCAACTCGTCCGGATCAACAACATCGATGACAACGAACAACGGGGAACTATTGTAAACATGAATTATTGTAAATAAAGTAATATTTGTAATAGTACTACCTCGCACTCGTATCATTCGATTGTTTCATTCGATATTTATTCGATATTTCTTATCGATTAACTATCGAATCACAATCGTTTTACGAGTGCGAGGTAGATTTTTTTTAAAAAAACTTCACCGTGACCTTGAACTTTGAACTTTTACTCATTTCGTCACAAAACCACCTACGTCACTGGCTCAGCCTCAGATGACGTCTTTCATGACGCAGCGCTTCCGGTCACGTGACCGGAAGCTGTCAATCACTTGGCCCAGAAGTCCCCTTTCCCTACTACTTGTGTACCCGTCCTTCGTACGGGTTGTATATAAATGGTAGATTAACTAAAAAAATTAAAACCCACATAATTTTACAATATTAAAATTACATTTTACACTTTTAAAGTAGAATTAAATTAAAGTTAACGAAATATACTATGGCAGATAGTTCGGGTACTGCTGCCAAGTCGAGGAACTCTGTCGGGTAGTGAACGGTGTGGTTTTTGCGACTCCAAATCGGTACACGTAACACTTTGGATTCGATTTTAGAAATAAAAGAACTCAGGTACAACAAAATATTAACCCTGTTTAATTTAACATTTTAAATACTTTGATACATTAATCTTTACATTCCAATAAATTAATAGTAATGTAACGAAACATTAAACTTTAAAAACATTGAAAAACCACTTTTAAAATCATCATTCTTGCCAGGTCCTGTTTTCATTATAATTTTAAATAAACAATTTAAACTTGGAAAAATCATATGTTTTAAAACATATGACTACTTGATTTTATTTAAATAAATGTAAATCAATATATACGAACTGTTCTAACAGTGGTCATGGTTAAATGAACGGTATTAAATATTGTATATGTTCGTTCCTTCCCTTTGGAATAGACCTACATTTGTGTTGATCTCCGTTGCTTGTTCATTGGTGGACGTAAGGATGGCACAATCACAGAGCCAGGCGCTTTCCAGATTAAACTGTTTATGAACCTCGGTGTAACAAACTGTCAATCAGTAAATCCTGTGATTCATCGATGTGCCGAGTGAAGGATAGATGTTTCTGAGACTTAATTTGTTTTTCAATGTCCCAATCTCAACTTTTAAAAGCGCATAAGAAAACTGCTCAACCCCTTAATCTTCTCAAAAATACATTTTCATATTTACTGTTAAGTTCAGACGCTCAGTGGTCGGCTACATAAAATATATTTTTAGAGAGGCGTAGACTCGTCCACTGATGTCTCACTTACGACAAAGGGTCTGTGTGAAATCTCCAAAGAACAACACATGTTGTCCCCATGATGTTGTTTCTTATTTCCTTTAAGGCATCAAATTTCAGCTCTACTGGTTGAGTAGTTGGTGTGTTATGACTAAAACGCTTATATTAAAGGCCATTGGGCCAGAGTCCTTGAGTATATTTGTGTCTGGAGTAGGTATTAGCACTGAGCTATTAGCTACATTCCTATCGAATTTCAGATCCATCAGTCCAAGAGTATGTGCAAGATTGTTAAAGTATTTTGCAAGCCCTTAAACATTTTCGTAACAGGAATAGGCTTAATTGCGTTTTGTTCTGATGAATTAGTTATGTTCCTACCGAAATGTAAGTTAAAAAGGTCCAGTGAATACTAATACTCATAAAATTGCTATAAAATTAAATTAGCGAAGAACCCTATAGGACTTTTTTTAAAGTATTATTATTGTGAATCTGCAGCATAAGGGGAACCACCATCCAAAACGTTATCTTCAATAGACATTGTAGTTTCTTAGATAAAGTGATCACTATGTCAGTGAGTGCATGAGTCTGACAAATATAGATTTAGATCATATATCCACTTATGCTATTCATTACCAATCTTAACTCAACGTTTTAAAAAAGAACTACAACACCTATTTATAGAATAACTATGCTATCATCTGGTTCAATATAAATAAATGCTTTGTCCATAAGAATAGCATAGGATCTTAAACCCTATGGGGCAGTGTCCTAAGGTAATTTAAAACAATCCAAATAGCCTAAAACCTTCTAACGCAAATATAGAACATAGAAAAAAGTTGCATAAAAATCGGTGCACCCATTTTCCTGTGAAAAGCGAACAAAATATGACCAAAACCGCACAAAATCACGTTTTTGAGCGGCCGCCATTATTTTTTTAAAAGGCGTATCCCAGTTTATAGTGCCCTAACACCTTCTCACGCATATATAGAACAAAGAAACAACGTTCCATTATTGTCAGTGCACCCGTTTTCCAGTGAAAAGCGAACAAAAACCCGTCGTTGAGCGTTACCGGCAGACAGACAGACATAAATTGAGATAAGATTTGTTTTGGTTTCCCTTGGGTGTAAAACGTGAAAATATGCAAAAATTTCATAATTCCAAGCAATGTACAGATAAAACTCTAATTTTATTTATATAGATTCACTATAAGATATATTGAAATAAATATATATATATATACTTGATGTAAACGTTCTTCGCACAGGGGTTTTCTCCACCCGTTCTTTAGTCAATGCAATTTCCATTTTAGTTAGCTTGAAACAGCTGTTGTTCTTGCTTCTGCTCTTTAAAGCTGTCAAATGGAAGTGTCCACAGCTGTTCGCATTACAGTTCATGCATGTTTACTCTCTTCTGAAATGTAAACATTGAAACTTAGGGCGTTCGCGGGGCGTAGCCCGAGGGGATTTTAAGGAAGTGAATAGGCCTATGTGTTGCATGGGTTCAAGATCTACCTTTGTGTAAAGTTTCAGCCCAGTCGGTTCAGTAGTTTTTGCGCTCACCCGGAACATCAGACAGACAGACAGACAGACAGGCAGACAGACAGACAGGCAGAAACCACCTCTTCTTTATAATATTATAGATAGCGAAAATTAGTTCAAATATTTTAATTTTTAAATTTAACACTCTGAACGCTCAACTCCCGACCTTCCCCATTGGAAGGCTGAACGATCATCGATGACATGCTTCTGTATCACAAGAATAAAGGTTCACGTCTGCCTCACGCTCAGGGAGAAGAGTCGTGTATCTTCATCGTAGTTGGTAAACTCTTTAGGGTAGAAGTGACAAAATGAAGATCTTACTACAGCAATGAACGTGTGAAGTAAGATCATTATTGGATGTCACGAGTGTAGGCTGTGTAACTGAATGTGCATATACGCAGATTATTGAGAAATAACTTTTATATCCAAACAATACCCCTATAATACTGTATTACAAAACAGCATATGCATAACAAGCTATACCAATGATATCATTTCCCAAAGAGTCGGAAAAACTTCCACATAATTTTTAAATTGAGTATAATATTTCGTGGTCGGGAGCTCACTCGTGCTGGTGGCTAGTACCGACCCGTTCCAGAGATTTACATTCACATCAGCATCGAGCCAGCTGGAGGCTGGGGTATAGTACCATCATGAAGATCCGCCACCGAGCCAGGACCCAACCAGGGCCATAACATAATATGTGTATCAATATTGTGCAAAGCTGTAACTCATACCTACCCTAGAAAAAATAACAAAAGTCTTTAAATAATAAAAATAAAAATAAAATAATTATAAAAATTGTGGGGTGGATTGGGGAAAAACAGAAGAAAAAAAACGAATAACTGTGTAATTTTTGTTAGTTGATCTCATTTCATATATTGGGTATTTCCCGTTGAAATAAATTAATAAATAAATAAACATTTCACCTGTAGGAGGACCTCCTCCCGCTACGTCACCGCGCTGGCAGACCGCTCGAAGCACCATGTTACCAGTGCTTTACTCCCTACAACTCCCACCGTTGAAACTTACTGCATTTGCTCCAAGCGCGTGGTGAGCGGCTGACAGTCACAGCGCTGGCCGGCCGGGTGGGAGAGGGATCACTGTGGCGACGCACTGTGAACAAAGAATTGGTAAAGCCCTTGTTATAATGCCCTGCAGGTGCGTGTCGCGGTCGCGTCATCTGGCTTTGTATTATAATGAGTTTTCGTAGTTTCACACGTCCTATTACTACTGTCGCAACGTGTTAAATCGTTCAAAATGTAATATTCACATATAAAGTAATATCTGCAAACAAGCGTTGATCGCAAATCGGTACTAATTCGTGTGACGATATCACAATGTTTATACGTAGACACGTTTTTTGGCCCGGTTTCTGACGTTGAGGTTAATGTCCGTATATAAAAGTATGTTTAGTTAACATTTCTGCTATACGACTATTACAGTACTGTTTGATAAATCAGTTAAATATAATTACCCTGAAAATAAAACAAAATATATATATACATATATATATATATATATATATACATATATATATATACACAATTTTGAACGATCCCCCAAAACGTGTTCAGGGGGTCACGTTAGGAACTTCTATGGTGGTCCCGGGCTTAAGTTTCACCGTGTGGGTCATGCTAATAGTTCACTCTCCAAAGGAAATTCACTAACAAAGACAGGGTTTTTCATTAAAGATTGGTGCGGGTTTGACTGCTTATATGAAAATACGAGGCAAATTATAAAAACAAGGTTGGTAGCACTGGGTTCTACAGCCCAAATAGTTGTGTTTTAATAAATATTTTGATTGTTAACATAGTGTTTTTAACAACAATTAATGTTTAGGTTTCAGTTTCAAGTAATGTTTCAAGGTTTATGTAGAGCTTGTCCCATATCCTGGCCTGCTGCAGGAGCCCACATTTAACTCCACGTGATTTGTGTGAATCCATGGGATGTGTGAAAAACATATTTTAGTCACAAACAATTCGTGATGTGGATCATTTGAGAGAAAGACATTAATATATTGTCAGAATTCTAGTAAAAATGGACATATTGCAACATATATAAGATGAATTACACCTTCGTTTGGATGTCTGCAGAGCTGCAAATGGCGGACATATTCAAATTTACTAGTCATTTATATCAAACTGTTTCTTAGTGCGATTTAAATTAAATAAATATATTCTTTATACCTTGTTTGGTATCTAATGTCGAAACCGCACCATTCTAATATAACACCCGTTAACGCACTACATTAAGATCTTACATTAAATTTGTCCCCATACCTAACAACTGATACTGATACTGTTGTGTTTGAACCTTATGTTTGTGTCTAAAATGTGTTTAAAATATAGTTATATCTTAATATATAAAACTCAAATACCACTGACTGACTGACCCATCACGAAATCTCCATAACTATACTGCTTACAGAGTTGAAATTTGAAATATAGGTTCCTCTTTGGCACTGGGTGCTTGCTAAGAAACGGTATTACGAAATTCCCCATGTGATCCGCCCCGCTGGGTCCCAAAGTTACCATGTATTCCTTATGGACATTCACTTCGGGTTGAGCTGATGAGAATTCAAACAGCTGATCTTGATTCGTATTAGTTGCACGGGCTAACCATAGATTGAAGCACACACAACTATCATAGTGTTCGCGGGCGAAGCTGCAATGGGTCGGCTGGTATACAAAAAAGCTTAAAATAGCGGTTTCTAGTTTAAAACATAGATTACAGTTTCAGGAGTCATATTTGGTTAAATTTATTTAACCAAATTACCATACGCTGGTAAGTCCAATAGCGAGCAACATTATACCAACCGATAATGGGATATTTTGTTTATCCGATCGAACTGAATGCGACAAAAGGAAAACAGATAAACCACATTTGACGTCCAATGTAAAGGTAGGGGTAGGCCTATATCAACGATGACATGTGGATCCCTGGGTGTAGCTTGGATACCCATAACCCTGGTGTTATCTATCTGTCACACGTAATATTTTATCTGAGCCTCCTTAACTGGTATTTTATAAAGTTTTCTTACACTCTTAATCAATGCATTTTGTTAGACAAAATCGATGCATACTTAGGTAATATCTGACTTATCTCTCTCTGTGTGGATTACAATGGGAGCGAGGCATACTCGATTAGTGTGTGGATTACAATGGGAGCGAGTCATACTCGAGTAGCTCATCCAGCACATTGTGTGACAACCGTAATACGAATTAGAGTTAACTAATACAACCATATTAGAGTATTTTGTTTAACATAATTAGTATTGTAAAGAGAAAACTATGAAATAATTCAAGATATATAGATACAGTACAAGAACTCTGGTTTAGTCAGGTCAAGATAGCTTACAAACAAACATGCCATAACAACAAAAATATACTAAACAATGATAAGTACAAAAATTCGTTCTAATAATTTTCAGATGATTTGGTAGACCGACTTACTTCTTTTAAGAACAAGCAAACACGGTTTCATGATTTACAATATGGTTAATTTACAATAACCTGGCTTAAACGCTTTGTTAGCTAATTAATAAGCCTAAACTGTTATTGAAATAGCGAAGAAAAGTAGAGTGTGTATACATAGTCAAACAAATAATATTTTAAAATTATAAATTTTAAGGAGTTAGTTGTAAGCAATAAGTTAAGTGTCAAAAGCAATATTTTGTGTATGTCACAAAAGTGCAGATTTAATTTCCAAATCCTAGATTGAATTGGGAAAAAACTCGGCATATGTAACAGTCATGTATTATTTAGAAGTGTTAAATTGGTGATATTCAATGTTTTGTAGTTATTGAATAGGCTAAGGTTCACTATTCTTTTTACGCTAATCACAGGTCAGAGAAATACCAATTTTGCGTCATCTTTTAATGCGGTTTCAGGAGTTTATATATTTATATGTAGTCTTCCTTTAACTATTTTCATATTTGTTTATTACAGAAATAAAAACACAAAAGTTCCTCAGAAAAATAAGTTTTCAGGAATGGGATTCATCCCAACATAAACCTTATGCAATTTATTTATACTTAGTTTATTTGCATTATAAATATATGAAAATGTTATATATAAAAAATACGAGGCGATTTTGTACTCTGGAGGAAAACGGCTAAATTGCAACAAAAGTGCACATATTTATGCAGAACATTGTTTATTTTTTTAAAGAAGTTGGTATACAAATATTTTACTATAAAGAGAAAAAACAGGTTTTATGGAAGAATTGTTCTAAATAGTGTCAACGATTAGTCAAATGACATAGTTTATCAAATGGCATTTTTATTTTTATACCATACATTCCGTTTAAAACGATGCGCAAACTAATGTTGGATTCAACGTGACATGTTAATTTACAATTTTTAACGCATTAAAATATATCAAACATATATCTACTATAGTTTGAAATTCAGTTGAAAAAATAAACTAGCTAGTTTCATATCTACCATTTTCCATATATTACAACTATATACTAGGATTTTCAGCATATTTTTATTTTGTTCAGTGATTTATCCTGGCTAAAGATGGGTACCTAATCCAGCTTAAAATATACAATTATTCTTACAATATTTCTATTGGTGAAAAATACCAATAAAATATCAAACGTGTCTTGAAAATAATTTCCGTAGTTAGTTACCAGTGAGTAATAATAGACAAGACGCTTTAAAACACTAAACAACTATGACTACTGGTATCACAGTGACAGCAGGAGTGGGCATCACAACTACACCAGGAGGAACTGAGTTGGCCCCTCGGCCCCGTGGCCTCGAACCCTCCCTATATGATTATTAAGAGACAAATTAAACGTTTTAAATGTGAAAAACAATGAATGCTAACGTTGTAACGTTGTTATTTTAGTATAGGCAAATATATGCAACCGAACATATTGCAATTGATGATTCACTTGTGGTAATATCGAATGATTACACATATATCTGATTAATTAATTTTAAAAATGGCGTCGTTAATTAGAATGGTATGCAAACATGAACCAGTGCTCTTGAACTGTATTTGACAAGTGCTGTTCATAATATTGCTGTATTATAATCAAGTGTGAATGTAATTCCACAGGGTTTATACAGATTAATATAATATATAAATAATGAATGAAAAAACAAATATGAACTACAAATAAATTTACCAAACACTTTTAGAGCTATAACAAGTTTTATTTATTTACTTAAAAAAGGCTAAAAAACGCTAAAAAAGGTTTAATGAGTAAAGATAGAAAATAACTTTAAAAAAGCCCACTTAACCGAATTACATTTTGATCATTATGAATTGCAAAATTGTGGAAACAGGAAATTATGTAATATTTCAAGTTTAGCAACCATAAATTCTGCCATAATAAAGTAAACTTCAACAATTGCAGCTTTATTCCCAATGGGAAATTCGCTGTTAAGGAAACATTTACAAGCTTTAAAAAGTTTTTTCATTCAAGACTCTAAGAATAATTGGTTAAAAAAAATTTGGGGCACGTTATTCGGCCTTCTAAATTCTGTTTTTTAAGTTATAATACTCCTTTGTGAGAAAAAAATTATATAGCATAAAGACAATCTGTGTTATAGATGAGTTAAGCATTTTACTGATTCATAATCTGCCCTTGTTAGCAATGGGTGTCAAATTTAGCTAGTTGGAAAGGTGCAATGTGAATTAATAATAAGAAGGTAAAATAGTTTATATGCAAAATATGAAATTATCTTAATATTTATTATATAAATCACACAACCTGTGATACGAGCTCAGTGGCACTTATAGGTAAGTTCACCTTTACGTAGATCTTCTAAAATTGTGAAAAGTAAATTATATAATTATATTAAAAATCGTTACATAGATTTTATAAAGCAACTGGTGATATTTTTCAAAGGTTGAGAATCAAAGCCTCGATAACTCAGACTTGGGGTCCATTGTCAGGATAAAACGTTTTCTTCCATCTGAAAATATATCACCTCTTCTTATATATGCTAAATATAGCTTTATAGATTATTTATTCAATCTGAGTTGGTTTAAACAATCCATTATATATTGTGATATAAGAAATAAATTAATAAATTCTCTAAGCATAATTTTAATAAGGTGACCTTTTTTTCTAGGACTAAAATATAAGTAATGATAAAAAATACCGTGAATTTGGCCAACGACATTCTATATACTTCGTAGGAGTCAAACTGTCCCAATATATTAACCTGACCTGTAATTTTGAAACATATTATAGCGATAAATTTGAATTTATTATTGATTTATTTGGACTTTATCTATCGCTTATAGGGTTTATAACTACACTACCTTTGCGAAGGTAAGCAAACTCCTCCCGTTATCAGGTGAAGCCTACATATATCTACATATCAAGTTCTTACACCTAACTAACCTTTTTGTTGGATTTTTAAAAAGTTTTTACATTTTAATTTATATAAACCCAAAACTAACAAATATAGATAAAAATAATAAAATACATTAACTCAACATTTATATACTCAAACAAATGGAAAAAAGACAATACATTACCTGTTCTGCATCTTGCCTCCAAGCAGACAGTAAAGTAGGAAAACTTCATTTCCGCGTCCACTCACTACTACACCACGAACTCAATTAGTGGCTAGTGGTAGTAAAGGGGGGAGAGCCGTTACCCCCACCTACCGCCAGGGGCACGTGACGACACAGCTGTGGCTACCGACCCATCTGTGTGGACGGGAAGATGACACGGAATCCAACGAATACACATTCCTCCTAGAATGCTACACGGACACCAGTACGATATCCTCATAGAGTTTACCAAATAAGTCAATAATAAGTTTAAGGACCTATTGAGCTAATAAACTAATATAATAGTTTGGAAAGGGGTTTCTTTGTATAGCTAAATTCTGTGTTTTGCCGATTCGATTATTATAATTATTGATGAGTCCGCGTCGTTAGAAATCACTATACCACTAACGCAAAACAATTGTTAAAATTGTAAATTGTTAATGTTCATGGGTTAACAAAATATATATTTAAGAAGTAAGTTTTCCTAAAAAAGAAGAGTATTTTTCACGGTATAGTTTACTATAACCTTATTTAGCTTATAACTATTAAAATCAGCAAATTAACCAACCAAGCATTTTGAATGTTTGAATAGTTTTTTTGCCAAAAGCTGCAGAGGAATTAAAATTGTAAAAAAGTAAGGTTCCCCATAATTTCTTATGGGAATAAAATGAAATTAATATCTCAATTATTAAGGGTATGATCTTAAAAACAGTCATACACTTTGATGTTATAAAAAACTATTTTAAGACACTTAATCAAACCACCTAAATTGTAAACTTTTTGGGTTTTAAAAACCAAAAAAGATGTTTTTTCATAGTGAATTGTATATTTTACTCTGTTTCTGTTATCCTCATTAAAAGCAGCTTAAATAAAATTATTCAGAATATTCGTTTGAGTTCTATGACAAAAGGCTTTAAGGGGTAAAAAATAATCAAACAACTTCCTTTGGTTGGTATAAAAATCTCAAATTCGTTTTCTTAAACATGTTTTTTATGTATAAAACCTCTAATTGGGCAGATGGTCAAATAATTATAAATCTGACATTCAATATTACTTATGTGGAAATATAAAATGGTTCATAATAATAAATAAATAGATCTTTAAAAATATACTCTTATGAAGGTGGTGCCACTTTGTCTAAAGACCGTCATAATTTAGCTACAACAGGCTTTATTCCAACTAAGTTAAAATTCTACAATGGGCATTTATAAATCGTTTAAAATGTTGAAAAGAGAAAAATCCTACGAAAATTTAACAAGTGGTTTAAATGAAATATTAGTAATGTTAAACAACGATGTATTGTAACTGTACGTAATTCTTTCTAGTATTTATTATTACAGACACGACCGTTGAATGTTTTTTACGCAAATGAAAAATTGATGAAATATGTTATAAAATAAATGTACGATTAAAACTTACAACTTAGTAGCCAATGGTAGAGAATTGCGTGGTCGAACAAAGTAAAGCTTACAAATTAGTAGCCAATGGTAGAGAATTGCGTGGTCGAATAAAGTAAAGCTTACAAATTAGTAGCCAATGGTAGAGAATTGCGTGGTCGAACAAAGTAAAGCTTACAAATTAGTAGCCAATGGTAGAGAATTGCGTGGTCGAACAAAGTAAAACTTACAACTTAGTAGCCAATGGTAGAGAATTGCGTGTTCGAACAAAGTAAAGCTTCAATATCAGCCAATAAGATTTCCGTTTCCGTTGCAGTTTATTTATCCTTCTTCACTTGAAGAATATATTAATATCTGAAGATTTGCAACTTTTGTTGCTCAGCAGTCAGTGATTTATTTATATGTGTCATTGCAAGTGACTCATTTTACTTTTTATTCCTTTTTCGCCTTACGTTTTGTATATGTTCGCACACATTTGGATGCACACTATATTCAAGTAGGCTACACACAATTTTGATCACTTTACGAACAATGTGAGTGTCAAAGACAATATTGAGTGACACGTCATACATTTTACCAACTCATGGAGCAATAATCATATCAAATTCATTACAGGGCCTCGGTATATTTATATGAGCCCTTCTTCAATCTTTACACCTTCGGATCTCTTTATTAAACAACAACAACAACGTTGCTGTATTGAAATAATATTGTTATCCTTATTCAAAACTTTATATTCTGTTTTTCATAAAAATCCTTTCTGACTTAAGTATTAAGTTCAAGTATACGTTCGTGTTGAAATATTGAGTCTTCATATAACTACTGACAAATACAAGTATACAGTTATATTCCAGCGCTCTTCTAAGCCCTTGCAACCCCGGATTAGATAGGCCTACATGTTTTGGTTCGAGGAGAAACTGTAGTTACCTGCCCATTAGAGGTATATTTCAAATAAATACCTCATAACAAAATTAGTACCTGGGGGCCGAGCTTTGCTCGGGGAAAGGCCAGTCAGTTTGTTTAGTTAACTTGGAATAATATTTCCCCACTTCTCCCTACTGATAATCAGATTTGTATAACTCATTTGCCTCTTTTCTACAGTTTTAAGGTAGAAACTGCTGTAACATAGGAGGTAAATAACTCCTGTTGTTATTTATAGCTCAATGTCCCTTTGATTTATTTTACTACTCTATATATGTAATCTTCACTCAAACCTTTTAATCTCTGCTCTCAGGAAATCACATGTTAATAATCATAAACAACATGAGTATTACTTTGACAGCTCTCTGGTTGATTATGAACAGCTGTTGCAATTCTTTTGATTTGATTTGAAACTCCATAAGCCCAATGTTAATTTTTTTAACTTTTCATTTTAGTTTTTTTTTACATTATTTGAATTTTCCTGGGGATGAGGCCTGTCTAGAACTTATTTTTATCCCAGAAATTAGTTATTTCGAACATTTGAAGGAAATCGTTGGAGCCGTTTTTGAGATCAGTGTCGCAAGCAAGCAAGCAAACCTTACTCATATTAGAGCATAAGATATAAAAATAATGTTTCAATTTGTTATAAATAAAAAAAACCTTCTTCTAAGAGTGGAAGAACGTATTTTTATTAAAGTAAATTATCGTTAAATATCTTTTTCAAAGTTATGAAACCCTTAGTTATTAATGGATAATTTGCATTTTTTCGTCTTAAAACTTATTAGGCTTCAGTAAGAATTTGAAAGGAAATATGGTATGTAAATCTTAGAAACATGTATATTATTACCTTCTGCCGTCTTGCGTATTCAGCTTGAATCTCAGCCCTAAGAAGGAACACAATGCATCATCAGCGTCATCCCGGCTGACGATCGCAGTTCGACCGGAAGAGACTAATGAACCGGAAACCACTTCACCAGAGACTTTCGCCCGAACATTTCCATACTGTTGTTGAGTCCCAGTTAATGTAAAATGAAACCTTAAAAAAATATAAACTTGATATTTAACAAATATATAATAAAAACAGTAATAATTATATTTATTGTTTTATGTCATAGTTAGTATTATCAGGATTACCTGATCTTAGCTATTACTTGCATTAGATAGATTAACTGTTGTAAATTTAAGAGTCTATCGATCCTAATTATTTTGTTTAAAGGTTTTCTATGAAACGAAACAGCTAATATTTCATGTGTAAATGAAACATAAATCAAATAGATACAACAAACCTTAATTATTAAACATTAATACATTAATTATCAAACCATTTAAACATTGTGTTCTCTAGTCTACTTCATTTCTGTTATCAAAATGTATACTTCTTACGACGAATTATTTACAATTTACCTTTATTAAAGTTGACACTAAAAAAAAACAGGACATTTCTTAGGTAACTAGATCATTTAGATTTAATTATCAGCCATACCCATACATCAAACAATATAAACCGGTTTCTCTTCCTAATAATATGTTAAACTAGTTAAATAAGTGTTTGAGATTATGGTGCTTGTTCCTACCCCTACTCGAAATCCTTTTTTCTATTCCTACGCCATGGAATTTCGTTGAGAGAGTTGAGTAAACCATTGATTATACAGATGCTTAATTAATGCTTAGGGAAAACTGTCCAAACCCATGCGGAGGAGGACATTGCGGGAGTTGAACCCGAGACCCCTTGAACCTAAAGTCTAAGACGCCAACCGTTAGGATAGCGAGACGCCCATCCACTACTGCTTATCTAGGTCTCTTCTTGGTGAACATATTCGTTACTACATCGTCTTGTAACATGGCCAAGCGTTCGCCTTTAGCGGAGTATAACGTGTTAACATTGACAAAAGTAACCCCCAATGATTCAGCAGTTGGAGAATGGTATCGTCAAAAATAATCTAACTGGATTCTGTTCAAGCTCCGTGCCTACTTCGACATCTCCGAGGTCGTATATTCCACTAGCGCTTGTCGATGTACCGTTCTCCCCACGGGATTTCGCAGGTGTGAAATACAATTAAGTACAAACATAAAACTTGAAAAACACAGTAACGGCCTGTAATCACATGTATATTGCCGAATTTAAGCCGAAATAATTTTGGTAAATATTTTGGTATTTAAGCCGAATTAATTAAGGTGCACTTGTGAAATAGACCCAATAAAATATTTCTTCCTCAATAATAAAATTAAAACTTTCAGGGTCAGTAGAGCGAAGCTTAGAATTCAAGGAAAATAAATTCACTCTAAACCATCTAGAGAAAAATCCGTTCAATTTGCCAACTCAGTTGTAAAGATTGGTAATGAAATAAAATCTGAGTTGTCCGAGGCAATTGAGAAGTCAGATTTCCCAGATTAATATTTTAATTGCTGGTTAAGTCGGATTTGTATTTACCATGTGAAAGAGGTAATGAGGAGTATTTAACGGGCAAATGACTTCTCACCAATAGTGAAAATCTGGTTAGATTATGTTGGAAAATATAATAAAAACAGTAAAAAGCGTGCATAGGAAAGAAGAATATCATCATTTGCAAACTGAAAGGAGGCTGAAGAAATTAGCGAAGTCGCGAGAAGATCACGTTTCCAACTGACGCTGGTTCTTACAAACGGCAGTTCCTTCGGGCAAAGCTGCCTTTTTATGCAACAAATTTTTAGAATGAAAAACTAGAGAACCCGGAACCCGTGCTGCTGTGCATGAACTACTCAAAGTAGCTATACAAATATAATTCACAAGAATATTAACTATTTTTCTTTCTGTGACAATCATAAATATAATAAGTTCTGTTATAATATCTAAAAGTTTTGTAGTACATATAAATATATTTAATCTACATTTAAAACTTTAATTTAATATTACTCATAGCCAAAATTTAATAAATATTTGGTAATACATGGTCAAGTTTGATTAACTTGACAAGCGTTTTTATTATTCGTAATATAAGTTTTATTATTTTCCTAAACCTTACTCAGACTAATAGCTTTTGACCGAAATAAAAACTACTTAATTGTATAGGTACTTACTACCCAGCAGAACATTCTATATATTGTTACCATACAAAACCGTCATATTTTTGGAAAAATAAAATAAATATACTTCCTTATTTGACGTATTAATCAATAGCTCCTCAGAATAATTACATGTCCAAACATCCATACATTATTTATAATTTGTAGTTGTATAATTTTAAAATGTCAAATAATAAACTTTTACAAAAACAAATAACAGTAAAATATAAAACTCAAAAGGTTTTCTGTAGGCAAAAAGCTTTCATTCTGCTTATTAGAATTGTGAAATATTTCTAACTGTCGAGATTGCTGTACAATCCTTGACAATTTGTGACCACGGATTAAAATGTTGTTACATAAGTTTAACAACTGATTTGGGTATATATGTATGTATATATATTAATTCATACTAAGACACAATATAAATTCTTTATAATACAAGTATGAAATTCCCCGCAGAACATCTGCTTTTACATACATGCTTTTAACTGACCGGGAAAAAAACAGTTGCATAGGTGCTAAGTGCTGCAATAATCCTAATGAACACATGTGTCAGTAATAACGAGATCAACATTAAGAACTCTTCATGAGATTGCCATCGAAGATTTGAAGGCCCACAGGATGAAGTTCTTAGAATACATATTATGGTACAAATAATCCGTGATTAAATATTTAAGTACAAATATCTATCATAATAAAATTCAAATCGACCAAAACAAACGGTCTGAAGATCTGTCCCAAGTTTTCCAAAAAAAAAAACATATTTCAGAATGCCTTGATCTACCCGACGACGTTCAATAGCGTACTGGTAGTATATGTTAACGTCGAAATGAGACCAAAGAGTTATAATTCTGTATTTGTATAACAAAGCTGGAAGAACAATGGGAAATGTGTTAACAAGCAAACGTAATTTAATATGTGCAACACGACAGCACGTTTCAGTTCCGCACTTGATACAAAAAAAAAACAAGTCCGGGGTTTTGTTTGTTCCCTCGACAGTCACTGTAATATATGGATTACGTAATTTATTAACACTACACATACATAATTACACAACAAAATTAATTTAGACCTATATTTTTATATTTAAAATGGTTTAAGACTAGTTGTTATATGCGACTGAGATTTAATAAATTAGAGTCCGTATTTTACGTTTTGTTTCGTTTATTCTATATTATTTATAAGCATATTTTCATTGCATATATTTCTTATATAAAATGAAAACTGATTCTGTCGTTTTAGATAGACACTTCCTTAAATGTAAAAAAAAAACAATAATGAATATTTGCTGTTTTCCCACTGCTCTGTAGACATGTCTATGACTCCTCCGCGAAGCTCGTTTGAGGCAAAAGTCTCCTGTTATCAACATTAAATCGTTCTTCGTATCGATGTTTCATTTTAGTATTTTACTGTTTTGACGACCTCAATATGAGTCAAGCTTCATGTTCTGTAGAATTTGAAGAAGGCAAATTTTGTTCCCGAAACGATCGTAATCCAACAATTGGCTAATGGAATCAATCGGTAACCAGGAAATATAACCTTTTTTAAACCTTAGAATAGTGATTCGGAGACCAAAAACAAAAATGAAAGTTACCAGATATCTAGCAAAATATATAATAAACGTTATAAAGTTTGTCTGTAGTTAAATGTGTTCGTCTAAGTTAACTACTACGTCGTTATAAGTTATGTAAATTGTAAAACAAACATTTCTGAATTTCTTCTAAAAATTATATAAATTTTAACGAATCAAAATAAGAAATAATCAATATGTCCTTACAAATGACTGAGCAAACATCCATACGCAGCATGTAAACGTAAAGTCGTAAAATTAACTTAATTTGCATAATTTGCAAAACAAATATGCAAATTCTAAAAATCAAATGTGTGTCTGTAAGCAGACAAGCAAAAATTGCTAGACCACCTGGCTTTCTCAACTTATCCGAATGAATGGTTGTAATAATTTACCATACAACCGTAATTAGTAAAATGCAAATTCAAGGCATTAGAGATTATTAATTCTTGTAGTTTGATGACTTTTATAAATCCTTATACTTAATACCTCAAGAGAAATTTGTTAAGAGAACACCATTATTTCCAAACAGTTTTTAATAATTGAGAGATCGTATCAATGACCCTGATTCATAGATAGACATTAATTTTCTCAGTTTATAATATTATTCTTATATGCAAGGACTGTCTCAATACCGATTATATGGTCATTGGATGTAGACACGGGGAGTAGTTCTCCTCGCTGTGAGCTGTGAGTAACATCTAACATCTGTCACTGCATATTAGAAGAAATCGTTTAGCTTACCAGTGATTCTACGATCCTCTGGAAAAATACTAATAATCTGCACACCGTCATTTGGTAGAGGGATATAAACTAATCCACTTCCTGATTAATAGTAATTAAATACGTTTTAATTATTAGCAGCACAACAAGATTATAATAAAATGTAAATCAATACAAGCTTGACTTTGAAGTTTCAGCCATGGCATATGGTCCTTCTGAACATATCGGATGCATTAATTAAATGCAAAACGAATCTCGTGATTCAAACAACAACTACGTCTTAGGAATATAGGATTAAGTCTGACCGGCAATGCTCAGCGAAGAAATATTCTTGTTCCTGATCCAAAATTTCCCTGATCCAAATCTGATTACGTTAATAATGTTGATGCTCCCACATTTCTATAAATGGATAATCTTACCTGCGGATGTGTATATTTTACTTCTTCATAAGATTTTGTTTTCCAGTCAACTATGTTTTTATTTCATGACCAATTTTGACGACTGGGGTGTCAAAGGATTTTCCTCTAGATTATTTGAGAAGAGTTGATTTTTCCATCGTACCTCAGTGTTCCATCCCACTAGCTCATAAATTTCCCAATAACATTTTTATCACATATGTTTATCCTAGTTAAATTAGTTAAAATAAATAGCTGTATTTTAAAACCACGGACAGACACTATCTGTAATCCGTATTAAGTTTTCACTGAATTGCATTTGTTAGTACAAGATCCCTGTGGGTAGAACTGGACACCCTCTAATTTTGTTTTAAATGATATATTTCAAAATATTGTTTTTGAGTTTTAAGCCATAATATTAAAGGTTTTGAATTTGCCGAAATATTGTTCATCCTCTTCATAAAATATTTTATTCTACTAAACATAAATTTTCCTAATACTAGAGAATTAAACAGGATAAATAAAATACTTCTTACAACACTATAAGTATATTTACACTTATACTGTACTTCCATACAATACGGTAAAATATACACAAAAGATGGTACAAGGCGATGGATTTCAACCAGTTACACCGGTCATCACCACGCCCAATCAGAGAATGACAGAAACAAGATGGCAAACAGCTTATATACTATTGGCTACCGGAAGTTCCAGAAACAAGTTGCGATAAGTACCACCAGAGTCAAAGTTGACCTATTCATTGATCAATTTATCCCTACCCTTACATTTTTCCTTAAAAATAAACTATTCTCCCCATGCATTCATTACATTTCCTTTATTACAAATATAGAGAATATTCAAACTGTCTTCAATTGTTCCCAATGAGTGGCCATTTTCCAGGAGGTGTTTTGCGACATTCGAACTTTCCGGTTTTCGGTTCTTCTATGCTGAAACATGATTCTTGTATATTTTTACAAAATTAACAGATTGACCAACATAAAAATTATCACAATCATTACAACTGATTTGACATACACCGGGCTTATCAAACTTATCACAATCTTCTATGTTCGGATGCAGAAATTTTACTCATGGTGTTTTTTGTCTTAAAGGCTACGGATACTCCATATTTCTTAAATAGATTTGCAATATTCTGTGTTTTATCGCCAGTGAAGTTAAATGCAAAATATCTCGTACACTTTCCGCAGAAACGTCAGAAGTGTTCCTGCAACATCATGAAGAACGTATTTTGGAAAGATTGCACAAATTTCATGAAGTAGCAATGTACGTTAGATATGTAGATGATGTGCTTATAATTTATAGCGAAACCAAGGATGGTGAAGCAGATGATATGATGCCAATATTCAACAATCACCACAGAAACCTGACTTATACAAGCGAACTTGAAGAAGAAAGAAAAATTAACATCCTGGATTTAACACTATTGAGAAGAGAAGATAAGATGAAATTCGAAATCTGCAGGAAGCCAACACAAACGAAGTGAAACAAGCAGAAGAAAGGAAATAACTACAATGAAATCTATAGCTCGAGCCAACGGATACCAATATACACTAATTGATGAAATGGGGGCGACGATTTTGAAGAAAATGAAGAACCAAGAACGGCTCCTAAATATGACAACTCTGAGCAACGAACGGGAGAAGGAGAGTACGAGATATGTTGCATTTAACTTCACTGGCGATAAAACACAGAATATTGCAAATCTATTTAAGAAATATGGAGTATCCAGTATCCTTTAAGACACAAAACACCATGAGTAAAATTTCTGCATCCGAACATAGAAGATTGTGATAAGTTTGATAAGCCCGGTGTATGTCAAATCAGTTGTAATGATTGTGATAATTTTAATGTTGGTCAATCTGTTAATTTTGTAAAAATATACAAGAATCATGTTTCAGCATAGAAGAACCGAAAACCGGAAAGTTCGAATGTCGCAAAACACCTCCTGGAAAATGGCCACTCATTGGGAACAATTGAAGACAGTTTGAATATTCTCCATATTTGTAATAAAGGAAATGTAATGAATGCATGGGAAGAATAGTTTATTTTTAAGGAAAAATGTAAGGATATGGATAAATTGATCAATGAACAGGTCAACTTTGACGCTGGTGGTACTTATCGCAACTTGTTTCCAGAAATTCTGGTA
The DNA here is from genome assembly GCA_963675035.1 of Allygus modestus. Classification (NCBI taxonomy): domain Eukaryota; kingdom Metazoa; phylum Arthropoda; class Insecta; order Hemiptera; family Cicadellidae; genus Allygus; species Allygus modestus. Next base: position 95,941,527 of record OY776117.1, read on the forward strand.
GCCAATAGTATATAAGCTGTCCACCATCTTGTTTCTGTCATTCTCTGGGCCTGATGATGAACGGTGTAACTGGTTGAAATCGATCGCCTTGTACCATCTTTTGTGTATCTTTTATCGTCTTGTATGTAAGTACAGTATATGTGAAAATACACTTATAGTGTGGTAAGACTATTTTATTTATCCTATTTAGTTAATACGTATCGTGCTAATAAAGAAATTATTTACCAGAAAATTATCAAGATTTAACCTTATACTGGATCGTATCGTATTATGAATTAATATAATATTCATTAAGTTGACTAGAGTCTAATTTTATTTCATTCAGGTTTATTTGGTGATGACGTAATCGGAGAATAAACATTTAGTTTATTTAACTGTAACAACAAACTCACTTCTACATTAGCTTTCATAGCTGATGGAAAACTTTGTTTTAAGTTATTGCCATTTAAGAGACAACTATCAAATACAAAATAAAAATGTATTCTCCATCAAAAACTGTTTTTCCACCCAAAAGTTATACAGTTTTCGACTGGTTGTACTAGTAAATATTATCGATAGTGCAACTGGCTGAGGCTGCATCAGCTCCTCTCCGCGCCAAAATGCTACTCAATCAGAGCCTCTTGTTTCACATCCAACGCAGATTTTCCCCCTGAAGGGAGGACCATCTTATCATGTTCGGACCATTCTTTCAGTCCAAACCTGAAGGAATTCAAAGATGGATTCGGAATAAGTAGGGATAGTACGACATATTTAATGGGTTATAATGATTTTCAATGAGTTATTTATAACCTATTCATTATAATTAATTTATGTGGTTGTAGGACAAAATGTCGGTTCTAGGATTAAATTCCAGGTCTTACCTAATATAAAAGTGTTATTTTAAAACCAGTTTGACACTTACCAAAGGAGGTAGTCTCAAGCACGCTTTAGTGTAAAAGTTCTGGGATGATTGATAAAGAGGGGGTTTAGCACTGGTTAAGACATTTATTAATTTAATGGATGCATAAACATCTCAGGTGAGCAGTACAACTGATCTGTTCTGTAAAATTCACTTCTGTGCTTGTGTGAGAGTGGGGAATTCTATTTAGTACTTTAGACTTGTAAATTGATTATGGCTATAAATATAATCAAATACATTTTTGGCTAAAAACGGTGAGATTGTGAAAGTGATACATTTTAATTAAAAAGTTTAGTTTCTTAATCCTAAACACTTTGTAGCCTTTTTCGAGGATAACATTTTATTCATTTCCAAAAACGCAGTAGTGGTATTTTAATGTACCATTTCCTCCTTGGACAATGTAGTTATCATTAAATAGCACTGCCATAAATAACGTTGTGTAAAATGTTGTATTTGTTATTCCAAGAACTAAAACCGGTTAAAGGAATGAAGCACAGATAAAACTATTTATAATTTTACACAATTATATCATAACATTTAATTTCATACGTACCAAAATAATATAGAATCCATTACACTACAATTTCAAGAAAGTACAGTGATTGATAATACAGTATTTCATTAAAATATTTAGGTGTTTTACGCTCTTAGTTCAATGTAGCATGAGCTTTTAACGACTTGAGACTTCGTGAGGTGTAAAGATAGCTTCTAATGTGTCTTATGGCCTTTGTAAACATTAGCCTTTACATTTATTTTCTTTCTAGGGATTTCTGATTCCAACATTGCTTTTCATAAGAACAAAATCTATTTATATTAAATATTACGTACTTCCTATACTTCGTTGGTGGAATACCCCTACAGTATGATTTATTCAGTATTTTTTTTTATATATCAATTTTAAAAAAGCAATTTGATATAAATTGATTATAAAAAACAGCTTATATTTATTTTTAAAATATCAACAAACCAATTTATGTAGTATATGAATGTTTGTAAGTTGTTTGGATATTTATTGAGGGGATCTACCAAGATCCGAAGAAGATGCTATTACCTTTCTTCCATCTGAAAAACGGCTTATTCCATCTGAAGAAACGTACGGAAAAGGCCATTTCTGTAAAAGAAAATAAAGCCCTTTTCGGGACTGCAAAGTTAAAGCGTGACGTAAAAAGTGAGTTTAGGTAATGTAACCTGGTTTGGACATACTAAGCTTCCCTTGTTTGCATTGAGATTTTTTTTGTTTTGGTGTAAAGATTTAACCTCAATCAAATCTTGCAAAAACAGGTTGGCATTTCGGACAATTCCACCACTGATTGGAACAACGACGTCTGAAAAGTATGTGTACACTCAGTACAAAGTAAGAATTGATAGCAATCATTGTCTTGTTTAATCTTCTACCTTAACGTAACAGGTTTGTATTTATTATAGTCATACCCTGAATGACTCTACTATGTTTCTTCACCGATTAGATATTTACAGTCACCAGATTATAACAAATTATAGATATATTGGTAAATATACCGATTAAATCCTATTATAGAGGTACTCCATCAAATTTGTAAGTAACGAACATTAATTACTATAGTCAAATAAATCAGAAAACGAACAAACAAACATTTTAGTTTTCAGTATTTGGACAAATAAATGTGTATCCTTCTAAAGTTTCTTTCCTAATGTGAGATTTATATTATTTACAGTTTAATACACGTACTTACATGCTTTCATCTTAATAAATAACTACGAAGTGCACCATGAGTCTCTAGAAGGCTCTCAGACTGGTCTATGCAAGTTTGGAGGTCGTCATCGGGTACAGCAGTAGGAGGTCGTTACATCTTAGTTAAGTCATTTTGGATATCCAGTGTTACCAGCTTCCTATCACCACGATATCTCTGTAATCTCGTCGTCCAGTGCTAGGATACCCAGTCAAGTCCAATATTCCTTGTCAGTCCAGTACCAACGGGGAGGGTGCTTGGTTGGAAGAGCTCTTCACCAAACATTTCTTGGTTTGACAGACTAAAGCGTTTGAAACACTGGGAAGGATACAGTAGGCTTAGGAAGGACCTATTTTATCATTACTTCAAGGTTTTGAAAAGGAATGTCTCGACAATTTTTGATTCTTCAATAATACAATTAAAAATCACGCGGACAGTCACCACTATCAACTTTTGCCTTTCCGAGAACATTTTTTAAAATAGAAGTATAGTGTAAGCAATTCGCATGTCTGATGTTGATTAGATTTTATATTCTTTATGTTCAAAGGAAGTGGATGTTTGAGCCATCGTTCTCCAATAAATACATGATCATAATATGTAATGGGAAAATGATGTGTGATGTTTGTTACCATTTACCCCTTGCAGAATAGTGGTAACATACCAACTATGCCATTTTTTGTACACATTTATACTGAGGATGGAGAACTGATCAGATTCTAACATTTATATAATTAGATAAGTTTTTAAACAGTTTATGGAATATAGGACGGAAGAGCAGTACTATGTAAGTATCCTATGAGAGGCTAGAATCTCCTGACACATGGTCAAGTTTTCCGTTGGTCAATCGTACATATTATGCTACATATTATCGTACACACATAGATATACTATCCTTTCGCTGTTTCTAATCCTTTGTGCTCAACCCAGAAAGAACAATTCCATAAGACAATTCAGAACCGTTCTTGAACAGCTCCATGCTGTTTCGAACTCCCTTAACTAACTCAAGTATCACCCACATTTGCAGGTCTATGTAAACTTAAATGTCTTAAGGACGCAGGTTTAGGTTGGCGTTGGGGAGTATAATTTAGCTTTGCTGGGATTAGGACATTTAAATAATAATAACTTTCTAATTCAGTAAATATATTTATTTATATGGAGACGGTGAGTAAATAAAAGGTTGTATGGAATAACAATGTACACAAGCATACTAGTCTGAAGGATATGACAACGTTGCCATATAATTTGTCCGTTGAACAATAATGTATAATATTAATTATAAAGCCGTAACACCTAACTCAAGTACTTATTATTTATCAAATAATGAATAAATTGTAATAAACAATTTGTTTGTGATAAAATATATAAATTGATAATATATATTCATGGTATGCGTATATAAGAGTTGACTGACTGACCTAGTCTCTGTATACATAAATCGGATGGATTGTAGGCTAAAACCGAAATAAACTTATCGGTAGGTGAGTATTAAATTCCAAGCCAAATCGTTATTGAATAAATTGTAAAAAAGTTTATTTCGTCAGTTCAAAAAATATATTATACGAATATTCTTTCAAAAATTAAAACCAGCCTTATCAGTTAATCAAGAGCCACTCCATGAGCACTGTAAACACCCACCAACCTTACCGAGACTTGGCTACTCGCTGTTCTGGCTGGCCCTGTTCGGCCACACGATCACAGACTGGGATAGGATCCCTCCCCACCTTGGCTTCCGAAGATTGAATTAGGAGTGATATTATTCGAGTGGACTGACATTTTCCATTTCCATCCAAATGCTTTCTGAGTAACGAAAAATCACCAACTATGATCTCGTAGCTATGGAAGCTACAGTTGAACTTTGAGACTCAGTAAACTATGTGATTAATCATAGTTTAAACCACAAAAAAATGCCGTTTACAATTCGGAACACACATTAGAATAAGTTATAGATACTGAAGAAAAAAAATCATCGAACAAAACATCACCAGTCCCAACATACAAAACCACGTGATACGTTGACAGGTTGTCAATGGATATTCAGCAATTAATGTCAGTCTCAGTGTTGTGCAATCAGCTGCTGACACGACGCGATATTGTAGTGGCATGTATCTACTTTAAATAGAGAACTTACTAGATGAATAATCATTTTATAAGAATAAATCTATCAAAAATAAATGTATTATTAAAATCTATCCATTATTTAAAAAGTAGTAGGTATGTGAGTTATGTGTCAATGCCTTAAAATCAATATTACAAAGTAATTTTGTACGGAAACTATTAGCCGCCATATCTCTTGAAAAGGTTTCATGGTCAGATTTGTAGTCTATACGAGCTCATATTCATAATTGAGTCCAAAGAAATGAATATATGTTAATAAGATATTTGTGTTTATATATCAGTAACTAAAACAAATACTAGAGCTGTGTATTTAAAAATACGATCAAGAAATTATTTAATTCACATAGATTTAAGAGGTTTAAATTTATAATATTAAGTAGATGACGTTATAATAATACCCCCGTCGCAGCAAACCTGCATACTCAGCGAATTTCCAATGAATATATAACATAACACATTAAAACACTTAACAGGATTCAAAAGAAATATATTCACAAGTAAGCGATATTTAAAATATTAATTAATCTCCATAAGAATAACATTGGGGATGAGTACGCAGGTTTGCTGCAACAAGGCACACAAAATAATGGGTTTTTATGCAAATATCAATAGAACTCATCTTAGTGAAGTCACATACCAAGTTTCATCCATATACATTCATAAATAAGCGATATATAACATTTTAAGTATTTTCCATAAGAATAACATGGTGACCGAGTACCTAGGTTTGCTGCTACAGGAACCATAGGCGAAAATTTTTTTTGTGCAAACAACAATAAACCACAACCAGATGAAGCCATATACCAAATTTCGTCAGTTTATGTTCATAAATAACCCAGATATACAATTTTTATTTTTCTCCATAAGAATAACATTAGACAACGTACTGTGTTTAGTACTTTCAATATCTCGGTAACCAATTGACGTAGAACAATGATCTAAATACCAAATTGTTTGTTTTTTTAAGCTGAATTTAATGGTAAAAATTAAAATTTGATTTAAATAAAAATTACATGTGAAACCCCCAAAAAACACATTTTTGGGGTACAAAACCCCCCAAAAACCCCCCTTCGGATGGTGCGATTAATCTGGTTTTCGAACTCATTCAAATAAATGGTACTTCACACATTTGTACCAAATTTCATTAAGATTGGACCTTTTGTACGAGAGTTATCGTGCTTACGGACACACACACACAAACACACACACACACATATATATATATATATATATATATATATATATATATATATATATACATATATACAAATTTGAACGAATGGTGTTTTTGGCATCTGGGGACCTCAAAACGAAAAGTTATCATGGTCTCGGGCTTAAGTTTTACCATGAGACCTACGGTAATAGCTTCTTCCCTATAGGGGAAATTCGCTAAAATGAAATATGTAATCTATACCTGTAAAAGGCAAAGCCCTCACTCACTGACTGACTCACTCACTCATTGCGAACTGTCCTACTTCTCATCTACCCAGAGAGTTGAAACTTTGTACACTGATTCTTAAGGTATAAAATCGGAAAACTAAATGGTTTTTATCCTGATCAGACCTCAGGGCTTCGCCAGAGACCCCGACAAAGTTCCCATGTATTCCGTATGGATATTACATTTTGTTTGTGCTGACGAATATCAAAACAGCTGATCTTGATTCGTAGTAGTTCCACGGGCTAACCATAGAATGCAGCACATACAACTGTCATAGTTTTTATAGACCATTTGTGGGGCGAAGCCTGCGGGTAACAGCTAGTTTAATTATAAATTTACTTTGTTTTACATTCTTGAGTTTACGCCATGTGTTAATTATTCCAAAACTACTTGTTTTACCAAAGACATGTTTGTTTTAATAAGTCATGAATGCTGATTCTTTAAATATTAATTTGATTTATTATTATTATATATTATGATATTATGCAACAATATTTCCTATTAAATTTGTGTGAATGACTTGTCGTGATTTGGTGATGGCCTTGATTGTCTTAGCTTATTTCTCGAGTACAAAATAAAACTACTTCTCATACAACCGTACGTTACATTAGGGGACTTATGACCAAAGAAATATATATATAAAGAAATCAACTTCAAATGTAACAATAGAACATCTTTCTACATGAGAAATAACCATCATACACACTATGTTCAAATTAATTATAATTATGAGGATAATGGATAATGCTCGAGATACCATGCTCAGAGTTAGATCACGTATACATAGGTCTAACTGGATATTATCTTAATGAAAGATTAAATCACCACCAATATAACTTAATAAGGGAAGTGGCAGAAGTAAGTGAAATGACACATAAATAGTGAACACCGTATTATACATTGTAATACTAGCTGTAGTGGTTAAATTTAATTATTTAAATTACATTACACCTTTATATACTACGTATTATATTGTACGTATTGTATTGTACTATATACTACGTATCTAATGTGCCTTATTTTTTATTGGAGTTGATGCACTACACTGCAACTGCAACTGATTTGTGTATAATTTCTGCAAGAAATAAAATGCATTGGTTATGTTTATTTTATTTTTATCATGCATGTTATTTGAAGGACCTAATTGTTTCTATATACACTTAGATGCGCATACAAATCAAATAAATTGTTTTATATATGGAAAACGTATTATATTATGTTGTATATTATTGTAAGCTTATTTTAGAAATAAATGTTATTCTTATTCGTATAATATACACTTTAAGGTCATGCGATTTTAAAGTAAAATCCACAAAGTGTATAAGCTTGGCCACCAAACAGTTACGCACGTATAAACCATCAATAGTATTAAAACGCGACTGCTATTGTATTCGTAATAATAAATCGGTCTTTACTGTACTATTTGCAGAATATAAATATTATTAGCAACACAAATTGAAATTGAAAACAGAAACATGAGTTTCCTTATAATTACAAGATTAAATACTTGATAATTAGATTTATACTTGTAATGGTCAATGTTAGAGTAATTTCAAACCATTCTAGTAAAAAGGTAATAGAATGAATGTTAATACTCTTATGTTAACTGATTATTTATTTAGGTTTTGTGAAATTACCATATATCTCTCGTATTTATATCACGACGTAAAATAAACTTCGTTTCAACATTAAACGAGTTTAAACGACGAAGTTACTTTACCTCGAACAAGGAACTAACAACTGCATTTGCTTTCAATAGCTGTTTGTAAACTTTGCCTCTAAAGGGAGAGACTTTCAAGATAATACTACCTTGGATAAAATAAATTGCATTATTAATATGTACATAATACAACATTATTAGATTAACTTTATCTTATGTTTTAATATTAACATTTTAAATAAAATCATGTAATAACTTAAGTTCTTTAGATTTATATTTGCATAACACATAGAACAGTACGTAGAAAATTATTATCAAAAAGTCATAGTGATTACAATAATAATAATACTCTTATAACTAGTAAAGATATATTTTAGATAAAAATATTAAGAATATAAATAAAATACCCCCGTCGCAGCAAACCTGCGTACTCAGCGAATTTCCAATGCATAATATATGTCTTAATACCACATAAAGCCGCATACCAAGTTTCATCAAAATATATTCACATATAAGCGATTTTAATTATTCTCTATTAGAATAACATTGGTAATGAGTACGTAGGTTTGCTGAAACAAGGAACACAAACAATTGTTTTTTATGCAATTATAAATAGAATTTAACCAGGCGAAGCCACATACCAAGTTTCATCAATATTCAATCATAAATAAGCGCTATATAACATTCTAGTTATTCTCCATAAGAATAACATGGGGGCTGAGTATGCAGGTTTGCTGCTACGGGAATAATCAACAAAAAATCAATGTTTTGTGCAAATATCAATATACCAATACTAAATGAAGCCACATACCAAGTTTCATCAACATACATCCATAAATAATCGAGATATCAAATTTTATTTATTCTCCATAAGGATAACATTGGACAACGTACTGTGTTTAGCATTTTGAATATCTCTGCAACGGTTGGACGTAGAATCACAATTTAAACATCAAAATGATTGTTTTGTGGAGCTCAACCGATTGGTAAAAGCAAATGTGAAGTTTACATTAAAATGAACTGAGGAAAAACCAAAAACCGTTTTCCCATAAGATTAACATGGGAGATTTTATGAGTAGGTTTTTTTGGATTTTCTCCGCAACCACTCAACCTAGGTTAATAATTCAAAAAACTATATTATTTGTTTTTTTAAGCTCTATAGCATGGTCAAAACCAAAATTAAGTTGTTTAAAAATTTTAGGGTGAAAAATGCAAAAAAACTAATTTTTGGAAAATCTAAAACCCCCATAAACCCCCCTTCCCATGATCCGATTTTTTTGGTTTTCGAACTTAAAGTCATGAATGTCATTTTACACATTTGAGCCAAATTTCATCAAAATCGGACCTTTTTTACTCAAGTTATCGTGTTAACGGACACATATATAGATATATATATATATATATATATATATATATATAGATATATATATATATATATATATATATATACATATATATAAATTTGAACGAATAGTGTTTTTGGCATCTGGGGACCTCAAAACAAAAAGTTATCATGGTCTCGGGCTTAAGTCTTACCATGAGACCTACGGTAATAGCTTCTTCCCTATAGGGGAAATTCGCTAAAATGTTCAACACCGCATAACATTTAAATCAAGAAATAAAAACTAAATTGCATGACTAGTTTACGCATTAACAACACTAGGTAAATAACTATCAATAGTTGCCATTCTGGTGTAAAATATCTAAAATGTCTAGACGTAAAACAAGGCATTAAGGAATGGAAATATAGCTAATCATCCAATCCCATTTTTAAGTTACCTTCACTTTAAAGTTTTGATTTAAGTATTATTAAAGTGTAATTTTAGCGAACATACTAATATTCAATTCCTTTAAAATAGTCCTGTCAAATATCGTGGAGGGCACTTACAATTACAAATTCTTAACACATACCAAAAATTCTTTGACTGACCGAGTGGCTAACTGAGTGGCTGACATACTAATCCTACCTTCTAGATAACCACGTGTTCTGATGAAATGACTGGATGACTGACTGACTGACTAACCGGCCGAGTGGCTGACTGAGTGGCTGACAATCCTAATCCCACCTAATACATAACCACGTGTTCTAATCAAATGACTGGATGACTAACTGACTGACTGACCGAGTGGCTGACAATCCTAATCCCACCTCCTACATAACCACGTGTTCAGTTGAAATGACTAGAAGACTGACTGACTGACTGACTGAGTGGCTGACAATCCTAACCCCACTTACTACATAACCACGTGTTATGTTCAAATGACTGGACTGACTGACCGAGTGGCTGACTGAGTGGCTGACAATCCTAATCCCACCTACTACATAACCACGTGTTCTGATCAAATGACTGGATGACTAACTGACTGACTGACCGAGTGGCTGACTGAGTGGCTGACAATCCCAATCCCACCTACTACATAACCACGTGTTCTGTTCAAATGACTGGAAGACTAACTAACTGACTGACTGACTGACTGACCGAGTGACTGACTGAGTGGCTGACAATCCTAATCCAACCTACTACATAACCACGTGTTCTGTTCAAATGACTGGATGACTAACTGACTGACTGACTGAGTGGCTGATTGAGTGGCTGACAATCCTAATAATTCTTCAAGTTAAGTATTGAATATAAATACAATTTTATATCTTGATTAGTTATGAATGTATATTGATGAAACTTGGTATGTGGCTTCACAAACAAATATTTTTTGTTGATTGTCCCTGTAGCAGTGAACCTGCATACTCAGCCCTAATGTTTTTATTAAGGAGAATAAATGAAGTTGTGTATCTCCCTTAATTATGAACCTCAATTAATAAAACTTGGTATCTAGCTTCACCTAGTTGAGTTATATTGATAATTGCATAACCCATTTATTATCTTCCTTGTTGCAGCAAACCTACGTACTCACTTATTTATTTTTGTATTTTTATTTAAATTGGTTAGTTGCTTTATGCAGTAATGTCAAACACAAACATGCATTGTAATTAATTTCACTCAGTATACAGGTTTGCTCCGACGGGAGTATTTCAATACTACAATGACAGTTTAAATTACGGTTATTTATTATAATTTAAGAAATATATAGACACGCAACCTCAAGAGCAAAGTTAAGTAAATCCGTCCCTCCTTAATTAAATTGTATCAAGCTGAATTACATTTATTATCGAAAGGAGTTTTCTACTTCGTATCGTAATCCCTGGTCTGACTCGAGTCGCAGTCACATTAGCAAGTCAATTTGGGATTTAAACGCTAACTACGTCTTAAGAATATCGGGTTGAGTCAGAACCGGAAGAACTTAGCCCTGGATTATGTGTAAATTAACATTTTGTAGACTTTTTAAAATTATTTCTCCTCTTATAATTGTCTGTAATTCACACATAACGTGTTTTTAAAATGTTGTCCTTAAACATAAATAAATCATAATTATTAAAAGAATTTAAAAAAATTTGAATTCTTGTTAAAAAAATACTGTCCTATAAACACTCTTCTTATGGCAAACTACGGACTAATGTACAGTCATTTATCTTACGCGATTATAGTTCATGATCCAACAAATATTTCAAAAGATTATTTATTTTCCAAAAAAGACCATAAGAATAATTTAAAATTTAAATATTAAAGAATCATGTAAAGAACTTTCAAGATTATGTATTTACTCACCCTACCATGCATTTAAATATCGGTAACAATAGTAGATTGTCTTTCAAAAAGTGACTTAATGTTTGGTAAGGATATTAAAAAATAGAATACAAAATAAAGTAGTAAATTCTGCATTCATTAACACAAACTTAATATTTTCAAAGATCTCCCACCCTAAATAGGAGTAAAACTCATTAATAACTTGCCAAAGGAATTAATAAATATAAAAAATGCGTTATCTTTAAAAACAAATTAAAAGAATATCTATCTAAAAATGCATTTGACTTTTTTGATGAATTTTAGACCATGGTCGAAATTTGAATAACAATAGCATATTGTATTTTAATTAAATCTATTTTTTACTATACAAAAATTAGATGATTAGTCAAACTAAGATTAATCATTTTAATTTGGTGTATGAAAGATTAAACAAGTTGTAAAATTTTTATTTTAAATATTTTGTATTACTAAGTTTTGAATCTATATTAATTATATCCAAAATTGTTGTTTAGTAATCGCTGATAACAGTTGAAATTTGATGTAATGACGATAACAAATAGTATTATTATTATTATTACTATTATTATTATTATTATTATTATTATTATTATTATTACCATCATTATTATTATTATTATTATTATTATTATTATTATTATTATTATTATGATTATTATTATTACCCGTGCGGCTCCGGGATAGAATAGACCGCAGTATCACCTGCTTGTAAAAGGCGACTAAAAGGGGGAGGGGGCAAACCAGTTCTTTCCACGCCTCCTCTTCAAAACTCAAGTTTCCGATGAACTCCATAGCCCGGGTTTTTTTCACAAATCACACTGGTCTTTCTGCCGGTATGGCTCCGTGTCTTTGGCCCCCCACTGCGCGGGACGCATGGTTGATCAGAGGGTACAGCTTAAAAACTGGGTTTCTCTTGCACTTCCCAGGCTACCGGATAGTACGGGGGCCCGGGTCAGCTTAGCCAGCAAGGACCTGGCTACCCTATCAGCTGGCGAAAATCTCCTTGGCCGTAGTAGTGCCGGTTGGCGACCAGATAGGGCCCTGCTGCGGTCTTGGGGGGGCTCTGCCGAGGCCACTGCTCGGTAGTGCGGTTTGTGTTTTGTGGGGTGGAGGACACGGAATATAGACATACATGTGGTTGTCCAGTTCGACTTTCTCATGAGGGTACAGTCAAGGGGGGTAAACTAAAACCAGAATGACAAGTCCAGCACAGAATAATGTTTCAATAGTGCAAGAAACTTCTTCGGGTTCCCTTACCCAAACCCCTGAAGTGGGTACCGACCCCTTCGCAAGGAGATCGCACATTTCACACTTTCCAACCCGAGTAGCGACTCTCCTAGAGAAAGGCAGCTCTCAAGTGACTGCCCCTGCCTCAAGTCCGATGGACACTGAAGTGCCAAATCAGGAGACACCAAAGGCTCAATATCAGCCTGCGCCAGAGGTGTCTCCTGACGAGAAGAACATGTCGATCGCAAGAGAAATGGTCGACATAGAGCTGAAGAAGATAAGGGAGGTCCTTTTTGATGGAGGGACAAAATAACATGTCAAATACGGTTACGAATGGTCTATAATACCTGGAATCTTCGATGGACGTCATCGACTCCACGAGAAAGCTTTGGAGGGTGTCGCTCCAGAGATGCCAGAGAGACTGCGAGACAAAGCAGATGCAGGCTCCATCGCCGTCCATGCAACCGACGGATAAGCGTCCAGCGACGAGTCCTCCAGAGTCAGAACGACAGGATGCCGAAGAGCCTTTCCTCTCAGTTCCGCAGCCTAACCCGGGTGAATGGGTGAAGGTGGTTAACAAAATAAAAGACAAAAAAATCCCCTTTATCAGGCCGAAAGCCAGAAATCGGTGGAGCACGCCACGAAGAAGCCCCAGAAGAAGAGAGGCCCTAAACAGCGTCCCGACGCCATTCTTATCAGGCCGTTGACGGGAAAATCCTACGCCAACGTGCTGGGTGAGATTCGCGAGAAGGTGAAACCTGAGGAAAAGGGAGCTGTTATAAAAGCCCTCAGGAAAACTAAAGCCGGAGATCTCTTGGTTGAGCTTGGACAGTCCACAGGGAGCAACTCAAACTTTAGCGGCGACCTTCAGACCATCCTTGGGACAAACGCCACTGTCCGTGTTCTTAAACCAAAGTCAACGCTGGAGGTGAGGGACCTGGAAGAGCTCACGACCAAGCAGGAGGTTTCTGCCACCGTTAAGTCTGTTCTCGGGGCATCTTATATGAGGTGAGAATATTCGTCTCCAAAGCAAACTCCCGGGGTCAGAAGATTGCAATTTTGACGTAAGGAGTTAAAGATGCGGCGAAACTTCTGGCTGAGGGGCATTTGAAGGTCAGATGGGTGAGATTCAGGGTGCGCGATAAGCTCGTGGCCTCTAGATGTTTTAAATGTTTGGGTTTCGGTCACATAGCGAATTGCTGCAGCGGCCCTGACAGAAGCAAGATATGCTTTAAGTGCGGTGGCCAGGATCACAGGGCCAGTACGTGCAATGGCGCGGAATCATGTGTCCTGTGTACGGAGGCCGGCTTAAAGGATGATCACATAAGGCACGCTGCAGGGTCGAGCCGTTGCCCGGCCTTTAAGCAAGCCATTCAGAAGATCCGCTCATCCACCCGAAAATGATTTGTGTTCTACAATTAAATATGCAGAGGAGCAAGACAGCTGACGACCTGCTGTACCATTTCAACACTGAAAAACGTGCTGACGTATTGTTGCTAAGTGAGCAGTACCGAGACCGTTAGTCTCCGCAGTGGTTTCAGACTCTTCTTGCACTGCGGCTGTCTGGGTCCTTGACCTCGGGAAGGTACCAATTTTGGATTCTGGCTCGGGTAATGGTTTTGTGTGGGTGAGGAGCAGATGTTTGACCTTCTTTTCCTGCTACCTCACTCCAAACCAACCCATCGCTGGCTACCTCCAGATGGTCGACTCCCTTGAGGATGAGATCATCAACACTACTGGTGGGGTCATTGTTTTCGGTGATTTCAATGCAAGAGCGGTGGAATGGGGTTTACCCTACACTAACTCACGAGGACGGTATGTTCTAGAGATGGTGGCCAGGCTGGGCCTCCATATCCTAAACACGGGTGACACCACCACTTTCCGTCGTCCAGGGTATGGTGAAACGATCCCTGATATCTCCCTCGCTTCTGAAGGGATCGCCCAACGAACATCTGACTGGTGCGACTCTGAGGACTACTCCGCAAGTAGCCATCAGGCCATCCTTTTCAAGGTCCTTCCCAAGGGAATGCGTGCAAATTTCAACCATGCCCCTCTGCCACGACGCTGGAACATCAGTCGTCCGGATCGCAATACAGTTACAGAGCTTATCGCAGACAAAACGGTCGTGAATCCTACAAGTGCCGAAGATCTGGCCACATCCACGATGAGCCTGATCTCCACGGCGTGTGAGCAGTCAATGCCCGGAGTGTCATCCCACCACGAGAAGAAGCCAGTCTACTGGTAGACTCCCGAAATCGTGGACCTCTGGAGGAGATGCCTTGGTCTCCGTCGAGCAGCTCAGCGAGCCAGAAATCGACCTAATGCTAATGCCATATCGGCAGAGCACAGGGCCGCTAGGCGAGAACTCAGCCATCAGCCGAAGTAAGGTCAGGTGTTGGAATCAATTGTGTCAGGACGTCATCAATGACCCCTGGGGGACGTGCTACAAGATTGTTACCCAGAAGCTAGGGGCCCAATCCCCACCTGCGATCATGGATCCACCTGCCATGTCTGCTGTCGTCGACACATTGTTTTCAAATCACCCAGTGTGACCAGTTAGGGAATTAGATGATGTGGGTGCGTTCCCAGCCTTTCGGGAAGAGGAACTTTCTTACGACGTCCGATCCCTACGGAATAGAAGAGCACCCGGTCCTGATGGTATTCCCGCGGAAGCACTCAAGCTCGTCGCTGAGATAAATCCAAGGCTTCTCTTGGATATGTTCAACGCTTGTTTGGTGGAGGGTGTTTTCTTTTCATCGTGAAAAGTGGCCCACCTTGTTTTGATCACCAAGGCGAAGAGCACCCCAGGGAATCCTTCTTATTTTCGTCCCCTGTGTATGCTCAACACCACCGGCAAAGTGCTCGAGAAACTCCTTCGTGTCAGACTGACCGAGGCGATCGTCTCTGCAGGGGATTTGTCTCCGCAGCAGCACGGTTTCAGATCTGGTCATTCGGCCATTGACACAATCCAGGAGGTGGTCGAGGTTGTGCGGAGGGCGGAGGATCACAACCACTGGTCGCACCGCGTGGTCCTCCTAGTCACGCTCGACGTGAAGAATGCCTTCATTATGGAGCGATATGCATACCAGTGGGTGCTCGAGCATACGTTCCTCGCTCCCACCTACCTCCTGCGGATGATCGAGGCGTATCTGACTGACCGTGTCCTGCTTTTCGACACCACCGAAGGCCAGTGGCGTAATTCCGTCTCTTCCAGGGCTGCACCAGGGTCTATTCTCGGACCCGATCTCTGGAATGTGTCTTATGACAGCTTGCTGAGACTCGACATGCCCGATGAGACCCGTCTTGTTGGCTACGCCAATGACGTTGCTGCCTTGATTGCAGCAAGGAACGTTGAGATTGCCAAACTCAAGCTTGGGTGGGTGATGCTCAAAGTCAACGAGTGGATGCGGGATCACGGCTTGTCACTGGCTCTCGGCAAGACCGAGATCGTGGTCCTGACTAAGAGGAGAATTTCTCTGATTCTTCCTGTGCAAATAGGCGATGCTCTACTTGAGACTAAGTCTGCTGCCAAGTACCTTGGTGTCATGGTCGACAGTAGGATGACTTTTCGCATCTGCTTACCACACGTTTTCCGAATCGGCAGTGATGGTGATCGCCGGCGTCATCCCCATCTTCTATGTTGCGAGGGAGCACCAGGGGATCTACAGGAGGAGGCCCAAGGTTGGCAGAGAGACCACTGCCACTGAAGAGCGAGACTGCAGCTTCGACTGCTGGCAACACGAATGGGAAGCCGAGTCTTGAGGACGATGGACCGCCAGGCTCATTACGGGCATCCGACCATGGGTTGAACGGCAGCATGGCGAGGTCGATTACTTTGTGACCCAGCTTTTATCGGGTTACGGGTACTTCCGAGCCTATTTGCACAGGATGGGGAAGGTTGCCAGTTCGGGCTGTCTGTATTGTCCCGGCATGACAGAAACGGCCGAGTACACGTTCTTCCACTGTGATAGGTGGCATGCCCGCCGAGTCTCTCTCTCGTCCGAGATCGGCGTGGTAATCACTCCCGACGACATCGTTGGAGCTATGCTCCAGGGAGAAGACACCTGAAACTGTGTTAAGCGCTTTACTGAGGGCTTACTTCGAGCAAAAAAGGTTGATATGGATCGGCCTTAATTCCCAGAATACCCCCAGGAGGAAAGCCCTAGTGGTGTAACAAAAAAGGCCTATCCCGAAGTAATGTGCTAAACAGTTCCAGGCTAGTGTCCTAGGAGATGAGTGGTTTTTTTTAGCCGGTAGTCCGCAGGACAACGAGCTTACGGGAGTCCGGCACTACTGAGAAGACAACGAGCCTCTCAGTCTCCGTAAATGCATTTTAACCTCCTCCCCAAAAAAAAGGATTATTATTATTATTATTACTATTACTATTATTATTAAAGTATTTGTTTAACTGTATATTAATATCTTTACTACTAGTATTATTTTACCTCCGTACGCAGTTCATTTTTTTCATAGACAGAAAATATTGCAGGAGATATCAACAATATCATATACCCTATATAGTATACATACAAATGTTTTGTTGTATTCGGTCTTTTCAGTTTTTCTAATGAATTATTAACAATTAGTCCATTGAATTTAATTGATTTAATTTACGTAGATAAATGGTAACCCCTCATTACTGAATCATATGAATATAAAATTACAAGTTTCTCCCACCTGTATCGTGTCTCTCAATGAAAACTTACTTAACATGGATTACGTAAAATAATGAGTCCTACCATAACTGTATACAGTATTAGTATACGGTATTAATATTACTAAAACGTTATATTGTATTTACTGTATACTGTTAATGGCATTATTAAATGGTTTAAATACCTGTACTGTCTAAGTGAACCTAGTATGCTTAAAGGGCTACTGCAGTTTCGACTCTTCTAATATAATTGAGTCTTCATCAGGCGAGGCACCAAGACTGATTCTTGTTCATGTGAAAAAATCAGTTTTTAAAAACCATTGTAAGACACAACACAAACACACGAACACACGGACGAACGGACATTGAAAAGACGAATGTACATAAAGCATGGAACATATCTGGTCAAAAATATGAACGATAATCAGTCTTAACGCATCGCCTGATGAAGAATCGATTATATTAGAATAGTCGGAACTGCGGTAGCCCTTTAAGGACCTTAGCCAGTACAGGTATTTAAACCAATTAATTTACTACAGTGATTCGGTGGCTTACAACATGAAATTGTATTGTTATTATTATTATTATTATTATTATTATTATTAAATATATTACTTTAAAAAAGAATATGACATAGAGTTTATTTTGCCTTGTGTGCAGTAATGTAAAAACGTTATGAAGTTTTGGTGCCAAATCACGCAAAACCAATCAAAGGTTGCAATCAAATTACTACATTTTCAAAGGAAATTGATCTATAGTTTTTATTTGTTGGACAACTTTACCTTCCATCATTTCAGCTGAGTTTACACCTGGAGGTATTACAACATTACCTATTAAAAATATTCCACCATGAGTATAAGTTGCATTTTGCTTTTTTCAGTGTCCCAAAATGAACTCCAATTCACTGTATCGTTTGATATTCTTCAGGAGGGAGATCAGTAGGATATTTCCTTTCAGATAGGAGGATGCTTAATTTGTCATATGGTATAGCAATATAACATGTCCGATGCGGTACGTTTGGTATTGTTAGTACTTCTTAAAAATATCACTAAATAAACTAATGTGAACCAAGTTCGTTGTAATCTGTATGAACCATTAAGTTGATTAATTTATTTTTTAAATTTCCCAAGAAAATCCAAGAAAAAGGACAATTTTAATTTATTATAAAATTAAAAATTAAGTAAAATATCGCAGTCTGGTTTAGAGAGTTGGTAGAATAACTGGATTTACGTTTACCCAAATTGTTTGTTTGTTTGCTTGTTTGTGTTTGGGGGGATTAGGAGGCCCCTATGCTAGACACGTCTCCCTTGGGATATTGAGCAGCCACCGGAAAGAGGGAAAAGAGGGATGGGAAAGGTAGGTCGGGGTCACTCTGCCTCGCTCCAGCAAGGGAGAGAGAACCTTACCTAGCTCCCGGGCTCTGTGGGTGACATAACCCCAGGACGATTTGCCCTCTAACCCGACGTCCCCCAGACAGGGACCGCCATCGCACAGAGCCTCTAACCTCTCAGGAGTCGGATGGCCCCAGGACAGTTCGTCTCCCAGCCCGGCAGACCGGAGACCGTCGGGTAAGGGCCATTCGTCCCAGGCACCCGTCCCAGGCTGCAAGGAAGATCCACTACTTACACTAAGATCCACTACTTACACTAAGATCCACTACTTCCTCTACTTCTTGGACTAGACTAAGTATCCAGGCTCAACTGGGAGTCAAGCCCCCAAAAGAGTCAAGGAGGAACAAAGGAAGAAAAGTTGGTCACACTGGATAGCCAAAAGACTTACCGATACCGAGACGATTACTAGTATAGACCAGTCAGAGAGCCGTCAAGGGCCTACCAAAATTAATAAACGTGAAGCACAATATCACCAGCCTCATCAACACAGACCACGTGACATGTTGACAGGTTGACAATCACTCAATGGAGCCCAGTAATTAATGTCAGTATCAGAGTCGTGTAACTAGCTGTTGACACGAGGCAATACAGTGGTGTCATATGGCTACTTTAAAAATGGGCGGTTGTTGTTTCAGCTTCAAAACTAACTGATAGTTATTCAATTTTCTTGAGCAAGTTTAAATAGTTTTCCGTTTCATTTAATTGTTAATACCAAATTGTTACTTAGTGACAAATTTATTTAGCTAGTTTACATATTTTCAGATGCTGCTTTACACTATATCACTATTATATTAACCGTTGACAAATCAACAGCACATATTAATATTATAAAAAGTAAAAATATTTGTTTTATTTTTACGCCAGTTTTAAAAAACAGTTTAAACAAATACGAATAACTCTTCGTTTTTATAATACCATAATCTTATGTGAGTTCAAAATAACCCACTATTTTGCAAAATAGCTTATACGATTTAGAGCCTGAAATCGTAAAGTTTGGGAATGTGTAGGTCTAATTGATGAACTTGGTATTTTTCTCCAAATTTTTCCAAATAGAACGTGCAATTACCATAATACTGCTGACATTTTTAAAACCAAATACTGATATCAGTCGTTTCCCGTATAAACTACTTTTGGTTATAAGGTAAGTTTTAATGGAAATGGTCTATCAAATCTGTCGTTGATCTGGATTTGCAGTATTATGCACATGAAAGATAGAATCTCGAGGCTATCTTTAAATAATAAATTGTGCGTTTTTTTCAACATAAAATTTTTTCAGGGCACTGCCAAACTTAGACAATAATTAGTTACTCTAGCAATTTTACTCTTTACTGGCATAAACCTATAATTAAATTCATCACTACTTAAAATTTTAAGAAATAATAAGTTGTATGTAGATTACAAACACGTTATTCCTAAGCCAATCCCAGTTCAAGCCAATCCAAAACAACAAACATCCGCCCGTATGTTACCTTTCCCAATAGTAATATGACATACCCTACTCGATACAGAAGTGCAGGAGAAACATAAGCTAGACGGTTAATATTTAAAAATAAATTGGTCAACCATTTAACTTTAGATGGAAGTGACTACATACCTTACAAGGCATTGTGTTATAAAGTAATAAGATAAGGGCATACGTATATTGTAAAACGGGGCACACACACACACACACACACACACACACACACACACACACACACACACACACACACACACACACGCGCACACACACACACACACACACACACACACACACACACACACACACACACACACACACACACACACACACACACACACACACATATATATATATATATATAATAAAAAAAGAGTTCTTAGTTAAAGGTCGATTCTCAGTTGAAAAAGACTACTTACAGCAGAATCAGGACGTGAAAAAAGAAATATCTTCAAGCTTAAGCTTGAATCCTCTAAGCATTAGGACCTAATGGCAGGATCACTCTAACCCTCCTCTTTATTCCTGAATGAAAATAATAACTTTCCCACCTGTCCAAAACCGGCACAATATTGTTATCATTCTTATTGATTAAATATAAATTTATAACTCCTATTAAAATTTGAAATAAACTTTTGGAATAAATTTGGAATTTGTGTTTGGTACACAATCGACTCTGCGATGATTGTCCAAAACACAAACCAGGAATGATTATTACTGAGGAATGTGAAATTTGAATTTGTAATATTAACAATGGATTTATTTAACTAACTTTTGTAGTACATATGCAATTTTGTGCAATTTTGTGCTTTATAGTGAATTGTAAACAGTTTAAGTAATATATAAAACCAGTGATAACCAATGTTTTAATATAAATGTTTTTCTCAAGTAATAAAAGGTTTACAGTTTGAATTATTGACTGTACATTTTATTTTTGTATATATTCGCATAGTATTTTATAAACAGTTTTTGAAAATTTTACTACCAACACGTTTCCTAATAAACCACTGCAAAATAACACACCTATTTATTGATGGAGAGAAGGTCTAGTAATTATGCATCCCATCTCCTAATTACTGGCTCCTGGCGTTAAGAGCAGTTGAATACCTCATGGTTCTGTTATGCCTGGGCGGTTCCTCCTTCCACAGTAATCATTAGATGCGTGTAGTAAAAAATATATTTTTGTAAGCTTTGGATCTCCAATAATCTTAGATGTCTTACATATAATGTTTATATTATTTACCTACAATACTTAAAAGATGTAGAAACAAGTATATTTATGTAGGTATTTATTTAAATGTATAAAAATATAAAATTTACAAATAAAATATTTGTAGACTCTGGATTTTTTTACTTTTAAAATAACGAGTTTCTTATTAGTATTCTTACTAGTAATGTGAAGTTTTACTGTTTATTCCACCTAACGCTGTAAGAAAAATGCTTATGAATGGATATTCATAATTTATTTTCAATGATTCTAATACCAAAGAAAAGTTAATTTATTTTAAAGGTTTGAAGTTATTTGTGTTTTACTGTTAAGCGTACTTAGTTAATTTAAGACTTTTGTTTTCAAATTGCTCAACGCAGCTTTAAAAGGCTCAACCAGACAACAGTTAATAACCCTCCCTAAGGTTAATAACGTATCCCTCAGTTAATAACCTCTAAAGACACTTAAACAGCTACTCTATAGACATAGTTAGGAATTTGGTTCAACTATGTCGCTTATAATTTTAAAAAATCCAGGGTTTTCATATGAATAAATCATTTTAATAACGAGTATAACGAAGCATAATATTACTTTATTTTATACTGGATCTTTTATGTAGGATTTTATAACAATTTAAAAATTTATCAAAGAGTTTTAAGAAGGATCTTTGTGATAAAATTATAAAATATTCCATGTAAAACTTACATCTTCTATACATTTTTATAACTATTGAATGTTTCTTCCTTTAGCATTTGTCTGCACAACGTAAAACTTGAAATGTTGTTCGACGCGTTGGCAAAGAAACGTTATTAGAGCGGCTTCAATGGCGTGCAGAACTGACAATTCACCATAAAAGTGCACTATATTTAAATTATTACATAACGTTCTTATTTTTCTCATCAAGAACTATATCAGATATAAAGACTACATGTTTTAATTTGCTTATGAAGAGGCATCTTACCTTGCGATAATGGTAGTTGATGGTCTAAATTAAACTAAAGCATAAATAAAAAATAAGAAAAGACCAATACTACAATTTAAATTTGATACTACTCGTATTTTAGTCTTCAGGAGACTCCGTTTCACTATGCAAAACACATCCTCTCTTCTAATGAGATGTCTTCAGTGTGATTAGGTGAAATATAATATTTCATTAATTAAAATAATGTTACATTACTTTAACGTCGCAAGGAACTGAGTCAACTTAAACAAATTACGTATTATTACAAAACACAACTTTTTGTTGGAAACTGTAATATCGGCTATGAATTTCTTTCTTAACAAATTGTAATAACCCTAAAATTATGTTATATCAATGGAGGAATTAAGTTACTTCCTCAACAGCAAGTTTTTGCTTGGTGACGGAAGTTATCAAAGTTGTTACCATTAGTTACTTGGACTATTGTTACTATTGGGTGATTAAGCCTGTTGTAATTATACTACAGCTTAATATTTACTTCGGACTGGTTCAAGTTAGATAATTTTAATGTTTGTCCTACATTTATTTTTAAAGTAGCAGGACAGATAATGTGTATCTCAACATTGTCTTGGAAGTGTTTCTAAATGTATATATCAACAAAGTATTTCTCTTCATTTCAACGTCTAAATGTTTCCGTTTTAACATACGGATTCCATTCCTTTTACATCCACTACCAAATCCGTCTTAGGTAGCACTAAGAAATTCTGAAGAGTACCTGTTTTCGTTATTATGAAATTCATGATTGTGGGAGAAACTGTAAAGAATAATAGTTCAATGTTCGCCACGTTCTTTTTCTTAACATTTACAGAGAGTTATTACTTAAAATAATTCTTAAAAATACTATACAACAATCATTTAAGTAAAGCAGAGAACATTTTAAATAGAACGCGTTTGTTGTAAAACAGATTTTATAATTTTTATTTATAACATCTCATTCAATCGAATTCTATTGCATTTAAATTTATTCATTCATAAACTACCTATATTTAAAGTGTTGCTCAACTTTCTGCAAAGCATCAAAGAGAACATCATTTGACAATAAACAACAAAAACGAGGTGGTTAAAGGTATGCCAACGCCTAGCCCTAGAGGATGACAGATGACAGTAATGTGATGCGTGTTATCAATCATCAGCAGTGGCTGATAACACAATCCCCCCAAACACACAAGCTGTCGGGTCTTTGTCTCAGCGTATTGCTTATCAGGTAAACAAACAACTTTACACTTGGGATTAAACATTTTGAGCTAAAATAACGGTTATATGGTTTTCAACTGGTTGATCCCATAATTGGCTAAGTCTATATTTAAATTGATACATTATTGTATAGTAAATATTTATTTTTAAATGTCCGATGTCCAGAAGAAAATGTCTCAGCAGCTAGAAGTTCCCCAACAATATATATTCAGCTAGAGTTCGAATATAAATAGTTCGTAGATGGTAGGGGTGCAAGCATATAATAAAAAATAAAATACACTGTATTTCCATCAATTTACATGCTTTTACAAATAAATAAATGACATACATTTGTAAGGCCAAAAGAAAATTAACTCATGAAATTGTATAACGAGTAAATGAGCTTAAAAGGTTGATGTACTACACACATACTGCATTCTAATACATTATCTGGAAATCTGATACAGTGAAAAACACACAAAAAATACCCCCGTCGCAGCAAACCCGCGTACTCAGCGTATTTCCAATGAAATATGTCTTAATAACACATTAAGTCACTTACCAGATGTATAAGAAATATATTCACAAATAAGCGATGTTTTAAATATGAATTATTCTCCGTAAAAATAACATTAGGGATTAGTACGCAGGTTTGCTGCAACAAGGGAAAAAATAATGGGGTGTTATGCAAATATCAATAGCACTCATCTAGGTGAAGTCGCAAACCAATTTTCATCCATATTCATTCATAAATAAGCGATAAATATTATTTTAGCGAATTTCCCCTATAGGAAAGAAGCTATTACCGTAGGTCTCATGGTAAGACTTAAGCCCGAGACCACGATAACTTTTCGTTTTGAAGTCCCCAGATGCCAAAAACACCATTCGTTAAAATTTTAGCGAATATCCCCTATAGGGAAGAAGCTATTACCGTAGGTCTCATGGTAAGACTTAAGCCCGAGACCATGATAACTTTTCTTTTTGAGGTCCCCAGATGCCAAAAACACTATTCGTTCAAATTTTTATATATTTGTATATATATATATATATATATATATATATATATATATGTGTGTGTGTGTGTGTGTGTGTGTCCGTAAGCACGATAACTCTCGTAAAAAAGTTCCGATATTAATAAAATTTGGTACAAATATATAAAGTACCATTTATTTGAACGGGTTCGAAAACCAGACAAATCGCACCATCCGAAGGGGGGTTTTGGGGGGGTTTGTGACCAAAAAATGGTTTTTTCGGAGTTTTCACATGTAATTATCATTTAATCAAATTTTAATTTATACCATTGAATTCAGCTTAAAAAAACAAACAATTTGGTATTTCGATCATTGCTCTAGGTCAATTGGTTACTGAGATATTGAAAGTGCTAAACACAGTACGTTGTCCAATATTATTCTTATGGAGAAAAAGAAAAATTTTATATCTCGGTTATTTATGGACATAAACTGACGAAACTTGGTATATCGCTTCGTCTGGTTGTGGTTTGTTGTTGTTTGAACAAAAAACTACTTTTTCGCCTATGGTTCCCCGTAGCAGCAAACCTAGGTACTCGGTCCCCATGTTATTCTTATGGAGAATAATAAAGATGTTATATATCGCTTATTTATGAATGTATATGGATGAAACTTGGTATGTGACTTCACTTAGATGAGTTCTATTGATATTTGCATAAAACCCATTATTTTATGTTCCTTGTTGCAGCAAACCTGCGTACTCATCCCTAATGTTATTCTAATTGAGAATAATGAATATTTTAAATATCGCTTATTTATGAATATATTTCTTATGAATTCTGGTAAGAGGCATAATGTGTTATTAAGACATATATATTCATTATAAATTCGCTGAGTACGCAGGTTTGCTGCGACGGGGGTATTAATTATTCTCGTTAAGAATAACGCGGGGACCGAGTAACCAGGTTTGCAGCTGATTGGGGTGCACTTTAGTGCCAAGCAGCTGACAAGTGAGAGCAACAATTTATTCAAACAGCTGATAGCTACATGTGACCGACAGTAGGTGAACCTTACTCATTGCTTTCCTGAATGAATTTTCAGGAAAATGATTCTAATTAATAATATTTTTCCTGATGCTAGGTCTTGTCAACATAAAGCTCCATACCAAATTTCTACTCCCTCCAAAAACTCGTTAATTTAATAAATATTTATAAGTTGAAAATACAAAATGGCGGCTGTTAGGGTAACTACGGAGTTTTAAACATTTACATATGATGTTTTGATTTGTCTTTGACTCAAGAATAATACCTAACAATATTCTCAGAGAGTTCCGTGACACTCTGTATATTTTACACCGTTAAAACGTAGGTTTAATAAATAACGCGTAATATATATTGTAGGAAATATCATAAAAAAACAACTATTAGTTGATTTATTATTGGAGATTTTCACTGAACCTCTTTTTAGATTGTGTGTTGTATACAGTATATTGTATTATTCTTTTTTTGTCTTAGCATTTAAAACAGTTTGTAGACATTTGTCAGTACAAGTTTGTGGAAATTGTAGTCGGTTATGAGGGAACTAACCAATTTTCTCAAACTATTGCTCAGTTAATCTAGAATTTATAGTAAATGCAATATACTATACCACTGTTAATAGTAGCCTTACAGCCCCAGTTACAACGAGATGTTTCCTGAAGAAAAACAACGTTGAGTTCAGTTCTGAGGAGAAGTGGATGCACTTTTACGACACAAGATTATGGTTATAATAATTAGGCCAGATAAATTCATCACCTGCCATGCAAAAAAGTTGAATATTTTAAGGCTTCTGGGGTGAAGGTAATTTTCTGGTTTTTGACACATCTATTAATACTAACGATCATTTTGATTTGCACATCACCTTAACAGTTGGCACGTCGGGTTTCCCATATGATTACACACATTCAAAGATTAGCATTTAAATTATAGATATAATGAACTTTTGGAAAGAATAGAAATTTATATGCAGGAATCCTGCCGTTACGTGAGGATAATCGTAATTGACCCTAGAAACTTATTTGTAAACGTGCATTTAAATAATCAGCTGATTAAATCAAATAGCTTCGATAGATTGATTTGGAAATCTGTATCATTATAATGGCAATCCTTTTTGAGGTTATGCAAATTATTACTTCCTTGCTGATTTTTATGTTTCATAAAACATTTACAAGTGTTATACAGTTAACGAGTGGAGTCGTGAGTTACATTGGGCTAATGCCGAATAAAACTACAAACATTTCATTGTTGTTGACTTTTCCTACAGGGTACCATCGAGTACTAAACCTTAATATTATATTATTTACGACTAGTATGGTACTAACCGTATTAATACTTTTAGGGAACAATAAAGCGAAGAAGAATAGAATAATAGTAATAAGATGTTATTTATAAAGTTTGTAGTATGTTTAAATTTGGATGCGTACTTGCAAAATTAACAGGAAACATAAAAATATGCTGTATGTTAAAGGTTTCTCTTAGTAACATCATTAACTTTGATCACTCCGATTTCCATTTAGGGTATAAATGCTACTCAAAATTAATTTTTTAAAGCATATATTATCAGTATATACCAATTGTATACTAAATAATAACATAGTTTTCTCCTATAATTTTGAACAATAAAAACAAAAGTTTGGTACAGTAAAATATATACATTTGATATTTATTTTGAATATACACCTAACACACAAAAAGCGTAAAACTGATTATGAGAAATTAAATGAAATTGGTTGGGAGTTTGGTATATTTGGAAGGATTAAAACTTTTGCCATTATTAAAGGATAGAGTTTACCTGAAAATTAAACTCGTTATTCATTAGCGATAACACATTGGTTACATTACTGGTTTAATCCGCTGCTAGAACCGCAGGTAATTTTGAATTGTTCACCTTCGCAAGTAATATTTATGGTTTTATATTTTTTAGAACAACTTACTAAATTATTTAGAGCACAGAAAACATTTTGACTATATATTTATTCCCTAGATATTTATTATATGGACATTTTGATGTAAATACACTCTTTGTGATATACTACTTTGCTGGATATTACTTATGTATATGGGAAATAATTATAAAATTGAATATGAAATAATATTGATAAGAAAAATTATTTAATGTCTGTTGTCACTTAATAAATGTGTCATAACATTAATTAAAATACAAACAACTAAAGCCAAATATTGATTGCTGTTTAAAACTTAGCCTTAATGCAATAAACGCAATATCCCGCTACCAACTTTATACTTCTCTCTCTCTTTCGTAACAATTAGGGGAACATTAAAGGGGCGGATCTCTGGCACGGGCGCAACCCCCTCTGAAACTGACGGCATTACAGTCTCCTGCGAACTTAAATAAAGGCTACTTTCAGGTTCTTTTGAATATACAATGTTAGGATAATGATTAATTTCCCTATGATAACCCAGAAATCTAAATGAAAATTTGAAACCACTATGTCAATTTTTAAGTATTTAAAGAATGTCACTTGAAACTAAGGGAAAAGTTAGTAAAATACCTTAGTTTTGACCCCATATCACTTTATCTGTGGTAGGTACCAAATCCAAAATACCCCGTAATGAAAAATGCGTTTGAATAAGCATTGAATGCATTTCATCACACTTTTTCGAGTATTCTTATAATCTCAATCCTACTTGATAAATACTAAGTAATTGACCGCAACTGAATTGGAGACATCACACACTAAGTTCAGAGAGTTTCATCGACGTGAGCCATTAATTCACATTAGCCATTTCAGACACAAGCCAACATCTGATGCCCTTATCAGAAATAACGTTCAGAACGTAGTGTACCTGTCATTATGTCAACATCAAATTACATTCAAAATTAATGGTTCTGTGACAACAATTTTCTGAGCTGACGACGCATTTGATCAAAACTTAGCACGATGGACCAGCAATACAGGGATCTCTACTCGAAGTAATGATACAACCTATTTCGGCGAGAGAAGAACCAGGCATGGGGTTGGGTTTAGTGGGTGTGGCTTTGGCGAGTCCTTCGCTTCGTCCATAAACGGATTCCTACCTCCTTGGAAAAAGTAGGACCCGACTCCACCAGGAAACACTCAAGTTGGTACGTTGCATTGAGGGGTAAACCTTCTAAACAATTATGAATAATGAACATCTGTTTGAGTCACTCTCACATCCAATTACAATGCAAGCCTAAAGAAAAAATAACATGGGGACTTCGCAGACCCGGGGGACATAGCCATGGGAACATTTCATAAAATCCTTTCTAGTTACGGATATGAAATATTTTTGATTCTACGTATAGAAGTGTGGTGTAGGGTAAATATATTTTTGTCTTTATAGATATTACAGTATTTGTTTATTTATTTAACATGCATGGCAATTCACCACTGTACAAAGAAAAAACAAAATTAATCATGCTCTCTGCTATTCTAGAATAACATTAAGTATAATTAGCATTGACAGTATAAACTAATAAATTGTAACAATATATAAAAAACTACAATAAATTATAATAAGCAAAAATATGTGAATCTAATCCTGACTAAACATGCAGCTTTAGCACACATACTGTAGCAATAGAACATGCAATAATTTTAACGACTTGTACGATCAGCCCAACAGTCAGAAAGTAGTGAGGTGCAAATATTAGACATAAGAAGAAAACATCAATAATTATTATACTAAATACTAAAGTTGATAAATAATTACAATTATAATATAATATGCAACCGACAACAATAAAACTAACCATTCTACATCGAAATTATCACAATTGGATTGACGGGAAAATTCATGAATTTAATTAAGACAAGAGCAGATGCTTTTTTCTTGGACGTGTTCATGTTCACTCCAAAGAGCTCTAGCTCAGCATAGACGACATTCCCAGTCCTCATCAGTCTTGGGATTGACAGTAAAAAGTTAATTCGTTGAGTACCGATGTCTGGAGAAAAACTGAGGACGAGTATGATGTAAACATGAGTGGAAAATACCGAGTGATTGACAAATGAGAGGATGGATTTTGTCAATGTTATTAGATGTTTATTTTCACTGTTATTAATTTATGGGAATGTATAGAATTGTTGTAAATTAATTGAAATTGTTAATTAAATAGTATCAATTATTTTTGTACAACCTGAGTTCTTTTGTTTGTACACGTGAATCCAAAGTTTTAAAGGTATTGATTTGGAGTCGCGACATAGTATTTTAGGATTTGCAAAATAAAGTGCAATGTTACTATATAATAATATTAATCGTTTATTAACTGAAATTGTATTAAACATTACTGAAATTACATAAAAAACTAAGGTTATAGACATTGAACAAGGTATATTGCAACAAGAACATTATTCGTAAGAATTAACAGAAAATATTTGATTGGTATACATAACAAAATTAAATAGTGGTGAATTTTGTAAATGAAACAATTTTTGACCCTTAACCAAACATTAGATCTCTATCGGAAATTATTGAAAAATTAACTTACTCGCCCTTTTTAAAAACATAACAAAAAGTTGGATTTAATTAATTATTTTTAGCCAACTTTTATACATCCCTTTCATAAAACACACCTTTAAAAAATCCTTAGAGATTTTTTAGCGATGATGTTCAAATTATAGTTCTACTCTAAAATAAACCTTGGAGATGCCAAATGACACACATAGTTGTTACCTTCAAAAGTTAAAAAGGCTTTTAAAGAAGAAGTAATATTACTATCAATAAAACAAAGAAGAGCCGAGGATACAATAGAGCACATTGTAAGATTTTAAACTCATCAATGTCAACCAGATGAAGTGAATTCAGAAAAATTAAAGATTTATGAAAGCAAAGTCCATTATTATAAAGAAAATTATAAAAAATAATAATTTGAAGTGTTCGGATTTCTATTTGGAGCAAGAGGGACTATACCAAGGAATTTTGGAGAAGGTTCAATCCGAACTATAAAATACTAAATAGTAGCATTAACATTAACAAAATACCCCCGTCGCAGCAAACCTGTATACTCAGTGAATTTCCAATGCATAATATATGTCTTAATACCACATAAAGCCGCATACTAAGTTTCATAAAAATATATTCACATATAAGCGATTTTAATCATTCTCCATAAGAATAACATTGGTAATGAGTACTTAGGTTTGCTGAAATAAGGAACACAAACAATTGGTTTTTATGCAAATATAAATAGAATGTAACTAGGCGAAGCCACATACCTTGTTTCATCAATATTCAATCATAAATAAGCGCTATGTAACATTTTAGTGATTCTCCATAAGAATAACATGGGGGCTGAGTAAGCAGGTTTGCTGCAACAAGGAAAATACCCCCGTCGCAGCAAACCTGCATACTCAGCGAATTTCCAATGGAGATATAAATGTCTTAATACTACATAAAGCCACTTACCAAGTTTCATAAAAATATATTCACAAATAAGCGATATATATACAATTTTAATTATTCTCCATAAGAATAACATTGGGGCTGAGTACGCAGGTTTGCTGCAACAAGGAATACAAAAAATGGGTTTTTATGCTAATATCAATATAACTCAACTAGGTGAAGTCGTATACCAGTTTTTATTCATTTATGTTCATAATTAAGGGAGACAGAGCATTTAATTAATATCCATAAGAATAACATGGGGGCTGAGTACGCAGGTTTGCTGCTACGGGAGAATTATGCAAAAACAATTTTTTGGAGCAAATATCAATAGACCTCAATGAGATGAAGCTGTATACCAAGTTCCGTCAGTATACGTTCATAAATAAGCGAGATACAAAAATTTTCTTTTCCTCCATAAGAATAACATTAGACAACGTACTGTGTTTAGCACTTTCAATATCTCGGTAACCAATTGACGTAGAGGAATGATCGAAATACCAAATTGTGTGTTTTTTTAAGCTGAATCGAATGGTCAAAACTAAAATTTGACTTTTTCAAAAATTATATGTAAAAAATTCAAAAAACCCATTTTTGGGGTACAAAACCCCCCCAAAATACCCCTTCGGATGGATCGATCTGTCTGGTTTAGCGAACTTAAAGTCATAAATGCTGCTTTACATGTTTATACCAAATTTCGTCAAAATCGGATCATTTTTACGAGAGTTATCGTGCTCACGGACACATATATATGCAGTATATATATACAGTATCGAACGAATGGTGTTTTTGGGGTCTGGGGACCTCAAAACGAAAAGTTATCATGGTCCCGGGCCTAGGTCTTACCATGCCGACTACGGTAATAGCTTCTTCCCTATAGGGGAAATTCGCTAAAATGGGTTTTTATGCAATTATCAATATAATTTAACCAAGTGAAGCTACATACCAAGTTTTATTAATATATGTTCATAATTAAGGGACTCAATACATCTGACTTATTCTTCATAAAAATAACATATGGGGGCTGAGTACGCAGGTTTCCTGCTAAGGGAATAATCAACAGAAACTCATTTTTTTGTGCAAATATCAATATACCGGTACTACATGAAGCCACATAACAAGTTTCATCAACATACATTCATAAATAATCGAGATATAGAATTTTATTTATTCTCCATAAGGATAACATTGGACAACATACTGTGTTTAGCACTTTGAATATCTCAGCAACGGTTGGGCGTAGAATGAAAATTTAAACACCAAAATGTTTGTTTTGTGGAACTGAACAGATTAGTGAGAGCAAATGTGAAGTTTACATTAAAATAAACTGAGGAAAAGCCAACAACTGTTTTCGCATAAGATTAACATGGGAGATTTTATGAGTACGTTTATTGGATTTTCTCCGCAACCACTTAACCTAGGTTAATAATTCAAAATACCATATTATTTGTTTTTTAAGCTCTATAACATGTTCAAAACCAAAATTAAGTTTTTTTAAAATTTTAGGGTGAAAAATGCAAAAAACTGATTTTTGGAAAATTTAAAACCCCCATAAACCCCCCTTCCCATGGTCCGATTTTTCTGGTTTCCGAACTTAAAGTCATAATTGTTACTCTCCACATTTGTGCCAAATTTCATCAATATCGGGCACTTCTTTTAAAAGTTATCGCGGTAACGGACACACACACACACACACACACACACACACATATATATATATATATATATATATATATATTTGAACGAATAGTGTTTTTGGCATTTGGGGACCTCAAAACAAAAAGTTATCATGGTCTGGGGCTTAAGTCTTACCATGAGACCTACGGTAATAGCTTCTCCCCTATAGGAGAAATTCGCTAAATTCCCTATAGGGGAAATTCGCTAAAAACACTCCGTTCAGATAAAAACAACATTTATATAACAACCAACATAAAGTACAAATTGTTGTAATTAGTATTCGTTATCAATTTGACACTTTTTTGTTGTGTTAAATATGTTAATTTTGTCTGAATAAATAATTTATAAATGTAAAAATAAAATAAAAACGTATTGCAGTATGTTCCTGAAATTACTAGGCTAAAATGTCTAACGATTGCATAGTCACCACTGGATGACGTAAATTAAAGAGATATAAATATAAAATCTTTCCAGTATAACCCTTATGTAGTAACCTTTTTATTTTTCCTAGTTTGTCTGATTAAAGAAACAATATTATTCGTGGTTGGTTAAAATTAGTTAAAATAAGTGCTAATTAAAAGTACTCAAATCTAAATTATAGATACACTATTTCTTCTATATGTAACTTTAATTCATGTTAATCCAAGCAACATTTAGTTTTAGTCTTACTAGTTTAAATGTGTTATATGATTTATATGTAAAATATAATCTTAAAAGGTTAATATTGAGGTAAAATGTTAAATAAATATCATTAAACATGTAACACAATGGATAAAGTAACTTGGCGTAGTACCTCTGATAGGTTCCGACGCGGACCACCAACTTCCGGCTAAGGAAGTGGCTTAATGGGTGAATGGATATTATACCCTGTGATGTTATTACAGTTGTATATACAGCAAAAGAAAATTATTCTTTGCCAAATTAAATCCAAAGAAACTCGTTGTTATTCGGTTTATAATTTATTTAACTTACACTTTAACAGTTTTAACATATATTAATATTACAAGTGTTGCTATAATTAAGTGAATAATTGGATTTATTAATTTATAATTCGTTTGGAAAGTAGTTTTTTTTTTATTTATTTGCATGTTCTGTAACTGTTGAATTTATAAAACTCTATTCTGATGCGATAATACTGACAGTGAAACGGCGAAGTTAAACTTGTATCAATTCCTTAAAGTAAGAGCAACTAACTTTAATATTTGAAAATAAAAAACCTTTTGAATTTTAATGTAACACTGGGGGTGTTATAAAACCTACATAATAACCCAATGAGTAATGTATTTTTTTTTAATTTTAATGTACCAATAAAATATAATACAAACACGAGTTCGACCGCAGCACGCTGACGTGAGGGAAGTGAATTTCCACAAACAAAACATGTAAAACTCAAAACCAGTGTAAAAACAAACGTTTATTCCAATTTCATTGAAATCTGAAAACATTGATTTTTGGCTGTTCTGATGCTCTTGGTTTCATTTACCTGCAATGCTAGAAATAGAATTTTGCACATTATAAGGTTAGGAAAAGGTCCAGTCAGGCTTGAAAGTAGGCACGAGGTTGCTGGGGATGATACAAATACACCAACAAATGAATAACTTGCTTTTCTAATGTAAAAACCCCATTAGACAACGTACTTTGTTTAGCCGATATACATATTCTTTAATAACTCGGTAAATATTTATGCTAGAATGACGAGAGAGGGCTTAAAACTTCCGCTTTATTAATTCCCATGTTAATACATGCATTAATGTTACGTCCAGGGCTTTTTTGACCCTTTTTGGGCCCAAAAACTCGAAATTTTAAAGAATAATCCCCAAAAAAGGGGTTTAGAGTTTTCCGATTGTTTTGCCCAACGAACTTGTCCAACAGATTATAGAAAGAAATTTCCGTACTAAATTTGAAGTAAATCGAAAAAATGCGACCGCTAGAGTTCATACACACACACACACACACACACACACACACACACACACACACACACACACACACATATATAATCCAAAAACGTTTTCAGGGGGTCACGTTAGGAACTTTTACGGTGGTCTCGGGCTTAAGTTTCACCGTACGGGTCATACTAATAGTTCACTTTTCATAGGAAATTCACTAGTAAAATAATACAAAAGACAATTTGCGTAAATATATATTAACCGAAATCCCATAATTCTCTATAATAGTGATATAAATATTTTGTTATATGAACAATATCTATTTGAGTAATATTAAAGAATGCCAATTTGTATTACCGTATCAACCAGAAGGAACATGGCTATACAAAACGTAAGAAAGAAACGTTGCTTGTGTTAGATTTTAATTTATCACAGGAGCACAACTTGGCCGTTTCTTGCTGTTAGTTAAATGTACCATGTGGCCTCAATAGACCATATCAGCTTTATGAAGTGGAAAGATACCTTTTAATGTGTAAACGGCTGGAGGATTGGGGATTTTAAAACATAGGACATTTACATGTTTTTTTGACGTGTTTCGGAAAACCAACATATTAATGATTAAAAATAAATACATAAACATATTAAGTACCACTATAAAAATGTCTTGTTTAAATAGTCATACTTTTCGTAAGCTTACAGGTTTATTTTGAAAATGATATAAGAAGGATACGATAATTGGGTTCAGGTTCCTTATAAAATATGGTGAACACTATATAAAACTGGACACGTTTTTCTTTTCTTTATTAATTAGTTTTGTATATGCCAAAACTTTATGTCGTTTTCAGAATATTAAAAGCCATGATTAAATAACAAGTTTAAATGAATTAGTTAGTTAATTTTACTATTTACCGGACACATGTTGCTTGTTTACAAATATAATGTACAATTCAAAAACAAATCAATGTGATAAAATCGACAGTTTGGCGTAGAGAGTGTAATATAAAATCAAATAAGTTAAGGGAATAAAAAACGAACAAGGTATCGGTTCACCATGTGGCCAGTATTAATGGATCAATTTATAACCCAATAACCTGCAGATTGGGCGTATTATTTTTGGTGTGTATTTCTCTTCATAAAACACATTTTGTATTTTACTTGTCAACGATTTATTCGCCCAACACATAAATGCACTACATTTTGCCCATGATGAAAAACTTAATGACTAGTTGCTTCATCTCTCTATAGTTTAAAGGTGGTATTTTAATAACAGCTACGAATTAAATCGATATTGATTCAAAATGTTTAAAAAATAAATTAAAGTTCACCCAACAGCGTATTGGTTATTAATTAATTATTCTCGATTTTCAGCTGCCAGTTTAATTTATATTTACCTAATGGATTTTTCCTATTACATTCAGTTCGTAGGCTAGGGTGTCGGTATCGGGTAGTGAAGTGGTGGAACGGCCACTAAACCGCACCGGACCTACCAATGCTCCAATTAACCTGTTATCGTTTCTTTGTTTAAAACTCATTGTTGGTGATATGGAGTTTATTTCATTTAAGGAATTATTGCAGTTTACAAGTTTCAGTTTTGCTTTTACTAATAAGTGATGGAAAATTTCCGCAATAATTACTTAAGTATTATAGTTGTTTGTTAGGAATAAATGTTCGATAATTTAATTAGTGAAATCGAGTGTTATAATCTTTTACATCACGAGTACATCAGGTTCCATCATCCCATGTTACGGTTACGGATAGCCGATAATATCCAATTTGGAATAATTTGGCTTGTTTTTGTGCAGGTTTATTTTATTGATGTATAATACCACTCTTAAGATTACAATTAAAATCAAACAATTTCGGGTCATTCCTAAATATTTTTCTCTACTACATTTTAAATGTATAGTTGATACGTTTAGTAGAGTCAGGCACATCCGTTTCATCTCTAAGCCATTTACTCACATTAGCGCAGGTCAGGCACAGTCGACATCTGATGGCTGTTATCACAACTAATGGTCGGAACGTGTTCGGTCAGCCAATATGTTTCAACAAACTAAACCAAGTACCTTTTTGTACTACGTGAATGCAGATTAAATTTTATGATTTTGTTCTACATTTTTAATGCTATTAAATGCTATTGGCTATCCAGTACATTTCTGCAGTATAATTCAGCACTCTTATCATTCATAACGAAAATTTTAAAACATATATGCACGTTATTGGTTGTATTAAGCCTTAGAGTGCTGCCAATGTCAAGAGACAAAGCAGTGGCAACCAAGCTTTGTAGCTCACAATTAACGAATGTTGCCAGAATTATGGACTGGTTAATATCGATTTAAATATTCAGTGTAGTTATTTATTATCAAATAACATGTATTGCCCAATGGCGATATTAATATGTAGGAAAAAATTAAAATTAATGATGAATATTTTATAAACCAAATAACTCAAATCGACAGCTCAAAAATAACCCATGCACAATCGCAAATAAAAAACCGACAGCTCCAAAATAACTCCTGCAGCATCGCGAATGAAACAACACCGACTCGGAAGATCTACTCCAGACACAAATCACAGCATCGGTTTGGTCGTGTATTTGTGTTGTAGGTAACGAGTAAAAATAATATTTCACAAAATAAACATCGAATACTGTTTTGGTAAAGACACCAAAATAAAAACAAGAGACAGAAATTAAAAGTTTATTTGGGAAATTATGAGGAAACA
Source organism: Allygus modestus (assembly GCA_963675035.1). NCBI lineage: Eukaryota > Metazoa > Arthropoda > Insecta > Hemiptera > Cicadellidae > Allygus > Allygus modestus. The sequence continues at coordinate 95,978,755 of OY776117.1, forward strand.
ATGTATGTCAGAAATCATAGTTTACTATCCATCAAAGGCAGGATCTGGGTGTATCTGCTTTGTTGTGCTGGTACAATTGATTATTCACCAGTTTTTTGTTTCGTATCTACGCCAATCTCAACCTTCTAGTTTGATATTTACATTTTGAATGTTTCTGTTATTTACTTACTCCTTTTATATGTATACGAAAAAAGTGTTCTACGTCTCCGTAGATGTTGAACGTTTTGTTTTCGTCACAACTTTCTAATTCGTGTTTTGGTAGAAACATTCGTTTTGACGCTCTCTGAACCCAAAAGAGTAGTTTCCGTGTTGATGTATATTGCCTTCAAATGAGCGATTTGAAATAAGTTTTTTTAGAAAATAGTTTAGCAAATGAACTCGTGTAAAATATATTTGTTATTCTTAATATGGTGAAGGAGAATACACTACTGGTAGAGGGTGTTAAGGGGAGAAAGTATGCGTAGCTTTTCTGAAACCGTTTATGTAAATATTTGTTTACTGATTTAATACGTTAAATAAATCGATGTAAAACAAGTTTACTATAAACATAAAAATTTAAAAAACGTATTAAAGCTCATTTTAGGACTTTGGCGACCAAAATTACAATACACTATTGAAGTTGGATTGGGTACAACTATAATTAGTAATTCTTTATTTTGTCAACAGATTACTGTAGCTTACACCTTTTTAGGTCTCAGCTCGTCTTAAAACATCTTTCTTAAGTACAGAAGATTTGTATTCGTTCATTGCTACATACAAGAAGCACGGAGAAATTACACAATTAACTATTGATCCGTCTTTACACTTAACACTTTGTACAACAACATGAATTAATGTTACATAACTGTATGACGGCCTATTTTAATTAAAATAGCATAAGTTAGTTTTCTTTACACTTTGAAATTTGAAATTGACTGTGAAAATACGGTGTAACCATAGTAGTTTTGTCTATTACAGGCTAAATTTGTTAAAATTCATACAAGAGTGAATTTTTATTACCTCATTACAAATATATTTGTCTGTCATCGGACGAAAAAACACGAGAAGCAATGAATACCCCGTCGCAGCAAACCTGCGTACTCAGCGAATTTCCAATGCAAAATATAAGTCTTAATACCACATAAAGCCGCATACCAAGTTTCATAAAAATATATTAAAAAATAAGCGATATATCAAATTTGAATTATTCTCTGTAACAATAACATTGGGGATGAGTACGCAGGTTTGCTGCTACAAAAAACAACAAATATAGGGTTTCTTGTAAATATCAATATTACTCAACTAGGTGAAACCACATACCAAGTTTCATCAATATAAGTTCATAAATAAGCGATATATGCCATTTTGATTATTCTCCATAAGAATAACATGGGAGATGAGTACGCTGGTTTGCTGCAATAAAGAACACAAAAAATGGGTTTTTATGCAAATATCAATAGAACTCAACTAGGTGAACCAACATTCCAAGTTTTATTAATTTATGTTCATAATTAAGGGATACATTACATTTTACTTATTCTCCTTAAGAATAACATGGGGGCTGAGGACGCAGGTTTGCTGCTACAGGAATTCTTGGTAAAAATCGGGTTTTTTGTGAAAATAACAATAGATCACAACCAGATGAAACCAAATACAAAGTTTTGTTAGAATACGTTCATAAATAAGCAAGCTATAATTTTTTTCTTATTCTCCGTAAGAATAGCATTGGACAACGTACTGTGTTTAGCACTTTCAATATCTCTGTAACCATTTGACGTAGAGCAATGGTCAAAACACCAAATTGTGCGTCTTTTTAAGCTGATTCCAATTAAGGAAACTAAAATTTGACTTTTTCAAAAATTATAAGTATAAAACTCAAAAAACCCATTTTTGGGGTACAAAACCCCCCCAAAATACCCCTTCTGTAGTGCGATCTGTCTGGTTTTCGAACTTAGTCATAAATGCCGCTTTACACGCTTATACCAAATTTCGTCAAAATCGGATTATTTTTACGAGAGTTATCGCACCCACGGACACACATATATATATATATATATATATATATATATATATATATATACAGTTTCGAACGAATGGTTTTTTTGGGGTCTGGGGACCTCAAAACGAAAAGTTATCATGGTCCCGGGCCTAGGTCTTACCATGCCGACTACAGTAATAGCTTCTTCCCTATAGGGGAAATTCGCTAAAAAAGATCACATACAAGACTTATTCATTTTTTGAGAACCCCTCTGATAATGGAATGTAAGTGGCTAGAGACAAGTTGTCACAACCAAGCAACATGTCTGGGGAATCTAACTGCAGCGATACGAAGCTTATTACACTCAGGTTTACAAATGTCAAAAGTGTTCATTTTATCTCCACTCCTACATCCTTATGTCATTTTGAAAAATGTTTTAGTTTTTAAATTTCCTGATTCCACATTGGATTGACCACTTAACTATATATTGGATCAATTTATTATTAAGACCCTTTTTAAATATGGTTTACATAACGTCATATAAAATATCTCTCTCAGATCTAAATTCTACGTACTCAAGTAATGGTCAATACTCAAGTAATGGTAATGGTGAATGGCTAAACGTGTATTGCAAAGCACGGTGGCAGCTTGAGTTTCAAAAGCCATTTGCATTTCTTGAACCCAGGTATTTTGGGGTGATACAAAACCCACTCAACTATGTAGTATTGCAAGAACAAACATGTAGTAGTTGTTTGCGAATTTGCCAATGGTGTCTCTTTACCTACAGATTAACAGGATGTCGCAAATGAAATGGAAAATTCATTACTTGTGCAGTAATATACGGTTTAGATTGCATCATCACTGTTGAGATCTTGGGATTAAACGGACGCTGTAAGCCGATGTGATGTAAGAACAGGTCCAGTACAGCATTTCGATTCCTCTTCGGGTTGACTTCGCATTAAGATTAATTTAATTCAAGGACTATTTTAAAATATAACTCGTACATCATATTTATTGGATTATTATTATCCAGTCAGATCAAAGTACAGTTTTGGTGACTTACTGTAAAACAGACTTTGCTAAAGTTGATTGTTAAGAGTAATGAGCTTGTCCTATGGTTACCGCCCACTTCAAGTTTGGTTCTCCTTGGAGACCAAATCCACCAATCTACTGAGTGTAGTTTTGAGTCTGATTATTTTACTTGTGTACCAGCAAATAAATAATCATATTTTTTATAATTTACCTACTCAATGTTAAATATTACTACAACATCCATCAAAGCAAATATAACAACTGACAAACATAACAAATATATAAACCACTGCTGTGCAATGTATATTAAATTAGTTCAACTTAATAAAGTAAGATTTATTTTTAACCTAATTTTATCTAAGCTTATAATAAACTAACAACAATTTTCAGTTTATTTTATATGGTATATTTACTGAACCAAATATTTATAAATGGTATGTAGCCTAAATACATTTAGAAGGTTAATGAACCACCAAAAATAAACCCGTTTTATTTATTTTTTCCCATATTCAAAATAATCAGTTTATAGACAAATTTTTAACACTGACGAATTTTCTAACAACTTAATTTATTAAGTAACATAACTATATGTTTTGGTTCCATACTTGACTAAACATATTATGAAGCAGCGTTGCTGTTTTAAATTAAATGTATATAAGAACATGACACCCATAGTTCTGTAATTATTTGTAAACTACATGCATGTTGAAAAAACAAAAACTTAAAATATTTTGATTTTGAGTTAGTTTCGCTTAAGAAATAAGCACGAGGTGAAAAATTCGATGTCCTGCACTGATTATGTCATAAATTATTAAGTCTCATAAAATACCTTTTAGTAATTTACCTGATTTATTTTACATTTTGTTTAGCACGACGTGTGTTTTGCCTGCATTAAGTTTTAGCCACTACAAACAAAACTAAAAACCCAAATCTGATTAAAAATTGTACATCTAAGTTTAAATTGTTTTTGTAAACAAAGTAGTTAACTTTTAATCATTAAAATTAAGTTTTTAGATGGATAGTTTACAGCCAATAAGGAACACAGATTGAATTATAAATGCAGGTGTATACAGTCGTAATTAAAGTTCAGTTTATTTGATGTTAGAGCAATACTGTAGTAGATATAAGAATATCTGTTATTATGTATTTATTTATACTTTGCATATTTTACTAACACTTCCAGCTGTAGTTGTGTTCTATCGTTGATTATAGGGCCTACGGCAGATGTATTGTCCTATTTAAATCATGGATCTCAGAAAAAGATATTGGGACAATGCTGTAGTAGAGTGACTGATCGATGAAAGATTTGAACATACTTTTTCTCTCTTCGATTTTGTTACACCTATGTCGAGTTTTAAAAACTTAAAATATTTATTTGCGAAAGTGAATTCCACAAAAAGACAAAAATCAAGATCTTATTCAATATCCAAAAATAACATATTAACTAAGTTAACGTAAAGCGTTGAATCTTATTTACATTTTCCAAAATCTTGTATACAATATATGCGTTCATATATAATAATGTAAGGTTATCGAGAACCAGAAACTCAGGTGGATGATCAGTTTTAAATTAGAATGAATTTATCATTAAATAAAAAACGTGTTTACATTGTCTTTTGAGTTAATGTTTACGTTTGCTTCATATAACGTAAATAATTCAGGATTTAGTACATAATCTGATTACGAAATGTTAATATTATTAGTGTTTAAACCCGTAATATTTAATGGTCTAATACAATGTAACTAGCCGTATAGCTAACAATAACAATAAATATAATATAGTATATATAGTATAATAGCAATAAATATATAGCAATAAAGGTTCTTACCATTTAAAAATGGGCTATAAATATAAACGGGGAATTTCAATACAATGAAAACGCAATGTTTGATAAATAAACAAACTATCCTCAATCCGTAATTGTGTAAAAAGGTGTTTAAATTTTGATGTGTCGATTCTGAAAGTCACGGGACGCCCTCAAAGTTATTAAGGTCCATTTAATTAAATTACATTCTAAAGACAACTTTAGAAATGTAACACAATTTAACTGCAAATGTTTGGGGTTATTTTTAATGAGGTTGGCAGCCTCTTTAGCCTGTGCCCGTCCACATAGGCTTTACATTTGTGCGTGAAACACATCTAGCAAAGCAAGGGGTGAGTTGTTACAGGACGAGTTGTACAGTACGGATGAAATTTACATGTCAGGACTGGGATTCGAACTCACGACAGGGTCACTGCCTCAGTTCCAGAGCCCTTCGCCGTAACCGCTAAGACAACGACTCACCAAAATTCCACAAATTACTATAATGAAACACAATCATTGTAACTAAAAATTTGTTTAAATCTACAAGATAGCACCATTTTGGTTGGTTTCGAGCTACAGGTCCACTAGTAATAAGCATAGCATCGCTCACCTTTGAGAGAGAGCTAGAGTCTGTGGCTACTGATGCTAGTGACACTCACAACAAATGATGTCCTTTATTCACTCTTCTCTGTAGCAAATGTCGTTCCTCGAGACTATTACCATCCGTTATCTCTGAACAATCAATTCTTTACATATTTGGGAACACTTTATCTTTTTATACTTTACAAAATGTAAATCTCGTTGTTTAATGTAACGGTAATACATCTTATTTATCATAATACATTTTGTACTCCGTGATGAGAGTTAAGTTTTAGCTTTAATAGATGGTATATGTTTTTTGTAAGATTATATATTATTGCTTAGTATGTTGTATTTTTTCTTTAATGTGAGTTAATTTAATGTTGTGATTAGTCTATGAAGGGAAATTATTTATAAGGGCGTGTAATTGTTTGGAAGAGCAAATAAATCGTGGTTAGGGAAAAATTAAATAGTTTTGGTAATCCGATTGTATAAATTTTGTAAAAAATTGAAGAAACAAACAACAACAACATCAACATCAACAAAACTGTAAATGTTACAGTAATGTTGGTTTTAGCGAATTTTTCCTATAGAGAAGAAGCTATTACCGTGGGTCTCATGGTAAGACTTAAGTCCGAGACCATGATAACGTTTTGTTTTGAGGTCCCCAGATGTCAAAAACACTATTCGTTCAAATTGACATGCATGTATATATGTGTGTCCGTTAACACGATAACTTGAATAAAAAATGTCCGATTTCGATGAAATTTTGCTCAAATGTTTAAAGTGGCTTTCATGACTTTAAGTTCGAAAACCAGAAAAATCGGACCATGGGAAGGGGGGTTTATGGGGGTTTTAAATTGTCCAAAATCAGTATTTTTCACTTTCCACCCTAATATTTTTAAAACACTCAATTTTGGTTTGAGCATTTAATAGAGCTTAAAAAAACAAATAATATAATATTTTTTATTATTAAACTAGATTAAGTGGTTGCGGAGAAAATCCAAAAAACCTGCTCATAAAATCTCCCATGTTAATCTTATGGGGAAAAGGTTTTTGGATTTTCGTCAGTTCATTTTAATGTAAACTTCACATTTGCTTTTACCAATCAATTCAGCTCTACAAAAAAATCATTTTGGTGTTTAAATTGTGGTTCTACGTCCAACCGTTGCAGAGATATTCAAAGTGCTAAACACAGTACGTTGTCCAATGTTATCCTTATGGAGAATAAATCAAATTTGATATATTGATTATTTATGAATGTACATTGATGAAACTTGGTATGTGGCTTCACGTAGTACTGGTATATTGATATTTGCATAGCAGCAAACCTGCATACTCAGCCCTAATGTTATTCTTATGGAGAATAAGTAAAGTTTTAATCTCCCTTAATTATGAACATAAATTAATAAAACTTAGTATGTAGCTTCACCTGATTGAGTTATATTGATAATTGCATAAAAACACATATTTTGTGTTCCTTGTTGTAGCAAACCTGCTTACTCAGTCCTAATGTTATCCTTATGGAGAATAAATAAAATGCTATAGGTCACTTATTTATTAATGTATTTTTATGAAACTAGGTAAGTGGCTTTATGTGGTAGTGAGAAACATATGCATGCATTGGAAATTCTCTGAGTACGCAGGTTTGCTGCGACAGGGGTATTTAAATCTTTCAATTAATGAAATAATTTATGTCGCAAAATAAATGTGTTTTACTTACCTTAAAATTACATTAATTATATCTTTTAAGTAATGTTTTCAATTTTAACATTGTATGAATAATCTGTTTTATATTTGTAACAAGTAGTGAAGTATCTAAGAAAAGACAAAGGTCTATAAAATTGTAACTCATAAAGATCATCAACAGTAGATGCCAAGTAACGCATCATACAACAGGAAGTTGCCATTTCGACACTACAACATCAAAGGCCCAATTTACACTTGTTGTGCTGTTGCTGACCTACAAACTTAGATTGACTGCCTATGATAATTCTAATCAGAGAGGTGAAAAACGTATGTGTAGCTACTTAAGTTGTTTGTATTTTCAGCGCATTATAGCTAAGATATCTTGCTTAAAAGGTATGGCACTTTGTTTTGCTTAATCGAAGGACTGGTCTGTATCTTATTGTAATGTTTATTTAACACCTACTTTCTAACACATCATAAAAAGTATTAAAACGTTGAGACCAAAAGATTATTTTGTTGTTGTTGCTATAATAGATGAATATTCATCCAAATAAAATTTAACACTTTCTCAAATGTAAACTATGGAGTAGCGTATTAATGCAAACTCGAGATAACAAGCGTAAAGATTTTAAAAGTGGAATAACACTAATTATAGCGTTCCTAGAGTAAATTGAAGAACAAAACAGGAAGTATACAGTGTTTCCGTTACATTTACTATGAGCTACAAAATGCACTCTTAGTTAAACACTACTCTATTTACCTTTATGTTTTAGCAGTGCCAATTAACTGTTAACTTAGTTGGTAAAACCCGCAACAAATTATTTCTTTCTTTCTAATTGTTACTTACAACAATGCCCCCCCACGTAATAGTTTATTTTAATTAGTAGGTTTATTTCCTAGAATACATTTTCTACATACGCATATATATATATATATATATATATATATAAATTGAGTTAAAACGTTGTTCTGATTCGTTTGCTGACGTACGATTTATACGTTTATTTAGTTTGGTATAACTTTTATCTATTGAGATAGAATAAATGTATGAGGGTAATTTTACACTATAGCTTCACATGAATTGACTCTGTACTTTTAGTTCTTAATTCAGAACTGACTCGGAATGTTCGTTCCGATGGGAATACATCTGACTAACCTAACTCCGAATGGACGGGGGATATTTGAAGGTGGAACCTCCCGAATGTGAGGCATATTTTTAAAATATAAAAAATAAATTTATGGTGTTTGTGTTTAAGCTGTTTATTTTTGATATGGAACAATTGTATTTTTATTTCAATGTGTTGTATTTATTAAGGGTCTATACAACCTAATAATATATATTAATCAACAGCCTTCCTTGTAAATCTAATAACGAATCCACACAAATTTAAAGAAAATAATATAATCATTGTTATTGTTTAATAATTATGTGTTGCTATAGCTGTTAAGGAATATTCTGCACTATGTCACTCACTATACGCTACTTAATGAAGAAGATGTTGTAAGATGATCCCCCACCCTCCTCAGACAATGAAATTAAACAAGCTGATTTGTAAAGTTTACACATCATGTAATATTTCAGTTAATAGCAGTTTGTAATAAGACTGAGTAATGAAATATAAAGTTTATGTTAATTATTTCACATATGTATTGTATATGTTGCATGAGTAAATTATTATATTTACGTATAAAGATAAGTATGTTGATATAATGATGCTGAGTACGTTATTTATGTTTGTACTGTTTATGTATTATAATGTATTTATTGGTGTGAAAATGAAAGTATTCATTCAATCATTCATTCGGTTATATTTGTAAGTAAAAATCTAACAGATCATATAGGAGATTATAAGCACATATTAGAAACTCATAGATATATTACTGTACGAGTAGTTTATATACGAGTAGTAATATATAAATGGAAATAAGTATGGAGTAAAATATAACTCTAAACGAACAAAAATATAAAACAAAAAATAAAACTAGAATAGTAAAATATAACTTTAAACTTAACCATGTAATACTTGTGACATCACAGTCCCACGATGCAGCAACTCTGGAGAGAAATATAAAACCTCGCGCTTCTTTGTTGTTACCGAGTGTGGAACTGAAACGTGCTGTTATGTGTCACATATTAAATAACCTCTGTCTGTTTCCGCACTCTCTATTGTGTTCACTTTGTTACACAATGTTTTTGTTATGTTTTTGTGTTTATTGTGGTTAGTAATATCCATTTTAACGTTCTACAGAATTCCAGAATTCACTTTAACCACATTCTTGAACAATTTCCAGTTTCATCGGAACTCCTTTGTTCTATGTTTGCTACAAGTTTAGAAACTTTCGTAAAAGCGAAACGTTTTCATTCCCACACTTTGAAGTGTGTTTATTAAGACGGTAAATTTAAACTAATGTGTAAGTAGTTAATGGAATAGACAATGAACAAATTGATGAGAAAAACGTGTAATATAAACCAACAATTAAATATAAATTCTCTTTAAATTTGAATATAAGTGTTTCTTACAACCAAAAGTAAATGAGGAAAATGTTATAGACCACGAATATGTAATAGGTTATGACACACTACTAGATTGTTGATGTTCAAAGTAAATTAAGAGCTAAAACCTTAATTTATATATTCTTTGTTCAGAAGAGAATAATTGTCTGTTATTATACTTGTCACTTCCAGTGGTCATTTTAACATCACCTGTCAAAAACCTCGATTACACTCAAACAACCTTTAATATACAGACGTAGTTCTTCAAGCGTTTTGTAAAACCATAGGAAAAGGAGGTTTAAATTTGAATGCTGTGCTATTTGTAGCATGATTGTATGTATGTTGTTTAATTTAACTGTTTGGTATTTATTCTATTATAATTAACAATTAATATATGTATTTCGAGATTAAATTATTTCATATATAAAATTTAAAACCCAAACCTGAAAAATTTGATTCATAATTTAACAAAATCATTACTAATTAAGTGATCACAGTGTCGATCATCTTAAAATAATTGCGGTTGCTTCACAGACGGCGTGTTTTCATATTAGTCATAAAGCCACTCCTGGTAGTCCTGGATGAAATTATATAACATTATGTACCAAAACTTTTCAAACGATAGCGTATGAAAAAGATCTCAGAAAAAGCATTTTGTATCGGTTATTCTGTCTAGTAAATTATAAATAAAAACTATCCTAAAACTAATCTGAAGAACAGAGAGAGATATCGAAATTTGTTTAAAATTGGCTAATACAAATGTATATAATTCGAAGCAATTTTGTTTTGCAAAGGTATATTTAAAGCTGTTTTACAAAACACAACAATGATTTATCTTCATAAAACAAATTGAATATTTTTAATCAACCCAAACATAACTAATGAAATCAAACCAAAAAAAATTTTTATTGTAATAAAAGTGTGCAATCATTAGCAATAGTCATACAAAATGTGTTGAACATAAAATTATGAAATACACTTTTTAAACATATACAAAAAGGCAGTACAACTGGAAATAATTATGTAAGTAGTGGGGGTTTGCGGGTGCTGGCTCACTTGATTTATGGCTTCCGGTCACGTGACCGGAAGCGCTGAGTGATAAAATACGTTATCTGAGGCTGAGCCAGTGACGTAGGCGGTTTTGTGACGAAATGAGTTAAAGTTCAAAGTTCAAGGTTACGGGGAGGTAATTTTAAAAAAGTACTACCTCGCACGCGTAAAATCCGATTGTGATTCGATAGTTTTAATTCGATAAAATATCGAATGAAAATTATCGAATGAAGCAATCGAATGATACGAGTGCGAGGTAGAACAATTACAAATATTACTTTATTTTATTTACAATAATTCATATTACAAATATTACTTTATTTACAATAATTCATGTTTACAATAGTTCCCCGTTGTTGGTTGTCATCGATGTTGTTGATCCGGACGAGTTGCGGCCATCACTTTGTTTTCTGAAGAAAGACGGTAGATACTTCGATCCCTGCGCAGAGTCCATGTTGTGTTTTTGACACCTATCTGTTCTGTTAGGTGTTTGCATTTCATTGCTGTCAGGAGGAAATAATACGTGACGGCAATGAAATAGAAACATCTATCAGACCTTGAGTGAAATGATATTGTTATTTTGTGAAGAGCGTCTCGGAGAGCTCGATGTTCACCGGTCGAGAGCCGGAGGTGTACTGACTATTCGCTAGCTAGCGTTCTGGTATCAAACAAAATGGTGGGGGTAAAAGTGTAGTAGAACGAAGCAGATGGTTGGTGGCAGGTGGCAGGCGGCAGGTGGCAAGTGTGCGGCAGATGGTAGTCCCCCCCCCCACTACACCAGTCCCCCACTACACCAGTCTCCCCACCGAGTTTTACATCGCACAATAACTAGTTTACATGTGTTAGTTAGGGTTTAGCTCTTAGACTGTCAAGACCTTAGCTCCGTAACTAAAAACTTCAATAATGTTTGCGCTTCAACGCTGTATAAGTATAACAGCTACTATGATCTAAACCGGTGCATGTATTCATATGGTTCTTTTTGCGAAGCAAACAACTAGCTAAAAGTGTTTCAACCTCGATTATTCTTCAACGAAACCGCTCATTGTCCACTAAAAGTGTAGACCTTCTGTCTTCATTGTCAGGGAAGTAGAAAGTAGTGTCAAGGGGACTACTGAAGGTCACCTTCCTCATGTTCCTGTAAAACTGCGACATTTTTCAGACTCTCTAGGTAGATGTTCATCCGTCAAGAGCTGGAAGAATAATGATGGAGCGTTATCATGTATGATAGGCACCTAACCCCCACCACAACGTTACCTTGTCCTTCAAACCATCGTTTTTACGCTACAGATGCTATACTGTTGGTTAGATTTAAATTTAAATTGCACCTTCTTGTTTGTCTTGGCAAGCCGCGTAATTGAAGTATCCACATGTTATACTTTGAACCAAAAACAAAGAAGTTATTTAGGTTTGTCCTTGAAAATAGGTGTTTTTTCGCTGTTGCTGCTATACCCGTTGTCGGATCTGAATTCTGTTTGCACCAACTTGTTCGTCTGATCAATCCGCGTAATTTGAGTACCCACTTAATATACTTTAAACCGTAAATAAAGAAGTTATTTAGGTTTATCCTTGAAAATAGTAGTTTTTTCGCTGTTGCTTCTATACCCTTTGTCGGATCTGAATTCTGTTTGCACCAACTTGTTCGTCCGATCAATCCGCGTAATTTGAGTACCCACATGACATACTTTGCACAAACTTTATACCCCCCCCCCCCTTGGGTCATGGTCATGGTCAAGGTCAAGGACCTTGGGACTTCGAAATTTTTACAAAGTGGGCTGCACACAAACATAAGACTAACAGTCTCCTGCCTATATACAGACCAAGTCCCTAACTTGAAATGCTTAGGGTGGTCCTGAAAAGGACCGTTTTTGATGCCATGAAGAGGAGTCCTGAAGGAGTTGCGGTTAGTCGAGGTGGAGGAAATGGACAAGGGCTGTGACAATTTATTTAATTAACCAATGCGCCTTGCCCTCTTGTCTGACGAAAAACAGTTCCTTTTTGGATGGGATTCTAGGCGGTTGCGGCAGGGAATGAGGCAGTTGGACCTTGAAGTGAAAATCTTCATGTTGTAAAATATAGCTGTTTCCGCTGAGCCTTGCCACAAACTTGTATTTGATATTTGTTTTTAGTTTTCTAAATTTAAGTGATTTGAAGTTTAGAGGAGTGACTAATTCTTCTTCCTTCAACACCCTCGTCCGCTCCATCACCTCATCCACGGTGAGAGGTGGAGTTGAAGGTCGAGGCTGACTTGTAGTTGAAGTCGAAGGTCGATGCTCAGATGACGGATGTTGGTTGAAGTAGAGCGGATGGTTCTTAAAATTTCTTCTTATTGTGGCCTTGAAAGAAGTTGGTCTCTTAAAACCACTTCTTCTCTCAACCGTCTCCTTCAGGGATTCCTTCAGACGTCGCAGTTTCTCAAGGTTCACAGGGGAAGTCATCGTAGCGCTGCTGATCGGCACGTAGTTTTAGTTCGAGAGACAAAGCTGGAATGAGTCCTAATGTCTTGACTTTTGAAGGGTCAGACGGTTTATCTCGTTGATTAGGTTTTTGGCGGCTTGCCAAGTGTAACCTTGACACTTCCATATACGGGTAGAAAGCTAAGAACCGGTTCCCCTTCCCTTCATGTCCCCCCCCCCCATTTGGGTCATGTCCCCCCCCCCCCAATTTGGGTCATGCCCCCCCCCCATTTGGGTCATGTCCCCCCCCCCATTTGGGTCACCCCCCCCCCTGACGTCACGGGGCGGAGTCACCTCCCACCACTGACCGCCGCCTTTATAAGCGGGAGCAGTCCGCAGTCTCTTCGCAGTAGGCTGCCGCCCGTTCGTGATCTACGTCCGTCCGGGTTGCATTCTGCTGCAGCGTAGGTCTTTTAAGTGTGCGTTGGGCCCGACGCGCAATTAAGAGATCCGCGCCTTTGCATGTGCATGGTAGTTTGTTAAGCATGGTAGTTTGTTTGTTAGATTATTGCTTGTAGATTGCTGCTAATTAATGTAGTTAGTTTAATGAATGTTGGTGTTGGTTTTAAGTGTTTTATTTAATGATGAAATATGTACCTTTCTTACAGATCCTTATCCCTGGGTAAAGTCTTTATATCCGTGGGGTTTGTTATCAAAGTAATTTAAATGCCGGTCTTTGTAAATATTTAATGATGAAATATGTACCTTTCTTACAGATCCTTATCCTTGGGTAAAGTCTTTATATCCGTGGGGTTTGTTATCAAAGTAATTTAAATGCCGGTCTTTGTAAATATTTAATGATGAAATATGTACCTTTCTTACAGATCCTTATCCTTGGGTAAAGTCTTTATATCCGTGGGGTTTGTTATCAAAGTAATTTAAATGCCGGTCTTTGTAAACTACCTTGGTCAAAACATTGGTTCGCAGTAGCCTGACGCCCGTTCGTTGATCTACGTCCGTCCGGGTTTCAGTGTTGCTGTTGTGACCTTGTTAAACTGACCGCAGTATCCTGACGCCCGTTCGTGATCTACGTCCGTCCGGGTTTCAGTGATACTGATTGTTCTTTGTAAAATTAACGTTAACTCTAACTGACCAGTTTGTTTCAAAGTAATGTAATTTGTTTCTCATCCCTTTCCTAACCCCCTGACAATAAGTTTCGGCCCTGAAAACCGGACTTGTCAATACGGCCATGTAAACCGGTTGACATTACCTTTCTTAGCCTGAGAAACTGTTGTGATTTTCCTTTTTTTTTGAGGTTTTTTTTCTTTATTTTTTGTTATTAAAATCATTGCTTGTAATTCCCTGTCCCCTAATACAGAGCGGGGAATAGAGCACCAATTTGTGCTCTACCGGACTTGTCAATACGGCCATGTAAACCGGTTGACATTACCTTTCTTAGCCTGAGAAACTGTTGTGATTTTCCTTTTTTTTTGGGTTTTTTTTTTTCTTTATTTTTTGTTATTAAAATCATTGCTTGTAATTCCCTGTCCCCTAATACAGAGCGGGGAATAGAGCACCAATTTGTGCTCTATTCCCCGCTTTGGCAACAAGTTCAGATGACCTTGACCCACTGACAGGACTTATAAAACCTCTGTCTGGTTACATATAGGAAAATTAATATTTTAAACCATAGCCTATCCCCCTTCCCCTTTCCCCTTTCCCCTTCCACTTATATTGGGTATAAAAGAGGCTTCCCATTACTGGTAAGATCATTCTGGTGCTTGTGCTTGCTCAACTCAGAACTATGGAGTCACACCCGATATCACTACCGACTTCTGCATCACCCTCTACTTCTACATCACCCTCGACTTCTGCATCACCCTCGACTTCTGCATCACCCTCGACTTCTGCATCACCCTTGACTTCGGCTGCTGGTTCAATTCTTCGTCAGGCTCTTTTAATGTCTCTTATCATCCCTGAGAAGACAACTTCACCACCCATTATGGATCGACCAACTTCTCCTTCACCATCATCCTCGAGATCAAGGTTTTCGTCGAGCTCCTCCTCCTCATCATCTACCTCGAGATCAAGGTCTTCTTCGAGCTCCTCATCATCCACCTCAAGATCAAGCTCCACCTCGAGATCAAGCTCTAAAATATCTACAAAACCCCCAATTGAAATTTCACCTTCCACTAGTTCAACCAGACCTTCAGTAATTTGCACAAATATTCAATCTCCTTCAGAGAAATTTAATCAATTAAAGTCATTGCATAGAAGGTGCATACGTCCTGCACAACTATGTAATTATATCTTCAAAAAAGGTGCAAAGAAAGGCGAACGCTGTGCAAAACAGTGTACTTTAAATGAAGAACTGTGCAATCTTCATTTAAAAAATACCGCTTCTCCTTCTTCACCACATCCAACAGTGAAACCGGCTAAGACTCGGATTAATAGGCTAGCTAAAAACAAACAATACGTCTTTGTAAAAATAATGGGATTCCTGAAGGTCATGTTAAAATGTGAAGACCGCCTTTACATTTTAAGATTACCTAAAGGCATGCGTCATCCCAAAAACCCTACAAAAAAGCACTATCTAATCCGAGCCGATTCAGGAACCACTGTGTGGAATAAATTGTAAAAAAAAAAAAAAAAAAAAAAAAAAACATTCTTTCCAAATTAAATAAAGTTTTTCCAAATTAAAAAAAAAAAAAGTGTGGACAACCTATTTACAAATTGTAGCATATGCTGCAAAGTGTAAATAGGTTGTCCACACTTTTTTTTACAATGTTACAACGACCTTGACCTAGATAACGGACTTAGATATTTTACACTAAGACAAAGATAAACGTAAAAGGAAAAAGGAGAAATATTATACTAAAGATATTATTCAACAGTGAAGAAGGGAGGGGGTAAGCGGGTATTTAAGCAAGCGATTCGGAATATAATTATTAGTTGTATCATCATGAGCGTCAACAGCAACACATGGGGAAAGGAAATTAGCGAAGAGGAGTTGTACGCGATTGCTGAGGCTGCTGAAATTACCGAGGTTTCTAAGATTGATAAGGTTGCGGAGAATGATGCCCAGTCACAACCGCAACAAACTACATCATCGATGCGGTCTACAACGCAGCAACCAAGACCCTATCATGTTATCCTGGAGGAGTATAATGAGGCAATGAGGTACGCCTTTACAAAGTGGTGTGGACAACCGCGTTCTCCTGAACAATGGGAGGAGCACGATGCAGACTTTCGCCTGGTTGCAGACTTAGAACTTGAGCTTCAAAGAGCAAAGGCTGCTCAATAGTGTGAAGATTTATTGTTTACTTTAAGAAATACAGAGCGGGGAATAGATCAGTTTGAGGTCCAAGTGAGAACCACTTACTGCTCTATTCCCCGTTTTAGCAATTTGTTCAGATGACCTTGGGACTTAGAAAATTTTGTTTGGTAAAAAAAAAAAAAAAATATTGAAATATATATTTCTTACAAAAACATCCCCTCCCTAAAACTTGCACTCCCACCACTTCCATTGGGTATAAAAGAGACACCTTATCGATGGTAAAATTAGTCTGCTGCTTGTATTCGCCCACCTCAGACACCATGGAGCACATCAGAAAACCAACTTCTGACGCCTCTTCTTGTACTGTTTCATCTTCTGCTGCCCCATCGATACTTGTCCAGGCTATGATTCTATCCAACATTTTTCCAGAGACTAGTAATACTTCGCCAAACTTAAACTCGAGATCTCTCAAAACCGAGAGAAACAATGCTAGTTCTCGAAAAATGAGAACAAGGATCGCTGATTGTTATAAAGTATTAAGACGCATATTACCATCTTCCAATCCGTATGATTCTAAATTAACCACTATACAAAAGTCAATAAAATACATTTCAAACCTTCAGTCGCAGCTTCAAGAACCGTCCTTAATTCACAAAGAAGATTTACACAACCCTCCACCTTTTGAAGCTGTTTTTCTTAAAGAGGATGAGTTAGCGGACCAACATTTCTTCGCTGAAGAACCTTCAGCTTACAAACAAATCTTCCTCATGGATGAAGATCAGGACGAGTAACTATCTTAAAAAAACTAAAGTCCTTTGAAATACAAAGCGGGGAATAGATCAGTTTGAGGTCAAAGTGAGAACCTCTTATTGCTCTATTCCCCGTTTTGGCAACTGGTGTAAATGACCTTGGGACTTAGAAAATATTCGTTTGATAAAAAATAATGAAAGATCTTCTTATTTCTCACAACAACAATATCTTTTCCTAACCCCCACCACTACCTAAACTAAGTATAAAGGAGGTTCTCCATCGCTGGTAAAAATTAGTACTCTGCTGAAAATGAATGCATCCACTACTTCTATCTCTGCAGCAACTATAATAGTTAGCAGACGGGTCGAAAACATTGATCAGTTGCTTGCTGTAAGGAGATTACTGCTACGGTATCTTGATATAGAGGTTAGTTGTCAATTGTGCATGTGGAGACCAACAGGTGAAGTTTATAGTAGTGAAAATGAAGCATTTGAAATAAACTACAGTAGAAAGTTATATAAAATCTTTGGTAATATGGTAAGGTTAGTCAATAATGGATGGAACATTAATATAACATTTTATATTGTTCCAAACCTGTAATTAAAGCAAAAAACAAAAAAAACGATGGGTATATAAGCCCGATGTTACAGAGACAATTATCACTTTGGTTCTGAATTGCGTCAAGAGAGCACCTACCATGGTATACCTCCACTATATTGACTCTACTGCTAAAGCGGATACTTTTATCCAGCGTGTTTACCAACTGTTAACGGAGTACCATCATGTTCAGGTCAAAGGATTGGGTATTCGTGGAACAGAAGAAGTAAAAATAGATGTAAAACCAATCCCTTTGAAGTAAAAATTGACCAATTATTACAAGAAGGCTACACACTGTGCCTTTATTACACAACCTCATAAACTAAATAAAACGCCAAAGGGGGGGGGGAATACAGAACGGGGAATAGATCAGTTTGAGGTTTGAATAAGAATCTCTTACTGCTCTATTCCCCGTTCTGGTAATAGGATAAGGTGACCTTGACCCACTTACAGGACTTAATCATTTGTGTTACAATAATACCTCTTCCCTATCACTTTTCCCTACCACTTGCACTTTCAACACTTACCCCCACCACCACCGAAATCAGGTATAAAAGGTGGTTTCGTATTAGTAGTAAATCAGTCTGCTACTTGGAATCATGTCGCCCAGAGATAACATTTTCCCTTCTAAGAAGACTATACTAGAATTGATTAAAAATATTCCATTAAATTTAAACGAAGATGAAGACGAAGACGATTCAGAGATGGAAGGTGAACTATTTAGTGAAGGTGAACTATTTAGTGATCTTGAACTACTGAGTGAGTTTGCTAGCAGTGAACCATATCTTGGAGAGATGGAGCTGTTGACTGACGACGACGATGTCGATAATAATGAACCGGAATTTTATCATCAGTTGCTTTGCTTGGAGGAAATGGACCTTGTTGATAGTGAAACCCCTCCAAGCAGTATTAATATCGATGATGTAGTTCTAGATCCAGTCACAGGGAACTTTTGTGTTCGTCGTCGCTTATTTAGTGATACGAGCTCATCATCATCATTATCATCGGAAGAATCTGAATAAGTTTTTGTTGTCTTCAAATAGTTTACTTTAAATACAAAGCGGGGAATAGATCAGTTTGTGGTTATAGTGAGAATCACTTACTGCTCTATTCCCCGTTTTGATAATATCGTTGTATAACCTTGACCCATTTACATGATTAAAAAAGTGGGGTAACTTATACATTTAATGGTGGGGGAACGTCTATTTAAAGACGATGCAACAGTGTATATTTATCATATAGGCATGATGAACCCACCAGGAAACTCCGTTTGCTACAGCTTTCCCCTCATCGATATCGATGATGTGATAAAACTTACATCAATAACAAAACGGTTTGAACTCGAAAGGCGACTCATAAAAGTCGACGTAATTCCACAAGATCTTCGTTCGGCAATGTTGACTATTGAATATGTTAAAGATGAATCTACAACTGAAGATCCCTATTGTTTTATGAAATTTTTAGTTGATCAAGATGCAATGTGTACAATCCAACTTCACATCCGAGTTTAAAATTTATCAAATGTTTTTGTTGGAGAAAATTGTCTTAGTTAAATACAGAGCGGGGAATAGATCAGTTTATGGTTTAAAATGAAATCATTTACTGCTCTATTCCCCGTTTTGGCAAATATGCTCAATGTCCTTGACCCAAATACAGAATTTTGTAGCCTCCAGCTACAAACTTAAACTTAACCTAAAACGTACCCCCACCACTTTTTCTAGGGTATAAATAGAGGTGCATTTGCAGTGTTTTTTCATTATTGCGTTGAGCCTTGTGAAGAGCACGCCTACATTATGAATCGCTGCGATATTTGTAAAGCTTCTTTCAGAGATGAATGGCTTTTAACCATTCATAAAGAATTGAAACATAACACCAATACAAATACTGAAGAACCAAATGAAGAAGAATTAGATTCAATCAACCAACAATTAGCAAAACATCAAGAAGAACAAAATGAAGAAAAACACAACGAAGAAAAAGAAGAAAATGAAGAAAAAGAAGTTTCAAGACCAAGTGTCATTCATTATGCGCCTGGACCATCAGTAAATGTGGAACTACACGCCCGAGCACTTCCGGGTAATGTTGTAACCCACTTTAAAATTGACAATACAAAATTGAAACTTGAAGAATTTTTAAACAACGCAAAAGGATTGGTTAGCAAAACTCTGAAAAATGAATTAAAAAGATTAAATTTTATTAAATTTGGACTATTACTGGATGCTTTATTTACAAACATTCAAAATGAAACCTCACCGAGAGGTTTCTTAACAAAAAACCGAACTATTATGTTTTCCTCAGATATTGATTCAATCGTATCTGAATGTTTCGAAGAGCTAATGACAAAAATACAAGAACACGAAGGAAGAGGATCTGGATGGAGTTTGTTAAGCATCACAGGGCTAGACTTAAGAGTACACAAACACGGTTATGGAATTCGTGGCAGTAGCTATATCCCTTTACCAAAAAAGATTAGTGATACCAAATCCTGCATCAATGTGCAAAATCAAGATACTGAATGTTTTAAATATGCTATGTTGGTCAAATATGTAACAGACAATCCGATAAGACCAAGTCACAAATATGAAGAAGTACAACATAGATATAATTTTCAAAGGATGACTTACCCTGTTGCTATAACAGACGTTTTGAAATTTGAAAAACAAAATCCTTCAGCTTCTGTCAACCTATTCGGATTGGATTCGTCAAACAATGTGTACCCCTTGCGTATAACACCAAATGAGCGCAGAGATCATACCGATTTGTTATTAATTACTAAAGGTGATATTTCACACTTTGTGTATATCAAAAAATTTGAAAGTCTTGTTTCTAATCAATTATCTAAGCATAAAAGAAAGATGACAATTTGCAAAAGATGTTTTTGTCACGTGAACAAAGAACTAATAAGGGGAGGGTCAGATTGGCTAGTAGAACACCAACGGCTATGTAATGGAAACTATGAAGTAAGAATTAAATTGCCGCATCCTAGCAGAGCACAGATAAAATTTGATAAAGTAATACAACAATATCGTTTACCTGTTGTTGTGTATGCTGATTTTGAGGCGTCTTTACTTCCGCTCGAACATCAAGAAGAAAACGTAACAAGAAGAAGCAAATACCAGCAGCACACACCAAACAGCTACTGTTTGATGATAAAATCAACACTGTCTGAAGAACATTTGCGAAGATATGAATTAACCACAACACCGAAGATATATCGCGGTGAAGAAGCAGCTCGAAACTTCGTCGATGACTTATATACCATAGCTGCGAAAGTTGAAGAAATGTACAGAAATGTGGTACCGATGATTCCTATGAATGAAAATGAAATTCAACGACATGACTCAGCAACCACATGTTATTTGTGTATTAACACTTTTACACTGACCAACAGTAAAGTGCGAGACCATGACCATCTAACAGGAGCTTACAGAGGTGCAGCCTGTAACTCTTGCAATCTAAACTACAAACTTCCAAACTTTATCCCCGTTGTTTTACATAATCTTAGTGGATACGGCTCCCACTTTATAATCACTGAATTGGGCAGAGATAATGGAGAAATAGATGTATTGGCAACAACCATGGAAAAATTTATAAGCTTCTCTAAAAAAGTTGGTAAAATAAAACTAAGATTTGTTGATTCATTCAGATTTATGCCTTTTAGCCTTGCAAAATTAACTAAAAATTTAAGAAGACAAGATTTGATTGAAACAAGCAAAATTGTGCCTAATGATAAAATGGATTTAGCTCTTCGAAAAGGAGTCTTCCCCTATGATTACATTGACGGACTGCATAGATTTGATGAAACATCACTTCCTACACCAGATAAATTCAAAAACAAACTGAATGATGAAGAAATAAAACCTGAAGATTATCAACATGCACTTCGAGTATGGAACGAGATGAATATGGAGACCTTAGGGGATTACTCAGACTTTTATGTCAAACTAGATGTGACCCTTCTTTGTGATGTGATTGAAGAATTTCGAAACACCTGTTTTGTCGCATATGGATTGGACCCTTTACATTCGTATACTTCTCCAGGATTAGCTTGGCAAGCCATGTTAAAAGAAACAAAATGCAAACTCCAACTTTTAACAGATATTGACATGGTTTTAATGATTGAAGCAGGTGTAAGAGGTGGATTGGTTCAAAGTGTTACCAGGCATGTTAAAGCCAACAACAAATACCTTCCTAATTACGACGAAACTAAACCAACAACCTATTTGGGATATTTCGATGCAAACAACTTATACGGATGGGCTATGTCAAACCCACTTCCATATGATAATTTCAAATGGATTAACCCCGACTCTATTGACGATATTTCACAAATTCCAAAACATGGTGACACTGGATATATTTTAGATTGCGATTTTGAATACCCGGAGCATTTACACGATCTCCATTACGACCTCCCACTCCTCGCTAAAACAGAAGTTTCTCCAACTGGAAAACACCCTAAATTAATGATGACTCTAAATAATAAACAACGCTACGTGGCTCACTTTTGGGTAGTCCAACAAGCCATCGAATTAGGACTACGTATTACAAAAATTAATAGAGTTTTGGAATTTTCTCAGTCATGTTGGTTAAAACCTTACATTGATTCAAACACCACCAGAAGAGCAGCCGCTACATCAGAATTTCAAAAAGACTTTTTTAAATTAATGAATAATGCGATATTTGGAAAAACATTGGAAAACAAAAGAAGACACAAAAATGTTAAACTTGTTACTGACGCAAAAAAGCTACAGAAACTCGTACAGCAGCCAAACTTTGGATCATCTATAATTATTAATGAAAGACTTGTAGCAGTGTCTATGAAGAAGACGAGTGTGAAGATGGATCGTCCTTTATATATAGGCATGTCAATCTTGGACATCTCAAAAACACACATGTACGATTTTCATTATAACAAAATGGTTGCCTTCTATGGAAGAGAGAACATCGGCATTAGCTACATGGATACAGACGCTTTTGTGTATTGGATTATTACAAATGATATGTATCAAGATCTTCGTACATTTGTTCACAAAAATGAATTCGATTTTTCTGACTACCCAAAAACCCATCCTAACTACGATCAAGACAAAAACAAAAAAGTACTGGGCAAATTTAAAGATGAAGCAAATGGAGTTCTACTTGAAGAGATTGTTGCACTTATGTCAAAACTGTATTCTTTGAAACTATATGATGAAAAAGAAGACGAGAAGAATAGCTATATTAAAAAAGCTAAAGGTGTAAAGAAATTATATTTAGAAAAGAAAGTTATTTTTGATCAATACAAGCAATGTTTATTTGAAGATAAAGTTATTACAGCTAAATTCAATACAATTAGAAGTTTTAACCATCAGATATACAGCCTAACAGAAGTTAAAAAAGCACTTTCTTCCAATGACGATAAACGACACATTCTTCCAGACAACATCCACACTTTACCATTCGGCCACTACTCCCTCAACCCTATTGACGAGTAACCTTTTCATCGTCCTAGATCCTTTATCCTTTTCCTTTCCGTAAAAAAGGGGAAACACAGCAATGTTAAGCTGTGTTTCCCCTTTTTTACACAAGGTTTGAATGACCTTGAACTATATGTGTGTATATATATATATATATATATATATATATATAAGGAGATTTATACCAAAGAATATTTAATACCATATCAGCTGCCTTCGTGAAACCATCATGTCAGACCTGAAGGAGAAGATTATTAATGAACTACACAAACCTGCAAGAATAAAGTTTCCAAGAAGAAATACTGTTATAAAAGGGATAAATGATCTATATCAAGCGGATTTAATTGAAATGCGACCGCATAGCAGAATAAACAAAGGATTTAAATATATACTCACTATTATTAATTGTTTTACAAAAGTTGCAGACGCTTTACCTCTAAAGGACAAGACTGGTAAAAGCGTAACAGAAGCCATGGAAATAGCCATAAAAAGAGATAAAAACAAAATTAAACATTTACAAACTGATGATGGAACAGAATACTTTAATACAAACTTTGCACAGTTAATGAATAAATATAAAATAAATCATTATTCTACAAATTCAGAGAAAAAAGCAGCTATTGTAGAAAGATTCAATAGAACCTTAAAAGGAGCACTATATAAACAATTTTCAAAAAGAGGTTCTTACGTATGGTATGATGTTTTACCACAATTAATAAATGAATATAATAACAGGTTTCATAGAACTATTGGTATGAAACCTAACAAAGTAAATAGAAGAAATGCAAAAGATGTATTAAAACGCATAAAGAAAAATACAAAGCCAAAAGTAGAAAAAATGCAGCCAAGAAAATTTAATGTAAGTGATAAAGTACGGATTAGTAAATATAAGGGAGTGTTTACCAAGAAATACCTTCCCAATTGGACGAATGAAGTTTTTACAGTGTATAAAGTGCAACCGACTGTACCTGAAACGTATATCTTAAAAGATAACAAAGGAGATTTGTTGCAAGGTGCATTTTATGGACATGAAATGTTAAAGTCAACAGTAGGTGATGTATATCTTGTTGAAAAAGTGTTACAAAGAAAAAAGGACGCAGTTAAAGTGCGGTGGTTAGGGTTTAACAAAACTGAGGATTCATGGATACCTATAAAAGATTTGATTTAATGCAAGCAACTCATTTCATCGTTAACCTTTGAGCAGGATGGAGATTATTCACCATAAAGATCGATTCAATATTAATAACATAGATGATTTAACTGTGGATAACGTTAAAATCAACAATGGTAAACACGGTAGTTTACTTCCAAACACTGTTCGATGTATAGTAAGTGGACCCTCAAACTGTGGAAAAACCAATGTTGTCTTTAATTTGATCACTAATCCGCAGGGATTAAGGTTTAATAACCTATATATTTTTTCAAAGTCCCTACAACAACCAAAGTATCAATTGCTAGATAAAATCCTATCTGATGTGCCCGATGTTAATTTGTACAAATTTAACGCTAGTGATAGCATTATACAACCAAACGAAGCGATACCGTATTCTGTATTTATATTTGACGATGGAGACGCTGTAAATAAGAAAATGTTTGATATTGTACACAAGAAATGGACTACGGAATATGAAAAACATTTGGAAAGGTTTGGTGCAGCTCTATTTCATTATATCCATCGGGCTTCAGGAAGAGCTGCAGCTTCAGATGTTGACAGCTACAATTATTTAGACTGGAAAAATATACACAATCCAGAGAAACCTAATCAACGAGATAAACCGTCTGAGCCTTCTAAAGTCAAGACATTAGGAAAGGATGATAAAGTGAATGTGATTAATGAACCAACAGAAAACAATGAAGATTACATAAGAGAAAAAAGAATTTAAAATACCCATGATAAGGGACAAAGCATCAGTCATATTCGAGAGATGATACAGAGAGGATGATGGAATCCAATATTACTGCGTGGAGTTTAATATCTCAAGAGCCGAGATTTCCCCAAGGAGTGTTGACAGATGGTTTTGTTCAACGGTTTGATAGATATATGGATTGGGAACAACTTTCCATACACTACCTCTTTACAATGACTATGTTAAGAATTTATTTTCACAGAGTTAACTGGATCCATATTTTACAAAAACAACAGTTTTCAGAAGACTTCCTCGTAGAGATGACATCAAATTTTAATAACTGTTGGGAAGTAATAAGTAAATATCAAAATCTCTCTGAGAATTACATTGACAATTTTAAAGATAAACTAGACTGGGATGTGTTATTCAATTACCAACGATTAAGCGGCAAGTTTCTAAGGGAACATGACAACTATTTAAAGTTTATTCATTTTACCGAAGACAACGATACCATCACCAGCGGAGAAACATCTGGAACATCTTCATTTACACCTTATTTCCATTTTTACTACTTTTATTTAATATGTATACATTTAATTAATAAATCCATTTCTATATAATAAATGGATTTTAAACAGTATATAATACAAGAAACCAAAACTGATATTACATTCATTGTGAAATATTTATAGAGTGCACCTACTGATTGTAGGTTTTGCTATAAATAGTCATGTCGAGGGTTAAACGCATCAGTCATAATCGAGAGAGATTACGGAGAGGAAGGGGAATAGCATCAACAGCATTTTCTCTATTGAGTAAACCGGTTGGAGCTATAGTTAACAAGGCGATTGATTTATTACCTGTGGAATTACATTTACCTGGAGGATATCAATATTGTGGTCCTGGAACCAAATTAAAGAAACGACTTGCTAGAGGAGATCCTGGAATAAATAAGCTCGATCAGGCTTGTAAACAGCACGATATAGCGTATTCCAAATTTGGTGATACTAAAAATAGATCAATAGCGGATAAAGCACTTGCTGAGAAAGCTTGGCAAAGAGTAAAATCTAGTGACGCAGGTATTGGTGAAAAAGCAGCGTCTTTAGCAGTAACAGCAGCAATGAAAGCAAAAACTACGTTTGGAGGAGGAAAGAGAAGAAGGCGTGGGAAAAAACCCGCTAAGAAACAAGGAGGTAATATCAGAAGAAAACGTCGATCTACCAGTGGTAAAGCTAAAAAGAAACCAACAATATGGTCAATGATAAAAAAGGGAGGAGGATTATACCTAAGGCCGTATCGTGTGTATTAAATAAGAAAGAGCAATTAATAATTAAAAACAAAGAATTGACCAATGAAGAACTGATTACATATGCTTCTTGTTTGAAAATCCCATTTTTTAGAGGAGTATTTATGAAAGATGAATTACCGGTTAAAATGTGGAAAAATGAGACTGGTATTGTAAATTTGGATAATAGTGAAGGATTAGGCACTCATTGGGTGTGTTACAAGAAACTTGGTAAAACCATTTATTATTTCGACAGTTTTGGAGACCTTCCACCACCGAAAGAACTTCAACAATACTTTCGTGCGGCAGAAAACGTTTTTTACAATCATACAAGAAAACAACCTGATGATACATCCATTTGCGGTCATTTATGTTTAGACTTTTTAGCTAAAAGTGTTAGTCAACTTTAAGATGTCTTCGTATACAGTGTCATTAACCGGTAACTCATGTACTTTGCGCAGTATTCTGTTTCCAGCGCTACGTTTGCAAAAAGGAAGACTATGGGAAGCCGCATTATTGGATTTAACAACATATAACTCTATTCCAAACGTTAGTGAAGGAATTAATAACAAAATACATTATTACAAGACAAAAGATGATAAAGGAAAGTATTCAGCTTTGGAAGAATTCAGTTTACCAACAGGAGCTTATGAAATTGATAATATAAATGAAGTTATACAAAAACATATGGGAAAAGAAAATATAACGATAAAAGGCAATAACAATACAATGAAAGCCGAAATTACGTCTAAGTATTATATTGATTTTAGTCAAGAACATTCAATTGGTAGTTTATTAGGGTTTTCTAAGGAAACAAAAGTTTTAGAACCTAATAAAACTCATTCTGGGAATAAAACTGTGACGATCATCAAAGTTAATAGCATAGACATTACATGTAACATTATACAAGGATCCTACAGAGATGGAGAAAATCGTCATATATTACACACATTCTACCCATCAGTTGCACCAGGTTTCAAGATAGTAGAAAAGCCTCAAAACCTTGTGTACCTACCGTTAAACACCAGTTTCATTTCAGACATCGTGCTGAACATAGTGGATCAAGACGGAAACCTTATTGACTTTAGAGGAGAAGCTATTACTGTAAGAATACATATAAAATCATCCGCTTAGACAATGGGGTTATCATTTAAAAAGAGAGAGCCATCCAGCAAAGAGGTCAGTAGCTCATCAGCTGTAGAAGGATTAACAAGTGACAACATTCGTTTTCTAGAAGAAATTGGATTAAAGGTCATTAACAATGGATATACTGGATATAGCGCAGGGTCCAACATTCGACGAGACCTTATGGGAAAAGGAATATCACACGCACAACCCTTACGCTTCGTCCAAATTAAACAATAACGATGAAATTAGGATTCCTATACAACAACAAGACATTTATACTCTTCCATGCGAAAGTTATTTATATATTGAAGGAAAAGTAACAAAAACTGATGGTACTGCTGGAACCACTGTTCCGTTCATAAATAATTCTATGGCATTTTTGTTTGACGAGATTAGATATGAAATTTCGGGAGTTACAGTCGATTCAACAAAAAAGGTTGGAATTTCCAGTACATTGAAAGGATTAGCGTCTTTAACACCAAATGAGAAGAATCTGTTAGCTGTTGCAGGATGGGTTGCACCAGACAAAAGTACATTCGCTCCTGACTCTTCGGGAAACTTTGATTTCTACGTACCTTTAAGATTGCTCCTAGGATTTGCTGAAGACTACAGAAGAATAATAATAAATGTAAAACAAGAACTAGTTTTATTAAGATCATCAAACGATAATGATATTATTAAAGCAGCTGCTGGAACAACTGATGCCAATTTAGACTGGAAATTAACATTAGACAAGATTGTTTGGAGAGTACCACATGTGCGACTAAATGATGAACACAGGATTACATTATTAAGAAAGTTAAAATCAGATCGAGACATTGTAATGCCATTCAGAAGCTGGGAGTTTCATGAATACCCCGTTTTACCTACAACACAACGGCATACATGGACTGTAAAAACTTCTACTCATTTAGAAAAAGCGAGATATGTAATATTTGGATTACAAACGAAGAAGAAAAGTATAATAACTGAAAATGCTGGTGAATTTGACCATTGTAAATTAACAAACTGTAAAGTGTTCCTGAATTCACAATTCTTTCCCTACGACAACTTTAATATTTCTTTTGATAAAAAAAGATACAGTGTTTTATACGACATGTACGCTAGGTTCCAAAATTCATATTACGGCAAAACAAATACACCTCTACTATCTCCCGTACAGTTTGAATCGAAAGCTCCGATTGTTGTAATTGATTGTTCCAAACAAAATGAATCTGTAAAATCGTCTAGTGTTGATATAAAAATAGAAATGGAATTTCAAGAAAACGTACCTGCAAATACATCTGCGTATTGTTTAATTTTGCACGATAAAATTGTTACATACACACCGTTGACCGGTATTGTAAAGACAGTATTGTAAAACGTTGTACCACCACCGGCACCGCCACTGTCGCTAACCTATAAATAGCGGAGCAACAATGCAGGTCTTCAGTTGATCGTCTATCGTCGCATGGGTAACATCTTCTACAAAATGAGTTCTCCATCTGTTGTACAAGGTGATGCAGAGGTAGCACCGTTATTGGAACGTGATAATACTAGTGAAACAGAAATCATCAAGGAAATAACTGCATTTTTAAAGTTTGGTAAAAGAGATAGAGAGGAGGAAATTAATGCAGACCCATCAAAGGTAGTACCAAAGAGGAAGAAGAAAGTTGAAGAGAATATTCCTCCTCACATTTTAACTGAAGTTTTTCTGCGAATCTTTTACCCCATCTCAGCATGCATCAGTAAAAGTGTATCAGTTGGATTGATGAAATCATTGGATTATTCCCCTACAGTAATACTACACCATGGAACAAAAAAGGTTTTATTTTCGCAAAATGCTTGGGAGTCATTTTTGAAACATGTACATTTAATAGAATGTTATTTAACTAACAGTTTGTGTGGAAGGAAAACACATATTCGACTTTTGGATTGTGACAATGAAATCGATATTGTTAAACATCGTGGACAACTACAAGTGCGAATTAGAGACTTGACTCAACATGAAAATAAGATTCTACTGTCACGTGAAGAATTCTACGTTTTAAACTACGCAACAGAACCTATTACAAGGTACATGAGACAGTTGGTATTTGCAAGCGCTATTATTAAAGAATATTTGGTCGATACTTTGGAAAAACAACCTGATAGCACCATCGTGTACGGACCTGTGGATACATCTATTTTTAATAGAATACCTCATGAAGTTTGCATGTGGAGAAAGTTAAAGGATTTTGAACCACTTGTAGAAATCGCTACAGAAGCTACAGAAGAAACAACACAGGAAGAAGAAATGGAGAAACAAGAAGAAGAAGAAAACGAAACACAAGAAGAAGAAGAAGTTAAAAAAGACTAAAGTTTGACTTTGTAAAGAAGAACACACGTGGGGTAGGCCTATTGGGGACGGTGCCCACGTTAAATATACACCAACGCGCCTGCAACTGTACGGCCTGGTATTTAACCTACCGTGGTGTGGAAAACAGTTTAGTTGATCGCTAGGTGCCATGATGAGCGGAGGGGATGAAGAAGTGAGTGTAAAGCCTTGTGTAATAGAATTTCAAGCATTTCGAAATAATGATGATAGGTTTATTATCAAGGAATTAGTAATTTTAGACTTGCTTACATTTGTAGCCTACCCATTCACGTTTGAAGCTCCTTTTTCTTTTAACAAACTTAACACCAAAGCGAAAAGTACAAACAAATGGATAACAAACTACTTTCATCACATACATTGGTATGAAGGATTTATAAGCTACAGTAATCTGCACAGTATTATGTTTAACTTTTGCAAACAATATTCACATATATACACAAGAGGATTAGAAAAAAAGAACTGGATACAAAAGTACACGCACGGTGATGTTTTCGATATAACTATCAGTAAGGACTTTAACATTAATCTCGGTAATATTTGTGTCGCTGCAAAAGATCTTAAACACGGTCAAACAAACTGTGCATTGTACAACGCATATCGTTTGGCTGCTTATTTGAAACAAACGCAGGAATGTGGTGGGGGTAGCGGAGAACAGAAATGTGGTGGGGGTAGTGGGGCCTATAAATACGAGGAGGCAGCACCGCTCCAGCACGAGTATTATTCGAGACTCCGAAGAGGCAACACCACAACCACCACTGACGAAGATGACATCACAACAGTTTCTACAAACACTGGTTGATCAATTCAACACTCATTCAAAATCCGACCTTCTGCTAACTAAAAGGTGTTCAGAACTAAAAGAACAAAAACACTACATTATTCATAACATCAAGAAAGTGGAAACCACACATGGAGAAGCAATTCTAGTTTCATTGAGCGAAGGACCTTTCACTCCAGGAGATGAGCCGAAGTTTCAAGTATTTCTTCCAAAACGATTTGTTCAACTGCTACAAAATGAAGATTTGCGAGATATTCAACCGGGGACGTTGTATTTGGTATCACACGGTGTAAGCGGCAACAACTCGACGGAACTCACTCTGCACATCACGCATCCTTGTACATAATGTCTTTGTTTGTATTTTTCTGTTTGTATTTCTAGGCATCAATGTTAGACTTAAGCTTATTGTATTGTAAAATGTTTGTTTAATAAAGAAAATATAAAAAAATAAAAAAAAAATAAAAACAGCAACACAGCAGTATATTATTTTATATACTGCTGTGTTGCTTTTTTTTTAAAATTCAAATGGATGACCTTGAACTTTCATTCAGGGTTAACTTATGAAGAGGTATAAAAGAGAGGGAGCAGTGAAGTTAGTCTCAGTCTTGTCTAACACACGCTGCAGCTAACATGTCGGTGTCACATATGAAAAATTTATTTTTCGATAACAATTTGAAGACATATTGTTGCGAGTTACAATGTTTTAAAATACCAGGCGATCAAGTTGACGGGAAAGCTTGTCGTAAGTGCAAGTGTTTCAGCTATTGCATATGTAGATGTAAAACGTATCAAATGAACCGACAAGATAAACTACAAGAATTACGCCGAAGGATTGCATTACTGTGGCGGCGAATGTAGTAGCAACCAGCTGCCACCTGCCGCCTGCCATCTGCTGTCCGCCATCTTCTCCGCCCCACCACACTTTTACCCCCACCATTTTGTTTGATACCAGAACGCTAGCTAGCGAATAGTCAGTACACCTCCGGCTCTCGACTGGTGAACATCGAGTGCTCTTCACAAACGTAAAACATTGTATTAAAATGTCCATTAAAATTAGGTGTATTCATTATGACTCTATTCATCTGGCGACTTTCCAAGACCTCGAGGTTTTTAATGAAGAGTTAAGACTTCTCATTGCGTCCGGTTACGATTTATCTTTGAAACTTTACGCATCAAAAAACAACATGGACTCTGCGCAGGGATCGAAGTATCTACCGTCTTTCTTCAGAAAACAAAGTGATGGCCGCAACTCGTCCGGATCAACAACATCGATGACAACCAACAACGGGGAACTATTGTAAACATGAATTATTGTAAATAAAGTAATATTTGTAATATGAATTATTGTAAATAAAATAAAGTAATATTTGTAATTGTTCTACCTCGCACTCGTATCATTCGATTGCTTCATTCGATAATTTTCATTCGATATTTTATCGAATTAAAACTATCGAATCACAATCGGATTTTACGCGTGCGAGGTAGTACTTTTTTAAAATTACCTCCCCGTAACCTTGAACTTTGAACTTTAACTCATTTCGTCACAAAACCGCCTACGTCACTGGCTCAGCCTCAGATAACGTATTTTATCACTCAGCGCTTCCGGTCACGTGACCGGAAGCCATAAATCAAGTGAGCCAGCACCCGCAAACCCCCACTACTTATGTATTATCACATAAATATTCGTTGACACCTAACTAACATTACTATGTTTATAATTAATTAAAAAAATGTTGATCTTTGAATTGTCATATGCATTTAAAATTAAGTTCTGTCCACCCACAATACCAATTGCATTCTGTTTGAAATTTTAGTTATTGTTTATTACATAATCGAATAGTGATTCAGCATTCAAACTACATCTCTAAATTTACATATATACCCCTTAGACTTTGACTGTAATTGGAGACAAGATAATAACATATCCATCTTAATACAGCGAAACTGACCGCTTAAAACTTGGCCATATTTTCTCCTTTTATAACAATTAAGGAGACACGGGAAGGGCGGATTGTTGGCACCGACACAAAATAATTAGGGAACCCATGAAAACGTAATTGCGGTGGAAATCCTAGGTAGACGTAAATGTTTCAACCTAATAACCAAACGAGTTAACAACCTAGCTTACTTGATTTGTTACTGGCTTACTTTTATTAAAGGCGGAGTCGTTTCAAACAAACAAATGACTTTTTTGATTCCATAACAAGACAAGGTTTTCAAATGACTTCAATTATGTAACGAAACTTGACGTCTGCTATTAAAACATAAATGGTTTGAATTTGTTTATTACTATTCTAGTAACATATGATAAAACACTATTCACTCGTATACACTCATAAGCTTTTATACCAGGTCTTGTTTAGTC
Organism: Allygus modestus; assembly: GCA_963675035.1. Classification (NCBI taxonomy): domain Eukaryota; kingdom Metazoa; phylum Arthropoda; class Insecta; order Hemiptera; family Cicadellidae; genus Allygus; species Allygus modestus. Next base: position 96,011,596 of record OY776117.1, read on the forward strand.
GTTTTAAACAAATAAAATATTCATGCAACCGTGTTTTGAGATTAACCAACAAATGAAGAAATGCTGAAGAAATGAATATCAGAGAAAAATCATTTGGCATTGACCAGTACCAACATTTTGGCTACTATAAAGTATAGTCGAGGGATCAGGAGATAATAGTGTCAAAACTAACAATACACTGCAATTTGGTTCGTGCTGACAAGGTACAGAACAATGAGACAATGGACGTGTAAAAGCTTACCTGGTAAATTGAATGAATGTGGGGACATGATAAGCTTGAACCATTATGAAACAGGCAGAATTAGTTTTACCTGTGCTGAGTACCTTGAAAATTGGATAGTAATGAATGAATAGAAAGTGCTTTATTTTACAAATAAACAGTTTGATGCTATCAAGAACATAAACGTTTAATTAAACAATGGTCCTAAGACCGTCTAGCGTCTGTTTGGATGGTCACTCCTGTTTGTAAATAATTTTTAATGCTCTCAAAGTGCATAGCCCCAAGCAAATCTAAAAGACATAAACACCTCTTAAGAAAACAAAAATAAATAGTTTTAAATATTCCTATAAATAAAATAAATACTCTTAGCCTGAAAAATGTTAAGTAAAAACAAATATAAATTGTGAATTATTGCTAATTAAAGTTTAAAGTTTTCTTAAATTATATCAATGCAAAGGTACCTTTCGTCGGCAAAGCTGTTTCTTTGACATATTATGATTAAAATAAGTTTGATATCCGCTGACATATTTTTAATACTTTGAAATCTGTTTACTTTAGAAATTACCGTTGGAACTTTGAAATTGTATAAACCGTCAAGTTAAGTACCTATATCATACCCAAAAACACAAAGTGTTGACGGGTTGCCAAGTCCTAAAATTATATGATATCAAAATGTATTCCAAGTCAAAGATAGCACCTTTGATCTGAGATTGTTTATCACCACAAATTACTTAAATATGTTAAAATAACAATGCTCGAAAGATTGTTGGTTATTTACTATCTGTTCTTGGCCAGCAGATAATAAATTTTTATAATATTCAATTATAATATTTAACTATACTTTATTTAGATTTTTAAATTTCAAAATAAAGATTTTGCATCAGTGAAGCTGCTGGCCAAGAACAGATAGAAAATAACCAACAATCTTTCGAGCTTTGTTATTTTAACATATTTAAGTAATTTGTGGTGATAAACAATCTCAGATCAAAGGTGCTATCTTTGACTTGGAATACATTTTGATATCATATAATTTTAGGACTTGGCAACCCGTCAACACTTTGTGTTTTTGGGTATGATATCATTTGTTTTTTATATAATTGTTTATTAAAAATTTTTATAAATGAGATTTCAAGTAGAAATAAAACAAAATATATATCAAGGATAAAATATTATAATATATTGAACATTAATTAAGACTAATTTACCTTAATATTACCTAGATAGTTTTTAGAATTTTCTGGCAGTTTTTTAAACATTATAATATAATTTTTTTGCACCATATGGGCATTTCTTGACGTTCACTTTCTCATCATCTGCATCTATCCACTTATTTTTGTTTTGAATGTAAGCTATGTAATGCCCTGATGCTGAACTGTTTCCTAAATGGAACACCGCATTTTTTAATTTGTACAGAACTCCATTAATTTTGATTTTTGCAATTTGTAGACTGGGTATTATTAGACTTGAAATTTTGTTATCATTTGTTTGCCAAAGTTGTAGTTCAAAAATTATGAAGTTACTTGTAACTGAGATGGATGTTTTTGATTAGTACCTGGGGGCCGAGCTATGCTCGGGGAAGGCCAGTCAGATTGTTTAGATAACTTGGAATAATGTTTCACCACTATCCCCTACTGATAATTGGATTTTTTTAAAAACTCATTTGCCTCTTTTCTAAATTTTTAGATCCCTCCAGTTGTTATTTATAGCTCAATGTCCCTTTGTTTTATTTTAATACTCTATATATACTCTATATTCTGCTCTTCACTCAACAGTTTTAATCACTGCTCTCAGGAAAATACATGTTAATAATCATAAACAACGTGAGTATTACCATAGAAAAATAAACCGGTATTACTTTGACAGTTCATTGATTGATTATAAACAGCTGTTACAATTCTTTTGTTTTGATTTTAAACTCCATAAGCCCAATGATAATTTTTTTAAATTTCTATTTTTGTTTAGTGAATTTATCCTATAGGGAAGAAAGCTATTACCGTAGGTGGCATAGTAAGAGTTAAGCCCAAGACCATGATAACTTTTCATTTAGAGGTCCCCAGATGCCAAAAACACCATTCGGTAAAATTTGTATGTGTGTGTGTGTGTGTGTGTGTTCGTGTGTCCGTAAGCACGATAACTCGTAAAAAAGGTATGATCTTAATGAAATTTGGCACAAATGTGTAAAGTCCCATTTATTTGAATAAGTTCGAAAACCAGACGAATCGCACCATCCGAAGGGGGGTTTGGAGTTTTCACATTTAATTTTCATTTTAATCAAATTTTAATTTTTACTATTGAATCCAGCTTAAAAAAACATACAATTTGATTATTTCTCTACGTCAATTGGTTACCGAAATATTGTGTCCAATGTTAATGTTATGGCGGATAAGCAAAATGTTATATATCGCTTATTAATGAGCATATATTAATGAAACTCGGTATGTGGCTTCATATGGTTGGGATTTACTGATATTTGCATACAAAATCCATTTTTTTGTCCCCATGGCAGCAAACTTGCGTACTCAGCAGCTATGTTATTCTTATGAAGAATAAGAAACATGTGATATATTGCTTGTTTATGAATATAAATTGGTAAAACTTGGTATGTTGCTTCATCTAGTGGTGATCCATTGGTATTTGAAAAAAAAACAGATTTTCTTGGTCCTTGATACAGCAAACCTGCATACTCAGCCCTAATTTGTTTCTTATGGAGGATAAATACAATGTCATATCTCGCTTATTTATGAATACACTTTGATGAAAGTTGGTAAGTGGGTTCATAACTTAGTGAAGTACCATTTTAAATTCGCTGAGTATGCAGGTTTGCTGCAACGGGTGTATTTTTACATTATTTGATTTTTCCTGGAGATGAGACCTGTCTAGAACTTATTTTTATCCCAGAAATTATTTATTTCCAACATTTTAAGGAAATCGTTGCTGCCATTATTGAGATCAGTGTCGCAAGCAAACACGGACGCACGCACGCAAACCTTACTCAATGAGTGCTTGATAGTGATCATTTTCACAAGTTGTGCATATAGAGTCAGCAAGAGGGAACCAGGCGATAAATTGACTGCAGAGTAGTTAATCGAAATTGGCTTTTCTTTTAAGATGATTAGGATGAAAATATGGAATATAAATTTACTGTCGTAGCTGGTTGTTATGTGGTTGCAGTTTGAACATTTGTGGTTAATTTTATTGAGTGCCTGAATTGAAATTCCAGGGGTTGATGATTCGAAATAAGGCAATTTAAAAATTCCGCACAGTCTTGTTGTTCAATTGTATTACATTGTGGTCCCAGTTGATTTATAATATCTATAGAATTTAAAATCTGGTAATTATCATTCGGTAGGATATTACCATTTTTTAGTGGAGCATTGGTGTCGTAATTGTTTGTTAACGTCACGATTGGTGGGCAGTTGAAAATACATTATAAAACTACATTTGCATAGCATGACACGCCATAAACCTCTTTGAAACCGAGATTTCCCAGTTCGTCTATATTGTTAGTAATGTCTTGAATGGCTCCTAATTTAGTATTATGAATTTGCCAGATTTGACCAGGGATTTTTTCTTGAGATTTTATTCCAATTTTTAATTGTTTTAATTCTGGTCGGTACTCACTCCTTGAACCTATTATTTTCAGATATAGCTGATGCTTGTGCCTTAACATTTTGAGGGTCAAGTTTAGAATTAATAGACCAGAGAGTGAAGTCACGCGATATAAAGACTACGTATGTTTGGCCACATGAAAATACTGCATAACCAGCATCAACAATACAACTGTTAAGCGTTAATCCCTGACTTTTGTGAATTGTAATTGCATATTATGCTACTCCAATAGGAAACTGCTTTCGGAAAACGAATGCTCCAGGAATTACTTCAAATTTTGTGGACGATCTTTGAATTTCAATACCTCTGTCTTTAAAAGTTATAATGATGTTTTTGATTGCATCGTGAGCATCTTTAGTAAAGTCTTTTACAACACCCACTGAACCATTAATAACAATACCCTGACTTATTTATTAAAAATTATGCCAATTTTGGTGACAAGTCTATTTAGGCGAAACTATTATGTATTATATTATCGTTTGTATGTTATTTAAAACCCCTTAACGACTAGATGTGACTTTTGTGGTTTTAGAAAACGTCCTCTTTCAGGTCTTAGCCTCCTAAGCTCTCAAAGTTACAATGTTAAAATTATGGCAAAATTAAAATAAATTTAAATTGAACATATAACAGCTGTTAATACTGACAAAACACAGTAAAGAAGCAAGAACACAGTTTTAAAGCTAACCTCTAGAATGGACTTTTAAATTATTGAAAATGTGCTTATTGAGTAATTTTATTTAGTGAGAATATGCTCGTTCATTTTGAAGATGAACTTATTCGCTTGGCTCACTCGCCTCCAGGTTGAGCTCGTTCGCTACACTCACTCGCCTATATATATAAATATATATATATATATATATATATATATATAAATATATATATATATATAAATAAATATATATATATATATATATATATACAGAACTAACTTTGGCATCGACAAAAGAACTTGAAATGCCATTCAAGTAGATTTTGTATTTCCATAATGAACATATGTTTATGCCTTTTAAGTATGTTTAGATATAATCTATATAACAGCTGTTTGGTGAAACTAACTTATATAACTAAATAACATACTAACCCGACTTTGTTTTTAGATTTGATATTATGTTTATTGCATATTATGTTATGTTCGATGTATTATAGTATGTATAGCTTAAACGAATTAAAATATTTTCATTACCTCTATACCTTTTGTTTGGTTAAATTCACTCAATGATTAATTTGAATTTACAAGCCAGCTGATCAGATTTGTTTTGGAACACATGCGATACTTGGATTTTTGTTTACGTAGTAAATGTAAACAAAGCAGACATCAAATTCAGTAACAATTTTGAAAGTGGAATTTAATATAATTTGTTTTAAAATATTGCGTTTGCAAACTTACAATTTAGTATCAAAAGTGTAATATGTGAGTAAAAACAGAAGTCTGTGCGAAATTTCGTTCAAGTTTGATGAGAAATAAAGTTCTTAGGCTTAATGAACAAAATGAAGTGGACAATTTGTGAAAAGTGCCAAAACTACAAGATTTAGGCTACTTTTATACGTTAATTTCTCGCTTCTCAGACTTTTCTTAAACCAACTGTTGTGATTTTTCGTGTTTAGTGAAGGGGTTTAGCATATAAATGCACTGCCAGATTCACTTAAGGCTATAATACGCTAATTTGAGAAGTGAAAAATCGTCTCATTCTGCTTCGTGTTAGTATAGCACGGGTCGTGTGGTGGACTTGGCGACGTGACACGACCGTGCCACTAGATAAAGGTAGCTTAACGAACCTCAGTTTTCACATACATTGGTTATCACATCTTCTTGGCTTGCAACCCTTGACATGTTTAATTGTTTACCCCTTTTTCACTGATTAGGTCAGATTAAAACAGTATTTTATACAAAGTGACTACGTACACGTCCAATGTAAGGGCAAATTCACTTCGCTACCGCTTAGGTTAGGTTAGGTTAGTTTACGTTACGTTACGTTAGGTTAGGTTAGGATAGGTTAGGTTACGTTAGGTTAGGTTAGGAGGTTTTCTGGCTCTCAATTTGTTTTAAAAATCACAGGATAAGTAACGTAAGGTGCATAATTTGGAACGGACGTGAACAGTAACGGCTCACGTCGGACGTGTACGTAGCCTCTGCCTATTTTATCCAATGTTATATTGTGTTCGTCATTGAAATAGATGTGTACAACTTAAGATGTGTAAGAGCCTTCCACCAACGATTACACTCCTTTTTGATTTTTGTTACATGGCCTACTTTAACAACATGGCCTATATTTATATTTCCCTATTTTTGTTATTTGTTATTATTAATTCACTTTTAGTATTCTACAATGGAAAACAAAATACAGCTCCACCTATATCCTCTCTCTCTCTCTCTCAAACACACACACACACACACACACACACACACACACACACACACACACACACACACACACACACACACACACACACACACACACACACACACACACACACACACAGGCACAAACTCTGTGTGAGTAAAATTCGCACAAAGGTTGTATGGTTTAATAATAATTACCCACCAATGAACAGATTTCACAACCACCAACCTGATAAAAATTCATTTTGTTTCTACATAAAAGTGAATTTTTAAATATTACCCAAGCTTTTCAAAGTTTTGTTGTTCTATTGTAACATCCTGTTACCTTTAGGTACAATATTCATTTAGTACAATCATTGTTATCAAAATATAAATATATAAGTAAACGTTCCTTTTTAAAACTGTTTTCCAGCTTTGATTACTTAGTATAAAGTTCTGTATACAGGGTGAATTTTAAATGCCCCGTACTTTTGTTCTACATTTGTAAAGTATCAACCCCAGACCACAGTCGATCATAGGCCTAGTTGGGTAATGATTACTTTGAAATGTTAAGATATTAATACTTTTAAAATTAATTTTAAGTTCGAAATACCCAAAGCTTAAAACATGCCTCTATTCTTGTCATCACATTAGATAATGGCAATGGATACCTCCGATGATTGTTGAGTGGTAATTGCTTTAGAATAATTTATAATTGTCGGCCGCCAATTTGTGCAGGGACTATTAAATCTTCCAACACTAACACAGAGGGTGCCCACACCATGTCAACGCACGTCTTGATATTGAAGAGATCATGAGTGTCTTGAGAGGGTTAGATAGTTCGAAGGGCGCTGGCCCTGATTGCATACCCCCATTGGTGCTCCAACATTGCTGAAATACTCTGGTTGATCCATTGACAAAGCTATCTAACCTGTTCCTTCACAGAGGCGTAATCCCTTCCATTTTAAATAATAGTTTTATGGTTCCCATATTTAAGTCTGGTAACTCTGGAGGAGACATTAACTACAGTCCTATTGCTATTCAACCCTCACTTGGCAAAGTTTTTGATAAGTTGGTGCTTGAAAGAGAGTCCCTCGTACCACAGCACATTGTCACACCAAGACAACACGGATTTTCTCCGCGGAACTCTACTGACACTAATCTATTAGTGTTCCAGGGCTATATCATGGGTGTTTTTAGCCGCAACGAGTAGTTTGACACTGTGTACTTTGATTTCCAGAAGGTGTTCGATACAGTTAGCCACACCTGTTGGCAACGCTTGGGCTATGGAATCACTGGAGACATGTTACGTTGGTTTATGAGTTACCTGACAGACAGAATATTGAGAGTGAGGTTCTTCGTCCCCCTATCCTATGAGTTCATCGTAGTTTCCGGAGTTACACAAGGTTCACACCTGGGTTCAATGCGCTTCAATATATTTATTTATTAATGATTTTGTAAGGTCAATCGCTGTTGAGTGCCTCTTGAAGATTGTCACCTACTGTAGACCAGCATTAAGGCGGTCCCACACTTCTCGTGAATACGCCCGAACATTTGGCCGAACACCGAATGTTCGGAGTATTTGCGAGAAGTGAGGGAGCTGCAAGAACTTTTGAATGCATTCGGGAACATGCGGGACGGAATGTTCAGTGAACATTCGGGAGAATGTTCGGCCGAATGTTCAGTTTAGTTTTTCTAATACAAATATATAAAGCAAACGTGTTACTGTCCAAAAATAAAACTTTGAACTGTAATGTCATGAGTGTAGTATTTTTCTCAAAGTAACTTTTTTCAGTAGGATAAATTATCCATCATACTAGGTTATATTTCTGCTAATAATACAAATCATAAGGTAAACCTGTTGACTCTCGTCTTAGTTACGGCTATGAAGCCAAATAATCCATTCATGTGTTCACATTATCCATTTTTGTGCTTGATTATTTAAACAATTGTTAATCCGAAGAACATTTTCCTGAAGTGTTAACGATTTGTTGGATGTTTCTTATTGCCATAAGAAATAAGAAACATACTCATAATTATTGTATGTACTGCATATATTTAGGAGAGTACTGAAATTCGGTTTATTGCATGACCATGTTTATTATTGGTTGTAGCTTGCTCCCATTTTCTACTATTGTAGATTTCGTTCATATATCCTAGTTTTGCGTGTAATTCTTGAACATGTAATCTGCATTCTGAACCTCTGCATAACTATTGGACATTCAGCAATCCCACCAAGATATTATTAGACAATTATACATCAGTTATTGTATGTTTATTGAATCTATTGCGAATCATGTACCGAAATTGTGATTGCTGTTAAATCTTACAATAAGATCCCAACTTGGATTTTTAAACCGCATACCAACAAATGAGCGTTGCAACACCACTCAACAATTAAGTTAGTGTCTTGGGTACAGTCAAGTTTCATCAGCCGATGATCCACAGTTTACTCTCGTCTCAGCCAATCAGAGAAACTGCGAAAGTATTTGGATGTGCGGGCAAAACTGAACCAATCACCAGCAGCGGATTTAATTTTGCTTCTTATACTCGTCACGTTCGTCTTTAATCAATGAGAGGTTGGTTATCTAGGGACTCCGCGTAACAGGAACTGCGGTGTTTCACGACTGGCATGATTGAAGTTTTACTATGTAATAAATAACTTAAATTCATATATAATATGAAAGCCTGACAATATTTTTTAACTTTGGACTTCTGGGCCGACACATATTCTAAAATGTAAACTCATGTTAAAAGTTAACAATGGTTAACAACAGAAAAAATATTATTGGCAAACAATTTTTGTATTTTTTTAAATTTATTTCCTAGCAACAAATATTTTATAAATGAATAAAACAGATTCAATTTGTCTACTGTACTTTAGACTGTCACTGGTGTTTGAAAACTAACCGAACCAAACAGAACAACCACTTGAGCAGCCTGATCCAGTGTTAATGCGATACGATATTAAATATGTATCGTAGCTTTTCTAGCCATTAAATTGCAATGGGCATTTTTTAAATATAAAAATAATGTCTAATAAATTGTAAAATTTGTATGTCCGTAACAATGATCATTAAATAAACTAAAACAACCTTTTTAAAAGCGGCCAAAAACATCTTTAGAAATTGCAGTAGTTCGGATAATGAATGAAGACAAACTGAAAATATATTGAATGTAATGCTTTTTAATTTTAGAAAATTGTAGGAAGACGAAGGAAAATGCTAAGTACAATAACGGATACTTGGAGGAGCTGGGATTTCTGCCAGCACGAGTTGAGTAGTATGCATTGAAAACCTTTTCTACTACTTAGGTTTCTAGTCTGAGACGATTATTCACTTTACATCAGGCTTACGATTAAACATGCATTAGTTTCATTGAGTATAACAATTGTAAAACAAAAGAACAAATATCGTAAGAAAATAAATTCTATTGTCTGTAAAAAAGTCCAGTGACCTCTGAAACAAACATCTTAGCAATCCCTTAAATAGTCTTTGTTTCTTACCATTGATAACTAAAACCAGGAGGTAAAAGTTAAAAAAGTTATTTAAAACTTTAGACGGATTCTGTTTGAAGACTTATTTTAAAGCTTTGGCCAACGCGTTTGTATATTTAGTTGATAACATAATTAAATAATAAAACTTTCATTTACAAAACATATGCAATCTATATCTATTAAAAAGGAAATCCGGTTTTCGTCCATGCCAAAACTCTAAACCTTAAAAACACGAAACGTGGGATATATACTCTTTCCATAACGTAGGTAACCACTGAGAAAGAATTGCAAGAAACTTCCATAGGGTTCCGCCTCACGAGTCATCAAAGTTCCAATGTTATTCTTAAACTGATGTTCATGTTTTTAAATAATACCAACGGTTTACCATATAGTGCAGCTCACACAGATATTTTAGTCCCCTCGTGAATATAACCTAGTCCCGTATAAAATAATAGTTATTCGTGTCTTTAGGGATTAAATTAGGATTAAAGACTGTCTCCCGGAGGAAAACTTTCAAGGCGACATACTTTAATCCCGAAAACTCACTAGATCCCCCCCCCCACCTGCAGTTTTAGTGGATAAAAACCAGTTTATGAACTGCAACGCAATAGTTTTTACAAAACAAAGACTATATGGTCAGAGACAATGTTTTTGTTCGTGGCCGCTGTGATCCTCCCATTGTTGACATTGTCAGGTGTAATACGAGCACAGCTGATCCCGAATGCAAGGCTGCTACTGATTGACGCAGCAAGCTAAAAGCGCTACTGGTGAAACATATGACTTAAATTCCCAGTGTATTCCCTCCCGTCTCTTTACATGTAAAAGTATAGAACGTAGGAAGGAGATAAAACCATTCCCTTTTCCCTTCCCACTGTAGAGGTAAAAAGCGCTTGTTGTACTCTTAGTTATGAGTGAGTAAAGTTGTACTTTACACAACAGGTGGGGAAAAATATCATAGATTAAAATTGTTCATTCTAAATTCTTTCACGTAGCCATCAATCAGATAAACCTCGTTTCAACCGAGCTTCGGCTGTTGGAATCAATCACCGGACTGGCTTTCATTTAACCTCCATAAACCACTTCACTGCTCTTGAATTACGATGAAAACACATCGAAGTGGATTATAAGACCATGAGGTTAAATCTAGGGTTTATTCTTATAAAACACAGGCACTTATAAGTCAGTATCTAATTTGATTTGAATTTGTATACAGTATTTGTTAAATGGGTAATACGTTAATTGATATACAACTACGTTCAAAGCAATTTTAATAGTTAATATCACAAGTAAAATTCCTTAAAAAATTTAATGAACAGTTGTAATGTACAGCTCCAAATACATACCAACATATGACATATCTGCCACTGCGTTTTGTTGTTTGGTTTGCTTAGTGGATTCAGTAATTAACATCCATAATATTATTTATTAGAGTACTTTGGTATTATACGGATGCCACCCTTATACAGCGCGCTGCGGCAGTTATGTTAGGATGGGTTATCATAAAAATGATAGTAGGACTTTCCTTGTTTTGTTGCGAATCGGATGATACCTGATGAGTCATACTTCAGGCCGCCAAACCCCCTCCAAATAGGCCAGGGTCAGGTCGTTGACCGGAGCGCTTGCATCACCTGTCACCGCCTGTATCTGGGCCAGTGTCATGAGTGATTTATTGCCGTCCACTACGTTACATTTGTTTTCATAATGAGTGACGTTCTTTTGGTGTGATATTTATCTCGAAATGAAGAGGAAACCGTACGTATTTTTATGATAACCCATCCTAACATAACTGCCGCAGCGCGCTGTATATTTGGCGGAGTACATGTGGCGATCGGGTGTGGCTGCTAGCGGCGGCGACGCATTCAACACGATCCTAGCGGACATCGCTGTCTTTTGGGAGGCACAACACAAAGACCGCTCATCAGAATGATGTAAAATTTGTACAGTAAGTCAATAAAAGTACGTTTTTTCGAATTATGTAGTTAACCTTTGTATCCGGTAAAAATTAACCTCCAAAAATAGTGGCATCCGTATAATACCAAAGTACCTTTATTAGTTTAGCTTTAGATACTGATTTGGAGACACTTGGAAGATTCTCATGGAAGTGAATAACTTTAAACTCATATAAAGATGTGTGGTGGCGTAAGTACAATAATATACTTACTCATAATATGTCCATAAATAAACAAATCAATGGATTCCTTTGTCTGTGATATGACGTAGGTTTCAGAAAATGAGAGCTTCTTCGTCCCGTTGACCAGTTGTGGTATGATGCATTCTGTTTTTAACTTGTAGGCTTGTCAGTAGCATATGAGGACTGTTAACTGTTTCAAATTAATAACGTGTAACAATTCAAAGACAATTTTGTTTACTTTATTGTTATATAGAAAGCATAATAGATTTACTATCTGTAATTATAAATTCCATTAAAATTACTCGTACATTGTTTTATATTTTATCTCCTATATTTAATACTGACTCGTTATTTAAGAAAGCATAATTGTCTAGACATGTCTTCACGTTTATCAGTTCAGTATTTTACCGTGTGACAATGTGTGACAATGAATTCAGAATAACTAATCTGGATAGCTAGATATCAACCCAGGTATTGTCAAATGGATTACCTTATTTTGTGTTGGTCAATAACTGCCTCAAACATCTTCTTGGTATAAAAAGTATGTTGCTGGATGGCAATCATGTCTTCATTCATTTGAAGACTTTGATTTTACACATATGGAGTCTCTTTGAATCCCCGTTAGTTGAGTTACACAAATTTGTATTAAGAACCTCATTAATTGTAAAATTAAAGTAAATACCCCCGTAGCAGCAAACCTGCATACTCAGCGAATTTCCAATGCATATTAATTTATCTTGATACCATATAAAGCCACACACCAAGTTTCATCAATATGCATTCATAAATAAACGATTTATGACATTTTAATTATTCTCCATAAGAATAACATGGCGGCTAAGTATGCAGGTTTGCTGAAATAAGGAACACTAAAAATGGGCTTTTATAGAAATATAAATATTACTCAACTAGGTAAAGCCACATACCAAGTTCTATTAATTTATGTTCATAATTAAAGGAGATAACACGTTAATTATTCTCCATAAGAATAACATGGGGCTTAGTATGCAGGTTTGCTGCTACGGGAAATATCAGGTAAAAAATGGGTATTTGTGCAAATACCAATAGACCAAAATGAAATGAAGCAATATACCAAGTTTTGTCAGGATAAGTTGATAAATAGGCAAAATATACAATTTTTCTTATCCTCCATAAGAATAACATTGGACAACGTACTGTGTTTAGCACTTTCAATATCTCAGTGACCAATTGACGTAGAGCAATGATTAAAACATCAAATTGTGCGTCTTTTTAAGCTGATTCCAATGGGAAAAAATAAAATTTTACTTTTTCAAAAATTGTGTGTAAAAAACTCAAAAAACCCATTTTTGGGGTACAAACCCCCCCCCCAAAATACCCCTTCGGATAGGTCGATCCGTCTGGTTTTCGAACTTAAAGTCATAATTAATGCTTTACACATTTGTACCAAATTTCATCAAAATCGGACCTTTTTTACGAGAGTTATCGCACCCACGGACACACACACACACATATATATATACAGTTTTGAACGAATGGTATTTTTGGGGTCTGGGGACCTCAAAACGAAAAGTTATCATGGTCCCGGGCCTAGGTCTTACCATGCCGACTACGGTAATAGCTTCTTCCCTATAGGGGTAATTCGCTAAAATTAGAATATTCACAAAGAAAATTGTATTTCCTATAAGATGGGATTCTGTATTTATATTATAAACTATAGTAAATATCATTTAAGCCCTTGGCTTGAGTTAACTTCTTAAAACTGTTTATCTTATTAGTTTTATTTTAAAACTGTCGACATTGTTGGTGTGATTCGAAAAAACATGTGAAATAACTTTGCGTACTTAAAATGTTTTTACTATTCTGTTTTATTAGTTCAGCATGGCATGCAGGATTTTTTAGATTTCAAAACAAGAACATACTTACTTCAAATATATATAACAATTTCCGTTGATAAACCTAATAAATCTGCATAATCTTCACTTTATTCAGAAGATCTGCTGGCAGAGTGCCAATGCTCCATGTCTTCTCTTAACCGTGGCAGGCCAATACTTCTTAATATTTATTACACCTATACATGCTTCTACAATTAATGCAAACTAGACCGGCTGATAGCACTGACAATTTAAAGTACTGAGTATAATTAAGTCAGTGAATAGGCTACATAAATAATTACAAAGTATCAAAATAAAAGCTGTACGATAATGCACATCAGCTTGGCATGAAAATACATTCAGATAAATTACCATTTTATTCTTTGAGGCTTATGTTTCTTCAGGTGACTCAGTTTAATCAAAAACTCTGTATTACTACGTTATTACAGAATCAATTAGATATAACACTAATTTAGGGAAATATTATGTTTGCATATTTACAACATAGATAAATAATATCCTTTAAAATCGTATACCAATACTTATATAAGTGTTGTCTTTGTCATTGTATTATTTTCCTACGAACATGTTTTGTTTTTACTACAGTACGTAAACAACTAGATATTTAACCTTCTTTTCTTAACCTAAAATCATGTTCTTACTCTTTAACTTATTATTTAAGTATAATAATTACTGTTATAAGTATACACTAACTGTCTCCTAAACGAGTTATAAAACAAAACTATACGAGTTATACTTTGTTACTATACTTTGTTGTAATATTTGTATAAACTATGTTCGTATTACTTTATAAATAGGTCTGTAATATAAACATGAGACTTCAGTAGTGAACCTCCAGTTGGTGGTTAAGATAAGATAAACACTAACAAAGGCTTATAAACAACCACTATCTGTTAACGCTGTTTCAGGCCATTTATCCTCTTGCCTCTAAATTCAATTACGTTCATTTCGTCAGTTTTAAGATTTGTAGCCTCTCCTTAGTTAGTTAACCAAAGCGTTCTCTTGATACGATCTTATGTTTATTTGTAGATAAATAAAGATGATTTATTTATATATTTTCAAAATAAGTTTAAATAGTTGATATGCATTATAAAGATATAGGCCTAGAAGTTTCCTGTAAAGCAAGAAATTATATTATATAATAATTAACTATGCGTGTTAGAAATAACCTTTCTTTTAATAACTTTTGTTACTAGATATTGGCTGCCTCTTTTTTCGTCCGCCCATATGGGACTCAAGAATATGCGTGGAACGTAACAAGAAAGACAAAGGTTGAGCCCCGACGGTACAGGCGAGCCAGTGCTGAGAAAGGTACAAGCCAGGACTGGGACTCGAACCCACAGCAAGGTACCATTATATTACAGGCGAGCCAGTGCTGAGAAAGGTACAAGCCAGGACTGGGACTCGAACCCACAGCAAGGTAGCATTACATTACAGGCGAGCCAGTGCTGAGAAAGGGACAAGTCAGGACTGGGACTCGAACCCACAGCAAGGTACCATTATATTACAGGCGAGCCAGTGCTGAGAAAGGTACAAGCCAGGACTGGGACTCGAACCCACAGCAAGGTAGCATTACATTACAGGCGAGCCAGTGCTGAGAAAGGTACAAGTCAGGACTAGGACTCGAACCCACAGCAAGGTAGCATTAAATTACATGCGAGCCAGTGCTGAGAAAGGTACAAGCCAGGACTGGGACTCGAACCCACAGCAGGGTAGCATTACATTACAGGCGAGCCAGTGCTGAGAAAGGTACAAGCCAGGACTGGGACTCGAACCCACAGCAAGGTAGCATTACATTACAGGTGAGCCAGTGCTGAGAAAGGTACAAGCCAGGACTGGGACTCGAACCCACAGCAAGGTACCATTATATTACAGGCGAGCCAGTGCTGAGAAAGTTACAAGCCAGGACTGGGACTCGAACCCACATCAAGGTAGCATTACATTACAGGCGAGCCAGTGCTGAGAAAGGTACAAGCCAGGACTGGGACTCGAACCCACAGCAAGGTACCATTACATTACAGGTGAGCCAGTGCTGAGAAAGTTACAAGCCAGGACTGGGACTCGAACCCACAGCAAGGTAGCATTACATTACAGGCGAGCCAGTGCTGAGAAAGGTACATGCCAGGACTGGGACTCGAACCCACAGCAAGGTAGCATTACATTACAGGCGAGCCAGTGCTGAGAAAGGTACATGCCAGGACTGGGACTCGAACCCACAGCAAGGTACCATTATATTACAGGCGAGCCAGTGCTGAGAAAGGTACAAGCCAGGACTGGGACTCGAACCCACAGCAAGGTAGCATTACATTACATTACATTACATTACATTATATGGTTCCCAAGTCCGTTCTTGTCACCTTGACCGCAACGCCAGCTCACCATATCATTTCGAATATCATCATCAGCATACTCAAGACAGATAGCTCTATATTACCATCAAGGTATTTTGCTTGTGGTAATGTCAAGTGAGCTCAAATAATATCCTTGTATTACTTAAATAATTTACTATCGAGCAAAAGATGTTTACTAAATGCGTGTAATCAATAACACTTTTGCATTCAAAAGTGCATTCACTGTTTCATTCAACATCATTCAAAATAATATCGTTACAATTAAAAATAATACATGCCACATGTAAAAAATAGCCGTTTAAGACAACTTCGTAATTGTAAATGAACGAATTTACTGCTCCAACATAAGGGATTTTCTTTAAACCGGTCAGTATCAAAATAGCGTCAGAATAAAGTACGTTTCAAAACACATAGACACACTCACACGCACTCAAATCAATCACACTCCGACTTTCTACCTCGTGGTAATCAACGTATCTGAAGATCAAAGGAATTCTACTAAGCCAACCTCCACCTCATCACAACTATTTCAATTATACATCTCTGGTTATCAGTTAAAACTCGATATGTTCAAACTTAGTTATTTGTTTACACAAATGTTAATGACCCATTCAACTGAAATTCTATCGGAACATTTACACTAACGTGAAGTATGGTTTTAAATTACGAGGATCGTGGAACTATGCTGGTGGAATTAGAACCCGGTTGCGATATTGTGACAACCAATCTTTCTATAGAAGAATTGACATCGTTAATGGATGTATTTAATACTCAACAACAACTTAAACCTAAGTGAACCCCCAGCAGAGGGTGGATCCCTCCGATATCCCGCCATTAGCAGCCAATGTGTTAGCGTGTCCCGGCTAGAGCCTGTAATGGGATGATGTCGCACGTAACCCGTCACTTCTCTGTTTTTACGGTATTTGTAAAAACCTACAGCTGCTTAGTTCATGGTGAATACTGTTTACTCCTCGTATATAACGGTTTGTAGTACAATCAATTAAAATCTAAAAAATACTGCAAACTAACTAACTACGCTAACTACTACACTCCTGCCTTTATGGAATGTTTAAGACGACTGTATTAACAAGTAAAATGTTCCCAAAGGTAGTAAACTACTTGCATTTGATTTTTTTACCTACTAAGGTACTTAATTAAACGTCACCACAATATTCGACACCAAACTATTTTAGCGCCCAAACCAGTTTTGAAAGTATAATGTAAATTGTAAATATAATCATTAAAGTTTTTCTGTGTCTAAAGTACGAGTAATGATAAAATTTAATTTAAAATAATTTATGTGCACAAATAAAATACCTATAATTGCGATAAATATACCTATGTGAAGTTAAAACTGTAGGCCATTGGTCAAGACAACTGAACATGACACTTGATGTGATATGATATTGTAATTGGTGATTATTAACACTAGACCTAACATACGGAAACTTGACCTAGATAATGAGTGAGCTTTCAGTACGATATATAGAGGGACTAAATGGCTACTGAAAACGGTGACCGAGGAGGTGTAGGAGTACTGTATTGAAATAAAAGCCGATAAGAGTGTTATCTATTTTGATTTTTTCCAATTGTAATTGTTAAACTTGCTTATAAATTTTCGGATCGAGCATCAAGGTGACTGGAACAACATAAAGACTTGTTAATCTATCATTTGAGTTTACTTAATTTTTTTGCGTTCCTTTTGCTACTGAAAGGTCGTAGGGATACAAAG
This sequence comes from Allygus modestus, assembly GCA_963675035.1. Classification (NCBI taxonomy): domain Eukaryota; kingdom Metazoa; phylum Arthropoda; class Insecta; order Hemiptera; family Cicadellidae; genus Allygus; species Allygus modestus. The sequence goes on from OY776117.1 coordinate 96,029,329, forward strand.
TTTCACTATGTTTTTAAATATAAACCTGTTAATTGAATCGATGACGCGCTGTATTTACAGGGGAGCTGATAGGCTTACCGTAGGAACAGTGTTATGTTCTGAACGTCTCAGTTAATGCCTTTCGCAATTAGTTTTGCATATTGCATTAGAAGGCTGAGAACCACTTAGGTTGTATACGATTGTACCTCAGTTAATATACATAGAATAAGATAACATTTATTGAAAACAATACCAACCATCTTAAACTATACAAACATTATCTGTTAAGAATGTAGAAAATGATAACGAATATTAATCTTTGTTTCTTAAATGTTTTTCTAATATGATAATAGCCTATTATATTATAAAATCATATATGACACATCAAAAGTAATATTTAGGTTTTGAAAATTGCACTTTTGCATTCTCTTTGCATTACTGTGACTTATTGGGTAAGAAAAATAGGAAATACATGCTAAAGTGGATTCCGGCTCATTGCCTGGCCCCATCCAAATTTTACTCTATTCATCACTGACGATGTATTGTGTACCCTTCAAAGAGGCTGCTCCTGAATATGCTTATCTTAACCGGACAGTTATTATTTATACATTATAAATTATAGTATTAACTAGGAACGTCATGACATATTATAACGTAATATAACGTAATATATATATGTATCCGTGAGCACGATTACTCTCGTAAAAATGGTCCGATTTTGACAAAATTTGGTACAAAGGTCCAAAGCAGCATATTTAACATTACTTTCGAAAACCGGTTGGTTAGATCTACCGGAAGGGGTATTTTATTTTTTTTTGGGGGGGGAGGGTTTGAAGAGAATATTTTAAATGTTATATATCACTTATTTGGGAATCCATATTAAATAAACTTGGTAAGTGGGTTTATGCGGTATTACACCACAATTGTTACAAAAAGATTATTTTTAAGCAAAGTAAAAATGTAATGACCATTCAGAAAATGTTATTAAAACTGAAGATCAGAATAAAACATAAAAACGTCAGGTTTTGCGCTAAATTAAGTTTTTTTATTAAAAAAAAATTAATTACTACGAGACCACTTCTAGTAAAACAAAAATAATCGTGAATTTGGACTCAATTTACTGTATATTACCACCGAAAGAATACTGTCGCAGTAATCACCCTGTATATTATACTTTTATCGAGCTTTGCTTGTTTTAAAATTTTACCTTATATTTATTATCTGTAATTCCCCTCGAACAGAAGTGGGCGACTCCATCAATAGCCTGTAATCAGCAAGGGAACTTGTGCTCGGACTAAATTGCGTCAACTAATTCATGGTTTTTCAAGAATACAAAAAGTAATGTGTCAATGTGAAAAAGTAATCTTTAATCTATCATTTTCCTATAAAACTCTTACTTAAAAAATTTCTATCACTTTCATACATACGGGATGTAATAAAAGACGTCTTACAACACTTAAGATATATTTACACTTATACTGATTCACATACAGACGGTAAACATATATAAAAGATGGTACTAGGCTATCGATTTCGACCAGTCACACCAGTCATCATCAGGCCAATGAGAGAACTGCTAGCATATTATATGTTAACCGTCATATTAACATATTATATGTTTACCGTCTGTATGTGAATCAGTATAAGTGTAAATATATCTTAAGTGTTGTAAGACGTCTTTTATTACATCCCGTAAGTAATAACAACACGTAATATGCTAATAAAAAATGTGTTTATCACTTTCATATAATTTTGTATTTATTAAAATTCAAATAACGTTTTTTTCAATACTAGCAATCATTATATTTGTTTGAGGAAAAAAAAAAGATAAAATATGCTTATAAGAAGTAATATGTATTTTTATAAAAAAATATTCCATTTATAGATAGAAGGGTTATTGGTCTCAGCTACTCTGAGAGAAACTCACTGTGCACGATGTGTCTGATCTTTTTTTTACTTATCATCACCTCACACCCTCTAATTAGATACATCTTACAAGTATTGATGATTTGTCAAAATAAAGTATTAATAAAACCACTTTCAAGCTAATTGTGTTTAATACTGGCAGATATTATACCCTAACGTGTACAACATCTAATTGTTGTTCAATCGTAAAAATTATAATACGGAATTAAAAGAGTACAATATTATTTTTGATTACATTTTAAAAGTATGTTTAACCTATTTTTAAATTTATATTTTATTTAAGATTGTTTATTATAAAATTAGTTTTCATTTAAACAATGTTAACTTTATAAAAGTTATTTTCTACCAACTAAAAAGATTTTAAATTATGCATGTTCTCTGGTCATGTAATTTGACCTACGTCGGATAAGTGTATTGATGAATAAGTGTTTATAGCCAGATAAACGTCTTAAAGTATATACAAATTACTACTGTTCCTAGGGTCTAAGAAGAAGACAGTGAGATGTGTCTGTGGCCACATTAGAGTCGCTGGCGATTGGTTCAGTTTCATCTCCCCAGCCGAATACATCCACGGTTTGTCTGATTGGCCGGGACGTGGGGAAACTGCGGATCATCGGCTGATGTAATTTACTGCCTCTCAAGACGCGTAACTCACCCCTCAGCCCTACTGCAATGCATCGTCTACTCTCATCTAACTCACGACCTCGTTTTGGTTGAACAACTTTACCTCAGTTGATTAACGAAGAACGTGAGATGTGTCTGTGGCCACATTAGAGTCGCTGCTGGCGATTGGTTCAGTTTCATCTCCCCAGCCGAATACATCCACGGTTTGTCTGATTGGCCGGGACGTGGGGAAACTGCGGATCATCGGCTGATGTAATTTACTGCCTCTCAAGACGCGTAACTCACCCCTCAGCCCTACTGCAATGCATCGTCTACTCTCATCTAACTCACGACCTCGTTTTGGTTGAACAACTTTACCTCAGTTGATTAACGAAGAACGTGAGATGTGTCTGTGGCCACATTAGAGTCGCTGCTGGCGATTGGTTCAGTTTCATCTCCCCAGCCGAATACATCCACGGTTTGTCTGATTGGCCGGGACGTGGGGAAACTGCGGATCATCGGCTGATGTAATTTACTGCCTCTCAAGACGCGTAACTCACCCCTCAGCCCTACTGCAATGCATCGTCTACTCTCATCTAACTCACGACCTCGTTTTGGTTGAACAACTTTACCTCAGTTGATTAACGAAGAACGTGAGATGTGTCTGTGGCCACATTAGAGTCGCTGCTGGCGATTGGTTCAGTTTCATCTCCCCAGCCGAATACATCCACGGTTTGTCTGATTGGCCGGGACGTGGGGAAACTGCGGATCATCGGCTGATGTCATTTACTGCCTCTCAAGACACGTAACTCACCCCTCAGCCCTACTGCAATGCATCGTCTACTCTCATCTAACTCACGACCTCGTTTTGGTTGAACAACTTTACCTCAGTTGATTAACGAAGAACGTGAGATGTGTCTGTGGCCACATTAGAGTCGCTGCTGGCGATTGGTTCAGTTTCATCTCCCCAGCCGAATACATCCACGGTTTGTCTGATTGGCCCGGACGTGGGGAAACTGCGGATCATCGGCTGATGTCATTTACTGCCTCTCAAGACACGAAACTCACCCCTCAGCCCTACTGCAATGCATCGTCTACTCTCATCTAACTCACGACCTCGGTTTGGTTGAACAACTTTACCTCAGTTGATTAACGAAGAACGTGAGATGTGTCTGTGGCCACATTAGAGTCGCTGCTGGCGATTGGTTCAGTTTCATCTCCCCAGCCGAATACATCCACGGTTTGTCTGATTGGCCGGGACGTGGGGAAACTGCGGATCATCGGCTAAAGTCATTTACTGCCTCTCAAAACACGTAACTCACCCCTCAGCCCTACTGCAATGCATCGTCTACTCTCATCTAACTCACGACCTCGTTTTGGTTGAACAACTTTACCTCAGTTGATTAACGAAGAACGTGAGATGTGTCTGTGGCCACATTAGAGTCGCTGCTGGCGATTGGTTCAGTTTCATCTCCCCAGCCGAATACATCCACAGTTTGTCTGATTGGCTGGGACGTGGGGAAACTGCGGATCATCGGCTGATGTCATTTACTGCCTCTCAAGACACGAAACTCACCCCTCAGCCCTACTGCAATGCATCGTCTACTCTCATCTAACTCACGACCTCGTTTTGGTTGAACAACTTTACCTCAGTTGATTAACGAAGAACGTGAGATGTGTCTGTGGCCCCATTAGAGTCGCTGCTGGCGATTGGTTCAGTTTCATCTAACCAGCCGAATACATCCACGGTTTGTCTGATTGGCCGGGACGTGGGGAAACTGCGGATCATCGGCTGATGTCATTTACTACCTCTCAAGACACGTAACTCACCCCTCAGCCCTACTGCAATACATCGTCTACTCTCATCTAACTCACGACCTCGTTTTGGTTGAACAACTTTACCTCAGTTTATTAACGAAGAACGTGAGATGTGTCTGTGGCCACATTAGAGTCGCTGCTGGCGATTGGTTCAGTTTCATCTCCCCAGCCGAATACATCCACGGTTTGTCTGATTGGCCGGGACGTGGGGAAACTGCGGATCATCGGCTGATGTCATTTACTGCCTCTCAAGACACGAAACTCACCCCTCAGCCCTACTGCAATGCATCGTCTACTCTCATCTAACTCACGACCTCGTTTTGGTGGAACAACTTTACCTCAGTTGATTAACGAAGAACGTGAGATGTGTCTGTGGCCACATTAGAGTCGCTGCTGGCGATTGGTTCAGTTTCATCTCCCCAGCCGAATACATCCACAGTTTGTCTGATTGGCTGGGACGTGGGGAAACTGCGGATCATCGGCTGATGTCATTTACTGCCTCTCAAGACACGAAACTCACCCCTCAGCCCTACTGCAATGCATCGTCTACTCTCATCTAACTCACGACCTCGTTTTGGTTGAACAACTTTACCTCAGTTGATTAACGAAGAACGTGAGATGTGTCTGTGGCCACATTAGAGTCGCTGCTGGCGATTGGTTCAGTTTCATCTAACCAGCCGAATACATCCACGGTTTGTCTGATTGGCTGGGACGTGGGGAAACTGCGGATCATCGGCTGATGTCATTTACTACCTCTCAAGACACGTAACTCACCCCTCAGCCCTACTGCAATACATCGTCTACTCTCATCTAACTCACGACCTCGTTTTGGTTGAACAACTTTACCTCAGTTTATTAACGAAGAACGTGAGATGTGTCTGTGGCCACATTAGAGTCGCTGCTGGCGATTGGTTCAGTTTCATCTCCCCAGCCGAATACATCCACGGTTTGTCTGATTGGCCGGGACGTGGGGAAACTGCGGATCATCGGCTGATGTCATTTACTGCCTCTCAAGACACGAAACTCACCCCTCAGCCCTACTGCAATGCATCGTCTACTCTCATCTAACTCACGACCTCGTTTTGGTGGAACAACTTTACCTCAGTTGATTAACGAAGAACGTGAGATGTGTCTGTGGCCACATTAGAGTCGCTGCTGGCGATTGGTTCAGTTTCATCTCCCCAGCCGAATACATCCACGGTTTGTCTGATTGGCCGGGACGTGGGGAAACTGCGGATCATCGGCTGATGTCATTTACTGCGTCTCAAGACACGTAACTCACCCCTCAGCCCTACTGCAATGCATCGTCTACTCTCATCTAACTCACGACCTCGTTTTGGTTGAACAACTTTACCTCAGTTGATTAACGAAGAACGTGAGATGTGTCTGTGGCCACATTAGAGTTGCTGCTGGCGATTGGTTCAGTTTCATCTTCCCAGCCGAATACATCCACGGTTTGTCTGATTGGCCGGGACGTGGGGAAACTGCGGATCATCGGCTGATGTCATTTACTACCTCTCAAGACACGTAACTCACCCCTCAGCCCTACTGCAATGCATCGTCTACTCTCATCTAACTCACGACCTCGTTTTGGTTGAACAACTTTACCTCAGTTGATTAACGAAGAACGTGAGATGTGTCTGTGGCCACATTAGAGTCGCTGCTGGCGATTGGTTCAGTTTCATCTAACCAGCCGAATACATCCACGGTTTGTCTGATTGGCCGGGACGTGGGGAAACTGCGGATCATCGGCTGATGTCATTTACTACCTCTCAAGACACGTAACTCACCCCTCAGCCCTACTGCAATACATCGTCTACTCTCATCTAACTCACGACCTCGTTTTGGTTGAACTATTTTACCTCAGTTTATTAACGAAGAACGTGAGATGTGTCTGTGGCCACATTAGAGTCGCTGCTGGCGATTGGTTCAGTTTCATCTCCCCAGCCGAATACATCCACGGTTTGTCTGATTGGCCGGGACGTGGGGAAACTGCGGATCATCGGCTGATGTCATTTACTGCCTCTCAAGACACGAAACTCACCCCTCAGCCCTACTGCAATGCATCGTCTACTCTCATCTAACTCACGACCTCGTTTTGGTGGAACAACTTTACCTCAGTTGATTAACGAAGAACGTGAGATGTGTCTGTGGCCACATTAGAGTCGCTGCTGGCGATTGGTTCAGTTTCATCTCCCCAGCCGAATACATCCACAGTTTGTCTGATTGGCTGGGACGTGGGGAAACTGCGGATCATCGGCTGATGTCATTTACTGCCTCTCAAGACACGAAACTCACCCCTCAGCCCTACTGCAATGCATCGTCTACTCTCATCTAACTCACGACCTCGTTTTGGTTGAACAACTTTACCTCAGTTGATTAACGAAGAACGTGAGATGTGTCTGTGGCCACATTAGAGTCGCTGCTGGCGATTGGTTCAGTTTCATCTAACCAGCCGAATACATCCACGGTTTGTCTGATTGGCTGGGACGTGGGGAAACTGCGGATCATCGGCTGATGTCATTTACTACCTCTCAAGACACGTAACTCACCCCTCAGCCCTACTGCAATACATCGTCTACTCTCATCTAACTCACGACCTCGTTTTGGTTGAACAACTTTACCTCAGTTTATTAACGAAGAACGTGAGATGTGTCTGTGGCCACATTAGAGTCGCTGCTGGCGATTGGTTCAGTTTCATCTCCCCAGCCGAATACATCCACGGTTTGTCTGATTGGCCGGGACGTGGGGAAACTGCGGATCATCGGCTGATGTCATTTACTGCCTCTCAAGACACGAAACTCACCCCTCAGCCCTACTGCAATGCATCGTCTACTCTCATCTAACTCACGACCTCGTTTTGGTGGAACAACTTTACCTCAGTTGATTAACGAAGAACGTGAGATGTGTCTGTGGCCACATTAGAGTCGCTGCTGGCGATTGGTTCAGTTTCATCTCCCCAGCCGAATACATCCACGGTTTGTCTGATTGGCCGGGACGTGGGGAAACTGCGGATCATCGGCTGATGTCATTTACTGCGTCTCAAGACACGTAACTCACCCCTCAGCCCTACTGCAATGCATCGTCTACTCTCATCTAACTCACGACCTCGTTTTGGTTGAACAACTTTACCTCAGTTGATTAACGAAGAACGTGAGATGTGTCTGTGGCCACATTAGAGTTGCTGCTGGCGATTGGTTCAGTTTCATCTTCCCAGCCGAATACATCCACGGTTTGTCTGATTGGCCGGGACGTGGGGAAACTGCGGATCATCGGCTGATGTCATTTACTACCTCTCAAGACACGTAACTCACCCCTCAGCCCTACTGCAATGCATCGTCTACTCTCATCTAACTCACGACCTCGTTTTGGTTGAACAACTTTACCTCAGTTGATTAACGAAGAACGTGAGATGTGTCTGTGGCCACATTAGAGTCGCTGCTGGCGATTGGTTCAGTTTCATCTCCCCAGTAATCAGTAATCAGTAATCAGTAATCTTTATTTCCATTAGTCCGTTACAAAACAGAGATAGGACAAGTCAGCAGTGGTCTTATAACTAATAAAATAAACAAAGTACTTAAAACTAAGACCTACATACCTTAAAAGGTCATGTACTGTTTACATGCCATAAATTCCTCAATTCCATAAAAAGGATTGGCGATGAGCCATTGATTTAAAATTGACTTAAACCTGTTTGTGGAAACATGTCGAGCTGAATGAGGCAACTTATTAAAAAATTTCACACAGTTGAATTTGAAAGAGTTACCTGATTTGGCCAGCCTGTGTTGCGGAAGATCAATTTTGTTCCTGTTTCTGGTGTTGTGATGATGGATGGTGTGCCTATCAATGAATTCTGTAATGTGAGATTTAGTGTAAGTTAGAATGTAAAAAATGTAGAGGTTAACAACTGTCATAATATTCAAATCAATAAAAAGCGGTTTGCAATGTGCATCATGTTCTGCTCTACAAATAGTCCTAATCACCTTCTTTTGAATTAACAAAATTTCATGAACAGCACTAGAGTGCCCCCACAGGATGATACCATATGAGACATGAGACTGAAAAAATGCGAAATAAGCAGCCCTCAAATAAGCATCTCCTACGAAGTCCCAGAGCTTCCACATTAAAAAGGATACTCTTGAGATTCTATTACATACATTGTAATATGAATACATCCAGCCGAATACATCCACGGTTTGTCTGATTGGCCGGGACGTGGGGAAACTGCGGATCATCGGCTGATGTCATTTACTGCCTCTCAAGACACGTAACTCACCCCTCAGCCCTACTGCAATGCATCGTCTACTCTCATCTAACTCACGACCTCGTTTTGGTTGAACAACTTTACCTCAGTTGATTAACGAAGAACGTGAGATGTGTCTGTGGCCACATTAGAGTCGCTGCTGGCGATTGGTTCAGTTTCATCTCCCCAGCCGAATACATCCACGGTTTGTCTGATTGGCCGGGACGTGGGTAAACTGCGGATCATCGGCTGATGTCATTTACTGCCTCTCAAGACACGAAACTCACCCCTCAGCCCTACTGCAATGCATCGTCTACTCTCATCTAACTCACGACCTCGTTTTAGTTGAACAACTTTACCTCAGTTGATTAACGAAGAACGTGAGATGTGTCTGTGGCCACATTAGAGTCGCTGCTGGCGATTGGTTCAGTTTCATCTCCCCAGCCGAATACATCCACGGTTTGTCTGATTGGCCGGGACGTGGGGAAACTGCGGATCATCGGCTGATGTCATTTACTGCCTCTCAAGACACGTAACTCACCCCTCAGCCCTACTGCATTGCATCGTCTACTCTCATCTAACTCACGACCTCGTTTTGGTTGAACAACTTTACCTTAGTTGATTAACGAAGAACGTGAGATGTGTCTGTGGCCACATTAGAGTCGCTGCTGGCGATTGGTTCAGTTTCATCTCCCCAGCCGAATACATCCACGGTTTGTCTGATTGGCCGGGACGTGGGTAAACTGCGGATCATCGGCTGATGTCATTTACTGCCTCTCAAGACACGAAACTCACCCCTCAGCCCTACTGCAATGCATCGTCTACTCTCATCTAACTCACGACCTCGTTTTAGTTGAACAACTTTACCTCAGTTGATTAACGAAGAACGTGAGATGTGTCTGTGGCCACATTAGAGTCGCTGCTGGCGATTGGTTCAGTTTCATCTCCCCAGCCGAATACATCCACGGTTTGTCTGATTGGCCGGGACGTGGGGAAACTGCGGATCATCGGCTGATGTCATTTACTGCCTCTCAAGACACGTAACTCACCCCTCAGCCCTACTGCATTGCATCGTCTACTCTCATCTAACTCACGACCTCGTTTTGGTTGAACAACTTTACCTTAGTTGATTAACGAAGAACGTGAGATGTGTCTGTGGCCACATTAGAGTCGCTGCTGGCGATTGGTTCAGTTTCATCTCCCCAGCCGAATACATCCACGGTTTGTCTGATTGGCCGGGACGTGGGGAAACTGCGGATCATCGGCTGATGTCATTTACTGCCTCTCAAAACACGTAACTCACCCCTCAGCCCTACTGCAATGCATCGTCTACTCTCATCTAACTCACGACCTCGTTTTGGTTGAACAACTTTACCTCAGTTGATTAACGAAGAACGTGAGATGTGTCTGTGGCCACATTAGTGTCGCTGCTGGCGATTGGTTCAGTTTCATCTAACCAGCCGAATACATCCACGGTTTGTCTGATTGGCTGGGACGTGGGGAAACTGCGGATCATCGGCTGATGTCATTTACTGCCTCTCAAGACACGAAACTCACCCCTCAGCCCTACTGCAATGCATCGTCTACTCTCATCTAACTCACGACCCCGTTTTGGTTGAACAACTTTACCTCAGTTGATTAACGAAGAACGTGAGATGTGTCTGTGGCCACATTAGAGTCGCTGCTGGCGATTGGTTCAGTTTCATCTCCCCAGCCGAATACATCCACGGTTTGTCTGATTGGCAGGGACGTGGGGAAACTGCGGATCATCGGCTGATGTCATTTACTGCCTCTCAAGACACGTAACTCACCCCTCAGTCCTACTGCAATGCATCGTCTACTCTCATCTAACTCACGACCTCGTTTTGGTTGAACAACTTTACCTCAGTTGATTAACGAAGAACGTGAGATGTGTCTGTGGCCACATTAGAGTCGCTGCTGGCGATTGGTTCAGTTTCATCTCCCCAGTAATCAGTAATCAGTAATCAGTAATCTTTATTTCCATTAGTCCGTTACAAAACAGAGATAGGACAAGTCAGCAGTGGTCTTATAACTAATAAAATAAACAAAGTACTTAAAACTAAGACCTACATACCTTAAAAGGTCATGTACTGTTTACATGCCATAAATTCCTCAATTCCATAAAAAGGATTGGCGATGAGCAATTGATTTAAAATTGACTTAAACCTGTTTGTGGAAACATGTCGAGCTGAATGAGGCAACTTATTAAAAAATTTCACACAGTTGAATTTGAAAGAGTTACCTGATTTGGCCAGCCTGTGTTGCGGAAGATCAATTTTGTTCCTGTTTCTGGTGTTGTGATGATGGATGGTGTGCCTATCAATGAATTCTGTAATGTGAGATTTAGTGTAAGTTAGAATGTAAAAAATGTAGAGGTTAACAACTGTCATAATATTCAAATCAATAAAAAGCGGTTTGCAATGTGCATCATGTTCTGCTCTACAAATAGTCCTAATCACCTTCTTTTGAATTAACAAAATTTCATGAACAGCACTAGAGTGCCCCCACAGGATGATACCATATGAGACATGAGACTGAAAAAATGCGAAATAAGCAGCCCTCAAATAAGCATCTCCTACGAAGTCCCAGAGCTTCCACATTAAAAAGGATACTCTTGAGATTCTATTACATACATTGTAATATGAATACATCCAGCCGAATACATCCACGGTTTGTCTGATTGGCCGGGACGTGGGGAAACTGCGGATCATCGGCTGATGTCATTTACTACCTCTCAAGACACGTAACTCACCCCTCAGCCCTACTGCAATGCAGCGTCTACTCTCATCTAACTCACGACCTCGTTTTGGTTGAACAACTTTACCTCAGTTGATTAACGAAGAACGTGAGATGTGTCTGTGGCCACATTAGAGTCGCTGCTGGCGATTGGTTCAGTTTCATCTCCCCAGCCGAATACATCCACGGTTTGTCTGATTGGCCGGGACGTGGGGAAACTGCGGATCATCGGCTGATGTCATTTACTGCCTCTCAAGACACGAAACTCACACCTCAGCCCTACTGCAATGCATCGTCTACTCTCATCTAACTCACGACCTCGTTTTAGTTGAACAACTTTACCTCAGTTGATTAACGAAGAACGTGAGATGTGTCTGTGGCCACATTAGAGTCGCTGCTGGCGATTGGTTCAGTTTCATCTCCCCAGCCGAATACATCCACGGTTTGTCTGATTGGCCGGGACGTGGGGAAACTGCGGATCATCGGCTGATGTCATTTACTGCCTCTCAAGACACGTAACTCACCCCTCAGCCCTACTGCATTGCATCGTCTACTCTCATCTAACTCACGACCTCGTTTTGGTTGAACAACTTTACCTCAGTTGATTAACGAAGAACGTGAGATGTGTCTGTGGCCACATTAGAGTCGCTGCTGGCGATTGGTTCAGTTTCATCTCCCCAGCCGAATACATCCACGGTTTGTCTGATTGGCCGGGACGTGGGGAAACTGCGGATCATCGGCTGATGTCATTTACTGCCTCTCAAAACACGTAACTCACCCCTCAGCCCTACTGCAATGCATCGTCTACTCTCATCTAACTCACGACCTCGTTTTGGTTGAACAACTTTACCTCAGTTGATTAACGAAGAACGTGAGATGTGTCTGTGGCCACATTAGAGTCGCTGCTGGCGATTGGTTCAGTTTCATCTCCCCAGTAATCAGTAATCAGTAATCAGTAATCTTTATTTCCATTAGTCCGTTACAAAACAGAGATAGGACAAGTCAGCAGTGGTCTTATAACTAATAAAATAAACAAAGTACTTAAAACTAAGACCTACATACCTTAAAAGGTCATGTACTGTTTACATGCCATAAATTCCTCAATTCCATAAAAAGGATTGGCGATGAGCAATTGATTTAAAATTGACTTAAACCTGTTTGTGGAAACATGTCGAGCTGAATGAGGCAACTTATTAAAAAATTTCACACAGTTGAATTTGAAAGAGTTACCTGATTTGGCCAGCCTGTGTTGCGGAAGATCAATTTTGTTCCTGTTTCTGGTGTTGTGATGATGGATGGTGTGCCTATCAATGAATTCTGTAATGTGAGATTTAGTGTAAGTTAGAATGTAAAAAATGTAGAGGTTAACAACTGTCATAATATTCAAATCAATAAAAAGCGGTTTGCAATGTGCATCATGTTCTGCTCTACAAATAGTCCTAATCACCTTCTTTTGAATTAACAAAATTTCATGAACAGCACTAGAGTGCCCCCACAGGATGATACCATATGAGACATGAGACTGAAAAAATGCGAAATAAGCAGCCCTCAAATAAGCATCTCCTACGAAGTCCCAGACCTTCCACATTAAAAAGGATACTCTTGAGATTCTATTACATACATTGTAATATGAATACATCCAGCCGAATACATCCACGGTTTGTCTGATTGGCCGGGACGTGGGGAAACTGCGGATCATCGGCTGATGTCATTTACTGCCTCTCAAGACACGTAACTCACCCCTCAGCCCTACTGCAATGCAGCGTCTACTCTCATCTAACTCACGACCTCGTTTTGGTTGAACAACTTTACCTCAGTTGATTAACGAAGAACGTGAGATGTGTCTGTGGCCACATTAGAGTCGCTGCTGGCGATTGGTTCAGTTTCATCTCCCCAGCCGAATACATCCACGGTTTGTCTGATTGGCCGGGACGTGGGGAAACTGCGGATCATCGGCTGATGTCATTTACTGCCTCTCAAGACACGAAACTCACACCTCAGCCCTACTGCAATGCATCGTCTACTCTCATCTAACTCACGACCTCGTTTTAGTTGAACAACTTTACCTCAGTTGATTAACGAAGAACGTGAGATGTGTCTGTGGCCACATTAGAGTCGCTGCTGGCGATTGGTTCAGTTTCATCTCCCCAGCCGAATACATCCACGGTTTGTCTGATTGGCCGGGACGTGGGGAAACTGCGGATCATCGGCTGATGTCATTTACTGCCTCTCAAGACACGTAACTCACCCCTCAGCCCTACTGCATTGCATCGTCTACTCTCATCTAACTCACGACCTCGTTTTGGTTGAACAACTTTACCTCAGTTGATTAACGAAGAACGTGAGATGTGTCTGTGGCCACATTAGAGTCGCTGCTGGCGATTGGTTTAGTTACATCTCCCCAGCCGAATACATCCACGGTTTGTCTGATTGGCCGGGACGTGGGGAAACTGCGGATCATCGGCTGATGTCATTTACTGCCTCTCAAAACACGTAACTCACCCCTCAGCCCTACTGCAATGCATCGTCTACTCTCATCTAACTCACGACCTCGTTTTGGTTGAACAACTTTACCTCAGTTGATTAACGAAGAACGTGAGATGTGTCTGTGGCCACATTAGAGTCGCTGCTGGCGATTGGTTCAGTTTCATCTCCCCAGCCGAATACATCCACGGTTTGTCTGATTGGCTGGGACGTGGGGAAACTGCGGATCATCGGCTGATGTCATTTACTGCCTCTCAAGACACGAAACTCACCCCTCAGCCCTACTGCAATGCATCGTCTACTCTCATCTAACTCACGACCTCGTTTTGGTTGAACAACTTTACCTCAGTTGATTAACGAAGAACGTGAGATGTGTCTGTGGCCACATTAGAGTCGCTGCTGGCGATTGGTTCAGTTTCATCTCCCCAGCCGAATACATCCACGGTTTGTCTGATTGGCCGGGACGTGGGGAAACTGCGGATCATCGGCTGATGTCATTTACTGCCTCTCAAGACACGTAACTCACCCCTCAGCCCTACTGCAATGCATCGTCTACTCTCATCTAACTCACGACCTCGTTTTGGTTGAACAACTTTACCTCAGTTGATTAACGAAGAACGTGAGATGTGTCTGTGGCCACATTAGAGTCGCTGCTGGCGATTGGTTCAGTTTCATCTCCCCAGCCGAATACATCCACGGTTTGTCTGATTGGCCGGGACGTGGGGAAACTGCGGATCATCGGCTGATGTCATTTACTGCCTCTCAAGACACGTAACTCACCCCTCAGCCGTACTGCAATGCATCGTCTACTCTCATCTAACTCACGACCTCGTTTTGGTTGAACAACTTTACCTCAGTTGATTAACGAAGAACGTGAGATGTGTCTGTGGCCACATTAGAGTCGCTGCTGGCGATTGGTTCAGTTTCATCTCCCCAGCCGAATACATCCACGGTTTGTCTGATTGGCCGGGACGTGGGGAAACTGCGGATCATCGGCTGATGTCATTTACTGCCTCTTAAGACACGTAACTCACCCCTCAGCCCTACTGCAATGCATCGTCTACTCTCATCTAACTCACGACCTCGTTTTGGTTGAACAACTTTTTCTCAGTTTATTAACGAAGAACGTGAGATGTGTCTGTGGCCACATTAGAGTCGCTGCTGGCGATTGGTTCAGTTTCATCTCCCCAGCCGAATACATCCACGGTTTGTCTGATTGGCCGGGACGTGGGGAAACTGCGGATCATCGGCTGATGTCATTTACTGCCTCTCAAGACACGAAACTCACCCCTCAGCCCTACTGCAATGCATCGTCTACTCTCATCTAACTCACGACCTCGTTTTGGTTGAACAACTTTACCTCAGTTGATTAACGAAGAACGTGAGATGTGTCTGTGGCCACATTAGAGTCGCTGCTGGCGATTGGTTCAGTTTCATATCCCCAGCCGAATACATCCACGGTTTGTCTGATTGGCCTTGACGTGGGGAAACTGCGGATCATCGGCTGATGTCATTTACTGCCTCTCAAGACACGTAACTCACCCCTCAGCCCTACTGCAATGCATCGTCTACTCTCATCTAACTCACGACCTCGTTTTGGTTGAACAACTTTACCTCAGTTGATTAACAAAGAACGTGAGATGTGTCTGTGGCCACATTAGAGTCGCTGCTGGCGATTGGTTCAGTTTCATCTTCCCAGCCGAATACATCCACGGTTTGTCTGATTGGCCGGGACGTGGGGAAACTGCGGATCATCGGCTGATGTCATTTACTACCTCTCAAGACACGTAACTCACCCCTCAGCCCTACTGCAATGCATCGTCTACTCTCATCTAACTCACGACCTTGTTTTGGTTGAACAACTTTACCTCAGTTGATTAACGAAGAACGTGAGATGTGTCTGTGGCCACATTAGAGTCGCTGCTGGCGATTGGTTCAGTTTCATCTCCCCAGTAATCAGTAATCAGTAATCAGTAATCTTTATTTCCATTAGTCCGTTACAAAACAGAGATAGGACAAGTCAGCAGTGGTCTTATAACTAATAAAATAAACAAAGTACTTAAAACTAAGACCTACATACCTTAAAAGGTCATGTACTTTTTACATGCCATAAATTCCTCAATTCCATAAAAAGGATTGGCGATGAGCCATTGATTTAAAATTGACTTAAACCTGTTTGTGGAAACATGTCGAGCTGAATGAGGCAACTTATTAAAAAATGGCACACAGTTGAATTTGAAAGAGTTACCTGATTTGGCCAGCCTGTGTTGCGGAAGATCAATTTTGTTCCTGTTTCTGGTGTTGTGATGATGGATGGTGTGCCTATCAATGAATTCTGTAATGTGAGATTTAGTGTAAGTTAGAATGTAAAAAATGTAGAGGTTAACAACTGTCATAATATTCAAATCAATAAAAAGCGGTTTGCAATGTGCATCATGTTCTGCTCTACAAATAGTCCTAATCACCATCTTTTGAATTAACAAAATTTCATGAACAGCACTAGAGTGCCCCCACAGGATGATACCATATGAGACATGAGACTGAAAAAATGCGAAATAAGCAGCCCTCAAATAATCATCTCCTACGAAGTCCCTGAGCTTCCACATTAAAAAGGATAATCTTGAGATTCTATTACATACATTGTAATATGAATACATCCAGCCGAATACATCCACGGTTTGTCTGATTGGCCGGGACGTGGGGAAACTGCGGATCATCGGCTGATGTCATTTACTGCCTCTCAAGACACGTAACTCACCCCTCAGCCCTACTGCAATGCATCGTCTACTCTCATCTAACTCACGACCTCGTTTTGGTTGAACAACTTTACCTCAGTTGATTAACGAAGAACGTGAAATGTGTCTGTGGCCACATTAGAGTCGCTGCTGGCGATTGGTTCAGTTTCATCTCCCCAGCCGAATACATCCACGGTTTGTCTGATTGGCCGGGACGTGGGGAAACTGCGGATCATCGGCTGATGTCATTTACTGCCTCTCAAGACACGTAACTCACCCCTCAGCCCTACTGCATTGCATCGTCTACTCTCATCTAACTCACGACCTCGTTTTGGTTGAACAACTTTACCTCAGTTGATTAACGAAGAACGTGAGATGTGTCTGTGGCCACATTAGAGTCGCTGCTGGCGATTGGTTCAGTTTCATCTCCCCAGCCGAATACATCCACGGTTTGTCTGATTGGCCGGGACGTGGGGAATCTGCGGATCATCGGCTGATGTCATTTACTGCCTCTCAAGACACGAAACTCACCCCTCAGCCCTACTGCAATGCATCGTCTACTCTCATCTAACTCACGACCTCGTTTTGGTTGAACAACTTTACCTCAGTTGATTAACGAAGAACGTGAGATGTGTCTGTGGCCACATTAGAGTCGCTGCTGGGGATTGGTTCAGTTTCATCTCTCCAGCCGAATACATCCACGGTTTGTCTGATTGGCCGGGTCGTGGGGAAACTGCGGATCATCGGCTGATGTCATTTACTGCCTCTCAAGACACGAAACTCACCCCTCAGCCCTACTGCAATGCATCGTCTACTCTCATATAACTCACGACCTCGTTTTGGTTGAACAACTTTACCTCAGTTGATTAACGAAGAACGTGAGATGTGTCTGTGGCCACATTAGAGTCGCTGCTGGCGATTGGTTCAGTTTCATCTCCCCAGCCGAATACATCCACGGTTTGTCTGATTGGCCGGGACGTGGGGAAACTGCGGATCATCGGCTGATGTCATTTACTGCCTCTCAAGACACGTAACTCACCCCTCAGCCCTACTGCAATGCATCGTCTACTCTCATCTAACTCACGACCTCGTTTTGGTTGAACAACTTTACCTCAGTTGATTAACGAAG
This sequence comes from Allygus modestus, assembly GCA_963675035.1. NCBI lineage: Eukaryota > Metazoa > Arthropoda > Insecta > Hemiptera > Cicadellidae > Allygus > Allygus modestus. The sequence continues at coordinate 96,047,003 of OY776117.1, forward strand.
AACGTGAGATGTGTCTGTGGCCACATTAGAGTCGCTGCTGGCGATTGGTTCAGTTTCATCTCCCCAGCCGAATACATCCACGGTTTGTCTGATTGGCCGGGACGTGGGGAAACTGCGGATCATCGGCTGATGTCATTTACTGCCTCTCAAGACACGTAACTCACCCCTCAGCCCTTCTGCAATGCATCGTCTACTCTCATCTAACTCACGACCTCGTTTTGGTTGAACAACTTTACCTCAGTTGATTAACGAAGAACGTGAGATGTGTCTGTGGCCACATTAGAGTCGCTGCTGGCGATTGGTTCAGTTTCATCTCCCCAGCCGAATACATCCACGGTTTGTCTGATTGGCCGGGACGTGGGGAAACTGCGGATCATCGGCTGATGTCATTTACTGCCTCTCAAGACACGAAACTCACCCCTCAGCCCTACTGCAATGCATCGTCTACTCTCATCTAACTCACGACCTCGTTTTGGTTGAACAACTTTACCTCAGTTGATTAACGAAGAACGTGAGATGTGTCTGTGGCCACATTAGAGTCGCTGCTGGCGATTGGTTCAGTTTCATCTCCCCAGTAATCAGTAATCAGTAATCAGTAATCTTTATTTCCATTAGTCCGTTACAAAACAGAGATAGGACAAGTCAGCAGTGGTCTTATAACTAATAAAATAAACAAAGTACTTAAAACTAAGACCTACATACCTTAAAAGGTCATGTACTGTTTACATGCCATAAATTCCTCAATTCCATAAAAAGGATTGGCGATGAGCCATTGATTTAAAATTGACTTAAACCTGTTTGTGGAAACATGTCGAGCTGAATGAGGCAACTTATTAAAAAATTTCACACAGTTGAATTTGAAAGAGTTACCTGATTTGGCCAGCCTGTGTTGCGGAAGATCAATTTTGTTCCTGTTTCTGGTGTTGTGATGATGGATGGTGTGCCTATCAATGAATTCTGTAATGTGAGATTTAGTGTAAGTTAGAATGTAAAAAATGTAGAGGTTAACAACTGTCATAATATTCAAATCAATAAAAAGCGGTTTGCAATGTGCATCATGTTCTGCTCTACAAATAGTCCTAATCACCTTCTTTTGAATTAACAAAATTTCATGAACAGCACTAGAGTGCCCCCACAGGATGATACCATATGAGACATGAGACTGAAAAAATGCGAAATAAGCAGCCCTCAAATAAGCATCTCCTACGAAGTCCCAGAGCTTCCACATTAAAAAGGATACTCTTGAGATTCTATTACATACATTGTAATATGAATACATCCAGCCGAATACATCCACGGTTTGTCTGATTGGCCGGGACGTGGGGAAACTGCGGATCATCGGCTGATGTCATTTACTGCCTCTCAAGACACGTAACTCACCCCTCAGCCCTACTGCAATAGTAGGGTGCTATGGCCGGTTCTGGACCACTTTAGCAAACTGAGGAGCCGAGGAGCCCCCCCCCCGTGACGTCATCCCCCCCCGTGACGTCATCCCCCCCCGTGACGTCATCCCCCCCCCATCACGTGACCTGGCGGAAACCTAACATAGGCTGGTGAGCACAGGCGTGTGAGGAGGAATGAGGATACCCCCCCCCCATCACGTGACCTGGCGGAAACCTAACATAGGCTGGTGAGCACAGGCGTGTGAGGAGGAATGAGGATACCCCCCCCCATCACGTGACCTGGCGGAAACCTAACATAGGCTGGTGAGCACAGGCGTGTGAGGAGGAATGAGGATACCCCCCCCCGTTTCAGTTAACGGTCGACCTTTTACTCCTCTCTTGTCTTCAGTTAACGGTCGAGAGTCGCAGCACCATGTCCTCTGACAGCAGCAGCGATACTGAGCGAGTTGAAGTGAGTGTTGGTGAGGAGGGAAAGACTGTGAAAGTTAGGCGAGTGAGATACCAATCTGCGTGGAGACCATTTGAACCTCGGTACGAGTGGAGGAAGCGCGTTCGACGTATTGACAAGAAGTTTACGGCAGAGTGCGTTCCGAGGATCCATTACGACTTGGAACAGTACGAGAGCGACCTGCTGTGGAGAGCGGAGCGGTACAAGAACATCCATACCTTTCCGCGTGATGATTATGAGATGTGGGTGGTAGAGGAGGGTAGAAGGTACCTCGCGGAGGACTATCCATTCGAGAAGGAGTACTGGGAATGGATCCGGTATGAACAGCAGTATTTACTATTGGTGAACGATTGGAGCAGATACGGGGAACAGTTTGCAGTAAATCCTTTTTTGTAAAATTTAAGAACTAAAATGAATATTAATTGAAGTAAATAGTTACACAAAGCCCTCCTCTACATGATGTCACCATCCCCCGTTATACCTCGAGGCAAGCGCTTGTTTACTTGTGGTTTTCCTATGTTATTTAATGAGCGGTGCCTAATGATCCTCCTCAGTTTATCTGTGAATGTACTTGAGTGCTCATTTGTGTGCTCCTAACCAGTGACTTCTTCCTGCTTCGATTACCTTCATTAATTAAACGTAAGTAGAAATATTTTATTAACTAAACCATTTTAAATTTTATTTTATTTCGGACGTACTCTCAAATTTAATTAAACCCTGTTTTAAAACAGCTCTTTATTAAATGTATTATGCCTTTCCAACGAATGATAATTTCCAGTTAACTGATTTCGAACCTGACATTACAATGTTTGAGGCATACATAAATCAGTGAAGCTATTCTGAGCGTATCATGGTTGTTTCTTTTTTAATATTTTATTTTTCATTCGTCTAGAACGTTATTAAGTATCCTTTGTTGTTGTAGATGAACAACCAACATTTGTGTGAGGTCTGTGGTCACACCTTCAGCCTTTTCAAAAACCTGAGGAGGCATGCAGAGTCTACCCACAACGACAGACGCCATGACTGTAACGTTTGTGGTAGACGATTTACAAGAAGGGACAACCTCAATCGGCACATTACTACTGCCCACCAACAGCCTGTGGAGGAGCTCCAAGGTTAGTAACTATAATCATGACTACCTTTTTATAAAATGCTTCTCATAATAAATATTTAAAGAAATTTAAATTTTTAATTTTTAATTAATTTACATAATAAACTGTAAATCCCCCCCCTTCATGCTTCCTCTATCCTAACCTAACCAACCTAACCTAACCAAGCCAGCCCCCCCCCCTCATGCTTCCTCTATCCTAACCTAACCAACCTAACCAACCTAACCTAACCAAGCAAGCAAGCAAGCCCCCCCCCCATCGTTTTATAAGTGTAGTAACTCTCGTTATATGTTGTAGACGGAGGAGCAGAGTTGGAGGCTCGGGCAGCCAGGTTCCGCTGCGCCTTCTGCGACAGGGACTTCATGCGCCGTCATAACCGGGACCGCCACCAGACGCGCAGCTGCCCTATCGCGTTGAACCTCATCCGAGACCACTTCGGGCCACCACCATCACCCATCGCGGAGCCACGGGAGCCTCAACCCGGACCGAGCGGGGAGCCTCAACCGGGACCCAGCAGGGAGCCGCAACCGGGGCCCAGCAGGGAGCCACAACCGGGGCCCAGCAGGGAGCCGCAACCGGGGCCCAGCAGGGAGCCACAACTGGGGTCTAGTGAGGAAGAGGAGGAGCCGATGGAGGGTGCCGGTCTCCCAGCGTTCCAGCTCGTGCATCGAGCCTTCCGCAGACGCCTCCTCACCTTTCGACTGTCCCAACCGATGGACGCCCTGCTGACAGTTGAGGAAGCGCTCGTCTTCCTGTTCCAGGAGGTCTTTGATCTTTTGACTGACGTGAGGAGCAGGCATCCCAGCATCAAGGTAAACATGGTCCTGGAATGTGAGTTCACCAACATCCATGGGGCCACCTGCCTGCGCTCCTTCAACACGAAGAACGTCCCGCTGACCGAGGCCTCTGACTTGGGGGATTTCCTCTCCGCGACGTTCGACACGATCAAGAATAAGAAGGAGCAGTGCGAGTTGGTGGGCAGTGGATGGACCTACCTGCGCATACGTGACCTGGAGATCCGCGTGAATGAGTACATACCGCTCGGAGGCAGGGCGTTTATTCCGCTGCCAAAGGACATTGACGCCACGCACGCAGTCATCAATGTCCAAAACAACGATGACATGTGCTTCATGTACGCGATCCTGAGCGCCTTCGTCCCGGAGCATCAGCAGAGACCCACAAGGTACACCTTGGACATCATCGCCCGGTACGACTGGACCGACCTGCGCTTCCCCGTCACACTGAAGGACATCAAGGCTTTTGAGCGCAAGAACACCATCAGCGTGAACGTGTATGGGATAGAGCGCGCGATGGTGGGGAGACGGCCTGGTGGAACACCTGAGTTCAAGAACAGGGTATACCCGTTGAAGATATGTAGGCGGGAGCTCCAAGACCATCGCGACCTGCTGTACGTGACAACTGAGGGTAACAGCCATTACGCATTCATCAGGAACTTGAGCCGACTGGTCCGCCCTCAGCTCACCACCCATGACCACAGCATCTACATCTGTAAGAGGTGTTTCGCCTACTTTGACAACCGGCCCAACAAGCTCGGGTTGACGGGTGCTCAGCGCTTGGAGGAGCACAGGCGTTACTGTTACGCTAAGGCTCCTCTCCGCTTGGACATGCCAAAAAAGGAGAAGATCCGGTTCGCGCATCCCGAGTACACCCGGCGAGAGAGGTTCTGCATCTACGCGGACTTTGAGTGCTCCCTTCAGCCCGTCGCTGACGACCCTGCGGAACCACCACCCGGGACCAGACCTATGCGCATGCACGTCCCATATGCCTTTGCATACCAGATCATGGACTCGTTGGGGCTGGAGGAGTTTGAACCCCGGGTCTACTTCGGGGTCGACGCGTCCAAGGTGTTTATGGAGAGGCTCAAGATGGATGTGTTGATGCTGTGGGAGTTCTTGTTCAGCATGAGAGCTCTGCACCCTTCTCTGACCCGGCAGGAGATGGAAGAGTACCTGGCGGCGACTCGCTGCTACCTCTGCGGTGAGGAGTTCACCGAGCAGGACGTCAAGGTGCGGGACCACAACCACGCCCCACCTTACGAGTTCCGAGGAGCGGCGCACCGCTCGTGCAACCTACGGTACAGGGAGCAGCGGGTCATAAACTGCTATTTCCACAACCTGTCCAACTATGACGCTCACTTCATAGTGCGGGAGTTGGCCATTGACCCCGGCGATGTGGACGTGCTGGCGCACACGGAGGAGCGCTACATCGCTTTCACCAAGCGGTTCCACTTTGGCCAGCCCGGGGACTACCAACGACAGTCATCTTTCGCGGTGCGGTTCCTGGACACCTACAGGTTCTTGTCCATGAGCCTGGCCAACCTGGCGGCGGGGCTTCCCACGGATAAGATGCGTGAGACCAGGAAGCGGTTCCCCGACAACCGGCTCTTCGACCTGGTGCGCAGGAAGGGCGTGTTCCCCTACGACTTTGTCACGTCGTACGACACGTTGTACTCCACCAGACAGCTTCCTCCTCGGGCCGCGTTCAAAAACAGCATGACCCTGGAGGATATCAAGGAGGAGGAGTACGAGCACGCCCTCAACGTGTGGCGAGTCTTTGACTGCAACCACCTCAAGGACTATGCCGACAAGTACCTGCGCTGTGACATCGCCCTCCTCACCGATGTGTTCGAGCAGTTCCGCGACACCTCTTTGGCTGAGTATGGACTGGACCCTGCACACTACTACACCCTGCCCTCTTACGCCTGGGACGTCATGCTCAAGACCTGCGGCGTGGAGCTGGACACGCTACGGGACTTTGACATGTACCTCTTCGTGGAGCAAGGCATCAGAGGAGGTATCTCCCAGGCCATCACCCGCTACGCCAAGGCCAACCACGAGCGATGCCGCCCTGAGGACCGACGCCTCGACGAGCCGACACGCCACCTCCTGTACCTGGATGCCAATAACTTGTACGGCTGGCCCATGTCCCAGTACCTGCCCACCGGAGACTTCCAGTGGCTCAGCCGTGAGGAGATTGACGCCTTGGACATCGCCTCGTTGGACGCGGAAGCCGACCGGGGCTACATACTGGAGGTGGACCTCAACTACCCCGCCCGTCTCCACGACCTGCACAGGGACCTCCCCTACTGCTGTGAGACCAAGCGGCCTCCAATAGGCAAGTTCCCCAAGCTGGTGACCACCCTGGACAACAAGGAGCACTACATCTGCCACTACAGGATCCTGCAGCAGGCGCTGAACAACGGACTGGAGCTTGTGGCTGTGCACAGGGCCGTCTCGTTCCACCAGTCTCGATGGCTCGAGCCCTACATCCTGATGAACACCGAGCTGAGGAAGAAGGCCAAGACCAAGTTTGAGCAGGACTTTTTCAAGCTCATGAACAATGCGGTCTTCGGCAAGACCATCGAGAACGTGCGCAAGCGCCTGAACGTCAAGCTGGTCTGCACTCCGGAGAGGTTCAGCAAATACGTGGCCAAGTCCAACTTCCTGGACCGCACTTACTACACAGAGGACATAGCCCTCATCCATCTAGCCAGGGTGAACATCGTTCTGGACAAACCCATCTACATCGGCATGTCTGTCCTGGAGCTGAGCAAGTGGCTCATGTATGAGTTCTTGCGCAAGATGAAGGACCGCTACGGTGACCGCCTGACCGTAGACTACATGGACACGGACAGCTTCGTGTTTGACATCATCTCTCAGGACATCTACAGGGAGATGATGGAACACCTGGAGGACTTTGACACCAGCGCCTACCCCAGGTCCCACCCCTGCTACAGCCCCATCAACGCTAAAGTCATCGGCAAGTTCAAGGATGAGTGCGCTGGCAGATCCCTGTTTGAGTACCTCGGGCTTCGTTCCAAGCTTTACTTCATGGACATCGAGGACCCGAGCGAGGAGACGGGATCCAAGGCTCTCAAGCGCGCCAAGGGAGTCGCCAAGGGGGTCATCAAGAACATCCTTACCCCCGACGACTTTAGGGAATGCCTGTTCAACGAGGTGTTGAAGACCACCGTCAACACCCGGTTCCAGTCCCACCTGCACCGCGTCTTCACAGTCCAGGTGGAGAAACTTTCCCTGAGCCCGAAAGATGACAAGCGCTATGTCCTGGCGGATGGGATCCACACCTTGCCTTGGGGACACAAGGACATCCCACCACTGGCTGGAGGAGGACGAGACCACCTCAATAACCAACAGCAACAGCAGCCAATGGAGGTGGATGAGGAGGAGGACGTTGATGAAGAGTTTCCTGTGTAGGCTTATGTTTATATGTAAATATTATTTTTTAATTTATTTGTAAATAGCGTTTATAATTTATTTGTAAATAGTATTTGTAAGCAATTATATTCTAAAAGTTTTAGTTCACAGCAGATATCTGTGTTGTTATTACCTCACCCGTATTTCCTCATTATATTTTCAAAATCATCAACATGTCCAAGTTATAACTTTTTCAAATTAAAATAATTTAAAATGTAATTTATAAAATTTAATAATTTAAAAAAATTGTAAATAAAAAATCGAGATATTGGACATGTACTTTTCTTAAATATTGAAGTAAGGACAAATGAACAACAAGTGATTGCAATATATCGTATTTATTTCAAAAACATAATAAGAATATACAAACACACAATTAAAAAGAATAAAATAAAGTATCAGTAACGTAGTGGTGAGAAGATGGAGTGGAAGAGCCTGCGGACCAGAGCGTCGTTGACCGTGGGGGACGCCAGATCGAAGAGCTGCACGTAGTCACCAAGCGCCATACCGAGGACCGCCCGGCAGTACAGGTAGGTGAGGCAGTAGTGGCCGCAAACGGAAGTACCATAGCCCTGGAGTCGATACCTGTTGTAGACATAGCGGCGGCGCGAGTTGCGCCTCAGGAACCTCTGGTAGTCCGCCTGGTATGGGGACCTGCCGTAGCTGTCGAAGTATTCCAGCCGGTCCTCAGAGCAGTAGAATGCCACCCAGTGGTCTCCTCTCTCAGTGTGTGACATGGTGTTGGCCACTATGGCGGTCTGGGGTTGAACGGGTGAGTGAGGCAGACGGTCAGAGGCGCAGACCAGAACGCTCCTCAGTCCGGGGACTTGCGCCAGGCTCCTCTCGATCTGTGTGGTGTTCATCGTGGGCGGAAGCAGCAGCAACACTCTAGGGCTGACGAGTCCGACCTGTCATTGGCCATCAGCCAATCACGCAGGACGATACAGTTGTGCAGAGCGCAACGGTTGAGGGCGCTCTTATGGTGGCTGCAGCGCAGGGTCCGGCAGGAGGGTGGTCCGTTGAGGGACCCGCAACCCAGGTCGTCCATGTCCTGCACGGTGGTGGCGGCAGGCTCGACGATCAGGTGCCGCTGAACGAAAGTCCTCTTCTGCGACCCCTTGACGTAGACGATGGGGCGGTGGATGAAGCAGGCCCGCAGCTTGTCCAGCAGGGCGACATAGGCGATATCGCCCTGGTCCCACTCGAGCCCATGGCAGTGACGCGTGAGCCAGCCGCTCTCGCGCAGTTTCTCGCTGGTCAGGAGGTCTCGATTGAAGGGCGGACGAGCGATGTGATGCATGATTAGCGTGCCGGTAGTCACGTCCACCACGCAGACCTCCTTCAGCAAATAGTCGTTGTCGCTGTCCTTGAAGCACTGCATGTCCATCACCACGCTTCCATGATGGCAGCGCACTAGGCCGGTGGCGGTGGCGGTAGGCTCGTTGTAGATTGGTGGTGGCACGTCCATCTCGCGAGGTCGGCTGAACTGAGAGCGAGCGCGCGCTGCCTCGGCCTTAAGTAGGTGGGAGGGCGGCGGCGGCAGCGGCGGAGGAGATAACCCGTTTTACCCTCCAAAGTCCACAGTCACGTTGCGGTAACGGTCCACCTCCACGACGTTGTCCAACTCGGCATACACTATGCAGTTGAACGCCTCCGCCAAGGCTTCGGAGAACCCAATCTCTATGCGCAGGTTACCGTTGCGCACCAGGTTCCAGTGGCTGGATTGAGAGGCCGCCATATCGGGCGTCAGATCAAACGCCATCAGGCAGTATCCATAGGGGTATTCGTTGCGACTGACTTCATTACCACAGTCTGAGAAATTGATGCCGGTGCCAGTGTACAGCGTGTGGTAGGCGAGCACGCACAACTCATGACCGAACGTATAATCCGGTTGAAGCGGCTTACATGGTACTTGCTCACCATCTATGTACAGTGCGAAGAAGTTCACGTGGCTGTGGGTGAAGTTGAACGGGTTCTTCTTGTAGTCCCCGTTGAACGCCTGATTGCTGACCAGGCCAACTATAATGCGTTTTGGCAGTTGACCCAGAAACACACTGTCCAGAGTCTTGCTGCTGATACCGGAGGGTAGCGTGAAGGATTTGACTTCCACGCGCGTAATGGGATATTTGGCTGTGCCCGACTCCAGCGTCCTGCTGTGAGCCAACAGCACGCTCGGGTTGATCTTACAGCGGCGCATAAACAGGTTGACTTCGGCGATGTCCACTTTGTAGTCTGTCACGGTTTTAGACATGATGGAGAATGAGTTCTTTGACCTGATCAGACGAAAGCGCATCTCCACACCGTTTAACATGAACTTCTCCTGGTTGCACAGGTCAACGTGCAGATGTCCGACCATGTCCACGTACCGGCTTCCCTTGATAAACTCTCTCCTTTTCTTGAGCCCGGTATAATTATCCTCCTCAGTATTGTCCATGTACCCGGCATAGTCCTCAAAGAACATCTCCGCGGTGAGGTGCGATGTCTTGGCATCACCACCATAGGACAACAGGTTCTCCAGGTAGGCGCGATAGGCGTACGTGTTGTTCTGAGGAGACACCAGTTTGTTGTTCAGGTACAGGTCCACTTGACTGAACAGCGAGTGCAGCCAGTTGTTAATCGGACCCACCTCTTTTATCGCTTGATCACCCGTTACAGCGCCTCCATTAGCCGTTCTAATGGTAGCCTTCACATGCAGTAGCGTCTGTGACAGATCCGTGTACTCGTCCCCATGACCCGGAACTATGAACTCAACGGGTGAGTCGTCTGTCAGGGAGGAGATGGGCTTGTACTGCACCCATTTACCACTCTCTATACTGGTCTGCGTGGGCGGTAGCGAGAACAGGTCCAACTCGGTCTTGACACACTCGCACGACTTCTGATGTAGAAACGCCATTATCCAAAAATGTCTCTCGCAGTACTCCTGCTCTTCTTACGTCGCACAACGGTCTTGCTCCTCCTCTTCTTAGCGACACGTTTTGCAGGCTTCCTTTTTCTCTTGGGCGCAGCGCGCTTCTTCTTCCTAACTCCGAAGAGTTTAGCCAGAGACTGAGGGGTCACTCGCTGTACACGCCTCCTCTTATAGGTGCCACCACCACCACCGCTCAGCACGCGATCCAGTTTTTCATCAGCCTTACGTTTCAGCGACCCGGTAAACTGCCTGAGTCGGGCGTTGGCTGCGACTCGGGGGTTGGCTGTGCCCGCCGCCACGTCGCCCAAGAAGCCCACACCGGACCTCAGCGCCTCCTTGCCCAGCGCCGATGCACCGGATCTGATTAACGGGACCACTGTACGCATCAGCCCGCCTAGGAAACTGCCGATGCCATGACCGCGTTGGAAAGCGGCTCCTCTGAATACCGTGGACACTCCATGTCCAGACTGCTGTTGGCGGTAGTACGCCAGATAGGGGTCGTTCAGGTTCATTGCTGCTGCTACTCTCTGCGCAGGTGAAGCTTCATGCACGTAGTCCCGAAGTGGAATGGCAGATGGCGTCCAACGCTGTCCCTTAAATCGATTTCCACACTATCGAAGGAGCTCTTCATCAGCGGCACGTAGTGAGGGTCGGTGAAATGCACGGTGATACTCGCACCGTAGATGTAGTTTTTTGCGTCGATGTTCACAATCTTTAACAAGGGCGCAACAGTGTCACCTACTAGCTGAGGTTCCACCAGGTCACAATACACGTACATGTGCGAAGGGATCCCGGCCAGTAAGTTGGGCGGTCTTATAGCTTTTCTATGTTTGATCAAATCCACATTGTGCACGTCGTATCCCAACTGTAACGCTAGAGTGGGGCTAAATTCCAGTTGCTCCACAGTCTGGTCTATCGAGATCAATTCCACCTTCCCAATCTCTTTGTCGTACACAAACTGGCATTGGTATAAGTCCAATTTTGGAATGGCGTTGATGGCGTTGACCAGTTCATCGATGTCTTTATAGTTTCCAGCTTCCACCTTTACAGCGGTCAGTTCAGGCTTGCCGGTGTCATCCTTAGTGTAGAGATATACGCGAGCGTCCTCCCCCACTGTCACAAACGAGCATGGGTAATGGACCTCGACTAAAGCGACTTCCCATTCACCATCGCCACCCAATCGCACGACTGACGGTAGATGGGTGATGTAGTTAGCCACGGTGTTGTTTGGATAATAGTCCATTGAGCTGTTGCTGGGCAACGTCAGGTACAGCTGCCTGCGCTTTGTCGTCATAGCAGCTGTTGCACTTCAGATGCAGGTACCCACGAGTTGAAGTCCTCTCCGTAACCGACCCACTTGACCAAGTAGCGCTTACTGCGGCCTCGCCCTTTAGTGTCCAGTATTTTATCTATTTGGTACATACGGTCCGGGGCAACCGTTACCTTTTGCATCTCATGCTCGTAGAAGCGCCCTTCCAGCGGCGTCCCGTTCAGGTCTCGCAGCACGTACAATGGTAAAGGATGCGACCCGTATACGTGATCCACCACAAACAGCTCCTTACTCCAGTTGGTCTCGTAACCTTTGGCGAACGTGCCCTTCTCCTTGGCTATGCGCACCGTGGCACCAGGCTCGAACCTGGGCTTGCGTCGCGGGATCGCCTTTCCATACATGTGACGCCACACCTTATACACCGTTTTTCCATCGCCGCTGTCCGCGTCCACAGGTCGCAGACCACCACCCAGGCTCTTGTGCGGGCTGCGGTTGTAGGCATCCACAAGCCTGTCCAACACGTCGATGTAGCGATACGTGTTTTTGTAGGTTAGGTAGCGCCACATGCGGTTCTTGAGCGTGCGGTTGACTCGCTCCACCACCGCCGCCTTCACATCGGGGTTCTGCGTGGTGACGTATGTGACACCTTGACTCTTGAACACTCGCTTGGTAGCGGCCCCGGTGAACTCCGTCCCCTTGTCAGTCTGTAGACAGCGAGGAGTCGCCTCGGAGAATATCCTCTCGAACGCTGCCGCCACCTCTTGCCCGCTTTTCCTCCTCAGTGGTACCGCAAACAACCGCTTACTGAATACATCGATCACAGTCAGCAGGTAGTTGACCCCGTCGTTGTGCTGGCTGAGACCGCGCATGTCGTTCAGGTCCGCCTGCCACAGCTCCTGAGGCCCAAAAACGGCGTAGCGGTTGCGGGGAAACCGCTTGCGCGCAGGCTTGTGCAGCGTGTAGGTGTCCTGGGCACGCAGCCATTCCACCGCTCTGCGTTTCGGGAGGCGCGCGGCTCTGGCCAGAGCAGCCACCCCGCCGAGGGAACCGGGCTGGCTCGGGTCATAGTACAGCTTCTCCATTACGGTGAGAACTGCTCCCAGTTGTCCAATGACGATTCCTGGTCAGGTTCCTCGGTTATTATCCTTCTACTGGCTGCCGGAAGTCGCGGTCTCAGGCGGTCTAGCATTGGTGTCAACCTCGGTGACAGGGGTGATGAGGAGGCCGTCGTGTCTCCCCAGGGGCTCGATGCAGTGTCCAGCCCCCCGTTTAGGTAACGCAACGCCGTGGGATTGCTCATGTATTCTTTAGGCACGTTCATGTTTTTCAAGGCGGTCATCACTTGTTGCCAACCGGTAGGCAATCGGTCCGCCCTTCGCGCTCTCACTATGCTGTGCGCGATGTCCACTATATTGGAATTGGGGACCTTCTCGTTGTTCACATACACCACCCCACTGGCGTCCCAGGCGATGGGGCTGCCTTGCTGGGTCATGAACCGCAACAAGTTGCGCGCCACCGACTTGTAGATTTTTGGGAATGATGCCAACACCCCCTCCTCCTCCGAGGTGCTAGACTCACGTTTCACGTGACTCGGACCTGCCTCTCCCTCCTCCTCCCCCTCGATGATTGACAGGCCTATGGGTTGACGTTTAGCCGCGGAAAAGTGCAGGAACCGCTGTAACACCTGTTGATATTGTTTCCATTTTTCCGTATCGTTCAGCCGCTTGTCGCTCAGTATGCGATGCATCTCAGCGTCCAGGCCGGCTGGCTTATTGGTACTGCCTGCTCCTCCTCCTCCTCTTGGTCCTGGTCCTTCTCGCAATCTCTCGATGAGCTCCTGCGGTACAACTACCATTTTCTTAGCGTGCTCCATTTTTTCAAATTACTTTCTGCATCAACACAGGTAACACCGCACTCAACAGCAAGGGCAGGAGGATCCCACCGCCCCGTTGTACAAGGTAGCGTCGCTTCTTGACCCAACCCTCACCGCGTTTCACCAGCCGTCTGAGCGCCTGTTTGTGCTTTCTCAACTTTCGTTTATGACAGGTGGTGAGCGGCACGTTCCCGCGTAACACGTTGTACGCACACTCACACACTGACCTGATACGGCTATTCTCGCACGCTTTTAACAGGGCCTTGCGTTCCTTGGGTGTAGCGTGCACCAGAGCAGTCAGCAGGGCTGTGTCTTTCTTCACGCGGTGTGACATGATGACTGACACTGGCGCGCGCTCAGCCTATTTATCACTTTTTCTTGGGCAGGTACACGTAGTTAACTGGATCGTCTGGGAAAACGGCTGAACGTACCCGCATCTCCTCGGGTGTAGACTGTTTCAAGTCTATCAGCAGATAGGCGTGAGGATCGCGCGTGGCGTCCGCATAAGCCTCCTCCACAAATTTGGGGTTCTCTGGGTATACTTGGCGAGCCAAGTGTTTGATCTGAGCGCGGTCCCGGGGATTCTTGAAACACACTATGTAATGAGCGTTCAGCGATATGTCGCGCTGGCCCCTACCCTGATGAAACAGGTTTTGCGTGATGAAGAACACGCTCATGTTGCGGTGATGGGAGCCCTTGGTGAACAGGTCCGCCACGCCGGGGCCAGCCTCACGCATCATGTCATCGACGATAACCAGGGAGGGCTCGCTACCATCGTAGTCGTCCAGGTCGGGCAGGCCGGCTACGTAGCGCACAGTAGGGTCATCGGCTCCTCCTCCACCGCCGCTACCGCAGTGCCAGGTGATACGGGCGAAGCGCGTATCGCACATGCGGTCGGTATGCCCTATGAAGCGAGCCACAAAGTGCGACTTGCCGCTGCCCGAAGGTCCAGCTACGATGGCGGTGAACGGGTGTTTCCACCTCAAGTCCATGGTGGCTACTAACACAGCCACGCACCGCCTCGACTCTTATAATTAATTGAGTTTTTATATTTATTTTTTTTTATTTTTATATTTATTTTTATTTTTTTTTTTATTTTACATTAATAAGGATAAAGGAATAAGGTTTTTTTATTTATTTATTCAAACAAATTCCAGAAGAGCTCCTTTGCTGCCGGGGGGACCGCTCCTCTTGACCAAACTCATCCTCGACCCCACACCCACGTTGTACTGGCCGATGACATGGTCTCCCAAGACGGCCAAGTATCTACGAGGCATGTAGATCCTCAGCGGGTCGTCACCAGTTAGCCCCTCCAAAGTGGCCATTATCGCCTCGCCATAAGGAGTATCCACCCGCTCAAATGACCGGATGGGGTAAATTATGTTGTCCCGTAGATCGGCTATGCGGGTATAACCCCCCGCCTTGCAGCTGTTGAGGGCTGACTTGAGGTCTCCTGTTTGGTCCATGCTGCTCGTTGAGTGTCTTGATGTGGAATGGTTGTGGCTCACCACCGAGTCGTATTATATAGGCTCACTGCGTCAACAAGTTGTTTACGTCATTGTGTGTGTTTTCCGGGTCGTTGTGGTGTTTACTTCTTGCGCTTTGGGATGACGCAATTGCCTCCAGCCTTACGTTTTCCCTCGCAAACTGTTGCGCAATCGCGGGTCTTACGCCAGGCGGGTAGTGGAGTCACGATCCTACTAACTCCGTTAATTTTAGGCACTCCGGTATCGCTATTAATCCACATATTTTCTAGTCTCGTTAACAGGTCCGTGAGGCATATGCAAATTTTATCGTCTCTATCCTCGTCCAAGTATAGGCCGCAACTATGCGTAGGGCGTCCGCCTTTGAATACCGACATCTTCAATAAAACGTTTCCTAAGTTGGTAGGGTTCTTTACTGTATATTGACATTCAGCATCGCTCCAACTGCATGATGGAGAATCGGTAGGTGTATTCCTGTCCACTGTCCATCCAACAACGGGCTTCTTGCTCCTCTTCTTAGTTATGGTAGGCGGTCTAGCATTCTCATCCATGGCATCAAGCTCCTCCATCAGAGAGCGGATGGTTCGATCCACCTCGGTTGCACTGTTGCTGCTGCTCATGGCGTCTCGGGCAAAACTGAGGCCGCGGTAGCGGACCTCAGGTTTATATACCGGCAGCGCGCGCAACCGGGCATGTCCCCGCCGAGCGGTGGCGGCCAAAGAGGGCGCGTCACGACAGCAAGCCGCTGAGCAATTCAAGGGTGCAACCTTGAGCGTCAGCAAACCGCTGAGTAATTCCTTCCTGGGCAACTCCTTCAGGACCGTCCCCCGACACGCGCCGCCAACCGCTCCCGGTCGGCGGGGGCTTTTTAAGCCGCATGTAGACCAACGGGGGGGGGGGACCTTACATCCTCGCATCCTCACTGCGCCTTTGCTGGTTTTGAATCTACCAATGGGGGGGGGGCCTTACATCCTCGCATCCTCACTGCGCCTTTGCTGGTTTTGAATCTACCAATGGGGGGGGGGACCTTACATCCTCGCATCCTCACTGCGCCTTTGCTGGTTTTGAATCTACCAATGGGGGGGGGGCCATATAGTTTTTCATAAAGGAATATCGTTTATTTTTATAGTTTTTTTTTTTATAAAGGAAATTTTGTTTATTTATATTTATTCTTTATTTACAACTTTTTTATTATAATCTTTACCTAACCCCCGTTTACAATAACCTTTGCAAAGACCTGGTCGGATTCTAAAAGAAGTAAATTAATCACGCGTTGACAAGCAACATGCGGTTTATTGATGCCATCCAAAGCAGCTTGAACTTGTAGGCGTTTTTGTTCAGGCAACCGCTTCTTAATCCACATCCTGATGGACAATTCGGCAAAGTGACCCGTTGTGTAATACTTCACCGTCTGTAGGAATATCTCCGCATCGATTGACTCAATGTCTTCAATTGTAGATCTAACTGTAAATGGTTTTGTATGAAAATATTCACCTTCCAGTGACACATCAATTCCAACATTAAACATTTTGTTAGGTCTAGTCAGTGTAGGAGCTTGTGAGCAAATGATTCTAACATAAATAACTGGAGAACTCTCACTAATGAGATAACCTCAGGCAGTCACGTAGTCCTTACCAAAACATGTAATACTAGAAAATGATGGGGAAGGGAGTATTTTATTTATGTTTTTTTTTTTTTTTTTTTTCCTTTTATTTTTTATTTTTATTTTTTCTTTATTGAAAGAAGAAAAAGAATTTAGAGTGACTAGAGCCCTCCCAAACTGTTTTTATGGTCATTGACTTTAAAATCACCAAAGTAGATAGGTAATCATTGTTTTGTGGCCAATCCGCTTCCCAAGCACTCTTACCACAGCAAAAACAAGTGTGCTGCAAATTATTAGAGTCTGAAAAGCGATACACTTTAACAATTCTTGCAGGATACAGAACTCTATTACAATAATGCTCAGTGTACTGGCAGTAGCGGCATTGATAGACTCTCTTGCCATTGTTTCTATTATACAAGTCTAACACTTGAGGATCCGTTTCGGGGTTGTTAAGCACTAACACATGTTCCCGAACATACCCCTTGAGGCAAGATGCAACGTATCGCTGTATAGGCACTGGCAATTGTGCAATCCCCTGACACAGAATGTATTTATTCTTTCTTATTACAATACACGATTGCTGAGCTAGTGACAGTGGGTTGTATGCTTCCATGACTAACTCAAGATTCAGACTGGTCAAGCACTTAGCTTGAGGAGTCTAGTAAGTAAACAAGTTATATAATGAGGGGTTTTCCTCCGTGAACATCAAGTCCACTAATGTGTAAACAAATTATTTAATGAAGGATTTTTCCTCCGTGAACAACAAGTCCACTAATGAGTAAACAGATTGAGTTTCTCTAAGTTTCAGTTTAAGTCAGAGAGTCAAACTATTGCCATCAATATGAACACTGATAATGTATGGGAGAGCAGTATTCCTGATGAGGACCTCATCAAGATCGTTGAGGGAATTGAAGAAAAGTATGCTAATAGCGTATGGGAAGGTAATATCCCTGATAAAGAACTCCTCGCTACCGTTGAGGTGATAGAAGAGGAATATGCTCTCCAACTGCGAAGGGAATATGAAACAATGTGGGAACGGATAACTACGTGTTGGTGCTCCCAACCTACATGTGATGAAGAATGGGAACAATATAATGCAGACTGGGAGAGTCTTCGTGCTCTTGAGATTGCAATGGAGGAGTTTCAAGCGAAAGAGAGGGCTGAGACTTCTTCACAAAAGTAATTTTAAGTTTTTAATTTATAATAAAGATGAAGAAAATAAAATTATAATTCATTCAAAAATAATATAATAACATAAATAATGGAATGAGCGGGGAGGGGGGGGGCTTGGTTGGTTAGGTTAGGATAGAGGAATCATGGGGGGGGGGCTTGGTTGGTTAGGTTAGGATAGAGGAATCATGAGGGGGGGGGGCTTGGTTGGTTAGGTTAGGATAGAGGAATCATGGGGGGGGGTCGGCACAGGGCTGATCCTCTCAATCCTCAACTAAACTTTGTCACTTTGTTTTTGTTTGTTGTGTAATTATTTTCTTTATTTATTTTGGATAAGGAAAAAGGAAATAGGTTTTTTTTTTTATTTAATCTGAATCCGAGGAGTTTATATATACAACGTGGGGCCTCGGTTCCCCACTTGGTCCCGCCTCTGGCTCGGGCTCTGGCTCGGGCCTCGGTTCTCCACTCGGCCCCGCCTCTGGTTCGGGCTGCTGCTGCGGCTGCTGCTGCTGCTGCGGCTGCTGTGGTCTGCGCTGGAGCTGGGGTCTTGGGCGAGGCCGGTACTGTTGGAGGATCAACCCCCGGCGAATCTCGCGGTGGACCCTGTTGGCCTCCGCCTCCTCCCGCCGCCGCTGTTGCTCGGCGAACTCTGGGGTCCACCATCCCTGCGGTACGGCTGACGGCTTGACGATAGCTGTAAATAACGAACCAACATTAATATTCTTTTTTTTATGAGATTTATTGATATTATAATAATGAGATTTATTGATATTATAACAATGAGAAACTGAGGATTGCTACTCACCAACTGGTTTTCCCTCCTGTGTCCTGGGCGTAGGTATCTGGGTGGGCGTCTGGGTGGCTGCGTCACAACGCCTCGGGCCAGAAGCAGCCAGGGCGCACGTCTGGGTGGAGGCGCACCTCGTGGCAGCTGGAGCATCAGGAGCAGCTGGAGCAGCTGGAGCAGCGGCCGGGGCATCAGCGGGGGCAGCTGGAGCAGCGGCCGGGGCATCAGCGGGGGCAGCTGGAGCAGCTGCCGGGGCATATCGGTGGGTGGCAAGGTGCCGGGCCACCTTGTCTTTTCTGCCGAATTGCTTTCCGCAAATTCGGCAAGGGTACAGTGGCGAATCCACATGCGTCAGCATGTGCCGGCGCAAATGGTCGCTACGCGAGTAACGCTTGTCGCAATACATACAAGTGTACTCCATCGCGGCTGCAGTAAGAATGATTAAGACCTGGAGAAACCGGCGGGTGAAAGCGGAGGCGCGCGCGGTAAACATCACGTAGGCGATAAACAAGGAAAGCAAACGGCATGTATTGGAAAAAATACGGGGGGGGGGGTCGGGTCGGGTCGGGTCGGGGGGGGGGGTCGGGTCGGGTCGGGGGGGGGGGTCCAAATGTGTTTACTAGGGAAGTTCCCCAACAATAACAAGTCCGATTTATCTCCTACACAAACAGGCTCTCGCTCAGTCGTTAAGCATGGCTGCTCCGTGGGAGGATGATATGACAGACTATGACTACGAGTTTGCACTTGAAAATGCAAATTTCGTAGATGAGTTGGAGCAAGAGGCTCTATTAGAAGAAACGTTTGCGCAGCAAATACGGGATCTGGAGCGCCTGGAGCCGGTGTCGAGCGGACTTCAGCGGCCTCCTCCATCGCCTCAGCCTGGGCCTAGCGGGCTGCAGCGGCCTCCTCCTCCTCCATCGCCTCAGCCCACACCGTCTCCATCACCGCCTCCATCGCCTCAGTCCGACTCGTCTGAGGACCCTCCACCACCACCGAGGACTGCGAGACAAGTGTACCTGGAGCGACAGGCGCTTCAGGACGACGTTGACCGACTGTGGGTGGTTGAGCCGCAGCACGAAACACATTGGCGATGGTACATGGCCGACATGGCCAGGCTGCGTGAACTAGATGAGGAATTGGACCGCTTGGAGGAACAAGAGGAGGTGGCCGATAACGAGGAATAGTTATAAGTTTTTTGTTGATAAATAAATGCTTCCTTTGTCCAAAAAAAAAAAAAAAAACAAACAAAAAAAAAAAACAAAAAAAAAAAAAAAACAAAAAAAAAAAATAAAATGCAATAAACAAAATAATAAAACCGGGATGATGGGGTCGGGGCGGGGGGTTGGGTCGGGTCGGGTCGGGGGGGGGGGGGTCGGGTTGGGTCAGGTCGGGTCGGGGGGGGGGGGGGTCGGCACAGGGCTGGTCCTCTCAATCATCAGCTTGCTAAACTTGTCACTTTGTTTTTGTTGTTTGTTTGTTTTTTTTTTGTTTTTTTTTTGTTTTTTTTTTGTTTTTTTGTCTTTATAATTTTATTTCATTAATACAATACAATAAATGTGATGCTTAAATCTAAGATGATACATGAATGTTTATACAAAATATGAAGAATGACAACTTATAAATAAATGGTACTTAAACTAACCTTAGACGAAACTTAAATTAAAAGAGGGGGATCACCCTCTTGTGGAGGAGGGCGACCTCTCCGTTGTTTATCAGGTTGAGGAGGCGCTGCTGTATCTCCTCAAGATGGCCCGGCTGGTTCGCCACATACCTCCGGGGGAGAAAGTGGTGACGGCCATCCGGGCAGAGTATACCCCACCGCAGTATTATAAGGCGGGTATCCACCTCGCCTCTGATAGTGTTCATTTGATTAAGAACACTATCTTCATCCCAGAGTGAGTATGACGAGGTTGTGGATGTCATTTCTGCTTGTGGAATGAGCGTTAACGTGCGGAGGAGCAGTAAACATCCCGTAATGGGGGAAAAAACCGGTGACAAACAAGGAAAGTAAACAACACGGGGGGGGGGTCCGGATCGGGTTGGGTCGGGTTGGGGGGGGGGTGACGTGACGGGGGGGGGTGACGTGACGGGGGGGGGATGACGTCACGGGGGGGGGGCTCCTCGGCTCCTCAGTTTGCTAAAGTGGTCCAGAACCGGCCATAGCACCCTACTTGCAATGCATCGTCTACTCTCATCTAACTCACGACCTCGTTTTGGTTGAACAACTTTACCTCAGTTGATTAACGAAGAACGTGAGATGTGTCTGTGGCCACATTAGAGTCGCTGCTGGCGATTGGTTCAGTTTCATCTCCCCAGCCGAATACATCCACGGTTTGTCTGATTGGCCGGGACGTGGGGAAACTGCGGATCATCGGCTGATGTCATTTACTGCCTCTCAAGACACGAAACTCACCCCTCAGCCCTACTGCAATGCATCGTCTACTCTCATCTAACTCACGACCTCGTTTTGGTTGAACAACTTTACCTCAGTTGATTAACGAAGAACGTGAGATGTGTCTGTGGCCACATTAGAGTCGCTGCTGGCGATTGGTTCAGTTTCATCTCCCCAGCAGAATACATCCACGGTTTGTCTGATTGGCCGGGACGTGGGGAAACTGCGGATCATCGGCTGATGTCATTTACTGCCTCTCAAGACACGAAACTCACCCTTCAGCCCTACTGCAATGCATCGTCTACTCTCATCTAACTCACGACCTCGTTTTGGTTGAACAACTTTACCTCAGTTGATTAACGAAGAACGTGAGAAGTGTCTGTGGCCACATTAGAGTCGCTGCTGGCGATTGGTTCAGTTTCATCTCCCCAGCCGAATACATCCACGGTTTGTCTGATTGGCCGGGACGTGGGGAAACTGCGGATCATCGGCTGATGTCATTTACTGCCTCTCAAGACACGTAACTCACCCCTCAGCCCTACTGCAATGCATCGTCTACTCTCATCTAACTCACGACCTCGTTTTGGTTGAACAACTTTACCTCAGTTGATTAACGAAGAACGTGAGATGTGTCTGTGGCCACATTAGAGTCGCTGCTGGCGATTGGTTCAGTTTCATCTCCCCAGCCGAATACATCCACGGTTTGTCTGATTGGCCGGGACGTGGGGAAACTGCGGATCATCGGCTGATGTCATTTACTGCCTCTCAAGACACGTAACTCACCCCTCAGCCCTTCTGCAATGCATCGTCTACACTCATCTAACTCACGACCTCGTTTTGGTTGAACAACTTTACCTCAGTTGATTAACGAAGAACGTGAGATGTGTCTGTGGCCACATTAGAGTCGCTGCTGGCGATTGGTTCAGTTTCATCTCCCCAGCCGAATACAACCACGGTTTGTCTGATTGGCCGGGACGTGGGGAAACTGCGGATCATCGGCTGATGTCATTTACTGCCTCTCAAGACACGAAACTCACCCCTCAGCCCTACTGCAATGCATCGTCTACTCTCATCTAACTCACGACCTCGTTTTAGTTTAACAACTTTACCTCAGTTGATTAACGAAGAACGTGAGATGTGTCTGTGGCCACATTAGAGTCGCTGCTGGCGATTGGTTCAGTTTCATCTCCCCAGCCGAATACATCCACGGTTTGTCTGATTGGCCGGGACGTGGGGAAACTGCGGATCATCGGCTGATGTCATTTACTGCCTCTCAAGACACGTAACTCACCCCTCAGCCCTACTGCAATGCATCGTCTACTCTCATCTAACTCACGACCTCGTTTTAGTTGAACAACTTTACCTCAGTTGATTAACGAAGAACGTGAGATGTGTCTGTGGCCACATTAGAGTCGCTGCTGGCGATTGGTTCAGTTTCATCTCCCCAGCCGAATACATCCACGGTTTGTCTGATTGGCCGGGACGTGGGGAAACTGCGGATCATCGGCTGATGTCATTTACTGCCTCTCAAGACACGTAACTCACCCCTCAGCCCTACTGCAATGCATCGTCTACTCTCATCTAACTCACGACCTCGTTTTGGTTGAACAACTTTACCTCAGTTGATTAACGAAGAACGTGAGATGTGTCTGTGGCCACATTAGAGTCGCTGCTGGCGATTGGTTCAGTTTCATCTCCCCAGCCGAATACATCCACGGTTTGTCTGATTGGCCGGGACGTGGGGAAACTGCGGATCATCAGCTGATGTCATTTACTGCCTCTCAAGACACGTAACTCACCCCTCAGCCCTTCTGCAATGCATCGTCTACTCTCATCTAACTCACGACCTCGTTTTGGTTGAACAACTTTACCTCAGTTGATTAACGAAGAACGTGAGATGTGTCTGTGGCCACATTAGAGTCGCTGCTGGCGATTGGTTCAGTTTCATCTCCCCAGCCGAATACATCCACGGTTTGTCTGATTGGCCGGGACGTGGGGAAACTGCGGATCATCGGCTGATGTCATTTACTGCCTCTCAAGACACGAAACTCACCCCTCAGCCCTACTGCAATGCATCGTCTACTCTCATCTAACTCACGACCTCGTTTTGGTTGAACAACTTTACCTCAGTTGATTAACGAAGAACGTGAGATGTGTCTGTGGCCACATTAGAGTCGCTGCTGGCGATTGGTTCAGTTTCATTTCCCCAGCCGAATACATCCACGGTTTGTCTGATTGGCCGGGACGTGGGGAAACTGCGGATCATCGGCTGATGTAATTTACTGCCTCTCAAGACACGAAACTCACCCCTCAGCCCTACTGCAATGCATCGTCTACTCTCATCTAACTCACGACCTCGTTTTGGTTGAACAACTTTACCTCAGTTGATTAACGAAGAACGTGAGATGTGTCTGTGGCCACATTAGAGTCGCTGCTGGCGATTGGTTCAGTTTCATCTCCCCAGCCGAATACATCCACAGTTTGTCTGATTGGCCGGGACGTGGGGAAACTGCGGATCATCGGCTGATGTCATTTACTGCCTCTCAAGACACGAAACTCACCCTTCAGCCCTACTGCAATGCATCGTCTACTCTCATCTAACTCACGACCTCGTTTTAGTTGAACAACTTTACCTCAGTTGATTAACGAAGAACGTGAGATGTGTCTGTGGCCACATTAGAGTCGCTGCTGGCGATTGGTTCAGTTTCATCTCCCCAGCCGAATACATCCACGGTTTGTCTGATTGGCCGGGACGTGGGGAAACTGCGGATCATTGGCTGATGTCATTTACTGCCTCTCAAGACACGTAACTCACCCCTCAGCCCTTCTGCAATGCATCGTCTACTCTCATCTAACTCACGACCTCGTTTTGGTTGAACAACTTTACCTCAGTTGATTAACGAAGAACGTGAGATGTGTCTGTGGCCACATTAGAGTCGCTGCTGGCGATTGGTTCAGTTTCATCTCCCCAGCCGAATACAACCACGGTTTCTCTGATTGGCCGGGACGTGGGGAAACTGCGGATCATCGGCTGATGTCATTTACTGCCTCTCAAGACACGAAACTCACCCCTCAGCCCTACTGCAATGCATCGTCTACTCTCATCTAACTCACGACCTCGTTTTAGTTGAACAACTTTACCTCAGTTGATTAACGAAGAACGTGAGATGTGTCTGTGGCCACATTAGAGTCGCTGCTGGCGATTGGTTCAGTTTCATCTCACCAGCCGAATACATCCACGGTTTGTCTGATTGGCCGGGACGTGGGGAAACTGCGGATCATCGGCTGATGTCATTTACTGCCTCTCAAGACACGTAACTCACCCCTCAGCCCTACTGCAATGCATCGTCTACTCTCATCTAACTCACGACCTCGTTTTGGTTGAACAACTTTACCTCAGTTGATTAACGAAGAACGTGAGATGTGTCTGTGGCCACATTAGAGTCGCTGCTGGGGATTGGTTCAGTTTCATCTCCCCAGCCGAATACATCCACGGTTTGTCTGATTGGCCGGGACGTGGGGAAACTGCGGATCATCGGCTGATGTCATTTACTGCCTCTCAAGACACGAAACTCACCCCTCAGCCCTACTGCAATGCATCGTCTACTCTCATATAACTCACGACCTCGTTTTAGTTGAACAACTTTACCTCAGTTGATTAACGAAGAACGTGAGAGGTGTCTGTGGCCACATTAGAGTCGCTGCTGGCGATTGGTTCAGTTTCATCTCCCCAGCCGAATACATCCACGGTTTGTCTGATTGGCCGGGACGTGGGGAAACTGCGGATCATCGGCTGATGTCATTTACTGCCTCTCAAGACACGTAACTCACCCCTCAGCCCTACTGCAATGCATCGTCTACTCTCATCTAACTCACGACCTCGTTTTTGTTGAACAACTTTACCTCAGTTGATTAACGAAGAACGTGAGATGTGTCTGTGGCCACATTAGAGTCGCTGCTGGCGATTGGTTCAGTTTCATCTCCCCAGCCGAATACATCCACGGTTTGTCTGATTGGCCGGGACGTGGGGAAACTGCGGATCATCGGCTGATGTCATTTACTGCCTCTCAAGACACGTAACTCACCCCTCAGCCCTACTGCAATGCATCGTCTACTCTCATCTAACTCACGACCTCGTTTTGGTTGAACAACTTTACCTCAGTTGATTAACGAAGAACGTGAGATGTGTCTGTGGCCACATTAGAGTCGCTGCTGGCGATTGGTTCAGTTTCATCTCCCCAGCCGAATACATCCACGGTTTGTCTGATTGGCCGGGACGTGGGGAAACTGCGGATCATCGGCTGATGTCATTTACTGCCTCTCAAGACACGTAACTCACCCCTCAGCCCTACTGCAATGCATCGTCTACTCTCATCTAACTCACGACCTCGTTTTAGTTGAACAACTTTACCTCAGTTGATTAACGAAGAACGTGAGATGTGTCTGTGGCCACATTAGAGTCGCTGCTGGCGATTGGTTCAGTTTCATCTCCCCAGCCGAATACATCCACGGTTTGTCTGATTGGCCGGGACGTGGGGAAACTGCGGATCATCGGCTGATGTCATTTACTGCCTCTCAAGACACGTAACTCACCCCTCAGCCCTACTGCAATGCATCGTCTACTCTCATCTAACTCACGACCTCGTTTTGGTTGAACAACTTTACCTCAGTTGATTAACGAAGAACGTGAGATGTGTCTGTGGCCACATTAGAGTCGCTGCTGGCGATTGGTTCAGTTTCATCTCCCCAGCCGAATACATCCACGGTTTGTCTGATTGGCCGGGACGTGGGGAAACTGCGGATCATCAGCTGATGTCATTTACTGCCTCTCAAGACACGTAACTCACCCCTCAGCCCTTCTGCAATGCATCGTCTACTCTCATCTAACTCACGACCTCGTTTTGGTTGAACAACTTTACCTCAGTTGATTAACGAAGAACGTGAGATGTGTCTGTGGCCACATTAGAGTCGCTGCTGGCGATTGGTTCAGTTTCATCTCCCCAGCCGAATACATCCACGGTTTGTCTGATTGGCCGGGACGTGGGGAAACTGCGGATCATCAGCTGGTGTCATTTACTGCCTCTCAAGACACGTAACTCACCCCTCAGCCCTTCTGCAATGCATCGTCTACTCTCATCTAACTCACGACCTCGTTTTGGTTGAACAACTTTACCTCAGTTGATTAACGAAGAACGTGAGATGTGTCTGTGGCCACATTAGAGTCGCTGCTGGCGATTGGTTCAGTTTCATCTCCCCAGCCGAATACATCCACGGTTTGTCTGATTGGCCGGGACGTGGGGAAACTGCGGATCATCGGCTGATGTCATTTACTGCCTCTCAAGACACGAAACTCACCCCTCAGCCCTACTGCAATGCATCGTCTACTCTCATCTAACTCACGACCTCGTTTTGGTTGAACAACTTTACCTCAGTTGATTAACGAAGAACGTGAGATGTGTCTGTGGCCACATTAGAGTCGCTGCTGGCGATTGGTTCAGTTTCATCTCCCCAGCCGAATACATCCACGGTTTGTCTGATTGGCCGGGACGTGGGGAAACTGCGGATCATCGGCTGATGTCATTTACTGCCTCTCAAGACACGAAACTCACCCTTCAGCCCTACTGCAATGCATCGTCTACTCTCATCTAACTCACGACCTCGTTTTAGTTGAACAACTTTACCTCAGTTGATTAACGAAGAACGTGAGATGTGTCTGTGGCCACATTAGAGTCGCTGCTGGCGATTGGTTCAGTTTCATCTCCCTAGCCGAATACATCCACGGTTTGTCTGATTGGCCGGGACGTGGGGAAACTGCGGATCATCGGCTGATGTCATTTACTGCCTCTCAAGACACGTAACTCACCCCTCAGCCCTACTGCAATGCATCGTCTACTCTCATCTAACTCACGACCTCGTTTTGGTTGAACAACTTTACCTCAGTTGATTAACGAAGAACGTGAGATGTGTCTGTGGCCACATTAGTGTCGCTGCTGGCGATTGGTTCAGTTTCATCTCCCCAGCCGAATACATCCACGGTTTGTCTGATTGGCCGGGACGTGGGGAAACTGCGGATCATTGGCTGATGTCATTTACTGCCTCTCAAGACACGTAACTCACCCCTCAGCCCTTCTGCAATGCATCGTCTACTCTCATCTAACTCACGACCTCGTTTTGGTTGAACAACTTTACCTCAGTTGATTAACGAATAACGTGAGATGTGTCTGTGGCCACATTAGAGTCGCTGCTGGCGATTGGTTCAGTTTCATCTCCCCAGCCGAATACAACCACGGTTTGTCTGATTGGCCGGGACGTGGGGAAACTGCGGATCATCGGCTGATGTCATTTACTGCCTTTCAAGACACGAAACTCACCCCTCAGCCCTACTGCAATGCATCGTCTACTCTCATCTAACTCACGACCTCGTTTTAGTTGAACAACTTTACCTCAGTTGATTAACGAAGAACGTGAGATGTGTCTGTGGCCACATTAGAGTCGCTGCTGGCGATTGGTTCAGTTTCATCTCCCCAGCCGAATACATCCACGGTTTGTCTGATTGGCCGGGACGTGGGGAAACTGCGGATCATCGGCTGATGTCATTTACTGCCTCTCAAGACACGTAACTCACCCCTCAGCCCTACTGCATTGCATCGTCTACTCTCATCTAACTCACGACCTCGTTTTGGTTGAACAACTTTACCTCAGTTGATTAACGAAGAACGTGAGATGTGTCTGTGGCCACATTAGAGTCGCTGCTGGGGATTGGTTCAGTTTCATCTCCCCAGCCGAATACATCCACGGTTTGTCTGATTGGCCGGGACGTGGGGAAACTGCGGATCATCGGCTGATGTCATTTACTGCCTCTCAAGACACGAAACTCACCCCTCAGCCCTACTGCAATGCATCGTCTACTCTCATATAACTCACGACCTCGTTTTAGTCGAACAACTTTACCTCAGTTGATTAACGAAGAACGTGAGAGGTGTCTGTGGCCACATTAGAGTCGCTGCTGGCGATTGGTTCAGTTTCATCTCCCCAGCCGAATACATCCACGGTTTGTCTGATTGGCCGGGACGTGGGGAAACTGCGGATCATCGGCTGATGTCATTTACTGCCTCTCAAGACACGTAACTCCCCCCTCAGCCCTACTGCAATGCATCGTCTACTCTCATCTAACTCACGACCTCGTTTTGGTTGAACAACTTTACCTCAGTTGATTAACGAAGAACGTGAGATGTGTCTGTGGCCACATTAGAGTCGCTGCTGGCGATTGGTTCAGTTTCATCTCCCCAGCCGAATACATCCACGGTTTGTCTGATTGGTCGGGGCGTGGGGAAACTGCGGATCATCGGCTGATGTCATTTACTGCCTCTCAAGACACGTAACTCACCCCTCAGCCCTACTGCAATGCATCGTCTACTCTCATCTAACTCACGATCTCGTTTTGGTTGAACAACTTTACCTCAGTTGATTAACGAAGAACGTGAGATGTGTCTGTGGCCACATTAGAGTCGCTGCTGGCGATTGGTTCAGTTTCATCTCCCCAGCCGAATACATCCACGGTTTGTCTGATTGGCCGGGACGTGGGGAAACTGCGGATCATCGGCTGATGTCATTTACTGCCTCTCAAGACACGTAACTCACCCCTCAGCCCTTCTGAAATGCATCGTCTACTCTCATCTAACTCACGACCTCGTTTTGGTTGAACAACTTTACCTCAGTTGATTAACGAAGAACGTGAGATGTGTCTGTGGCCACATTAGAGTCGCTGCTGGCGATTGGTTCAGTTTCATCTCCCCAGCCGAATACATCCACGGTTTGTCTGATTGGCCGGGACGTGGGGAAACTGCGGATCATCGGCTGATGTCATTTACTGCCTCTCAAGACACAAAACTCACCCCTCAGCCCTACTGCAATGCATCGTCTACTCTCATCTAACTCACGACCTCGTTTTGGTTGAACAACTTTACCTCAGTTGATTAACGAAGAACGTGAGATGTGTCTGTGGCCACATTAGAGTCGCTGCTGGCGATTGGTTCAGTTTCATCTCCCCAGCCGAATACATCAACGGTTTGTCTGATTGGCCGGGACGTGGGGAAACTTCGTATCATCGGCTGATGTCATTTACTGCCTCTCAAGACACGAAACTCACCCCTCAGCCCTACTGCAATGCATCTTCTTCTCTCATCTAACTCACGACCTCGTTTTGGTTGAACAACTTTACCTCAGTTGATTAACGAAGAACGTGAGATGTGTCTGTGGCCACATTAGAGTCGCTGCTGGCGATTGGTTCAGTTTCATCTCCCCAGCCGAATACATCCACGGTTTATCTGATTGGCCGGGACGTGGGGAAACTGCGGATCATCGGCTGATGTCATTTACTGCCTCTCAAGACACTTAACTCACCCCTCAGCCCTTCTGCAATGCATCGTCTACTCTCATCTAACTCACGACCTCGTTTTGGTTGAACAACTTTACCTCAGTTTATTAACGAAGAACGTGAGATGTGTCTGTGGCCACATTAGAGTCGCTGCTGGCGATTGGTTCAGTTTCATCTCCCCAGCCGAATACATCCACGGTTTGTCTGATTGGCCGGGTCGTGGGGAAACTGCGGATCATCGGCTGATGTCATTTACTTCCTCTCAAGACACGTAACTCACCCCTCAGCCCTACTGCAATGCATCGTCTACTCTCATCTAACTCACGACCTCGTTTTGGTTGAACAACTTTACCTCAGTTGATTAACGAAGAACGTGAGATGTGTCTGTGGCCACATTAGAGTCGCTGCTGGCGATTGGTTCAGTTTCATCTCCCCAGCCGAATACATCCACGGTTTGTCTGATTGGCCGGGACGTGGGGAAACTGCGGATCATCGGCTGATGTCATTTACTGCCTCTCAAGACACGTAACTCACCCCTCAGTCCTACTGCAATGCATCGTCTACTCTCATCTAACTCACGACCTCGTTTTGGTTGAACAACTTTACCTCAGTTTATTAACGAAGAACGTGAGATGTGTCTATGGCCACATTAGAGTCGCTGCTGGCGATTGGTTTAGTTTCATCTCCCCAGCCGAATACATCCACGGTTTGTCTGATTGGCCGGGACGTAGGGAAACTGCGGATCATCGGCTGATGTCATTTACTGCCTCTCAAGACACTTAATATCGTTTTAGGCTCTTTTAAACTAATTCTGATTCGTCAAGTATGTTGTCACTTATTGAATTCTGTTTATGGCCATATACAATTCGTTAAATACGTAGTTTGTTATAAAAATAGTACATAGTTAAAACCTTTAAGACCTTAATATCCAAAAATATATGAGGTGGCTACGTAGTTTATTAGATATACCTAATATACTTAATACTACTTAATATACTTAACATACTTGCTTAATATGTTACGAACTTATTGCCGCTTTGTCAGTTTTATTGTCATTCAAAATAAATTAGAGTTTAACTGTATAAGATCTATTGTCAATAAATT
This sequence comes from Allygus modestus, assembly GCA_963675035.1. Taxonomy (NCBI): domain Eukaryota; kingdom Metazoa; phylum Arthropoda; class Insecta; order Hemiptera; family Cicadellidae; genus Allygus; species Allygus modestus. Next base: position 96,077,166 of record OY776117.1, read on the forward strand.
TGAAAATAAATATGCTATAATAGGTACACACGATTGAAAAATTTGTATTGGTTGTTTTGTTGTTGTTGTTTCCCTAAAGTCAAAATATCTTGGTCGGCCATAAACACATATTATATATGATAAATACCCCCGTCGCAGCAAACCTGCGTACTCAGTGAATTTCCAATGAATATATATGTCTTAATATTACATTAAGCCTCTTACCAGAATTCATAAGAAATATATTCATAAATAAGCGATATTTAAAATATTCATTATTCTCCATAAGAATAACATTAGGGATGAGTACGCACGTTTGCTGCAAAAAGGAACAAAAAATAATGGATTTTTATACAAATATCAATAGATCTTATCTAAGTCAAGTCACATACCAAGTTTCATCCATATACATTTATAAATAAGCTATATATAACATTTTTATTATTCTCCATAAGAATAACATGGGGACCGAGTACCTAGGTTTGCTGCTTCGGGAACCATAGGGGAAAAATTGTTTTTTTGTTCAAACATCAACAAACCACAACCAGATGAAGCGATATTCCAAGTTTCGTCAGTATATGTTCATAAATAACCGTGATATAAAATTTGTCTATTTCTCCATAAGAATAACATTGGACAACGTACTGTGTTTAGCACTTGTAATATCTCAGTAACCAATTGACGTAGAGCAATGATCAAAATACCAAATTGTTTGTTTTTTTAAGCTGAATTTAATGGTATAAATTAAAATTTGATTTAAATCAAAATTACATGTGAAAACCCCAAAAAACCTGTTTTTGGGGTACAAAACCCCCCAAAAACCCCCCTTCGGATGGTGCGATTTGTCTGGTTTTCGAACTCGTTCAAATAAATGGTACTTTACATATTTGTACCAAATTTTATCAAGATCGGACTTTTTTTACGAGAGTTATCGTGCTTACGGACACATATATATATATATATATATATATATATATATATATATATATATATATATATATATATAAATACCCCCGTAGCAGCAAACCTGCATACTCAGCGAATTTCCAGTGCATATTAATTTATCTTAATACCACATAAAGCCACATACCATGTTTCATCAATATACATTCATAAATAAACGATTTATGACATTTTAATTATTCTCCATAAGAATAACATGGCGGCTGAGTATGCAGGTTTGCTGAAATAAGGAACACTAAAAATGGGCTTTTATACAAATATCATTATAACTCAACTAGGTAAAGCCACATACCAAGTTCTATTAATTTATGTTCATAATTAAAGGAGATAACACGTTAATTATTCTCCATAAGAATAACATGGGGCTGAGTATGCAGGTTTGCTGCTACGGGAACTATCGGGCAAAAAATGGATTTTTGTGCAAATATCAATAGACCACAACCAAATAAAGCCATATACCAAATTTTGCCAGTTTACGTTCATAAATAAGCGAGATATACAATTTTTCTTTTTCTCCATAAGAATAACATTAGACAACGTACTGTGTTTAGCACTTTCAATATCTCGGTAACCAATTGACGTAGAGCAATGATCAAAATACCCAATTGTTTGTTTTTTTAAGCTGAATTTAATGGTATAAATTAAAATTTGATTTAAATTAAAATTACATGTGAAAACCCCAAAAAACACATTTTTGGGGTACAAAACCCCCCAAAAACCCCCCTTCGGATGGTGCGATTCATCTGGTTTTCGAACTCGTTCAAATAAATGGTACTTTCCACATTTGTACCAAATTTCATTAAGATCGGACCTTTTTTACGAGAGTTATCGTGCTTACGGACACATATATATATATATAATATATATATATATATATATATATATATATATATATATATATATATATACATATATAAAAATTTGAACGAATGGTGTTTTTGGCATCTGGGGACCTCAAAATGAAAAGTTATCATGGTCTCGGGCTTAAGTCTTACCATGAGACCTACGGTAATAGCTTCTTCCCTATAGGGGAAATTCGCTAAAATTTGAACGAATGGTGTTTTTGGTATCTGGGGACCTCAAAACAAAAAGTTATCATGGTCTCGGGCTTAAGTCTTACCATGAGACCTACGGTAATAGCTTCTTCCCTATGGGGGAAATTCGCTAAAATAAGCGTGATATAACAGGAACACGAGAAGTGACGTATATCCTAGTGGCGCGAATGGAGTTGACATTTTAGTCCCACCGGGACTCCTCCCTGTCTCTTGTTCAGTGATTCAGTTTACAGCTTCTCACACATTTGGTAAGTCACATCTTATATGCAAGCACACTTAATAGTTTTGTCATTAATCGTCAACACTTAACATCATTACAAATAAAGGAACCATCCTAATATAAAAATCGGATTTACAAGCTCCTAACGACACACTATGACGTCACATCCCACGTTTTTGGGCCATCACATTTCCGTCGCCACACATTTCTGTGGATACAATTACCACAGAAATATGTGTTATCATAAATTTTATCTATCTAAAATTTTCTTCCCAATAATCTTCCTTATTAATTTTATTTTATATTTTTAATAATATTTAGGTTACGCAATTAAAGTAATTTGCGAATTCTTCATAACTGACTTGTTACGATCTATTCAAGTGCACAAAATGGTTGATTAAACAAGCCAAATGACACTTGATATTTTGAGGGGATTCAGTAGCCTTAAGATTTGTTACTGTAGGATTGTTTTTATAATAATAAAGTATTGTTTAGTTGGTAATGTTAAAATATAACTTTATATAATGTCATTAACGTTCCTGCAGTTAACGTTACATTAACGTTACTTTTTCAGTTTGAAATATCGGTTATTTTTATGATTTTGTATATTAAACAACCACCCTGCCCAATTAAAAGCAGTTCATTATAATTACAGTTAAAAGGTTTATATTAGTCAAACAAAAGATGTTTCCTTGATTAATTCCACTGTACTGCTGGAGCTCAGTAGGTGCAAATATGTTTCCTTGATTAATTCCACTGTACTGCTGGAGCTCAGTAGGTGCAAAGATGTTTCCTCGATTAATTCCACTGTACTGCTGGAGCTCAGTATGCGCAAAGATGTTTCTTTGATTAATTTCACTGTCCTGCTGGAACTCAGTATGCGCAAAGATGTTTCCTTGATTAATTCCACTGTACTGCTGGAGCTCAGTGTGCGCAAAGATGTTTCCTTGATTAATTCCACTGTACTGCTGGAGCTCAGTAGGTGCAAAGATGTTTCCTTGATTAATTCCACTGTACTGCTGGAGCTCAGTATGTGCAAAGATGTTTCCTTGATTAATTCCACTGTCCTGCTGGAGCTCAGTATGCACAAAGATGTTTCCTTGATTAATTCTACTGTACTTCTAGAGCTCAGTAGATGCAAACATGTTTCCTCGATTAATTTCACTGTTCTGTTGGAGCTCAGTATGCACAAAAATGTTTCCTTGATTAATTTCACTGTTCTGTTGGAGCTCAGTATGCACAAAAATGTTTCGTTGATTAATTTCACTGTACTGTTGGAGCTCAGTATGCACAAAGATGTTTCCTTGATTAATTTCACTGTACTTTTGGAGCTCAGTATGCACAAAGATGTTTCCTCGATTAATTTCACTCTTCTGTTGGAGCTCAGTATACACAAAAATGTTTCCTTGATTAATTTCACTGTACTGTTGGAGCTCAGTATGCACAAAGATGTTTCCTTGATTAATTTCACTGTTCTGCTGGAGCTCAGTATGCACAAAAATGTTTACTTGATTAATTTCACTGTTCTGCTGGATCTCAGTATGCACAAAGATGTTTCCTTGATTAATTACACTGTACTGCTGGAGCTCAGTATGCGCAAAGATGTTTCCTTGATTAATTTCACTGTCCTGCTGGATCTCAGTATGCGCAAAGATGTTTCCTTGATTAATTTCACTGTACTGCTGGAGCTCAGTATGCTCAAAGATGTTTCCTTGATTAATTCCACTGTACTGATGGAGCTCAGTATGCGTAAAGATGTTTTCTTGATTAATTCCACTGTACTTCTGGAGCTCAGTATGCACAAAGATGTTTCCTTGATTAATTTAACTGTCCTGCTGGAGCTCAGTATGCGCAAAGATGTTTCCTTGATTAATTCTACTGTCCTGCTGGAGCTCAGTATGCGCAAAGATGTTTCCTTGATTAATTCCACTGTCCTGCTGGAGCTCAGTATGCACAAAGATGTTTCCTTGATTAATTATACTGTACTGCTGGAGCTCAGTAGGCGCAAACGTTTTACCTCAGGGGTAACGAGGATAAAAGGGTAAACTATTTCATATTGGCATTAGGTCGTTAAGAGAAGTTACTAGTCAGTGAACTATTTTGATTAATTAACAACGTAATGAAATGTATATTCAAATTAGGAATCTTCTGACATGCGTAAATTTGTAAAACAGTTGTATTTGTAACTGAAATTCGTCTGCACACAACATACGTTATTCATTTATTATTTTATTTATGAATAGTATAATACTTTTTATTTAATCATAAGGCTGAATTAAAAGCACCAACATATAAATAAATAATAAAAATAATTCTAAACTGTCAGTTCTTTCTTTGAAAAATATCTATGCATGGGGCGTAGGTAGGGTTTACACAGGTGAAATGAAAGCAGAAACGGTGATTGGTTCGTTTCATTTCTATGGCCCAGCTTACGGCCGGTTTATTTGATTAGTGTGCACGTGTAAGGGATTCAAGATCGCCATTCGGTTACACTCACAACTTATCATCATTGAGTAGTTGATTAATACTACTCAACTACGGCAGTTAGATTAACTTTTGTAACTATTACATAAGATTAAGTTTTGTATACCATGATTTTCCATTAAGTTTAGTCAGTTTAAAGATACAGAATTTTCTAATTCAGTAAAGAAAACTGCTCTGTAACTAAACAGCTACCTATTGTCGGAATGTGGTTTATATATTTAAAGTTTATTTTGCTCTATGTGCACCTACTGTCAGACTATGACGGATTTTCTGACGAATTGCTAACTAAGTTACCATTATTACAGTACCGTTAGGTTTTCATATGGGTTCTTATTATTTACTCTGAATTACACTACTATAAATAGAAGTAACATTACTACAACAGTGGTAACAATGTTTGTTTTATTTTTGCCTTTTCAACGATTTTGGATTATCAAAGAAGCAGGTACTTGAACCACTACGAGTATAAATACAGGGTGGGTGAAAAGCAACCAGGTATAACAAACTGTTATAAATGATGTAATATCACTGACTTAATGTTGAAAATAGTGTCATAATACTGAGCAATTTGCTACACCAGGGAGGAGGTATACAAGTCCAAACGTCCAACAGTGGAGGAATTTGAAAACATAATTCAAGAAGCTATCACTATTATCCCAATTGACTTTCTTCAGATGAGTATATATTTTATAATGGCCGTTTTAGGAAGTTTGTTCACAACGCTGAAGCCTATGTAGGGATTTAACTGATTTCTATGTTTTCTTATGTAGCAAGCACAGGGACTTGTTTTTTTCTTTTAATAAATAACGACCATTATTACAGAATTTACAACAGTTGTTTTATACTAGTTACTTTTTACCCACCTGTGAAATTTATTTATTTTTATTTTTATTATTCTTTTTTCAATTTTTTTTAATTCTTCTGTTCCAACGAAGGGATATAGACATCACAATTCAAGAGATTATATTTGAATCTGGTCTAAATTTGTTATATTTAAAGTTATCATTGAAAGATGTATCATGCAAATCATAATAGAATTGTTTAATGCCAAGTAGAATTTATTATATAATGCCTGGAAACATGACAAATAATTGTCCAACATTTTGTTAAAACAGTTAGGCTCTGTGCATTTATATTTTTTTAAAGTATGTAATATAGTTAAATCACTTACAATGAAAATTTATAACATATGTTTTCACTTTTATTTCAGGGGTCACTTAGAAAGGATGTAGAAAATAAATGCACCTAAAGTTTGGCAAGAGAATTAGAACAATAAATGCATTTTCAAAAAAAGGTGTAGTTATTTTACAAAATGGATTCGTAATGTTCTACTAACTACACAATTAAGGTTATTCATCGATCAAGGATATATGTATTTGTACTGAGTTGTGAAAATATCTATCAAATTAACACCAATTACTGAACTTAACATTAATTATATAACATTTACCAAATAACAAATTATCTGATCGGTATCATTGGTTTATTTATACGTTTTCCTTCCATTCTGAGGTAAAGACATTTAATTAACAGAGCTACATTATATTGAATAATCTAGAAAAATATTCCGGTCTTCCCTAAGTGCTTTATACTAACAGTTTTACTGAATAATAACTATACAGTTAAATTGTTAACATTAGTTTGTTTAATGCAAATACCAATCGCTGAATGACCAATTGGTTATAACAGATTTACATTGAATTATAGGGACCATAAATAAGAATGTGATATTATATGAGGGAGGAGTTAGTGCAATCAATCGAGCAAAATATGAAACTAACTGCGATGGAATAAAATAATATAAATTATATGTGTAATTAGCTTATGTAAAACATACTATTTATAATGAATAAATTGTATACATGTTTCATGAGCAACATTTATTTGATTTAAGAATTTATTTTAAGAAAAAAATTGTTAATAAAATGTACAATTTAATTCAAAATGTATATATGAGTCATGCAATCTTTCTGGGAAACCATAGTTGTAAACCAACCATATAATTTAATATAGCTTACCTATGTAATTGTAATTGTGAATGCTTTAGCAACGGACCGAGATTTCCCGATTCACTACCAAGGAATTTGCAAGTCAATGAAACACTTAATGCGATTTGGGACCAAAACAGAATAAGATTAAAAGTAAGTTTATCCAATTTTTAAGCATCATAATTCTATTCTCGCTGAAATAAATTGTGGTAGTTAGAATTTCTTTTGGTAGATATTCGTTTATTTTATAATAATGTATGAGGTGTACACTCTAATATATTATTAAAATCGATATTCTATAATAACCTCTGAAACTATTACGATATAGATTATAAATTATAACAGCATTTTCCTGCATACATTTGTATGTTTCATGTACCTATAGTGTAAAATAAAATAAGAATAATGTCCATTAAACATAGTGACCAGAAGTAGTAAACACTACGATGAAGAACACTACGTATTATTATGTAATAAATTCGTTTTTATTTGTATTCAAAGAAGAATATGTCGGAAATTTTCAGTTTAAAGGTTTCAATGGACCTGATGAGTAGAACGGAGAAGATGAACCGATGGTATGTAATTACAAATCAAATTTCCTTGAAATTTGTAATTTGTTCCTTATTGCTGTGTTCAATCTATGTAATGAAATTATGCAGAACCGGTTTCTAAATACAAAAACAAGTCGGAAATGTGAAGTAACTTGTTTTTTTATTGTGGCTTAGTTTAGCCGTAATCCGCCATTTTGTATTATTTTGAATATGATTAATAATTCAAAAATCCTTAGAGATACTTGTACGAAACTTGGAATAAACTTTAAGTTTCATGCTATAAAAATTGTCCAAAAAAGTTTTGCCAAACTTATCAAATTTAAAAATGGCAGCCGTTTAAAGATTTAAAAGTCGAATTCCACGAAAACTAGCAGCTAAAACAAAATCTTACATATCATCAACATCACATCCCATTTTCGACTTGTTTTTGTATGTAGAATCCGGTTCTGCATAGCACGCTACGCGTTTTTGTGACACCCTGTTATGTTGAAACAAATGTGGTAATACCTTTGCATAAAACGTAATGCTAAAGATCAAAATCTTAGGCATGAGATCAAATCGTTCTCAGATGTAGGTGTCCACTCCAGAAATATTTGTGATAGCTTTTTACGGTGGAGATGTAATTATCAACCCTTATATAACCTTATATAACCTTATATAACAAGTAAAAATATCGATATTCACTGTTCACTACGGCAGATTAAATACCAATAGTTTGGATCAAATTTGTGTACTAAACATTTTAAAATAATTGTTGTATAAATTGTACAAGGCTTATATTAAATTTATTTGGCTACTATTTACTCAAACTTCATATATTTTTGATTCACCCTTACGAAGAAAAATAATTGTATAATGTTAATGGATCACAACTGATTGTATAAAGTAAACTATAAAAGTGGTTGAAAAATTTGATTTCAGACAATTGAATGGCGTGCGCCCTGTGGATTGGATTTCCACGTAAGCCCCTTTCAACCATAAAATGTTTAGGATCAAAAAGGCTCAGCCGAGTCTCAATCTCGATCATCATTTTTGTCACTCTTTGTTCTCCCCTCTCTTTGTTTCACAGTATTTCACCTCGGGTTAAAATAATCATTAGTTCTCTGCACTGTGACCATGAAATAATTCTCCGAAACACCTGCATATTGAAATGTTATTTCAAGGGTCCTGCTGGTTATTTCGATCAAACTGTGTACCAATATTAGTATACTATTACAGGTAATTACAAATTACAAAATTTTAATCGTGATTTCCATTTCAGAACCTCTTTGTTTCTTTACTCTTGAGGGAATAACATCTATCAATCTGTTAGCAGTAGACTTAAGAAGTTTGACTTACAACAACAAAATTATGTAAAGCTTTGTTCCAGTGAGAATCCATGATAACAAGTTACAATCAGAGGAGTCACGCTTACACATACACGTCAAAATTAACTAATGTGCCATGTTTTTGTGATTTAATTTTAAATTCATGTGACAAATATGACTAAGATGCTGTCTGAAAATGTGGCAGTTGCCATGAAACATGTAGTCTAGCGCAACACAACAGGATATTGTAATATAAAACGTTTATATCATCACTGATTTAAACGACTATACCAACAGTAAGAAAATATTTGCTACTGAATGCTGCATTTCAAATTATTTTAAGAGGTGGCATGTTTTACTTATTATGACAACACTTATTTTGGGAATCGAAACTAAAAAATCAAATCACATCTGATAATATTGATGATAATATTGATTGGCATTTGTAGTTAGAGCATAGTTTTGTTTTTAGCTCCCAATATATATTTGCTTTTATAAATAAGTAAATATATTGTATGAATATTTAAGCAGTCTTTAATCCGAAAATAACTAAAACTTACTATCGAGTAAAATACTTCTATACCAGTTTCCATTGTTTTTAGCGAATTTCCCCTATAGGGAAGAAGCTATTACCGTAGGTGGCATGGTAAGACCGAGACCATGATAACTTTTTGTTTTAAGGTCTCCAGATGCCAAAAACACTATTCGTCCAAATTTATATATATGTATAGAAATATATATATATATATGTGTGTGTGTGTGTCCGTTACCGCGATAACTTTTGAAAGAAGCGCCCGATTTTTATGAAATTTGGCACAAATGTGGAGAGTAACATTTATGACTTTAAGTTCGAAAACCAGATCGATCGGTTTATGGGAAGGGGGTTTTATGGGGTTTAAAATTGTCCAAAAATCAGTTTTTTGAACTTTTTCCCCTAAAATTTTAAAATCACTAGATTTTGGTTATGGCCATTTTGTAGAGCTTAAAAACAATTTAGTATTTTGAATTATTAAGCTAGGTTTAGTGGTTGTGGAGAAAAGTCAAAAAATATGTCCATAAAATATCCCATGTTAATCTTATGGGAATACGGTTTTTAGATTTTCCTCAGATAATTTCACTAAAAACTCCACATTTCTTTCTACCAATCAGTTTAGCTCTACAAAACAATCATTTTGGCGTTTTAATTGTTGTTTTACGTCCAACCGTTGCAGTGATATTCAAAGTGCTAAACACAGTACGTTGTCCAATGTTATCCTTATGGAGAATAAATAAAATGTTATATTTTGATTATTTATGTATGTATATTGATGAAACTTGGTTTGTGGCTTGAACTAGTAGTGGTATATTGATAATAGCACAAACAATTTTTTGTTGATTTTTCCTGTTAGCAGCAAAGCTGCATACTCGGCCCCCATGTTATTCATATGGAGAATAATTAAAGTTTTATATCTCCCTTAGTTATGCACCTAAATTAATAAAACTTGGTATGTAGCTTCACCTGGTTGAGTTTTATTGATAATTGCAAAAAAAACACATATCATATCTTCCTTGTTGCAGCAAACCTGCGTACTCATTTATGTATTCTTATGGAGAATAAATAAAATGCTATATATCACTTATTAATGAATGTATTTTTGTGAAACTTGGTAAGTGGCTCTAGGTAGTAGTGATACCCACATATTTGCATTGGAAATTCGCTGAGTACGCAGGTTTGCTGCAACGGGGGTATTTTATATGTAATAAACCAGTGATTAAGACATGTTCATTGTTCATTTTGCTGTCATGGGACTTCTGTTTATTTTGGTAGTCACTTAATACTTTTATTATTTATAAAATTGTAATCACTTAGTAAATGTATGGATATGAGTAATGTTCAACAGAAAATCCTAATCAAAACAAAAAAATAATACATACAAACGTGAATAGTTTAACATTTAAATAATTCAATATATCATAGAGAATAAACATTGTAGGAATGATTTATAACTCATAATTATAGTCATGACTTGTTTAGCGTAATGTAAGCTTCTACATTACACAGACGTTAAGCATGTCGCAGTATGAATACATGCTGTCACCAGTAAAGATGCTCCGATACGCTTGATGGCTCACTAACATGTATTTAATGTCTTTCTTATCGCCTGTATAAGATCCCGTTACTTGTGCAAACTTAAGAAATTAGAATGATTCGTTATTAATATTAATATTATTATAAATTATTAAGTAACTGATGGGTTTCGAGATAGTATTTCTAATTTTTCATATACTTTTAGGGCTTTGTTAAAACTAGTAATGAATTATTTATCAAAAGTAAGTGTACAACATTTCTAATACAATGCACACACGTTTATGATAGGCAACAAATAAACACTATACAATATCACGTTAACGTATTTTAAAATTTTAAACAACAGTGTAAATTTTATGAGTACATGTCCTATAAAATGTTGGAACATATAACGACTAAGGTTGTAGACGATCTATTCGTATCCGTAACGACATGTATGATAAAGACAAAACAATCAATCGTAAATTGGAAATAGTTTGATTTGATAACCCAATGTATGGCTTGGATAAGACATACGATTATACTAAAGGTCTAGACCCATGTTATGCATCTATTATTTCCTAATTTAAACCCTTCGAACTTTCCCACATAACGCAACGTAACATAACGGGGGCCTCACCATCTACCTCGACATAGGCTTGGTTATTCATTTATCATAATGAAGGTGTTTTATACATTTTACGATATAGTAATGAAAGGAAACAATGTTATCGAAGTGATCCTAAACCAAATCTATGAAGCATCGCTCCGCTGCGCCATGTTGTGACAAAAGGAGGCGGAGTTACCTATTCAATTAAATAACAAACAACATTATATAAAAATTACGAACACTGGTGAACTAAAATATACAAGTGTTAAGAAGATTTATAATATCAGAGAGTTTTTTGAGTACATTATTTGTGATTGACTTTTCAACTTTTAAGAAATTTAAATTTAAATGTTAAATTTCCAATTAGTTACAGTCAGGGTTGTCGGATAAAATTGGTTATATCCTTCAGATAAATGCTTTTTAAGTTTGTTGTGTAAACCCTCATCTCTGTACGAAGAGGAAGGAAAATTACTCCCCATTTAGTGGTGTTATATTTCAGTTTCATTGTCTCTCTTTATCTTCATTTACTTTGTTCAACTCACAATCTGCGCTTTATTCTCCCCTGAATGTATTTCTTCAGTTTTTAAAAGTGATACAAATTCCCAAACTATGTTAACCATTAGGTAAGTTAAACTGGAGTATAATTGGTTAAGATACTTATCATTTTACAATTATGCATTGAGAGCATATGTCGAGAAATCAAGCCCCCACAAACATCTCCGTAAGAATAAATGACAAATGTGGGTATTAAAACACGCGTATTATTCTGTGGTGAGCCCACCTAACCCTCTCAGTTAACGAACATATGATTACGTATTTATCTGACAAAATAAAACTTTCTTCACAAGACAACATTGTTTCTTTTATAGCCAAAGGGTCGAAGTTCTAAGAAGATATTGTAGTTGAGATATGCAATGAAGTGTTTGGGTCTGGATACCTATCACAACAAAAGGAAATGACTGGATGGTACAGCTTCACATGCTATCCAAAGTTTTTTTCTGTATTTCAACGCCAACGGCATTTTTGTTTATAGAGTACACAAACAATTTTAGGGAAAGCGGTCCAAACCCCTCAAATTTTCAAATTCTTTCTAAATATTTATTATTTTGGACCACGTTTACACCAAATCAGAGTATGTGGTGAGTCATCTCTTCCCCTGAGTAGGCCTAGAATTTCTTAAAACTGGGTTTACAACAGTAATAAGATTTTTCCACTAAATATTCTTTAAGCTTGAGTTTGGATTCAGTTTTACTTCTTATACTCTTTTAAGTCTTCAGGTAATCAATGAAAAAACTGTCGTATATATTCCGGTTTTGCTTCTGTGAGATCTTATCTGAGATCTATGTGATTCTCAATAGATTCTCAATCTATGAGAAATCACGCATCTGATTGTATTTCTCGTGATGTAGTTGTGTGACGGTCATTGAAAAAGGTTTAGGCTTTTAACATATTCGACGGGTGTGAAAACATATAATCATGGCACCGTTATGGGGTTGGTGCCGGCTGTTTAGCTATTGATCTAATGGTCATTTTTTGTACGTCTCTTTGGTATAACTAAGGATGGTAAGTAAGAGTGTAGGTTTAACTAGACAGTGTTCCATTTTCCCCTACAAGAATCAGTCATATAATGCAATTTAGAATATAGAAAATAACAATGACATTCCATAGTTTGATATAATACTTATATCAGGTGTGCATTTAAATAATATGAATTAAGAGAAAACACATTCAACATAAATTAAATTAAATATATCTTCCATAAAAATAAAGTGGAACTAGAAGCATGATATATCACAGATATGTTCTATCACGCACATTAGATGTAATTCACATTTTTCCCTTTGTTCTAATGATGAATACATCCATTCCCATTTTACATTCAATATCAGTATGAGAGTTAGTAGGGACAACGCAGACGCAGTCTCCGCTACCAAAAACTACGTGCCCGAGATGCCCACATTTGCAGCAGTCAGCCCGACCGTAGTTCAATTGAAGGGACTGATCCTGGGGGAACCGCCTTCTCGATCACGGTAACCCCTACGCCAACTAATTGTGAATTGAAAACCGTCGTCGACGGTAGCCTACCTCACGCAATCAGAACAAAATGTTGAGAGCATTTTTACGGCCTATATAGATAGATCTATATATATAGAAAGTATATATATATATATATAGATCTATCTATATAGGCCGTAAAAATGCTCTATATATATATATATTATATAAAATATACATATATGTGTTTGCACTCTAGCAATCGTAATTTTTGTCCGATTTACTTCAAATTTGGTATGGACTTTCCTTTCTGTAATCAATTGGACAAGTTCGTTGGGCAAAACAATCGGAAAACTCTAAACCTCTTTTTTGGGGGATTAATCTTTCAAATTTTAAGTTTTTGGGCCCAAAAAGGGTCAGAGAAGCCCCAGATATAAAATCAATGGATGTAAAAAGATGGGAATTAGAGAGGCGAAAGTTTTAAGCCCTCTCTCCTCATTCTAGCATAAACAATTACCGAGTTATTAAAGAAAATGTCTATCGACTAAACACAGTACGTTGTCTTATGGGGGTTTTACACTAGAAAAGTCTGTTATTCCTTTGTTAGAGTACTTTTATCGTCCCCAGCAACCTCACGTCTACTTTCAAGCCTGTCTGGACCTTCTCCTAACCTTATAATGCGCAAAATTGTATTCCCAGCTTTGCAAGTAAATGAAACCAGGAGTATCAGAACAGTCAAAAAAACAATATGTTCAGATTTCAATAAAAATTGGACAAATGTATGCTTTTATACTTATTTTGAGTTTTAAAAGTTATTATGTAGAAATTCACTTCCCTCACGTCAGCGTGCTGCGTGCGAACCCGTTTATCATTTGCGTTGTCACTGTTTGAGTATTGTTGTCAACTTTTAGATGTATTTACATTTTTCCCTTCACTTCAAGATAACCCATTGCGTGGTTCCTCAATGACACATTTTTTTTGTCGAAGTTAGGTGTCAATTTTGTGACAAAAAAGATCATTTGTCGATACAATGCAATTTTTCTGCAAATATTATTTCAGACTTAAGCGGTCAGTTTAGAAATGTTCGTTTAGATAAATGTACATACAAGCAACATTTAATATTTTTGGTATAGTTAATTACAGACAAGTGTAATAATCATTGTTTATAGATATACATTTTATTGTATTAGTGTATTCTATTCAAAACATAGTACAGTATTTTTGTCGCAGGTCTGTTATAGTGAACCATGTCAAGTACAAATAGATCTGTTTCTGTATCCTTTTTTTTAACAATTTTATTCTGGTTCCATGTATACTTTATATTATTCACAGAAATTATAACAAAGAGACAAAATAAAGGAAGTTTTAACACATTTTACAATGATTAAGCGTCGTATTAGGGTAAAATAATAATGAAAAACACACAAATAGTAATTAAACTATACAATTCACACAAAAAAAGGATATACTAAACGGAACAAAAACTAGTAAAAACAAGTATATGCGAGAGAAAACTTGGACCGACTTGCTAAAAAAAATCCTCAGCTGTTCTATACTCTTATATGAGCAATATTTGCTTGATTGGTTGGTTGGTTGCTTGGTTGCTCAATTAACTCGAAAACGGCTCCGAGGATTTCCTTCAAATTTTGTAAATAACTAAGTTCTGGTATACAAATATGTTCTAGACAGGTCTCATCCGCAGTAAAAATCAAATAATGTTTAAAAAGAAATTTAAAAGTTAAAAAAATTAACATTTGGCCTATGGAGTTTCAAATCAAAACAAAAGAATTGTAACAGCTGTTCATAATCAACCAGGGAACTGTCAAAATAATACTCATGGTGTTTATGATTATTAATATGTGGTTTCCTGAGAGCTGAGATTAAAAAAGATTTAAGTGAAGATTACATAGATAGAGTAGTAAAATAAATCAAAGGGACGTTGAGCTATAAATAATAACTGGAGTGACCTTAAAAATGTAGAAAAGAGGCAAATGAGTTATACAAATCTGATTATCAGCAGGGGGAAGTGGTGAAATATTACTCCAAGTCATATAAACAAACTGACTGGCCTTCCCCCGAGCAAAGCTCAGCCCCCAGGTACTTACTTTTAATTACATAAACCCAACATGTTTTTGTTATCTTGAGGTTCCCTGTATAGGAGTTGTTATCGAGGAGGGTGTAAAGGTTACGCCATGAACAAGAATTGGGTTGACACTTGCGTCGAATCGGAGCTTCCCTGCTTCTGTGATTGGGTTTCTGTCATCACTCGTCGTAAACATGACATCTGAAAGAATTTTGAGTTAAGATATCGATTTAGCACCACTTACAGCTAGTATTCAATACACCTGGGTTGTTTGTTACTTTTATCGTATGAACTTTAATTCAATTGATACTCTTTCTACAAATCGGTTTCTTTATGTACCACTCAAAGTAGCCAAAGTAGTGCATTATATGGTGATGAAGAAATGTTGTTGCGTTCTAGAATATAAAAATAAGCCCGATATAATAATTTCTGTAAATTGTTTTCAGAATTCGTCATTAAAGTGTTAAGATACCTGCAACAACTATTTTCAATTTTAATTTGGATTATGGATGTGGTCATTTTAAAACTTCCGATACCGTTGTCGTCCTGTTGGATTATTTCAAAGCCGAAGTCAGAGGGACAGCTTTGGCATAGCATAGATATATCTTTGGATGCTATGTCTATGAATAAGTTTGTTTAACAACTTTGTAAATTACAATATATAATGTCAAACCTTACATTTTTAGACTCGTGGGATGTTCCTGGCTCTTCAGTGGTTAGGTTTTAGACTCGTGGGAATTTCCTAGCTCTTCAATGGTTAGGTTTTAGACTCGTGAGAAGTTCCTTTTTCTTCAATAGTTAGGTTTTAGACTCGTGGGAAGTTCCTGGCTCTTCGGTGGTTAGTTTTTAGACTCGTGGGAAGTTCCTGGCTCTTCAATGGTTGGGTTTTAGACTCGTGGGAAGTTCCTAGCTTTTCAGTGGTTAGGTTTTAGACTCGTGGGAAGTTCCTGCCTCTTCAATGGTTAGGTTTTAGACTCGTGGGAAGTTCCTGGCTCTTCAATGGTTGGGTTTTAGACCCGTGGGAAGTTCCTAGCTCTTCAGTGGTAAGGTATTAGACTCGTGGGAGGTTCCTGGCTCTTCAGTGGTTAGGTTTTAGACTCGTGGGAAGTTCCTGGATCTTCAATGGTTGGGTTTTAGACTCGTGGGAAGTTCCTAGCTCTTCAGTGGTTAGGTTTTAGACTAGTGGGAAGTTCCTAGCTCTTCAATGGTTAGGTTTTAGACTCGTGGTAAGTTCCTGGCTCTTCAATGGTTGGGTTTTAGACTCGTGGGAAGTTCCTAGCTCTTCAGTGGCTAGGTTTTAGACTCGCGGGAAGTTCCTGGCTCTTCAATGGTTAGGTTTTAGACTCATGGGAAGTTCCTGGCTCTTCAGTGGTTGGCTTTCGGTCTCGTGGGGAGCTCCTCGCTCTTCAATGGTTAGGTTTTAGACTCGTGGGAAGTTCCTGGCTCATCAATGGTTGGGTTTTAGACTCGTGGGAAGTTCCTGGCTCTTCAGTGGTTGGCTTTCGGTCTCGTGAAAAGCTTCTGGCTCATAATTTATTGCGTTCAGTCTCCAAGCGTTTAATTAGAAAGCTCTAAATTAGTTTATTACCAATAGTGAGTGTATGTTTGTATGTTTTTTAAGGAATTAAAACATTTTTTTCACATTATTAATTTACATTCAGCAAAACTCTAACCAGTGGGGATAAAATATCATGACAAAATATTACACTTGATAATCTAAATCATAAAGAAATAGTCTATTAGCGTTTATTTAAATATTTTAAGAGTATGATATCCGCCCTAAATTTTTGTCTTTTTCACTACAGTGTAATAAATACCTCATTATATCTGTGTATGGGTATTCTTTGTTTTTATTTTAAATTCATTTCCATGAAGATATATAAATTAATTGAGGCCCTGGTTATACATTTTTTTTAATAAATTCATTTAAGAATTCCTAATATATTTAACTATTGGTTTTTCACATCAATCATATATGTTGTAGAGCATATTCCAACATTACTTGTAGCCAAAAAAAGAAGTTATTACAGTTTTTTTAGTAAATCTTAATTCATTGTATGTTCACAGATATTATGTTATAGTTTTTAAAACATTATTATTCACCTGGCAGCTTATGACCTTTAATCAATAACCTTTATTTGTTCATCTTTAGGTATAAAAGAATGTACATCTTGAATATTATATGTTAATCTTTACTCACAGAAAAAGTCACGATTTACATCAAAAACAATACTATATTGTTATAAAAACCTTCATTATTATTACCACTTTCAACAGTTAAATAATAATTTAAATATAATTTGTTAATAGTAAAGCGGTTTTTGACGTGTTTTGTAACTGTGAACAACGGCTAGTAAAAAACTTATTCAAATACTCAAATAACTTTTTAAATATTATTTACTGAACCACAATCACTTAACAATCACGTCCAACGTTTTCATTGAAATTCAAGAGCCAAGTTCGAGGTTTATGTATGTTGAATCAAATCCGTTTCAGTGATTGATCTCGCTTCCTGCAGAAGCTCAGTGATCGCGAGGTTTATCTGATAGCCACGTGAGACGAATCAAATATTTCACCTGATAAACGCAAACAAACATCTGAATAACAAGTTGTTTTATCCGTAACCATTAAAATATTACAATTAGTCGTCAAACCAACATTAAGTTATTCGAATAAATATACATATAAATTGTAGTAGATAAATATATTTTTTTTGTTATTGCAATATTTATTTGTCTAAACAGTTTTATACATAGGAACATATTCAAATGTGAATGCTGTTATAAGTCGATTAATCGATACGGTAAGTGCATTGTAAGGAGCATCAAGTTCTGCGTGCCAACTGTCCGAAAACACAAACAGGCACCCACAATATTCTGGTTAGGATACAACATTGAACATATTCAAATGTGAATGCTGTTATATGTCGATTATTCAATACGGTAAGTGCATTGTAAGGAGCATAAAGTTCTGCGGTGCCAACTGTCCGGAAACACAAACAGTCACCCACAATATTCTGGTTAGGATACAACATGGAACATATTCAAATGTGAATGCTGTTATATGTCGATTATTCGATACGGTAAGTGGATTGTAAGGAGCATCAAGTTCTGCGTGCCAACTGTCCGAAAACACAAACAGGCACCCACAATATTCTGGTTAGGATACAACATGGAACATATTCAAATGTGAATGCTGTTATAAGTCGATTAATCGATACGGTAAGTGCATTGTAAGGAGCATCAAGTTCTGCGTGCCAACTGTCCGGAAACACAAACAGGCACCCACAATATTCTGGCTAGGATACAACATGGAACATATTCAAATTTGAATGCTGTTATATGTCGATTATTCGATACGGTAAGTGGATTGTAAGGAGCATCAAGTTCTGCGTGCCAACTGTCCGAAAACACAAACAGGCACCCACAATATTCTGGTTAGGATACAACATTGAACATATTCAAATGTGAATGCTGTTATATGTCGATTATTCGATACGGTAAGTGCATTGTAAGGAGCATAAAGTTCTGCGGTGCCAACTGTCCGGAAACACAAACAGTCACCCACAATATTCTGGTTAGGATACAACATGGAACATATTCAAATGTGAATGCTGTTATAAGTCGATTATTCGATACGGTAAGTGCATTGTAAGGAGTATCAAGTTCTGCGTGCCAACTGTCCGGAAACACAAACAGGCTGCGGTGCCAACTGTCCGGAAACACAAACAGGCACCCACAATATTCTGGTTAGGATACAACATGTCAGTATTTTTATATAATCATCTCTTGTGTAAAAATTACAACAGTTTTTTATTGATAGTTTTATATAAAATCGTTAGTACAAAATTATCTGATTTAGTTGCAATATTACACTATTTGATGCTTTAAATAACTGTTAAGTTTTAATTAGTGATTAGTTTAACTACAATATTCTTGTTTTTCATACGTAAAAGTGACATTCAATGTTTTTTGAGTCTCTAAGGTTTATAAGTAAGATTGAGAAAGTAATATATAAAATTAAATTGACTTAACCCATTGGCGTACACTTACGAGCTGGTTCCGTTCCTTACTTGTCATTTTCTAAACCTATGAATTACAATAGTAAATGGGTGTTTTAAATGGATTAATGGCGTATTTTAA
Source organism: Allygus modestus (assembly GCA_963675035.1). NCBI lineage: Eukaryota > Metazoa > Arthropoda > Insecta > Hemiptera > Cicadellidae > Allygus > Allygus modestus. The sequence continues at coordinate 96,096,590 of OY776117.1, forward strand.
TTAAAATATACTTTTATTTCAATTTAAAGAGTCGCATTGGCACACACACAGTAGACATAAGTTAAAAGCAGCAAAACCAGTGTTGACCATGTGTAACTCACAAAGAATTAACCGATCCCCTCAACTTCCAAGCAAGCCTGCCACCGTTTATTTTACTTGGGCCCTCCTACCAATGTTGCCAAAGACCGGTTAACTCATTGAGAGTTGCACAACTGGTCAGTTTTGGTCGTGTGTTATATTATAGATTTATAGTCAGTCCGCGCCCCTAGCGGAGAGTACTGTAGTTGCCCACAGTCATTACTCACAGATTTTGCTACTTGAGTACAGCACCAATCATATGTCATTGTAGGCCATTTCGAATAAAATATAATTACTAATGGGTTAACTTCCTTCTAAAACAAATTATATATTTTATTGGATCTTATTGACAAAGCTACGTTCCTATAATGTTCGTTGTGTTTACAATAGGCTAATGACTAGGCTAATGGATATGAGGGGTATAGTAGCCCCCACCATCACCTAGTTAGAACAATGAATAATAAGGTGACGGTATATTGTAGTCTTTGTACAATAGTCCACATCTCGTTGGTAACAGAAAACTAATTAAGGAAAACTGCGCTCTTGGTAAAGTACGTTTTAACGGAAAGAGTAAGTGAAACCAAAATTAAGTGAAGTTAAGTTTCAGGGTTATTTGATTTAGGTAATTGTCTATTGTTGCCGTCATATAGTACAATTGTGTCGTCCACATATCTTAAATACATGCATATTTTATCTTTGTATTTGTTTTTATCAGAATAAATGTGGCTGTTATCAATAAAATTCAAATATATATCAGCCAATATGCCTGAGAGTGAGGAGCCCATCGCTAGTCCCCCGTTTTGTTTGTAGAACTTGTTATTAAAAGTAAAATAGTTTTTGCGGAGAACCTCATTTAGCAGATATATATTTTATTTTACTGCTTCAGACTACAAGTTTTACTTTTGGGTTAAGTTATTTCGTACAATATCCAACGTTTCATTTAATGGTACATTTGTGTGTATGTTCACTATATTGAATGAGGCAAGAGAATGGTGCATTTTGATCTGTAGACGTTTTGTCGAAGTAGGAAATTTGGTATGCGAATCAGGGGATGCCAGGTATCATTTTTCAGCAAAGATATATCTGATTGAAATCTTTTCCATTTTGATTCAATTTTTTACCCTAATTTCTCTCGCCTATGAAGCTATCAATAATAACCTATTAACTATATCATACATGTAGGCCCTAAATGATCCGTTATTTTTTAAAATATTATTAAAATTATTTGTTTTGGTACTGAAGAGTTAAAATCTTATGTGATTATGATTCTACATACCATGATACCGAAAGCCATGAAAATAGAAACAGCTTTCACAAATAGGATTAGTGAAATAACCAATCATTGCGGGATTAATCTGAATGCAGGCTGAACGAATAAACTCTGCCTATAATCGACACGTTATTTTTAAGCTGCTCAGATTTTAAATTAATCAGCTTCATTTTAAATTCAGTTTTTAATGGATTTCATCTTAAAACTGATGTTAATTTCACAAAGACAGTTTCTACAGCAAGAATACATTGGAATTAGACCACTCGTCATAATTATATTTTCAAACTAATATAACAGATGAAAAAAGAGGATGTTTTACAATACACAAAAGATGTATTATTTTGTCATAAAGCTAACGTCAAAATTCATAGATAAAAAAGTATAACCAAACTGTTTCGGGAAGACATAATGATGTTTCCTGTTGTTTTAACGCTAAAATACTCCGATGCCAAAACAAAACTAAGCTATCAAATACATAAGTTTTCGTCTAAATGATATCTCAGTATGATGTCTCGGACACTGTTACTTGTAACTTCAATCTGCAGACTGACAATAGCCAATCCTGTATGAAAGTTCATATTTTTTATTTTTCAAAACGATCCATGGAAATATTGTAGATTAAAGCTTCCATGTTATTTTTTTTACCTTTTTCTTACTTGTTTCATACACATCCGCACAAGTGATCCCATAAAAATGTTGTTTTGTACATTCTGTAATAACAGGTTATTTATGATGTATGTCTTTATCTAAACACAATTTAGTGTATTTTGTCAGCATAGAAAAGTCGAAACAAATGTCGATATTGGTTTAGATATCAAATCAAATGTGAATAGGTTGGCAATGTCTTATTGTGCTTTCCTGTTACCGTATTAAACCTATAAACTAAAGAAATGTTGCCAAATGTGTTTTAATAATTTTAACGAAGTGGAGAGTATCCTCATGCCCAACTTCAATGCTTGTGCTGCAAACAGAAATGTGACTCGAACTGAAGTGTATTTACGCACGATAACTTAAAAACACCTCCACAGATCTATTTTTAAATTTCGCATACAAATTCTTTAGTACAAAATCTTGGTTAAGATCGTTATTGGAATGATTCTGTTCATTATTAATTATTAAAATTATATTCTGAAAACAAATTGACCTTTCCCCCATAAGAATAACATTCGAAGCCATTTTAGTGGTGTTTGAGTCGTTGAAATTTAGCCAATATATTTTCTTCACCAATAGAGAAACATGAATACCTTCACTTAAGTATTCACTTTTACACTGGATAAAAAGAGGTTTTTGTAGACCAAAGAACACACAAATTAAAAAATAAATGACTGTAAGTTATTTCAATAATGCAAGCACATAACTTATTTTATAAAATTACTATAGAGATGCATTATTTTTAAAAATCTGTATGATACATTACCTTAGTAGACTTACCCTATGTAACGGGGCGACTAAGATAATAGCAAACTAACATTACATTCTCTTATCGGTAAATGTTAATCTTACGATTGCCATGTGAAAAGAGTGCAAAACCTTAATTTGTCCAAGCAATGTTTTGATTAAGGTAATAGAACTGTAAGAATGTAACCAATGAAGACGTTTAAGTTATCACAAACTTAATTTTGAAAATCATTATTAATTTTCAAGTTTGTCTTTTACGTTAAACTACAAATATATAACATTATTTATTCTGTAAACATAAAATACGTTACCAAAAATTGTGGATTTAACGACAACAAAAGCTTTCAACTATTGTAACTAAACTTAGACTTTTCTGCAGGTTACATAAGATGATTTAACTACAGCCTATAACTGGCCTACAGTGAACCATTTTCATTATATTTACTATGCTGGCAATTAAGTGAACAGTTATTGAGACCTTTACAAAGTATGTACCACGAATCGTGTCATCTATGGGTTAACAGTGTTGTGGAACCAGTCGAAGCCTGGTATACTTTGTCAAATTATTTAGAAACATGTGATAAAACCCGTTTATATTCATACTGTACCTACTAATAAAGTAAAATAAATATTAAAATAACATTTAATTTTCTTCGTAATGTCAAAAAGGTGATAGTTATTCAATTTAGCTGGAACTTGAAACAAAGTAAAAAGAAGTTAGCCGAATTGACAGTCCGATGGCTAACTCACTTTCTGACTTTAGATTCTATAGGACGAATTCAGAAAGTAGAGCCAAACTCCCTTAGTCCGCCATTCCGTTGTTATTGTTCGGGGATAACTAGTATATTCAGTAGTACACTGAATCTACATTATAACTAATGCAAGTAGTGATTTTTTCTTCCAATGACAAACTAGCAGATAACCATAGCAGCTTTGCTGGTGATCACGGAACTAGTTTTTAAACATTAGTAGAACATATTTTAAGTATTTTGGTTTTAAAGCATTTAATTAAATCGTCCATAATTCAGTAAAATCCAACCAAGTTTTGCTCATTAGATCCAGTCAATTCTTACTATGCATTATCAATCAAATTAATCTCGTAAATTGTATTTTCCAGCGGGGCAGAGCCCAAAAGGATTTTAGAAGTAGGATATGGACTACAGAATGTATCAATGTAATCCACCAAATGTCTCGCCTCCAAATTTCAGCTCTGTCAGTCTGTTGGTCGGTAAGTGATGGATAACAAGGGATTTTTAAAAGCTAGCGAGATGGACTCATATAGGGTTTTTAAAACGGAATTAGCGTAGTCAAAAAGTCACCCCCAGCCAATCAGGGATTGCAGCGAATGCAAGATGGATATAAAGAGGTTTAGGAAGTAATGTCGGGAATATCATAATACTGTTTTTCAGTTAGACACTCTTTTAATTTATGTTTCAATTGTTTTGGCTGGTCTTATAATTTGTTTAGATTTTCTGATAGTTTTGCAAATAAATTTCAATCCGACATTCTCAAGATTCTGTTCACAAATGTTTAGCCTATGAACCGAAGGATTAGGATGCCTGTTCCTACTATTGTATGAATGAGTGTGTGACGGCATCAACTTAAAATCTACGATGTATGATAAAGTTTTATACATGTTCAAAAATGGAACAGTTAAACTGCCTAAGTCAAGAACATTTTGAAAACAAGAATATGATGGTTTTAATCTTAAAATACTACGTATTGATCTTTTTTGAATAAAACAAATCTTAGTTGATGTTTGGTGTGGTATAGTGGTATGGAGCTTTGAAGGCCAATTGAGATAACAAAATAATACTAGCAGCCCGTCACGGCTTCGCTCACGAAAAGCTCGAAAAGCCAGTCAGTTTGTTCAAAATGCCTAGATTACTTATCTACACGGGTCCTCTCCAAGGCGAGCATATTTACTCGTTTTTCATTTTGCACCTGTGCGCTTTATATTCAATCTTATACTTTAATGGTTCTAGCAATTTATACATAACCAAATCATGTACATGAAATTTAATTAATGTTTACATAGGTTATACTCACTATTCCCAAAATAGCACACATGATACTTTACCAAGTGAGTGTTATTTTTAGAATAGAAAGGTTATTTTTTAACAGCTGTTATGATTCTCTAGTTTTTATTTACAAATCTTAACCCTAACCTAATGTAAGTTTTTTTAAATAATTTTCTTTGAGTAGAGGAGAACCCAGAAAGAGGGGGAGTAATCGGCACTTTTTCCCCATGTTATTCTTATGGGGAGCCGTTTTTGGACCGACACCAGCTCCCGCCTTACACAAATTTCCTTGTTAACCTGTACTAATACCCTTGCCTTAAATACATTTTCCCCATCCTCTATATTTAAAAATTCCAAAATCTAACTTTGGATTTGTCTGCAATTTGGATATCTAATGCATTAATAAATCCTACATTTCCCAAATTAACTATTACAGTCGAATTAATTTTGTATACTGCCAACTATTTACTGTCCGATTTTTGTAATTAAAACACACACCAACTGCAACTATCCACAGCGCTGCCCACTGACACACTAGCCATGACGCCAAGGCCGACTGGGATTCCCCCATGCGTGCAAGCACGCGACCAGCCTTGGCCAGAATTAGCTATGAGGTAATTTCCTGGTTAAATTGAAAATCCAGCCTCTCGGCGTGTATATAAGGAGCTACCGACAGCACACAGCTCTATTGTTCCACATCCCAGGACCCAGGACCTTGGCAGCGACGGCAGACGCCGAGTGGCATTGGACTCTGAGGTGGCACTGGATGAGGTCACCACGCAGCGGCACTGGACTATGGCGTCACGGCTCACCTCTCCGACATCACCAGACCCGGCGTCTCGCACCTAGGACTCCAAGCTGACGATGAGGGAGTGTTAGCGATGGCAGTCAGTTGTAGCTAAAGTGTAGATGATTTCTTCAGCGGAGAACAATCACAACTGACTGTTAATCCATCATTTTTTTATAATCGCTCCGAAAATTGTGAAATAGCTTTCCTAATATTTGTAAATCATATTTTGAATATAACAGCCACATTTCCAAATTAAATTTTAAAATAGATTTCCATATTTAAATATCCATTTGTGAATCATATTTCGAATATAACAACTGCAATTCCAAATTAAATTTTAAAATAGATTTCCATATTTAAATATCCATTTCTAAATCATATTTCAAATGTAACAGCTGCATTTCCAGATTAAAATTTAAAATAGATTTCCATATTTAAATTCTCATTTGTAAATCATACTTCCAATTCACCATTTACTAATTTAATTCTCCATTTCAAAACTGTAATCGTAAAACATAACTATTGAATTGGGAGATACAAAATTACTAGTGATCTAATAGTCACTCCCATCTGCTTTAAGGATATTAATTTAGGGCGCAACAATTATCTTACACTTCAAAGTTAAATGTGTTTTGAAAATTATTTGTACTTTGATCAAACTAAATATTAAAGTAAAATATGTTTTGAATTTTAGACTTTAAATATTAAATTATCTGTTTTATCTAATTGAATATGTAGATTGATAGTTTCAAAATGGTAGTTTTATTTATAAAATGATATTGTGCAGTGTGAAGACGTATCCAGTCCAAACAAACAGTTCAGCTGCACTGCCGCAGGTTTCTGATCACACATCTACAACTTCGTGTTTTAAATTAAACTTTTAAATTGTTAAAGTAAAATATAATTTAAAACCAATGTTAAATGATTTTGTCTAATTTAACATTAAAAATGGTAATTTTTGAACTCTCATATTCGTAAATTAAACTTGTTAAAGTAAAATATAATTTAAAACCATTGTTAAATGATTTGTCTAATCTAACATTAAAAATGGTAATTTTTGAACTCTCATGTTTGTAAAGTAAACTTGTTAAAGTAAAATATAATTTAAAACCATTGTTAAATGATTTGTATAATTTAACATTAAAAATGGTAATTTTTAAACTCTCATATTCGTAAATTAAACTTGTTAAAGTAAAATATAATTTAAAACCGCTGTTAAATAATTTTTGTCTAATTTAACATTAAAAATGGTAATTTTTGTTTATAAAAAACAGAGTAATGTCATCTCAAAATTTATTTACTTCGAACATGTTTTCCTGTGCAATCTGCTCCGTGCCCTGCTCCAAAAGAAGTAATTTAATCAGACACTATCGTAACATCCACAAAGTTATTCCTAAAATTTGTAAAATATGTCATCAAATATTTGACAATAGCAATTTTAAAATGCATATGCTAGAGAACCACAACACTTGTAATGTGAGTAAGAAGGCTATTAACTGTCAAAAGAAACGCCACCACCTACGATGTGATAAGCGACCCTATAATGTGTTTAAGTTTCAGGGTGAGTCCGTGGATATATTAAACACCCTTCAATCATGTCCTTTACCTATCAAATGGATTCTTATTAGGAGAGTGAAATTTATCAGACACACAGTTAGTAAGAATGGTGAATAATTAATTGATAAAGAAACTATCGCTAACTTTCGAAGTTTAACTAATTTATCAATTGAGAAAGCACAATTAAAGACACAAATTGAAAATTCACTTTTAAAAATCGACACATCTTTACACAAATTTCAATCAGAAGGCAGTGGATGGATATATGACCATACTAAATACTGGCAGCTGCATGTTTACAAGTATAATCCCCTAACTCCTAAGTCATACATCCCCACACCACAAAATATAAAATCAAAACATGCTGTTTTAAATATTAAAAATAGTGATAATAAATGTTTTTTGTGGAGTATTTTAGCAAGCTTAAATCCAAGGAATCATGGAGAAAATGCAAATCGAGTATTTTACTACGAACCCCACGTAGGTCAGTTAAATATGACAAATATAAAATATCCCGTAAAAATATCCGACATTGATAAATTTGAAAAACAAAATAATATAAGTGTTAATGTATATGGAATTGAAAGACAATTAATATATCCATTGAGAATAACTAAACTAAATAGTAATACGCACGCAAACCTGCTGCTTTTACAAGAAAGTCGCAAATCACATTACTGTTTAATTCGTGATTTTGATAAGTTAATGTTGCGGTCTACAAAAGATAATCATAAGAAATATTTTTGCAAGTTCTGTGTGCAACATTTTTACACTAAAGATATATTGGAACGTCACATAACATATTGTAAAACCTTTGATGCCCAAAGAGTACAAATGTCTAAAAAAGATACATTACAATTTACGAATTACAAATATCAACTTAAAGCTCCCTTTGTGATTTATGCAGATTTCGAATGCTTTATAAACTCTAGCAAACACACTTCTTCTGGATTTGCTTATGTTGTAGTGAGAGATTCTAAAATTATTTACGAAGAGTTGTACAGCGGTAAAAATGTAATGGATGTGTTTTTCGAAAAGTTATTTAAAACTTATGACTTTATTAAAAGTCAGATGGGAGTATATGTTCTCCTTGTAATGACTCCAGAGCAAGAGACGTTATTCCAAGACTCTACACGCTGCCACATATGCCGCCAGCCGTTACTGTGTGATAAAGTGCGCGACCATTGTCACTTAACAGGCGAGTTCAGAGGGCCCGCCCATAATTCTTGTAATTTAAACTATAAAGTAACTAAGAAAATTCCAGTATTCTTCCACAATCTTAAAAACTATGATGGTCATTTAATAATGCAACACTTAGGAAAATTTAATCGCAAATTGAATTGCATAGCCAAAGATATGGAAAAGTATATTTCATTCTCTGTTGATGATTTAGTATTTTTGGATTCCTACAACTTTCTGTCCCTTCCCTTAAACAAATTAGCTTCCAATTTAAATACATTTAGATTTATAGACAATCCACTACTACAACGTAAGGGCGAATTTCCATACGAATACATGTCAGGGCCAGAAAAGTTTTTAGAGCCTCTACCACCCATAGAGGCATTTTACAGTAGTCTAACTAAAGAATATATATCTCCTGCAAAATATGAACATGCTAAAAACGTATGGAATCATTTTAATATAAAGAATTTAAAAGAATATCACGATTTATACCTTAAAACATATGTGTTGTTATTGGCTGATGTGTTTGAGACATTTAGGGACTTATGTTTAAACGATTGTAAACTCGACCCTGTCCATATGTACTCACTGCCAGGACTAACATGGGAGGCATGTCTTAGAATGACCGGCATAAAATTACAATTATTTCGTGACATTGACATGCATTTGTTTATAGAACATGCCATTATAGGCGGTGTAAGTATGATTTCCACGCGCTATGCTAAAGCCAATAATAAGTACATGGGCGAATATTATGACCCAAATCAAGAAAGCACCTATCTTGTATACTTAGACTGTAACTCGCTATACTCTACAGCAATGTGCGAGTCATCGCCCATCGATGGCTTTAGATGGACAAATGAGAAAGATTATAAATACAATCAAAATGAAAACTTTGGATTTATTTTGGAAGTTGATTTAAAATACGATAAAAGTTTACACGATTTGCATAATGACTACCCGCTCCCACCAGAAAAAACGAATGGAAAATTAATACCAAATTTAAATGACAAAACTAAATATATTTTACATTATAAAGCACTAAAAAAATACGAAGAACTGGGTTTGGTAGTTACAAAATACCACAGAATTTTAAAATTTAGACAGTCGAAATGGCTTGCACCCTATATTAATTTTAATATTGAAAAGCGACAAAAAGCTAAACACGATTTTGAAAAAGACTTTTACAAACTGTTAAATAACAGTCTCTTTGGTCGAACAATTATGAACCAACGTAAGTTTCGTGATATACATCTTGTAGACGAGTCTAAGTTAACAAAGTACGTTACAAAGCCAAGGTTTGACTGTAGCAAAATGTTCGATAACAATTTGCATGCTGTACATTTAAATAAATTAATTGTAAAGTTTGATAAACCAATATATTTAGGAATGACCATTTTGGATATCAGTAAAGTAATAATGTATGATTTCCACTATAATTATACGTCAAAATTTAAGAATAAAAAGTTCCTAATGACAGACACAGACAGTCTTCTTTATTCTGTAGTAACAGAGGACTTTTACAAGGAAATACAATGTGACTTGGACTGTTTCGACACCTCTGCATATAGTAAAGACAATTTCTTATACTCTGATAAAAATAAAAAAGTTACGGGCAAGTTTAAAGACGAATTAAATGGTCAAATTATGTATGAATACTGTGGTTTAAGGCCAAAATTATACTCTTTCATTCCTTTACAATGGTTATACGAAAAAGAAAAGCAAAATGAGCTAGAGGTTAAAAAGGCAAAGGGGGCTGACAATGCTACAGTTAAACATCTCTTAAGACACCAACATTACTTAAACTGTCTTGCAACCGGGGAAGATTACTATGAGAATGTTACAAGAATTAAATCCACAAACCACCATCTTCAAACATTAACGATGAACAAAAAGGTACTCTCTTTTGATGACGACAAAAGGTTTATTCTGGATGGCATTAACACTCTTGCCCTTGGTCATTATAAAATTGGTCAAACATAAATCTATATTTCCCATTATTCTTTGGCCTTTCCTTGTCTATTACAAAAAAGCCATATTTAGACCTGTCCCAGAATTGATGGCAGAGATTTCTAAATTGGTTAAATGAAAAATCATTTCCCACATGATTGTTATACACGTTTTAAATTTAAATCGTCTTGTTTAAATAATATTAGAAAATTAACATTGTCACGTAAATGTTTGTTTACTTTACTGTAAGATTGACACAAGTAAAAACTGTTAATATTTTTGTGTCTGCCCATTGAGAAAAATTGTGTGATATTTGGACTATTTATGTCGTCAAATACATCTATTGAGTGTGATTCTACATCATTTGGTGTGATTTCACAGTTTGAATATGTGTGTAATTTAACTTCATCACACAGACGGAATATTTCAATTATTTTTTTATATTTTTCTTGTTCTAAAGATTTGGATATTATATATAAATTTGTAAACTTTAATCCTTGCTTTTTTACAATTAAGTTATAAATTACAACGGTCTTCCCCGAACCGCTAGGCCCTATTATAAGACAGCGAATATTATTAGGAAATAGACCCAACTTCTTTGGTGTATTTTCTTTATGTGCTATTTTAAATTTGTTCTTTTGTTGAATAAATGACATTTTTTATATAATACAAATGGCAAAGAGAAATTGTAAAAAGGTCCAAGGTAAGGGATTATTCTTAAAGCCATATAGAGGCCGTGGCTTGTTAAATACCCTTATAAACAACCTTCCTTTCCCCCTCCACATCCCGTCATATTCATATTGTGGTCCTGGAACTAAGATACGTGAAAATTTAGCCAGAAATGTACCTCCAAAAAATAAGCTAGACTCTTATTGTAAAGAGCACGACATATTCTACATGAATAATCCTGATACAGCCGCCCGGAACAAGGCAGATATGAGATTAGCGGACCAGGCTTGGACTAGGGTTTCGGCAAAGGACGCCAATCTAGCCGAAAAAGCTGCAGCTTATGCAGTGACAAATTTGATGAAGGCCAAGGCAAAAATGGGAATGGGATTCAAATTTAATAAAATAGATGGACAACTTTCAGCTGTTAGAGGCCGCAAGAGACGTGCCTCACTTTCGAGGAGTGTACCTAAAAAACGAGCTAAGAAAACAGAGACCAAAAGTAAGAGAATGTGGAATTATTAATTTAGACAGTGACAGGGGCACACATTGGACAGCATATCGTAAAAATAAAGATATTGTAATATATTTTGACGCATTCGGAATACAGCCTCCAAAAGAGGTAATTGAATATTTTGTACCATTTAAAATTTACTATACAACTGATCAAATACAAGATTTAAACAGTTCCATTTGTGGAATTTTATGTTTATCATTTCTGAAAAATTTTAGTTTATAAAAATGGATTCATTTACTATAACATTTACGGGTACAGAGCCAGAGTTGAAGTCGGTGTTCTTTCCTCCTACAGAATTAAATGGTGATTATGTAATTGGACTGGTAGATTTTCAAAGTTATAATTCTATATTTAATGTTAAAAAACCTCTAAATACTTTGACATATTACAAAATGCACAAAATTACAACCCCAAAAGGGGAGGTCACAATTGACGAATTAAACCGAGCATTAGATGGTAAAATTGAAGTTATTATACAAAATAAAGTAGCATTAATTAATACAAAAGTCAAACTTATATTTTACAAAGGGCTAGTTCCAAAATTAAATAAACTTAAAGACACAAAATTAACTATAGACGAGGGTGAGGATGTTTATTATTACGATCACAAAGCTCCAAATGTAATTGAAATTGCTGAAGGTACATACGAAGTGTTTGAGCTTGCGAAGGAAATTCAAAAGCAACTCCCAGATTTTGTACTTATAGCCGATAATAAAACTATGAAAGCCACATTACATTCTGGCCATGTGTTTGATTTTACAAAACCATGTTTATGGTCTGAATTATTGGGCTTTAAAGGATTTTCTACTCCAGATATTGCGTTTAAATCCGTAAATAAAATCAACATAAATAATGTAAATGTGATTAGAGTAAAATGTAATATTGCGAATGGGTCTTATTTAAATGGTGACAAATCACACACCATACACAGTTTTTACCCAGAAGCTCCTCCCGGCTACAAAATTATTGAGGTCCCCAGAAATATTATATACTTCCCTGTAAATAAGAGAAGTTTAGATGTTGTTAGCATTACATTTGCAGATCAACACGACAAGCCAATTGACTTTAATAAAGAAGAAACTACAATTACTTGTCATATAAAAAAGATATGAGAATTTACAAGAACGGACTGAGTGTGCAAAATGCCAGGTTTCTGCGATCAATTGGGCTGAAGTTAAAATGTTCTATTAATAAAAATGGAAGATTTTCTAGACGTTACAGGAAAATTCCAATACGACGATAGCGTGGTTAAAATTATAAATCACTCCTATGTTCCACACAACACTTTAGCAATAAATAATTCCGATGAAATTCGAATATGCATAAATAATCAAGATTTACTAACACTCCCATGTAGGAGTTATCTGTATATTAAAGGAGAAATAGAGAATCATGATAAGGGACATTTTATAAATAATGCATTTGCATTCTTATTTGACGAAATTAGATATGAAGTTGCTGGTAAATAAATAGATATTGTAAGAAATCCGGGAATTTCCAGTCTTATGAAAATATTGTGCTCTTACAATAAAACAACTAAATTGTCAAATGTAGCATTTGATTCTGATGAAAATTTAAAGGAGTTCCATAACAGCGGCAAGTTTAGTACTTGTGTCCCCTTAGAGCTGTTAATGGGTGTGTTTGAGGATTTTAATAAGGTTTTAGTAAATGTTAAACAAGAATTGGTGTTGAAAAGATCCAAAAACGACTTAAATTGTATATTAACAACATCTAATGCTCCAACTGGGGTCGATCCTATTCCTAAAATTACACTTAAATCGATTCAGTGGGTGATGCCGCATGTGGTGCCATCTGATGGGGAGAAGCTTCAATTACAAAAGATGTTATTGCAAAATAAAAATTTGCAAATTGCATTTAGAAGTTTGGAGCTACACGAACTCCCATCATACCCCGAAACCAAGAGACATACATGGTCAGTTAAGACGTCTTCGAGTTTGGAGAAGCCCAGGTATATTATATTTGGTTTCCAAACTGGTAGGGACAACAGTGCACGAAAAAGAACTGATGAATTTGATCACTGTAAATTGAAAAATCTCAAAGTGTTTTTAAACTCTGAATATTATCCTTATAGTGATTTAAATCTCGACTTTGAAAATGGAGATGCCTCTAAAGCTTATGAGATGTTTGTGAGGTTTAGGGAGAGTTACTACAACACCGTCCCCGATCCTATGTTTAACAGAGCTGACTTTATAAAAAATATCCTCTAATTGTAATAGATTGTTCTAGGTACAATGAATCAGTAAAAGAGGGGGTTGTAGATATTAAATTAGAAATTGAAACTGCAGAAAATGTCCCTTCAAACACATCTGCATATTGCCTAATAATACACGATAAAGTGTTTGAGTATAATCCTTTGACAAATGAGATAAATAAAATGTAAATAAAATGAAAACAAATATTCAACAAGAATTGGTAGAGTCTGCAAAACAAATAAGAGAAAAATATAGGCCTTAAAACTTGGTAAATTTCTAGAGGCTGAAGAGAGGTTCCAAACATTCCAACCGTTAATAGAGCCTTTGCAAGAATTAAAAAATTCAGCCACAAAAACAGAGAGGCCAGTTCTCCCAATGATTTTAGAAAAGACCCCGTCTAGAATACCAAGAATAACCCAGATAACACCGCACAAATTAGATTTTGGTCTTTTAGCATCAGACTATTTAGGAAATTACCTTAGTAGAAGTAGTATCACAGACACCACATATGGTATTAGGCGAGAAGGAAATAAATTTTTTATTGGGAATCAGGAAGTTCAAATTGCCAATGATGATGTTACAGTTGGAGAAAAAATTTATAAAGGGACAAAGGGATTGTGGGAATTGTTAACTTTAAAAGAACCCGTAAACTATAGTCAGGCTGATTTGCAAAATTATAAAGAGATTTTGGAAGCTACAAATGCACATTTAAAGGGTTATAAAACAGGTGCGGCGATGTCAAGTAATAAACACACTAAATATCTTAATATAATTAAACCCCTGTTTAAGACTGTTGGTGAGGGTTTAAGGCAGGTAACTGGTAATAAAATAGACTATGTTTATTGGAACGATCCTAATGAGCTTGTAGATAGGTTCAGACTGCTTTGGTTAAGCCGATTGGCGGGAAATTCTGGAGTGGATAATGAGATAGATTCTATCATAGAAGAATTGAGGGAAAGTGTAATTGTTTATTAAATAAAAAGATGATAGATAAATTCTATCGCGTATATAACCCGTATAGTAAACCAGAAGCTAGAAGATTTAAAGAAACTACTTTAAATCTAAAAGATGATGGTTGGAATGCTTTAAATTATAAAATTAGTAGTGTTAAAGGTGGGGAGTTTACTGATGATGTATCGACTTTAGGGCAGACGTTAACTAGAAAAGGTGATGCTTTTGTACAAGGTAATACTAAATATAAGTTTTTAGAATGCAAGAGTAATAATTGGAACGCTAATAAACGCAAAATTACTAATGTTAAACGAGGTGAAAGCTCAACCGATGTACCCACATTAGAGCAAACTTTAATAAGAAAAGATAGTGTCTTTGTACAAGACAAAAATAATTATGAATTTTTGGAATCGGAGAATGGTATTTGGAATGCCAAAAAGCGAAAAATAAGTAATTTGTTGGCTGGTAAAGAAAGCGATGATGTTGTAAACGTCTCTCAAGTACAAAAATGGATCTAAACTTTTGGGATTTTAATAATAAAAGGCTAGTTCGTGTTAAACCCGCTGTTGATGAGAACGATTATGTTACAAAACATCAGACTGTGACTTTAGACGGTCTTAAATTTGATGGTAAAAATAAGCAATTAACAAACATTTTACCTGGAACATTGCCAAATGATGTGGCTGTTGTTAATCAAATATTAACAAAAGGTGAGAAAAGCATAATAAAACAGGGGGATAAAAATTATAATGTATTAACATTAGATAGCGATATGTGGGATGCAGAGGACAAATTAATAAAGAATGTACCTGAAGGCAAAGATAGGAGTGATATTTGTTTAATGTCACAGGTTTTGAGGTATGACGATAATATTAAAACTTTTAGACAAGACAATATTAAATTTGATATTTGTTTAAAATCACATGCATTAAGGTTTAACAATAAAACTAATAAATTTATGCAAGACAATAATCAAATCGATTTGATGATGTACAATCCTAAATTGTTGGTTGCAGACCCTACATCTTTAAGCGGATTTAAGACTTTAGATGGAGAGGCATATTTGCCAAAAAACTATGTATATCAAAGAATGAGTGATGGTATGTTAATTGGTAGCAATGGAGGTGTTTTTGAAACGACAGAGACTGGCAGATACGTTAACATTAAAAATAAAGAATAAAAAATGGAAAAAATTGCTTACGAATTGCATAAGCCCGCGAGAAAGAACTTTGTTAGAAGGTCTTTTAAGGTGTTGGGTATAAACGAAACTGTTCAAATAGATTTAATAGATATGCGGAATTATGCTAGAGAGAATTCTGGGAATAAATATATTTCAACTTTAATAGACACATTTTCTAAAAAAGCTTATGCTGCTCCACTAAAGAATAAAACTGGATTAGTAGTCACAGAAGCTATAAAAACTATTCTCCCAAAGGGAGTTAAAAATATTCAATCTGATAACGGAAAAGAATTTTTTAATGAACATTTTACCAAACTAATGAAAATTCTAAATATTAATCACTACCACACTTACTTACAACTAAGGCGGCTATTGTGGAAAGGTTCCAGAGAACTTTAAAGAATTGGTTGTATAGAGAGTTTAGTGCACAAGGGAGTTACAAGTGGTTGGATTTACTTCCAAAGTTAATAAGGATATATAATAATAAAGTACATAGATCCATAGGGATGAAGCCTAACCAAGTAAGTTCTAAGAACTCTAAAGATGTACATGAAAGGTTAGCATCTAAAGTACAAGTTAAAAAGCCAAGATATAAGGTGGGGGATAGTGTAAGGATATCTAAATATAAACATGTATTTAGTAAAGGATATACCCCTAACTGGACGGGAGAGCTTTTAACAATAGCAGAAGTTAAGAAAACAAAGCCTGTGACTTATATTTTGAAAGATGAAAATGGCAATATAATCAAAGGAGGATTTTATACAGAAGAATTGTTAAAGACTAAATATAAAGACATGTATTTGGTAGAGAAGGTAATTAGGAGGAAGGGTGATTTATTATATGTCAAATGGCTTGGGTTCCCAAGTAGCCAGAACTCGTGGATTTCTGCAAAGGATGTATTAAAATGAATTTAGAGCAAATTTTAAAAATATAGGGGGAAAATGTATTTAATGCAAGGGTTAGGTCAAAACGGAAATTAGGGCGGGTGCAAAAATCAGACAGTAAATAGTTGGTAGTATTTTTTTTTTAATTCGACCGTAATAGTTAATTTGGGAAATGTAGGATTTATTAATGCATTAGATATCCAAATTGCAAACAAATCCAAAGTTAGATTTTTGAATTTTTAAATATAGAGGATGGGGAAAATGGATTTAAGGGTGCGCCGTACCTCCCTTCCGCACGCTTAAGTAAGGGGTTTGCATCTCCCTCATTGTAGGCTAAATTGTTAACCAATTGAAAATAATTTGATGTTATTTAATTCAATAAATGTTCATCTAGAGATCATACGATTTAAAAATCGTGATTTTAATTCAAAATAAGTGGTAGGCCATTAGTAATGTTCTCAAATTAAGCGTTTTTCTAAAGATTCCTAACGTATGGTGAAAAATTATTTTGGAGAAAAGGAACCGTATGATCCCTAGATTGGAATCTGAAAAGTGTGAAACTGCAAATAGTTTGGTAGAAATCTGTAAAATAACAGTGCGATCGAGGAGAACAAAATGGTCTTCAAGCGTAAATATGCATGGCCCTGCTTGTTGGCGGCGCCGGCGTGGCGCTAAACAACAATGAATTCAATCTGGGTAGGGCGCACCCTTAAGGCAAGGGTACGAGTACAGGCTAACAAGGAAACTTGTGTAAGGCGGGAGCTGGTGTCGGTCCAAAAACGGCTCCCCATAAGAATAACATGGGGAAAAAGTGCCGATCACGCCCCCTCTTTCTGGGTTCTCCTCTACTTCTTTGGAAAACTATATTTTTCTATGGATGAGGCCTGATTAGAACACATTTCCTACCCATAAATGTGATAGCTCCAACATTTGGAGAGCCCTAAATCCTTTCCGGAACAGGATTAGGAACAGATTTTGTTTGTGATGTATTAACTACCTTCCTAACAATGCATGCTGAATCGGTCCAGTTGAGTGCTTATGTCAGTGATGTTTAATTATAATAATAAAGGCCAACAGAGCAAATGAGTCCCAAAGGACATATAAAACGAAAAGTATAGGCCTGGACGAAAGAATAGGTCTGTTTCTGATTATAGTGCATTGCCTGCTGTCTTTCTACCAAATCCTTTCTCAATCGGTCTAGTAAGTAGAATGTTGGACTTATGACTTAAGATCATTTGAAACAGCCTACAAGTTTCCTCCTCCACACGACAATTGGCAACATATTTTCTTTCAATCAATATAGTATTTTTGTGAAACGCGGAAAATCTGGCTCATTAACAGACATACGGATAAACAAATTGTAGTACAAATTAAAATATATCCGCTACATACATTTCATTGCTCAAAGCGTTGTAGATACACAACTTATTTTATTTATATAGATAAATACATCCCTTACCTGGAACATCTGGTGTTGTTAATAATCTGTCCACAATGTATTAAAATCACTTTACTCGTCTTGCCAAAACAATGGAAAATTCACATTAATTAGTCCAAGCAGACACCATAAATATGGTAATCAGTCAACAAAAAGCATTCTGGCACTGCAGGACACATGTATTTGGTTGCTTCGGTTATGTTCGGGCAATGCTGCCGGTCATCGGCCGGGCGAGACGCTACTTCTTCATAGTTTTCACTAGTTCTAACAGGTGTATGTAATCTTACTTTAAAAGGACTTTAGTTAAAAATACGCGTAGCATACACACTAAACACGTAATGTTTTATTTAGGTTCTACACTGGGCCCTTTATCACATTTCACCAGGCTAGGTCTGAATATGGTTAAAGCCCAGAGGGCTCCCATCTTCTCAAGCTGTCAAGAATACGAGGGCCTAGTCAGTACATATTAGTATTTTATTTGGTGTAGAGAAGACGCACAGTTCCACTTGACCTTACTCTCACCTAGACCGTTGTGTTCAGCGAAAGAAATGATTTATGATTAGAACAATAGTAATACTATGTAAAATTACTTTTTTCATCCTAAATTTTGACTCATAATGTAGCTACCTTGCCCATGTACTTAAGTTTGTATTTTTTAACTGGTGTTGTAAACTCTACTAACATTTTTAAAACACAAAATAACATTTTACTAACCTAATAAAAACTTAATTAGTTTGTTTCTCTTTGTTTATATCCTGCGAAAAGAAGGACACTCTGATTCACATTTGATGTGATTATAGTCAATTGAAGATCTGTTCTTGCGGCAGTGAGTGTAGGTCAACGGGGAGCGCCAACGAGGTGAGCAATACAGAACGCCAAATAAAAATGCGAACAGATGCATTGTGGAACATATGCAATTCCAGTTATTATTGTCTAAATGGCACATGCTTCTCACACTATACTCCTCCTGTTACCAAGTGCAATACATATCCTGAAACAACTCAGACCGGTCTTATAATTATTTAATCCCTGAAGATTATATTATATCGTATTATAGTAACAATACATAAACCTAAATCTTCAACGGAATAAATATTCTCAAATCTGCAACTGAATTAATGTGAGGTTACGTGAAATGTAGCCTTTGAATTTATTATCGCCACTCCTCCACAGAAACAGTAAATACCAGTTTACAGTCCTTTGTGGGAATTCATGACTATTCTTCCGAGCTTTGTTTGGACTTCTTTATTTCAAAAAAGGCTGTGATTTAATCACATAAGATGACTTTTTATTATTTTATCCACTCGTTTTATTTTGATCAGCGTTATGGTAGAATTTAACTTTAATTCGGCATTTGATTTAAGCGATTGTACGATATATTTGTAATAGTTTCAACTTTAATTATTCTAATTTTTTTGGACCGTCTTATATTTTTGATGTATGCTATATTATATTCTAAATAAATTATTTTAGTTTTGTCTGCACATAAATTAGAATTTTAAAACTTTTAGTAATGCAACATGACAAATTGGTTCAAATTTTTTTATTTATTTATTAGTGAATTTCCTTTGGAAAGTGAACTATTAGCATGACCCGCACGGTGAAACTTAAGCCCGGGACCACCATAGAAGTTCCTAACGTGACCCCCTGAACACGTTTTGGGGGGTCGTTCAAAATTTTATATATATATATGTATATATATATGTCTATATATATATATATATATATATAGACATATATATATATATATATGTGTGTGTTTGCACTCTAGTGGTCACATTTTTTGTCCGATTTACTTCAAATTTGGTAGGGACGTTCCTTTCTGTAATCAGTTGGACAAGTTTGTTGGGCAAAACAATCGGAAAACTCTAAACCCCTTTTTTTGGGGATTAATCTTTAAAATTTTGAGTTTTTGGGCCCAAAAAGGGTCAGAAAAGCCCCGTATGTAAATTTAATTCATGTAAAAAGATGGGGATTAGTGAGGCGAAAGTTTTAAGCCCTCTCTCGTCATTCTAGCATAAATATTTACCGAGTTATTAAAGAAAATGTGTTTCGAATAAACACAGTACGTTGTCTTATGGGGGTTTTACACTAGAAAATCCTGTTATTCCTTTATTAGAGTACTTTTATCATCCCCAGAAACCTCACGCCTACTTTCAAGCCTGTCTGGACCTTCTCCTAACATTATAATGCACAAAATTGTATTCCCAGCTTTGCAGGTAAATGAAACCAGGAGCATCAGAACAGCCAAAAAATCACTGTTTTCAGATTTTAATAAAAATTGGAATAAATGTACATTTTTACACTAATTTTGAGTTTTAAAAGTTTTTAAGTGGAAATTCACTTCCCTCACGTCAGCGTGCTGCGTGAGGACTCGTTATTTGTTTTTGTATTTCAACGCCAACAAAACTTTTGGTAATAGAGCATAAACACGTTTTTAGGGAAATCGGTCCAAGCCCCAAACATTTTAATTCTGTTTTGATTTTTTGTTCAATGCATAAAATATTCAAAATTGTTGTTTACACTATTCTATAGACAACTAATATCCTATAAACTAGCAGGTATATTCCTGGTCTATTGGGATTTCACTCCGCATGCCATAAAATCCTCGCTTATGGACATTAAGTATTTATGCTGGTTCAATTGACCACAATCAAACACAGGCCTCCCTTCCCGGTTACTCTACTGTCATTACCATTTCTTATGTTCGTCTTAGTGACACAGATTATTCACTAACCCGATTGAGATGAAATTAAGAAGGAAGATAAATAATATACTATAACCTGTTAAATGCCAAATCTGGTTACGAAAATCTATATATTATTACGCTAAGCAGATTTTTGTTAAGATAACTTTTCCGTTTTTTTGGAACAGATTTTGACATTTGAGGTATCAACATATTTGTCCTGATTCGCAGTTCTGCATAAAGGGTTTTATTTTTTAATACTTTTTACTTATGTCTACTGTGTGTGTGCCAATGCGACTCTCTAAACTGAAATAAAACAATATTTTAATTAAAATATGCCATTAATCCATTTAAAAACACCAATTTTATACTCCAATTCACACGTTAATAAAATTACAAGTAAGGAACGAGACCTGCTCGTATGTCTACGCCAATGGGTTAAAGTATAATTTTACTGGATGTAGTGTTCGCTGGTATTGTTTGTAGATTTGGCAACATCACGCAACAAAAGCTTCCGATAGCTGTCACTCAAGCGCTTGACAGTCAGTCCTATATACACTATATACGAGACCCACAACGTTGGCCACCTCTGTCCGTAAAAACATTTTTCTGCCCCTATCTAAAGAAAAATCATCTTATTAGCTTTATTTAAATAGAACCTCAATAAGCAATCGTGGTAACTAGTTCCCCTCATTGTTAAATAATAATGAACTATTTCTGCATTAGAACTCTTGCCGCTAAACACCATATATTTCCAAAACACTAGGGGAAGTGACCTGCCGTATAAAATTGAGTTCTCCCCGACAATCACTAACGGCGGTTAGCTACACGACAATACCGCGGCAAAGAGGATTCGACCTGCCGTATAAGACTGAGTTCTCCGTGGCAATCACTAACGGCGGTTAGCTACACGACAATACCACAGCCCAGAGGAAGTGACCTGCCGTATAAGATTGAGTTCTCCCCAACAATCACTAATGGCGGTTAGCTACACGACAATACCGCGGTCCAGAGGATGCGACCTGCCGTATAAGACTGAGTTCTCCCCAGCAATCACTAATGGCGGTTAGCTAAACGACAATACCGCGGCGCAGAAGAAGCGACCTGCCGTATAAGACTGAGTTCTCCCCGGCAATCACTAATGGCGGTTAGCTAACCGATAATAACGCGGTCCAGAGGCTGCGACCTGCCGTATAAGACGGAGTTCTCCCCGACAATCACTAATGGCGGTTAGCTACACGAATATACCGGGGTCCAGAGGAAGCGACCTGCCGTATAAGACTGAGTTCTCCCCGACAATCACTAATGGCGGTTAGCTAAACGACAATACCGCGGTCTAGAGGAAGCGACCTGCCGTATAAGACTGAGTTCTCCCCAACAATCACTAACGGCGGTTGGCTACACGACAATACCGCGGTCCAGAGGATGCGACCTGCCGTATAAGACTAAGTTCTCCCCGACAATAACTAATGGCGGTTAGCTACACGACAATACCGCGGTCCAGAGGAAGCAACCAGCCGTATAAGACTGAGTTCTCCCTAGCAATCACTAATGGCAGTTAGCTACACGACAATACCGCGGTCCAGAGGATGCTACCTGCCGTATAAGACTGAGTTCTCCCGGCAATCACTAATGGTGGTTAGCTACACGACAAAACCGCGGCCCAGAGGAAGCGACCTGCCGTATAAGACTGAGTTCTCACGGGCAATCACTAATGGTGGTTAGCTAGACGACAATACCGCGGCTCAGAGGATGCGACCTGCCGTATAAGACTGAGTTCTCCCCGGCAATCACTAATGGTGGTTAGCTACACGACAATACCGCGGCCCAGAGGACCCGACCTGCCGTATAAGACTGAGTTCTCGCAGGCAATCACTAATGGTGGTTAGCTACACGACAATACCGCGGTCCAGAGGAAGTGACCTGCCGTAAAAGATTGAGTTCTCCCCGGCAATCACTAATGGTGGTTAGCTACACGACAATACCGGGGCTCAGAGGATGCGACCTGCCGTATAAGACTGAATTCTCCCCGACAGTCACTAACGGCGGTTAGCTACACGACAATACCGTGGACCAGAGGATGCGACCTTCCGTATAAGACTGAGTTCTCCCCGGCAATCATTAATGGCGGTTAGCTACACAACAATACCGTGGCCCAGAGGAAGCGACCTTCCGTATAAGACTGAGTTCTCCCCGGCAATCATTAATGGTGGTTAGCTACACAACAATACCGTGGCCCAGAGGAAGCGACCTGCCGTAAAAGACTGAGTTCTCCCCGGCAATCAATAATGGTGGTTAGCTACACGACAATACCGCGGCTCAGAGGATGCGACCTGCCGTATAAGACTGAGTTCTCCCCGGCAACCACTAACGGCCGTTAGCTACACGACAATAACGTGGCCCAGATTAAGCGACCTGCCGTATAAGACTGAGTTCTCCCCGGCAATCGCTAATGGCGGTTAGCTACACGACAATACCGCGGTCCAAAGGAAGCGACCTGCCGTATAAGATTGAGTTCTCACCGACAATAACTAACGGTGCTTAGCTACACGACAATACCGTGGCCCAGAGGAAGCGACCTGCCGTATAAGACTGAGTTCTCCCTGACAATCACTAATGGTGGTTAGCTACACGACAATATCGCGGTCCAGAGGAAGCGACCTGCCGTTTAAGATTCAGTTCTCACCGACAATCACTAACGGCGGTTAGCTACACGACAATACCGCGGTCCAGAGGATGCGACCTGCCGTATAAGACCGAGTTCTCCCCGGCAATCACTAATGGCGGTTAGCTACACTACAATACCGCAGCCCAGAGGAAGTGACCTGCCGTATAAGACTGAGTTCTCACGGGCAATCAATAATGGTGGTTAGCTACACGACAATACCGCGGCTCAGAGGATGCGACCTGCCGTATAAGACTGAGTTCTCCCCGGCAACCACTAACGGCAGTTAGCTACACGACATTACCGTGGCCCAGAGGAAGCGACCTGCCGTATAAGACTGAGTTCTCCCCGGCAATCATTAATGGCGGTTAGCTACACGACAATACCGTGGTCCAGAGGAAGTGACCTGCCGTAAAAGATTGAGTTTTCACCGACATTCACTTTCGGCGGTTAGCTACACGACAATACCGCGGTCCAGAGGAATCGACCTGCCGTATAAGACTGAGTTCTCCCCAGCAATCACTAATGGCGATTAGCTACACGACAATACCGCGGCCCAGAGGAAGCGTCCTGCCGTATAAGACTGAGTTCTCCCCGTCAATCACTAATGGAATTTAGCTACACGACATTACCGCGGCTCAGAGGATGCGACCTGCCGTATAAGACTGAGTTCTCCCCGGAAATCATAAATGGCGGTTAGCTACACGAAAATACCGCGACTCAGAGGATGCGACCTGCCGTATAAGACTGAGTTCTCGCCAACAATCACTAACGGTGGTAAGCTACACGACAATACCGCAGTCCAGAGGATGCGACCTGCCGTATAAGACTGAGGTCTCTTTGGCAATCACTAAAGGCTGTTAGCAACACGACAATACCGTGGTCCAGAGGAAGCGACCTGCCGTATAAGATTGAGTTCTCACCGATAATCACTAACGGCGCTTAGCTACACGACAATACCGTGGCCCAGAGGAAGCGACCTGCCATATAAGACCGAGTTCTCCCCGACAATCACTAATGGCGGTTAGCTACACAACAATACCGCGGTCCAGAGGAAGCGACCTGCCGAATAAGATTGAGTTCTCACCGACAATCACTAACGGCGGTTAGCTACACGACAATCCCGAGGTCCAGAGGATGCGACCTGCCGTATAAGACTGAGTTCTCCCCAGCAATCACTAATAGCGGTTAGCTACACGACAATACCGCGGCCCAGAGGAAGCGACCTGCCGTATAAGACTGAGTTCTCCGTGGCAATCACTAATGGCGGTTAGCTACACGACAATACCGAGGGCCAGAGAATGCGACCTGCCGTATAAGATTGAGTTCTCCCCGGCAATCACTAATTGCGGTTAGCTACACGACAATACCACGATCCAGAGGATGCGACCTGCCGTATAAGACTGAGTTCTCCCCAGCAATCACTAATGGCAGTTAGCTACACGACAATACCGCAGTCCAGAGGAAGCGACCAGCCGTATAAGACTGAGTTCTCCCCGGCAATCACTAATGGCGGTTAGCTATACGACAATACCGCGGTCCAGAGGAAGCAACCTGCCGTATAAGACTGAGTTCTCCCCGACAATCACTAACGGCGGTTAGCTACACAACAATACCGCGGTCCAGAGGATGCGACCTGCCGTATAAGACTGAGTTCTCCCCGGCAATAACTAATGGCGGTTAGCTACACGACAATACCGCGGCCCAGAGGAAGCGACCTGCCGTATAAGACTGAGTTCTCCCCAGCAATCACTAATGGCAGTTAGCTACACGACAATACCGCGGACCAGAGGATGCGACCTGCCGTATAAGACTGAGTTCTCCCCGGCAATCACTAATGGCGGTTAGCTACACAACAATACCGCGTCCCAGAGGAAGCGACCTGCCGTTTAAAACTTTGTACTCCCCGACAATCACTAATGGCGGTTAGCTACACGACAATACCGCAGTCCAGAGGATGCGACCTGCCGTATATGACTGACTTCTCCCTGACAATCACTAATTGCGGTTAGCTACACGACAATACCACGGTCCAGAGGATGCGACCTGCCGTATAAGACTGAGTTCTCCCTAGCAATCACTAATGGCAGTTAGCTACACGACAATACCGCGGTCCAGAGGATGCTACCTGCCGTATAAGACTGAGTTCTCCCCGGCAATCACTAATGGTTGTTAGCTACACGACAATACCGCGGCCCAGAGGAAGCGACCTGCCGTATAAGACTGAGTTCTCACGGGCAATCACTAATGGTGGTTAGCTAGACGACAATACCGCGGCTCAGAGTATGCGACCTGCCGTATAAGACTGAGTTCTCCCCGGCAATCACAAAGGGTGGTTAGCTACACGACAATACCGCGGCCCAGAGGAAGCGACCTGCCGTATAAGACTGAGTTTTCACGGGCAATCACTAATGGTGGTTAGCTACACGACAATACCGCGGCTCAGGGGATGCGACCTGCCGTATAAGACTGAGTTCTCCCTGGCAACCACTAACGGCGGTTAGCTACACGACAATACCGTGGCCCAGAGGAATCGACCTGCCGTATAAGAATGAGTTCTCCCCGGCAATCACTAATGGCGGTTAACTACACGACAATACCGCGGTCCAGAGGAAGTGACCTGCCGTAAAAGATTGAGCTCTCACCGACAATCACTAACGGCGGTTAGCTACACGACAATACCGCGGTACAGAGGAAGCGACCAACCGTATAAGACTGAGTTCTCCCCGGCAATCACTAATGGCGGTTAGCTACACGACAATACCGCGGCTGAGAGGAAGCGACCTGCCGTATAAGACTGAGTTCTCCCCGGCAATCACTAATGGTGGTTAGCAACACGACAATACCGGGGCTCAGAGGATGCGACCTGCCGTATAAAACTGAATTCTCCCCGACAGTAACTAACGGCGGTTAGCTACACGACAATACCGTGGCCCAGAGGATGCGACCTTCCGTATAAGACTGAGTTCTCCCCGGCAATCATTAATGGCGGTTAGCTACACAACAATACCGTGGCCCAGAGGAAGCGACCTGCCGTATAAGACTGAGTTCTCCCCGGCAATCAATAATGGTGGTTAGCTACACGACAATACCGCGGCTCAGAGGATGCGACCTGCCGTATAAGACTGAGTTCTCCCCGGCAACCACTAACGGCCGTTAGCTACACGACAATAACGTGGCCCAGATTAAGCGACCTGCCGTATAAGACTGAGTTCTCCCCGGCAATCGCTAATGGCGGTTAGCTACACGACAATACCGCGGTGCAGAGGAAGCGACCTGCCGTATAAGATTGAGTTCTCACCGAAATCACTAACGGTGCTTAGCTACACGACAATACCGTGGCCCAGAGGAAGCGACCTGCCGTATAAGACTGAGTTCTCCCCGACAATCACTAATGGTGGTTAGCTACACGACAATATCGCGGTCCAGAGGAAGCGACCTGCCGTATAAGATTCAGTTCTCACCGACAATCACTAACAGCGGTTAGCTACACGACAATACCGCGGTCCAGAGGAAGCGACCTGCCGTATAAGACCGAGTTCTCCTCGGCAATCACTAATGGCGGTTAGCTACACTACAATACCGCAGCCCAGAGGAAGTGACCTGCCGTATAAGACTGAGTTCTCACGGGCAATCAATAATGGTGGTTAGCTACACGACAATACCGCGGCTCAGAGGATGCGACCTGCTGTATAAGACTGAGTTCTCCCCGGCAACCACTAACGGCGGTTAGCTACACGACATTACCTCGGCCCAGAGGAAGCGACCTGCCGTATAAGACTGAGTTCTCCCCGGCAATCATTAATGGCGGTTAGCTACACGACAATACCGTGGTCCAGAGGAAGTGACCTGCCGTAAAAGATTGAGTCCTCACCGACATTCACCTTCGGCGGTTAGCTACACGACAATACCGCGGTCCAGAGGAAGCGACCTGCCGTATAAGACTGAGTTCTCCCAAGCAATCACTAATGGCGGTTAGCTACACGACAATAACGCGGCCCAGAGGAAGCGACCTGCCGTATAAGACTGAGTTCTCCCCGTCAATCACTAATGGAATTTAGCTACACGACATTACCGCAGCTCAGAGGATGCGACCTGCCGTATAAGACTGAGTTCTCCCCGGAAATCATTAATGGTGGTTAGCAACACGAAAATACCGCGACTCAGAGGATGCGACCTGCCGTATAAGACTGAGTTCTCACCGACAATCACTAACGGCGGTTAGCTACAGGACAATACCGCGGTCCAGAGGATGCGACCTGCCGTATAAGACTGAGGTCTCTTTGGCAATCACTAATGGCTGTTAGCAACACGACAATACCGTGGTCAAGAGGATGCGACCTGCCGTATAAGATTGAGTTCTCACCGATAATCACTAACGGCGCTTAGCTACACGACAATACCGTGGCCCAGAGGAAGCGACCTGCCGTATAAGACCGAGATCTCCCCGACAATCACTAATGGCGGTTAGCTACACAACAATACCGCGGTCCAGAGGAAGCGACCTGCCGAATAAGATTGAGTTCTCACCGACAATCACTAACGGCGGTTAGCTACACAACAATCCCGAGGTCCAGAGGATGCGACCTGCCGTATAAGACTGAGTTCTCCCCAGCAATCACTAATAGCGGTTAGCTACACGACAATACCGCGGCCCAGAGAAAGCGACCTGCCGTATAAGACTGAGTTCTCCGTGGCAATCACTAATGGCGGTTAGCTACACGACAATACCGCGGGCCAGAGGATGCGACCTGCCGTATAAGACTGAGTTCTCCCCGGCAATCACTAATTGCGGTTAGCTACACGACAATACCACGGTCCAGAGGACGCGACCTGCCGTATAAGACTGAGTTCTCCCCAGCAATCACTAATGGCAGTTAGCTACACGACAATACCGCGGTCCAGAGGATGCGACCTGCCGTATAAGACTGAGTTCTCCCCGGCAATCACTAATGGTGGTTAGCTACACGACAATACCGTGGCTCAGAGGACGTGACATGCCGTATAAGACTGAGTTCTCCCCAACAATCACTAATGGCGGTTAGCTACACGACAATACCACGTCCCAAAGGTAGCGACCTGCCGTATAAAACTTTGTACTCCCCGACAATAACTAATGGCGGTTAGTAACATGACAATACCTCGGCCCAGAGAATGCGACCTGCCGTATAAGACTAAGTTCACCCCAACAATCACTAATGGTGGTTAGCTACACGAAAATTCCGCATCCCAGAGGAAGCGACCTGCCGTATAAGACTGAGTTCTCCCCGGCAATCACTAACGGCGGTTAGCTACACGATTATACAGCGGTCCAGAGGAAGCGACCTGCCGTATAAGACTGAGTTCTCCCCGGCAATCACTAATGGCGGTTAGCTACACGACAATACCACGGCCCAGAGGAAGCGACCTGCCGTAAAAGACTGAGTTCTCCCCGGCAATCAATAATGGTGGTTAGCTACACGACAATACCGCGGCTCAGAGGATGCGACCTGCCGTATAAGACTGAGTTCTCCCCGGCAACCACTAACGGCCGTTAGCTACACGACAATAACGTGGCCCAGATTAAGCGACCTGCCGTATAAGACTGAGTTCTCCCCGGCAATCGCTAATGGCGGTTAGCTACACGACAATACCGCGGTCCAGAGGAAGCGACCTGCCGTATAAGATTGAGTTCTCACCGACAATAACTAACGGTGCTTAGCTACACGACAATACCGTGGCCCAGAGGAAGCGACCTGCCGTATAAGACTGAGTTCTCCCTGACAATCACTAATGGTGGTTAGCTACACGACAATATCGCGGTCCAGAGGAAGCGACCTGCCGTATAAGATTCAGTTCTCACCGACAATCACTAACGGCGGTTAGCTACACGACAATACCGCGGTCCAGAGGATGCGACCTGCCGTATAAGACCGAGTTCTCCCCGGCAATCACTAATGGCGGTTAGCTACACTACAATACCGCAGCCCAGAGGAAGTGACCTGCCGTATAAGACTGAGTTCTCACGGGCAATCAATAATGGTGGTTAGCTACACGACAATACCGCGGCTCAGAGGATGCGACCTGCCGTATAAGACTGAGTTCTCCCCGGCAACCACTAACGGCAGTTAGCTACACGACATTACCGTGGCCCAGAGGAAGCGACCTGCCGTATAAGACTGAGTTCTCCCCGGCAATCATTAATGGCGGTTAGCTACACGACAATACCGTGGTCCAGAGGAAGTGACCTGCCGTAAAAGATTGAGTTTTCACCGACATTCACTTTCGGCGGTTACCTACACGACAATACCGCGGTCCAGAGGAATCGACCTGCCGTATAAGACTGAGTTCTCCCCAGCAATCACTAATGGCGATTAGCTACACGACAATACCGCGGCCCAGAGGAAGCGTCCTGCCGTATAAGACTGAGTTCTCCCCGTCAATCACTAATGGAATTTAGCTACACGACATTACCGCGGCTCAGAGGATGCGACCTGCCGTATAAGACTGAGTTCTCCCCGGAAATCATAAATGGCGGTTAGCTACACGAAAATACCGCGACTCAGAGGATGCGACCTGCCGTATAAGACTGAGTTCTCGCCGACAATCACTAACGGTGGTAAGCTACACGACAATACCGCACTCCAGAGGATGCGACCTGCCGTATAAGACTGAGGTCTCTTTGGCAATCACTAAAGGCTGTTAGCAACACGACAATACCGTGGTCCAGAGGAAGCGACCTGCCGTATAAGATTGAGTTCTCACCGATAATCACTAACGGCGCTTAGCTACACGACAATACCGTGGCCCAGAGGAAGCGACCTGCCATATAAGACCGAGTTCTCCCCGACAATCAATAATGGCGGTTAGCTACACAACAATACCGCGGTCCAGAGGAAGCGACCTGCCGAATAAGATTGAGTTCTCACCGACAATCACTAACGGCGGTTAGCTACACGACAATCCCGAGGTCCAGAGGATGCGACCTGCCGTATAAGACTGAGTTCTCCCCAGCAATCACTAATGGTTGTTAGCTACACGACAATACCGCGGCCCAGAGGAAGCGACCTGCCGTATAAGACTGAGTTCTCACGGGCAATCACTAATGGTGGTTAGCTAGACGACAATACCGCGGCTCAGAGTATGCGACCTGCCGTATAAGACTGAGTTCTCCCCGGCAATCACTAAGGGTGGTTAGCTACACGACAATACCGCGGCCCAGAGGAAGCGACCTGCCGTATAAGACTGAGTTTTCACGGGCAATCACTAATGGTGGTTAGCTACACGACAATACCGCGGCTCAGGGGATGCGACCTGCCGTATAAGACTGAGTTCTCCCTGGCAACCACTAACGGCGGTTAGCTACACGACAATACCGTGGCCCAGAGGAATCGACCTGCCGTATAAGAATGAGTTCTCCCCGGCAATCACTAATGGCGGTTAACTACACGACAATACCGCGGTCCAGAGGAAGTGACCTGCCGTAAAAGATTGAGCTCTCACCGACAATCACTAACGGCGGTTAGCTACACGACAATACCGCGGTACAGAGGAAGCGACCTGCCGTATAAGACTGAGTTCTCCCCGGCAATCACTAATGGCGGTTAGCTACACGACAATACCGCGGCTGAGAGGAAGCGACCTGCCGTAAAAGACTGAGTTCTCCCCGGCAATCACTAATGGTGGTTAGCAACACGACAATACCGGGGCTCAGAGGATGCGACCTGCCGTATAAGACTGAATTCTCCCCGACAGTCACTAACGGCGGTTAGCTACACGACAATACCGTGGCCCAGAGGATGCGACCTTCCGTATAAGACTGAGTTCTCCCCGGCAATCATTAATGGCGGTTAGCTACACAACAATACCGTGGCCCAGAGGAAGCGACCTGCCGTATAAGACTGAGTTCTCCCCGGCAATCAATAATGGTGGTTAGCTACACGACAATACCGCGGCTCAGAGGATGCGACCTGCCGTATAAGACTGAGTTCTCCCCGGCAACCACTAACGGCCGTTAGCTACACGACAATAACGTGGCCCAGATTAAGCGACCTGCCGTATAAGACTGAGTTCTCCCCGGCAATCGCTAATGGCGGTTAGCTACACGACAATACCGCGGTCCAGAGGAAGCGACCTGCCCTATAAGATTGAGTTCTCACCGAAATCACTAACGGTGCTTAGCTACACGACAATACCGTGGCCCAGAGGAAGCGACCTGCCGTATAAGACTGAGTTCTCCCCGACAATCACTAATGGTGGTTAGCTACACGACAATATCGCGGTCCAGAAGAAGCGACCTGCCGTATAAGATTCAGTTCTCACCGACAATCACTAACAGCGGTTAGCTACACGACAATACCGCGGTCCAGAGGAAGCGACCTGCCGTATAAGACCGAGTTCTCCTCGGCAATCACTAATGGCGGTTAGCTACACTACAATACCGCAGCCCAGAGGAAGTGACCTGCCGTATAAGACTGAGTTCTCACGGGCAATCAATAATGGTGGTTAGCTACACGACAATACCGCGGCTCAGAGGATGCGACCTGCTGTATAAGACTGAGTTCTCCCCGGCAACCACTAACGGCGGTTAGCTACACGACATTACCTCGGCCCAGAGGAAGCGACCTGCCGTATAAGACTGAGTTCTCCCCGGCAATCATTAATGGCGGTTAGCTACACGACAATACCGTGGTCCAGAGGAAGTGACCTGCCGTAAAAGATTGAGTCCTCACCGACATTCACCTTCGGCGGTTAGCTACACGACAATACCGCGGTCCAGAGGAAGCGACCTGCCGTATAAGACTGAGTTCTCCCAAGCAATCACTAATAGCGGTTAGCTACACGACAATACCGCGGCCCAGAGGAAGCGACCTGCCGTATAAGACTGAGTTCTCCCCGTCAATCACTAATGGAATTTAGCTACACGACATTACCGCAGCTCAGAGGATGCAACCTGCCGTATAAGACCGAGATCTCCCCGACAATCACTAATGGCGGTTAGCTACACAACAATACCGCGGTCCAGAGGAAGCGACCTGCCGAATAAGATTGAGTTCTCACCGACAATCACTAACGGCGGTTAGCTACACAACAATCCCGAGGTCCAGAGGATGCGACCTGCCGTATAAGACTGAGTTCTCCCCAGCAATCACTAATAGCGGTTAGCTACACGACAATACCGCGGCCCAGAGAAAGCGACCTGCCGTATAAGACTGAGTTCTCCGTGGCAATCACTAATGGCGGTTAGCTACACGACAATACCGCGGGCCAGAGGATGCGACCTGCCGTATAAGACTGAGTTCTCCCCGGCAATCACTAATTGCGGTTAGCTACACGACAATACCACGGTCCAGAGGACGCGACCTGCCGTATAAGACTGAGTTCTCCCCAGCAATCACTAATGGCAGTTAGCTACACGACAATACCGCGGTCCAGAGGATGCGACCTGCCGTATAAGACTGAGTTCTCCCCGGCAATCACTAATGGTGGTTAGCTACACGACAATACCGTGGCTCAGAGGACGTGACCTGCCGTATAAGACTGAGTTCTCCTCAACAATCACTAATGGCGGTTAGCTACACGACAATACCACGTCCCAAAGGTAGCGACCTGCCGTATAAAACTTTGTACTCCCCGACAATAACTAATGGCGGTTAGTAACATGACAATACCTCGGCCCAGAGAATGCGACCTGCCGTATAAGACTAAGTTCACCCCAACAATCACTAATGGTGGTTAGCTACACGACAATTCCGCATCCCAGAGGAAGCGAACTGCCGTATAAGACTGAGTTCTCCCCGGCAATCACTAACGGCGGTTAGCTACACGATTATACAGCGGTCCAGAGGAAGCGACCTGCCGTATAAGACTGAGTTCTCCCCGGCAACCACTAACGGCGGTTAGCTACACGACATTACCTCGGCCCAGAGGAAGCGACCTGCCGTATAAGACTGAGTTCTCCCCGGCAATCATTAATGGCGGTTAGCTACACGACAATACCGTGGTCCAGAGGAAGTGACCTGCCGTAAAAGATTGAGTCCTCACCGACATTCACCTTCGGCGGTTAGCTACACGACAATACCGCGGTCCAGAGGAAGCGACCTGCCGTATAAGACTGAGTTCTCCCAAGCAATCACTAATGGCGGTTAGCTACACGACAATACCGCGGCCCAGAGGAAGCGACCTGCCGTATAAGACTGAGTTCTCCCCGTCAATCACTAATGGAATTTAGCTACACGACATTACCGCAGCTCAGAGGATGCGACCTGCCGTATAAGACTGAGGTCTCTTTGGCAATCACTAATGGCTGTTAGCAACACGACAATACCGTGGTCCAGAGGATGCGACCTGCCGTATAAGATTGAGTTCTCACCGATAATCACTAACGGCGCTTAGCTACACGACAATACCGTGGCCCAGAGGAAGCGACCTGCCGTATAAGACCGAGATCTCCCCGACAATCACTAATGGCGGTTAGCTACACAACAATACCGCGGTCCAGAGGAAGCGACCTGCCGAATAAGATTGAGTTCTCACCGACAATCACTAACGGCGGTTAGCTACACAACAATCCCGAGGTCCAGAGGATGCGACCTGCCGTATAAGACTGAGTTCTCCCCAGCAATCACTAATAGCGGTTAGCTACACGACAATACCGCGGCCCAGAGAAAGCGACCTGCCGTATAAGACTGAGTTCTCCGTGGCAATCACTAATGGCGGTTAGCTACACGACAATACCACGGGCCAGAGGATGCGACCTGCCGTATAAGACTGAGTTCTCCCCGGCAATCACTAATTGCGGTTAGCTACACGACAATACCACGGTCCAGAGGACGCGACCTGCCGTATAAGACTGAGTTCTCCCCAGCAATCACTAATGGCAGTTAGCTACACGACAATACCGCGGTCCAGAGGATGCGACCTGCCGTATAAGACTGAGTTCTCCCCGGCAATCACTAATGGTGGTTAGCTACACGACAATACCGTGGCTCAGAGGACGTGACCTGCCGTATAAGACTGAGTTCTCCCCAACAATCACTAATGGCGGTTAGCTACACGACAATACCACGTCCCAAAGGTAGCGACCTGCCGTATAAAACTTTGTACTCCCCGACAATAACTAATGGCGGTTAGTTACATGACAATACCTCGGCCCAGAGAATGCGACCTGCCGTATAAGACTAAGTTCACCCCAACAATCACTAATGGTGGTTAGCTACACGACAATTCCGCATCCCAGAGGAAGCGACCTGCCGTATAAGACTGAGTTCTCCCCGGCAATCACTAACGGCGGTTAGCTACACGATTATACAGCGGTCCAGAGGAAGCGACCTGCCGTATAAGACTGAGTTCTCCCCGGCAATCACTAATGGCGGTTAGCTACACGACAATACCACGGCCCAGAGGAAGCGACCTGCCGTAAAAGACTGAGTTCTCCACGGCAATCACTAATGGCGGTTAGCTACACGACAATACCGCAGCTCAGAGGATGCGACCTGCCGTATAAGACTGAGTTCTCCCCGACAGTCACTAACGGCGGTTAGCTACAGGACAATACCGCGGTCCAGAGGATGCGACCGGGTGTATAAGACTGAGTTCTCCCTGGCAATCACTAATTGCGGTTGGCTACACGATAATACCACGGTCCAGAGGATGCGACCTGCCGTATAAGACTGAGTTATCCCCAGCAATCACTAATAACAGTTAGCTACACGTCAATACCGCGGTCCAGAGGATGCGACCTGCCGTATAAGACTGAGTTCTCCCCGGCAATCATTAATGGCTTTTAGCTAAACGACAATACCGCGGCCCAGAGGAAGCGACCTGCGTATAAGACTGAGTTCTCTTTGGCAATCACTAATGGCTGTTAGCAACACGACAATACCGCGGTCCAGAGGAAGCGACCTGCCGAATAAGATTGAGTTCTCACCGACAATCACTAACGGCGGTTAGCTACACGTCAATCCCGAGGTCCAGAGGATGTGACCTGCCGTATAAGACTGAGTTCTCCGCGGCAATCACTAATGGCGGTTAGCTACACGACAATACCGAGGGCCAGGAGATGCGACCTGCCGTATAAGACTGAGTTCTCCCCGACAATCACTATTGGCGGTTAGCTACACGACAATACCGCGGTCCAGAGGAAGCGACCTGCCGTATAAGATTGAGTTCTCACAGACAATCACTAACGGCGGTTAGCTACACGACAATACCGCGGTCCAGAGGAAGCGACCTGCCATATAAGATTGAGTTCTCACCGACAATCGCTAACGGCGCTTAGCTACACGACAATACCGTGGCCCAGAGGGAGCGACCTGCCGTATAAGACTGAGTTCTCCCAGACAATCACTAACGGCGGTTAGCTACATGACAATACCGCGGTCCAGAGGAAGCGACCTGCCGTATAATATTGAGTTCTCACAGACAATCACTAACGGTGGTTAGCTACACGTCAATACCGCGGTCCAGAGGATGCGACCTGCCGTATAAGACTGAGGACTCTTTGGCAATCACTAATGGCAGTTAGCTACACGACAATACCGTGGTCCAGAGGAAGCGACCTGCCGTATAAGATTGAGTTCTCACCGACAATCACTAACGGCGCTTAGCTACTCGACAATACCGTGGCCCAGAGGAAGCGACCTGCCGTATAAGACTGAGTTCTGCCGACAATCACTAATGGCGGTTATCTACACGACAATACCGCGGTCCAGAGGAAGCGACCTGCCGTATAAGATTGAGTACTCACCGACAATCACTAACGGCGGTTAGCTACACAACAATACCGCCGTCCAGAGGATGCGAACTCCCGGATAAGATTGAGTTCTCCCCGGCAATCACTAATGGCGGTTAGCTACACGACAATACCGCGGCCCAGAGGAAGCGACCTGCCGTATAAGACTGAGTTCTCCGTGGCAATCACTAATGGCGGTTAGCTACACGACAATACCGAGGGCCAGAGGATGCGACCTGCCGTATAAGACTGAGTTCTCCCCAGAAATCCCCCAATGGCGGTTAGCTACACGACAATACCGTGGTCCAGAGGATACGACCTGTTGTATCGGACTTAGTTGTCCCCAGCAATCCCCAATGGTGGTTAGCTACATGACAATACCGCGGTCCAGAGGATGCGACCTGCCGTATCAGACTGAGTTCTCCCCGGCAATCACTAATGGCGGTTAGCTACGCGACAATACCGTGGTCCAGAGGAAGCGACCTGCCGTATAAGATTGAGTTCTCACCGACAATCACTAACGGCGGTTAGCTACACGACAATACCACGGTCCAGAGGATGCGACCTGCAGTATAAGACTGAGTTCTCCGCAGCAATCACTAATGGCGGTTAGCTACACGACAATACCGCGGGCCAGAGGATGCGACCTGCCGTATAAGACTGAGTTCTCCCCGACAATCACTATTGGCGGTTAGCTACACGACAATACCACAGTCCAGAGGAAGCGACCTGCCGTATAAGACTGAGATCCCCCCGACAATCACTAACGGCGGTTACCTACACGACAATACCGCGGTCCAGAGGATGCGACCTGCCGTATAAGACTGAGTTCTCCCCGGCAATCACTAATTGCTGTTAGCTACACGACAATACCACGGTCTAGAGGATGCGACCTGCCGTATAAGACTGAGTTCTCCCCAGCAATCACTAATGGCAGTTAGCAACACGACAATACCGCGGACCAGAGGATGCGACCTGCCGTATAAGACTGAGTTCTCCCCGGCAATAACTAATGGCAGTTAGCTACACGACAATACCGCGGACCAGAGGATGCGACCTGCCGTATAAGACTGAGTTCTCCCCGGCAATCACTAATGGCGGTTAGCTACACAACAATACCGCGTCCCAGAGGAAGCGACCTGCCGTTTAAAACTTTGTACTCCCCGACAATCACTAAAGGTGGTTAGCTACACGACAATACCTCGGCCTAGAGAATGCGACCTGCCGTATAAGACTGAGTTGTCCCCGAATATCACTAACGGTGGTTAGCTACTCGATAATACCGCGGCCAGAGGAAGTGACCTGCCGTATAAGACTGAGTTCTCCCCGATAATCACTAATGGGGGTTATCTACACGACAAAACCGCGGTCCAGAGGATGCGACCTGCCGTATAAGACTGAGTTCTCTCTGACAATCACAAAAGGCGGTTAGCTACACGACAATACTGCGGTCCAGAGGATGCGACCTGCCGTATCGGACTAAGTTCTCTCCAGCAATCACTAATGGCGTTTAGCTACACGACAATAACGCAGCCCAGAGGATGCGACCTGTCATATCGGACTGAGTTCTCCCCAGCAATCCCAATGGTGGTTAGCTATACAACAATACCACAGCCCAGAGGAAGTGACCTGCCATAGCGGACTGAGTTCTCCCCAGCAATCCCCAATGGTGGTTAGCTATACGAATATACCGCGGTCCAGAGGATGCGACCTGCCGTATCGGACTGAGTTCTCCCCGGCAATCACTAATGGCGGTTAGCTATACGACAATACCGCGGTCCAGAGGATGCCACCTGCCGTAGCGGACTGAGTTCTCCACGGCAATCACTAATGGTGGTTAGCTATACGACAATACCGCGGTCCAGAGGATGCGACCTGCCGTATCGCACTGAGTTCCCTCCGGCAATCACTAATGGCGTTTAGCTACACGACAATACCGCCACCCACAGGATGCGACCTGCCGTGTTTGACTGAATTCTCCCCAAAGGTGGTTAGCTACACGACAATTCCGCAGCCCAGAGGAAGCGACGTGCCATATCGGACTGAGTTCTCCCCAGAAATCCCCAATGGCGGTTAGCTACATGACAATACTGCAGCCTAGAGGAAGCGACCTGCCGTATCGGACTGAGTTCTCCCCAGCAATCCCCAATGGCGGTTAGCTACACGACAATACAGCAGCCTAGAGGAAGCGCCCTGCAGTAGCGGACTTAAATCTGCCCGACAATCACCAAAGGTGGTTAGCCACATGACAATACTGCGGCCCACAGGATGCGACCTGCCGTATCGGACTGAGTTCTCCCCAGCTATCTCCAATGGTGGTTAGCTACCCGACAATGCCGCGGTCCAGAGGATGCGACCTGCCGATTCGGACTGTGTTCTCCCCGGCAATCACTAATGGCGGTTAGATATACGACAATCCTGCAGCCCAGAGGAAGTAACCTGCCGTATGAGACTGAGTTCTCCCCAGCAATCTCCAAGGGCGGTTAGCTACACGACAATACCGTGGTCCAGAGGATGCGACCTGCCGTATCGGACTGAGTTCTCCCCAGCAATCCCCAATGGCGGTTAGTTACACGACAATACCGCGGACCAGAGGATGCAACCTGCCGCATCGGACTGAGATCTCCCCAGCAATCCCCAATGGTGGTTAGCTACACGACAATACCGCGGTCCAGAGAAAGCGACCTGCCGTATCAGGCTGAGTACTCCCCAGAAATCCCACAATGGCGGTTAGCTACACGACAATACCGTGGTCCAGAGGATGCGACCTGCCGTATCGGACTGAGTTCTCCCCAGCAATCCCCAATGGCGGTTAGCTACACGACAATACCTAGGTCCGGAGGATTTGACCTGCCGTATCGGACTGAGTTCTCCCCAGCAATCCCCAATGGCGGTTAGCTACACGACAATACCGGGGTCTAGAGGATGCGACCTGCCGTATCGGACTGAGTTCTCCCCAGCAATCCCCAATGGCGTTTAGCGACACGACAATACCGTGGTCCAGAGGATGCAACCTGCCGCATCGGACTGAGATCTCCCCAGCAATTCCCAATGGCGGATAGCTACACGACAATACCGCGGTCCAGAGGAAGCGACCTGCCGTATCAGACTGAGTTCTCCCCAGAAATCCCCCAATGGCGGTTAGCTACACGACAATACCGTGGTCCAGAGGATACGACCTGTTGTATCGGACTTAGTTGTCCCCAGCAATCCCCAATGGTGGTTAGCTACATGACAATACCGCGGTCCAGAGGATGCGACCTGCCGTATCAGACTGAGTTCTCCCCGGCAATCACTAATGGCGGTTAGCTATACGACAAAATCACGGCCCAGAGGAAGCGACCTGCCGTATCGGACTGAGTTCTCCCCGGCAATCACTAATGGCGGTTAGCTATACGACAATATCACGGCCCAGAGGATGCGACCTGCCGTATCAGACTGAGTTCTCCCCGGCAATCACTAATGGTGGTTAGCTATACGACAAAATCACGGCCCAGAGGAAGCGACCTGCCGTATTGGACTGAGTTCTCCCCGGCAATCACTAATGGCGGTTAGCTATACGACAATATCACGGCCCAGAGGATGCGACCTGCCGTATCAGACTGAGTTCTCCCCGGCAATCACTAATGGTGGTTAGCTATACGACAATATCACGGCCCAGAGGATGCGACCTGCCGTATCAGACTGAGTTCTCCCCGGCAATCACTAATGGTGGTTAGCTATACGACAAAATCACGGCCCAGAGGAAGCGACCTGCCGTATTGGACTGAGTTCTCCCCGGCAATCACTAATGGCGGTTAGCTATACGACAAAATCACGGCCCAGAGGAAGCGACCTGCCGTATCAGACTGAGTTCTCCCCGGCAATCACTAATGGCGGTTAGCTATACGACAAAATCACGGCCCAGAGGAAGCGACCTGCCGTATCAGACTGAGTTCTCCCCGGCAATCACTAATGGTGGTTAGCTATACGACAATATCACGGCCCAGAGGATGCGACCTGCCGTATCAGACTGAGTTCTCCCCGGCAATCACTAATGGTGGTTAGCTATACGACAAAATCACGGCCCAGAGGAAGCGACCTGCCGTATTGGACTGAGTTCTCCCCGGCAATCACTAATGGCGGTTAGCTATACGACAATATCACGGCCCAGAGGATGCGACCTGCCGTATCAGACTGAGTTCTCCCCGGCAATCACTAATGGTGGTTAGCTATACGACAATATCACGGCCCAGAGGATGCGACCTGCCGTATCGGACTGAGTTCTCCCCGGCAATCACTAATGGCGGTTAGCTATACGACAATATCACGGCCCAGAGGATGCGACCTGCCGTATCAGACTGAGTTCTCCCCGGCAATCACTAATGGCGGTGAGCTATACGACAATACCACGGCCCAGAGGAAGCGATCTGCCGTATTGGACTGAGTTCTTCCGGGCAATCCCCAGTGGCGGTTAGCTATACCGTAGCGGACTGAGTTCTTCCCAACAATCACCAAAGGTGGTTAACTACATGCCAATACCACTGCCCAGAGGATGCGACCTGCCGTAGCGGACTGAGTTCTCCCCGACAATCGCCAAAGGTGGTTAGCTACACGACAATACCGCGGTCCAGAGGAATCGACCTGCTGTAGCGGACTGAGTTCTCCCCGACAATCACTAAAGGTGTTTAGCTACATGACAATACCATGGCCCAGAGGATGCGACCTGGCGTAGCGGACTGAGTTCTCCCCGACAATCCCCAATGGTGGTTAGCTACACGACAATACCGCGGTCCAGAGGAATCGACCTGCTGTAGCGGACTGAGTTCTCCCCGACAATCACTAAAGGTGTTTAGCTACATGACAATACCATGGCCCAGAGGATGTGACCTGCCGTATCGGACTGCGTGCACCCTGATAATCACAAGTAGGGGTTGGCTTCACGACAATGCCTCGGCCCAGTGGTCTGGAACCTAACTTAAACTGTGATGCATTTATTCAGACAAATAATTTACAGGTCTCTAAGGTTAGTACACCCTTTAAGTTTTGTGAGGTTTAAAAAATAAATCCAGCTCTCATTGCTCGTTGGGCTATTAATTAATACTTTTAGCTAAATACTTAGTTGGAACAAGGCTAAACACAGTATCTCACTCGTTGAACACAAAATATGTATTTATATTCGTCTTAAAAGAAGCACGAGTTTATATTGGCGTGTTAAGTAGTGATTAAAATAAGTACCTACACTAAATAATATTGCCACAGGTCAAAGTCAGATATTAAACTCTTGAGAACTACAAAACAATACTTTTGTCACTTTCAAGATACAAATGATAATTTATCGTCTTAGGTCTGCAACCAAGCACCTCCCAATGTTCACCGGTGGCCGAGGCTCTTGACGGCCTATAACAGCTACGACATACTGTCTCACGGGAACGCC
Source organism: Allygus modestus (assembly GCA_963675035.1). Classification (NCBI taxonomy): domain Eukaryota; kingdom Metazoa; phylum Arthropoda; class Insecta; order Hemiptera; family Cicadellidae; genus Allygus; species Allygus modestus. The sequence continues at coordinate 96,138,164 of OY776117.1, forward strand.
CACTCGTTGAAATCACAGGCAGGACAACAAAAAAGGACTACGTCTAAGAGATACAAAATATAGGTATTGAACAATATTTTACATAATATATGTACACTCAACGATTATTTTATATAATAATTCTATGAATTTCTTTAATGAATTAATTCCGTAACGATATATGACATATTTAGCGTTACCTAGCCACTGTTAATTGTTATAAACTGTAGTCACTGAGTTTTTGCTTGAGTAAAGAATCGATGGCATCTAAAAAAAATGTGTTTACCTATTTATTTTATATTTAATGTTCACTAAAATACTATACCCCCAACCACCAACTCTTTTATTTATTTATTTATTTATTCCAACGGATACAACATTATGTTACAGTAAATACAGCATCAGGTATAGATGAAAAATTTAAAAATAAAAAACAGAAGACAATACAATAGTAATAACAAAGACAACAAGCAATAATGAATAAACAGCAACGATGAAAGATATGGTGACAAAATGCATTTACGTAAACCTATAACAGCAATAACTAACCACAAATAACCATTAGATTTAACAGCAACAATGATAAATGATAAATAATAAATGCTAAATGATCAATATGGTGGCAGAATGATAGTTATATAAAATATTACAATGAGAAATTCTCAATTAACATCTTATAATTAGACCTATAAAGAGAACTGTGCACTAGTTTTGTAGCCCATTAATGACACCACCTAGGCAACACGGCCCACAAACCACACAACACACACAGTATGTGGCCCACTAGTGGCGCCACCCAAGCATTACCGACGCACCAACATCTTTCACTTAAGCACAGGCAGGGATTCATAGAAGAAATCGACGTCAGCCGCCACCTCATCCCCAACCTCTGAAGACGTGACAGGCCACTTTTGAGAGCATAGCTGGTGGGCTGAAACGTGCGGCCGAAGAAATTCGTAGATCTGGTGCCTCTTGGAATATTGAATCCAATATGGTTCAAGAGCTCCGGGCAGTCAAGTAAGCCATTTATAAGTTTATGGAGGAACAGCAGATCGGAGACCCTACGCCTGTGGACAAGTGGTTGCAAATTGAATTGCAGCTCCAACTCTGCGATGGGAGTTTCCAAGTAGGCATGTCCTAGACGAACACCAAGAAGTCTCATAAAACGTATCTGCACTCTGTTCAACATTTCAATGTGGCCAAGCTGGAAAGGCGTCCAAATCACCGAGCCATATTCCAGAACCGGGTGGACATCCAGTCTGAAGAGCAACAAAAGAGGATGGGGTGTTGTTAAATGCCTGGTTAGATCTAAAACTGAACCCCAGAAGTGAGTAGGCTCTCGAAATGATTCTGGTAATATGCTCTACCTGACTCACTGATGAAGTGAATATGGCACCCAAGTCCTTTTTACTGTCAGTCCTGTCCAACAGAACACCATCAACGTGTTAGTCGAAGTAGTAAGTGGCCGCCAGCCTTGAAAAAGAGACGACACGGCATTTAGAAACGTTGAGTTCCATAGCGTTAGCCTTGCACCACTCAACAATGCTCATTAGCGATCGCTGGAGATTAATCTGATCTGCTGTAGAGAGAACTCTTGCATATATCTTGAGATCATCAGCAAACATAAGAAATTCGGTCGTAAGAAATCTGAAGATGTCATTAATTAAGACATTACATAATAGAGGTGCAATTAGTGAGCCCTGAGGCACTCCAGACAAGACAGAAAAAGGTGCTGACATGGCTCCATTGCATCTAACTCTTAGCAAATGGTTGCTGAGGATTTCAATAATTGTCAATATCATTCCAACAATGTAGTCTTCAAAGTCAGGCCAAAAACTAATTCTGTTGTTTATGGTCCTAGTTGTTTAAAAACGTCGTTGTTGTCGTAGGCTAGTGTGCGTGTTAAATTGTCATATTATACCCGTATTTTATGACCTGACAAAATAAAAAAAAAATTTAAAAAATGGCTAGGCTTAATTATAAATGTATTTATTTACATTCCCATTTGGCTAATTCTTGGATACATTATTGCCTACGACAATAACACAACCTATAACATGCTACATATAATTTAGAACTGCAATACTATTGTCAAATAAACGAAAATTAAAAAGTCTTAAATATTGTGTTACCTTTATCCCGAGCTTACCTAAACCACCTTTGTCAATCTATAAGCTTGTGAGGATCACCGCAACATTCATGGTATTTTTTATTACCAGTTACTCCCTCAAACCCCCTACCAAGAATGTCTTAAACCAGAATGTCTTTAACAAAGATTCAATTATGTTTACATATTTGGAGTGCTTGGTTTATGTAGTAGGAACATATAACAAAATATAAAAATTGTATGCAAAAATTATGTCACAGATGATCACATCAATGATAATCTTAACCACCTTTATATACAATTACTTCCAAAATGTAATGTACATTCATTAATTTAATTACATTTTTAACATGAATAGGAATTTAAAATGTTGATTTTAAATGTTTGGAAACACAATGTGAGAATATAAACTTTTCTAAACCTATATTGCACACAATCACCCAAGCATTGACGATTATACAAATGCTAAATAAGCCAACAAAATAGGAAATAGGTTTTACCAAATGAGCTTACTGAACTTCCAATTATTTCAGGATTAGTTTGCAGGTGCATTTTGCAAACCATATTTGCAAAATAGGTTCAGTAAAATAATAACCAGTAATTGGATTCAGAGGCCCGGGATTTTGTGGTCAGTTAGAATGGAGAGAAATAATGTTCAAAGCTCATCGGCCAGTTCTAGTCGCAGAGGGGGATTCCACTATCAAAGCTCATCGGCCAGTTCTAGCCACAGAGAGGGATTCCACTATCAATGCTCATCGGCCACTTCTAGCCACAGAGGGGGATTCCACTATCAAAGCTCATCGGCCAGTTCTAGTCGCAGAGGAGGATTCCACTATCAAAGCTCATCGGCCAGTTCTAGTCGCAGAGGGGGATTCCACTATCAAAGCTTATCAGCCAGTTCTAGTCGCAGAGAGAGATTCCACTATCAAAGCTCATCGGCCAGTTCTAGCCACAGAGGGGGGTTCCACTATCAAAGCTCATCGGCCAGTTCTAAGTCGCAGAGGGGGATTCCACTATCAAAGCTCATCGGCCAGTTCTAGCCACAGAGAGGGATTCCACTATCAAAGCTCATCAGCCAGTTCTAGTCGCAGAGAGGGATTTCACTATCAAAGCTCATCGGCCAGTTCTAGTCGCAGAGAGAGATTCCACTATCAAAGCTCATCGGCCAGTTCTAGCCACAGAGGGGGGTTCCACTATCAAAGCTCATCGGCCAGTTCTAAGTCGCAGAGGGGGATTCCACTATCAAAGCTCATCGGCCAGTTCTAGCCACAGAGAGGGATTCCACTATCAATGCTCATCGGCCACTTCTAGCCACAGAGGGGGATTCCACTATCAAAGCTCATCGGCCAGTTCTAGTCGCAGAGGAGGATTCCACTATCAAAGCTCATCGGCCAGTTCTAGTCGCAGAGGGGGATTCCACTATCAAAGCTTATCAGCCAGTTCTAGTCGCAGAGAGAGATTCCACTATCAAAGCTCATCGGCCAGTTCTAGCCACAGAGGGGGGTTCCACTATCAAAGCTCATCGGCCAGTTCTAAGTCGCAGAGGGGGATTCCACTATCAAAGCTCATCGGCCAGTTCTAGCCACAGAGAGGGATTCCACTATCAAAGCTCATCAGCCAGTTCTAGTCGCAGAGAGGGATTTCACTATCAAAGCTCATCGGCCAGTTCTAGTCGCAGAGGGGGATTCCACTATCAAAGCTCATTGGCCAGTTCTAGCCACAGAGGGGGATTCCACTATCAAAGCTCATCGGCCAGTTCTAGTCGCAGAGGAGGATTCCACTATCAAAGCTCATTGGCCAGTTCTACTCGCAGAGGGGGATTCCACTATCAAAGCTCATCGGCCAGTTCTAGTCGCAGAGGAGGATTCCACTATCAAAGCTCATCGGCCAGTTCTAGTCGCAGAGGAGGATTCCACTATCAAAGCTCATCGGCAAGTTCTAGTCGCAGAGAGAGATTCCACTATCAAAGCTCATCGGCCAGTTCTAGCCACAGAGGGGGATTCCACTATCAAAGCTCATCGGCCAGTTCTAAGTCGCAGAGGGGGATTCCACTATCAAAGCTCAACGGCCAGTTCTAGCCACAGAGAGGGATTCCACTATGAATGCTCATCGGCCACTTCTAGCCACAGAGGGGGATTCCACTATCAAAGCTCATCGGCCAGTTCTAGTCGTAGAGGAGGATTCCACTATCAAAGCTCATCGGCCAGTTCTAGTCGCAGAGGGGGATTCCACTATCAAAGCTCATCGGCCAGTTCTAGTCGCAGAGAGAGATTCCACTATCAAAGCTCATCGGCCAGTTCTAGCCATAGAGGGGGATTCCACTATCAAAGCTCATCGGCCAGTTCTAAGTCGCAGAGAGGGATTCCACTATCAATGCTCATCGGCCACTTCTAGCCACAGAGGGGGATTCCACTATCAAAGCTCATCGGCCAGTTCTAGTCGCAGAGGAGGATTCCACTATCAAAGCTCATCGGCCAGTTCTAGTCGCAGAGGGGGATTCCACTATCAAAGCTCATCGGCCAGTTCTAGTCGCAGAGGGGGATTCCACTATCAAAGCTCATCGGCCAGTTCTAGCCACAGAGGGGGGTTCCACTATCAAAGCTCATCGGCCAGTTCTAGTCGCAGAGGAGGATTCCACTATCAATGCTCATCGGCCAGTTCTAGCCACAGAGAGGGATTCCACTATCAAAGCTCATCGGCCAGTTCTAGTCGCAGAGGGGGATTCCACTATCAAAGCTCATTGGCCAGTTATAGCCACAGAGGGGGATTCCACTATCAAATCTCATCGGCCAGTTCTAGTCGCAGAGGAGGATTCCACTATCAAAGCTCATTGGCCAGTTCTAGTCGCAGAGGGGGATTCCACTATCAAAGCTCATCGGCCAGTTCTAGTCGCAGAGGAGGATTCCACTATCAAAGCTCATCGGCCAGTTCTAGTCGCAGAGGGGTATTCCACTATCCTTTTCCACTTTCTAGGTTGGTTATACAATAGTATTGTCTTGCGTTCTGCACTTTACGATGAACTTGATGAACGATGAAATGAATATTTCTTGATTAATGAATATATAGTGAGTCTAACTTTTATTGTCCAAAACTTAACCGTGTTGATTTTCTGGTCTAAACAAGCAATTGATGTAATGTAATATGTGGCCTATACAGATTACATTTTTGATTGCAGGTTTGAGTGTTGTTTGTACTCAATCATTTAATATAAGGTCATAAAGAAAGAACTATGAAAGTTGATATGAATATTTGATTAACTAATTTACAGATCTCTTAATATTTTCGTTTATGTGCAAAATTTTGTTTAAAAATTAATGTTGTTCCGAATTTTCAAACTTAAATCTACAAAATCTATAAAAATAGTGTACAAATATAAAATGTTTGAACAATAAATATAATCCTAACTATGTACCTTTTTATTAGCTAAATTACTGACTGATAACGGAGAAAAAAACTTTGTTTGTCTAAGGTAGGGTTATTTTTATCGAAGACAGTACTGGATCATGTTTCCAACCAAGACGGATCTATATTAAAAACGAACCTAGTACAAAGTATTTTTAATTCACTAAAAATAATTATATTTCGGAGATTTTCCTCTGATATTAATTATTTCATATAAAAATATCAATCAGTTGAAAATGGAAGGAATCGCAGTTGAAAAAACGATGACTGAAATTGGGTCTAATTGGGCCTTTTGATCCGAAACATGTTAGGCTACTGTTGAAACGGACTTGTGTGAAAATCCTATCCATGCAACCAATCTACTTTATTTCCATTATTTCAAACATTGGAATTGATTTATTTAATCACTTTTTCTTTGTTTTAAACTTTCACCGTGACAAAAATATTGATCTAGTTTAATTCGATAGTTGAAATAAAATTGTCAAATACTAACTTTAATAGTTATGAATGTGGTAAGTTGCACTACTTTTTCAAAAAATATACTTATTGTAAAGAGCAATGAAAATTTAAAAATTATTAAAACTGTGTAGGTTACTTCTCCGACCAATACTTGTTGCTCACTGCTTCAACCAAAGCTATTGGAAACAGTTTTACTTATACCGATTGTTTCTCAACAAGTTCTGTAATTTTTTTAGGATAATGTGTCCTAAACATTATTTTTACGTTAAAACTAAACCGTTCAAAACTTGTCTAGAGCATACCTCTCTAGACGATAAACTTAACACTAGAAATTATGTATACCATACAGAACGGGCAGATACAAAGGGTTAGGGCGTTAATGCCGTAATCAGGGGTGCAATAAATATATCAAACAATTCGGAAGGAGGTGCTGAAATAGCATACTGTTCCTTTGCGAAAGGCAGAATCAAGTTTTATGAAGCTTTGTTTATGACAAGAGATATAGCAACAATTCCGAGGCTTTGTTGTAATAGATTACTTTATAAAAAGCATTACTCCAAAGAACCCATAAGTTTAGTTGTTAAGTTATTTCAAATATTCATCTAATAATAAGTAAGCAAGTGTTGAATTAAACCAGCCTACCTTTTAAATTTGTTATGTAGACTGTTTAATGAATTTCTCACAAATAATTTTATCGTAATTAAAACAAAAAACTTTTTAACTTGAGTGTAAACATTTCAACAATTAAGAACAGCAGTTTAACGTGGATGATGTTCAGCAACACCTAATCTTTGTATGGATAAAATTTGGGAAAAACATTATAAATTCAGATAGATTTAAGGCGTTTCTCAAACTAACACCGCTTTGATGACACTATGGAAGGCAGTATGCGTTTTTATTGCAAATTAATTGCTTTAAGGTTACGACGAGGACAGAAGACAAGCTAACCGACAACGTTTTAAAACGTTTGCTTACCGTTGTTATGTACTTATATAAACGGTGAAGCCCTCATCCACGGATTACTTACTCCCACTTGTCAAATGTTATATAATTAAAATTTGACATGGATAATAAAAAATAAGAACGAATCTAATAAAATACCCCCGTAGCAGCAAACCTGCCTACTCAGCGAATTTCCAATGCATATATATGTATCTTAATACCACATAAAGCCACAAACCAAGTTTCATCATTATACATTCATAAATAAACGATTTATGACGTTTTAATTATTCTCCATAAGAATAACATGGCAGCTGAGTATGCAGGTTTACTGAAGCAAGGAACACAAAAAATGTGGTTTTTTAGAAATATTAATATAACTCATGTAGGTAAAGCCACATACCAAATTTCATTAATTTATTTTCATAATTAAGGGAGATAACACGTTACTTATTCTCCATAAGAATAAATATAGTTTCTTATAGTTTTTTATAAGAATATAAATAGTTTCTTTACTGTCATGACACATTTTGTTACAACTAAACAGGATTAATAAAATACATCTTACAACACAATAAAGTATATTTACACTTATACTGTACTTACATAAAAGACGGTAAAATATACACAAAAGATGGTACAAGGCAATCGATTTCAACCAGTTACACCGGTCATCATCAGGCCCAATAAGAGAATAATTCTCTCTGATTGCGCCTCTGATTTGGTAAGTACAGTATAAGTGTAAATATACTTTATAGTGTTGTAAGACGTATTTTATTTATCCTCTTTAATGTTTTATACATCAGTTAATTACTAAAAAACGTAATTAATTATTGTTCATATCACTTCAACATTTGTATTTCAGAATGCATCATATATTACTATTAAAAATAGAAAATTCGCTTTCTATGAAACAAAAGTTACAAATAAGCACAATTTTGTGATCGTAAATTTAATACTTAGAACATTATAGTTTAAACTAGAGCGAATCTATAACAGGGATTCTCGGTTTTATTATAAGCATTAACGGTAAACTAGGCTTATTAACATACCAAAAAGTAAAGAGTACAAATGTAAATATTTTAAAATTAAAATATGAACTGGGGATATGTTATACAAAAAGTATTTAATGTTGCTCAGTGGTGACCCTCAAAAAATTTAGAATATAATAGTAGAAATGTATGAGTATATAACATTTTGGCTAATCCTGTTATTACTGTGTACATCCAGGCAAATCCTGCAATGATTGGACTTAGCCAATTAATGCAGGAAAAGCCCATTCATGAAAGCTGTTTGCCGTTCTATAAGCTTATTTAGCATTTAGAAAACTATGTGCAATTGTATTGTCATTGGATACTTAGTTTTAGCGAATTTCCCCTATAGGGAAGAAGCTATTACCGTAGGTCTCATGGTAAGACTTAAGCCCAAGACCATGATAACTTTTCGTTTTGAGGTCCCCAGATGCCAAAATCACCATTCGTTCTAATTTTTGTATATATATATATGTGTGTGTGTGTGTATCCGTAAGCACGATAAATCTCGTAAAAAAAGTCCGATCTTAATAAAATTTTGTACAAATATGTAAAGTACCATTTATTTGAACGAGTTATAAAACCAGACAAATCGCACCATCCGGGTTTTGGGGGGTTTTGTACCCCAAAAATGGGTTTTTTGGGGTTTTCACATGTAATTGTTATTTAAATCAAATTTTAATTTATACCATTGAATTCAGCTTAAAAAAAACAATTTGGTATTTTGATCATTGCTCTACGTCAATTGGTTACTGAGATATTACAAGTGCTAAACACAGTACGTTGTCCAATGTTATTCTTATGGAGAAAAAGACAAATTTTATATCTCGGTTATTTATGAACATAAACTGACCAAACTCGGTATATCGCTTCATCTGGTTGTGGTTTGTTGTTGTTTGAACAAAAAACCAATTTTTCGCCTATCGTTCCCGAAGCAGCAAACCTAAGTACTTGGCCCCCATGTTATTCTTATGGAGAATAATAAAAATGTTATATATCGCTTATTTATGAATGTATATGGACGAAACTTGGTATGTGACTTCACTTAGATGAGTTCTATTGATATTTGTATAAAAATCTATTATTTTGTGTTCCTTGTTGCAGCAAACCTGCGTACTCATCCCTAATGTTATTCTTATGGAGAATAATGAATATTCTAAATATCGCTTATTTATGAATATATTTCTTATGAATTCTGGTAAGAGGCCTAATGTAATATTAAGACATATATTTTCATTGGAAATTCGCTGAGTGCGCAGGTTTGCTGCGACGGGGGTATTTTAATTACTGCATGGCCCCAGAAACCCAACTAAATTTCAATATTTTGCAGTGTTTTAGTAAATAAACTGTAAAGAATTTCCTTTTGCTACTAACTAGGCTAACATAGTGTTTTTATGTAAGCTGGTTACATTTTATTTTCAATATGTTAATAGAAAACAAAAATAAATAATTGTATTTAAAATATTTTGTCATAAAGATAAAAAACTTTAATTTGTTTGAGAAAAATAATGTAGTAAAAATAAAAATACCCCCGTAGCAGCAAACCTGCATACTCAGTGAATTTCCAATGCATATATATTTACCTTGATACCACATAAAGCTACATACCAAGTTTCATAACTAACATTATACATTCATAAATAAACGATTTATGACATTTTAATTATTCTCCATAAGAATAACATGCTGGCTGAGTATGCAGGTTTGCTGAAGCAAGGAACACAAAAAATGGGGTTTATGCTAATATCAATATAACTCAACTAGGTGAAGTCACATACCAAATTTCATTAATTTATTTTCATAATTAAGGAAGATAACACGTTACTTATTCTCCATAAGAATAACATGGGGCTGAGTACGCAGGTTTGCCGCTACGGGAGCCATTAGCAAAAATTTTTTTTTGAGCAAATATCAATGGTCCACAACCAGATGAAGTCGTATAACAAGTTTCGTCAGTATATGATCATAAATAAGCGAGATATACAACTTTTATTTTCCTCCATAAGAATAACATTAGACAACGTACTGTGTTTAGCACTTTCAATAAATATCTCGGTAACCAATTAACGTAGAGAAATTATCAAAACACCACATTGTGTGTTTTTTTAAGCTGAATCCAATTATTGAATTGAAACTGACCAATCTTTTAGTCTTATGTGTAATCAAGTTTTACTTCCTTTTCAATATACTAATTACAGCCAACATATTACGAAGCAATAATTGTCGCGGCAAGTAGTGCAAAAAATTATTAAATATAGATTTTTCAAAATTGTCTAAAGGGAAGTTAGATTTGTTCTTCTTCTAATAATACTAATGATTGACAGTGATGATACAGCTGATGCTGCTTGGGTTCCGGAGCCCACTCCTGGTCCATCATCTGCCCCAGACATTGTGCCTGTCCCTGACCCCAAACTCACTGAAGACCCAATAGGTATGCATCATATTTTGTTTATCATTTTAAACTTAATTCTATATCCCTAGTTTTACTATAAACTTCGAATAAAAATCAAGACAAAATCTGAGTTTAATTTATATTTTTAAGTAAACACAGAAATTATTTAAACCCTTTAGTATATCAGTATGAAAACAATTATAACCCATTACTTTTGGATTTTATTAACTTTATCTTGAAACGATATAACAAATGGACGTTCTGTATATTAGTCACACAAATATAATTGACATATTAATTAGTCTGTAATCATATATATATATATATATATATATATATATCATTAATTTGTAATGTTATTTATTTCATCATGCATTGATAACAAAATTAGCCTTTCAGAATTTTATTCCTCTAAATAAAGAGAGATAATTTAAAACTTCGTCTCTGGAGTATTGACGATACTATACAGGGTGTCCAAAATGTCCCGGGTCGGTTAAATATTTTTCGAAATATTTAAAATAGAGCTACAAAACTTTGCACAAAGTTACTGAGCATAAAAATCTATTTTAACACATATTCAGTGATCCGCTACTTTCTCAGGGGGACGGCCCGCTAGAAGTCAGAAGAAAATCTTAAATGTAAGCATAGGTTGATATTCATATCAAATAAAAGGTCTTTATTAGTAGAGTACAGTGCCGCAAACCCGACCTCAAACGGAGAAACGAGTCAAAAATGACAGCCCTTCAAAGATGACTTGAGTTTGCAACTTAGGTTAATGTAGAAAATAAACTGACGAGCTTTTTGATTTTAACATTACTAACCCAAAACTGTTTACAATTAATACTGTTGTAGAATAATAAGTTTCATTATTTCTTAGAGGGATCGAAAATAAAACAAACAAGGAAAATGAATGAGCCATGATAAACCTAAAAGAGAAAGTTATTTGTGAGTGATAGTGTGTTCCATGAACTTGATTTCATTTACCTAAGTTGCAAACTCAAGCCATCTTTGAAGGGCTGTCATTTTTTACTCGGTTATCCGTTTGAGGTCGGGTTTGCGGCTCTGTACTCTACTAATAAAGACCTTTTATTTTATATGCATATCAACCTATGCTTACATTTAAGATTTTCTTCTGACTCCTAGCAGGCCGTCCTCCTGAGGAAGTAGCGGATCACTGAATATGTGTTAAAATAGATTTTTATGTCCAGTAACTTTGTGCAAAGTTTTGTAGCTCTATTTTAAATATTTCGAAAAATATTCAACCGACCCGGGACTTTTTGGACACCTGTATATACACCGACACTGTCGGTTTTTTAGCGAATTTCCCCTATAGGGAAGAAGCTATTACCGTAGTCGGCATGGTAAGACCTAGGCCCGGGACCATGATAACTTTTCGTTTTGAGGTCCCCAGACCCCAAAAACACCATTCGTTCGAAACTGTATATATATATATATATATATATATATATATATATACATATGTTTGATTCACAATTAGGGCTACTAATTTTCTTATTAATATATATATATATATATATATATATATATATATATATTTATATATGTGTCCGTGAGCACGATAACTCTCGTAAAAATTATCCGATTTTGATGAAATTTGGTATAAACGTGTAAAGCAACATTTATGACTTTAAGTTCGAAAACCAGCCAGATCGCTTTATCCGAAGGGGTATTTTGGGGGGGTTTTGTACCCCAAAAATGGGTTTTTTGAATTTTTTACATATAATTTTTGAAATAGTCAAATTTTAGTTTATACCATTGGATTCAGCTTAAAAAAAAACACAATTTGGTATTTTGATCATTTCTCTACGTCAATTGGTTACCGAGATATTGAAAGTGCTAAACACAGTACGTTGTCTAATGTTATTCTTATGGAGGAAAAGAAAAATTTTACATCTCGCTTATTTATGAACATATACTGACGAAACTTGGTATACGGCTTCATCTGGTTGTGGACCACTGATATTTGCTTAAAAAAACCATTTTTTGCCAAAGGCTCCCGTAGCAGCAAACCTGCGTACTCAGCCCCATGTTATTCTTATGGAGAATAAATAACGTGTTATCTCCCTTAATTATGAAAATAAATTAATGAAATTTGGTATGTGGCTTTACCTAAATGAGTTGTATTGATATTTGTATAAAACCCCATTTTTTGTTTTCCTTCCTTCAGCAAACCTGCATACTCAGCCGCCATGTTATTCTTATGGAGAATAATTAAAATGTCATAAATCGTTTATTTATGAATGTATATTGATGAAAATTGGTATGTGGCTTTATGTGGTATTAAGATACGTATATATTCATTGAAAATTCGCTGAGTATGCAGGTCTGCTGCTACGGGGGTATTTCTGTTTCTCACGGGAAACCATAGTGATCGGACGTTATTTCTCCTGTAAAGGATACTCTTGCGAGTACTGCGGTTGCAGTTTTACGAGGAAGGACGCCGTCAGGCGTTACGAGAAACTCTACTGTCTTGTGCGCCATGGGCGAGCCCCTCCGGACTGCGTGGCTGGACCCAGCGGACCCCAACCCGCGTCGCCCGCACCCTCTTCAACATCCTCGTCAACGCGAAGCAGAACCAATGACGAAGAACCACCGGTGCTGGCTGACTAGCTGGCACAAGAGGGGTTCGGAGTCTTAGACGTTAAGATGGATTTCCACGGAAGTCTCAAAACCTGCGGCCTGCTCGCGGAATAACACGTCAGTCTTTTTGACTTCTTCGACTATATATTCAATAAGGTAGTTTATCTCCTCCATCGCATATTTAGTTATGTGGATACCGTAAAATCCAACCTGTTTGTGGATTGCAAATTTGAGAATGCACACGGAGAGACCTGTCATCGTAACTTCAAGACCAAGAACGTCCTCATTTTCGAATGACGGAATCAATGGACTTTGCCATCAAATGTTCGATAAAATGATAAATGAAAAGGAGACGTGTGAAATTAAGGGATCCGGGTTGACGTTCGTACGTGTATTGGACGTGGACATAAAGATTAACATGTACCAACCACTTGGAGGAGGTTCCTTCGTTCACTTGCCTGACCCAATCTTGAAAAAAACATGCAGTAATCAATGTGCTGAACGCGGAGGACAAGAAGTATTTCATGTTCACCGTTCTATCGAGGTATATACCCATATAGCACAAGTACATCAATTTGACGTAAAATTGATGTAAAAAATGTCAATGTCATTGATATTGTTGATGTCATATTGACATCAAATGTCGTCAAAATGACGTCAATTTGACGTCAATTGGAAGTAAAAAGGGCACTCAATTTTACGTAAAAATGACGTAAAAAACAGATCAAACATGACATCATATTGCCATCAAATTGATATCAAACAAGCAGTATAGAAAAGAAAAAATTGATGTAAAATGTACGTCAATATGATGTCAAATGTACGTCAATATGATGTCAAATGTACGTCAATATGATGTCAAATGTATATCAATAGGATGTAAAAAATTTCTTAATATTGTGCTGTAAGTTATTTAAATAAAATGTTGTTTTCTACCAGGATATGCACAGAATTGTTTTGTTTCTCAAAATAGGTTGTTTTGAGAATTTCGTTCTGTCTTAAATATCAATATGTTTTGCGTTTAAGATCAAAATTAAAATTATCAGACATGTGAAGCCGACCTCAAAGAGACTAAATTTATTTTTATAAAAACTTCAGTATTAAAAATGGCAGTGTATCAAGGTGCCAATATCTGTGAATGTATACAAAGCATTTTGATTTATATAATTTAGTGACTCCAATTTTAACTAATTACCAAAACAATAAATCATACCTATTTAAATTTCATATAATATTTAAACAAATGTTTGCCATTCATGAGATAAATACTTTACAATAGGTTGCATATTTTTTGCTCCTTAGTTTTGTAATAGTTTTTTTTTTAAATTAGGCCTAAAGCATAAGTAGGAAAATAAATAGGCCTACAAAAATGTTTTTTCAGCAATTTTTATATTAGTACTTAATTACACTTTTTTAAACTTAATTTGAATCTTCTTGTTTTCCTCCTTGTGCTGCTTGCAATCTGCAACACACAATAAACAAGAATAACTTATAGGTAATAATGCCCACTTTAGTATTTTGGGCGCAAACATATTTAAGGCCTTTAGCCCAGACTTAGCTTTTGATCTGGAAAAACTCGTTTATAAGTAGGCTAATTTTATATTCTTTTTAAAAAAGCTATTGTCTAATATGTACCGGTAGAGGATTATTTAAAATTATGGGAGCGCAGGATTGGAACAGTCAGGACATAGCGCAGTAAAAATGTTTGGCGGGGAACTGGCACTGCCCCCACCCCGCAGCCGCGAGTACTACACCAGGAAGCCATGCCCTTGTCCCCAGTCCATACATAAAAACAGCAGCTCTGCCAACTGACATAAACATTAGAATTGTTGTATACTCCTAAAATACAAAAATTTCAAACCACGAATCCTGTAATTTCCTGAATCTTATATATTAATACGCCAAAAAAGGCGCTTTTATGGTTAGGAAAACTTCTCCGTTGTTTCTTGACCAATTTTAATGTTTGAAGTGTCAAAGAATTTGACTCAGTTCGTAGTTTTGCAATTAGGTTTTTAATTTTCAATATCTTTATTCTCAAGGGTACGAGCTGCCCTCAAAGTTGGTTTTTTGCTCATAAGATTAATATGGGGAATACATTTATTTTAATTGCAGCTGTTAACACATTATGGACAGGTTATTAGCAATACCAGATGTTCCAGGTAAGGAATGTCTATCTATATAAATAAAATAGGTTTGATCTCACATCTCTTTGAGCAGTAAAATGTTGTATGCAGCGGAGATATTTAAATATGTGTTAACATTTGTTTTTCTGTCTATCTGTTTATAAGCCATATTTGTTCTGCGTTTCACAAAAAAAGACTGAATGAAATAAAAAATTTTCGTGTGGAGGAAGAAACGTTTTGGCTAAAAACTTAAACAGCGCGCTGCGGCGGTTAGGTTAGGTTACTATAATCTCCATACATAACACAGTTGTTTCTGAGGGTCCCATAATTTTACGCTGGATGCTGGAAGTTGACAGAACTGCTGATTTTATGTATGGAGTGGGAACGAGGGCATGGCTCCCTGTTGTAGTACTCGCGGCTGGGAGGTGGGGGGACAGCGCCAGTTCCCAGCCACACATTATTACTTTGCGAGGACGGCGCTGCGGGAGGTCCTGACTGTTCCATTTCTATCGTCTCAAAATTACTTGTTACCGGTATCTAAAGGTTAAAAGTCAGCCACACAATAAGTTGATAAGATACCGGTAATATTATTCAGATTAACTACGGTATATAAAGCGAGCTTAGATTTGTGACCATTATCTTATATTAACCCATCCCACCAAATAAATTTAATATAGTTTAAGGTTTACCAAATTATATAGGCTACTTGCAGTCAATTTTCAAAAATAAAACGATTCAGCAGTTTTTCACTTTTGATTTATTGTTCCTTCAGTATTGTTGGGTAAAACAACCTAGAAAATCCAAAAACCACTAGCAAGTGAATTATTGCTCGTTGCAGGATTTTAAACCAGCCTATGTTCAAAATTGCTTTGCCATTTAAAATTTAGCCCCAAACTTCAGTTATAATTCTGCTTGCGGCCTCGGCATGTTCCATGTATAGCTTAAAATGTTATTCACTCACAATGTTAAATAAAAAATAAGTTACAAACCACACACAAAAGCCGGTCCAAAATAGTGATTTGAAAGTATAACTAAACAAATCCAGCAGTGATGTTCTTATATTAACATTGGTCTCAAGTCTTAATTAGGCTAATTTTACTTTAAATTTCATCAAGGACAAGATTTGCGTACTGTTGGGATACAGCTTGGTATATTTATTGGAGCAAGTGACTTTGGTCCATGAGTCGAATCCCACTGATCAACAATGGCATTTATTTAACTGAAAATACCCCAGTGGTAATACAATCCAGAACCCGTGTTTTCTGGTCCAACTTTCTAGAAAACAAAAATGGATAGGTCTCTGAAATGAGGGCGAGGACAATCACTGCAACTGAGATATCATTCCACTAAAAGTCATGCGATTTTTATAATTTATTTACATAACTTAAGCTAACTTTATAAAAAACGGTCTTATTGGTTACAGGGCCTAAAAAATAAACCAGTAACGATATTTTATTAACCACGGGGCACACAGTGTGAAAAGCCCAGTCAGGAAGCTAGGAAATTGCCACTAAACTACGGTAACATACATAAACTAACATATTCTTGTTAATGGCGGATTTCAAAAAAATCTTAGGTCGAATATGTTAAGTAGGCCCTAAATAACTTGTTCTTTGGTGGACCAGGAAGTTACCAGTTTAAAGTAACTATTATTTTAACCCTAGAACTGGCGCATGTTATTCCCCATGGTGGCGGCTTTTCTTTTCTACTTTTGAAGAATTTTACTTTATATTATGAAAAATATACATAAACATGCCAAACTACCCATATGTTTTTTACTTTGTATATCAAATTAATTCCAATGAAGTTGCCTTTGTAGTTAAAAGTTAATTCTTTGACTGAAAGTTGCAATATAAAAAATCTTGTATTAAAGCCATTTACAGCCATTTTTTGTTGCAATTTGTATTAGGGCCTAAGTTACCTACCTAAGTTAGTACCGGTAATAGAAAATGTCGTATATAGTTATTGACTTGTCTTACTATAATAACTCTACAGGATGTTTAATTTAGTTTTGCAAATCTGCTGACTAAAATAACTTAGTCCTAAATTTAAAAATTGGTTTAACTTATGTAAATACATATCAACAATCACAAGTTCCATGAATATGGTAGGCTATCAAATTAAAGCTCTAAAATCTCTAGTTCATTCTGGTAAGTTATCAATTTAACTTAAGTGATTATACTAAATTTTTGCTAGACGTAGAAAAGACTACGCTACCACAACAGACACATCACACCGGAACGTAACTTAGTTTGAACTATCACAGTTATAACAGCTATAACTACAACAGTTATAGGGTTAAGGCTGCCTGCAGATGCTAGAACTGGGTCATAATTAGGCAGGTGTGCCACATTTATTTCTCAATTTGTCCTAATTTGTATTACACATTTAGGTTAATGACACTTTCACATCCAATGGTAATCCTAAGCCAAATCGATATCGAAACAATTATCCACACCATTGAAATGTTGGATTGTATGAGACAGTGAGACTTAGCCAAATACCTAATTTTACATCCATGTAGGCTTAATTGTGTTGAAGCTAATATTGAACTAGTCCTAGGCCTGAACACACCAAATTTCAATAATCTATTGGTATATCAATTCACCTGTTTAGGCATTATACCAACATAGTTTGTCGGGTTTTGATTACAACATTTTTCATCATTTGCTACCCAGCAATAAGCTTAAGTTAATTGAAATTATTTTAGTTGAAGGAAAGCGAGGTGACTTCAAGTATTATAGGTTAGGTCTAACTGAAAAACATTGTCAAAATAATGCTAATATGTTTTGATTTTACTTACCCTGTTGCACTTCCTGTACTAAGCAGTGTGATGCTAAGACTAGATGAACTTATTAACTTTCGTCTCTTCTACTTTACCAAACTAAAGTCTAATATAAACATGATTTTGATAACCCCTCTAAGACCGATATGACAGAAAAACAATGCGCGGCGCGCCGCGCCAGCCAAGGAGAAGGAATAACCTCTTAACCAAATGCAAACATATATTTAATTGTAATTGTAAGGTTAATTTGTAATACCTATTTTGAGAACTCTAATTAAGTTTTAAAATCATAATTGTAAATAAATAGTTATCCGTTAAATTTTAAACTGATTTTCGGAACATACAAAATGCTTGATTTGACTTTCTGTGCCAAATTGGATTGTGTCAATGGATGTTTAAATTATTTAGAAAAAACCGTACTTATTCGTGAGTGAGTGTGATAATAAATTTAACTATAATTAATTAAATTTACATTCAAGCCATATTATTAATAACTAAACATTTAACTTTGTATTTTTTTGTGAACACGCGTTAATACTGTGCTGATCAAAAATTGCATGTAAATTTTACTTTAAATGATGTAAAACTTTTGATGGGGGCGGTTAAAAAAATAATTATTGTTAAATAAAACTGATTGAAACAAAAATAATACAGTTTTGGTATTATAATATTTTTATATCAAAAGATATATATGTAAAAAATGTTACATCATTTTGACATCAAAAATTTTACATCATTTTGACATCAAACATTTTACACCATTTTGACATCAAAAATTTTACATCATTTTGACGTCAATATTTCATCAAATATTTTATTTTACATCAATTTGACGTCTTTGATCACTTTTTTACGTCAAATTGACATCCTGTGCTATATGGGTATTCATACCAGAGGTATGTGCCCGCACCAATTAGGATTTCACGGGTCTCGACTTCCCGATACGGCTGGAGAAGATCCCCGCGTTAGAGAATAACGCCCCGGGCGTAAGTGTGAACGTGTCTGAAAGATAATAAGAAGAGGTTGGACAATGTTAACTTCAAGATACAGCACTTTGTCCAGCCACTGCGTGGTACGAACAGGGAGCTGCCTAATCACTTCGACCTGTTGTACCTGATGGACGAGGATTCGATGCACTACGCACGTATCAAGAACTTTTATGGTCCATCACGATGGGAGGATATACATTTGCAAACGGTATTTCGCCCACCTTGATAATCAGCCAAAAAAGTTGGGCCTCAGCGAGCGGAACGCTTAGCTGAACATCGTCGGTACTGTTCTGCCCACGCGCCACTGCGTAGTGACGTGGCAGAAGAGGCGAAGATACACCTTAAGCGCCCCGAGCGATCACATTGAAGCTGCTTTACCATCTACGCGGACTTTGAATGTATGCTCGTGCCACATGAACTCGACCGACCTCTCAACCCGCCTCCGACATTTCGAACGGCTTGAGATCCTGCGAACCCCAGAGAATAGCTGCCGCACCATCACCATCACGGAGCAGCATTCGACTCCACGCACCTCAGGACGAGGAACATACACGTACCGTAAGCTTATCCCTACTACGTCCGAGACGACCTCAGGACAGCCGACGAAAGATCCAATGACGTCAACGAGGACCCCACACAGCGGGATTTGTTATAAAAGACGCGACTGTACAATGGCAAGGATGCCGCTAAACACTTTATCGCTTCGCTGCAGAAGGATGTTGAAAACATCGTATTTCATACACGGGAAACGTCGACCCCGAGACCAACCGCGGCTAAATGCCGAAGTAGAAGTGGAGTTCCAGACAGCGACCATCTGCTTCCATTGCCGGTGACCCTTCATCCAGGATGATGACGACATCAAGTTGAGGGACCATCAGCATTTGCCACCCTGATCACAAGTACAGAGGTGCGGCTCACGTGGTCTGTAACCTGCAATATAAGAAACAGGATACGGTGAACGTATACTTGCACAGCCTGACGGACGTTGATATGCTAGCAATACAGAAGAAAAATACATAACCTTCGCCAAAAGATCGAAGTACCCTGGTGCGGGTCAACGAAACGGTATTCGAGTAAGATTCATGGATTCATACCGTTTCCTGCTAAAGTCGTTAGCCAGCCTGGCTGCGATCCTGCCCGTGGACCAGGTGATCATCACCCGAGCCTAATTGAATGACCCGTTGAAATTCGACCTTGTGCGAAGGAACCCGCACAAGGACCTTGTGTGAAGTTTTCCCGTTCGAGCATATAACGTCACTAGATGTGTTGAATGAGAACGTGTGGCCGCTCATTGATGAATTCGCGCAAAACCTATCACCAGTGGATTACGCTGACACCCAACGCGTTTGGACTGTGTTTGAATGCGAAACCCTCGAGGATTACTCCAACGTCTACCTTCTGATGGATGTTACACTTCTGGCGGATATTTACGAGGGTTTCAGGAAGGGGTGCCTAGAACACTACAACCTGGATCCGGCACACTCCTTTGCCCTGCTGTCTTACGCTTGGGACAAGATGTTTTCTAAGACTGTCGTGGTCCTCGATACACTTCAGAACGTTTAATGTACCACTCGATACGCTGAGGCTAACATCGAATACGTTACAGGTGATTTTGGCCGAAACGATCGGGACGCATCTAAAAGTGATGATGTTGGCGAGGAGAAAGATTAGATCATGTACTACGACACCAACAACTTGTACGGTTGGGCTATGTCCGAGCCACTCCCTTTTGGGGAATTCGAGTGGTTATTACGGTCGGATATCGTTGACTTGGACATGTCCGCCGGCAGACGGAGAACACGGTTACATCTTGGAGGTGGATTTGGAGTATCCACGGGCAGAGATCTCCACGACAGACACTGTGACTTACCATTTTTCCCGGTGGATGTACGGGTTCCATTACAAGATGATTGAAAGGTACGGGATAAAGAGCATCAGAACGTTATACAAGGATACATGCGATATCCGGTATCTTCTACAGAATCCATACCGCTAACGTGTACACCGACATTGTGAAGCACCGGGACAACTTTGATACCAGTAACTACCCCCAGAATCATATGTGTTAGACCGACTTACCGCCAGAGTCCTGGGAAGGTTTAAAGACGAAGTCGGTGGGGTGGCCATTAGATTGTTTATTGGCCTGATGGTAAAACTGTAATGCTTCGTCTTCAGCGACGTAGGTCACGATGCAGGTAACAGAGATGAAAACGACGACTGCGGTCCGCCTCACAACAAACTGGCAAAAGGTGTTAACCTTGCCGTAGCGGAGCGAGAACTAACCGTTGACGGTTACGAGAGATACGTCCGGGAATACATGGTTAATTTCACCGAAAACCAACGATTTCAAAGCCGCCACCACATTATCTACACAGTCGTGGTGGCGAAACGATCCCTTATCCCTTAAACCGTACGGTGACAAGAGATACGTGTTTCAAGACGGAAGTTTTGTAACGCTCCCTTGGGGTCACTATGCAAGACCGGCTCCAAATACGGCATCACCATTACCGTTGGCACCGTTGCCAACGCCGGCGTGACCGTCTTCGCAGCGGCCAGCGACTTCATCACACAAATCTTCAGTATTATAATATCAGTATGAATAAAATGTATATTTAAGAAAGCAATATTGTTAATTACTGGGAGGAGTTAAAAAATTTCATTTATCTGCATAAATATCGTCAAAATAATGTGTAATACAATCCTTTACCTAGCCTAGGCACTGATATAGGGTATTGTGGGCATTTTCTGATTCTTAAACTTATGTTTTCTAGAGAATATTAAGAACAAGGATCTCTGCACTGGCTTAACACAATCTTTAACACTGACTGCCAAAAAGCGCGAATGAATTTGCCTATAGGTTTTCTGCAGTTGGGCAACTCCAGCTCCGGATGAACAGGGAGACTGGCCGGGCAACCGGTTGCCCGCCGAGTCCGCCAACGAGTTGCCCAAGGCTAATAGCGGCATAAGCGTGCCATCCATACATGCGCTGACGCAACAGATGACCTTCTCAGAGAGCTCAACTGTTACTTTACAATATTTTTCATGAATGATCTTACTTGTTACTTATTGTTACGTCCGGAGGCTTGAAGCGTTGGATAGGTCAACGTTGTAACCCTTGGCTAGCCACAGGGTTGGAGTTCGGATTAAATAGGGACAGTTGAGAATGCAATCTTTCATGTGGTCTGGTAGATCTTCCACAGTATCAACACAATGAAGGATCAAATAGTTTTTCAAGGAATCTTTAAAATTATTATGGTTGGAGATTTCAGAGATGATATTTAAAAGAAGTTTATAGACTTTTTAAATAGGCATAGAGTGTTTTGTCTTTTTAAATGGCCAGCATACGGTGAAACGGGTATTGTGAGTGAGATTGTGTTGACAAAGAGTTTCGAAATTTTGATTTCTAACATAAACTACCATATCATAGATAAAAGGAAGATACTTACATAGTCTCCTAAAAAAATCTTCACAGTGCTCCCAAGGAGGGAGTCTAAAGATCTAGCTGAAAGTCTAACAGTTTTTTTACCAAATAAAACATTTTGTCAGTGAGTGTTTTATAATCACTCTACAGAACTATGGAGTACCGTACGTGATATGTGATTACAGTAGGCTAAAATAAACAGTTCTTGATTCACTATGGTTACAAAGTTTACTGACTCTTATCGGCACAAAAGCCCAGATGCCAATTTTTTCAATATTTTTGATTTGGTCAGACTATGACAAACCATCGTACAACCTCAATCAAATAAATTCGGCCGAATCAGAGGGATCCCACATCACATCACATTCCTAATAAAAACGTGTATCTTGTCAATTTCACAATCGTTCCTTTTTTGATGCGTACTTAAAAAGATATAGCCAGTTTTGTAGGTGTTATATTTAAGAGTGTTGTTAGAGACAACTGTGCAAGTGAATTAATATTGAAAAAGGTTTCAATTTACAAATTTTCCAAGTTTTTGTTTTTGATGAAGAGGGAGGTATCATCGAAAAAATAAAAATACTCTGTCCGACACTGCCCTCGCTATATCATTAATATATATCAAGAACAGTATCGGTCCAAGAATCGATCCTTGATGAACTCCGTTCTTTACCAATTGTTTGTTTGATTGGACTTTTTGATTTTTGAATTTTGATTGGTGTTGAATTTCGGAAAACTAAAGGCGGTCAGAGAGGAAGGATGTTATCCATCGTTGGATCCCCCCCCAACACCCTCAGCTTGTCAAGAAGAATTTTGTGATCAACGCAATGAAATGATTTTGAAAATTCTGCAAAGCTGCTAATTACATATTCACCGGTCTCCATTGCATCAATACAACTATTTACAAAATCAATCAGTGCCTATTTTGTGGGTTTATTCTTTCTAAAGCTATATTGTTTTTCACAGAAGAGTTGATTACTTTATAGATAATGAGTCAGCTGCTCACTCACCACTCTTTCAAAAAGTTTTGAAGTGGTGAGAAGGAGTGAGATCGGACGATAGTTCCCCATGTCCAAGTCATTTCTCTTCTTTAAGAGAGGTTTAACTTTTTAGCTGGTTTGTAATCTCGCGGAGAAGTTCCGTTATTCAATGAGAAGTTAATAATGTGGGTTACGGGTTTGACGATCACAACCTGATAAAACTTTAACATCTCCATACTCATTTCATCAAACGCTGTTGAATTTTTTGGGGCGAAATTTGAAAAAATCTTAAAAATATCGTACTTAAAAATTATCCTGAATTTTGAAAAAGAACAAAATTCAACCGAAGGCAAAGGGTTATTTGTTGCTGTTACAGAAAAAGGTGGTTTTAAGCTGTATTTTTCTTCAAAAAGTGCTTAACTTAATTTGTATTCTTTTAACTGGGTAAAAGTAAAAATAATACCAAAGGAGTGCAGAAAGTTATTGTAAATCAAATCTACATCTGAAAAACTATAAACACCAAGCCACACTTCTGACTAAATGTCTGACTTATGTTTTAATTCTAACAAGTCGTTGTGGTAGAGGTTTTTGGTTTTCATTGGTCCAAATAAATTTGGTTTTAGTATTATTAAAGGATGTTAAATTTATAACTATTGCATCGTGGTCTGATATATGAGGAACTGTTATGACTTCTTTAATATTGATTATATATTTAATACAATTTAGCCTTTATCTTTTCTTTGTACTGTGAAAAATAGCTTGGTTCACCGTCCTGTCATCTCTTCATGAATCAATTGTATCCAGAGATGGATTTAAGCACAGGTTACAAAGGTGCACCTCGTGGCCGGTACCACCATAGACTAACTGTAGTTAGTCTATGGTACCACACACAAACCACATGCCATAGAAAAAAGTCATTGTCCTGGGTGGTGGACAGGGTCCACACAGTTCCCGCACTACAGCTTGAGCCTAGGGGCCTACAGATTCTAAATCCGACCATTCTGTTTTGTGTCTCGTATATGTTTGCTAGGTAAATATATTATACAATTTTAATTGTTCGCTAAAATATTAATAATTTTGGATTCTTCCATAATCAATAATACTAAAATGTTTCAGTAATGTGTCTGACTTTTTTGTAAATTTACGACATTAATCAATAATGGCCGAATACACTTGTAAGTCAAGTGAATTCACCCTTTTATACCACGCTCTTTTACTAATTTTGCTTTCCTCTATCTGAAGTTCTTGTATGATTAATTTACAAAGTATAATAATGATACCTTCTCATTATTCATAATAATACATGTAAAATAAAAAGTTAAACTATGCCGGTAAATTTTGTTTTGTTCAAGCATCACCGTTAACACTGTTCCAAAAGGTATTTTTCAGAGTAAAATAATTCCCAGTTGTGGTCACCCTGGAGTTTGTCAAATTTAATTTTATTTCATTCCTTCCTATCTACCTTTATTCTTTAACTTTGTTTTTATTTAGTAATTTGTGCGTTTGTTATATGATTGGTTGCCGCTGATTCCGCGTTTATTTTTCATTAGGGTTGTGATTAAAATTAATTAAATAATAGTTTGAGACTATCATTATTGTTAAGTGACTTGTTGGAATGGAAAACAACTTCGCTAGATTGTAAGTAGCCTTTCTTAAGCTCTAAATTTAGGTTAGGTTCACCCAGCTCCAGTGTTTACAAATAGCAGGGTTTTTATTTTGTACTTAGGCTTTTTCAACCTAAAGGGCTATCTTAGCTATTGGAAGTTGGTCTTATTGACAGATTTGTATAAATGTGTCCTCAGTTACTACTAAGCAAAAGAAAACAGAATTACAAACTCCAGAACTTCTAATTATCCAGATTTTTACAATTTTAGTTGGTAGGCCTTGTTCAGTCAGTTTAAGGTTGCCAAATCACCGGATTTCCACATCCGGAGATTACCGGATTTTGAGGGTAAAATATAGCTCCGGGGAATTTCAGTGAAAAATTAAAACCACTAGGCCTAACTTAACTGTGAAAAATTTTAAATCTCCTCTTTCTGAAATTTGTCTTAAAAATGTGTCAAATAACGCAAATTTTGTATTGAAATCCTAGCTGTGAACGAAAATTTGTATTCGTTTGCAACTTTATCGTTATGCAAAGATTGCCAATCCTGTCTCCCTGTAACTCTTACCTTTATTATTTAAGTTAGTACTCTTTTGCTTTTTTCGGCGGCATTATATTTGCCGTTTTATTTTCATAACTTAAATCTGTCTATAGCATATGTATATTATTGAATGGAAATTAAGATTGAATCATATGATATACCTAGCACATTATTTCACAGTAAAAGCTGTTTCTGAAAATCCAAATAGTTTGAATAAACAAAATCTTTGTAGAAGAAAAAGAAATCACTAAGTTCTATGGAGTATCTTAATCTATGGTTATCAACTGTAATAATAGTATTATAAATGTGTTTTTTGTTCTGCTATTATGTATTATTTTGTTCATAGTTTTATAAACTTCAAGAAAATAACAGGTCTAGTTAACTAAGGAAATTTTATATAAAAGGCGTGGGCTATCCAAGAATTGGAGACACATGAGATAGGGTAGGTTCAACATCGGACGATCAGAGGCGCGTGAGGTTTGGCAACAACGAAATTGCCGACTTCCAACCAGGCGCACATTAGAAACAAAAGCTGTCAATTGTAAAATAAACTGTCCATATAAGTATAATTTTCCGGTTTGTTAGAACTTGGTGTAACTTATTTTAAATTTTAGTAAAATTGTCCTTAGCGTTGTTATGACTTAGTTGAATATTCTAGATTTCTATTAATATAGGAATCCCGGGGTTGCCTTAAATCAGTCCTCAAATCCCAGGATTGAAATTTTGGTCTAGAGATTGAGACCCCTATTAAAAATACATCAGAGTGATAATTTTGTCCAAATCAAAATTCCAAGTGCAAATTTTGCATTAAAAAAATGTGGTTCTCTATGATTTACTACAACTTTTTCGACAATGAAACAACTTGTTTCTTACCTGTTATTTTAGTCTTCATAATGTCATATTTCTCACATTCTGGATTCCTCGGTAAAAATATTTTTCTTTCAACCATTCAAAAGCAATTTCAGTATCTTTTATAACATTTAGACCTACCTTGTACCTTGCGTAGCTTCCAAATGGCCGAAGCGGCATTGGAATTGTCAAGATGCCTAAATGCAGTTAGGACATCTATAAAAAAAGTCTTCATGACGAGGGGGTAATTTATACAATCAAGATGGCCATGGGGTGGTTCATGAAATCAATTCAAATGCCAATTTTAGACAAAAACAGTAAACATTTTCATTGCTGGAAGTCATTTTTGTTTACAATTATAGGAAATGAAATGAAACAAACGATAAGTGGAATTAAAGCTTGCGAAATCATCAGTTAGAGAGTGATAAAATACCGTACCCACAATCCAGTACTTACTAATTAATTAGTGTTACATCGTAGGGGGAGGGGGGTTATAAGCTATGTGACAGAGCGTGATAAAGGGGGGAAGGGGTCTAACGGAGGTTGTCAAATATAAAGTAGGATATAGGCTAGGTTATGATTAAGGAAAATATGGATAGCTAGCCAAATATGGCGGAGAATGAATGGTTGGTTGAATGAATATATAGCTTATATGTTAACAGGAATAGAGCTTATGTTTGACAGTGGCACTTTCTTAATCTTGCTATGAAACATATTAGGTTGCAACATGACCTGACGTAATCAAATGACCATTTCCGCAGCAGTAAAATGTTGACGTTATTATTTTCCCCTCAGTAGATAGATCACTTTTAGTTACCTATAGTAATTATCTTTAGGCTCAAGAACATTATTATTTTTCAACTAATAGTCCCTACCTCCTATTTCTCCCAAAAATTGTATTTCGTTCTACTTTCTATAAGTTAGTAATGCGCAAAATCTGGATACAAAGAACAATTTTTTTCAAAACAATATAAATTAGTACATTGTTAAAATGTACCATAATCAGGTTTTTAAATAACGGGATGGATTTTCAATGAACTAATGACTAAAGAATGGATAACAGATGATAGCATCGGACTGTACTTTGACATTTTGAGCAATCATTTTGATAAATCCTTAATCAAACCAGTAATTTGCATGCAATTAAATATCTGAATGATTTTGATTATATCCTAGAACCTTTGAAACGACATGAAAAGTCATTCATAGTTATACCTGTGAATGACACTGAGGCTGCAGATAAAGTTGGTGTCTAATATTGGAGTTCGCTGTTTTACTCAAATCTGAAAATTCCTTTTAGCGAATTTCCCCTATAGGGAAGAAGTTATTACCGTAGTCGGCATGGTAAGACCTAGGCCCGGGACCATCATAACTTTTCGTTTTGAGGTCACCAGTCCCCAAAAACACCATTCGTTCGAAACTGTATATATGGTATATATATATATATATATAGATATAAAGGAATAAACCGTGAGTACCCTTTTGTCATTTTTTTTACACGACACGTATTTCGACTTTCAAGTCATCTTCACAGTGTAAGTTCATTAACCTAATATATAAATAAACAAAGACAATCAGATGGAATTAAAATAGTGAGACTATCATATGCTATCTTTTGTTAGCTTAAACATAACTTATGTATGTATATATATATGTGGTCGTGAGCACGATAACTCTCGTAAAAATCATCCGATTTTGATGAAATTTGGTTTAAACTTATAAAGTAATATTTATGACTAAGTTCGAAAACCAGCCAGATCGCTCCATCCGAAGGGGTATTTTGGGGGGTTTTGTACCCCAAAAATGGGTTTTTTGATTTTTTTGCATATCATTTTTGAAATAGTCAAATTTAAGTTTTACCATTGGATTCAGCTTAAAAAACACACAATTTGGTATTTTGATCATTCCTCTTCGTCAATTGGTTACCTAGATATTGAAAGTGCTAAACACAGTACGTTGTGTAATGTTATTCTTATGGAGGAAAAGAACAAATTTATATATCGCTTATTTATGAATGTATACTGATGAAATTTGGTATACGGCTTCATCTGTTTGTGGTCTATTGATATTTGCTCAACAAAATAATTTTTTGCCAAAGGCTCCCATAGCAGCAAACCTGGGTACTAAGCCCGATGTTATTCTTATGGATAATAACTAAATGCTATGTCTCCCTTAATCATAAACATAAATGAATAAAAACTGGTATACGACTTCACCTAGTTGAGTTATACTCATATTAGCATAAAACCCCATTTTTTGTGTTCCTTGATGCAGAAAACCTGCGTACTCAGTCCCAATGTTATTCTTATGGAGAATAGTTAAAATTCTATATATCGCTTATTTGTGAATATATTTTTAAGAAACATGGTTATTGGCTTTATGTAGTATTTAGACATTTATATTGGAAATTCGCTGTTTATGCAGGTTTGCTGCGACGGGGGTATTTTAACTTTGACTCCCTCGGGGACTAAAACTTGAATTCAGCCAAGGAAATTTTATTCAGAATTTCAAGAACAGTACATAGTAATGGCGTGGCACAGAAAAGTTACTGTTACCGAATAAACTGTAAGAAAATGCCACCTCACGTATCACAGACACAACAAGCGAGCTTCCAGAATAATCAACATTGAGTAACGCTATGAAGCAGCATCAATCTACAGCCGAAGTGGACTCAGCCATGACATCTCTCTGTTGACTTGGAGAACATAACACTGCCAGTTCACCAGGGGGTTTCTACAACACCACAGCTAAGCTACGACACTTCTTCTACAGGAGAAAATTACTGTGAGGCATCCTCAACCCATCTGCAGGTGTCATGTGTACCAAGTGAGAATGAAAGTGAGGCCATTAAAGTGAGTAGTGGCGGTGAAGTGATGGGGGGTTTAATGGGGCGAATGACTCAAATGTCTCTTCCCAAGTTTTTCACACCCGGGTCCTCTAGGGGAAACTTAAATTTTTAAATTTTATTCATAACCCATCAAGAGTAAAAATTCATGAATCCAGCAAACTATTAAAAAACTAAAGTAAATAAAATAACACTTGTCCACCAAAACATTAAAAACTTAATATCAAGAATTGGGCTGTTAACAAATAGTCTTAAATTAAATCAATCCTAACATAGTCGTTCTGTCTGAGCATAATAATTAGGATAGGTAATGAAATTAATAGTTTAAAAATTGAAGATTTTTCCTTAGACTAATATTATAGAAGATCATGCAGCAAAAGCAGAGTGTTATTGTATATAAAAATGAAAAATACTGTAGGGAAGAGGCGACCATACCCTTATGTAAATTATGCCAGAACAAAGTTTTTGAAAACTGTGCCTAAAAATATGTGATTGGTCCTTTGCATTTTATTGTAATTGCCATTTATCGCTCACCTGGGGCAGATGTAAATGAGTTTTTGGAAAGGTTAAATGTTTTAGTTAATAGGATGCTGAAAAAATGTAATGAAATTCTAGTTATAGGTGATATAAATATTGACGTATTAGAAAATTCCAAAAGAAAACTAAAGATTTGAAAGCACTGTTGAAAAGTTGTGAAATTAAATATCTTGTCGATTTCTGCTATTGATAATGTTTTAACCAACTTGCAAAAAAATCGAAGGCATCATTACTAGTTCCTCTAACCATGATGCAAAAGTTTTAGATATCATTTGTTGTATTTATTTATCATTTTTGGTTCATAGTGTCTGCGATAATTTTCAAGAAATACTGAGATGTATGAGATTAAAGTTAGCAGTAGCAAAAACGTTTTTAAGCAAGCTAACTTATCCAATTCATGAGTCCACACACTTTGTAGCCATTAGATTGGTACTTCATGGCCTTGACAGTAAACCACTTAATTCTTCTTAAAAGGGTTAAATATATGTACAGTTTTACTGGAAGGACGAGTTCAGTCACACTTTTTTGCCTAGTTATTAGTGAATTTAAGGTTAATGATTTACCTATCTAGGTTTGGCTTGTTCAGGTTTAAGCAAGCTGTGATTTTAATCCATAATTTATTGAGTTATAAAATATAATAGGAATAGGCCTGCAATAATGCTTGCATATTGTAATTGGATCCACAATTTGTATAGCACACTACACTGATTAGGCTATTTTCTTTACTAGGTATACCATTTACATGTTTTGAAATATTCCCAAACGTGATATAAAACTGAACAGGGGTGCTCTTGCACAGGTTCAGAGACATTTTCCTTGTCAGTAAATTTGCTGGCGGTTGTTTTAAAGATCGAGATCTGTTTCTAATTTTCCCGCCAAGTGGTGGTCTGGAGAGCTCATTCAAAATAAAACACCTATATCATCATAACAAATTGTATCACAATCGAAGGGTGCGCAGAACATACAAAATTTTTTCTGCATATAAGTACACCTATTCATGTCTAGTATTTAAACCATTGTTTGCTGGATTTTATTACAAGTGGCTGGAAAGTAATATGATTTAAACATATAAATGGTATTTAAAAACATATTAGGCCTACATGGAGTATAGCTTATAATTTGTATAGCGTGTTTCGGTGGTTAAGCTAGGTTAGTTAATTATAATTTATTTTTGGGAGCGGGACAAGCGAAACTAAAGGAGTGAACTTAAGGAGTGATTATTATTATAAACCTGTTACCTGTTACCTCCGTTGTCCGTCCCGTTGACCAGAGAGGCATGGGACCCGTCAGTTTCTTCTTATAACTACATAAACAGATGTTGTCGTCGATGATAACGTTGTCCAATCAGGTGAAAAGGTTGGTTATGGTAGTGTTCTTAAGCGGGCCATAGGAATGGTTAGGAAAAATCAGGTAGATTGTAACAACATTGTTCTAAAAGATGTGATATCAGGGTCTTCTTAAAATTATTTAATTCGGCTATTTCTCTAATTTCTGCTGGTAGCTTGGAAAAACATTTCACACCAGCATAGCTGGGATGTGTTTCAAAAATTCTTAAGTTATGTTGAGTTATAATTCTTAAGTTTGTTATAATCAAACCTAGCCTAACCACTGTGGCACACTGCACAAAGTGGACTCTGTGAGATATATAACTTAAGAACTAGTCATTATTATTGTACTTGTGTTGTCAAAATAAATTTGTTTTCGCGAGTCTGAGCACAGGGTTTTATAATTACAAAACTAGTAGCT
Organism: Allygus modestus; assembly: GCA_963675035.1. NCBI lineage: Eukaryota > Metazoa > Arthropoda > Insecta > Hemiptera > Cicadellidae > Allygus > Allygus modestus. Next base: position 96,169,493 of record OY776117.1, read on the forward strand.
TACTACAAATGTAGTAGCTTATTTGTTTTGTTTAATTGTGAGCTATCTGAGTGAATATTAGTTTTTTTAATAACATGGTGCTGTTTATTTTAATAACAATACAAATCTTTATTTGCCTTATTTAATAAGGCAAATATAGTATAGATATAGTATAGGCAAATAGTAATATTGCATTGGCAATCAACATTAATTTGTGGATAATCTAGATTTAAAAGATACATAACATTTCTACATTAGGTTGTATAAAAACCACTTATAATTCAGCATCCAAAAAGTCTCTCACACTGTAGTAAACTCCTTGGAGTAATATTAATTTTATTGATTTTCAAAATTGTTTAAAATTATCTTCTTCTTTTAAATCGTTTGGTAATTTATTATATAACTAGCTATTCCCGCAGGCTTCACCCCGCAAATAAGTTATAAAAACTATGACAGTTGTGTGCGGAACCACTTCTTTGGTTAGCAGAACCACTGAATCAAGATCAGCTGTTTGTATTTTCATCAGCTCAAACAAAATTGTATGTCCATAAGGAATACCCTTCATAGGAACTTTGTAGGGATCTCTGGCAGAGCCCTAAGGTCAGATCAGGAGGAAAACCATAAAACCATTTAGTTTTCCTATTTTATGCCTAAAGAATCAGTGTACAATTTTTCAGCTCTCTACCTAAGCGGGAAGGTGGTGAATTAGTGATGAGTGAGTCAGTGAGTCTGTCAGCCAGGGCTTTGCCTTTTACAGATATAAGATACCTATTGTGCAAGGCAGTTGTTGTTTGTATCAAGTTGAGTTATGTTGTGGTATATCAAATTTTAAATAATAACGAAGACTTCTTCTCTAACATTGATGAATTGATTGTAGCATATTTTCGTTAATAATATGTACTACTCAATTCAGTATGTAGGCCTATTAAGTAACCTAGTGTAATTTATGATGTGTGGATGCTGATGACGGCTTCTTGCCAAAATGTGTCTATTACAAACAAATTTGGATTGACGACATTAACCAGTTATAGTTAATTTGTCATAACTTAATTAACCTGTAGCTACAAATCGCACATCATAAGTAGGTAGGCCAAGCATTAACAAATGAACCATGTATTTCATAAGCATTGAAGGCTGACGTAAAAAAGTTGAAAATATTGGATTTTATAGGAAAACACATTATAAATGCCATGTTTTCCAATAGCAGTGCAGTTTTGTCTGAATAGTGGTACCCCTATTAGTGAAAAACCGAACAAGTAGCAATGCAAGTCGAAACATTAAGGAGTAGTGATCAAAGACACATCACGAGTGTTGCTGTTAGTCGGTTGATAACGTTGGATGGTTCAAAAGGGTTAGGCCTAGTAGTTCTTATGAGATTTTATTGATTTGTACATAAGTGAAACCTCAACTCCAAATTCAATAAAGTCAAAGTGTTGTTATTCCCATTAAACTTGCCTACCTAAAGCTATTCCTCTACAAATCAAAGAGTTGGCGGGGAACGTCTCGATATTGGGTTTTGAGGTCTACTTAGCCTTCCGTCGCACCTCATATTATAACTCAGTTTTAACTGGAAAACCTCTCCAACTCGAACCAGTACAGACGCCGTACCTCTATAAGTCTAAATGTTGACTGGAGAAGCTCTACAGTATAAGTTGAAATTGTACATTATTGGTTGGGATTCCAAACCCCAAATACTGTATTTGATCGTCAATCGTTTTCATATTGCATTCAGAAAAAGAGTAATAATAGACCGGAAGAGGTCAAACGGGGAAAACATCGCCAAATTCTCCAACTGCGAGTCATTGTTTGTTTACTTTCCTACTCTACAACCAATTGCAGATTTACACAATTGCTGCTTAAGAGCTGGTGGAAAGCTGCCCCCCCCCCCCTTAAAATAACCTTTTCCCTTCTCAGCCACCCAGGTTTACTCACTATTGTATAATAGGCTATTTTGTTTAGTTGTTTTTTTATGACTGTACATATAATAGCTACAAATTTACTGAATGAATAAATAAAAAAAATTATTTTTCCTAATCAAAAATGAATACAGTAATACAGTAGGGTTAGCTATAATTCTGCAGTAGGCTAATGTAGAATTATGATTTCACCTACATGAACTCAGTTCAATATTTGCAATGACGATCAACCCTACAAGTGTTGACAAGTGAAGTGTTTGTGTTGAAATCAGTGTTACTTTTGCTGTCAAAGATATTCTTCAACTAAGGCCTAAAATCCCTTCTTATACTTAATAAACAGTAAATTTTACGCAAACACATTAGCTTACCTAAAATGAACAATGGGGAAAATATGTGAAGGCATGAGCTTTTGGAGGGGGCCTGACCCCCTTCCCACCCCAAGCCTGGCTTAATCTAGGGATTTAATGTAAGCTAACATATCACAAATTGTAATGTATGCTAGTAGAGTACAAACACTAACAAAATACAAATGAACGTATATTTGGTAGCCTTCGATGGTAAGCATACAACGAAAAAGTAAAAATCTTCGCCATGGTACCTTTGGTTTGAAAATCATTTGGCAAAATAATTAGGCCTAAAGCCAAAATTATCTCATTGTCATCTCAAATTCTGCCACATTCCTCAGATACGCCTCAGTCATTTTTTATATTGTGTCAAAAATAGTTAATAGTATGCGAGTGTACACATTTGTCATAGTGGCCGAGGGCTGAGGGAAGAAGTTTAATTCACTGTAGTTTGTCTCTTGACGCCCTGTGAATCCTTTCTCTGTGGCCTAATCTTGTACAGACGAGTGTGTTATATAACTGTTTTAGATGAGAACGGTATGACATATTGTAGGATTAATACATTAGCCTCTATGATTACTACCTTTATTGTTATTAAATGGGCGGACACGATTATCATCATCCGCTTTCATCAAGTGTTCCCGATTTAAACCTTTTTTTTTTGATTTTTCTGAAAATTTGCTGCCCTGAGCTGCAGCGTTAATAGCCCCCTCCTCCTAAATCCGCCACTGTCTGATACATTTTCACTGTTCACTGAAGGAGGTGTGTTGCTAAAGAAGCTGTTGAAAACATTACCAGGCTCATTTTAGACATTTTCAGTTGTTACAATTATTTTCAATTTTAATTATAATTAATACCTACCTACGTTAATATTATTCTGATACACTGCGTACAAAATTTGAAATGATGTTACTAGCCCTGAATCGTTTTAAAAATCCAGAATTCTAAAAAATTGTCTTATATTAGCACTAGGCCTACACATTTTTGTTTCTAAAGATCCTGTGATGCCAAAAGCTTCGTTCACTTATGTAAACACATTTATCCTACATTATTTGATGCTAGGGGTTTCTTCTTCACAGTTAACTTGATAACGGCTAGACGGATTTTAACGTTTGATGTGTCAAATTAAAAGTATTTTAAATTTTTGTATAGATTTGCCACGTCACAGAATTTTAAGAAAGGGCAACACTTAAATACAGTAAAGGGCTGAATTTTCGGAAAAGTCCAATGGCGGGAGTCTAAACTATGGGTTGATTGAAAGTACGTTATCCTCAGTATTCTCTGATGTTATCATCTGTTTTAATATCGGATGTTTTGTTATGTTTGTTTACAACTGAAGTAACCTTTGATTAGGTACAAACTTCCTCGGATTCGAGCAACAGGACAACTGGTTGTTAGGTATTAGTTTTCACCATTTTGAACTCAAGCAAATATTAGCGGAAAACAGTCCCCTACTAAAGAGTGAGCAGTAAAAATTAGACGCTTTTTTTGTTAGAGCCGTCCTCAGTACAGGAGAAGAAAATCCCTGGTCAACGATATCAAGTTCAACCAGTAAAACTATTAGGCCTACTTATAACTTTTTGATAAAAAAAAATAATGTATTTATTTAAAAGTTATCTTCAGTTCAAACTGCTTTTCAAGATTTTAGCGAATTTCCCCTATAGGGAAGAAGCTATTACTGTAGGTCTCATGGTAAGACTTAAGCCCGAGACCATGATAACTTTTTGTTTTGAGGTCCCCAGATGCCAAAAATACTATTCGTTCAAATTTATATATATGTATATATATATATATATATATATATATCGTGTGTCCGTTAACACGATAACTTGAGTAAAAAACGTCCGATTTTGATGAAATTTGGCTCAAATGTGTAAAATGACATTCATGACTTTAAGTTCGAAAACCAGAAAAATCGGACCATGGGAAGGGGGGTTTATGGGGGTTTTAAATTTTACAAAAATCAGTTTTTTGCATTTTTCACCCTACAATTTTAAAAAAACTTAATTTTGGTTTTGACCATGTTATAGAGCTTAAAAAACAAATAATTTAGTATCTTGAATTATTAACCTAGGTTAAGTGGTTGCGGGGAAAATCCAAAAAAACCTGCTCATAAAATCTCCCATGTTAATCTTATGGGAAAAAGGTTTTTGGCTTTTCCTCAGTTTATTTTAATGTAAACTTCACATTTGCTTTTACCAATCTGTTCAGTTCCACAAAACAATCATTTTGGTGTTTAAATTGTGATTCTACATCCAACCGTTGCAGAGATATTCAAAGTGCTTAACACAATACGTTGTCCAATGTTATCCTTATGGAGAATAAATAAAATTTGATATCTCGATTATTTATGAATGTATGTTGATGAAACTTAGTATGTGGCTTAGTACCTAGTACTGGTATATTGATATTTGCACAAAAATTTGATTTTTTGTTGATTATTCCCGTAGCAGCAAACCTGCGTACTCAGCCCCCATGTTATTCTTATGGAGAATAAGTAAAATGTAATGACTCCTTTAATTATGAACATAAATTAATAAAACTTGGTATGTAGCTTCACTTGGTTGAGTTATATTTGATAATTATATAAAACCCCATTTTTCTGTTCCTTGTTGCAGCAAACCTGCTTTCTCAGCCCCATGTTATTCTTATGGAGAATAACTAGAATGTTATATAGCACTTATTTATGATTGAATATTGATGAAACTTAGTATGTGGCTTCGCCTAGTTAAATTTTATTTATATTTGCATAAAAACCAATTTTGTCTGTTCCTTGTTTCAGCAAACCTGCGTACTCATTACCAATGTTATTCTTATAGAGAATAATTAAAATCGCTTATGTGTGAATATATTTTTATGAAACTTGGCTTTCGGCTTTATGTGGTATTAAGACATATATTATGCATTGGAAATTCGCTGAGTACGCAGGTTTGCTGCGACGGGGGTATTTTATGAACATAACAACTTGTTTTGAGGTCCCTTGTTGCCAAACACATTATTTTTTTTTTTAGTTTTTTGGTGTTTTGAGGTATAAAACAAATGGGAAACACAGTAGGTACTGAAGTGTGAGTGGCAAGTGGCAATGAAAAAGTTTTCTACCTGAACAGGTGGCGGTAGTTAGCGGCGCCGCTCTCTGACGCCCGGCGCTTCGAACTATCGTATTACTGTCTCTTCAGATTTCCAAGCTAACTAATGTAACCAGAAAACAGAGTGGTGCCGTTAGCCGCTCACCGCTCGTATCGTAGCCAAGGCCTTGGGTTAAGCTTACTAAGGTTATGAATCATATGAAGTGGGCCTACAGTAAATAGACCTAATAACCAAGGCTGTACTCAGCTTTCACGGGCCCCTGGGCAGGCCTGGTGGTGTGGGCCCTTGTTGCCGTCCCTACAAGTTGGTGACCTTCTTTTAAGACTCGGGCCCGACCTAGGCCCCCTCGACGGGACCGGGCCCACGGGCAGTTGCTCCCCCCCCCCTAGTACGGCCCTGCTAATAATAATCGGTACTTTGGTATTATACGGATGCCACTATTTTTGGAGGTTAATTTTTACCGGATACAAAGGTTAACTACATAATTCGAAAAAACGTACTTTTATTGACTTACTGTACAAATTTTACATCATTCTGATGAGCGGTCTTTGTGTTGTGCCTCCCAAAAGACAGCGATGTCCGCTAGGATCGTGTTGAATGCGTCGCCGCCGCTAGCAGCCACACCCGATCGCCACATGTACTCCGCCAAATATACAGCGCGCTGCGGCAGTTATGTTAGGATGGGTTATCATAAAAATACGTACGGTTTCCTCTTCATTTCGAGATAAATATCACACCAAAAGAAAGTCACTCATTATGAAAACAAATGTAACGTAGTGGACGGCAATAAATCACTCATGACACTGGCCCAGATACAGGCGGTGACAGGTGATGCGTGCGCTCCGGTCAACGGCCTGACCTTGGCCTATTTGGAGGGGGTTTGGCGGCCTGAAGTATGACTCATCAGGTATCATTCGATTCACAACAAAACAAGGAAAGTCCTACTATCATTTTTATGATAACCCATCCTAACATAACTGCCGCAGCGCGCTGTATAAGGGTGGCATCCGTATAATACCAAAGTACCTAATAATCAAAATAGAAATAAACCACAATGCACTGAGAATTAACGGAATGAGTGACGTAAAAAACTAGGCCTATTGTAAATCACATTATAATTCAAGAAGCGTTAAGTAACAACAAGCGTCACATTTGGCTTAATACATTTCCATAACAAAGTGGCTTGGCCTCTGCAGTTAAGCCTACCTACCTTTTACTGGGAACTAAGATAAACGTAAAGGATCTGTAATGTCGAAAGATGTAAACAATGAACGTTACACTAACTGTTAGTACTTTTTTTATTGAAAGAAACTTTAAATTACAATTTTTAGGCCCATAAACTAAAAAAAGCGTTTTGACTTTTTTAATTAAAGAAGGTTAAGGTGTGTAATATAAATTAACAAAAATTAAAGGCTTTTACGGTTTATCCCATCTCTTCCACTCCATCCCATCTGGAGGCTTTACGTCAACTTTTTTGTCACCAACTTCATTCCAATTTGTGCTAAGAACTGTTCCTCCACTTTCCAAAAATGATTTATTCATAGCTTTCTTGACTTCATCACTTCCTTCAGTATATATTTTCTGAAACAGTTCATTAAGAGCTGCTTCACCTTCGGCTGCATCATCTTTTAATTCGTTCTCTACCAGTTTGTCCCAATTGCATTTAGTTTGAGGCAGAGACACTTCTTTCTTCTCAGGTTTGTTTACATCTTCAAGGTCAGACCATGAATCTTCATTCAGCTTTTTCAGTTTAAGTTCGATTTTAGTTGGTTTTACTCGATGGATACACTTGGAAGGTACAATAGCTTTTGATAAGCTTAAAGTAAATGTCTCTTCTGAAGGGAGATATATAGTCACAGAGTTATCTTCTAAAGAGAGTTTCACTTGATCTTCATTCAGATTTTTAACAAGAACATTGACTGTAACATGTGTTTCGGTTTGGTACCAATCATACTTAATTTTTGGCTTTTGGACCTGAGTTTCCTCCACAATTTTAGTGTCCGATTCACTGTTTGATGCACTCATGATTGTTAATTATGTATGTTTAATTATTAAGCTTACATGGGAGAGTACTCATTTAAACTAAAAGTAATTTAGTTGCAAATGCATCTGCACACAGGCATAATTAATATAAATTCCAGATGTTTTCAAATCTTTTTATTTAATGAATTGACTGACGTCCTTAAACCGTTGTAAAGTAAGGTTATTAATAAAAAAGTAAAAAGCTACTAGGCTTAATGTTGCAGTCTTTACTTTCAAAATTGTACTCACTGTAAACGCAAGGCTATTTTGCTAAGTTATTTGACAAATTCCTGACACTGCACACACTCAAAATTATTGGCATTAACTGAAAAACAATTTAATCATTTTACAAGAAGGACGTTGACATTCTCAAGTGTTGGTAAGTTTGCAATCACAAAGTTATATTCTAGTAATAATTGTCTTGTAACCGATGCAGACTACAGTCAGCCATATTTGTCCAATCAGTGTTCCCACTGAACTCGGAGCAGAAACAAATAGTCCCGCGCTTGAGATAATACCATACTCGGCCCACAAAATATCCCTTATTTCCCCAATGCTTCCTTGGAATTTGAACCTTAAATTTAAATTTCAGATAAATGTAAATTTATGAATATATTACGTAATTATTTTGCGAAACCAACTAAAATTCTGGATAAAGGAAACCGGGCTGAAGACAGCTTATGCGTCCGACGCCATCTAACGAATAAGCGACAAAGAGAGCGCCGATAGTACCGTCAAAACGAAAAGTCCTCTCATCTAACGAAAATGACAACTAAGCTTTGTTGGTCGTTATCTAATGAATTCTGCCTGATTGCATGATTGATTTATTTTTACTTATATAGGCCTAGTTTAACAAATTTAGAATTTACAATAATACTTTGAAATTATTCTAATTATAAATAATAATATTTAAGTTAGTTTGTTAATTTTGATGAAGTACTTAGTTTGTTATAATTCAACTAATTAATATTTTCTGGTCTTCATAAATTTTCCGAGAATGTATTATAATAATGTTACGTTATATTTATCTAAATTTCGTTCATAGGGGATAGCTATGTGCAAATCTACATTATATGCAATTTGGTCCACTTTAGACAAGAAATTAATTTAAAATATTACAACCTAATTAATGAAAATTTGCTAGCGATAATACTTCGTCAGTAGTGGTAATATAATGTAACCTAATAAAGAATTAGTTTCCAGTTTGGTACATAAGGAATGGCTAAGTGAAAATCTACATTATATGGAATTTTGACCACTTAAAAAAAACATTTAATATATTATAACTCAAATCAATTAAAGTTTCTGGGGTTAATACTTTGTCAGAAGTTATTATATATAATAACCTATTAAATAAAAATGTTTCCAGCTCGGTACGTAAGGTATGGCTAAGTTAAAATCTACATTATATGAAATTTTGGCCACTTTTGATAAAAAATCATTTAACATATTATAACTCAATTAAATGAAATTTGCTGGGGTTAATACTTTGTCAGAAGTTATAATACACAGTAACCTATTAAATAAAAAAGTTACCAGCTCGGTACACAGGGGATGGCTACGTAAAAGTAGGCATTAAATTAAATTAATTCTAGATTTTGGGAAAAATGAATATATTTAATATTTTATAACTCAATTAAAAAGATTTTGCTGTGGTTAATACTTTGTGTGAAGTTATAATATAAAGTTGGTAACCTATTAAATAAAACAGCTTCCAGCTCGGTACATAGGGGATGGCTAAGTGAAAATCTACATTATATGAAATTTTGGCCTTTTTTGATAAAAAATCATTTAGCATATTATAACTCAATTAAATTAAATTTGCTGGAGTTTATACTTTATCAGAAGTTAACATATATATTAACCTATTAAATAAAAAAGTTTCCAACTCGGTACATAGGGGTTGGCTATGTAAAAATAGGCATTAAATGAAATTTATTATAGATTTTGGAAAAAATTAATAATATACATTTTATAACTCAATTAAATAAAGTTTGCGGGGTTTAATACTTAATGTGAAGTTATAATATATAGAAACCTATTAAATAAAAAAGTTTCCAGGTTGGTACATGAGGGATGGCTAAATGAAAATCTACATTATATGAAATTTTGGCCACTTTTGATGATAAAAAATCATTAACATATTATAACTCAATTAAATGAAATTTGCTGGGGTTTGTACTTTGTCAAAAGTTATAATATATAGTATACTATTAAATAAAAAAGTTTCCAGCTTGGTACATAGGGGATGGCTATGTAAAAGTAGGCATTAAATGAAATTGATTCTAGATTTTGGGAAAAATGAATATTTAATATTTTATAACTCAATTAAAACAATTTGGCTGGAGTTAAAACTTTGTGTGAAGTTATAATATTAAGTAATCTATTAAATAAAACAGTTTCCAGCTCGGTACATAGGGGATGGCTAAGTAAAAATCTACATTATATGAAATTGTGGCCACTTCTGATAAAAATCATTTAGCATATTATAACTCACTTAAATAAAGTTTGCTGGGGTTGATACTTTATGTGAAGTTATAATATATAGTAACCTATTAAATGAAACGGTTCCAAGTTGGTACATAGGGGATGACTAAGTGAAAATCCACATTATATGAAATTTTGACAACTTAAAAAATCATTTAATATATTATAACTCAAATAAATGCAAATTGCTGGGGTTAATACTTTTCCAGAAGTTATAATATATAGTAACGTATTAAATGAAAAATTACAGTTCGGTATATAGGGGATGGCTAAGTGAAAATCTACATTATATGGAATTTTGGCCACTTTTGATCAAACCCATTTTACATATTATAACTCAATTAAATGAAATTGTCTGGGGATAATACTTTGTCAGTAGTTATAATATATAGTAACCTGTTGAATAAAAAAGTTTCCAGTTTGGTAAATAGGTGATGGCTATACAAAAATAGGCATTAAATTAAATGTATTCTAGATTTTGGAAAAACTTGATATATAATAATTTATAACTCAATTAAATAAAGTTTGCTGGGGTTAATACTTTGTCAGTAGTTATAATATATAGTAACCTATTAAATAAAAAAATTACAGTTCGGTATTTAATAAAATAAATAAATCTAAGGGGATGGCTAAGTGAAAATCTACGTTATACGAAATTTTGGCCACTTTTGAAAAAATCATAAAACATATTATTACTCAATTAAATGAAATTTTGCTGGGGTTAATACTTTGTCAGAAAATATAATATATAGTAACCTATTAAATAAAAAAGTTTTCAGGTCGGAACATAGGGGATGGCTAAATTAAAATCCACATTATATGAATTTTTGGCCACTTTTGACAAAAAATCATTTAACATATTATAACTCAATTAAATGCAATTTTCTGGGGATAATACTTTGTGAGAAGTTATAATATATAGTAACCTATTAAATGAAAAAAAATCCAGCTCGGTACATAGGGGATGGCTATGTAAAAGTAGGCATTAAATGAAATTTATCCTAGATTCTGGGACAAATGAGTATTTAATATCGTATAACTCAATAAAAAAATTTTGCTGGGGTTAATACTTTGTGTGAAGTTATAATATTAAGTAACCTATTAAATAAAACATTGCATTTTTTATATTTAATAGGTTACTATATATAATATTTTCTGACAAAGTATTAACCCCAGCAAACTTCATTTAATTGAGTTATAATACTTTAAATGGGTTTTATCAAAAGTGTCCAAAATGTCATATAATGTAGATTTTCACTTAGCCATCCCCTATATACCGAACTGTAAATTTTTTTATTTAATACGGTACTACATATTATAACTTCTGACAAAGTATTAACCTCAGCAAATTTCATTTATTTGAGTTATAATCAATTATTTTTCTTAGTTGTCAAAATTGTATATAATGTTGATTTTCTCTTAGCCATCCCCTATGTACTGACTAAGAAATTGTTTTATTTAATATGTTATTATATATTATAACTTCACATAAAGTATTAAACCCAGCAAACTTCTTTTAATTGAGTTATAATATGTTAAATTATTTTTTATCAAAAGTGGATAAAACTTCATATAAAGTAGATTTTCACTTAGCCATCCCCTATGTACCGACTTGGAAACTGTTTTATTTAATTGGTTACTATACATTATAACTTCACATAAATTATTAACCCCAGCAATCTTTATTTAATTGAGTTATAAAATGTTAAATAATCATTTTTTCCAAAACCTAGATTTAATTTAATTTAATGCCTACTTTTACATAGCCATCCCCTATGTACCGAGCTGAATTTTTTATATTTAATAAGTTACTATATATTATATTTTCTGACAGAGTATTAACCCCAGCAAACTTCTTTTAATTGAGTTATAATATGTTAAATGATTTTTTATCAAAAGTGGATAAAACTTCATATAAAGTAGATTTTCACTTAGCCATTCCCTATGTACCGACCTGGAAACTGTTTTATTTAATTGGTTACTATATATTATAACTTCACATAAAGTATTAACCCCAGCAATCTTTATTTAATTGAGTTATAAAATGTTAAATAATCATTTTTCCAAAATCTAGATTAAATTTAATTTAATGCCTACTGTTACATAGCCATCCCCTATGTACCGAGTTTTATTTTTTTTTATTAAATAGGTTACTATATATTATATTTTCTGACAAATTATTAACCCCAGCAAACTTCTATTAATTGAGTTATAATATGTTAAATGATTTTTTATCAAAAGTGGATAAAATTCCGTATAAAGTAGATTTTCACTTAGCCATCCCCTATGTACCGACCTGGAAACTGTTTTATTTAATTGGTTACTATATATTATAACTTCACATAAAGTATTAACCCCAGCAATCTTTATTTAATGCCTATTTTAGCGAATTTCCCCTATAGGGAAGAAGCTATTACCGTAGGTCTCATGGTAAGACTTAAGCCCGAGACCATGATAACTTTTTGTTTTGAGGTCCCCAGATGCCAAAAACACTATTCGTTCAAATTTATATATATGTATATATATATATATATGTATATATATATATGTGTATATATATATATATATATATATATATGTCCGTTAACACGATAACTTGAGTAAAAAACGTCCGATTTTGATGAAATTTGGCTCAAATGTGTAAAATGACATTCATGACTTTAAGTTCGAAAACCAGAAAAATCGGACCATGGTAAGGGGGGTTTATGGGGGTTTTAAATTTTCCAAAAATCAGTTTTTTGCATTTTTCACCCTACAATTTTTAAAAAACTTAATTTTGGTTTTAACCATGTTATAGAGCTTAAAAAAACAAATAATTTAGTATTTTGAATTATTAACCTAGGTTAAGTGGTTGCGGAGAAAATCCAAAAAAACCTGCTCATAAAATCTCCCATGTTAATATTATGGGAAAAAGGTTTTTGGCTTTTCCTCAGTTTATTTTAATGTAAACTTCCCATTTGCTTTTACCAATCTGTTCAGTTCCACAAAACAATCAATTTGGTGTTTAAATTGTGATTCTACGCCCAACCGTTGCAGAGATATTCAAAGTGCTAAACACAGTACGTTGTCCAATGCTATCCTTATGGAGAATAAATAAAATTTGATATCTCGATTATTTATGAATGTATGTTGATGAAACTTGGTATGTGGCTTCACATAGTACTGATATTTGCACAAAAATTTGATTTTTTGTTGATTATTCCCGTAGCAGCAAACCTGCGTACTCAGCCCCATGTTATTCTTATGGAGAATAAGTAACATGTAATGACTCCCTTAATTATGAACATAAATTAATAAAACTTAGTATGTAGCTTCACTTGGTTGAGTTATACTTGATAATTATATAAAAACCCATTTTTCTGTTCCTTGTTGCAGCAAACCTGCTTTCTCAGCCCCCATGTTATTCTTATGGAGAATAACTAGAATGTTATATAGCACTTATTTATGATTGAATATTGATGAAACTTAGTATGTGGCTTCGCCTAGTTAAATTTTATTTATATTTGCATAAAAACCAATTCTCTCTGTTCCTTGTTTCAGCAAACCTACGTACTCATTACCAATGTTATTCTTATAGAGATTAATTAAAATCGCTTATATGTGAATATATTTTTATGAAACTTTGTTTGCGGCTTTATGTGGTATTAAGACATATATTATGCATTGGAAATTCGCTGAGTACGCAGGTTTGCTGCGACGGGGGTATTTACATAGCCATCCCCTATGTACCGAACTGGAAACTTTTTTATTCAATAGGTTTCTATATATTATAACTTATGACAAAGTATTAACCCTAGCAAATTTAATTTATTTTAGTTATAATATGTTAAATGATTTTTTTATCAAAAGTGGCCAAAATTTCATATACCGGTAATGTAGATTTTCACTTAGCCATCCCCTATGTACCGAGCTGGAAACTGTTTTATTTAATAGGTTACTATATGTTATAACTTCTGACATAGTATTAACCCCAGCAAACTTTTTTAATTGAGTAATAAAGTTATAACAATTTTACACATAACGTCTTTTTTTACGTGGACATCCCCTATATATGCAGTTGGAAACTATTTGATTTAATACGCTCTACTGTATTACAACCATAAACAATTGTATTAACCAATGCAATTGTAATTTAAGGGTTTGTATCTTAATCTGTTAAATGTTTGCTTGGCTGCAGTTTCATTAGATGAGATGGCTTTTGGTTTTGACTGTACTTTGGCGTTTCTCTTTTACCTACTTTTCGTTAGATGGCTTCGGACGCATAAGCTGTCTCCAGCCCGGTATAAAGGAATCCTAATTGGACGAAACGAAGTGAGTCCTTATACGTCACTTGCAAAGAAAATGCAAAGTCGAAGTAGTGTAACGCTAACTACATTTTGACGGTTTAATGGATTATCATGAAATTTTAAGTGTAACTTTTTGATGATTTAAAGATTCTAATAAACTATGAACGGAGAATTAATCTTACATTTTAATAATTATAGTTTTTTAACTGAACTAGATTCAGTAGCTGATTTGGTTTATGTAGTCAAGTTCTAGAACTGTCAAAAAATCAGTTGGATTGCTGGTGTCGAAGTGTCAAATTTCAATTTCATGCTTGAGGTTATGTGTAGTTTGATTGATACTAATAATTGATGTACACCTTCCTATTCTTCTACGAAACGTGACTTTTAGTTTCTTAATAATAATTTTATTGTTGTTAATTGGTAAATTTATAGTTTTCACAGATGTAAACTTTCTGTAAATACGACTGTGCTTTGAAATAGGATGTTAAAATACGAAAGTGTCATTATTGGCGAGATTGCCAACATTTTTACGTGTGGAAATTACAAACGATTAAGCATAATCATACCGATGTACAGTTCGCGCCACGGTGCTTGACGCCTGGGAAAGGCGAGAACCAACTCAAACTTCGCATAATTAAAAGCAGACAATAACGAAAATAACAAAAGCCAATATTTTAACATTAAATTATTTAATTTTGGTTTCTGTTGACAAAAGTATTCTGTAACACTAACGGTACTAAGCCATATAGAGGCGAAAAGTCATTCCAGAGCATACGCTAACCAGGCGCCAAGCACTGTGCCCCGAACTGTACCCTTTATATGTATATTTGTAATAAAAGGAAGAAGATGAGTGTAGGCCTAGACCTATTTCAACCTCTTTTATGGTGTTGTCGATATATTTTAAAATCTGTCTTCACAGTTTAAATTGGTTGGTTTGGTGTAATGAAGGCTAAACTGTCTCCCATGAAACAAACTTATTTACCTTCCATTTCATATAGGTAGGTCTATGATGTTGTTTAACTTTACTTCTAATGAGCTATGTCAGATCAGTCTGTAATCTCAAGCTGGTCAAGATAGTACATATATATCACAATATTCTTATTTTAGCCTTACCATAAGTTTATTCTATCTTTAATTAGGAATTCTCTAAAAGGTAAGTTTGATAAAAGGCATATATATTGTATTTAACTTCATATGTCAACTTGCTTTTCATAGGAAACTACTTGAAAGGGGTATATAAGTTCTAGCTTTGATCACTTGTAATCTTGTACTCCAGTAACCTTTTATAGGTTATAAAAGAGGCAATTAGCCTAGGCCTAGATTCTTTGAGGGAGAAAGTAAGGAGTACAATTTTGAATAAGAAAACATAAGTGGCATCCTCAGCATTTTAAAAAAGGAGTTACAGGCAGGTTTCAATGAGTAGAGCATACGACTGTATTTTCAGATAAGTATGATTTCAGTATAAAGCTGTAAAGAATAACCCAACAACTGTAGCGCTGTAATAGGGTGCAGTATGATAACGTTCACTAAATATTCGGATGTGATATAATGGTACAGGCCCTAATATATTCAATAACAGTATATCAGAGTTCTACGATTATTAGGCCTACTATAAACATATATTCTAATATAATTCCCAAATGATTAGTTAAGATTAAGATTTGCAACGATATATCTTTGCATGTCACTCAAAGGGTTAACATTTACTTTTACCCTAAGATATTTAATAACATACAAAATAAAAAACATTAGGCCTTTACAAACATAAATTATTGGTTATCAGCAAGATTGTATGCTAGGTTAGGGTACAGTTTCATAAGCGGCCACCAACTAATCGGATGCGATATATCGAATTGGAACACTCGATATTTTGACTCGCATTTTAACAGTACATGTAGAAAATTATTTACTCGGTATTTATATTAATGTTATTATCTAAAATCAACAAATTGTATATCGTCAATAATAATAATATGCAATGCCAGTTACAAATATATTTTAATGAAACTTTTAACAAATAAAAAACAAACGAAAACTACAATTAAATAAATAATAAAGAAACATATAACTCAGCTAAAAACTTAAGTTATCTTTACCAGGGTAAACTTTATGGGCTGCTTTCATGGATAAATCGAATAAACATAATTTAATGTTTTATTCCACAGTGGAATAAACTAACTTAAGTTAGGCCTAAGCAAATACACCTAAGTTTTTGCTTGGTTAACTTATACGTTTCTTTATTATTTGTTGAATTTTTAAATTTTAGTTTTCGTTTGCTTGTTACTTGTTTAATGTTTCATTAAAATGTATGTGTAACTGACATCATCGCTCTTAATCCCAGTTTTCAGTGACCGTTTCAACATACGCCATGAGGACTCATATGTTTGGGTGTTTGTGTTATTTACGTTAAAGATCAATTTAAAATGAGATTTGATATATCAAATGTTTAAGATCGATATATAGCATCCGATTAGTTGGCTTATGAAACAGTACCCCTAGGTTAAAGCTGAGCTTTGAATTTGGTGCCTTTTAAGTTGCTTAAAAGCAAGAGAAAATTAAATTCCAATTCAAGATTAATAGCATCGCCGTATTGCAATCATATTGCATCGCAGTCAACGCTGATCATATCGCATTAATGGGTCAATATTGTGTAAAACCAATGTTTAATAAACTCAATGATTTGTGACTCAATCATTCAAAGCCCTTCTCATGGAGTGACACCACACCAGCAACCTTAAGAATCACTTCTTTAGGCCTATCTCCGACTCTTCATTGATGGGAGCATTACAAGATTGAAACAAAGACAAATTGAATTCTCCTAAATGTAGACACGAGTAATGAAGTAAGCTAATGATGCACACATTACAGTTAACAATGTAATGTTAGGTATCGGTTTTATGGCCGTATTTTTCTAATTTCCTGTTATGATGTCAAACAGTAAGGGGACAAACCCGTTTTTCATGCATTACATTGCGAGTTTCCTTGCCAATTCCACGATGTCCAAACAAATTTTGATTTCCTTTTTGTTAGGCCTATGTGTTTATTTTAATACAATACAGTAGACCCTCTCTTAACCGACCCAGGATCAATCGCTGCTGTGGACCTGCGGGCTCTGGACCTGTGGATGACCGGATCAACCTGTGGATGCGCAGTAGACGGGTCAACGGTAGAGTGGTGATAGTTAAATTCAAATGATACGGTGCGTAAAAAATGTCAGAGATACATATTATATTGCCGTATCGCGATAAAACCGTACTGCACACCAAATATGTAGTAATAATAGTACATGTAATACAATCGAAGACATTCTCTGGGTTATGTCTGTGACGTCAGGGTTTTTCCTTTAGGAAAGCAAATTCGAATTTGAGTCTGTGTATGGGTAGTTCGCCTCCGCTCATGTTATTCCAGCTTATGTTGTAAAATTATCAGGTGAGATGGTCATCCATCACACATTGCCAGTGTGAAGAGCATTACTATTGCATTTGTTACTACAGTAGTAACAGCGTTTGCAAGTAATATTTTTTCTAAGGTACCTTCTACACAAAATTGATCAAACATTTATCCAAAAGTGATTTGGGAAAATCCTGATAGTTAAAAAATGTCAAATACAGACAGTTTTCCTTTTTTAAGCTTTATATAATAACAATACATTCACTGAACCAAAAATACAAAATACGGACCAGTGGCAACTATTTATATTTGGTGGAATAGTTACCAACATTATTCCACCTAATTGTTTCCATAAAAGTCATTTATCTATAGCAGGTCTGACAGGACCTGCGATGGACAAATTAAGTCTCTGCGGTGTCCTACTGGGCGAAAATTACAAACTGGGTTTTCTGGTGGAAATGTCCTACATGGTGGAGCGAGCGACCGAAGCGATCTCCACGCGACACAAAGAGATCAAACTTTTTGTTTTTGATCGCTCCGGTCGTGTTGCCTGAAGCAGTGCAGTTTGTAGTTGTGTATAGAATTTGGCGTTTAGAAATTTGTCTCTTTTTGTTTAATTTCACTTCTTATGGCATCTGCAATGTAAAACGAGTTTGCATGCATCACGCTGACGTTAGGGAAGTGAATTTCCGCATTAAAAACTTTGAAAAACAGCCTTTTCCAATGTAAAATCTCCATAAGACCACATACTGTGTTTGCTCAATCTTAATTTTCTTGAATAACTCATTATTGGTGCTAGAATGATGAGGGAGGGCTTAAAGTTTCCGCCTTTTTAATTCCTATAACTTATTACGCATTAATTCCCCTTATTAATTTCACATTAGGGGCTTTTCTGACCCTTTTTGGGCACAAAAACTCAAAATTAAATATCCCAATAAGAGTATTAGAATATTCCGATTGTTTTGCCCAACGAACTTGTCCGACTGATTACATAAAGGAATGTTCCTACCAAATTTTAAGTAAATCGGACAAAAAATGTGACCACTTGAGTTCAAACATATATACCGGTATATATAATTTGAGTCGATAGAAATAGATTAGTCAGGACCTCCCGCAGCGCTGTCCTCGCGCAGTAAAAATGTTTGGCGGAGAACTGGCGCTGTCCCCCCACTCCACATCCGCGAGTACTACACCAGGGAGCCACGCCCTCATTCCCACCCCATACATAACAACAGCAGTTCTGCCAACTTCCAGTATCCAGCACCTGCGTAAAATTATGGGATCCTCAGAAACAATCGTGTACGACAGTTATAGTAACCAAACCTAACCGCCACAGCGCGCTGTTTAAGTTTTTAGTCTAAACGTATCCTCACCCACACAAAAATGTTTTATTTAATTCTGTACAGTCTTTTTTGTTAAACACAGAACGCAAAACAGACAGACAGATAAACAAATTTTAACACATTTAAATATCTCCGCTGCATACAATATTTCACTGCTAAAAGTAGAAACAACATTAATTTGATTTAAATAGATAAAGACAAAAATCGACTTAGCGTGTTAACATATAAGAGTCTGGAAAGACCGGATTCATGGTTTGAAATTTTAGGAGTATAGGACAATTCTGCTGTTTATGTCAGTTGGCAGAACTGCTGTTGTTATGTATGGAGTGGGGACGAGGGCGTGGCTCCCTGGTGTAGTACTCGCACTCGCGGCTTCGGGGTGGGGGACAGCGCCAATTCCCCGCCAAACATTTTTACTGCGCGAGGACGGCGCTGCGGGAGTTCCTGACTGTTCCAAGTCTGCGCTCCCTATTATTTTGAACGACCTCCAAAACATGTTCAGGGAGTCACGTTAGGAACTGCTATAGTGGTCCCGGGCTTAAGTTTCACCGTGCGAGTCATCTTAATAGTTCACTTTTCCAAAGTAAAATCACTAAAAATGTTCTTGGTAGCATTCCAGTATATGAATGAAACAACTCAGGTCCATTTTTACAGGTTTGCAGTTTGAGAAATAGGTGATGATATTCTCCGGAATGGGTCCTATCAAAATAAATATTGTGAGTCGGGTTCCTAATCATTTCTTGAGCACGCACACACTTTAAATAAGAATTTTCATACAACATGACTACGGTAGAGCAACATTTGGGTGACTGGCTACCTTTCCGCCTCAAATCGCTAGATCGCTCGCGTGCACGTAGGACACAACAGTCGCTTGGTCAAATCGCTCTTCGTTTGCGTCGTTTATTTCGCTCACACTGCGTTGCCCACGTAGGACACCGCCTAACAATCAATAAATTTTGAAAAATCAGACATCACGGTTGTTGGGTCCCTACAACCAAACCAGAGCTAGAGTTCAGAGAAAGTAAGGTTTGTAAAAGGTCAGGCATATAGGCCCTAATTATTGAAATATAGGACCTAATTAATCATAAAGTCAGAGATGTTATTCTCTCTTACTCTCTTAATATATAAAAATGAATTCCTATTTCCCTTTGGCATTCCATAACTTGAGAATGAGTGCACCAAATTGAATAATTATTTTTTTGTTGTGTTTGTTAACATCAGGACAAGGTTCTCATAAAAGAAAATTTTTAATCCGACTTAAGGGCTCTGTTCCACTGGCCTTCAAAGTTCCCATTGATTTGATCAAAGTTCAGTTAGTTACGCCAAAAACAGCTGTTAACAATGTTTATATTTAAACATACTTGAAAGACATAAACATATGTTCATTATGGAAATAGAAATGAATAAAACTACTTCAATGGCAACTCAAACTCTTTTTCCGATAGGTGAGTGAACGTAGCAAACGAGCTCATCTTGAAGTATAGCTTGAAGTAATTGTACATAAAACCAATTCAATTACATTACAACAGGACATCTGTCGGGCCAGCTGGTAACAAAATAATTATCTTACCACCATAAATTATTAGTGAATTTTATTTTAGTTCAACTTAGTTTTGCTGATTACTTTTGGTCTTACAAAAAGTCTCAGACCCGGTAGAAGTCAGGGAGTTTTTCAGTTCTTTTTAGTAGACACACTGTTGTCCAAAGTTGAAATTTAATGAACTGAACAAAGCTCTGTGGTGCTGATGTCTTATGAGACTTTGTTCAGAATATTTATTAGTGAATTTCCTTTGGAAAGTGAACTATTAGCATGACCCGCACGGTGAAACTTAAGCCCAGGACCACCATAGAAGTTCCTAACATGACCCCCTGAACACATTTTGGGGGGTCGTTCAAAATTTTATATATATATGTTTGCACTCTAGCGGTCGCATTTTTTGTCCGATTTACTTCAAATTTGGTAGGGACGTTCCTTTCTGTAATCAGTTGGACAAGTTGGTTGGACAAAACAATCGGGAAACTCTAAACCCCTTTTTTGGGGATTAATCTTTCAAATTTTAAGTTTTTGGGCCCAAAAAGGGTCATAAAAACCCGGATGCAAAATTAATGCATGTAAAAGATGGTAATTAGTGAGGCAAAAGTTTTAAGCCCCCGCTCGTCATTCTAGCATAAATATTTACCGAGTTATTAAAGAAAATGTGTTTCGAACAAACACAGTACGTTGTCTTATGGGGGTTTTACACTAGAAAAGCCTGTTATTCCTTTGTTAGAGTACTTTTATCATCCCCAGCAACTCACGCCTACTTTCAAGCCTGTCTGGGCCTGGACCTTCTCCTAACATTATAATGCGCAAAATTGTATTCCCAGCTTTGCAGGTAAATGAAACCAGGAGCATCAGAACAGCCAAAAAATCAATGTTTTCAGATTCCAATAAAAATTGGAATACATGTATGTTTTTACACAGATTTTGAGTTTTAAAAGTTTTTATATGGAAATTCACTTCCCTCATGTCAGCGTGCTGCGTGCAAACTCGTTTTTATTTTAACTCTACCATTTATTCAATATACATTACCGATGGTTGCTTATATTGTATGGATTAGCAATATACAACCCCAACTACAGGAGTTACTTTAATCAAGAGGTTAAATAAATCCTATAATATGAGCTATGTCTGATTGTTTGTTTGTTTGTTTGCAAAATTTATCTCGAGATCCAACGAAAGGGTTTTGCTGAAAGATTGGGATTAGGGGCTTTTGGGTCTAAAAAATCGTTTGGTGATAACAACTACCTCAGGAAAACTCGTATTTTTCTAAACAACTCATTTGAAAATTTTAACATTGGGCTTTAAGGAGTTTCAAATCATAACACCGGTTACTATGAATAACAAAAATAAACCATTAAATCAGCTTCTATAAATTAAAGTATTGTAAACACCTGTTTATCATTATGGAAATAAAAAACCTACTTGAATGGCAACACTCATAATGGAAATAAAAAAACTACTTGAATGGAAACTCAAACTCTTTTTCGACAGGCGAGTGAGCGTAGCGAACGAGCTCATCCGGGAGGCGAGTGAGCGAAGCGAACGAGCTCATATTGAAAATAAACAAGTATTTGAAATCAAACAAATTCAATGCCTCCTCTGTGGAATCAAACACCGAGCATGGCTCGGTACCCCGGTACTTACCTTTAACTGTCAAATGATCCAATGCTCTTGTGGGCGACCAGTTTCGACCCAGACAGGGGGCTATTTTCAAGCCAGACGTAAAATGTTAGGTACTCACAAAGAGGTCATCAAAGATTCTTTGTTGGTCAAACAGACAAACAACACGTAGCAGACGAACGGTCAAACATACAAAACAAAAAAACCTGTTTGGCCATACAAAAAACTGATCACAGCGCGGCAGGTGTACACGCGGGGTGCAGGTCCAGACACCCTGCGTTTTAGTGAGTACAATTTTACGTCCGGCTTGAAAAGGCCCTCTAGCTGGGTCGAAGCCGGTCGCCCACGAGGGCGATGTAGGATCACTTGACAGTTAAAGGTAATTTAACCTCTTGATTAATTTCTATTAGTTATTCATTGGCAAATCAAAATGTAGTTACTTTGTTTAAATATATCGGAGGTAATAATAGTTTCAGAATTGCTTGCAGAATTACAAACCGACTCTACATCATCAGTAATTCTGTAATTAAATCAAATATAACGGTTTATTTTAATGCCTTATCTGTATTACGCATTGATACACATTGTTGACTTTTTCCATTACCTTAATTTATAAAATGTAATTCAGTGCACATTATTTTAAGTATTTATAACCTTTCAAGAGGGGTTCTGCAGCAGCAGCAATCACATATGTTTGGCGAAGTCCTCATTTGTCACATAATCTCGGAGGGATATCATTGTCTTTTTATAATATGTAACCTACATACCGGTATATTGTTGTCACTATTAAATAAATCTCATAATTTGTTATTATGATTTTTTTTTTTTTGTTGGGTAACCTATATTGGCAATACATTTTTTTTTAATCATCATCTTATTACATTACGCTGTATCAGGAAACTTGACACTTTCTCCCTTTTAGCCATATTTAAATGAATAAATTATTTCTTATTTACTAACTATAAAATATAAAGTACGGTAGAGTGTATGTATACAGAAAATCTTCTACAAAATTGCTTGACAAAATATCTACCCAAATCCCTTTGCAACCCACCAGTATTTTAAGAGGGAAAATTCCCCCTCACCACACCCCAGGTTAAGGGGCGACCTACTTTGAACACTAACTTTATCTACATACAAAGTTTTAATGAAATTGATCAGTAAATAAGAGAGAAATGGTAATGTTTGTACCATCTATAAGAATAACATTGGACAATGTACTGAATTTACCTCTAAGTAAAAATTTAAATTTTCTCTGCAACCAGTAATAGTAGAATAATAATTCAAAATGCTAAATTATTTAGTTTGTTGAGCTTTTTTAATGGTGATAAGTAAATTTTATTTAATATTCGTGGTTTTTATGAAAATTCAAAAGACTTAATTCTGGAACCATTAAGTCCTGTAATTTCTGAACCCACATTTTCCCAGAAATGTGGGTTAGTATCATTTTTTTGGAAACCTAAAGCTCTACAAATCACAATTTTAGATTTTTCATATTTTTAGAGGTTTTTGGGGGATAATTACTCTTACAAATTAAAAAAACCCTAGAGATATTGTGGAATCTAATATCATAGTTTGACCTGATGATTATTTGGGACCAATTTTTACCTGGATCCCAAATTTAATAAAAATCCGACCACGGGTGGGGATCCAGTTTTGTACACATTCAGACAGACACACACACACACACACACACACACACACACATAGATTTCAATTCGAAAACCAATATTTTTTTAATCAGGGAGCACTAAAATAAATATTTCTCCGATAAAATTCAAAAATGTTGAAAAAAACAATACTTTCTCCATGTTATTATGTACAGGGGGGAGAAAGTAAAAATAAGGCTATTTTTGTGAGCGGCTACTGGCGAAACTATTAGGCTTTGAATGATTGTTTATGTGTTATTTGGTAAACCTTGGTGTCTACATATGCCTTTTGGGGTTTTAAAAAAAAAACATCCACTCATGGCTTTGTCCCCTGGGATTTTAAAGTTCCAATGTTAATCTTATTGAAGGATAGAAATTAATTCAATTGAGCAATTGACTGCTGTTGATGAGTAACAAAACAGTACGGAAGCAAGATCAGCTGTTTTAAGCTAACCTCTGCAACCATCACAATAGAAACTGCAATAACTGAATTTGAGCTGGTTAATCCCAAAACAAAAATTACTGCTCAAATTCCAGCAACTGCATTCGCTCTTGTATTAAACATTTTAACTAAATCTTCCATTTGCAGTTTGTAAATTAATATGGACGCCTTTTTTTAGTTATTTAAATGTGCTCATATAAGATGGTGCAATCTCAAAAATGATAGCTCATCCAGATATTGGATCCGATGAAGTATGGGATTTATGGCCTACCGACAAAAGCACCATTGAGAAATAATAAAAAAAATTGTATGTACGGTTTTTCACTGGATAGGCCTTTTCATGCGTCCAATTCGTACTGTTCAGTAAATATTAGTAAAATTATAGTTCTGGAAGAACCAAATTATCATTTAAAAATTACATTGTTCATGCAGTGGTTGTTATTACATTTTATTTTCGTCACATGTTCTTTTAAAATAACAATTCAGAAACTTGATTTACGTATTGGGTCGTTCCTTCTTTGAAACACGCATATCAGTTTTCCTTTTTTGGGATATTTGATTTATGTAATATTTATAAAGATATATGCTAGGGTATTTCATAGTTTTATAAAATGTTAGTTTAAAATCGTTTAGTCGAAACTCCTGATTTGAAATGTATTACCGTACAATAAAACAATATTTGTAACTTTTAAATATGTCACTTTTAATAAAATGCACGCTAATGGGCAATACTACAGAGATAACTATGACCCCACTAATGTCAAAAACTGATGTGGGTTTCTTAATTGCCAATACAAAGTGCCAGGGCTATACTCTTGTGGGGGGGGGGGGAGACAACTAAGCCCCGGGGCCCGGGCAGCCGGTGTCTTATTTAGGACACTGTTGTGAACTTGAATACGGCCGGCAACAAGGGCCCACACGGCCCACACCACCGACCACCAGGCCTGCCCAGGGACCCGTGAAAGCTGGAGTAAAGACCCTGCAAAGTGCAACTTGTACTAAAGAAAATAATAAAAAAGTAATGTTCTCAATATTTTAGTATCATGCAAGACAATATTTAAACTGCCAATAAGTGTCTTAACAATTTAACTTTACAATATCACCGTCGCAGCAAACCTGTGTACTCAGCGAATTTCCAATGCATGCATATGTTTCTCACTACCACATAAAGCCACTTACCAAGTTTCATAAAAATACATAAATAAGTGGTATATAGCATTTTATTTATTCTCTATAAGAATAACATTATGGCTGAGTACGCAGGTTTGCTGCAACAATGAACACAAAATATATGTTTTTATGCAATTATCAATATAACTCAACCGGGTGAAGCTACATACTAAGATTGATTAATTGATGTTCTTAATTAAGGGAGATATAAAAATTTACTTATTCTCCATAACAATAACATTAGGGCTGAGTATGCAGGTTTGCTGCTACTTAAATAATCAACAAAAAATCAATTGTTTGTACAAATATCAACATTCCAGTACTACGTGAAGCCGCGTACCAAGTTTCATCAATATACATTCATAAATAATCGAGATATCAAATTTTATTTATTCTCCATAAGGATAACATTGGACAACGTACTATGTTTAGCACGTTGAATATCTCTGCAACACGTAGAATCACAATTTAAACCCCAAAATGATTATTCTGTAGAGCTGGATTGATTGGTAAAAGCAAATGTGAAGTTTACATTAAAATGAACTGAGGAAAAGCCAAAAACCATTTTCCCATAAGATTAACATGGGAGATTTTATGAGCAGGTTTTTTGGATTTTCTCCGCTACCACTTAACCTAGGTTAATAATTTAAAATACTATATTTTTAAGCTCTATAAAGTGCTCAAAATCCAAAATTGAGTGTTTTAAAAATTTTAGAGTGAAAAGTGCAAAAAACTGATTTTTGGAAAATTTAAATGCCCCTTCCCATGGTCCGATTTTTATGGTTTTCGAACTTACTCATGAATGTCACTTTCCACATTTGAGCCAAATTTCATTGAAATCGGATGTTTTTTACTCAAGTTATCGTGTTAACGGACACACACTATATATATATATATATATATATATGTAAATTTGAACGAATAGTGTTTTTGACATTTGGGAACCTCATAACAAAAATTTATCATGGTCTCGGGCTTAAGTCTTTCCATGAGACCTACGGTCCTTCCCTATAGGGGAAATTCGCTAAATAGGTAGTAATTTAACTCTTCGCTTCGTCCTCTTACGCGACATTAGAGCGTACTCCTAGTAACAAACACATTGATTTAAATGCCTATGCAGTAAATGCTTAACATTATAAATTAATCAATACATACAAGTGAAAAAATGGCTTTAACATCTCATGAGCATACTGCTATTGACAGGTAGCAATACATCGTCGCAGCAAACCTGCGTTCTCAGAGAATTTAAAATATCTATAGGGGAAATTCGCTAAATAGGTAGTAATTTAACTCTTCGCTTCGTCCTCTTACGCGACATTAGAGCGTACTCCTAGTAACAAACACATTGATTTAAATGCCTATGCAGTAAATGCTTAACATTATAAATTAATCAATACATACAAGTGAAAAAATGGCTTTAACATCTCATGAGCATACTGCTATTGACAGGTAGCAATACATCGTCGCAGCAAACCTGCGTTCTCAGAGAATTTAAAATATCTATAGGGGAAATTCGCTAAATAGGTAGTAATTTAACTCTTCGCTTCGTCCTCTTACGCGACATTAGAGCGTACTCCTAGTAACAAACACATTGATTTAAATGCCTATGCAGTAAATGCTTAACATTATAAATTAATCAATACATACAAGTGAAAAAATGGCTTTATCATCTCATGAGCATACTGCTATTGACAGGTAGCAATACATCGTCGCAGCAAACCTGCGTTCTCAGAGAATTTAAAATATACCCCCGTCGCAGCAAACCTGCGTACTCAGCGAATTTCCAAAGCATATATATGGGTATCACTTCTACCTAGAGCCACTTACGAAGTTTCACAAAAATACATTAATTAAGTGATATATAACATTTAATTTATTCTCTATAAGAATAACATTATAATTGAGTACGCAGGTTTGCTGCAACAAGGACGATAATAAATGTGTTTTTTTGCAAGTATCAATATAACTCAACCAGGTGAAGCTACATACCAAGTTTTATTAATTTAGGTTCATAACTAAGGGAGATAAATGTTTACTCCATATGAATAACCTGGGGGCCGAGTATGCAGGTTTGCTGCTACCGGGAAAAATCAACAAACAACTTTGTTGTGCTAATATTAATATACCACAACTAGTTGAAGCCACACACCAAGTTTCATTAATGTACATACATAAATAATCGAAATATAACATTTCATTTATTCTCCATAAGGATAACATTGGACAACGTACTATGTTTAGCACTTTGAATGTCACTGCAACGGTTGGACGTAAAACAACAATTAAAACGCCAAAATGATTGTTTTGTAGAGCTAAACTGATTGATAGAAAGAAATGTGGAGTTTTTAGTGAAATTATCTGAGGGAAATCCAAAAACCGTATTCCCATAAGATTAACATGGGAAATTTTATGGACACATTTTGTTGACTTTTCTCCACAACCACTAAACCTAGCTTAATGATTCAAGATACTAAATTGTTTGTTTTTTAAGCTCTACAAAATGGCTATAACCAAAATCTAGGGTTTTTAAAATTTTAGGGTAAAAAGTAAAAAAAACTGATTTTTGAAAAATTTTAAACCCACATAAAACCCCCTTCCCAAAGACCGATCGATCTGGTTTTCGAACTTAAAGACATAAATGTTACTCTCCACATTTTTGTGCCAAATTTCATCAAAATCGGGCGCTTCTTTCAAAAGTTAACGCGGTAACAGACACACACACACACACACACACACACACACACACACACACATATATTCTAAGTTAATTTCAATAACCTAAACATTAAACTAAGGACAATTCCGTGTTATTATGAGAATTATTGAAATGATGTTAAGTTAATCAGAATTTCCTGAACATGTATGGTTTTACTTTGTATGTAAGAAATGGTTGTTTGAAGAATCATTGATTACAGAATCCTAAAATAACGTAAAACAGTGTATTAAGTTTGAAGTTCCGTTGGAAAAGAACGTGTACAGTAAAAATTTGCACACACGCAAACACTATCAATAGAACAGGTATGACCCTTCAATTTGTGTCGATGATATTCAACCATTAAAATTTCATTGACCTGGAAACCACACCAAATTAAAAAAAATCATCTTTGTATCAATACTTAGGAAAACCCAAGTTCAACAGGTCCAACAATGGTGTTTTCTGGCCCAGTAAAAACTATATTCAACTAGCTAGAAGCTATATAATAAGCTGACAGTTGTAAAACATGTTTCGTGTTAGTTTATATTATAATATTAATTTAATTATACTAATTTCACAAGGGATACAGTAGGTTTATAGTTTATTTCTTTTTACATAACACTGTTAATAAAACAAAAATTATAATGGAAAAATTATATTTGTTTAATTTATTATTTTTGCATGTTCACAATTTTAAAAGGGTTTCTGATCATACTTATAAAATAGATTTGTCTACATAAATGTAATTATTTGTTATATAAAAGTATGAATTTGTTATAATTCCATGAGCAATCTATTTAACTCGCTCATTAGTCTTATATCCTTGACTGTATTTTCACTACCTACTTCCTATAGAACATAAAAATAAAAATCTAGCCTGATTTATATCAAAAATATTCCTTGGAGGTACCACACAAGCTGCCTTGATAAAGACAATAAATATAAAACAATAGCCAGGTTGTACATATATATATATATATACCACTATTATACCACAATATATATTATACCACTGTAATGGTTGCATTGGGAATAACTAAGCTACACTCGCTAATTATGCTTAACTAAATGCAATATAATAATGTATTACATGATTATCGCAAGATCAGCCTGAAGACTTCAAATCGTACAAAAATAAATTATTTTAACTTATTTATCCTTACTTAATTTATTTACAAGGTAATTAGTTTACATAACATACCATTCTGTTATTTGTGGGAATTTATTGTAGCATGTTTTGTTTTGTATTGGCGTCAATGAATTGGTGTGTTTTGGTAAAATCTATCAAATGGTGATTAAAGAGGAAGAAATTTACTTTTAGAATATCACAGTGAATTAGCTTGGAAAAGCTTGGAAGGGTTTCAAGAAGTTTGATATAAGTTGAAATTAGTTGTGAATCCTCCATCTTGTACAAGGTATACAAATATATATTTAAGATAGATTAAAAGTGAGGAAAAAATTATAAATTATATATGTATGTAGAGCTCAAACCTTCTATATTGACATCCATATTAGCTTTTCCTTCAATATGTATTGTGTGAATTATTATAAGTTAATTATAGCAACCGTTTTTTCAACACTTCGGACGGTCAGAAAATGTGATTGCAACAACCACAACTTTAGAAATGATGTGACATGTTTTAAAGTTATCTGATAAGCAAATTAGGCGTTGAGCCACTGGGGAAACCCTTTGGGAAGCTTATAATGGTAGAGTAGAGTGGCAAAAGCCATTTTTGATTTTTCGACTTTTGGCCAGCTTTTAATGCAAAATACCCCACTGTGCGCCTGTTATTAGCGAATTTCCCCTATAGTGAAGAAGCTGTTACCGTAGGTGGCATGGTAAGACTTAAGCCCGAGACCCTGATAATTTTTGTTTTGAGGTCCCCACATGCCAAAACACTATTCGTTCAAATTTATATATATATATATATATATATATATATATACATATATATAAATTTGAACGAATAGTGTTTTGGCATGTGGGGACCTCAAAACAAAAATTATCAGGGTCTCGGGCTTAAGTCTTACCATGCCACCTACGGTAACAGCTTCTTCACTATAGGGGAAATTCGCTAATAACAGGCGTATACTCATACTCCATAGATTAAACATAATCATATACGACGTTTTAAATATCCTAACCCTAAAGCATGTCACTATTGTCTTAATTACATCAGACAATGACCATTAAAACACCACCAATCATTGTTGAGGTTGATTAGTTTTTATTTTAAAAATTCAACTTTCGGTCGCAATTTTGAAACGAGTTATTTTTTAAAAGATGGATTTGTGACCCGTCATAATAAACTATTCTTTTTCACACTGAAACTATTCTGAAACCAATACCGCAATCTTTTTTAGCGAATTTCCTCTATAGGGGAGAAGCTATTGCCGTAGTCGGCATGGTAAAACCTAGGCCCGGGGCCATGATAACTTTTCGTTTTGAGGTCCCCAGACCCCTAAAACACCATTCGTTCGAAACTGTTGTACCGCTCTCTAACTTTAATCATGCAAATTTACATTATATATTCTGAGCGGACAATTTATAATTTTAAAATATTTACTGAAGAAGGTAACTCGAACCAAAATGAAATTCTTCATTTTAAAAACTCTGCATTTATTATTCATTTAAGTTTACACTTTCTTTCTTTTTTGTTCTTGATTCTACAATATACAAAGGAACCCTGCAAAATACACATTTATATAATATATTTGTACATTAACTGATGGTAATTTAAATTGATTAGTTGGGAGCTTAAAGAGTAGATACAAAAAATTAACATTTTTAATTCAAATAAAACATCATTTGTAAATAAATTCAATTTGTTCTACTTTAGCAAGGCAAGGTCTTTATTTAATTTAGCAAATACATAAATAAAACAAAATTTACTCTACTTACCCAAAGATTTGGGGTTCACAAAAAAATACATAATTAAAATTACTGTTTCGCACTCAACAACAGACGGAAACGTAAAGAAGGCCGGTGCAAGGCGGGAGCACGAAGAACTAACGAGAGATATCAAATAAACTGGGTAAGCTGATTTGGGTAGGCCAACTTCACAGACCTGTATTTATACGGGGGCGGCGTTCGAAAGATCTGGAACATTCAACATTCTCCGCGAATCTTGCGACCTGATTGGCTGCGTCTTGCCTTGCTATTACAATGTTTTAAATTATTGTACATATGCTACATATGGTACACTGTATATATATAATATATGTGTCGGTGAGCACGATAACTCTCGTAAAAATGATCCGATTTTGATGAAATATTGTATAAACGTGTAAAGCAACATTTATGACTTTGTTCGAAACCAGCCAGATCGCTCCATCCGAAGGGGTATTTTGGGGGGTTTTGTACCCCAAAAATAGGTTTTTTGAATTGTTTACACATAATGTTTTGAAATAGTCAGTTTTTAGTTTGTACCTATTGGATTCAGCTTAAAAAACACACAGATTGGTATTTTGATAATTTCTCTACGCCAATTGGTTACCAAGATATTGGAAGTGCTAAACACAGTACGTTGTCTAATGTTATTCTTATGGAGGAAAAGAAAAATTTTATATCTCGCTTATTTATGATCGTATACTGACGAAACTTGATACATGGCTTCATCTGGTTGTGGTCTATTGATATTTGATTTAAAAAATAATTTTTTGCAAAAGGCTCCCGTAGCAGCAAACCTGCGTACTCAGCCCCATGTTATTCTTATGGATAATAATTAAACGCTATGTCTTCCTTAATTATGATCCTAAATTAATAATACCCCCGTAGCAGCAAACCTGCGTACTCAGCGAATTTCCAATGCATATATGTGTATCTTAATACCAGATAAATCCACAAACCAAGTTTCATCAATATACATTCATAAATAAACGACTTATGACATTTTTATTATTCTCCATAAGAATAACAAACCGGCTGAGTATGCAGGCTTGCTGAAGCAAGGATCACAAAAAATGAGGTTTTATACAAACATCAATATAACTCAAGTAGGTAAAGCTACATACCAAGTTTTATTAATTTATGTTCATAATTAAGGGAGATAATAGGTTACTTATTCTCCATAAGAATAACATTGGGCTGAGTACGCAGGTTTGCTGCTACGGGAACTATCGGCCAAAAAATGTTTTTTAGTGCAAATATTAATAGACCACAATGATATGAAGCTATATACCAAGTTTCATCAGGAACAGTTGATAAATAAGTGAAATATACAATTTTTCTTATTCTCCATAAGAATAACATTGGACAACGTACAGTGTTTAGCACTTTCAATATCTCTGTAACCATTTGACGTAGAGGAATGATCAAAATACCAAATTGTGTGTTTTTGTAAGCTGAATCCAATGGTAAAAACAAATATTTGACTTTTTCAAAAATTATATGTAAAAAATTCAAAAAACCCATTTTTGGGGTACAAAACCCCCCAAAAATACCCCTTCGGATGGAGCGATATGGCTGGTTTTCGAACTTAAAGTCATAAATGCTGCTTTACACGTTTATACCAAATTTCATCAAAATTCATTTCTACGAGAGTTATCGTGCTCACGGACACACACATATACATATATATATGTATATGTATATATATATACCCCAAAAAAAAAAAAATATATATATATATATATATATATATATATACAGTTTCGAACGAATAGTGTTTTTGGGGTCTGGGGACCTCAAAACGAAAAGTTATCATGGTCCTGGGCCTAGGTCTTACCATGCCGACTACGGTAAAAGCTTCTTCCCTATAGGGGAAATTCGCTAAAAACTGGTATATGACTTCACATAGTTCACTTAAATTGATATTAGCATAAAAACCCATTTTTTGTGTTCGTTGATGCAGCAAACCTGCGTACTCAGCCCCAATGTTATTCTTATGGTGAATAATTAAAATTGTATGTATCGCTTATTTATGGATCTTGGTAAGTGGCTTTATGTAGTATTAAGACATTTATATCTACATTGGAAATTCGCTGAGTATGCAGGTTTGCTGCAACGGGGGTATTTAATATTACTTACATTATTATTATGATATTGTTACTTTTAGCGAATTTACCCTATAGGGAAGAAGCTATTACCGTAGTTGGCATGGTAAGACCTAGGCCCGGGACCATGATAACTTTTCATTTTGAAGTCACCAGCCCCCAAAAACACCATTCGTTGAAACTGTAAATATACATATATGTATACATATATATATAGGTATATATATAGGGATATATATGTATATATATATATACATATACACATATGTGCGTGTGTGGGTGTGTGGGTGTGTGTGTGTGTGTGTGTGTGCGCGCGCGTCCCCGTGTCCGTGAGCACGATAACTCTTGTAAAAATAGTACGATTTCACGATTTGACGACATTTGCTATAAACGTGTAAAGCAGCATTTATGACTATGTTCGAAAACCAGACAGATCGACCCATCCGAAGGGGTATTTTGGGGAGTTTTGTACCCCAAATTTTTTTTTAATTTTTTACATATAATTTTTGAAAAAGTGAAATTTTAGTTTTCCATTGAAATAAGCTTAAAAAGACGCACATGTTGGTGCTTTGATCATTGCTCTACCTCAAATGGTTACAGAGATATTGAAAGTGCTAAACACAGTACATTGTTCAATGTTATTCTTATGGAGAATACGACAAATTTTATATCTCGCTTGTTTATCAACTTATCCTGATGAAACTTGGTATATTGCTTCATATCGTTGTGGTCTATTGATATTTGTACTAAAAAACATTTTTTGGCCGATAGTTCCCGTAGCAGCAAACCGCGCACTCAGCTCCCATTTTATTCTTATGGTGAATAAGTAACGTGTTATCTCCCTTAATTATGAACATAAATTAATACATTCGGTATGTGGCTTTACTTTCTTGAGTTATATTGTTATTTGTATAAAACCCCATTTTTTTGTTCCATGCTTCAGCAACGCTGCACACTCAGCTGCCATGTTATTCTTATGGAGAATAATTAAAATGTCATAAATTGTTTATGTATGAATTTATATTGATTAAACTTGGTAAGTGGCATTAAGATACATATATATGCATTGGAAATTCACTGAGTACGCAGGTTTGCTGCAACGGGGGTATTTTAACATTTCAGAAACGGATTGCTTCATTGTGTTCAGCGTAAAAAAATAATTCCAAATTACGGATCACAACCCTACCTTTACGTTCGGCATGAAAGTGTCATCACTGCATGCATTTAGGCCTACGCATCATTGTGGTTTCAGTTAGCTCTTTAGTCGCTTGCGTGGTAATATCGTTAATTTTTCTCTTAAACATTTCCCCACAGTTCGGTGCGACGCGACGACGACGGCGATAGTCATATTAACAACCTGTTGACGCGCCCATTCCTTCGGGTTGCAGCAGTCTTGTGCATAAATAGCGCGGTTTTTATCCGGATTCCAGTTACTTCTGACGGGAACGTATTACCCGCAGTTCTCGCTGTCGTGGTCGTTTGTCTAAGGTGCGGAGGCGGCGCGAGGATCGGGTGGCGGAGAAATACATATGCCTACACTGCCGCACAAGGTGCCCCTATCATTTAGATGGGATTTTTTGTACGGAAATTTGTATTCTGTGCACGTCGGTCGTGCTGGGTTTTTGTTTTAGTCCATAGAAATTGGTTTTGATACCAGTGTGGGATTTACAGCTACTGTATGACCTTGTAATTGTAACCTGAGAGTAAACCTTGTGTCCGGGCAATTAGACCATTTGTATCCTTGTTGCCAACCAAATCGTAGGAGTTTATTGTTTATTTTCAACTGAATATGTTGTTGAGCATCTAAACTTGTTTATACTTTATCCGAGGTTTGTGCTTCACAACCTACAAAACACCGTTTAGCCATAATTAGGCTACAGTTACAATAAATAAATAAATATATTTTTTGCCGTCAATGTACAATGATTACACATTGTAAATATAATTTAAATCAATCTGGTGCAAGTCAGAAATACAAATATAAATTGCATTGGTTGTAGAAATAATGGCAAGATAAAAATATGAGAGGAAAATGCTAAAAGCAAAACTGCATTTTGATAATTCAATACATGTTAACTTACTAAGCAACGAAATTTACTCCGGATTTATAAATTGATAAATAAAAATAAAAGACTTTGATACATACTTACAAAGACTATGATGAAAGATTTAAAAGGTAATGTACAGTGAAAGTTCAATAAAGTAATATAAAGAAACAAAAAAGAACAAAACAATTCTGCTTTATAATAATTGAAATTTAGACTGAGGCTTGTTCATTATTCGGAGTGTTGTAACAATGCAATTTAGACGGAGGCTTGTTCATTATTCGGAGTGTTGTAACAATGCAATTTAGACGGAGGCTTGTTCATTATTCGGAGTGTTGTAACACTGCAATTTAGACGGAGGCTTGTCCATTATTCGGAGTGTTGTAACACTGATGGATATAAATCAAGCAGAGTATTTGATATTTTCAAATTACTTAATTTTTTATTTCATATTCAATCTTTTAGTAATATAGAGTACTACTGTCACCCGAGTCGCTTCTTAATTTCTCCAATGCAGCAATGCCAGCTAGCAACGTTAAGCGTGTTAACCACGCCCAGAGCAAGCAAGAGGATCGGAACATAATCTCGCAGTGGGAATAATGACTGGGCGAATAGTGTGATAGGCGGCAGCAAGGGGTGGTTTTTGTCGCTTCGGCCCGACAAAAAATTCATTTCGTCGTTATCGCTCCCATCGACGTCGAAATAACGTTACGTCATGCGATATAATTCTCCAAGTCTCAAACAGTTCAATAAAGAAGCGCGAAGAGCATCGGGATTAAAACCGATCCCTGCGCGACCCCTATAATTACACTTTGTTTTATCACTCGCGCTTCACGCCTACGCCGCATCGACGTCGGCGTTGCGGCGAGTTCAAACATACTGCGGAGCAACGATTGTTTAACGCGGCGAGTTATGCGATGTCTTGATTGCGATTTATCGCCTGTATCTATCAGTGTATCGTATCGCGCCCCGGGGCCGGCCGAGTATGGTGCGAACCACCGCAACACCCACGCTGTAGCTGCGCACTCGAGGCAAATATAGGACTGTTCCCGCCAATATTGTAGACAGACCTTTAAGTTATGATGAATCAGATGTATATTTGTACATGTGTTCTTTTCTATAGATTGTTCAACCAACATATTCGCCACAAAATGCAGCACACACAGTTGATATTAAACGAATTGAAAATTGACGAATTAGCGGAAGTAACAAGCTCTCCGCATATGACAATTGACTGAGCGGAAGCAACAAGCTCTCCGCATATGTCAATTGACCATAAGCGGAAGTAACAAGCTCTCCGCATACGGCAATTGACTATGAGCGGAAGTAACAAACTCTCCGCATATGGCACTTGACTATGAGCGGAAGTAACAAGCTCTCCGCATATGGCAATTGACTATGAGCGGAAGTAACAAGCTCTCCGCATATGGAAATTGACTACAAACTCCCTGTAAAGCCGGGTTCGATCTGCCTTATCTTAAGCTAGTAACTTTAAAACACCTCCGTTTAATACATTATTTAAAGAATTTTATTTTCAGACGATACTAGCATATTTTGTTATTAATAGATCAAATATGCTACGGGTAAATACAACTAGGGTAGCCTACTACAGGTTGACTGAATGAAAACATGTCATAATGTTAAAAGGCATTTTTAATCTGGGTAATTCCATATTATAAATTCCGTAAAACATGAAAACATTCGCACTAGTCCAAGCAAGGATTCACTATTTATAAATTTATTTAAATCCTACTACCATTTTTCTTTGAATGAATATAGTAATCCTTTAAGTTTTTGGGCTAATAACAATTTCAGGTTTTAAACCTTGCGAAAAACAATCAATTAATTTCAGCAAGGTATAGATTAAAGTGTTGAACTCGATCCTATCCTCTGCTCTGACGGTTCGTGCGCTCAGACGTGTGATACCCTATTCAAAAATTAATTTGGAGTAAGGTGGCGGTATTCTAACACGGAAGACAGTAATAACAGGGTCCAGCGCTTGTTAACCCTATCTCGCAGCCAAGCTCGCCTCCTGCCTTCTGCTGCTGCCCGTGTTTAGTTCAGTTGACGTGGTACTGAGAATACAGTGCTCTTTGATGTTATAACAATCAACATTTCGATATTAAAACGGCTATTTTCTTTAATAATAGCCCAAGCGTAGCGTAACTAGTTTTCAATAATAGAATTTGATTAGCTGATAAATCTTTCCCCGGTATAGGTCATAATGATTAATACAAAAGTGCGCGGCCATTTTCTTGTGTATTTCTATATTTTACATCGCATTTGTACATTTTAATATTTCGTCCGTCCCCCAAGAGCAACCCTGCATTCCAGAAAAACTCCACACAACACTCAAGAACAACCTAATCCCCAGAATATTCAGCCCCTAGCCCCATCAAATAAAGAGTTAGACACGGGTTTTTATTGCAATCGTGATGAAACAGGTAGTTACGTTCAAGAGATATGTGTATTTCGCCACTAAAAACAAACAACCCTCAGCGATAGTTCTCCAGGTGTTGTAGGGGCTTTGCGCAACTTTGAACCACGTTCTCTGAGCCGGGGCTTTGCGTGTTAACCCACAGTTGAGACACGCATTAGCGGTTATTGCACGCGAGCGATGTATAGATGGTCGGCGGATTACATCGGCGAGATGTTTGGCACCAACAGGCAGGCGGGTGCCAAGTATGTCTCACTGCGGAGCGCGGGCACAACACGACAGCGGTTGACTCAGGTAGGGTGCTTACGTCTACTGTCGGTCGAGTTTATGAAATAGACAGGAACCTTGCCACGAAGGTTTGGTGTAGCTTTGCGTGTTAACCCACAGTTGAGACACGCATTAGCGGTTATTGCACGCGAGCGATGTCTAGATGGTCGGCGAGATGTTTGGCACCAACAGGCAGACGGGTGCCAAGTATGTCTCACTGCGGAGCGCGGGCACAACACGACAGCGCTTGACTCAGGTAGGGTGCTTACGTCTACTGTCGGTCGAGTTTATGAAATAGACAGGAACCTTGCCACGAAGGTTTGGTGTAGCTTTGCGTGTTAACCCACAGTTGAGACACGCATTAGCGGTTATTGCACGCGAGCGATGTCTAGATGGTCGGCGGATTACATCGGCGAGATGTTTGGCAGCAACAGGCAGACGGGTGCCAAGTATGTCTCACTGCGGAGCGCGGGCACAACACGACAGCGCTTGACTCAGGTAGGGTGCTTACGTCTACTGTCGGTCGAGTTTATGAAATAGACAGGAACCTTGCCACGAAGGTTTGGTGTAGCTTTGCGTGTTAACCCACAGTTGAGACACGCATTAGCGGTTATTGCACGCGAGCGATGTCTAGATGGTCGGCGAGATGTTTGGCACCAACAGGCAGACGGGTGCCAAGTATGTCTCACTGCGGAGCGCGGGCACAACACGACAGCGCTTGACTCAGGTAGGGTGCTTACGTCTACTGTCGGTCGAGTTTATGAAATAGACAGGAACCTTGCCACGAAGGTTTGGTGTAGCTTTGCGTGTTAACCCACAGTTGAGACACGCATTAGCGGTTATTGCACGCGAGCGATGTATAGATGGTCGGCGGATTACATCGGCGAGATGTTTGGCACCAACAGGCAGACGGGTGCCAAGTATGTCTCACTGCGGAGCGCGGGCACAACACGACAGCGCTTGACTCAGGTAGGGTGCTTACGTCTACTGTCGGTCGAGTTTATGAAATAGACAGGAACCTTGCCACGAAGGTTTGGTGTAGCTTTGCGTGTTAACCCACAGTTGAGACACGCATTAGCGGTTATTGCACGCGAGCGATGTATAGATGGTCGGCGGATTACATCGGCGAGATGTTTGGCACCAACAGGCAGACGGGTGCCAAGTATGTCTCACTGCGGAGCGCGGGCACAACACGACAGCGCTTGACTCAGGTAGGGTGCTTACGTCTACTGTCGGTCGAGTTTATGAAATAGACAGGAACCTTGCCACGAAGGTTTGGTGTAGCTTTGCGTGTTAACCCACAGTTGAGACACGCATTAGCGGTTATTGCACGCGAGCGATGTCTAGATGGTCGGCGGATTACATCGGCGAGATGTTTGGCACCAACAGGCAGACGGGTGCCAAGTATGTCTCACTGCGGAGCGCGGGCACAACACGACAGCGCTTGACTCAGGTAGGGTGCTTACGTCTACTGTCGGTCGAGTTTATGAAATAGACAGGAACCTTGCCACGAAGGTTTGGTGTAGCTTTGCGTGTTAACCCACAGTTGAGACACGCATTAGCGGTTATTGCACGCGAGCGATGTCTAGATGGTCGGCGGATTACATCGGCGAGATGTTTGGCAGCAACAGGCAGACGGGTGCCAAGTATGTCTCACTGCGGAGCGCGGGCACAACACGACAGCGCTTGACTCAGGTAGGGTGCTTACGTCTACTGTCGGTCGAGTTTATGAAATAGACAGGAACCTTGCCACGAAGGTTTGGTGTAGCTTTGCGTGTTAACCCACATTTGAGACACGCATTAGCGGTTATTGCACGCGAGCGATGTATAGATGGTCGGCGGATTACATCGGCGAGATGTTTGGCACCAACAGGCAGACGGGTGCCAAGTATGTCTCACTGCGGAGCGCGGGCACAACACGACAGCGCTTGACTCAGGTAGGGTGCTTACGTCTACTGTCGGTCGAGTTTATGAAATAGACAGGAACCTTGCCACGAAGGTGTAGCGGAAATTGCAAAACGACTTAAAACATTAATAGATATACATTTCCGTCAACGATTTACAGTATAGGAGTGAAGCCGGTTATACGCATCAGAAGAGCTCGCGCGGTACGGGGAGGTGTATACAACAAGTCGCTCAGTTCCCTCGTATTAGCATGGTTATAATAGAAGAAGCAAGTAAAAACGCGAAATGTTTCTAAGACTTCTGTGCCGCGTAATGTCGGAAATAAACAATAATATCAATTAGGACAGATCACAGTGTCAAGCACAAAGCCCTTTTGCAAAGCCAACCAAATGTAATCCTTATTTTTCAAACCGTTCCGAAGAGGAACAGTCCGAGTCTCGAGGTGGGCTTCGTCCCGCGTATCGGAGGCGGGCCCGACATACAATTTGTCAGTCACACTGACGCTGACGGATCTACTCGCATACCGAGAGCAACACTCCTAATCATCTCAAATTCGAGCCCAAACAATCACTCATCTAATAACACAAGCGCGCCGACACCTCTGCACTCTGCAAAGCGTCGGCGTCGGGTTGCCATATCAGCCGTGCTTGTTAGTTTTGGCTACTGTTGTTTCAGGAGAATTATAAATAAATAATTTGTTTAGGAGCAATTATAAATAAACAACATGTTTGGCAGTGGCGAATGGCCGCACGGGTTTGTTATTGAACATCAAACTCGCAATTAACAGTACTGGACTTGGGATATATTTATTTATTTTTTAATTTCAATAACTTAATTCTGGGTTAGACTGAGGAGGAATCATTGTAATTTTAGTTCTGCATCTATCAGATGATTAAATTAAAGATTAAAGATATTTTATGGAATCCTTAAATTAAACAAGTGGGTTAATAAAAAGAAGTATTTTATTGTAAACCGAACGTTTTTTAAAAACAAATAAGCGCAAAGTAAAACGTGAGCATAATCTATATATTTAATTCCGTAAGTGAATCGGTCCCTAAATATCTCGAGCTAGGAAGAAGTTAAGTTAGGTTATGACGATTTATTTTAAAACTTCAGGGCCAAGGACGGTGGGAAAAATATCAGAAATGTCAAAAATTACGTTACGCCCCACTATGGACTTCAAAGACCCAGTGATTTTCTTGTGGAAATATCACAACATTGTTTTTATTAATAAGAAAAATGAACTAATGATCATCTGTGGTTATCCAATTACACAAAAACCTTATGTTAGGGGCCATAGCCCCTGTAATCCACTAGTTATAATTAAATTCGACCAAAACAAACAGTACATTTGCAGTAAAATTAGAAACTACAATTTTAGATAGGTTGTATATTAATTATCTACAAAATGTGTGTGTTTTAATAAAGTTTTCAAACCGCTTTACAGTAACATGTTATATTGACACTTATGATACACAAGGCCTATCGGTCAAGGGACGCCCCAGAAGCACGGACGAACTGTTTCCCAGATGCGGCGGTAGATAGCGCGCTGCTCGCGTCTCGTCCCTAGTTTTTGCCTCTCACACCTGAACATAGATGCCAGATAAAGGGAGAATGCGCTCCCGGCTCCGGCCTGATGGATTAATAAGTTGATGGTTTAGGGCGCGGTGGTTAGCGCAGGGCGATTTTTAAACACCCCTTTTAATCCGGAATGAATTTCGTTCAGGCGAGACGTTTTGTTCGCGCTGTTGTTTATGTTTGATGTGTGTCGTTGCACATTCCTCTGAGGATTGGTGGTAGTGGTAAGGCTTGTAGCGTAAACGAATATCAGTACAATGTTAACACATAGGAATTATTGATTAATGTTATCCAAAGTGAAGCGGGTCTTAGATATCATAGGGATTTTTATAATTGCTATTTGGTTGTCTGACCTGTTATTCTGAATAGTTGTAGAACTTTCGGTCACAGTTTAAATTTTACTATCATTTTACATGCAACACTGATCCTCAATATCGTATACTCAACATACACAACGTTATTTAATGTGGATGTATGAAATCATCATTAACTAGGCGCATTGTGGTCTGCCAAACTTAACCGCGTGGCATTTGTCTGTTTGCCACACGATTACGGCGAGTCTGTGGATCGTTATCCACGATTTCAGGCATTGCTATGAACCTGGAATATAATCGGATCCCACAGTCGGTTATTCCAGACTAATGAAATGGTACTGGTACAAAGGGACCATACACATATTAGTAACGCATTTTTTCTTTATTTCGGACCCCCACCCCCCAAAGTGTTACGTAACTCAATCGTAGTAGGTTAGGCTTTAAAACAGTTTAAACCTTTTAAACATCGTTTTATTAGCAATTTGAAAAATGCATTTTTTATGAATAATTAAACTTTAAATGACTTTCTTTTAACAACTTTTTTTGATAACGCATTTCAAAGCAAAATGTATACAAACCAACAAGACTGTTACCACAGAGAACGTATAGATATAGATAAATACAAATACGTGTATGGCCCCAAATTACGGAGAATTATCCAACTAAATTTGACCTTTCGCAAGGGGTTTTGGAGTGCGCGTTTATTTATAAATAAGTTAGGTCATGCACAGTACTAAAAATATGTCTCAACATTAGCATTTGCTTGTGGGTTGGCGGCACGTGTCGCGGGCGCCTTCTTAGCAGTGTCTGCAATTCCCTTGCAGCCGTGCAAGGTGGATTACTTTACTTACAGATCGGGCGCCTGTCTTATCTTTACAAGCAAGTGGTGTATCAACAGAAACGACCTAACTAAGGTCGCACTACCTTATTGGCGTATATTGATCGATATTACCATCGGCGTTGTATACTCCGGCCACTAGACTGCACAATGGTATTACTGTAATCGCAGACACGAACACGGCTATAGTTACGGCGCGCTGAGCGAGTAGGCCTAAAGGTATCGCCCGGAACATTTGAGCTCTTTTTCAATGTACTACCACTTACCCTGTAACCATAATGCTGCTGTCGCTTCCTAGACACCATCAGCTTGCCCAGTGAGCAGGCGCGAATGTATCCCAGTTTTAATTTGTTTCCCGTCGTTTACCGCGGCCGCGAGGGACGCGATAGAATGGCTAATCAGCGGCTCACCGTTGTAATTAAAGATCAATCGTTAGTGATTGCGATGTGGTGCAATCAATATGGCCTTCAGCCGGACCGCTCTTTAATTTACTTCTCACCACATAACCGCCGCCTCCGCTGCTGGGATGGGCATTACACACATAGTGGATATACTTAACTATCTTTTTATATTATTTATCAAGGGTGTATTTTGATCGGTATGCCATATCCCCGGCCATAAATAAATAATTAAATACATACATATATATATATATATATATATATATATATATATATATATATATATATATATATATATATATTGGTTAATTTACTCTCTCTGGAGAGTCGTGAAAATAATATAAAATGATTAAAGGGTACTCAATGTTTATTCCTTTTTATTATATTAGTAGTCTTACATAGTGAATCGAACGTACTTACATATCGTTTTAGCGACCCACGTAACGTGTTTAGGGCTTTATATAAGAACTTCTTATGGTGGACTCTGGGTTAAGGTTACCTCGCTAACAGCTCGCCTTTTACACGGAACGTTTACTAAAATTACGATTAATTGGGTGATTCTAACTTATTTATTTCTCAACATAATTAAAACCCGCAAATAAAAGAGTTGTAATGTATTATGTGCTGCATTGTTATCTGACGAACCTAATTAACTCTTTGGTTAATGAACGTAGTAATCATGTGATGTAAACAAACTTTTAGATTAACTTGGGAACTTTGAAAGCCATTGGGATGAAAGCCCATTGACGATAGGCTATGTTAGTTTCGGTTGCGATAATGATACCCTACCTATATCAAAGGGTACGGTGATAAACACATCAGTTAAAAAATAATCGTGACAATCAGTATGATAAAATGGCCTGACGGACTGTTTATAGTTGTAACCACAACACATTTGTTGATGTACTTAGAGATACATTTTGGCTCTTCCTCCGAATTTCAAGCTTTGGAAGTTCACTAATTCGTTCACCACAATTTGGTAACCGTAAATAATAAATTAGTGTTCTTAGGTCGACATATTACAGTCTGAATACTACTAGCATACGATATAAACGACCACACAGGTATGCAGATACAACAGTTGCATGACATACGCACAGTGTAACCGTGGGAATGT
This sequence comes from Allygus modestus, assembly GCA_963675035.1. NCBI lineage: Eukaryota > Metazoa > Arthropoda > Insecta > Hemiptera > Cicadellidae > Allygus > Allygus modestus. The sequence goes on from OY776117.1 coordinate 96,213,363, forward strand.
CAGCGAACGTTTGCGAGTGGTAGCGGTAGAAGACAAACAAACACCGGCGAAGAACAATAGTCTGTACGTGGAACGCCGTGACATAGCTCAGTTTATGATGATTGCAGGCGTAACAGAGTTCCCAGGACATCGCACTGCCCGCGGCCTCCGTCAGCTAAATCAAACTCGAGTATTGAATTTGACAACTCTCCTCACCTGCTCTGGATTTACGATTTCACCCAACTCGAGTCACTCTAGCCACGACGAAATTATAGGTATTTTCTTCTCCGTCATACGAAGAGTTTATGGCAGTCGTAAACCTTGCAAACCTTCAGTCGATGTGCGTTATTATTTGTAAGTGCTTTGGAAATCACAGCACGCAAACGGTTGTGACATTATTGCTGCATGAAGACTATAGGGGCAAGAAGAACGGATGAAATGCTTTCACTTAATGGGACATTCTCCTTGTTATTGAAGACTCAAATACGGTAATAAAAAATATTCGGATATGCTTACTAAATGGCTTTCCTTCTCTTAAGTTACAGTCAATATATCGTATTTGTTCGTACATCCGTAGGCTATTGGGAGGCATTCCGGAGGCTATTTCCAAGAGAAATGTTATCAAGAGGATTATTGAATCTCCCAGTTATTAAAAGTAAAACTAATTGTCTTAGATATAATCGACTGGAGACACGTGTATACTGTATTGTGAGAGTCGATACTGTTCTTACGTAGCTATTGGGAAAATACTACAAATCTATAGCGTGGCTTTTGACAACTTCCGCTAGTAAATTAATGCCTATCTTCATTAATATTTAACATTTGCAAATTCAAGAGAATTTGTATATTATTTCTCGAGTTTTTTTTTCGGTACGCCATATCTCCCTACAACTTCATTGTCCTGTTGCTCGAATCCGAGCAAGTTTGTATCCAACGAAAGGTTACTTCCGTGGTGAACAAACAGAACAAAACATCTGAGAACGAGTTCGCACGCAGCACGCTGACGTGAGGGAAGTGAATTTCCACATACAAATTTGTAAAAGTCAAAATAAGTGTAAAAAAATACATTTGTCCAATTTTTATTGAAATCTGATAACATTGATTTTTTGGCTGTTCTGATACTCCTGGTTTCATTTACTTGCAAAGCTGGGAATACAATTTAGCTCATTATAAGGTTAGGAGAAGGTCCAGACAGGCTTGAAAGTAGGCGTGAGGTTGCTGGGGATGATAAAAGTACTCTAACAAAGGAATAACCGGCTTTTCTAGTGTAAAACCCCCATAAGACAACGTACTGTGTTTAGTCGATACATATTTTCTTTAATAACTCGGTAAATATTTATGCTAGAATGACGAGAGAGGGCTTAAAACTTTCGCCTCACTAATTCCCATCTTGTAACATGCATTGATTTTACATCTGGGGCTTTTATGACCCTCTTTGGGCCCAAACACTCGAAATTTGAAAGATTAATCCCCAAAAAAAGGGGTTTAGAGTTTTCCGATTGTTTTGCCCAACGAACTTGTCCAACTGATTACAGAAAGGTACGTTCCTACCAAATTTGAAGTAAATCGCACAAAAAATGCAACCGCTAGAGTGCAAACACACACACACACACACACACATATATATATATAAAATTTTGAACGACCCCCCAAAACGTGTTCAGGGGGTCACGTTAGGAACTTCTATGGTGGTCCCGGGCTTAAGTTTCACCGTGCGGGTCCATGCTAATAGTTCACTTTCCAAAGGAAATTCACTAATAATGCTCATAACGTACTTTCAGTCACCACGTAGTTTAGACTTCCGCCGTCGGATAGCGCCACTGTTCCGAAAATTCAGCCCTTTATTGTATTAAGTGATGCCCTTTCATAAAATTCTGAGACGCATTGGCAAATCTACGTAAAAATACCCTCAATTTGAAACCTCAAACGTTAAAATCCGTCCAGCCGTTATCGAGTTATGACTGTGAAGAAAAAAACCCCTAGCGTATTAATATATAGGAGGATATATATAGCCGGTATATATGATGAATAAAAGCAACATTCGATAAGGCTATAAATAAACAGCCCTTTCCTTCCGTGATTTCTCTTCGTATATAATTATTCCTGTGGAATATCAGACCAGTAAAGAAGTTCGTAACAAGCGGTCGTTACGATTAATAAACACCCATCTTAAACTAATTGAGATAAAACCACTAATGCGGAATGGGCCAAGCCCATTAAATGTGATTTATCTCATTTCATTTAAAAGTAAATATCATCAACATTAAATTGTCGAGTGGGCTGCATTGTTGGCTGCAAGATAAGGCGTTCCGTTACATTGATGTGAATTGAAATAACAGCGGGTGCAGAAATTAAGATTGTCTGATCAATTTACACAGAAAAAGGTAAGTAGTTTATTTAGATTGAGTATACTTAAATCAATCGTTTCTACCATCCGCGCCGTGTTAAGTTTGTACTTTGGGCCGACATTCAGTTGAGTTTAATAACGATGAGTGAGTCACGAAATAAACAATAGTATTTCGCTACATCATTAAGAAGCGAGCAGATTGAGTGAGTAGTATATATGAAACCTCGTACAGTATTATTAAGTGTAAGCATCTTACTCGATGGAAGAAGTGGTTACTACAAATACTACTTTATTAATTATTATTATCCTGCATGCCAGTGTGGACCGCAGGGCGGTATAGTAATCACAATCGCCTCTATGACGTAGATATAAAGAAAGTCTCACTATTTTTAGATTATGATGACTCCACGGCAAGTTTGTTGTTTTATTAAATCACACAATTCATCATGCGGTCAGTTCGAGTTGTATTTTGCAGTTTTAATTTGGAATTTATACTGGAAGTCGTTTTACTAAGTCAATATGAACCCAAAGGTAAAGTTTTTAATTGCCTTCCGTTTTCAATAACAAGTATGATAATCAAGCCTATTTTAATCACAGGGCCCAAAACTTTTAACTTAAACGGCTTTTTATAACTTACCTATATATTTTTAGGCCTATACAATAAATGATGAAGGTAAATAAGTAATTTCATGTTTATTTAACTTTATATAATGCGTTTATACTGCGTTATGCAGGATTTTCATCGGCTAGGAGAAATTCACTACAACTACAATGTTTATTAAATACAGTAGTAAGTATGAGTGTATATATTTTACAAGTAGGCTGCTGTTGTCTTCCCGTCATGTCTTACAACGCCACAAGGAGTGGGCGCCAGTCACGGGACATTTGGCGTTTCTATACTGCTTCCCCTTTTCCCCCTTAAGCCCAATGCTACAACCTTCAAAGCCCGCCCCTCCTCAATTTAAAGAGCAAAATCAAAAATCCTAATGATTTTAGTGAGCAAACTTAAATATCACAAAATAAAATCTTGTTAGGTAATTCCAACATGTTTGTGGAACAAAATTTAGCTCACTAAAATCACTTGGTCGTTTTTAGTGAATTTCCTATGAAAATTGAACTGTTAGTATGACCCGCACGGTGAAACCTAAGCCCGGGACCACCACAGAAGTTCTAACGTGACCCCCTGAACACGTTTTGGGGGGTCGTTCATATATATAGACGTATGTATATATATATATGTGTGTGTGTGTTTGCACTCTAGTGCTCACATTTTTTATCCGATTTACTTCAATTTTGGTATGGACGTTCCTTTCTATAATCAGTTAGACAAGTTCGTTGGGCAAAATAATCGGAAAACTCTAAACCCTTTTTTTGGAGAGTAATCTTTCAAATTTCGAGTTTTTGGGCCCAGAAAGGGTAAGAAAAGCCCCGGATGTGAAAGTAATGCACGTTAAAAGATGGGAATTAGTGAGGCGAGAGTTGTAAGACCTCTCTCTTCATTCTAACATAAATATTTACCGAGTTAATAAAGAAAATGCGTATCGACTAAACACAGTACGTTGTCTTATGGGATTTTGCATTAGAAAAGCCTGTTATTCATGTTAGTGTAATTTTATCATCCCCAGCAACCTCACCTTTCAAGCCTATATGGACCTTCTCATAACATTATTATGCGCAAAATTGTATTCCCAGCATTGCAGGTAAATGAAACCAGGAGCATCAGATCAGCCAAAAAATCAATGTTTTTAGATTTCAATAAAAATTGGAATAAATGTATGATTTTACACTGATTTTTAGTTTTAAAATTTGTTATGTGGAAATTCAGTTCCCTCACGTCAGCGTGCTGCGTGCGAACTCGTTTCCTCTCTAAAACGAATCGTAAATCCGTTGAGGAGGGACGACGTAGAAAGTTGGCATTGGCCTTATGGGAAAATCAGGTAGAAACGCGACTTTTTGCGCGACTATGGAGCCCACTGTTTGAATTGAATGGTTATAGGCCTATTATAAAGAGGGTAACATGTTTCAGGAAGCCATGTTTAACAATTCTAAATCTATGAATACGAAAACCCGATCACCCTCCAGACCAAACCGCTACAACGATCACCACGACATTTTGCTCGTATACTCCTTCCATAACGTAGGTAGGCCTAACCACTAACCACCAACCACTACTATGTAATAAAGGATTTTAGGAAATTCCCATTGGGCTCCACCCCACGGGGAGTCAAAGTTCCAATCCATTGTTATTCTTATGGAAATTCACAAAATACGAAAAGCCGACCATCCCCCAGGCCAAAATTGCTACACCTACATCCATGAAATTAGACACGTATACTACTTCTTTTACGTAGATTACCATTAAGAAAGGATTTTAAGAAATTCCCATAGGAATTAGATTTTGGCTGTGCCCCACGGGGAGCCAGCCATTGTTATTCTTATGGAAGTTCACAAAATACGAAAAGCCGATCATCCCCCAGGCCAAAATTGCTACACCTACATCCATGAAATTAGGCACGTATACTACCATTACGTAGATTACCATTAAGAAAGGATTTTAATAAATTCCTATAGGAATTAGATTTTGGCTTCGCCCCACGGGGAGTCAAAGTTCCAATCCAGTGTTATTCTTATGGACATTCACTTTGGTTTGAGCTGATGAAAATACAAACAGCTGATTATGATTTGTAGTAATTCCAGGGTTACCCACAGAATTCAGCTCACACCGCAGGTTTTATTCCAGGGTGAAACCGTGTACGATGACAGCTAGTCATGTTTATATTCAAGAATGTACATGTGATCTATAAAAATAACTTTTAAACTTGAAATGTTCACATTTAACTAAGTTAAACTAAGTTAGTATTTTGTGAACTACGCAACCCTTGACCCCCCACCCCCAATCATAACAAGTTAGACAAACAGTCGTTGATTGTTGTCAAATTTTAATCATTAGTATTATTCATTTTATATTTTTTGTATTCATCGTCATTTTTTTTAATTACAGTAAAGTTTTGTATTTTGTATTTATATTGATCTCATAATCTCATACTGCACACATCAGTATGCTATTTCCATTATTTACAGCAAATATAATTGTTAATGTTTTGGTCTTTTCTCTTCTAAATTTACTCCAAATAGATAACAATTCTGGCTTACGCACATGCATCTGCCTATGTAGGCCTATTCCTTATATGATGGCTTGAATTTAGTTTTTAATATAAACATTATTAGCATCTGATATTGTATTTCATTGTAGGAAAAATAGGATAAATAAACGTTTTTTTTTCATGTCATTTTAGCGAATTTCTGTGTGTGTGTGTGTGTGTGTGTGTGTGTGTGTGTGTGTGTGTGTGTGTCCGTTACCGCGATAACTTTTGAAAGAAACGCCCGATTTTGATGGAATTTGGCACAACTGTGTAGCGTAACATTTATGACTTTAAGTTCGAAAACCAGATTGATCGGACTATGGGAAGGGGGTTTTATGTGGGTTTTAAATTTTTTTTTAATCAGTTTTTTGAATTGTTCCCCATAGAATTTTAAAAACACTCAATTTTAGTTTTAGCCATTTTATAGAGCTTAAAAAAACAAATAATTTGGTATTTTGAATCATTAGCCTAGGTTAAGTGGTTGCGGAGAAAATCCAAAAAACATGTTCATAAAATCTCCCATGTTAATCTTATGGGAAAATGGTTTTTAACTTTTCCTCGATTAATTTTACTGTAAACTTCACATTTACTTTTACCAATCAGTTTAGCCCTACAAAACAATCATTTTGGTGTTTAAATTGTGATTCTACGTCCAACCGTTGCCGAGTAATTCAAAGTGCTAAACACAGTACGTTGTCCAATATTATCCTTATGGAGAATATTTAAAATTTTATATCTCGATTATTTATGAACATATATTGATGAAACTTGGTATGTGGCTTCACCTAGTATTGGTATATTGATATTTCCACAAAAAATTGATTTTATGTTGATTATCCTCTTAGCAGCAAACCTGCATCCTCATCCCTAATGTTATTCTTATGGAGAATACGTAACGCTTTATATCTCCCTTAATTATGAACATAGATCATTAAAACTTGGTATGTAGCTTCACCTGGTTGAGTTATATAGATAATTGCAAAAAAACATATTTTCATCTTCCTTGTTGCAGCAAACCTGCGTTCTCAGCCCTAATGTTAATGTTATTCTTATAGAGAATAAATAAAATGCTATATATCACTTAGTTATTTATGTATTTTTATGAAACTTGGTAAGTGGCTTTATGTGGTAGTAAGAAATATATTCATGCATAGGAAATTCGCTGAGTACGCAGGTTTGCTGCGACGGGGGTATTTACTCAAGTTATCGAGTTAACGGTGACACACACACACACACACACACACACACACACACACACAAATATATATATATATATAAAAAACATACATATAATATATGAATTTGTACGAATAATGTTTTTGGTATCTGGGGACCTCAAAACAAAAAGTTATCACGGTCCCGGGCTTAGGTCTTACCATGAGACCTACGGTAATAGCTTCTTCCCTATATAGGGGAAATTCGCTAAAAGAGCAAATCAAACTACGATAAACTAATTTTCAAAATGTAATCTCATGTGAAGTGTCGAGGGTTGTTTTCAGCCGGTTTCCCGTGTGAGAAGGGCAGGAGGGGTGCAATTTGGCCATAAACATGTCCCCAGGAAACAATAGTGTTTTCTGTAATTGCAGGGTGTGTGTAGGGTGGGGCCGACACCCTGACCCATGGTTTCGCCCTAAATGACATTTCGAACATCCCCGCTGACTAGTTTGGGCCAGGATTCGATTCTATAAAGATTATACTCGATTATTTACAGCGAACACAGAAAATATATATCTTGCTTATGAGCACGCCATAGTTGTTATACTTTTTTAAAATACTTATTTAATGAAGACGTTTAATCTTTACGTTTGTATTCTGTTTAAACTATTGTGAAATGACACAAGCTGCAATTACAGTTGTGAGAACCTTTGTAGACGCCGTCCAGCGTTGCCGTGCAGCCTGTAGTCGCTGTGAGAACCTTTGTAGACGCCGTCCAGCGTTGCCGTGCAGCCTGTAGTCGCTGTGAGAACCTTTGTAGACGCCGTCCAGCGTTGCCGTGCAGCCTGTAGTCGCTGTGAGAACCTTTGTAGACGCCGTCCAGCGTTGCCGTGCAGCCTGTAGTCGCTGTGAGAACCTTTGTAGACGCCGTCCAGCGTTGCCGTGCAGCTTGTAGTCGCTGTGAGAACCTTTGTAGACGCCGTCCAGCGTTGCCGTGCAGCCTGTAGTCGCTGTGAGAACCTTTGTAGACGCCGTCCAGCGTTGCCGTGCAGCCTGTAGTCGCTGTGAGAACCTTTGTAGACGCCGTCCAGCGTTGCCGTGCAGCTTGTAGTCGCTGTGAGAACCTTTGTAGACGCCGTCCAGCGTTGCCGTGCAGCCTGTAGTCGCTGTGAGAACCTTTGTAGACGCCGTCCAGCGTTGCCGTGCAGCCTGTAGTCGCTGTGAGAACCTTTGTAGACGCCGTCCAGCGTTGCCGTGCAGCCTGTAGTCGCTGTGAGAACCTTTGTAGACGCCGTCCAGCGTTGCCGTGCAGCTTGTAGTCGCTGTGAGAACCTTTGTAGACGCCGTCCAGCGTTGCCGTGCAGCCTGTAGTCGCTGTGAGAACCTTTGTAGACGCCGTCCAGCGTTGCCGTGCAGCCTGTAGTCGCTGTGAGAACCTTTGTAGACGCCGTCCAGCGTTGCCGTGCAGCCTGTAGTCGCTGTGAGAACCTTTGTAGACGCCGTCCAGTGTTGCCGTGCAGCCTGTAGTCGCTGTGAGAACCTTTGTAGACGCCGTCCAGCGTTGCCGTGCAGCCTGTAGTCGCTGTGAGAACCTTTGTAGACGCCGTCCAGCGTTGCCGTGCAGCCTGTAGTCGCTGTGAGAACCTTTGTAGACGCCGTCCAGCGTTGCCGTGCAGCCTGTAGTCGCTGTGAGAACCTTTGTAGACGCCGTCCAGCGTTGCTGTGCAGCCTGTAGTCGCTGTGAGAACCTTTGTAGACGCCGTCCAGCGTTGCCGTGCAGCCTGTAGTCGCTGTGAGAACCTTTGTAGACGCCGTCCAGCGTTGCCGTGCAGCCTGTAGTCGCTGTGAGAACCTTTGTAGACGCCGTCCAGCGTTGCCGTGCAGCCTGTAGTCGCTGTGAGAACCTTTGTAGACGCCGTCCAGCGTTGCCGTGCAGCCTGTAGTCGCTTCAGCGAGTTGCGGAGATCGAGCTTTGACTAGAGCCTAAGAGGAGGCTTGAAGGACTCATCATGGGGGGGGGATATTTGTGGTATTAGTTATCAGTGCAAAAGCAGTAAACTAATCGAATACAATATGAATTATTTCATAGCAGTCCAGCCAATATATTGAAGATAAAGCCAAGGTGGTAATCAGATTTAGAGTGGTTGCAGCGCGTCGCGCTCCTCTGCCGCGGTGAAGGATCTTGGTGAGCGTTTTATGTAATTTTAATTCTCCGGCCGCCACTCGGGTTGCAACAATACTACAAGTAATGGCGCCTGGCGTGGGAGCGGCCGGTGCCTGTAATTTGACTGCCCGCGACAATCTCCCCCATTACCCTTCTCATTACGCTTTTTTTGAGTTGCGGCGCGACTTGTGGCTTCGGAGTGGCAAGTGTTCGCGACGATGAATCCTATGGAACTCTACCCGGACTGAATTTTTGTTTCAGCCCGCTTACTATTTTTGACAAATTTAAAGTTGACTATTATTGTTGAATGTTTTTCATCGAAGTCAAGAGTAACTACGCTGTCGCTTTAGTTTTGTAAGGCGGGTTATACACTGAAGTGGCGTGACTCTCATCTGTATATCAACTATCTACCAGGACATGCATTTGATAAGAATTATTTTACTCTTCTTTAATCCAGTTCCTCAAGCGCTTTCAAAATTCTACATTAGCTGTCAAAACTGTCCCAGGAGTCAGGTAGTCAGGTCGGTACTCAGGCCCCGTGGCGCTCAGGCTCCGTGGCGCTCAGGCTGCGTGGCGCTCGGACTCAGTAATCGAACGTTATGCCTAAGAGTTAGGCATCACGGAAGTAGTAAAATAGCATGCAATTCAGTGGACATGCGGTACCGTGCCTTCACTGTGGTTTCACCAATCCGCGCAACATCTTACCTCTGTTTCTTTCTTCTCTGTGGTTTCATTTTTCGCTAAAAACTGCCTCGCCATTTAATGAGTTTGTACGGTTTCTCATCTCGCTGAGAAAAATTCCTTAATGGCTAACAGAAAGGGCCACAGCCACTTTAGTGTATCCTTATTTAGGGTGTCCTCACCTTAGCGTTCGTATTTGCTCGCCTTGATCCACAGCCAAAGTTTGGAGGCGGTTAGCAAAATTAAAACTAACAAATAGGTATTTTTTTAAACTGTAATACGGTGCAAGAGGCTGACGTGGACGAATCAGCCGCAAGTTCCCACAGTAGCCGCTGATGTACATGCTGTCACTTGAGGCTATGTACTTGTCACTTGCCACTGGTCGGGTGCTAATGAGGCGCCACTTGTCAGCGGGAGTGATTGTCCCCATAGGTCTACTCGTTACGTACCATTGTACCGTTACAAAGGGCTAGAACATGTGACGAGTGTGAGGGACAATGGAGTCGTTACTTCCCGTCAAAGATGCGGTCACCTGGATGTCTTGTTTGGGTTTGATTCTATGGACAAGTGATGGGAGATTGATATTTTGTCAGTCCCAAGTACTCTCATGAGAGAGCGCTAGTCTACCTGACTCCCCTGAGACCAATCTTACAGTTTTAAGACCCTTTCGCTTGCAAGGTATATATCAACTTGTGAGGCGTAAACCTCGTTATAGACATTTTTCGTTTCAGGCTGATGCAAAGTTTGCTCGTAATTTGTCGTAATTTTGTTCTTAAGTTCTTGTTTATCTTAAAGGAGACTGACATTCCAAATTCAGGAGTATAACAAGCCTGATTGCATTCACACGGCGACGACGTGCCGCCTTGCTGAGTCACCATGCAACTTTCGATCAACATATTACATCTCCTGAGTTGCATTTACAAGCATTTCTAAATGTAAAAATGAGCTTTTTCAAACTACAAAACTTAAGACAAAAACATTATTTTTAAATTCTAAAAAAGAGCATGAGTAGAATTACCTTTATTATATCAAATACCGTTTATAGTATATTGATAACATTACTATCATAGCCGCAAACAGTAATCCTGCAGACCTCCGCACCGCTCCTTTTCCCTACCTTAACAATGTATTTTCACGCGTCGCGGCGGCTCAGATTTTTCTCTGGGGTAGACCGGAGCCTTAATTCTTGGCCCAATTTTGTATATGATTTACGTTAATGACATCAGCTCCTTAATCTCAAGAGTGCAAGTCATATACACTTTGCAGGTGACACGACTCAATTTTAAATTAGAACCAAAATCACCAAACAAATTGAAAAATTGAATCCTCAAAATTGAATCATTAGTGGGTTTTCTTTGGAATAGTGAGTTATTCCCCTCCCACTAAATAACACATCATAACGTCTCTCTCACCCCCCTTAAAACTTGGTATATAACAAATGTACAACCGTACTCATACAGCTTAGCCGTCTCGAGTACAGGGACTAGGAATAGAGTCGGCTATAGCTTAACGCGTAACATTTATCCTGAGAAAACTTCTGACTAAAAATGATTTATTATATTTCAGGTTAAACTGACGTTTGCATAATTTCACCTCAAGGTGAGTAATTCATCCATATTTTACAATTACACTATGCTATCGATTGCACGCATCAGGTCAATCATGCCGCACGTGCAACTAAATAACATGCCGCACGTGCAACTAAATAACATGCCGGGAGCTGTTACACTAGTTGGCGGTAGTTGCAGGCCAGTGTCATAGCGTTTGCCGGTTCTTGAAAAAAGTTGCCGATTTAAAAATTAAGATAAACCAGATAGCTCAAATTATATATTTCACTTATTTATTTACAATTAAAAAAACTAAACTTGTAATGGTTTCATATTGCGTAGAATATTGACATTTTCAGCATAGCTGGAAACTTATAAACTGAATCTATACTTAAATCGAGGGTGGATTAAACACTATTTTAAATTTCGCTTACTATGTCTGGATTTTGCCATAGTTAGCTTATTCATTTATACTTAATTGTTTTTACTGTTATTGTCCATTATCTTTTAATATAGTTTCAACGTTTAGTTCTTTGGTGCATTAACAATAATAGACTTCACGTTAAGATGTACTTTAGCAAATAAACTAAATATCTTTTCATTAACAAACAGTAAAATACTGAACATACCGTTAGGACCTAGCCACTTTGTTAAATACGAAAATATGACCTAGAGTGTTGGAAATCTAACGTCCAGGGATATAGTAATCCACTGTGAACGTCCAGAGTTTAGTGTTCGATGCATTTGCAGCTGCCGCGGTTAGCGTAGGCACTAGTGATGTGCGTACTGGAGTACAAAGTACTCACGTACTCGAGTACACCCCTTGTTGTACTCGTAGTAGTCGATACTCTATTTCTTGTACTCGAGTACTCTTTGCACTCGTTTTCAGTCCCAGTCCGAGGCCGAGTACACCGATCCAAGTACTAGTACTACTAGTACTGGGTACGTTGCGTACTCTGTACTCTGTACCCACTCACTGCCGATGCCGCCCTGGACTCGAGTACACTGTGACTTTTCAAATAAACTATTCAATCGTTACGATTATGTTCGATATGTATACTCTATTTTATACTATAAAATATATTTTTAATATAATTGTCATGTTCTTGATGCATTTCTCACAAAAATTATCAAAAACTGTGGTAAAGGTTTTAACTAACTAAAACACAATTTTAGTTCCAAACTTATTAATGTATTACAAGGTAAGAGTTATAATAGGCTAATAAAAAGATATAAGAACAAATATGAAAGTAACAAAATTACAATCTTAATAACAAAAAAATCATGTATATAAACTTTGGGCGTTTGGGGCCATTTCGGGCGCCTTCGTCCGTTCGGAACTCAGCCGGAAAAGGGCACACGTGAGGTTTTGAGTAAAGTACTCGAGTACAGTGGTGAACTCGTACTCTTTGCACTCGATACTTCAAATTAGTAGGCACTACACACCATGTACGACGTACGACGTCAGTCGGCTCAATATACATTACATAGATTGTACTTACGCTCCCGCTACAAATACCCCGCTAGTTTCCAAAACCATACAACAGCTCTGCGCTCCCTTTGAAAGGACCGTGTTGTCCTTGTGATCCGCCCAATAGCGTTTTAACAATCCCACCCTAGACCAAATTGGCCTTTACTTTCGCATTGCCCATTGTCCGTTTCCACCTGCGGATTTCCAAAACTCGCCCCAATTCCGCTACCGTCGGCCGTGGGAGGGGAGGGTGGTGACAAAAAGGCTGAAAATAGGCCGTTTCCTCGGAAGCGTGTCGAGGTGGGCAGTAAATATTTGGTTGCAGAGTTGTCAACGCCGGCCCAGACGGAGGATTGTTAGTTGTGTAGAGGGGCCGGTCCCGTTACAGGTAGACTGTAGACTGTAGCCGCCGCGCCGCGGTCCGAGTCCAGTACCAGTGCGCAGTTCCTCGTCGTCACAGCCACAGTGCGCGCATGTGTCCGAGTTTGGTTATTCCTCTGCGGACACCACATTCGACCAGTGTAGTTTAAAGGTTAGTTCACTGTCTTGTTAACCTCTTCGTGCTACCTTGTTGTGTCAAGAGTTTTAGATTTTTAGTCTCTAGTTTATTCATGATAGTCGCTCCCGTTTTGAGGTTAGGAAGGCGAGGCATTCTTTGTTTTCATTTCTTGTTGCTTGTAGGTACGGTGCGGATTTGTTGCGTGTTGAGGTTCAGTGGAAGATTGTATGTTTGAAGTTATGTTTGCGATATATTGGCGGAGTTTGGAGTTTACTGAGATAACTTTTTTTTGATTCGGTGTGCTTTAATTACGTACATTATGATCGCGGTTGGATCTGATGTACCTTGTTTAGTACACTTTAATAGTACAGAAACTATAACGAGTGTGGATGGCCAATTGTGAAAAGTATCAGCCATCCCGCTTGTTTGCGCACCTCGCATCGTTGTATTTCCCTCTTTGTGGTCCATGAGTGAAATCGGTACTGTATATCCATAATGGTTGTAAAGGGGGCGAATTTGTATTCGGCTGTAGTTTATTTACTGTTTACTTTGAGCTCTTTCGTAAACCTTCAGACCTCTCGTAGGACACGGCATTGCGTTTTAATAACTAACTACCAAGCAACACGAGTGTCTTATGGTCTTTACATTTTCACCCGTATCACCGCAAAATAATATATAATGCTGTTCATGTACTGCCTTAAATAATTTTAGATAAATGGTTTTGACGTTTTGTGTATACTGTTTTATTTGATAGTTTGTTTTATTGTTTGTGTGTAGTTGTTGAGGTTTAACTCTTGTCGAACCTATCATATGTTTTGTTTTGAGGTTAGTTCGGCCGGTTGGTAGGGGTTGTGTAACGTGAGAAGGTGCGTAGTGGTTGCTCGCATGGCTTCAATTGTTGATTTATATTTATATTTTGGAATTTAGGATTGTAAAAATGAAAAGGCTAGGTATTTTTGATGATTTACTGTGTCGTTGATTATAATTTGTATTCACAAAATTACATTTGAAATATTTGTTATGTAAGTTTTGTAGCTTTAGTCCGTTTGATACGAGCATAATTAAATATTTCACTTTCGTTTGCAATTGGCATAGGCTACTACTTTTCTGCTCATTATTTCCAAATTTAATACCTAATCTTCTACACCTTGAACACCCTACGCTAAGGTCAGTTTTGTAAACAGAAATCCTCCGTTCTTTCTGAGCCGATGTTGACGGCAGAGTATCATCAATTACGTAGTATCATCCGTAGTTGTGCAAGGTGGTTTCAACTATTTTAACCTCCACTCTTAAGAGCACATAAAGCGTCCTCATTGTTCATATTTGTTCCTGTAAGGACAACATGGGGATCAACATTCATTTAAATCAGCTGGTAAGCAATACGCAGTACCGGGGGACTGAGCCATGTTCGGTGATAATTGATTAGGTTTCGAGGCTACAAAAATACAGCCGGTATATTCCTAGTTAATAGTGATGTAATTTGCAAGTCTTCTAATATCAATTGCCAATGTTAGGTACCGAAGGGAATTAATTATATCTCAATTTGGTTTATATTACCTTGTTTGTATTCATATTTTATTTATATTAGTTTTTATCAGTATTAAAAAGGTTCGAGGTAGGGTGTCGCGACATTCGGGTACAGCGACAGAGAACCATTGGTAGTGTTTCACCATACCCCCTCCCCCTCCCATGACGAGGTAGGGTGTTGCGACATTCGGGTACAGCGACAGAGAACCATTGGTAGTGTTTCACCATACCCCCTCCCCCTCCCATGACGAGGTAGGGTGTTGCGACATTCGGGTACAGCGACAGGAAACCATTGGTAGTGTTTCACCATACCCCCTCCCCCTCCCATGACGAGGTAGGGTGTCGTGACATTCGGGTACAGTGACAGGGAACCATTGGTAGTGTTTCACCATACCCCCTCCCCCTCCCATGACGAGGTAGGGTGTCGTGACATTCGGGTACAGCGACAGAGAACCATTGGTAGTGTTTCACCATACCCCCTCCCCCTCCCATGACGAGGTAGGGTGTTGCGACATTCGGGTACAGCGACAGAGAACCATTGTTAGTGTTTCACCATACCCCCTCCCCCTCCCATGACGAGGTAGGGTGTCGCGACATTCGGGTACAGCGACAGAGAACCATTAGTAGTGTTTCACCATACCCCCTCCCCCTCCCATGATGAGGTAGGGTGTCGCGACATTCGGGTACAGCGACAGAGAACCATTGGTAGTGTTTCACCATACCCCTTCCCGTTTCCATGACGAGCTGATTTGCTTTGCTCAACTATCTGTTACCTGGGGTGCACCGAAGTTGCACTGAAATTCATGTTGTCGCCGAAATTGCTCACTTGTTTGGGAGGCCGCCCCCTAGTCTCGCCGATAATCCGCAGCTATACTCTTCCGAGAAATCTTACGGGAGGTTAAACAAAGGTGACAATAAATAACAACTAATTTGTCAACAAACATTACAAACAAACAATACCCCCGTAGCAGCAAACCTGCGTACTCAGTGAATTTCCTATGCATATATATGTATCTTAATACGACATAAAGCCACATACCAAGTTTCATTAATATACATTCATAAATAAATTATTTATGGCATTTGAATTATTCTCCATAAGAATAACATGGCGGTTGAGTATGCTGGTTTGCTGAAAAAAGGAACACATAAAATGGGTTTTTATACAAATATCAATATAACTCAACTAGGTAAAGCCACATACCGTTTTGTTAATTTATGTTCATAGTTAACGGAGATAACATTTTACCTATCACAATAACAGTAACATGGGGGCTGAGTACGCTGGTTTACTGCTACGGGAACAGTAAAAAAATGGTTTTTTGTGCAATTATCAATATACCACAGCGATATGAAGTAACATACCAAGTTTCGTGACGATAAGTTGATAAATAAGCGAGATATACAATTTTTCTTATTCTCCATAAGAATAACATCGGACAACGTACTGTGTTTAGCACTTTCAATATATCTGTAACCAATTGACGTAGAGCAATGATCAAAACACAAAATTGTTTTTTTTAAAGCTGAATTCAATTTGAAAAGTAAAATTTGATTTACTAAAATATTATCTGTAAAAAACTTTAAAAATCCATTTTTGGGGTACAAAACCCCCTCCAAAATATCCCTTTGAATGGAGGGATCTGGCTGGTTTTCGAACTTAGTCATAAACGTTGCTTTATATGTGTCTAGCAAATTTCATACATACAGTTTTGAACGGATGGTGTTTTTGGCATCTGGGGACCTCAAAACGAAAAGTTATCATGGTCCCGGGCCTAGGTCTTACTATGCCGACCATGGTAATAGCTTCTTCCCTATAGGGGAAATTCGCTAAAAACAAGGAGCTAAACAATAGGAGGGTTCTGGTATTCTTGCACATTTAGTGAATGTTAGTACGTCGATTGATTTGTCATTTAGTTCCTCAATTTTCTTAACAAAAAAGTTCCTTCTCGCTCAGGTTTTCTTACGGCTTTTGGGGACCTCATTTGAGCTCATCCGCACATACGCGTCTGTCTGGATAGATTTTAAGTTATAAAAAATACATAAATATTCGGATGCGGTGATGAATACTCTTTGTGGAACCGCGAGTGAACTCTCACATGCGTTGGTGGTTCGCCACGAGTCTGCCGAGGAAGGAAGAGGGTTGTTGTTCTTTCAGTCTAAGTCTCTGTTATTTAGTCACGGAAACTGGTGAAACTGGAGATTGCTGGCTGGATGGTGATGAGCTGCAGAAATTCCCCTTGGCGTTTTTTTTAGAGGTACGTCAGTATGAAGCAATAGAGCAGCCACTTCCCTACCTCCATTTCGGAGCCATGCGTCATGCTGACGGTGAGGTCTCAGGTACCTGCTGAGTCAGGTGTGCAATTTCAGTGAGGAGATGGGGAGCCCTTTTGGGGATTAAGGCTAGGTGCGCAATATCGGTGCACCGGTTATCTGCATGTTATGGTGGCTCCATTTGTTATTATAACCCAATGTCCCTCCAGGTAGCATTTTTGTTCTTTCAGATGTCATTATATTCATACAAAAATAATTTAGTCTGTATGTTCACTCTAAATGAAATCTGCTTCATTCAGTAGCCCTATCACTGTTTTTTTATCACTTGTTACTTGACCAAGTGGAAGTGTTACTTTTACGGTTCACTGGTAATTTATTCACAGTTGTTATGATTATTTTATTATTATTTGAAACTCCGTAGGCCCAAGCCCAGCGTTAACATTTCTAATTTTTATATGAGTTTTTTTAACAACATTTGAATTTTTCTGGAGTTGAGGATTTTGCCAATAGATTTTCGAGGCTATAAAACTCCCAATTCCAAAGTTGAAGCAAAGTACTTCCGCTGGTCTCCGAGATAATTTGTTCAAACATAACAATAAACCAACAGACATTGCTCGTATTAGAGTATAGGGTAGGATAGGGTATATATGATTAATTTACATGCTTAATATTAATTTACCGACATTATATAAATGGTAACTCAATCTTTATTGATAACTATTTAAAAAATGTACATGATGGAACATTTTTGCTGGGTTTTGAGCAATAATTTCATTGCACTTTATAGTCACATTTAATATGTGAACATTTATGTTAAGTTACTTTTATTTCGTGCAAATTACCTTTTCCTTATTTTGAAACAACTAAACTTAATTTGTTTATCTGTTCGGTTAATATTATAATAAAACCACCATATCAGGCCTACTCTACATTAATACTGGTGTTTTGAATGACTTTTTACTGACAATAAGCAGCATCTATAGGCTATTTAAAATAATAATTGGGCCAATACATTTAATTACATGAGAAATCCGCCGCGCAAAATTTTAAGATGTTATCATGGCAGAATTCTTAGATATTGTATATGAAAATGTTTGTTATACGATTTTCCTACATGTGTCAACATTCAGAAAATGCTTTGCCCTATCGGCCTTAAAAGCATTATTGTTTTCTCTTGGCTGGCGATGATTTTTTTGGCCAGGTTATTATTGAAAAATATGTTGATTAGCCACCAAGTTTCGCCTGTCTCGCATCAGAACACAGTACAACACATGCAGTTCGCTTTCCACGAATGTTCCTGGTAACTGGGATCGTCAGGCCGCGTATATGTAATACTGAGCAGGCATAAGGTTTAGGCTATAGTGTTGCAATTGTAAAATGTATAGCGAATTTAGACCCGTGCGGTGGAGTCCTGAGGGATTCTTGAAACACGATTAGGCCTAGATACGTAACCCATGTAATGTATGGCTATCATGGAGCTTATTTTTTACGTTGAAACTGGAACATGAATGACATTAGTTAGACACATCCCTGGTTTTATAATTATTACTGTTGGAGAGGAAAATATGGGGAAGAACAATATTGGTTTATAATTACTGAAGTTAACACAGTTTAGAACCGTTGATACCTTATAATTTACCGAATCGACGGTGTTTAATCGATTTGAGAGCACTGATAAGACAACATTGTGACACGACTCCATTACGGACCCTCGTGATAAAGAACAATTGGAGTACTTGGGTCGCTGTTGAGTCAGTGATAGCTTAATCGTGTGTCGCCTTTTCAGCGTATAGAAATTGCAATGTTGAAAGAGGGATGGAATTTTAACTTATAAATTCGGTTTTAAATATGGTCTGCCATTAAATATCGTTACGTGTAAGTATACATGTCTTAATAGTGTATTCTGACCTAAAACTAAATAATGTTTTGTTACTTATGTGTCCCTTTTTAACTTAGTTTATTATATGAGCTTCTTCATATATACTTAATGTTAGCAAGCACCTATCACTCTAAGAACTGGGTAAACCGTTCTTCCCAGGGGATCTTGTATCCGGGTACAGACATGAATTAATTGTGCTATTCAGAACAAACTTAAAACGTATACGGTAGTCCGCATCAGTTAAAAGTATTTCTTAAATCAGCTGTCTATTTAAATGAAATTAATTTAAGATGAATACATGTGATACAACCCTAATAAATACTTGATGAAAACTATGAGGTCTATCGGAACCCTAAGGTCCGAGGAAAATAAATAATCTAGTGAAAAATACCGTTGCTTTGACACCTAAATCGTCTAAAGTGAACAAAAACATTACAATTGAATTGTAAAAGTAACAGGTGAGTTGACTGCACATAAAAATCACTTAACAGCATACAATAAACTCCGTATGAAAATCATACAATATAATTAAGAAGTGAGATTCTGAATCAATTAATAATAAAACTAGCATTATAAAGTTTTAAACGGGGTTCTTTAAATGGAATCTGTGGTTATATTTTAAAACATAATTGCTAGGTTTGTATAAGTGACATATACAATCCAGAAAGTCAAAAGAACACGTGATGGACAGGTTTTCCTTTGGTTTAAAAGACACTGCTGACATCCACGTTTTAACATGAATTGTTCCTAGAGATAAATTTACCTCCGAGTATAAGGATTTGCTCGCGAGTAAAAGGTTATCATTGAAGGTTATCATGCATGCTTTTATATGCATTGAAGGATTCAGTGTTTCCACTTTGAGGGGAAATTGACCCTTGGAGGGAAAAGAAAAGAGGAAACACGAGTTGAAGGGAAAAAGAGGGGAAACTGCAATTTATAATTGATTTCACAAGGAAAAACACAAAATTAATCAAAAGTTCCACTATCAAAAGTGACCGTACAGTTGTCAAAATTATTTCCAATTCAAAATATGTTATCAGACAGGACTGACGGACACAATGTATTGCTTGCATCAGGTGTGGCAACTGCTAAACTACAGACACTGCTAACTTCAAAGGAGGTTTATTAGTATAACAGGAGGTAACACTGCTTTGCTATTTTTGTCGAAAAAGCGAGCCGATGATATTGTCAGGTTGGTACACTGGTGAGGCAAATTTATTGTTCTTTGAACTATCCTAATTGTTTGTTTTATTCATATAAGTGAAACTACTCATGCAAATCACTAGAATAAAAGTTTGAACAAATCCATTTTTTCGCTTGATATATGTACTGTTGCTGTGATGTATTAAACTATGATCAAGTAAACAAATACAAGTTTATGTTCACTAATATGTTTATGTTTATATCATTAATAGCATTTGTTTTAATCACTTTGTCGACTCGTTCGATTTCAGCTTGTAGTTATTTGCCTCGACAAAACTTGGCAAAGAACGGCTCGCAATTTTGTTCATCAGTGTTTCCTCCAGTATTATCAATATAACTCCTTGGCTAACTTCATGGAGAATCGAACTGTAAATTACTTTAAAATTTGTATTGCTAATTATAATGACAAATCAGCACATAAGCGTTGTGGTGATTATTAGTACATAGTGCATAGTTAATTTTGGGCTTGAAGTCAAACCTAATAACCTAAGGGAAATTAAAGGAGAATAGTTTTTATATTGATGGGAAAAGAGGGGAAATTTTTGTGTCTGGAGGGGGACATTGCAAGGGCTAAAGTGGAATCTTCAGAAGGATGTGCTTTTACTTCTTCCTTGTACTAGAAGCATATGCTTTTGCCCCATACATTTCCCTTGTTAACATCTCATTCTTGTTGTAATACAGCTGATTCGCCCGCAGTTTCGATGGTGACTATTGCACACCTCCATCCTGGCTGGCGCATTGTATTTTCTGGGTAAAGGTTCTCAGAATGTTGCAGAGCTTAGATGTTTTCACAATAAAAAAAACTAGGTGATGTCCTGTTCTCCACGGAGGGTCTAGCAGGCGTAGAGCCAGATGTTTTTAACACTTTATCTTGTAATCAGCTGACCACCTTAATATAATAACTCCATAAGATTGACATTGGAACTGTGAAGGCCTGTAGGGAAAAGCCCTGAAGGTGTATGCTTTTTAAACTCACAGAAGGGATGTCTAGAGGGCATTAGGTTTTGATTGATACCAAACATGAATATAAAATAATAGGTTTTGGGGTCGACAAACGCTGAAAAAATCAAGAAATTCTTTTAATAATTTTGAATATTTAAACATACCCAGTATAAGTTAACCGTAGTGGTTATAAGATAAAACATGATTTAATTGCTGTTTCTGTATCAAGATTCGTAGACGTTAACTAGCCATTGCGCAAGTGCTATTTCACAACCTTTTTGTTAAGGTTTGTAAGGAAACAAGTTTTTCCTGAAATTTAAAATAGGGTAATACCAGTTATGGAACATAATTTTAAGTTAATTAAGTCGTATATTGTCCAGTCCTACTGCATTTCTTTGCACACATAGGCCTATAAAGTAGAATAATAGAATAGGCTTATAAAGTAGAATACCTCGCAGGCCTATATACAAGCTAGGCTATAGAGAAGTATGTTGCTGAACTATACTGAGGAACACAAACAATTAACGTAATTTTCGATAAGGATATTTTAATTTAATGTTTATAATAGTCAAGTTAATGTTCACGAACAGTTTAATTTTATCATTCTTGTAAACTTCGTGATACTCTGTCCGGATGTTTTTGCATGTTGCTATAGAATACGGAAAAAATGATTGAGTACCAACAATAAAGGTAATTTTCAATAAGTTAACATAGTGTTAAGTAATATTCATGAACATTTATTACTCCTTGTGAACTCTATGAGCTGTTACCACTGACCATGTATGGACTAAGTTCAATATCTGAACTTGATTTCAAGCATTTATAGTCATTAAAACATAATTGTAGTGAAGATGTCTAACATAACCCGAGTATAATAATTCTAATTTCGTGCGACCCTCATAACAAACTCTTTCCAGTTCATTGCGGCCGATTAGTACCATATCACAATAATCGTGCGCACCAAAATACCATTACAGTTTCGTCATCATGTTTTCTCCTATTAAAACCCGGGTCGACAGCTATAAACCGCAAAACCGGGGTTATTTAATTAAACTTAAAACAAAACAGGTGTTGAGGGCGCGACCAGTGGTGCCAACAGAAACAAAAACACCGGTCGGGGGCAGTGTTGCCAACGAAATAAAACAAAACGCCGGGCCAGCTGCTTCACACGGTCTGTCTGGTCCGCCTGGTCTACCTGGCCGGACAATTACAATCAGACAGCGGCTACTTGGGATCAGAGTGGCTTCTGTTTGGAACGAGAAACTTGTGTTTTTAATTTACTCGAATCACCGCAACATCTGTACGTGTGAAGGATCTCAGTGTTCGACCTTATAGACGCGGGCGTGCGCTAATTGGAATTTGTTGGTAAACGTTTGATGTGCTTTTGTATAAACCCTTTTTTTTTGTTTTGAGCTTGTTGCCAACAAACAGCACATTGACTATTGTATAATGTCAATACTGTAACGCAACTTTACAATGACGAGTCTGCAGTGTGATAGGATGTGGCGTTATGGAACTGATGTTTAACGTGTCTCAGTAGATCCTATTAATATGTAAACTAACAAATACACGAGTAATTACCGAGCCAAGCGAGTGTTTCCGACTGGTTTTAATGCCTCCCTTTGCCGTCGTTTTGCCATGAGTCCCACGTATAGTGTAGAGAGACCACTGGCCACTCTAGCATTTTAAGGATTTCCTCGTTTACATTTCTGTTCCATGGTTCCTGCTGTTGATCAGCAAAAAAATACAACCTCGCAAAGAGATTTCACCTTGTTGGTTTGCAGTAACACACGGCTTGTCTTTTTTAACGAAAGTTCAGGCAACCATAATAGGTTCACTATACGTCACGCATAAGCACATTGGAATAATGTAAATTAATTAGCATTAAATTGAAAATTTATCATTACGCTCCAATTCCCGAACGTAACCGATTAAAAAATCAGAAATTTGCTATGAATGACCAGGTGATATATGAAACTAAAAATTCTATCAGATGACTTCTAGATTTTTACTTAATTCGTAAAATTCTAAACACTGACTAGACAGACAACGCACAGTCTAAACCGCTGGGTCTAAGTGTGCACATGAGTTCCTTATGTAGGTGAGCACGAATAGAAAGGATATGATCCGCTCCACCCTTGTTGTCAAATGTATATTGTTATTGCGACATTGAAAGATGACAATTAATTCATGCAAGCTTGTAACGTTTACACACACCGAGTTCTTGTTACTCCTGTTCCCCTCAGTTATGGTGTGGTGACCGGGCATTCCTTTCCCCCGGCTGAGTCATCTACACTCTCGGACTACGGAATATACCTCGGCGCTCAGAATACGACATCCGAGTATCAGAAATTAATTAAAGACCTTGGAATTGTTGAAGAACATTCTTAATTATGTCATTCTTAATGTGTGTCGATAGCTACATTTTTCAATTGGAAAGTTATAGCTAGTTGTATACCATTTTATTGTACGTCAACGAAATTGTGTTTGAAATACTGTAGTTGGGATGAGAACTGTTTTTACCGTTGCCTTAGTCTTGGTCTTATAAATTTTTATATTTAATTTCGTAACTCTTTTAAATATCTTAATACATTATTATGTACACACAATTGAAGTTTTATTACATTTAAATGGGAATAAATAAAAGTAGTTAAATATAATATCATGGAATTTTCATTAGAATAAAAATCTAATATAAAAATGAGCGATGTAAAGAACCTTATTATGGCATATAAAACAGAATAAAAATATTTAAATTTTAAGTACTAAACATGGAACAACGTTTTAGGTCGTTTCATAACTGAACTAACCCCACACAGCACTATATCACACAGTCTATACAATTAATCAAATCGTTAATCAATTCATAATTTAAAGTTCATTTATAGATAGATTTTCCATTGAAAATTCTATATGGTTTAAGATATCGTGGACAGTCGAAGTAAAACACGAATTATTTTACACGTCGTATCACTTATCGTTTAGAACTTCATTAATCCGCGATAAGTTAAAATGTGTTATTGCACCACACAAACGCAAGGTCGCTCCTTACAACAGGAGCGGGACGGTAAATCTTGTCGAACTACGCACCTGACTTGTACACGACTACGCAGCTTGACTACGCGGACAGGATTTATTTTAAATTTGTGTGATGTTGGTTAATTGCAGACCTGCATACTCGCGTCGGCGTCGAGGAGTTCTGTTCATACCAGCGTCCACCACGAAGAGAAACACTCGCAGTGGTGTACTTCTGTTAGTGGGATATTCGCTGGGTAATTAGATTAAATGGTGATTGTAATTATACTCGTATTAAAGCACGTTTCCCGATTCCATACTCCCCTTTCCCCCACTTTATGTAACTGTTGTTTTGAAAACCATGTAAATGTTCATGAAAAACGCTCAAAATAAAAGATTTTATTTATTAATCTCTCCCCGAAATCGTTTGTAATATGTAAGCACAATCCACCCTTTCTTTCTGGAGGGTTTGGAAGTTGAAAAGGATGCCATAAACAAATATATTAACCGTAATGAAGTCTCCAGAACAGAGACTCACTTGGAGACTTGAACGATTGATTAAACAGATGGCGCATACGTTTCACCTCAACTAGCCTTGTCCACCAGCTTTGCTTGTCGACTTGATTTCACTTTTATTGTCAAACCAAATCACACTGCTTATCAAATTCCATTATAAAAAATGAGATTTAACTTGACACTTAAATTTTAGTACCGTTGATGCTCTGTGATAATATTTGATTAGTTTTCATGGGTTAAAAACTCAATAGATAAATGTTGTAGTATAGTTATACAATTCATAACCTTACAATACATTCTCAATGGCTGTTACCGAATCCAATTAATGATCTCTCTATTTGATGACATTTTGTGGAATAGTCCTAGAGGGGTAAACCTCTAAAGCGCGAGCTATGCGAGGGTCGACAAAGAGTCAGCCTGCCACCACTGGGAAAGCGTCAGTGCTACCCCAGGTAGCCGGGTAATCGGGTGGAAGATGGAATGTAAAAAATAATAAACCCTACGGATTCTTATTTTCATTTGAGCTCAAAACTCATCGGACCTTTGGCGGACCATAAAAGCCTGTATAAGTATTCATAGAAAGTAACAAAAAAACGCGACCATTTCCCCACCGGAAATTTAAATTTTTCTCGACACCCTGATGGAGGCTCCAGATAGATACATTGGTATGAATACCGCTAAAACCAGAGGACCTACGCAACGAAGGAAGAAAACCATGTGCATCAACAGTTCGTTGATAGGACATTTTTGCAGCTAAATAACGGAGAAATTTGTATATTAAATTTATTCAAGTGTGGCTGTGAATGTGGGCTGATTGCATATACTAAGTCAAATGTGGCTGCTTCAGTATTAAAGTAAATGTTTAAAACAAATACTGATTATATACGTAACTGATTTTATTGTTTATTCCTTTAATTAATTAAATCCTAGCCTATATACGGTTTTTATATAATCGTAATTATTCAAAGTACAGGTAAATTTTCATTATATAAAAGTCAAGATAAATCGATAATGAAGGGAGAATCTACAATTAAGTATATTGGTTTGAACTGTATAGAGAAGTATACACCATTATTTGCCCACTGCTGGGGCAATTTCTCAGAAATATTTATGATAAAAGAAAAGCCGCACTGGCACTTTGATGGCGCGTTTTGGGGGGAGGGGGTATAGATTTGCCAGTGGCGCTTTGCCGGCTTGCTACCTGGCCCTAGTGGCGCTTTCCCGGTGGACCGTCCTGGAGTAGTTTTTCACCCCCCCCCCCCCCTACTACGATTAAGAGCAGATTTTCTTCGCTCAGTTATCGCGTTTCCGCCAGTTGTTATTATAACTCAATCGTAGGATTTCTTCTACTACCTGAAGAAACATTGAATCCAATCGGATGGGAACGCATTTGATTAATTTGTATACGTCCACTCTATAATACAAGAGTCATTCAATGGTTCTAGTTACTGTTTTCAAGAAATCACTTGTTGATACTTAAACATGTGTTGAGTGCTACTTTGGTAGTTTGCTAGTTATATTTATTCATCGTTGTTATGATCCTTTTGTTTTGGTTTGAAACTCCTTAAGCCTACTGTTAAAATTTATATTTTTTAAATAGTTTTTTTTTTTAAATATGAGTTTTCCTGGGTTGAGGATTTTACCGATCGGTTTACAGGTCCAAAAACTCCAATTAAAAAGTTTAACCTAAATCCTTTCTTTGGATTCCAAATTAAATTTTGAATACAAACAGACCAAACAACAGGCATTGCTCGTTTTAGAGTATATGATCTATGTCCTTAGGAGAGGGAGCTAACTTGTTAATAACTTTTTATTTCGAATTCTTCAATATACCACCTAAATGACGCAGTGGTATTTCGACCATTGCTGTTCATTCTAATATTTAAAAAATGCATACTCAAAATACAGAGTAAGAGCAACTTTTTTCTTCCTCTGTGTGTTGGTTTGATTTTCATAGTTTCCTCTATTTTATAAATACAGTACTGTATTTATAACAGAAACAATGACAACTTGTTTCGACTATTTATGCATTATATAATGTCGTGGTAGTAACATTTCTTTAATCTAATTTTATTACATGAATTAATTTAAATCGTTTGTTTATACTAATTTGATAACTCGAATTTCTGTATACTGTCACGAGGTATTGTTTCCAAATGGTTTGGAAATCCGACTTTCGAAAAAATGTCCAATCGATTTTGAAATAGATAAGATCAGTCACCATTGGAAACCTTACAAATCAGAAAATTAAAAAAGCCAAAAAAAATCATTTCATCAGGAAGTGTGTAGTGAAATTTGCTAGCTTATTTTAAACCGAAGTTATTTAAGATAGCTCTTAAAGTTACAAACAGGTAGTCTGCTAAATCCTCTGTTTGAAATTCCCTGGCCTCTTCAGGCTTTCCAGTTGTTTTAGCAATACATTCTAAGCAATTATTTATTCCTAGTTTTAATAAGTTAAATCAGGTACTTTTACTAAGTTTTCAAACCAATTATTTAAGTTGCAATACATTTCACTTCAAGGCCAGTTTAATCGCATATTTTAATTCACAACGCTCGAATAAACCCGGCATATTAAAAGCCATCCATAATGCTTGGACTTTTTCAATCGTTATATAAAAATCCCTTTGGTATAGCCTGAATATTATTTTTATTTATTTATTTTTTTAATTTGTTGACAATTCCAGGATTGTTAGGTTTGTATACACCTCTTGTAGCCAATAACAGTCCAATAAATATTATAATTTTTGTTTAAACATTAGGTCTTTAATTTTTGCCTTAACTCAGTCGTGGCAAAAGGTTCCAACTCTACCTACAATAATACATAAACATTCTTAGTATTTAAATAGTACTTAGGAAAACCCTGTGATTTATCTGTGAATCATTAGTAACAAGACCCGGATCAGTTTATAATGACTTTTTAAAGTCTTATTTTATCAAAGCAAAAGGAATATACAAGAATTTGGTACACAGTCGGTGTGGCGCGGTGCGGCCATGTCGCGACAATTGTGGAGCTGGTGGCAACCGATATCACAACAAAGATGCTTGGCTAAGGGGACTGCTGCAATCGGACACCCCAGTAGCCAGTAGCCAGTTGCGGGGTCGCTCAACGGTCCACGAGTTGTCTAGACGTTGTTATAGCCCTGATGGATATCTGGAATCAAGAATGGAAATCCGGGGTCAAAAATAGATTTTCTAAAGTGAAATTTATAAATTTAACATTCAGTTTCAGTAAGAGGTTATTTAATTAAATTATGATAGATTCTTGAAAACCTTCCCACTCATTGCTCGCTTTGAATGGCAAGCTTCTCACATGTATTCCAATCGCCGAAGAGAAATTGTTCGAGGTAGCTTCAACCATTGATTATACATCCTACGGAATTCCGTAGGATGTATAATCAATGCTTCAACGTTCCACGGAGGGTGATTAAAAAGGCGAACAGGAGTGAATACAAGTTGTTATCTCTATTGCACTATTATATTTCCTTGGCGCTTACTCTCCCGTTTCCCCGTCTTTTAATTCGTTCGTATGGGCTTTCGCGGCCGGTGTCAGCAACGCCACAAGTTGGATTGTCGGCGTCAACCGCGTCTTGTGATCTTCATGCCAAACCTATCGTTCGCACTTGTTGTGAGGAGGTGTCGTAAGAAGCCTGCAGCTGAGCTGAGACGAGACGAGGGCCTAGCTGGATTGATCAACACCGTTATATTAGTGAATTTCCTTTGGAAAGTGAACTATTAGCATGACCCGCACGGTGAAACTTAAGCCCGGGACCACCATAGAAGTTCCCTAACATGACCCCCTGAACACGATTTGGGGGGGTCGTTCAAAATTTTATATATATATAAAACATATATATACATAAATACATATGTGTGTGTGTGTGTGTGTGTGTGTGTGTGTGTGTGTGTGTGTGTGTGTGTGTGTGTGTGTGTGTGTGTGTGTGTGTGTGTGTGTGTGTGTGTGTGTGTGTGTTTGCTTGCACTCAAGCGGTCGCATTTTTTTGTCCGATTTACTTCAAATTTGGTATGGACTTTCCTTTCTGTAATCAATTGGACAAGTTCGTTGGACAAAACAATCGGAAAACTCTAAACCTCTTTTTTTGGATTAATCTATCAAATTTCGAGTTTTTGGGCCCAAAAAGGGTCAGAGAAGCCCCAGATATAAAATCAATGGATGTAAAAAGATGGGAATTAGAGAGGCGAAAGTTTTAAGCCCTCTCTCGTCATTCTAGCATAAACAATTACCGAGTTATTAAAGAAAATGTCTATCGACTAAACACAGTACGTTGTCTTATGGGAGTTTTACACTAGAAAAGTCTGTTATTCCTTTGTTAGAGTACTTTTATCCTCCCCAGCAACCTCACGTCTACTTTCAAGCCTGTCTGGACCTTCTCCTAACCTTATAATTCGCAAAATTGTATTCCCAGCTTTGCAAGTAAATGAACCAGGAGTATCAGAACAGCCAAAAAATCAATGTTTTCAGATTTCAATAAAAATTGGACAAACGTATGTTTTTACACTGATTTTGATTTTTAAAAGTTTTTTATGTGGAAATTTACTTCCCTCACGTCAGCGTGCTGCGTGCGAACTCGTTTTAAATCCAAAACGTTCGGACAACAGAATATTTACTGTACATTCGAAACTTTGAGACATATAAATACATTTTTACTACTTATATACGCCCATAAAATGATGTTTAAGTATTAAGCCCTGGGAATTGTATTCTAACGGAGGCAGAAAGAACGGCGACTCACTTGTCATAGTACACCGGGAATCCGCAGGCCGTCGATACATCTTTTTGTTTATGCCCCTCTTAAAAATTCCACCGCCGCCGAACAGCGTGAAGTCTCCGTAATGTCCAAATTACAAGAAGTGCGCCCCCAATAAAATGCGGGAAAAGTATGGGTCCCAGGCTCGCTCACCGCGGGACGCCTAAACGTGGCAGCGGCACCGCAGTCGGTTACTTGTCTGTTGACCTTGTCATTCAGGTTAGTCGAAATCCGACGGATCGAGAACAGAATATTCTTCAATTATCCTAGATCAAATAATTGGGAATTCATGCTGGCGGTATATGTTTTATAATTAGTTGGTAACGGCGGTTGGCTTTCTGTCATATTGAGGACATGTATGTTTTTAACAGTAGTCCGGATTGGGTCTATGATTTAGGCATGTGATAGGCGGGATGTATTACGAGATGTCGAGTTTGGACTGCATTCCACACCTCGCCCCCTTCATTTATCCTGTTTCTCGTCTCCTCCACTCCTCAGCTACCATCGATGTTCTCTCGCTTTCTCTCTCAGATCTTCTTTAACAATGTATTGATAGATATATGTCTTTCAGTGATAGTCCTTCGCTTAAGATTTGGTATGCGCCGTTATTAAAATTAGTTAAACAAAAATGAATTTCCAAATAAAATTATAAAATCTTAGTCCAGTGAATTTTCTTGCGAATTGCCTGTAACTACTTTCGTAATCGTTGGTGACAAGGCCAGGAGGGCAGCTCCACATGACCGCTCTATACTCTGTAGTACGGTATCCGGGTGTCGCGGTGACGAACTGATCCATTATGTATACGTCGCCCACGTGGTCGCAGTGTGGGCCGTGTGTCTAAGGCGCCAACCTCTCCATTTCTGGCTCTCGCCTCTACACGGCTATTATTGTCTCTAGCTGCCGTTCATTGGTGTGTCATCGCCATAGCCATCGCGCCGAGAACTGTGACACGGGATGTGTGATATTCACGGATGAGTTCTGTTGACGATGGCCGGTCATGGAGCACTGTGTTCAGAATCGATTACTCGTGAGGCACATTTTTAGTACGAGAGTAGTTGAGTTATGAAGACGCCCACCAAGGAGACAACACGATTATAAAATTTTCACTCTCGCTATAAAATAAAAATATCGTAGGATTGTTAATTAAGACATTCTGAAATGATTGCAATCGGTAACATATACTGTTGATAACCCAAGATGAATTAGCGAGATAATGTTTGCGGTTCGTATCAATCAATAACATTTTAACATCGTTACAAATAGCAAATATCAATTTAATCCAGCCACGTAGGTTACCTTGGATTACTCTGCAAGCCCGCAAGTTCTCAAAACAGGGCGCTTTAATGGAAATTTTACGGGATAACTTGAATAAAGTGAATTTATGAATTAAAACTCCGAATTCGCTTGACTCACACGAAGTCTTGGCCATGATTAGCACAGGTGTCAAACTTTTTAAACTAGTCCAGTGTTTAATCCGACAAACCAGAATTGTGTTAAAATCGTCCCTTTCTTGTCGGTAAGACCAAGGGGGCAGTTCGTCAAACCAGTAAGCTCCAAACTGGTAATATATGGAACTTTTCAATCCGGTCCTCTAGTGCATCCGTCAAAGTGGTATCGGTATGGCGATTGAAGTCATACGGAGGCGGAGGCGGGAGGTGTGAGTTGCGAGGCATCGGAGCGGCGTCAGACCTAACCACATGTGATTGGAGGATAACGATAGGCGGATAATGACCGGCCGCGGTCTGTGGCGGCAATCACAGTCCGATGAGGAGAGGAAATTGGCAGCCACGGCTATAGCTGGCTTTCCGATGCATGAAATTGGAATTGGCTCTGACGCATGTAAATTCTGCCATAGTCCGATGGATCGCCTCGGATATTTCAGTTGTATGGAGTTGGTGGTGTGCAGATGGTGAAAAGGACTGTTTTGCTCGGAAATTAAATTATATATTTTTCTGTATGACGTTGTTTTTGCTAAGTGGGTTTACTACTAAACTGGCCTATTTTGTACATTTTTATTTCTTTAACATGTCACATAAATGGTTTATAAGACCATGCCGTTCGTCTAGAAACACAAGGGAGTATGGTGGCCTTAGCGCGGTAAGTCCGCTCGTCCGCTACCTAACACCTTTGCTAGAAATGAATTGTTGAACCGCATAAATAGTATTTGTTGGAATTCGTGTTAAGTAGCACTTTGATGGGTAAAAAAGCTCCACTAGTTCACGTTATTTTACAAAGTACACTATTATAATATTCCGTATTTTAAAATGTTTTTATCTTAGGGCCTACCCGTTTGAGATAATTGGTGTTTTATGAGATGACGATTTTCTCACCCAGGTCATTAATTTAACTATCATATTAATGGATGTCTTGCTTGCCTTTTCCGTAAATATCCCTGGTACTGTTTAATGATATAGGCTTATATTTGGTTTAACCACATTTACATTTTAATTGGAGGTCCAGTCACAAAATAACGGCCCATAAAACCAATGTTGATAACAGTTTTCAGTCAAAACCGTTAAAAAGTAAAAACCTAGAGTTTATCTAGCTTACAGAATCTTTGTACAAATATTGCTATATATTTTAGCATTACTTTCCTTAAAAATCCATTCGCCAAAGGTTCTTTTTTTTTTAGATAACCCCATTCATTTAAATAACACATTTAACAATTTATGGGTTTTTAAATTGTCCGTGTTTATATATTTTGAAATCATATATTAACTGTCAATGCCAGGATCCACTTTTTCGCGTTTAATACAGATCGGTATTGTGAAAAAGCAAACCCGTGCCAGACAATCCGGCTACCGACAACACTACAGGTGGCCCGGGTTCAGGTCAAACCCGTACCAGACAATACCGGCTACCGACAACACTACAGGTGGCCCGGGTTCAGGTCAAACCCGTGCCAGACAATACCGGCTACCGACAACACTACAGGTGGCCCGGGTTCAGGTCAAACCCGTGCCAGACAATACCGGCTACCGACAACACTACAGGTGGCCCGGGTTCAGGTCAAACCCGTGCCAGACAATACCGGCTACCGACAACACTACAGGTGGCCCGGGTTCAGGTCAAACCCGTGCCAGACAATACCGGCTACCGACAACACTACAGGTGGCCCGGGTTTAGGTCAAACCCGTGCCAGACAATACCGGCTACCGACAACACTGCAGGTGGCCCGGGTACAGGTCAAACCCGTACCAGACAATTCCGGCTACCGACAACACTGCAGGTGGCCCGGGTTCAGGTCAAACCCATGCCAGACAATACCGGCTACCGACAACACTACAGGTGGCCCGGGTTCAGGTCAAACCCGTGCCAGACAATACCGGCTACCGACAACACTGCAGGTGGCCCGGGTACAGGTCAGCATTTAATCCACCCCATAAAAATGCCACTACTCATTTCTTCCGCCACATTTTCAGACGGTCGCTAAAAACTCGGCCGGCGGCCGTGGGAAGCCTGGCGGAATAGTGACATGCCGGGGTAACGAGCGGGCGATATGAGCGCGCAATTTGTACTCGGTATTGACAAAGGATTAATTACGGCGGCGATTGAGATGCGGACCGCGTTGCGCATGCGTTATTATCCGTATCCGTGCGCCGCGCATGTCAGCTGCGGAAGTGGCCGCTTCTTTCGCGCACCTCTACTCTTGACAGTCGCAGCAGGTTCGACCTTCCTTCTTCTTTCTGTTCGCCTAGGAATGCGTCCAGATTATAGATTATTTATTTATTGGCCGCCCGTCTAAAGTCAAAATAGTTACAAGAGGCTTCTATTAGTGATTAAGGTTTTTCGTCGAACATTTATTCGGTGGCGGCAAGTTAAAATGAAACGTTTCATACCGAGTTGACTGCTTGGGCCCTTCTACTGCGCATGTACTGAAAATTGAAGAATCTGACGTACCATATTATTCGTCCCCGCTCTGAAAGGAAACACGTGTCTTCTCGCTCTCAAAAACAACACGCTGATGTAGTGGCATGGGATTTGTTTGGGGTTACAAGCATTCGTAAAAGCGACTAAATGTTACTAACTCCTTAAGCATGTAAAACTTTTTTTTAAAGTGGGATTAATTAGTACGGCACCCTTTGGCCAGCGAGTGTAAGAGCATTCTGAACGTAGAAGGTGGAGTAGACGAGTCATCGGGCAGGAATCTGGGCGCCTGCCAGCTAGTGTCTGCTATGTTAATGCTGCGTACGGCCAGATCTACAATAGGATCACGCTATACTGCCACCATTATCCGCCTAATCTGAGTTAATTGACGGGTTGCAAGTGGGAACTCGCCTGTCGGCCATTATAGAATCCTCATCACCATCGAATACAATCGTTTGTAGGCCTCAGGTGTACCTCATACTGGGAAGTCACGTGCGCTTCATTCGCCCTGTTTAGTGATGGCTGGTCGTTTACAAATATCGTTCACGCGTAACAAATGCTTTAATATTGTAATTTCATTACATCATTTTTAGTTTCAAATTTATATGGAGCAGAATTCCTAATATTTTAATATCCACTACACTCTAAGTAGGCCTAAGGTATTTCCCATTACACGTTTATATTTCTCTATTTAAAAAATACAATTTCTATAACCGTGGATTAATAGATATCATAAACGTGGATTTTACTTGCAAACATGAAATGTGAATAAAGTTTTCTGTGGTTCTGTATTTATAGAGAATTAGCCTTAACCGAGAATTTTAATAAGAAAACATAATTTTTCCGACATGTAAACTTTGAAAGTTTATTGTAAATCGCAATCGTCTTAATACAGTGAAGTGTACAACTGAACTTTAGAACATACATATTTCGATATTACTTTTTATTATTATTAATTATCTGTTGACTTCTTACCCCGAAGTCGTAAAAAAAGATCATCGTGTGAACTTTGAATGAACTTGTTTAAATTTTTTCAATCTCGCTAAACCTACACTATTACACACACATCGTGCTTTATGTGACTCATAATATTGTTTAAGATAAAACTGCCCGAATTCGCTGTCATGCCGTTCACACCAGCAACATTCCCGGCGGTTTGTATATTGCCCGAGCGCCGGCCCCAAACTCCCACATAAATCCGAGTTTCGGCACCGCGGTAATTCCCCCTTTTTGATTGGTGGGTGACGAATGGCCATGCAGCAGGTCTCGTTATAAGTCCTGTCCTGTACTTGTTTGTTTTTCACTCCGGCTGTGTCCGGGGAAATTGCGGAGCGGCGGCTGCGAGCTCTGGTCCGCCCTGCCTCCTCCTGCCTCTCGCCCCACCGGCGCGTGGGTCTACAACCGGTTCCTCGGACACCGCCCCCCACCCATCGCCGGTCGCCGCGGCCGAACATCGCGACACACCGTGAATCAACCGCGACAATTGCCTTGAATCTCAATTAAACCGGATGCCGGCTACCATTTACCATACGGTTGTGTTGGCTTTGTTTCGGCGGAATAAAGGTCAAATGTATATTTTACTTACTTTATTCACTGGTTAACGTCGGTGAAATAGCATGATCCGGACAAGAATTAACGTTGCATGTATTTGTATATTACACTTAAGCTTTAGACTTTAGGTCTTATTCCTATACTCTAACATGAGTAAGGTTTGCTTGCTTGTTTTTGTTGTTGTTTGGTTGATTGCTTTTGCAACTCTGATCTCAAAAACGGCTCCAACGAGTTCTTTCAAATGTTGTAAATAACTAGTTTCTGAGATAACAATAAGTTCTAGACAGGTCGCGACTCCAGGAAAACTAAAATAATGTGGAGAACATTTTTTTTAAGTTAAAAAATAAGATTGGGCTCATTGAGTTTACAATCAAAACAAAAGAATCATAACAGCTGTTTACAACCAATCAGTGAACCCGTCAAAGTAATACTATCGTAGTTATATCGTAAGTATTTACATGTAGTTTCCTGGGTTCAATAACTAAAGGCATTGAGCGGAGATTACATATATAGAGTGGTCATATATACAAAATTATGAAATGCACATTGAGCTATAAATTACTACTGGATTGACCTTAAACATGCAGCAAAGAGGCAAGTGAGCAAAGAGTGTCTGCTCATCAGTAGGGGGACGTGGTGAAATATTACTCCAAGTTATCTTAACAAACCGACAAATCGAGCAAGGTCCAGGTACTGAATTGTAATTTGGGCATATTTATTTAGTTACTGATATAGGTAAAATGTATACACATCCATCGGAACCCGAAAATCGCTTTAAGGAGGCTGCAAAACCTTTAACCTTATTCCTAGTATGATTGATCCTGCATCTGTATGCAGAACAATTACATGTTCAATATAGCAAGGACATATTTTGGTTAATTTTATTTTGTTTAACTTGATGAACGATTGACTTTCCACCGGTAGGATAACCATCTTCCCCCGTGGAAAAAAACATCTCGGGGAAACCATTCAGCTCGTTCTCTTTTTATGCATTCCCAAGGACTCATGTTTTGCCCCAATCCAAGACATACTATATACTATAATATATACTATAATATATGCGTCTATTTATCAACACAGAGGTAAATTATTTTAGTTGCTTCAATGAATGATGGCCTCCGATATATTTTCTACTTTTCATAAATAAATTTCTGGCGGCCGTAATTTAATAAGAAAGCTCTATGTTTGATCTTACATATATATATATATATGTGTAAGATCAAAACCCAGCTGTACAGTGATATGAAAATCACTGTAATTGGACATAACTCATTGAACTGAGAACAATGGATTGTCTTTCGCTATCTCCTTCTTTAGGTCTTCGTGCAGAAGAATTAGCCTTTAACCTACAACGGGAATAGCATTTTTTAACTCGACAGCAGTTGATCAATGTTGTTTGGTCTTTGCGGACTTAGTGCCGATGCAATAATCGACGCTCAGAATCCCGGCCGTATAATTGTGAGCGGTTACCACTCGCCCGAGTCCCAGCACAGAATAGCTATGCAAATGGGATGCAGTAATTTAAAACTGATTGTCCAGTTTTGTAATTGATGCAATCTGCAGACATAACGACCGACTCGGTCGCGCTTGGGCATGACAAACATTTGTGTATCCATGCAGGATATAAGCATCGTAGCACAGGGTGCAAGCGTTAGTCAACTGCAGACGTTACGAGCGACTCGGTCGCGCTTGGCGATGACAAAAGTTGTTGTATCCATCCAACATGTGAGCATCGTAGCACAGGGTGCAAGCGTTAGTCAACTGCAGACGTTACGAGCGACTCGGTCGCGCTTGGCGATGACAAAAGTTGTTGTATCCATCCAACATGTGAGCATCGTAGCACAGGGTGCAAGCGTTAGTCAACTGCAGACGTTACGAGCGACTCGGTCGCGCTTGGCGATGACAAAAGTTGTTGTATCCATCCAACATGTGAGCATCGTAGCACAGGGTGCAAGCGTTAGTCAACTGCAGACGTTACGAGCGACTCGGTCGCGCTTGGCGATGACAAAAGTTGTTGTATCCATCCAACATGTGAGCATCGTAGCACAGGGTGCAAGCGTTAGTCAACTGCAGACGTTACGAGCGACTCGGTCGCGCTTGGCGATGGCAAAAGTTGTTGTATCCATCCAACATGTGAGCATCGTAGCACAGGGAGCAAGCGTTAGTCAACTGCAGACGTTACGAGTGACTCGGTCGCGCTTGGCGATGACAAAAGTTGTTGTATCCATCCAATATGTGAGCATCGTAGCACAGGGTGCAAGCGTTAGTCAACTGCAGACGTTACGAGTGACTCGGTCGCGCTTGGCGATGACAAAAGTTGTTGTATCCATCCAATATGTGAGCATCGTAGCACAGGGTGCAAGCGTTAGTCAACTGCAGACGTTACGAGCGACTCGGTCGCGCTTGGCGATGACAAAAGTTGTTGTATCCATCCAACATGTGAGCATCGTAGCACAGGGTGCAAGCGTTAGTCAACTGCAGACGTTACGAGCGACTCGGTCGCGCTTGGCGATGACAAAAGTTGTTGTATCCATCCAACATGTGAGCATCGTAGCACAGGGTGCAAGCGTTAGTCAACTGCAGACGTTACGAGCGACTCGGTCGCGCTTGGCGATGACAAAAGTTGTTGTATCCATCCAACATGTGAGCATCGTAGCACAGGGTGCAAGCGTTAGTCAACTGCAGACGTTACGAGCGACTCGGTCGCGCTTGGCGATGGCAAAAGTTGTTGTATCCATCCAACATGTGAGCATCGTAGCACAGGGAGCAAGCGTTAGTCAACTGCAGACGTTACGAGTGACTCGGTCGCGCTTGGCGATGACAAAAGTTGTTGTATCCATCCAATATGTGAGCATCGTAGCACAGGGTGCAAGCGTTAGTCAACTGCAGACGTTACGAGTGACTCGGTCGCGCTTGGCGATGACAAAAGTTGTTGTATCCATCCAACATGTGAGCATCGTAGCACAGGGTGCAAGCTTTAGTCAACTGCAGACGTTACGAGCGACTCGGTCGCGCTTGGCGATGGCAAATGTTGTTGTATCCATCCAACATGTGAGCATCGTAGCACAGGGTGCAAGCGTTTGTCAACTGCAGACGTTACGAGCGACTCGGTCGCGCTTGGCGATGACAAAAGTTGTTGTATCCATCCAACATGTGAGCATCGTAGCACAGGGTGCAAGCGTTTGTCAACTGCAGACGTTACGAGCGACTCGGTCGCGCTTGGCGATGACAAAAGTTGTTGTATCCATCCAACATGTGAGCATCGTAGCACAGGGTGCAAGCGTTTGTCAACTGCAGACGTTACGAGCGACTCGGTCGCGCTTGGCGATGACAAATGTTGTTGTATCCATCCAACATGTGAGCATCGTAGCACAGGGTGCAAGCGTTAGTCAACTGCAGATGTTACGAGTGACTCGGTCGCGCTTGGCGATGGCAAAAGTTGTTGTATCCATCCAACATGTGAGCATCGTAGCACAGGGTGCAAGCGTTAGTCAACTGCAGACGTTACGAGTGACTCAGTCGCGCTTGGCGATGACAAAAGTTGTTGTATCCATCCAACATGTGAGCATCGTAGCACAGGGTGCAAGCGTTAGTCAACTGCAGACGTTACGAGTGACTCGGTCGCGCTTGGCGATGACAAAAGTTGTTGTATCCATCCAACATGTGAGCATCGTAGCACAGGGTGCAAGCGTTAGTCAACTGCAGACGTTACGAGTGACTCGGTCGCGCTTGGCGATGACAAAAGTTGTTGTATCCATCCAACATGTGAGCATCGTAGCACAGGGTGCAAGCGTTAGTCAACTGCAGACGTTACGAGTGACTCGGTCGCGCTTGGCGATGACAAAAGTTGTTGTATCCATCCAACATGTGAGCATCGTAGCACAGGGTGCAAGCGTTAGTCAACTGCAGATGTTACGAGTGACTCGGTCGCGCTTGGCGATGGCAAAAGTTGTTGTATCCATCCAACATGTGAGCATCGTAGCACAGGGTGCAAGCGTTAGTCAACTGCAGATGTTACGAGTGACTCGGTCGCGCTTGGCGATGACAAAAGTTGTTGTATCCATCCAATATGTGAGCATCGTAGCACAGGGTGCAAGCGTTAGTCAACTGCAGACGTTACGAGTGACTCGGTCGCGCTTGGCGATGACAAAGGTTGTTGTATCCATCCAACATGTGAGCATCGTAGCACAGGGTGCAAGCTTTAGTCAACTGCAGACGTTACGAGCGACTCGGTCGCGCTTGGCGATGGCAAATGTTGTTGTATCCATCCAACATGTGAGCATCGTAGCACAGGGTGCAAGCGTTTGTCAACTGCAGACGTTACGAGCGACTCGGTCGCGCTTGGCGATGACAAAAGTTGTTGTATCCATCCAACATGTGAGCATCGTAGCACAGGGTGCAAGCGTTTGTCAACTGCAGACGTTACGAGCGACTCGGTCGCGCTTGGCGATGACAAAAGTTGTTGTATCCATCCAACATGTGAGCATCGTAGCACAGGGTGCAAGCGTTTGTCAACTGCAGACGTTACGAGCGACTCGGTCGCGCTTGGCGATGACAAATGTTGTTGTATCCATCCAACATGTGAGCATCGTAGCACAGGGTGCAAGCGTTAGTCAACTGCAGATGTTACGAGTGACTCGGTCGCGCTTGGCGATGGCAAAAGTTGTTGTATCCATCCAACATGTGAGCATCGTAGCACAGGGTGCAAGCGTTAGTCAACTGCAGACGTTACGAGTGACTCAGTCGCGCTTGGCGATGACAAAAGTTGTTGTATCCATCCAACATGTGAGCATCGTAGCACAGGGTGCAAGCGTTAGTCAACTGCAGACGTTACGAGTGACTCGGTCGCGCTTGGCGATGACAAAAGTTGTTGTATCCATCCAACATGTGAGCATCGTATTACAGGGTGCAAGCGTTAGTCAACTGCAGACGTTACGAGTGACTCGGTCGCGCTTGGCGATGACAAAAGTTGTTGTATCCATCCAACATGTGAGCATCGTAGCACAGGGTGCAAGCGTTAGTCAACTGCAGACGTTACGAGTGACTCGGTCGCGCTTGGCGATGACAAAAGTTGTTGTATCCATCCAACATGTGAGCATCGTAGCACAGGGTGCAAGCGTTAGTCAACTGCAGATGTTACGAGTGACTCGGTCGCGCTTGGCGATGGCAAAAGTTGTTGTATCCATCCAACATGTGAGCATCGTAGCACAGGGTGCAAGCGTTAGTCAACTGCAGATGTTACGAGTGACTCGGTCGCGCTTGGCGATGGCAAAAGTTGTTGTATCCATCCAACATGTGAGCATCGTAGCACAGGGTGCAAGCGTTAGTCAACTGCAGATGTTACGAGTGACTCGGTCGCGCTTGGCGATGACAAAAGTTGTTGTATCCATCCAACATGTGAGCATCGTAGCACAGGGTGCAAGCGTTTGTCAACTGCAGATGTTACGAGCGACTCGGTCGCGCTTGGCGATGGCAAAAGTTGTTGTATCCATCCAACATGTGAGCATCGTAGCACAGGGTGCAAGCGTTAGTCAACTGCAGACGTTACGAGCGACTCGGTCGCGCTTGGCGATGGCAAAAGTTGTTGTATCCATCCAACATGTGAGCATCGTAGCACAGGGTGCAAGCGTTTGTCAACTGCAGATGTTACGAGCGACTCGGTCGCGCTTGGCGATGACAAAAGTTGTTGTATCCATCCAACATGTGAGCATCGTAGCACAGGGTGCAAGCGTTTGTCAACTGCAGATGTTACGAGCGACTCGGTCGCGCTTGGCGATGGCAAAAGTTGTTGTATCCATCCAACATGTGAGCATCGTAGCACAGGGTGCAAGCGTTAGTCAACTGCAGATGTTACGAGTGACTCGGTCGCGCTTGGCGATGGCAAAAGTTGTTGTATCCATCCAACATGTGAGCATCGTAGCACAGGGTGCAAGCGTTAGTCAACTGCAGATGTTACGAGTGACTCGGTCGCGCTTGGCGATGACAAAAGTTGTTGTATCCATCCAACATGTGAGCATCGTAGCACAGGGTGCAAGCGTTTGTCAACTGCAGATGTTACGAGCGACTCGGTCGCGCTTGGCGATGGCAAAAGTTGTTGTATCCATCCAACATGTGAGCATCGTAGCACAGGGTGCAAGCGTTAGTCAACTGCAGACGTTACGAGTGACTCGGTCGCGCTTGGCGATGGCAAAAGTTGTTGTATCCATCCAACATGTGAGCATCGTAGCACAGGGTGCAAGCGTTAGTCAACTGCAGACGTTACGACGATTTCACCTTGCACGCACGCTTAGTAATGAAAACGGTTGTTTATTGTGATTATTAGAGAACATTTTGTTTTAGCTTTTTTTATCCACTCTACAGTTGATTTGAAGTGTCAAATGATTTTCCAATTTGTAAAACTTTTTTTGTTATTGTATCGTGTATATTATTTTTAGCGTTATGTATCAAAATTAGCTCAAAATAATTAAAGAATCCAGGGATATGCCGTTAATTAAAAAACTTAACTTGTATTTCCATGAATTCAAATGAATAATTTATTTCGCATTTATTTGATCGATTTTAAGATGGGGGATTTTTATTTTACTGTGTCGTGCCATGTAATCACTGATACTAACCTTAGCAGAAACTCATTAAGTGGGCTGATTTGTCTTCAAATGTTTAAAGTTTGAACAGCCGCGTTCGCCGGCGTGTCGGGGACAACGCCTAACGAGCGATCCCCCGGCGATAAACTGGGTAATAGCTGTAATTTGTTCATCACGTTTTTCACTCAAAACCTCCATCAAACCGTCACACGACGGGAAATTTTGACCGTAAAAGTCGCACCAGTTTGAAAACTGGAGGCTTGGACCCGGTTGTTACGACGGGGACGGTCGGATTTTATGCCCGACTTGAAAGAACAAGGCAAAAGCAGTTTATTTTAGTAGAGTGGAATTTTAATCAGTATTTTCACTAGTTTCTTTTATAAATTATCAAAGTCTTTCCCACCTTTTGATCGTTGATTTGTTAAGGTCCATGTCATAGCAAATCTTCGTAGTCAGCCTAATTAGAGAAGTTATATATAATGTTTTATCTCGCTATTTAATGAAAATGTTTTGATCAAATGTAGCTTCATTTGGTGGTTATGCACCGTATAAATAGTTGCATTTTCAATCCGCCGAGTACGCAGGTTTGCTATGAAGGGGTTGCATGTTTGGTTCAGATTTAATACTCGAATATCTGCTTACAACTAGTTTAACATCGGGTGTAGTAATGCGTTGTTGGGCGGCTCGCGACCATCCCAGTCCAGAGTGTGGCGGCGGGATAGCCAGGATATTCGGGCCCAAGGACGACTGGTCGCTAATGAATTAATGGGTCTCCCGACGCCCAGGGATTTATAATTATTTGAGATAAGGTTGACAGGTGCGATTGGTTGGTTATTGGGCCGCCGCGCCGCCTGCGCCTATCCCAGTCGTGGGAGATGATGTCATCAACAGAAGGGAAACCGAGTTGATTTTTTTGACAATCAAAAATTAAACTGCTTACAGGAACATTTTACTTATTATACAATTTAAAAAAAAAACAGTTTTGTTATTTTCCTAGGGGGGGGGTGTAGTTTTAGGGGGTCCAGTGTGACTAATGATTTCGAGTTTGGCCTTTACCAGTTTTTCATATAATGAGATCAGTGTTAATGTTTAAGGTCCGCTCCTCCTGAAGTGATTAACCGAAATGGTTATGTCTAATGCTTTTAAACTAACCTAACTATTTCATCAGTTTTGTATGTAACAATAATAACTGTTTAATATGATTCAATATTTGCGTATAACGATTCCTGATATAACATTTTGCATACTGGAATCGTTTGGTATTTATCGCTTGGCGTTTTATTTAGAAATGAGTCAAAAATAAATTATTCTGGGTAATGTTGTGGAGAGACGGGACTTCATAGTTATCATTGGTCGTCCGGGAGCGGGTAAAACCCTACAAGATTTCGTGAGAAGAACCACCTTTGAAATTGTTAAGCTGTAGGCCTACTATACGATACCGTGGCTCAGTGATTCGGCACACACCTTGGATGAATTGCAAAGAGAACCTTTACTGGATTGGAAAACGCCCTTTACTTTAAGCTATGCTAATATTTTATAACTTAACTACATCGTTAAATGTATACAGCCGAAGGCTACGATAGCGAAACCATTAAATCTAATACCGCAAGATTGAGTACAAGCATTGAAGTAAACACTATGGTATATGCAATGGTTTCATTGTTTTGCTTTCCAAGTACAGTACTATAATTCAACAATAAGGATTGATGCTTGTGGTTCGCTAAGGGAGACGTCGGCTACACAAGGACGCCTAATGTATTGCGCACCAAAAAGAGACACTTTTGCTCCTAGTGATGAAAACTACTACTGTATTTGAGATTCGCCCAAGTCGCTGCATTTTTGTGTATTTAACGGGTATAAAATAGTTTCCAAACACAACTACTTTATTGTTTGTTTAAACATGTATACGATGATTATATGCGCACACTCAATAGTTCTTACCTACTAAAACAATTCAGAAACCTTAGAGCAAAGGGTTGTAGGTAAGCAAATAGATAAATAACATTAATAACTGTAAGGTTGATAAATAAGATTGTAATTAAATTAATATGTTGCTTATACTAGGTCCAAGCTAAATGGCCGCAACGTTGAATGTTGAACCCAGCGGGCCACGGGCCACAGGACTTGCTTTTGCTTACCTCGCTTCACAACCGCGGCCACACGACTAGACCATGTGGCTAGTCAGTGTGTGTTGCCAGTGAGGGGTTAGTCAGTTCTGTATAAGCTTTTGGTTGTTATATTATGTTACGTAGTCTTTATAAATCCTAGAAATGGTCAATTATTACAACAGAAATATATATAAATAAATATAAATATATATATATATATATTTATATATATATATATATATATATATATATATATATA
Source organism: Allygus modestus (assembly GCA_963675035.1). Taxonomy (NCBI): domain Eukaryota; kingdom Metazoa; phylum Arthropoda; class Insecta; order Hemiptera; family Cicadellidae; genus Allygus; species Allygus modestus. The sequence goes on from OY776117.1 coordinate 96,256,837, forward strand.
TATATATACACACATAGATATGGCTACAGCTGCCTTCTGTTCGGATAAAAAACAAAAAACAGGATGAACTACCGCATATATATATATATATATATATATACACACACACATAGATATGGCTACAGCTGCCTTCTGTTCGGATAAAAAACAAAAAACAGGATGAACTACTTGCGGTAGTTAAGTTCAGAAAATAAATAAAGGGTAACAGAGCTAAATCCAGGGCGCGAAGTCATTGGCATCCAGACCCACTAGTTCCATGCAGGTCGGCCAGCCCTTTAGGGAAAGCGCTCAGGGGGCAGTCATTAACTATGTGGTCCATAGTCTGACACGCTCCGCCCCACAGTCAAAAGACTGATCGTGTGTCATACCCCATTTAAATTTCAAATAATCCTTCCCACCTCAGTGCGAAATCGATTGAGTAAAGTCCACTGCTTCCGAAGTAGGTTCATTCCACCTACTGCTGAAGTAGGGTCGGATATGAGGAAGCTATTCCGACCGTTGAAAGATTCCCACTAGGAAATCCAGTCAGCTTGCGGACAGAAGTTTGTTGTCCTCAACTGGGAGGTTGTTCGTTGGGGTGGTTTTCGGGACTTGATTCGACTTAATTTCTGAGGGAGGTAATCATTGATGGGTAGCTGTAGGACGGATAAGTTCTTATTGTATTCCCTCAGCAGGGCATCCTTCCGTCTCATGTGGAGCGATATTTCTCAAGACTGCGGGGGCCAGGGGAGAGGTCTGAATTTGGCCACCAAAACGAATGTCACTACCACCATTGAGTGTTACTACTTTACTAATAAATTGTTATTGGTTTTGCCCCTCCTCATAAGAAAAATAAATATTATCTATATTTGCCACTGAACATCTGAATTCCCATAGCGGTTATATGGTTGGGACGTGAGACATGATGGACAAATCAGTCCTCAGTTTTTCAACCAACTGAGAATACTCCTCTCTCCTTAGTGGATTTATGCTTCATCGCTGATTGTACACCTATGAATATCATCTAGTTCAGTTGAGTTATTCCTTGTTCGTTTTTGTTGCGGAGTCTTTTTAATGCACAGATTGTTTGTTTTTGTTAAAAATGTTGATTATTTCTTCTCCCAGATTAGTTTTCAATGGAAACTTCTCATTTCTTAATATTATCCAGGTTTTTATCTAGGTCAATATTAACAAATCGACAAGCTCTTCACCTTACGTATTCCGTATATGTACTCTAGTTCATGAGAGTGATGAAGGGTGGCTGGGCCAGACTTATTTACCCGGCTATCACAGGCCAGACACGTCTTATCAGAGTCGTGTTGTGGCTATCGCCCGTGTTTACTTAGGTTGACGTGATGTTATATCACACTCTGTGACTCGTCGGTCAAATTATTTGAAGTTGGTCATGATATTAATCACGGCCACTGTGTGTGTAAGTTCAGTTTTAGGATTTTTTAAGCGAGTAAAATCAATGCAAACGTTACATCTGTTATTTGTTATGAATGTTTTTTGTTTGAGTATTTCGAAGGGTAATCAATTTTTGCTTCACGATTACTTCTTATTTAGTTTTGCAATACAATCTTTGAAAGTACAATTTGAAAAAAAAACACTATAATTAATTTGGAATTATGTGTAGATGACATATCACATCATGGGTAAAAATTATGCCAGGGTTCACGGATGAAAATCATATTTTTCAGCTCATTTCAATTTTCTACAACTTGATGCTTATACTTTTGTCGTACATAAATTGATAATCTAACTTTTTTCCTCATTTCAGGTACGAAGTAGTTTTGAAACCTGTCGTCCATGTTTAGTAAGTACACTATGTTTAAATCATGATAAATTGCAGCTTGATTTATATGTAATCAGCTAACCTTTGGAAATATGTAATCTCAAAAGGAATTTTGAGTTGTAAGTCTTATAAAAATTATTATGTAGATGATGGAATGTTACATCCTTTCGATATTATACTGCGCCTCGCGTAATTGATTGCAGTCAACTTATTCCTTGATGCATTATGTTACTAAACTTTAAATTTTAGAGCATGTCATGAAACAACTAAAACCCCACTATCGAGCAAACCCCTCTACACAAGCTATTGTAATGCACCGAGTGGCGCTGCGTGGCACCGCAGACCGGTGGCGTTCAGTACGCCGGTCGAGTAATATACGCATGCGCCCGACATGTATCGCGGTACTGAGACTGCGCACAGCCACAATTAACCGACGGCGCAGACGCCGCGCACATACGCGACCCCGCGTTCCTCGAACCGGACCATTGTTACTTTTTGCCGCTCCGCTCGCTCTCGCTCTGCTATTTTTATGGCCCCCGCTCCTCTTTAATATTAATGCCCTCGCAGCAGACGTTTTGTTACCCCGCGCCATTAAAATGGTTTGATTCCGTATAGTTCCGCCCGTACTGTCCGTAATTGATATTTAATGAAGTGTCGCACGGTGATGGAGGCGGCCGTCTCTGGATGAAGAGGTTCAGTGGTTACGAGTTGTTAAGGTTTTCAAATAGGTGTTAAGTAATCGGTATTATTGTTTTGTTTGAATTTTTAGTGGTTATATCTGGGTGACTCGACAGACATTAAGTTAGTAGTAGAGAAACGCGAAAGAAAAATATTTTAACAGTTTATTTGTTCGGACAAACATTTTAAATTGTGGTTAAAAATTCCACAGACTGTTTCTATAATATTTCACGACATTCTATAAGTAACTTGTAGATCATAAATTATATATCGAATGCCATTTGTGTAGGTAAACTGTCGAATCACGATTGAACTTTTATGCTTGACACTTCTAACCTGACTTTGAACTGTACATAGCTAATGTGACTAACTAATTGTGAGTGGGAATAAAATGCTTTATTAATCAGATATAGTTCAGTTTACGTTAGCTTTTTTCTTTTTGAACTCCATGCGCACACCGCAATGCCTTTATATAAATTAGGAGTACGCTCCAATATTCGCGTAACGGGATGACCGAACTCAGGAATGGTAGATGAATGTTTCTTCCGTTAACGTAAGTTCTAACCGAAATGTCATCACAAAGTATTAAATAAACAGCCCTGGGGACTCTGTAGGATTATATCTACTTTTCTTTTCGTTAATTTTAGATCATAGGCTAAATCGTTCTTGATTGTATTAAATTATATTAGAGATACCAATTCTAAAAAAAATAAATAACACGGTAAGTTGTCTGTGCAGTGAGGTACATTGGGAATTAGCTGAGTACGCAGGTTTGCTATGCCGGGGGCATTTAATATCATAAACTGACAAAAGAACACGGCTGGCAGAAGTAAATACGAAATAAATGGCTGCTGCAATCTAGCGGATGAAATATAAATTCACTCGCATTACTCACATTATAGGAGAACGGTACCTTTATTTGTGAAACCTTGTATTAGTTTTTGAATATGACAATTTTTAAATCCATTCATAAATTGAATTAAGTCGTGTTAAACGGAGAGTGCTATATTTATTTAATAATAACACATATGCATAAAAGAATTTGTTGTAGTTTCTTGTAATTACGAAAATACGAAACAATATTGTAATAGTATCTTGAACTATAAAACTAGTAAGTTGTATCCAATGATATACCTTATGGAAAGTTTACAAATTTTAAATGTTAATAAATAATATAGTATTTAACGAATGTGTTCCATTTTTTAACTGGAAGCGTGACGTGTAGTGGAAAAAATTTGTGTCAAATCCGAAAACGATCCGTGCAGACGTTTTCACGTTATTGCATTCCGTACACACACGCCCACACACAGACGTACACCGAATCATTGTCTCTGCTGATACATAGATTCCTTTACTTCGTTCCGTCATCAATTAATATTTCTTTCAACAGAAATTAAATGAAATTTTGGCAACTCATACCAAAATTGTTTAGTGACGTAATTGGTTTAATGACGCGGGAGAGGGCTAAAAAATGCATTTGATCTTATACTTAAATACCAAAATAAAAATAAACTAGTATATAGATATTGTAATAAACTTTAAACTCGAGATAATTGTAATACAACTTGATGTTGAGGTCAAATTCTGCCTATTTCCATGTTATACTTGACAGGTCGAAAGTAAATAATGTGTGTCACCCGGCGAGCTTGACACTTAACATTTACTGAACGGAACATATACGACCGTGTCGCAACCAGATGTATGACTTGGATATTGTCAGTGAACGGAACATATACGACCGTGTCGCAACCAGATGTATGACTTGGCTATTGTCAGTGAACGGAACATATACGACCGTGTCGCAACCAGATGTACGACTTGGCTATTGTCAGTGAACGGAACATATACGACCGTGTCGCAACCAGATGTATGACTTGGCTATTGTCAGTGAACGGAACATATACGACAGTGTCGCAACCAGATGTATGACTTGGCTATTGTCAGTAAACGGAACATATACGACCGTGTCGCAACCAGATGTACGACTTGTCTATTGTCAGTTAACGGAACATATACGACCGTGTCGCAAACAGTTGTACGAATTGGCTATTGTCAGTGAACAGAACATATACGACTGTGTCGCAACCAGTTGTACGACTTGGCTATTGTCAGTGAACGGAACATATACGACCGTGTCGCAACCAGATGTACGACTTGTGTATTGTCAGTGAACGGAACATATACGACCGTGTCACAACCAGTTGTACGACTTGGCTACTGTCAGTGAACGGAACATATACGACCGTGTCACAACCAGTTGTACGACTTGGCTATTGTCAGTGAACGGAAGATATGCGACCGTGTTGCAACCAGATGTACGACTTGGCTATTGCCAGTGAACGGAACATATTCGACCGTGTTACAACCAGTTGTACGACTTGGCTGTTGTCAGTGAACGGAACATTCGACCGTGTCGCAACCAGTTGTACGACTTGGCTATTGTCAGTGAACGGAACATATACGACCGTGTCGCAACCAGTTGTACGACTTGGCTATTGTCAGTGAACGGAACATATACGACCGTGTCGCAACTAGTTGTACGACTTGGCTATTGTCAGTGAACGGAACATATACGACCGTCTCGCAACCAGATGTACGACTAGGCTATTGTCAGTGAACGGAACATATGCGACCGTGTTGCAACCAGATGTACGACTTGGCTATTGTCAGTGAACGGAACATATTCGACCGTGTCACAACCAGTTGTACGACTTGGCTATTGTCAGTGAACGGAACATTCGACCGTGTCGCAACCAGTTGTACGACTTGGCTATTGTCAGTGAACGGAACATATGCGACCGTGTTGCAACCAGATGTACGACTTGGCTATTGTCAGTGAACGGAACATATTCGACCGTGTCACAACCAGTTGTACGACTTGGCTATTGTCAGTGAACGGAACATTCGACCGTGTCGCAACCAGTTGTACGACTTGGCTATTGTCAGTGAACGGAACATATGCGACCGTGTTGCAACCAGTTGTACGACTTGGCTATTGTCAGTGAACGGAACATATACGACCGTGTCGCAACCAGTTGTACGACTTGGCTAATGAGTTATGTTTGAGTTTCCATTTAAGTTAGAAAATAGTTACCCCTGTAAAATCACTACTCAAGGATGATGGAAAAACTACGATATCCTAAATGTACCCATTTATAAGTTTTCAATTGGCAAAAAACCCTGTTTTTTGGCCATTTGTTACCATTTATGATCACTTTGTTTACCGAGCCATGTTTTCCCTACTTTGCATACAAATTCAATACAACAGCTGAGTAAAGTTAAGGTTGTTTTTGTAAACAAAGTGGACTATTCCTAATTAAATGTAGGTTTTTGGATTGAAATTTAATAACAACAAGGAACAAAAATTATATGCCGAATAGGAATAGAGTTTATAATCACTACTATTATAAAAATGAGGTGGTGTCGGTCTGTCTGTCTATTGTTCCATCACGTCAAAACCACTGGACCAATTCTGCTGAAATTTTGCACAAATGTAGTCTATGTACGAAGGAGTGTCATAGGCCTATCAGCGTTTAGAAATGTCCTCAGGGCTCTGCCCCACGGGACTTCCAAGATCCCATGTTATTCTTATGGAGGTGAGTTTTATTTGGTTTATGTTACATGTGTATTTTCCTAATTCAATTCATTTAAATAAAAAAAACTGTTATAAGGATCATATAACTACAGTCTGTCATTGTTTTGTTTACAATTTTTCTACTCTGAATTTTGACCCCGTTGCGAAACACGTGCATAGCTGCTAGTACTGTATAAAAGTGCCACCAAAGTTCAATTAAGATTTAGAATGTCCATAAGGAATACATGGTAACTTTGTCGGGGTTTCTGACGGAGCCCTGAGGTCAGATCAGGATGAAAACAATTTAGTTTTCCTATTTTATACCTAAAGAATCAGTGTACAACATTGCAACTCTCTAGGCTAATGGGAAGTAGGAGAATTCGTGATGAGGGAGTCAGTGAGGGCTTTGCCTTTTGTAGGATGGATAATGGAACAATAAGTATATGATTTCCTTTGGATAAATCCGGGTCTCAGAAAATATGACAGCAGGGCGGCATTCGAGCGGTTCACATCTGGAATTGTAATTTTTTAGGTAGTGTTTATAGTTTTGTGTGAAACTGAATAAAAAGCGTATTTTAAACAACGATGTTAGCTGTTATACTCACTAAAGAGTGATTTGAATATGAGTATGTAAAAACATGAGTAAAAGACACGAATACAATTAAAAATAGGAGGTGTTATGTGATGATACTAGTAAAAATGCGATGGTAAATCAACCACACAAGGTTTGTGAAGGTTAAGCAAATTTATATAATCCAGTAAACTATATTTCGGTTACATATTTTAAGTCAAAATTCCGATTCCGTGTTTTATCTGAACATTTTGTTCTAGATGTTATGTGCTATATTGGATGAAATGCTCAACTATAATAACATTTTTATACAGTTTAGCTAATTGTGAGTTTTCGTTGGTTTGTCTTTTTGCATAACCACTATCGACCATTCAAGTCAATGCCATAATCATGACGTTTAACATTTAGGATGGCTTACATTTCTGTCTATAGTGATTTCCCCTTGTCTGCAATAACTTTTCAATAACATTAAAACAATTCCCACGTTATTGTCTTGACGTCCTTAGACTCCTAGGCTCAAACGACGATCAGCTAAACCTTGGCTTTCAAAGGAATGCTTTGAAGAAATCCCATTGATCAGGCAGAATGGAAATGGGTCTACAGTTGGTGCAATAACTAGCAGACCCCGTGTTGAATTATACATGACCGCGTCCTCGTGAGCTCGTGGAGGAAAGCGCTTCGTTGTGGCGTGTGTTGACACGTATGCGGACCCGATGACTTCATTCTTGTACATGGACGTTACGTCACTTTCGTTTTAGTATGTTTGATGTGAGTCACGCTGCGCGCTGGAGCCAAAAATTAGTAGTGGAAGAAGCCGGTTCTGTTACACGTTGATTACGTTTAATTTTTAAATACCTTTGGTGTTATTTTATCAGGTTTTATACAGTGCATCGTGCAACTAACAAATACTGTTTGTTGTAGTAAAATCTTTACGTACCCTATGTTACTTTTATAAGTGTGCATGGTTTTGTTATTCAACTTATTATGCACAATTAGCTGACCAATCAAACGTTATGTTATTTTCCTCTCAAACTTTAGCTATTGATACACTATTCAAGTTCTATAATTTCATTCCCTATTCTTTTCTACAGCGTTACCTCCAAAACACCTAAGTGATAGTGATTATCTGTGGCGATAGAACCTGGAGTAACTTTCGAACTTTTCATAAACTTCTAGTGCTATATACCAACTATTAAGCCAGAACTTGAGTTAACATCGTGCAGTTAAGTGCACCAAACTGGTGCATATCGTGGTGAAGTGACTCCCCTGTAGCACGCGCTGTCGCGCTGTTGCTGTTACCTTACTGTTGTACGGCTACAGATGGCCGGTCGGAGGTGCGCAGCGCGGCGGCGCGGAATGCGACTCAGCGACTCGCGCATGCGCTCTCCACGCTGACCTTGTCTACCTGCCGCGCGCACTCTCCTTTATTCTAATATTTAGCTTCTCGGTCGGCGACCCCGCGCAGCCCACATGCACACCCCCGCGCCGCGGCCGCGCATCGCGACTCTAGACAATCAAACTGACATCTGCATTTCATAAACACGCGGACGATAATTCGGTCTCGCCGGCCCGGATGTGACAAACAATCGGACTCGAGTGAATAGAACGTTTTGTCTGTAATCTTTCATGAGTCGCAGGATTATTTTGTTTATCTCATTGTCACGTGGTTATTTTATTTGGTCCTCAGTGGGCCGGATTTAACAACTTGCACTTCATACATAGCAATAAACTTATATAAACAGTCGCTACATTAATTACATATTTTCCCCATAAGAAAAACATGGAAAATTGTAATGTAAGGCCAATGAAGCGGCCTTGAGGTCTGGGGAAAATAGTATCCGAAATGTTTCGGCTCCCTATAACGTGGACCGCGATCAGGTTTGTTTAGTTGTTTGCGTAATCACCTGAGTTTATTGACAATTTTCAGTTAAATTATTCACTGATTTTTTATTAATTTGTTATATTTTATGAGGCCTCGAAAGAAACAAACTTTGTGACTTAGCGGTGCTAGCGAAAGGCCTAGTAAAATAAAAAATGAAAATAAATACAAATATTGGTGAATGTTTTAATTTAAATTACTTTAAAACCAATACAGTATTACGGCTCCTTATTGAAGAGTAACCTTAATATATTTAGGTTTCCTTGTAGGAAATAATTTCAAGAACGATTCTCCGAATATTCTCTTGTTTAGTTGCTTATTGAATGTAGATGTCCATCTTAAAACCTAATACATTGACTTAAGAATGTTTATAGACTGGCCATGAGGCCGGGTTTTGATGTAGAGAACGAGTTTTCGTTGTCACAGCAGTGTACTGGTCATTTCAATGTTATTATACAAGCCTATTATAAAGATTGCTGTTACTCATATGACGAAGAATAACTGAAATTAATTGTATATTATGTGACCGAATGGTAGTTTATAAACAATCTTAACTCAGCTATAGTTGGTGGAATTCGAATGCAGGGAAGGGAACTCACGGCGCGGTAAACCGAGTAACTAAATGCTGACAAAAATGACAAAAAAACAACAGGGTTGCCTATTAACTCCAATATTGCTGTTCTTCGTTGTTTTGGAAGAGTTTGAACGTCCGTATTACCCGCTATTTCTGTGTAAGATGCCAACACATTTACAATTAAATGAAACATGTGTCATTGTAGTAGTTACCGTTCTATATGTAGAATTAATATTATATAATGTATTATGTTATTACACAGAGTTTTATTTTTTTCTATAAAATAAAATAATTTTATACCATGTTATCGCTGTTGAATTTACGAAATTCAGGTCGGTGTAGTTAAAAAAATTAGTTTAAAATTATTTTATGGCAAGTAACGCTCTAATATTATGCGTTCCCTCTATTTCATAAAACATTTGTTATTCCGTATTTGTTTATTTTTATTTATAATTTTTCATTGTTATGTTAAACTATTAATATAGGCCTATTTATTAACAATGTTTGTCAACCTTTATATGGTGCAACTTAAGAACGCAAGGCAGTTTTAAATTAAGCTGTTAGTAATAAATTAAACTAAATCTGAGGGGAGGGGAAGTCGACTCCATTTTCCTCCCCCAGGACAAGTATGCGTTTATTTCAATTGACCCTATACCGGTAATTTAACTGCGGGTGCGGATCATAAGGCACATAGCTGTTACTGTATATGTTATATGTACTTCGAATTTGGTAACTTAAATGAACTCAATGTTATATCAGTTTTTACATTAATATTGTGTGCTGAAATAAATCCACTCGGACATTGATTTATTTTCCGCTCCAAAGGCCGTTGTATAATTTGAGTGCAATACGAATCGAATAAGTAATTCCAGTGGCCTGGGCGATTGCTATCAAAGCATCGTTTTTAACCCTTGGAAATATCGAAATTCACTTAAAATCAAATCAAATCAAAACGAGTTCGCACGCAGCAAGCTGACGTGAGGGAAGTGAATTTCCACATAAAAATCTATAACAACTCAAAATCAGTTAAAAATATACATATATTCCAATTTTTATTCATTTTCCGCTCCAAAGGCTGTTGTATAATTTGAGTGCAATACGAATCGAATAAGTAATTCCAGTGGCCTGGGCGATTGCTATCAAAGCATCGTTTTTAACCCTTGGAAATATCGAAATTCACTTAAAATCAAATCAAATCAAAACGAGTTCGCACGCAGCAAGCTGACGTGAGGGAAGTGAATTTCCACATAAAAATCTATAACAACTCAAAATCAGTTAAAAATATACATATATTCCAATTTTTATTCAAATCTGAAAACATTGATTTTTTGGCTGTTCTGATGCTCCTGGTTCTATTTACCTGCAATGCTGGGAATACAATTTTGCGCATTGTAAGGTTAGGAGAAGGTCCAGTTAGGCTTTAAAGTAGGCGTGAGGTTGTTGGGGATGATAAAAGTACACCAACAAATGAATAACGGGCTTTTCCAATGTAAAACCCCTATAAGACAACGTACTGTGTTTGGTCGATACACATTTTCTTTAATAACTCGGTAAATATTTATGCTAGGATGACGAGAGAGGGCTTAAAGGTTTCGCCACATTAATGCCCATCTTTTTACATGTATTAATTTCACATCCGGGGCTTTTCTGGCTCTTTTTGGGCCCAAAAACTCTAAATTTGAAAGATTAATCCCCAAAAAAGGGGTTTAGGGGTTTCCGATTGTTTTGCCCAACGAACTTGTCCAACTGATTATAGAAAGGAATGTCCTTACCAAATTTGAAGTAAATCGGACAAAAAATGCGACCGCTAGAGTGCATACACACACACACACACACACACACACACACATATATATATATATATATATATATATATATATATACATATATATGTCTATATATATATATATATATATACATATATATGTCTATATATATATATATATATATATATATATATAAAACATTTTGAACGAACCCCCAAAACGTGTTCAGGGGGTCACGTTAGGAACTTCTATGGTGGTCCCGGGCTTAAGTTTCACCGTGCGGGTCATGCTAATAGTTAAATTTCCATAGGAAATTCACTAATAAAGCTACTTTTCAGAAATATGTCCCTTTCCTATGATACCTCGCAGAGAATTACTTATCTGTGAATAGTACCTGGTTCATTAAGAAGTGGTTTATTTAAAGTGTCCAGTATTTATATCCAAACGATATCTGGCTATTTAAATTTCACTATCCATCTGTAGTTCTTTATTTTCATATCAACAAGAGAGCAGTGAGTTGTGCGTGATGAAATTACGTGAACCTAAATAAGGACTTTATCCCCATCCACAGGCTCCGGACCATTTGGGGGATTTTTGTACGACTTAATTATGTTCGTTGTTATTATGCAATCATACCCAAAAACACAAAGTGTTGACGGGTTGCCAAGTCCTAAAATTATGATATCAAAATGTATTCCAAGTCAAAGATAGCACCTTTGATCTGACATTGTTTATCATCACAAATTACTTAAATACGTTGCAATAACAATGCTCGAAAGATTGTTGGTTATTTTCTATCTGTTCTTGGCCAGCAGATAATATTTTTTTTATATTCAATCACAATTGTTAACTATACTTTATTTAGATTTTTAAATTTCAAAATAAAGATTTTGCATCAGTGAATCTGCTGGCCAAGAACAGATAGAAAATAACCAACAATCTTTCGAGCATTGTTATTGCAACATATTTAAGTAATTTGTGATGATAAACAATGTCAGATCAAAGGTGCTATCTTTGACTTGGAATACATTTTGATATCATATAATTTTAGGACTTGGCAACCCGTCAACACTGTGTTTTTGGGTATGATATCATTTGTTTGTTATATAATTGTTTATTAAACATTTTTATAAATGAGATTTCAAGTTGAAATAAAATAAAATATATATCAAGGATAAAGTATTATAATATATTGAACATTAATTAAGATTAATTTACCTTAATTTTACCTAGATAGTTTTTAGAATTTACTGACAGTTATTTAAACATTATAATATACATTTTTTCGCACCATATGGTAGCTTGACGTTCACTTTCTCATCACCTGCATCTATCCACTTATTTTTGTTTTGAATGTAAGCTATGTAATGCCCTGATGCTGAACTGTTTCCTAAATGGAACACCGCATTTTTTAATTTGTATAGAACTCCATTAATTTTGATTTTTGAAATTTGTAGACTGGGTATTATTAGACTTGAAATCTTGTTATCATGTGTTTGCCAAAGTTGTAGTTAAAAAATTAAAAAGTTACTTGTAACTGAGATGGATGTTTTTGATTAGTACTTGGGGGCCGAGCTTTTCTCGGGGAAGGCCAGTCAGATTGTTTAGATGACTTGGAATAATATTTAACCACTATCCCCTACTGATAATCGGATTTTTTTAACTCATTTGCCTTTTCTACATTTTTTTAGATACCTCAAGTTGTTATTTATAGCTCAATGTCCCTTTGTTTTATTTTAATACTCTATATATGTAATCTTCACTCAACAGTTTTAATCACTGCTCTCAGGAAACTACATGTTAATAATCATAAACAACGTGAGTATTACTTTGACAGTTCATTAATTGATTTTAAACAACTGTTACAATTCTTTTGTTTTGATGTTAAACTCCATGAGCCCAATGATAATTTTTTTAAATTTCAATTTTTGTTTAGTGAATTTACCCTATAGGGAAGAAAGCTATTACCATAGGTGGCATGGTAAGACCTAAGCCCAAGACCATGATAACTTTTCATTTATAGGTCCCCAGATTCCAAAAACACCATTCGGTAAAATTTGTGTGTGTGTGTGTGTGTGTGTGTGTGTGTGTGTGTGTGTGTGTGTGTGTGTGTGTGTGTGTGTGTGTGTGTGTGCGTGCGTGTGTGTGTGTGTGCGTGCGTGCGTGCGTGCGTGCGTGTGTCCGTAAGCACGATAACTCGTAAAAAAGGTCTGATATTAATGAAATTTGGCACAAATGTGTAAAGTATCATTTATTTGAATAAGTTCGAAATCCAGACGAATCCACCATCCGAAGGGGGGGGGGGGGTTTGGGGTTTTCACATTTAATTTTCATTTTAATCAAATTTTTAATTTTACTATTGAATCCAGCTTAAAAAACATATAATTTGGTGCTTTGATTATTTCTCTACGTCAATTGGTTGCCGAAATATTGTGTCCAATGTTAATCTTATGGAGCATAAGCAAAATGTTATACAGTATATCGCTTATTAATGAGCATATATTAATGAAACTCGGTATGTGGCTTCATATGGTTGGGATTTATTGATATTTGCATACAAAACCCATTTTTTTTTGTCCCCATGGCAGCAAACCTGCATACTCAGCCCTAATTTTTTCTACGGAGAATAAATACAATGTCATATCTCGCTTATTTATGAATACGCTTTGATGAAAGTTGGTAAGTGGCTTCATGACTTAGTGAAGTACCATTTTAATTTAGCTTAGTATGCAGGATTGCTGCAACGGGTGTATTTTTACATTATTTGATTTTTCCTGGAGATGAGACCTGTCTAGAACTTATTTTTATCCCAGAAATTAGTTATTTCCAACTTTTGAAGGAACTCGTTGGTGCCATTATTGAGATCAGTGTCGCAAGCAAACACGGACGCACGCACGCAAACCTTACTCATATCAGAGTATAGGATAGTGATCATTTTCACGAGTTGTGCATATCGAGTCAGCGAGAGGGAACCAGGCGATAAATTGACTGTGGAGTAGTTAATCGAAATTGGCTTTTCTTTTAAGATTTTTAAGATGATTAGGATGAAAATTTGGAATATAAATTTACTGTCGTAGCTGGTTGTGCTGTGGTTGCAGTTTGAACATTTGTGGTTAATTGTATTGAGTGCCTGAATTGAAATTCCAGGGGTTGATGATTCGAAATAAGGAAATTTAAAAATCCCGCACAGTCTTGTTGTTCAACTGTAATAAATGGTGGTCCCAGTTGATTTGTAATATCTATAGAATTTAAAATCTGGTAATTTCTTCGGTAGGATATTACAATTTTTTTAGTGGAGCATTGGTTTCGTAATTGTTTGTTAACGTCACGATTGGTGGGCAGTTGAAAATACATTGTAAAACAAAAATTTGCATAGCATGACACGCCATAAACCTTGTTGAAACCGAGATTTCCCAGTTCGTCTATATTGTTAGTAATGTCTTGAATGGCTCCTAATTTAGTATTATGAATTTGCCAGATTTGACCAGGGATTTTTCCTTGAGATTTTATTCCAATTTGTAATTGTTTTAATTCTGGTCGGTACTCACTCCTTAGCCTATTATTTTCGGATATAGCTGATGCTTGCGCCTTAACATTTTGAGGGTCAAAGTTTAGAATTAATAGACCAGAGAGTGAAGTCACGCGAGATAAAGGCTACATATTTTGGCCACATGAAAATACTGCATAACCAGCATCAACAATACAACTGTTAAGCGTTAATCCCTGACTTTTGTGAATTGTAATTGATATTATACTACTGCATTAGGAAACTGCTTTCGGAAAACGAATGCTCCATGAATTACTTCAAATTTTGTGGACGATCTTTGAATTTCAATATCTCTTTCTTTAAATTTATAATAATGTTTTCGATTGCATCGCGTGCATCTTTAGTAAAGTCTTTTACAACACCCACTGAACTATTAATAACAAGACCCTGACTTATTTATTAAAAACTAAGCCAATTTTGGTGACAAGTCTATTCAGGCGAAACTATTATGTATTATACTATCGTCTGTGTGTTATTTGAAAACCCTTAACGACTAGATGTGACTTTTGTGGTTTTTGAAAACGTCCTCCTTCAGGTCTTAGCCTCCTAAGCTCTCAAAGTTACAATGTTAAAATTATGGCAAAATTAAAATAAATTTAAATTGAACATATAACAGCTGTTAATACTGACAAAACACAGTAAAGAATCAAGAACACCGTTTTAAAGCTAACCTCTAGAACAGACTTTTAAATTATTGCAAATGTGCTTATTGAGTAATTTTATTTAGTGAGAATATGCTCGTTCATTTTGAAGATGAGCTCGTTCGATTGGCTCACTCGCCTCCAGGTTGAGCTCGTTCGCTACACTCACTCGCCTATTTTTATATATATATATATATATATATATATATATAACCAGAAATATACATATATGTATATATATATATATATATATATATATATATAACCAGAATATATATATAACTAACTTCGGCATCGACAAAAGAACTTGAGATGCCATTCAAGTAGATTTTGTATTTCCATAATGAACATATGGTTATACCTTTTAAGTATGTTTAGATATAATCTATATAACAGCTGTTTGGTGTAACTAACTTATATAACTAAATAACATACTAACCCGACTTTGTTTTTAGATTTCATATTATGTTTATTGCATATTATGTTATGTTCGATGTATTATAGTATGTATATCTTAAACGAATTAAAATATTTTCTTTACCTCTATACCCTTTTGTTCGGTTAAATTCACTCAATGATTTAATTTGAATTTACAAGCCAGCTGATCAGATTTGTTTTGGAACACATGCTATACTTGGATTTTTGTTTACGTAGTAAATGTAAACAAAGCAGACATCAAATTCAGTAACAATTTTGAAAGTGGAATTTAATATCATTTCTTTTAAAATATTGCGTTTGCAAACATACAATTTAGTGTCAAAAGTGTAATATGTGAGTAGAAACAGAAGTCTGTGAGAAATTTCGTTCAAGTTTGATGAGAAATAAAGTTCTTAAGCTTAATGAACAAAATGAAGTGGAAAATTTGTGAAAAGGGCCAAAACTACAAGATTTAGGCTACTTTTATACGTTAATTTCTCGCTTCTCAGACCTTTCTTAAACCAACTGTTGTGATTTTTCGTGTTTAGTGAAAGGGTTTAGCATATAAATGCACTGCCAGATTCACTTAAGGCTGTAATACGCTAATTTGAGAAGTGAAAAATCGTCTCATTCTGCTTCGTGTTAGTATAGCACGGGTCGTGTGGTGGACTTGGCGACGTGACACGACCGTGCCACTAGATTAGTGGAGTTTTAATTTCGTGTCAATATTTGTGTTCCCAAGTATCATAGTGGGCTGAGGAGAGCCATCAGTCAGCGTTGAGCGGCCACCGGTGATCCGACCAGGCGGTTCGTCTCAATACATCTCTCAGGTGTTTCTTTGATGATGAGCCATTGCCTCAGAGCTGTGGCCTGACATTAGGAATCAGTCAGTACGAGTGGTAGTGCCGAATCAATCGCCACTAAGCAAGGGAATATTTTCAGAGTGGTTTATACTTATGTATTGAATTTCAGAATAAATACACTTTTTTAATTATTCTGAAAATGGTACAGGGATTTGAAATACCTGTTGCTCAGGGTCGTCAGTGTGGGTAAATAATAGTGCAACAGGAAATTGACCATTTAAATTCAAGAACTTGGCCATTTTAAGAAGTTCTATGTGGTTGGTACCGTTGTTCACAAGATTTATTGAATCAATGTCGTGTTAGGAAAAAACTTTGGTATTTTTCAAAATATTTACTTACGTGAACCGTCTTTAGATGCCAACTGTAGCTTTTTCTTTCACTCTGAACATGTTTCGGACGAATTACCGTCCATCTTCAGCAGCGGTAGGAGAACTAAACGAGTTCGCACGTAGCGCGCTGACGTGAGGGAAGTGAATTTCCACATAATAACTTTTAAAACTAAAAATCAGAGTAAAACATACATTTGTCCAATTTTTATTGAAATCTGAAAACATTGATTTGTTGGCTGTTCTGATACTCCTGGTTTAATTTACTTGCAAAGCTGGGAATACAATTGTGCGCATTATAAGGTTAGGAGAAGGTCCAGACAGGCTTGAAAGTAGGCGTGAGATTGCTGGGGACGATAAAAGTACTCTAACAAAGGAATAACATGCTTTCTAGTGTAAAACTCCCATAAGACAACGTACTGTGTTTAGTCGATACACATTTTCTCTAATAACTCGGTAAATATTTATGCTAGAATGACGAGAGAGGGCTTAACACTTTTGCCTCTCTAATTCCCATCTTTTTACATCCATTGATTTTACATCTGGGCCTTCTCTGGCCCTTTTTGGGCCCAAAAACTCGAAATTTGAATAAATATATATATATATATATATATCATATATATATATATTTTATATATATATATAATTTTGAACGACCCCCCAAAACGTGTTCAGGGGGTCATGTTAGGAACTTCTATGGTGGTCTCGGGCTTAAGTTTCACCGTGCGGGTCATGCTAATAGTTCACTTTCCAAAGGAAATTCACTAAAAAAAAAACATTTTTCCATGGTTGTCGATTTACCCACACACGCACGCGCGCGCGACAAAGTACATTGTTACATATAAGTAACATTTATTACAACACTAATTGCGATACGCACACAATGGATCCATACCGGTCAAATTGCGTAGGCCTACTCTAATTTTACTGGTATATAGATCCATTGTGTGCGTGTCGCAATTAGAGTTCTAAATAAATGTGACTTATATGTAACAATGTACTTTGTCGCGGGTTTGTGTGTGTGTGTGTGTGTGTGTGTGTGTGTGTGTGTGTGTGTGTGTGTGTGTGTGTGTAAATCGACAACCATGGAAAAATGGGTTTTTAAAGTTATTCTACCGCTGCTGAAGATGGACGGTAACTCGTCCGAAACATGTTCAGCGGGAAAGAAAAAGCTACAGTTGGCATATAAAGACGGTTCACGTAAGTAAATATTTTGAAAAATACCAGATTATCTCAGGTGTCAAGGCTATTTTTGTATTTACTATTAAGTTCTTATAAATAAATATCTTATAAATATATATAAATAACTGCAGCTACAAAGTCCGGGTTTTTAACATATAGAAGAGTTAACTGTTAGTTATTGACCAATTACTTGTAAAACAATAACAATTAAATTATTAATGTAACATCGTGTGATAGGATATAAAACCGATGGTTGGTCTCTGAAATAGTCTACTTATCATAAATATTTAGGACCAGAATGAGTGATGGAGGACTTCAGAAGACCTTCAGAGGATGGCCGCGCGGTCTGTTTCGTCAAGTTTCCTCCAAGCATACAACTTGAAAAGATTGCGCAGACGGGTCCAAGATTAATTTGAATACACACTATAAAAAGAAAACATAACATTTCTTGCTGCCCAAAATTTGAGATTGGTTATGCAATTCGCACTGGAATTCTCTCATTTCTTCTTTTACTCTGACGTATTCATTAATTCAATTAAAAATCACATAACAGCTACAGACACATCTACAATACCTGTACCAACTCTTATAATCCATCTTGTAAGCATGATGAAGTTGAATAATAAGCAGTGCATCTCTTAACTGTATACGCGACCCCTCTTGAACTGTTACTGCATGTGGTTTGATTCACTCTCATCTGGCAATTGTAATGCAAAACACACTAATAATTAGTCTATTATCCATTCAGTATATTTTTAGAGTTGTGCACTCCTATTGTTCGTCATTGCACTTACCATTGCAAAACAAAGCTTTGATCAGATTACTGTTAAACCTTATTTCTTGACTGACTTTTTCTATTACAATAATTTATAACGAACGGTTTATGAACTAAAATAACAACTAATTTTCATGCGTCTTGTTGTCTTAATTTAAAGAAAAAACGTCAGATAGTATATACACCATAGTATTTAAAATTCTTGAATCGTCTGATTATATGTAAAATTTCATTATTTTGCTATACAAGATTAACAGATTCTTCTACGTCCGATGGAAACAATAACTTTTTAGTTAGTAATTTTTTCTAAAAATGTGGATTTAATTTTCTTCGATGTTGTTTACAAACAAAATAAGGAGTACTGTACATCATAACATTCGCACCAGTCCCCCCCCCCGCATTTCCCTAATGACCATGACCGAGAAGGTTATCCGCCGCTGGACTTCCCACGGTGCAGGTGAGGTGAGGTACCGGTTCTGGAAGTGGAAGCCGTGTTTTCGGCGGGAGAAGTGGAGCGGTTAGGTCACGAAGTTGTCAGTGTCAGTGTGCATGTGATGGTGCGATGCGGTTGCGGCTGCGGCCTTGGGAATCAGCTGCCAGGACACCTCAACAATTCAAAAATAGTTCAGAATCACCTAGATATAAGTTTAAGGTTCGCATTTTTTCTGTGTAATTTTAAATAGGTTGTTCCGACAATTGTTTGCCTTAACAACTGATGAGTCGAGGACTCTTAAGTATTTGTGTACATCTTATAGTCCGATTGTCGAAAAAAGTGACTGGCGGAGCGGCCGAACATTCTATTTAATAACCTCGCAGAAACGTAAAACACAGGGTTAGACATTTTTAATAAATGTTATATAAATAGTCAGTTAAAGACGTTTATAGAGCACATGTTTCAAATATTCCGATGTTTATATAGAGTTATATTAAAAAAAAACGAGTTCGCACGCAGCACGCTGACGTGAGGGAAGTGAATTTCCACATAAAAACTTTTAAAACTCAAAATCAGTGTAAAAACATACATTTGTCCAATTTTTTTGAAATCTGACAACATTGATTTTTTTTGGCTGTTCTGATACTCCTGGTGTCATTTACTTGCAAAGCTGGGAATACAATTTTGCACATTATAAGGTTAGTATAAGGTCCAGATAGGCTTGAAAGTAGGCGTGAGGTTGCTGGGGGTAATAAAAGTACTCTAACAAAGGAATAACACGCTTTTCTAGTGTAAAACCCCCATAAGACAACGTACTGTGTTTAGCCGATACACATTTTCTTTAATAACTCGGTAAATATTTATGCTAGAATGACGGGAGAGGGCTTAAAACTTTCGCCTCTCTAATTCCCATCTTTTTACATGTATTAATTTTACATCTGGGGCTTTTCTGACCCTTTTTGGGCCCAAAAACTCGAAGTTTGAAAGATTAATCCCCAAACAATGGGTTTAGAGTTTTCCGATTGTTTTGCCCAACGAACTTGTCCAACGGATTATAGAAAGGAACGTCCTTACCAAATTTGATGTAAATCGGACAAAAAATGCGACCGCTAGAGTGCATACACACACATATATATATATATATATATATATATATATATATATATATATATATATTTTTGAATGACCCCCCAAAACGTGTTCAGGGGGTCACGTTAGGAACTTCTATGGTGGTCCCGGGCTTAAGTTTCACCTTGCGGGTCATGCTAATAGTTCACTTTCCAAAGGAAATTCACTAAAAACACATGAATACACATGATTCCACTTTAAAATGTAATCCATGTTTTAAAAAATATAACTCTCAATATAAACTCATCGCGGAATAAGATAAAAGATATTTGAAAAATGTGCTAGAAACGTCTTTAACTAAATTTTAAATAACGTTTATTGGAAATTTTAACCCTGAGTTTTACGTTTTCACGAGGCTATGCAATAGAAGAGACCGCACCGCTAATCACTTTCTTTCGATAATCAGACTACAGATTACATTCAAGCATACCTGTCAGTTGCAGTTTTCTATGAATCGAACAAAATTTAACTAGCCCTAAAACTCAATGTTTTCTCTGTCCTGCGGCGTTTAATTCTTTAACTCTGGCATACACCAGTGGATCCAGTGTTATAATTGCATGTCATAGTATCATGATTGCTTTTTAAAGTATCTCTGCTTTATAAAGTAAATAGTTCAGTTAATCAAGACAGTTTCGATAAAGTTAATAATAATAGTAGAGCAAAACTAATGCTCCTAAAATTACAAGCGTACGTGCTATTGATTTATTCTTCGCCAGACCCACTATTTTAAAGCGAGAATACCATCTGGAGAGCAGACGAATAACTTCGAGGTAAATGGGATACAAATATTAAGGAATTTGATTTTTCAAGGCTCGAATCGGGGGTGTTACGTTTCATCCGTAACTAAAGATATACGTAAAATACAAGTCTGTACAGTGTACCATTAAGTCTGCACAGTTAAGAAACTCGCACCATTTTTCCAAGCTGCTTACTTAATTTGTTTAAATGCTATAATGTCTTGAAATGGAGTTTGAGTTTTCTCCAGTCTAGCCAGAAGCCTTTTGCGCCACCTTTAGAGCGCGCGACGAAATCATGGTATTCGATACGCTAAAGTCGCTAAAGAATACTATCATCACGAGTGGGAAGCTGCGTGCGTGGTGATAGTCGCTCTAATGGACACTTCGCCCACCGGCGAGATTGGCGAAGAAATAAAACACCGGTCGCTCTCTACTATTAATTGGCTGATAGGATTAGCCGTCTCATAATGACAGGCTCCATTATCTACGTCCATCTACCTACCTTGAAAAAGCCTGAGTTTCTTACATTATATTTTGATAATTGGAAGTGTAACGTTGGTCTTATGTTTCTATTGGGCATTTTACCCTTTTCGTATTTAGTTTGAACGATTACATGTCATAACGTTCCAAGACATTTTGCGTTTACCTAGATGTTTTAGGTAACATACTTTCTTGAAATATCTTTATCGGTTGACGTGAGAGTAAAATGAAATAAAACGGCCGAAACCGTTGTGTGACATCATAAATGCAAAGACAGCAATGTTGTTTATATGTAACTCTTTTACGGATATAGTTAAATAGATGTTTTGGATGAATGAAAACAACTGGTCTGCATAGTATCTTATGTAGGACACGATCAAAATAATTCAGTAATATTAAGACAATCGCACCTCGACTGTCTGTCGAAGTTGAGATGTGTGGTATCAGGCGTAGTTAGACTACCAAGACAAGGCAATCGCACCTCGACTGTCTGTCTGAGGTTGAGATGTGTGATATCAGGCGTAGTTAGACTACCAAGACAAGGCAATCGCACCTCGACTGTCTGTCTGAGGTTGAGATGTGTGATATCAGGCGTAGTTAGACTACCAAGACAAGGCAATCGCACCTCGACTGTCTGTCTGAGGTTGAGATGTGTGATATCAGGCGTAGTTAGACTACCAAGACAAGGCAATCGCACCTCGACTGTCTGTCTGAGGTTGAGATGTGTGATATCAGGCGTAGTTAGACTACCAAAACAAGGCAATCGCACCTCGACTGTCTGTCTGAGGTTGAGATGTGTGATATCAGGCGTAGTTAGACTACCAAAACAAGGCAATCGCACCTCGACTGTCTGTCTGAGGTTGAGATGTGTGATATCAGGCGTAGTTAGACTACCAAGACAAGGCAATCGCACCTCGACTGTCTGTCTGAGGTTGAGATGTGTGATATCAGGCGTAGTTAGACTACCAAGACAAGGCAATCGCACCTCGACTGTCTGTCTGAGGTTGAGATGTGTGATATCAGGCGTAGTTAGACTACCAAGACAAGGCAATCGCACCTCGACTGTCTGTCTGAGGTTGAGATGTGTGATATCAGGCGTAGTTTACAAAGACAAGGCAATCGCACCTCGACTGTCTGTCTGAGGTTGAGATGTGTGATATCAGGCGTAGTTAGACTACCAAGACAAGACAATCGCACCTCGACTGTCTGTCTGAGGTTGAGATGTGTGATATCAGGCGTAGTTAGACTACCAAGACAAGGCAATCGCACCTCGACTGTCTGTCTGAGGTTGAGATGTGTGCTATCAGGCGTAGTTAGACTACCAAGACAAGGCAATCGCATCTCGACTGTCTGTCTGAGGTTGAGATGTGTGATATCAGGCGTAGTTAGACTACCAAGACAGTCCGACGTGTGGGCACCTAGACTGTGCGATTTGCTTGTACGGATGTTTCTCGTTCCCCACGAGGAGCTACAAGGTTGAGAGGTTGAGATGTGTGATACCAGGCGTAGTTAGACTACCAAGACAGTCCGACGAGTGGGCACCTCGACTGTCCGATTTGCTTGTACGGATGTTTCTCGTTCCCCACGAGGAGCTACAAGGTTGAGAGGTGTGATACCAGGCGTAGTTAGACTACCAAGACAGTCCGACGTGTGGGCACCTCGACTGTGCGATTTGCTTGTACGGATGTTTCTCGTTCCCCACGAGGAGCTACAAGGTTGAGAGGTTGAGATGTGTGATACCAGGCGTAGTTAGACTACCAAGACAGTCCGACGTGTGGGCACCTCGACTGTGCGATTTGCTTGTACGGATGTTTCTCGTTCCCCACGAGGAGCTACAAGGTTGAGAGGTTGAGATGTGTGATACCAGGCGTAGTTAGACTACCAAGACAGTCCGACGTGTGGGCACCTCGACTGTGCGATTTGCTTGTACGGATGTTTCTCGTTCCCCACGAGGAGCTACAAGGTTGAGAGGTTGAGATGTGTGATACCAGGCGTAGTTAGACTACCAAGACAGTCCGACGTGTGGGCACCTCGACTGTGCGATTTGCTTGTACGGATGTTTCTCGTTCCCCACGAGGAGCTACAAGGTTGAGAGGTGTGATACCAGGCGTAGTTAGACTACCAAGACAGTCCGACGTGTGGGCACCTCGACTGTGCGATTTGCTTGTACGGATGTTTCTCGTTCCCCACGAGGAGCTACAAGGTTGAGAGGTTGAGATGTGTGATACCAGGCGTAGTTAGACTACCAAGACAGTCCGACGTGTGGGCACCTCGACTGTGCGATTTGTTTGTACGGATGTTTCTCGTTCCCCACGAGGAGCTACAAGGTTGAGAGGTTGAGATGTGTGATACCAGGCGTAGTTAGACTACCAAGACAGTCCGACGTGTGGGCACCTCGGCTGTGCGATTTGCTTGTACGGATGTTTATCGTTCCCCACGAGGAGCTACAAGGTTGAGAGGTTGAGATGTGTGATACCAGGCGTAGTTAGACTACCAAGACAGTCCGACGTGTGGGCACCTCGACTGTGCGATTTGCTTGTACGGATGTTTCTCGTTCCCCACGAGGAGCTACAAGGTTGAGAGGTTGAGATGTGTGATACCAGGCGTAGTTAGACTACCAAGACAGTCCGACGTGTGGGCACCTCGACTGTGCGATTTGTTTGTACGGATGTTTCTCGTTCCCCACGAGGAGCTACAAGGTTGAGAGGTTGAGATGTGTGATACCAGGCGTAGTTAGACTACCAAGACAGTCCGACGTGTGGGCACCTCGACTGTCCGATTTGCTTGTACGGATGTTTCTCGTTCCCCACGAGGAGCTACAAGGTTGAGAGGTTGAGATGTGTGATACCAGGCGTAGTTAGACTACCAAGACAGTCCGACGTGTGGGCACCTCGACTGTGCGATTTGCTTGTACGGATGTTTCTCGTTCCCCACGAGGAGCTACAAGGTTGAGAGGTTGAGATGTGTGATACCAGGCGTAGTTAGACTACCAAGACAGTCCGACGTGTGGGCACCTCGACTGTCCGATTTGCTTGTACGGATGTTTCTCGTTCCCCACGAGGAGCTACAAGGTTGCGACGGACGGCTGCAGCTCATGTGTGGTATCAGATGTAGTTAGACCGCCATGACACCCCGATGTGTGGGCCATCAGACCTCGATTGCCCAGTCATCCATCATCCTCAGGGTGGGCAGTTTTAAATAACCCGCTTTCAATCCTGTGATTAACAGTTTCCCAGCGGTCGCACGCTGCTAACATATCGTTTGGTTGGCAAACTTGTTTATTTCAATTATCCGTTCGCTTGTTTTGATTTTTTCTTCTTTCACAACGTTACTAATTTCAGTAGATGCGTTTTGTTTATTGGTTTGTTTTATATAAAGATACTGATATAACTGATAATATTTTAAAACTTCATCAAGGTAAATATGTTCTACGTCGATTTTTCGTATAAATCAATTCGGGTCGTCGGAATTCAGATTCATAAGAAACGCCATAGTTTTAAGGCATACGGAACCAATACAAAGTGCTGTTACAAATAACTCGTATTTTATTCTGTAGACAAGTATCGTCAAACATATTATACGGGCGTTGTAAAGTGCGTTCCCAAACTGTAAATGGTTGTTGCTTGAGTCAAAATAAGAAAAACAGTTCCTATAATCATGGGTCCTAAACCTCATAGCTTTTCATATGTCTGTTGGTATCTGGTTATTACATAATTAATTGCATCTCAAAAACCTCTCACAGTATCAACTTCAAACTTAGAAGAAGTATGACGACTAATAAGACCTATTTCAGTATTTAGTATAGAGTTTAAACTGTGTAGGCTATCATTTCAAAATGGCGGTCATTTAAAAGAAATTTCAATTTCCCAAAACATTGAGTAAATTTTTAATAGTTTTTTGAAATATAACACTCTTTTCAAATCGCGTAATGGCTTAGTTGTATAGTAAACTAATTTATCAATATGTAAATAATTCATGTGATTTGTTTAACAATTACTTTCGCAGACTTCCATGTTACGTTAGTAATACAACTTTTTCTTACAGAATGGAAATACAACTGTTTGTTAAATGGTAATCCTCTGTTAGTTAGCAATACAGCACTTTTAAAAGTTTTAGGGTCAATTTACATTTTAATCACATAATAAATAAGGAGTTATTATGGAATTTGGCAAACAACCTACATAACTATTGAAATTAAAATAATAACCTAATTGGAAAAGAGACTAATGATCTCGAATGTGTCGAGTTAGCAAATATAAATCATCCTAACATTACCTTTAGCAGTAAAACTAATTGGACGCAGTCTGTGATGTTTTATGGAGACATTTAAAAAAGAGTCTATATTGGTCCCTTGCCCATAAAATTGTTATGACCTACCATATATAGTGCATCTGCTGGAGGGGAGATATACGATATGTTGTACACTGTGATTGGAGAGGCCATCATATTTTATTAGAAACACGATATTAAAATGTATGACGTTTTCGAGACAGGTTTCGCCGATATTTGGGGAAACAACTAAGAATCGTGTCCATAGTATTTAATAATATCTAATTTGTTTTGATATGCCATTAACGTAACATACTTATCAGATGTATGGCTCATATTGCTGCAAGAGGGGAGTATTTCATTACAATAACTTGTGGCCAATATACAGTAGTATGTAATTTATGTTGTTAATACTGTGCATTCCGTGATACGATGTTTTCCCACTATAAAATGTATCGCTTCTTAATCTGTTGAGGTGGAATACTTTTCTCAGATGTATACAAACTTACTTATTTTACCAAGAAAATCGTTACGAAAACCCTTCTCAACTAGTCATTTCAAAATTTATTTCAATTCAATTCAATTTATTTATTTATGGTACAACCATTTTATAGTACTTATCATTATTTGCATGCTCAAGAATTTATACAATATATTATACATATTAACTCTTAATTAATATACAACAATACAATATAGACATGAGATGCAAATTGAACTATACAATAAACAATATTTATCTATGTAATAAATTCTAGACAACAAGAAAATAAATACGGCAAACTGTATTTAACGTCTTATGTAAAATATCAGGTAAATATGAAGCCTTTCGGATTAATCGCCGATCTCCTGATACAATTACGAACTATATATTACTGTCGGTTGCATGTGGTTAGTGAACACCCGATTGTTGTCACCCGGTCTTAAGGAGTACTAGTTGCGTTTGTACCACGTCAGCTCACTGTTCAGTAGTTCTTAGGTCGCCGATCTCCTGATACAATTACGAACTATATCTTACTGTCGGTTGCATGTGGTTAGTGAACACCCGATTGTTGTCACCCGGTCTTAAGGAGTACTAGTTGCGTTTGTACCACGTCAGCTCACTGTTCAGTAGTTCTTAGGTCGCCGATCTCCTGATACAATTACGAACTATATCTTACTGTCGGTTGCATGTGGTTCACCCGATTGTTATCTCCGGTCTTAAGGAGTACTAGTTGCGTTTGTACCACGTCAGCTCACTGTTCAGTAGTTATTAGGTCGCCGATCTCCTGATACAATTACGAACTCTATCTTACTGTCGGTTGCATGTGGTTCACCCGATTGTTATCTCCGGTCTTAAGGAGTACTAGTTGCGTTTGTACCACGTCAGCTCACTGTTCAGTAGTTATTAGGTCGCCGATCTCCTGATACAATTACGAACTCTATCTTACTGTCGGTTGCATGTGGTTCACCCGATTGTTATCTCCGGTCTTAAGGAGTACTAGTTGCGTTTGTACCACGTCAGCTCACTGTTCAGTAGTTCTTAGGTGGCAAAGATGAAATGCGTGAATAGTCTTATATAGCAACCAAACGCTTTTGAGTAATCTATACTTAAACTGATGCAAAGTATTATCTTGCAGTGAGAGGTTTTCTATTGTGTCGGCAGTTGATGTAAGGACCAACCACGAGTACCTTATGTGTCCGGATCTCAAGGTAAATGATGCAGGGCGAACCATGACTTGAGTGTTATACATCCTATTCTAGTTAGGCTTGTGGAACCGACATTTGTCTCCAGATAACGCCCAGAGTCTAGATTAAACTGTTTTAACATTACATAACCAGAGGAGAACCTGAGCCAGATATTGGCCGTACTGTAGGTCCTCCTAGAATATTGTTGTCCACCGCAGCTGGCACAGGGTAACAGATAAGAATCATACCCGGATTTCATGTCCCAACTTATTATCAGTGTCCCGACTTCGCATGTTTAGTTCGCATGAATACACATAAATCTTATCTAATTTTGAAAACATAAACATGTAATGTATTTCAAAGGCCGACACTGGATTGGCTTCGTTCGTTTGCCGGGTATAGGGTGCCAAGCACCTCTAACAGTCCGGGCCCTACAGTCACTCACTGCACGATAACTAATCCATCGCGAGCCCCGGTGGAAACCGTACCTTTTAGCCACGCGAATCTTTAAATACTTATGTCGTCTGTGTAGGTTTACATTGTAGGGATGCATACAGCCATGAGCCATACAAAGTATCAAAATGCATAAATGTTAGATTCGAGTAAAATTGTCCACTCGATCGATCACCCGGGCACCAGGCACCATCTGTCCGCATCTCACGGTTACTCGTGTCAATCGGTGATGACCGTCAACGTGTGGTTATCCGCGGCCGCAGTCGTGGTTGAACCGCGCGGTTACGGTTCTGACCTCGCCCGCCTATATAGCCGTTCCTTCCTCCAGTCTCGCTCCTACGGTTGCTGTTCGGGAGGTCAATTTAAATCTGTTTGCAACTTGTAGTTGTAATATATGCACTCTTCGCTTGACATGCATTGCTAACGAATGAGAGTTGATGTTGTTTAAGAAGTCAGGGCCAACTTTTCTTTAAAACGTAGTATTGAGGTTTTACACGGAGATAGCAACGGTGGGTTTGACAGCATGTGTTTTGCTCTAGCACTAGTGGTGGTTGTGTTTAGACTTGCAACTACCTTTTTTTAGTTTTCTAAGATAATTTGTTTTATGTTTTGTTGCAGAAAGTAAGTGTAAATGTAGAATTGTGACTTTACTTACTATAATTCTTGATGAGTAAATTAAATAGGTTAAATGATATTTTTTATTTCCGAAATACTTTTACAGAATATTGCTGTGATGTATAGAAGCATATAGTTGCAAACGTTATAGAAGCATATCTTGCTTATGCCGATAAGTAAAACTTCGCTAAAGACAAGTCCTATTATAAGCCTTTGCTACAAGCGAACCGCGACAAGAGAAGTTCGCTATGAAGGCTGTGATCAGCATTATTGAAATACCGTAGGCTCAATGTTGTGTATCATATATATTATACATACAGTCAATCACGTGTGGTTTTAAATTAATGTACTATACGCGGGGAATTCCGTATTTTTTAAGTAGATTTAAGCGTGAGTTGACTAGTTATATTACACTCAGGACGGGACTATAGCTTATAATATAGCCCACCACCACTGGGGGGTGGGAAATCAAAATTGCCATTCGAAATTCCCAGGATAACAGTTACTTTTCGTAAAAACGTGTTTTTTTAGTACTTTCTCTGATTAAGCTAGTGTACACATTGTTTTTTATATAATTTGATTCGCTTTTCATTTTTCCATCAGAGTAATAATACCTGGGTTTAGCTAGCACAGTGTAGTAACATTGGTACCACTGCAACACATTCTATTATATTACTATAGTGATGATTTACGGCAGTAACTCAGATCGCGCCTGCACGCGCAACCGGTGGAAACACTTGTGTTGTAATAATTATCGTGTGGGTCCGAATCCAAGACACAGTACTGATCTTGAATATTCACCGTATTTTAGTCAAGCGGCATCAGGTTTGGGGAAACAGTTTACATTCTGCAGAGGCTAAGGTACGGTTGTCCGCACTATGTTTTGTGTGTTACACGTAATTATATCGAGAAGTGATACTGAATTAATGAAACACTCATTCGATTTATTTAATCGATTATTGTTGTAATCACCATAAAACTGGTGACCGCGGATAGTACGCTGGCGCAGTCGAGGCGGACCGGACCGGGGCCTTGTATTGGTGGAGCGGTAGGCCTACTATATAGCACAGCTATAGCTCTGAATGTGGACTGGCCTACACCTACACCGAACTCTAGTGCAACCAGTGTGGGATCCCTAGATTGAGGGGAAGTTTCACCTACTACGGAGTTTAGGGCTTTTAATTAAGTCTAGGGAATTTCTCATTTTGTATTACAGTTATTAAATTTACGCGCGTTCTACTAATGAAACAATCTAGACTTAAATTTCTGTAATAATTACGGTTGTCATCGTCAGAAAGAGCAATTACATGACATGGAAAGGATAGATTCCGTACTCTATATTATACCTTTTCCTCCACAACCTTACTTACTATAACTGTTGGCGAATTTTACGGAACATATTTACTACACACCATACTATACTGCGTGAGGTCAATGAATACAGAGTCTTATATTCATTGGTTAGGTTCTAACTCTGAATCAAACCCTGTACCTGCCTGGTTATCGTACTTTATACTCCCTTAAGTGCACCTGGTTTTAGGCCTGTCCAACTGTCTTCCAATAAACTCCGGCCTACACAATTTAAATTAAATGTTTATAAGTTAACTGCTTAAGTTTTAAAATATACTTTCTCGTTTCCTATATTATTGTTTTAAAAGTCGAATGACTACAAATTGGATTTACTTAGGCCTATATTTTACAGTTGTTATAAACTCACTTATGAGGATAACAAATATCTAACAAATATGATGGTGTATAAGGGTACTACTAATACTTAGTACTACAGTACTCGTCTACTAATCATGATTACTAATACTTAGTACTACAGTACTCGTCTACTAATCATGATTACTAATACTTAGAACCACAGTACTTGTCTACTAATCATGATTACTAATACTTAGAACCACAGTACTCGTCTACTAATCATGATTACCAATACTTAGAACTACAGTACTCGTCTACTAATCATGATTACCAATACTTAGAACCACAGTACTCGTCTACTAATCATGATTACCAATACTTAGAACCACAGTACTCGTCTGCTAATCATGATTACCAATACTTAAAACCACAGTACTCGTCTACTAATCATGATTACTAATACTTAGAACCACAGTACTCGTCTACTAATCATGATTACCAATACTTAAAACCACAGTACTCGTCTACTAATCATGATTACTAATACTTAGAACCACAGTACTCGTCTACTAATCATGATTACCAATACTTAGAACTACAGTACTCGTCTACTAATCATGATTACCAATACTTAGAACCACAGTACTCGTCTACTAATCATGATTACCAATACTTAGAACCACAGTACTCGTCTACTAATCATGATTACCAATACTTAGAACCACAGTACTCGTCTACTAATCATGATTACCAATACTTAGAACCACAGTACTTGTCTACTAATCATGATTACTAATACTTAGAACCACAGTACTCGTCTACTAATCATGATTACCAATACTTAGAACCACAGTACTCGTCTACTAATCATGATTACCAATACTTAGAACCACAGTACTCGTCTACTAATCATGATTACCAATACTTAGAACCACAGTACTCGTCTGCTAATCATGATTACCAATACTTAAAACCACAGTACTCGTCTACTAATCATGATTACTAATACTTAGAACCACAGTACTCGTCTACTAATCATGATTACCAATACTTAAAACCACAGTACTCGTCTACTAATCATGATTACTAATACTTAGAACCACAGTACTCGTCTACTAATCATGATTACCAATACTTAGAACTACAGTACTCGTCTACTAATCATGATTACCAATACTTAGAACCACAGTACTCGTCTACTAATCATGATTACCAATACTTAGAACCACAGTACTCGTCTACTAATCATGATTACCAATACTTAGAACCACAGTACTCGTCTACTAATCATGATTACCAATACTTAGAACCACAGTACTTGTCTACTAATCATGATTACAAATACTTAGAACCACAGTACTCGTCTACTAATCATGATTACTAATACTTAAAACTACAGTACTCGCCTACTAATCATGCTTATTAATACTTAGTACTACAGTACTCGTCTACTAATCATGATTACTAATACTTAGAACCACAGTACTCGTCTACTAATCATGATTACTAATACTTAGAACCACAGTACTCGTCTACTAATCATGATTACCAATACTTAGAACCATAGTACTCGTCTACTAATCATGATTACCAATACTTAGAACCACAGTACTTGTCTACTAATCATGATTTTATTTGTATTTAATTAATAATGTTATAAAACCTCGAAGCTTAAATTTATCTGCGAACTTTATACAATTTTAGAACTTAATATCTAGGAAATCTTCTCTCTAATGATTAGGAGTAATGATTTGGAATGTATGGATTTTTCAGTGAATTTAGGAGAAAAGACTGGCTAGCCTTGGTCTTGGTTGGACACACTGAGTGGAGTAATATGCTACAAATGGGGGTGAGCTTTCCTCAAGGAGGCACAACGAGATGTCTCGACAAACCCAAAAATGTATTGTCTTAATTGATTTGTATAGGTATTTATGGTACCGGTATGTATTATTTACGGCTAAAAATAATATAGTTTTGTAAGATACCGCACTACTTTACAAGTTTGATATGTTGCCCTAAACATACAAATAAATTCAAATTCATAAAATGTGCTGACAATCCACCTTTTATAGTCCAATTACATTCAAGCAGTCCGCCTTATTTGTCGAGCTCTCACGCACAACGAATTATGACGTATTTAACACTGACACGGGTTTCCACTCTAAAACTGGCTGCCCTTTAGTTTAGGACGTATTCGTCTTCCGACTAAATGGTTCATAAAACCGTCTGTTAAATATAGAGGAGGTTTTTATGATCCAGAAAATATTAATACAACACCACAATCACTTCGTACAGCCCACAAAGTAGTAAATTTATGTAGTATGTATTACGTCATCAGTGATTTCATAGTGCCTTATTTTAAATTACAGGACTAAATGCCGCAGGGCTGCCACGAGGCAAAAGGAGGCTGGGGCAAATGTTCTGTTGGGGGGGCAGAGACCCCTACTATTTCTTTTGGTTGGGGACCCCTGGAATTCAGGGGCCTGGGGCAGAGTGGGTGGCCCCTGACTTGCACAAGGCGCAAAATGTCACTAGCATACTTGACAAATCAGAGATGCGTCACTAAAATTGCATCACTAAATTTTAAAGTATCTATTACAACCGTTGAATCTATAATGCAAAGATGTTTCACTAAGTATGATATTGATATTGCACTGAACATAAAACTAGACAATAATACTAACCCTGATAACATATAGGATCGACACTGGACAATTATATTTTACTGCAACATATTTTAATATCAGCGGGGACCTTTATATTACAGTAATACATGTTTATCTAAAATTTTACTACGTAAAAAAGAAGCCTTACTGTAGACAATTTTGAAAACGTCCCCGTCTTGAGAGAAGGTATATTTGTATGTTGTTCCTATTTAGCTCCAGCATATCTGTTTACCCGGAACCAAGAATGGTTGTAATATTATCGGTTTGTACTCGACGTAGGGGAGGTCCTTTTACTCCTAGAATATTTCTTTAAGCAAGTAGGCCAGACTCTATTAGTTAACAGTTGAATAAAAACAAGTTAATAAAGTAAAGTTCAGCAGATATTGTTGTGAAAGCAATGTAGGAAATGTAGTTTGCAGCTTTGGGCTTAAGTCTAAGGTTTATTTTATTTGCGCACCTCAATATTGAAGCTTTAAAAGCTGTATTAACTTGTATCAATTTTAATATTTATGATTACGTGGAGTATATCAGATAAATGTCTCTACAATTTCAAGTGTTGTGTCACATCGAGTGGTGGGTGACATGTTTGTGACAGCCACTGAAATGGATGGTTGGTTGGATTCTCATCCTGCAAAACCCGCACTAATTGACTAAGTCGGCTTGCATTTTTTCACCTTGTCACCACTTTTTAGCTTTATATCGTGGCTTTACTAATACTTAGAACCACAGTACTCGTCTACTAATCATGATTACCAATACTTAGAACCATAGTACTCGTCTACTAATCATGATTACCAATACTTAGAACCACAGTACTTGTCTACTAATCATGATTTTATTTGTATTTAATTAATAATGTTATAAAACCTCGAAGCTTAAATTTATCTGCGAACTTTATACAATTTTAGAACTTAATATCTAGGAAATCTTCTCTCTAATGATTAGGAGTAATGATTTGGAATGTATGGATTTTTCAGTGAATTTAGGAGAAAAGACTGGCTAGCCTTGGTCTTGGTTGGACACACTGAGTGGAGTAATATGCTACAAATGGGGGTGAGCTTTCCTCAAGGAGGCACAACGAGATGTCTCGACAAACCCAAAAATGTATTGTCTTAATTGATTTGTATAGGTATTTATGGTACCGGTATGTATTATTTACGGCTAAAAATAATATAGTTTTGTAAGATACCGCACTACTTTACAAGTTTGATATGTTGCCCTAAACATACAAATAAATTCAAATTCATAAAATGTGCTGACAATCCACCTTTTATAGTCCAATTACATTCAAGCAGTCCGCCTTATTTGTCGAGCTCTCACGCACAACGAATTATGACGTATTTAACACTGACACGGGTTTCCACTCTAAAACTGGCTGCCCTTTAGTTTAGGACGTATTCGTCTTCCGACTAAATGGTTCATAAAACCGTCTGTTAAATATAGAGGAGGTTTTTATGATCCAGAAAATATTAATACAACACCACAATCACTTCGTACAGCCCACAAAGTAGTAAATTTATGTAGTATGTATTACGTCATCAGTGATTTCATAGTGCCTTATTTTAAATTACAGGACTAAATGCCGCAGGGCTGCCACGAGGCAAAAGGAGGCTGGGGCAAATGTTCTGTTGGGGGGGCAGAGACCCCTACTATTTCTTTTGGTTGGGGACCCCTGGAATTCAGGGGCCTGGGGCAGAGTGGGTGGCCCCTGACTTGCACAAGGCGCAAAATGTCACTAGCATACTTGACAAATCAGAGATGCGTCACTAAAATTGCATCACTAAATTTTAAAGTATCTATTACAACCGTTGAATCTATAATGCAAAGATGTTTCACTAAGTATGATATTGATATTGCACTGAACATAAAACTAGACAATAATACTAACCCTGATAACATATAGGATCGACACTGGACAATTATATTTTACTGCAACATATTTTAATATCAGCGGGGACCTTTATATTACAGTAATACATGTTTATCTAAAATTTTACTACGTAAAAAAGAAGCCTTACTGTAGACAATTTTGAAAACGTCCCCGTCTTGAGAGAAGGTATATTTGTATGTTGTTCCTATTTAGCTCCAGCATATCTGTTTACCCGGAACCAAGAATGGTT
Organism: Allygus modestus; assembly: GCA_963675035.1. NCBI lineage: Eukaryota > Metazoa > Arthropoda > Insecta > Hemiptera > Cicadellidae > Allygus > Allygus modestus. The sequence goes on from OY776117.1 coordinate 96,291,620, forward strand.
GTAATATTATCGGTTTGTACTCGACGTAGGGGAGGTCCTTTTACTCCTAGAATATTTCTTTAAGCAAGTAGGCCAGACTCTATTAGTTAACAGTTGAATAAAAACAAGTTAATAAAGTAAAGTTCAGCAGATATTGTTGTGAAAGCAATGTAGGAAATGTAGTTTGCAGCTTTGGGCTTAAGTCTAAGGTTTATTTTATTTGCGCACCTCAATATTGAAGCTTTAAAAGCTGTATTAACTTGTATCAATTTTAATATTTATGATTACGTGGAGTATATCAGATAAATGTCTCTACAATTTCAAGTGTTGTGTCACATCGAGTGGTGGGTGACATGTTTGTGACAGCCACTGAAATGGATGGTTGGTTGGATTCTCATCCTGCAAAACCCGCACTAATTGACTAAGTCGGCTTGCATTTTTTCACCTTGTCACCACTTTTTAGCTTTATATCGTGGCTTTACCGCCAATAAGGTGTTATTAATCAATTAATCACACATTTGACCCTTATATTTCGCACAGAAGTGCAGCTGCAGCGAGTGCATGAAAGCGCATGCTCTGTAGCGCTGCGGCACGGCGCGGCGGCTGCGCAGTGACGGCAGTGACGGCAATGACAATGACTCGCGGCCGCGAGAGGCAAGGTCACAGGTCCGGTCGCACTGGAATGCACCAGATGCAAATGCCCCCCGGGTACTGAATAGGTTGTCTGGCGACAGGGAAATCCGGAAACTTCCTTTTTGAGATTTATTAAGAGTATTATTCCTTTTCAAGAGTATTATTTTTATTTTTTTATTTTACTTTGTTCTATCGGAAGGTTGTCGTCGCACTAGCCCCCGCCCCCAGTAGTTTGGTATTGTGTGACCTACCGGCAGTGGCGCCACCGGCGCCTCGCGGCGCAATAAAATTGTCCATCAGCTGATTTCGCCTGGAAGTTCGCCAAACCCGTGATGGCCGTCTTGGAATTCGTGGTCGCGGCCTTTGCCTTCGTGCAGTGTGATAAATCAAGGTACAGATACGCTTATTTATGATGTGGTTATATCGTTCAAATCTGTTTGGAAATAAGTTTGTTATTTGGAATTGGTTGACAACAAGACCATTGTTACCATGTATTTATTAAATACTAATAATAAACATACAATACCCCCGTCGCAGAAAACCTGCGTACTCAGCGAATTTCCAATGCATAATATATGTCTTAATACCATATAAAGCCGCATACCAAGTTTCATAAAAATATATTCATATATAAGCGATATATACAATTTTAATTATTCTCCATAAGAATAGCATTGGTGATGAGTACATAGGTTTGCTGAAACAAGGAACACAAACAATTGTTTTTTATGCAAATATAAATATAATTTAACTAGGTGAAGCCACATACCAAGTTTAATTAATATTCAATCATAAGTAAGCACTATATAACATTTTAATTATTCTCCATAAGAATAACATGGGAGATGAGTAAGCAGGTTTGCTGCAACAAGAAACTAAAAAATGGGTTTTTATGCAAATATCAATATAACTCAACAAGGTGAAGCCACATACTAAGTTTTATTAATTTATGTTCATAATTAAGGGAGTCATTACATTTTACTTATTCTCCATAAGAATACCATGGGGGCTGAGTACGCAGGTTCGCTGCTACGGGGATAATCAACAAAAAATCAATTTTTTTGTGCAAATATCAATATACCAGTACTACGTGACCCCACGTGCCAAGTTTCATCAATATACATTCATTAATAATGGAGATATCAAATTTTATTTATTCTCCATAAGGATAACATTGGACAACGTACTGTGTTTAGCACTTTGAATATCTCTGCAACGGTTGGACGTAGAATCACAATTTAAACACCAAAATGATTGTTTTGTGGAGCTGAGTTGATTGGTAAAAGCAAAAGTGAAGTTTACATTGAAATTAACTTAGGAAAAGCCAAAAACCTTTTTCCCATAAGATTAACATAGGAGATTTTATGAGCAGGTTTTTTTTGGATTTTCTCCGCAACCACTTAACCTAGCTTAATAATTCAAAATACCATATCATTTGTTTTTTTAAGCTCTATGACATGGTCTAAACCAAAATTAAGTGTTTTAAAAATTTTAGGGTAAAAAATGCAAAAAACTGATTTTTGGAAAATTTAAAACCTCCATAAACCCCCCTTCCCATTGCCCGATTTTTCTGGTTTTCGAACTTAGTCATAAATGCCACTTAACACATTTGAGCCAAATTTCATCGAAATCGGACGTTTTTTACTCACGTTATCGCATTCACGGACATATATATATATATATATATATATATATATATATATATATATATATATATATATATATATATATTATACATATATATAAATTTTAAAGAATAGTGTTTTAGTCATCTGGGGACCTAAAAAAAATTTGTCATGGTCTCGGGCTTAAATCTTACCATGAGACCTACGGTAATAGCTTCTTCCCTAAAGGGGAAATTCGCTAAACAAATAAATAATCATGATTTTACAAAAAAATGCTTGGCACAGTGTGATTCAAACAAATATTTTAATCTATTTTCTTACGAATATCCGATAGGATATTAAAGGTTTGAGCTTTTTCTCGTTGCAAGCGATTTTAGCGAACCGAAGGAGCAGGAACTACATTGTAATGCAGCTCTCACCAAGTGTGCAAACCTCAAGTTTATATGTTTCTCCGAGTAACATAACAAGTTAGTTGTTAACGACTTCGTGCGGAAAACAAAAAACGTGTTATTTAACACAAATTTGTAACGTTTTGTATAACATGTTATATGCAACTTGTTTAATACTCAGTGTAAACGCAGATTAATTGAAGACAAATGTATAAGGGCTAAGTAAAGTTGCAGCTTTTAACACGTTATTTAGAAGCTTTATAACATTAAACATATCTATTATATATTTATTTAGAAAAAAACCGCGCCAATAATGTTGACAGTGTTTTTTCGAATTTTTCTTAGTATTTATACAGGCCTAATGAGAAATGTGAATGGAAATTACTATTATCATACTCTCTTTAGTGGGTGGAATGACTACATGATCGTTTAGTTTTTCCGAGATACACCTGGAAAGTTTTTTATCGATAGTACAGACTTGTTATACCCAAGCAATCGTACATGTTCACTTTGAATTTGCTCAGCAGCCGACACCGCTCAAGTTGAGGTGTGTTGCGGAAGTCCCACCTTTTCACACATACCAACTACATCCTTCACTAATTTGGTTTGCTTCGGTGACTTAACAAGAGCCCGCCCAAATGTCTTTGCTCAATTTTTACAAGAAAGGAAGCTGTTGTTTATCCTGATAGCAATAGTGATGATTTTGCAATTACTTCAAAAACGCTGTATGTTTACGATATTTCCTACGGGCGTTAGTGGCAATGATATGAAAGCTTTATTGCATCGATTGCATTCAACCCAAACCGAGTAATGTGTAAACGAATGGGTTTCCGACTGCTTTATTATATGCAGAACATCTCTCAACTATTTGTTTAGTAAAAGAGAACATAAAAGACACGTTATGAACTATGTAAGCTGCATGTTTTTCCATGTTGTGTTTCAGTTATAGAAATCTAGGTTTATCAGTTAGCTGCTTTGGAAAACCGGCACCACCAAGTAATATGTGAGCCCTTTCCGTAGACATCTGCTTTTTGCTATGGTTTTAATTAAAGTATTCAGTTATTGACGGTCGGATGTCTTAAATTATTCTTATATTTCGGTTAATTGCACTTAAATGATTAAACACAAATGTTTGGGGACATTGCAATAATTTGCAATTACTAATTTGGAACATGTTTTTTAACTATCAAGCTCTAACCCTGTATACCGGTTATTTTTTAATATGTTTTTTCTGTTCTAACTTTATTCAAACTACGTATATACACATTTCAACAAAACATTGAACATTTTTAATTCGAACAAACTCCCTAATATTATATACAATATATAGTTAGTTTATTTGAGTCAGGCTGTTCTCTGTTGCTTTGAAAGAGTTACATTTCAACAAATTCAGTGCTGAATTATGTCTATGAACTTGATCCCTCATAATAAAATCGTGTTTGATTTTAAACAGAGCGATCACTCCGTTAAAACACAAGTCAAAAAATGCGATTAATAATTAGTACGCTATTCAAAATATGTGTTGTAATAAACCTAGAAAGCGGATTCAAAACTATCTTTGTTCCAAGAACGTCGCACAAGGGGTAGACACCGCTTCTTGACCCGCGCCCTCACCGACAGCAGCAGCAGGGTCTGTGCTCGCCGCTCGGCCGCGTCAGAGCGTTCACTTGTGACGTGTGATGAATACAAATGGAGGATTAAATCTGGCCCGTAATTGAAGCTGGCGATAAGAGCGTAATGCGATCCGACAATGGCGGCCGTCCTCCAATACCTGTTATTATTAACTATCCCGCCCTGATGTGCTACAGATAACATTGTTGTTACGCTGCAAGCGCCTTTCCTCGCGCTCCTTCAACTGGAATTTTCGATTTAAAATTTGGTGAGAGTGTTTTCTAAACGAGTACACTTAGTGTGGGTTGCAAACCGCGTTGTGTGCCTAGTACTGTGGATAAAAGGTCTCTGAGTGCTGTTCCTGTGTCAGAAACTCTTGTGTAAATTATAACTCCACTACGAAGATTGAGTAGGTTGCATCTGAGGAGGTTTTCATTTTTGTTTAAATCATCAACTAATTGTTTTAACAATATGTGTCCTAAAATCATAGTGAATATTTATGCCTAATGTGTGCAAAAATAATATTTTAATGAATTTCCTATCCTTAATTATTTTTATAATATTTTAATTTCCCATTATGCTTTAATTGTATGTTGGAAGGTTATGAATATACTATATTTCCTCAAAAACAAATTTTTCTGTAAACTGTAGCTACAGTTACAATGTAACTGAAATGGAATAGCATAATGTATAATTAATAAGCCCCATTATTCGGTCGTTCAATCGCAGGCTGCAGTGCCCCAGGTTTCTCCCCTTCTCGAAACAACAGACTGTATGTTCACTACTCGTCTGTAGTAGTGTAGCAGTGCGGGGGCACTGAACAAAACGACTAATTCACACGCATACCACAGCGACGGCGGCGGTTATGTTGTAAGTCTGATTGGCGCGCTCGAGCAGCAGCTGAGCCGGCCGGACCGCAGAGCGCAGGCGCACAACATTAGCATAGCTGTGTAGTACCCACGACCCCGCGTGTCGCGCTGACCTCGCTATTTATAAACGGCCTTGCCAACTGACTGTCGCACTCGTTAACATCCGTGGGCTGATCTAAATGCTTGAAATTAGTTTTTTTTTTTGCAAGTTAGACCAGGTTTACCTTTTAGGGTTGGACCGGTATTGTGTGACGTGTATCACATGTCAGATCGTGAAAGTGATAGGATTATACCAATTAGCGACTGATATCACTTCCACCAATTGGGGAGACACCCCACCAATTGAATTCCCTCCGTTAGTTTTAAAATTCATTCCACAGTTTAAGGGGAAATTGTATCGCAAAAACACTTTCGCCTTACTTTGTAGGACGTACTTTTCACCTGACGTTGTTCAACTACTGACTGCTACAAACATACCATATTTAGCTGTGGTAGTTCCTTTTTTAATTAACTTGATATTCCAGAAAGTTATATTATAGCGGCGAGTTAGGTAATATGGTATTCAAGGGGTCTTGCAAATAAAAACAATCTTTATCAAATAACCCAATATTTAAAAAAAAACCTCTCAAACCTCTCAAAGAATACACGCGCAACACGTACAAATTCAGTTGTATAGTACCAACATTATAATGTATCTTACAAATTTGCGATACAATTATTCTATGCTGTGTTACTATTGTTTAAGTTTTTATTCCAAAATGTTTTGCATGTATATCTGCATAGACGGCTATGTAGATTATTGTAGTTCAATGGTATTCAATTTTATAAAAATATTGTTTTACCCGTTTATACACGACCTCTTGTGGCACAGACCTGATTATTGTACCTGATGTCACTCTCGCGTAAATAAGTTGCAGAATTTAAATAATCAAACATAACTATATAAGTGATAATTATTTATTTTACTAAACTTTAAGTTTATTTAATTTTGCTGGTTCGTGCTCCTGTGGTGGCGGCGATAACGGAAGTACACAGGACGGATGTGGCGCGAAGCCGCACACGAAGCCTTATCAAACAGTGATCATTGATATACCCCCGCGCTGCCACGGGGGTCTTGACTGCCCCCAGAGGGGAAGGAGCTGGCGCCCCTCGAAATGCGCACGTGGTTGTCAAAAGCCTCTAGTTATCAAAATGTTTGCGTATAAAGACAAAAACCGGACGCGGTACAGAGGTAGAGCGCTGGCCTCCAAGTCAGATGTGGTCAAGCGTGACCCCGTTTTGACTGCTATCATACTTTTTCAAGAGCGGTCACCACTGGCTTGCCCATGTGACTAGTTCCGTACGGCACATCGATGTCTTTAGATCGCTGCACAGACCCTATTGGCCTATCGCGATGAGCAGTTGAATTTTTTTCCTCTTAAAAACACACTAGCTTGCATTATCCGTTTATCTGTGATGTCTAAAGTTCCAAATTTCCTTGTGCCATTTTGATCCCCAACAGGCATATCTAGAAGAAAAAAGCTTTCTGTTGGTACAAAATTTGGTAAATAGGGTGAAAATCGCTTTACAAAAGTCAAGAGGTTCTTGTTACTACGCTCTTGTTATCAATCGCGTGAACAATCGCTGTCGATATTGTGACTGGTAGTGTGTTCAAGACGCTTTTCAGGGAAGACGCGTGCAGGAAAACTCTATATAAGTAACTATTTACATCCACTAAACCGAATAAACGAATACTAAAGTTACAACTGTCGGAACAACTCTCGTCATGAATTGGTCGATAATTATGAGCTAATTGCATCTGACAAACGATCCAATCAGCATACACACAGTTACGCATGCGGTTTATGTTGTCACCCTATCAGTTATCAATTATAGGATCAATTATTATGGATCTTCATCAAGCCAAATGTATAAGTATGTAATAATGAGTAGGAACAGCTGTTGCGTTGTGATAGTCATTAGCCAGCTGTTTATCATAAGGAAAGTGTGCTCTTCCGACCGTTTGCCACCTGGGTTGTAATATTATCACGAGTGGACATATCCCGAAGCAGAGGAATCATTGTAGGGTCACATGTTAGACTTGACCTCTTTAAATTAAGCTAAAGTATTTAAACTTATAGATTCTGTGTTTATACAGTATATTGTATAAGCTTAGAATGCATTTTTATAAATAGTAACTGCACCAACAACCTTAATATATTACCTATAGGACTACACTAAGGTTATTTTAAATTTTACATAACCTCGAATGGGACGTGAACGATTTAGTTTCAGGTCAGTTTGGGCTTTCGCGTTTATAATTATAGATTAAATAATATCTCGAATAGCCTAATGATGACCGGCGTAACTGGCTGAAAGCGTAAATATATTTTATAGTGTTCAACTAAAACTAAAACTCACAAAATTAAAACCACTTTAAAAAGTGGTGATAGTTTTGAAGTATTAAACTACAGACCCATTGCTTTATTACCCCTCAATATATACATTTTTGAAAGAACTATGTAGGCTACAATCGGCTTGCTGATTTTTTCGAAAAAAAATCATCTACTTGAAGACTGTCAACATGGTTTTCGTAGTGGCAGATCAGTCATAACAGCTGCCACTGACCATTGACTTTGTTATTGACAGTTTAGTTGAAAAAAATAAAGTCGTGTGTTTATTCATGGACCTGAGTAAGGCTTTTGATTTAGTTAATCAATAAATCATGAATTGTTAATATTTAAATTGAGTATTGAAATTTGGTCTTCAAAATAATGGATTAAAATAATTTAAAACCCATCTGTGTGATAAAAATAACATGTGGAAATGTTTCCTGGTAACAAAAACAACTTTATCATCCCATTGCATTATTTATTAAATAGCTAATGATTGATACCTGTAATACGGAAAGTAAAACCTGGAGTAACCTCAGGGATCCATCCTAGTTCCTCTATTCCCTGAGAGAGTTCCCCCTTAGAAAACTTAGCAAATTCCAACTTAGCAAACGTAATAAGTTGTGTTTGTATGCCGACGATGCAAATTAAAAATCACAGCACCAACAATTGAAAAAGTTGTAAATATGGCAGATTCAGAACTTGACTTACTAAATATTTTTTTCTATAGTAATAACTTGATTTTAAATCCAGAGAAGTCAAAATTTATTAATTTTCTAACTCGCTAAGCTAAACTTTCAGTTCAGCCATCCAACACATTACATAATAAAATTAATGGAAAACGGATACTAATGAATTGTTGGGTTATATAGAAATAGATAGCAACTTAACATAAAATATTTATTCCCAGTTCAAAATATAAAATGTCATCAGGTTTATATGCTATGACGAGATCAAAATACTTATGTGATCAAGAGACGTTAATAGTAATTTATTGTTCTTATATACCGTACATTCGGTAACTTATAGATATTATGATTTTGCTATATGGAGCTATTTCAGATCAAAATCAATTTTGAAACTGCAAAAAAGGCTATCAGGACAATTTTGAACCTGGGCCCTAGTAATTCAGTGAAAGATAATTTGAAATCGCTAAATATTATGAAAGTATATGCTACGGTATATTCAGTTTTGAAACAATTTTTTTCCGTTAAAAAAATAAAAGATAAACTTAAGATATCCGGAGATAATCACACTTACAACACTAGGCGTCGAGGGAAATTAGCAATAAGCCCGTTCAATTTACAATTTTATTTAGGGGAAAACCTAAATGTCATTGTTCTATTATAAAATTCCTCAGATAGTTAAATCTGAACAAAAGTTGTTAGATTTAAGAAAAAACCTTAACAAATATTTCATCAGCAAAGCTAAGTACTCTTTTGATGAGTTTTAGAGCGTCCAAAATAATTGTATGTTCATAATGTTAAAAACAAGTTCGAAACAGAGCAACACAAGAGTAACACTGATTTGGATATAAATTACTGTCTTGAACCCTGGAAAATATTTATTTGTTGTCTCAATATTAAAAAAATAGTTATTTTTAGTTGATAAGTTTATTAATAATTGTAAACCAAACCTGTGACACTATTCATGTACACAAAACGAATAAATACAGTACAATACAGAGTTACAATACGTATAAAGATATTTTGAATTTAATTTAATTGTTTTAGATGAATTTTATTTTATCCTGTTTGGTTATAGATTAACCGAGTCAGAAGTGGTATTTGTTAAAACAAGTTTCCTAAGAAATGAAATGTGTATGCCGGTATTTGAAATAGTTTTTCTGTGATATTTACGATTTATGGAACACAGACGAACGGATATATATTTGTACGGTCATATTTTCGGATGCGAGTACTGAAATCCACTCTGTTTCCGTTTCCCAGGAATTGAGCGGCTGTTGTGGATGGTGATGGTGAACCTCAGAACGGTTGTCAGAAGCCAATATTTCATACACGGCGATACAAAATGTGTTTGGCAGGTCGCAGATACTCGAGTTGGCATTCGTCGTGGTTGAGTAAAAATAGATCTTCTTCAACTACGAACTCGCTTTGTATCGATTTATCGATCCATGCACACGGCATACGTCGGCCACTGCAGGATTACCAAAACCCGCCCGAACACAGATAGTTTGAAATTGTATTTCAATCTATCAGTTTATTGAAGAGGGTGGAATAGAGTTTTCTCTGAGGCTAGCTTATAAAGCGCTAGATCTCGCCGTTATGTTAGTGTAGTCTAATGTATAAGTAATGTATGTGAATCCGTGTAACTTATCAATGAACTATCATAATAAATATGTCTTCAACCCGGATATAAATATAGAAATATCGCAAAATCAAACAGAAGTATCTATAGGCCTAGGTATTACTAAGAAAGTGGTACTTTTTACATATAAAACGTTAAGAAAGAAAAGCGAAGAAAAATACTCGTTCGAATTATTTTTGGAGAGTATCATTCATTAAGTAAAAACATTCGGAATCGCCCGTTCGTTGCCCATGGTGTGCTCTATGCGATCGAATCGACATAGGTTTCAGCCTACGATTAATGCGTATAGCTCCATGGAATGCTGCAACTTTAAACAACAATTTGACAGTAGAGTAGTTGTAGTGTTAGCAGTAACAGTTACATAAGGTAAGGAGTAGGCCTACAGGTGCGGGGCTTTGATCTTCTTGTTCGCCGGATGTTTACTGCGTATTTCTCGAGATCGTCCTCTCCCTTCGCAGACGCTACGTGTGTGTTTTCTATCGGGTTTCAGAAGGGTTCAGCTACATGCTTGGTGGGCATATACTCGAGAGGGTTTCTCCGGTTTGTTTCCTTCCCAGTATATAATCGTAGCTTCAATTATTTTTTCTAAACCGACCAAAGCCCGCAGATCGTTGTGTTTAGCTCTTAATTCCTCTTAGCGCAAGTCCCCCGCATAAAATGTAACCGAATGCTAATTAAAATGCTAATGTTGGTCGGACTTGTTGTCTTTTCTCCAGTTCCGATCCAGTTTGTAATCGAGCGGCGCGGCCGGGCAGCGATGCGCCATCAACAATACAGAAACAGAACGCAGCGGTCGCGGCACAATATCTGATACCGGGTCTAATTGATCTCTGTGGCCATCGCCCCGTACTGCCCACCAATTAAACCCCGCCTCAGGCCTTCGGCCGCGACCGGGTCACACGCTCGTAATGTCTTGTGTTCATTGTATGGAAGCCTTTGTTCTTTTAAAAGGATTGCTGAAGGATCGATCGCGTTCAAGATGCCTACCATATCTGGATTACTGTAGTAGGCCAGTCAGTAACTTTTGATAACAACTCAGCAAATATGTACTTATGACAATTTCATCACACTCACATCACACGATAAAGCTATACTAAATTCTAGACTATCAGGGAATCTCGAGAAAAAATGGTTATTTTACTAGGCGTTTTGAATTACAATAATTAATCAGTATATTTCAGATAGATTTGTTTTTTACTTGAAGATTAACCGATCTCCTGTAATATTCTTTAATACATAAAGTTTTCAAACCTGTTTGTATTAAGTTATACTTACAGTATTTTGTTAATGACAATAACGGGAAAGCCTATTAAATTCAGATAAGTTTAACTACAGAGAGGTTTTATTTGGCGCCCTGTCGCGTCGTGGCAGTGTTGTGGAGCCACTCCATATTCGGCACTTTACAAAGCGAAGTTCTGGAATTTGAAAATACTTCCACCGACAGAAGTACATAAATATATGTGAACAGTAGGTAAAACCAAGTATGATGGGTTGATTAAATATTTATCCTGCAATTATAAACTAATTTTACGAATAAACAACAACAAAAATAATGTAGTTTAATAAGGTGTAGTATTTACATTGCAATCACTGATTAGAAGAACAAGTTTCATGACGTTTTAGAATGTGACCCTGACGTCAGGTGTTGCACACATCTACCTATCATATCATGCCTGCGGTCCCCTGTTGATGGCTGACGTCAGGTGTTTCACACATCCACCTATCATATCATGCCTGCGGTCCTCTGTTGATGGCTGACGTCAGGTGTCGCACACATCCACCTATCATATCATGCCTGCGGTCCTCTGTTGATGGCTGACGTCAGGTGTCGCACACATCCACCTATCATATCATGCCTGCGGTCCTCTGTTGATGGCTGACGTCAGGTGTCGTACACATCCACCTATCATATCATGCCTGCGGTCCCCTGTTGATGGCTGACGTCAGGTGTCGTACACATCCACCTATCATATCATGCATGCGGTCCCCTGTTGATGGCTGACGTCAGATGTCGCACACATCCACCTATCATATCATGCCTGCGGTCCCCTGTTGATGGCTGACGTCAGGTGTTGCACACATCCACCTATCATATCATGCCTGCGGTCCTCTGTTAATGGCTGACGTCAGGTGTCGTACACATCCACCTATCATATCATGCCTGCGGTCCCCTGTTTATGGCAGACGTAAGGTCGCACACTTCCACCTATCATATCATGCCTGCGGTCCTCTGTTGATGGCTGACGTCAGGTGTCCCACACATCCACCTATCATATCATGCCTGCGGTCCCCTGTTGATGGCTGACGTCAGGTGTCGCACACATCCACCTATCATATCATGCCTGCGGTCCCCTGTTGATGGCTGACGTCAGGTGTCGCACACATCCACCTATCATATCAAGCCTGCGGTCCCCTGTTGATGGCTGACGTCAGGTGTCGCACACATCCACCTATCATATCATGCCTGCGGTCCCCTGTTGATGGCTGACGTCAGGTGTCGCACACATCCACCTATAATATCATGCCTGCGGTCCCCTGTTTATGGCTGACGTAAGGTGTCGCACACATCCACCTATCATATCATGCTTGCGGTCCTCTGTTGATGGCTGACGTCAGGTGTCGCACACATCCACCTATCATATCATGCCTGCGGTCCTCTGTTGATGGCTGACGTCAGGTGTCGCACACATCCACCTATCATATCATGCTTGCGGTCCTCTGTTGATGGCTGACGTCAGGTGTCGTACACATCCACCTATCATATCATGCTTGCGGTCCTCTGTTGATGGCTGACGTCAGGTGTCGCACACATCCAACTCTCATATCATGCCTGCGGTCCCCTGTTGATGGCTGACGTCAGGTGTCGCACACATCCACCTATCATATCATGCCTGCGGTCCTCTGTTGATGGCTGACGTCAGGTGTCGCACACATCCACCTATCATATCATGCCTGCGGTCCTCTGTTGATGGCTGACGTCAGGTGTCGCACACATCCACCTATCATATCATGCTTGCGGTCCTCTGTTGATGGCTGACGTCAGGTGTCGTACACATCCACCTATCATATCATGCCTGCGGTCCTCTGTTGATGGCTGACGTCAGGTGTCCCACACATCCACCTATCATATCATGCCTGCGGTCCCCTGTTGATGGCTGACGTCAGGTGTCGCACACATCCACCTATCATATCATGCCTGTGGTCCCCTGTTGATGGCTGACGTCAGGTGTCGTACACATCCACCCATAATATCATGCCTGCGGTCCCCTGTTGATGGCTGACGTCAGGTGTCGCACACATCCACCTATCATATCATGCTTGCGGTCCTCTGTTGATGGCTGACGTCAGGTGTCGCACACATCCACCTATCATACATGCCTGCGGTCCTCTGTTGATGGCTGACGTCAGGTGTCGCACACATCCACCTATCATATCATGCTTGCGGTCCTCTGTTGATGGCTGACGTCAGGTGTCGTACACATCCACCTATCATATCATGCTTGCGGTCCTCTGTTGATGGCTGACGTCAGGTGTCGCACACATCCACCTATCATATCTTGCTTGCGGTCCTCTGTTGATGGCTGACGTCAGGTGTCGCACACATCCACCTATCATATCATGCTTGCGGTCCTCTGTTGATGGCTGACGTCAGGTGTCGTACACATCCACCTATCATATCATGCCTGCGGTCCTCTGTTGATGGCTGACGTCAGGTGTCCCACACATCCACCTATCATATCATGCCTGCGGTCCCCTGTTGATGGCTGACGTCAGGTGTCGCACACATCCACCTATCATATCATGCCTGCGGTCCCCTGTTGATGGCTGACGTCAGGTGTCGCACACATCCACCTATACTATCATGCCTGCGGTCCCCTGTTGATGGCTGACGTCAGGTGTCGCACACATCCACCTATCATATCATGCCTGCGGTCCTCTGTTGATGGCTGACGTCAGGTGTCCCACACATCCACCTATCATATCATGCCTGTGGTCCCCTGTTGATGGCTGACGTCAGGTGTCGCACACATCCACCTATAATATCATGCCTGCGGTCCCCTGTTGATGGCTGACGTCAGGTGTCGCACACATCCACCTATCATATCATGCTTGCGGTCCTCTGTTGATGGCTGACGTCAGGTGTCGTACACATCCACCTATCATATCATGCCTGCGGTCCTCTGTTAATGGCTGACGTCAGGTGTCGTACACATCCACCTATCATATCATGCCTGCGGTCCTCTGTTGATGGCTGACGTCAGGTGTCCCACACATCCACCTATCATATCATGCCTGCGGTCCCCTGTTGATGGCTGACGTCAGGTGTCGCACACATCCACCTATCATATCATGCCTGTGGTCCCCTGTTGATGGCTGACGTCAGGTGTCGTACACATCCACCCATAATATCATGCCTGCGGTCCCCTGTTGATGGCTGACGTCAGGTGTCGCACACATCCACCTATCATATCATGCTTGCGGTCCTCTGTTGATGGCTGACGTCAGGTGTCGCACACATCCACCTATCATACATGCCTGCGGTCCTCTGTTGATGGCTGACGTCAGGTGTCGCACACATCCACCTATCATATCATGCTTGCGGTCCTCTGTTGATGGCTGACGTCAGGTGTCGTACACATCCACCTATCATATCATGCTTGCGGTCCTCTGTTGATGGCTGACGTCAGGTGTCGCACACATCCACCTATCATATCATGCTTGCGGTCCTCTGTTGATGGCTGACGTCAGGTGTCGCACACATCCACCTATCATATCATGCTTGCGGTCCTCTGTTGATGGCTGACGTCAGGTGTCGTACACATCCACCTATCATATCATGCCTGCGGTCCTCTGTTGATGGCTGACGTCAGGTGTCCCACACATCCACCTATCATATCATGCCTGCGGTCCCCTGTTGATGGCTGACGTCAGGTGTCGCACACATCCACCTATCATATCATGCCTGCGGTCCCCTGTTGATGGCTGACGTCAGGTGTCGCACACATCCACCTATACTATCATGCCTGCGGTCCCCTTTTGATGGCTGACGTCAGGTGTCGCACACATCCACCTATCATATCATGCCTGCGGTCCTCTGTTGATGGCTGACGTCAGGTGTCCCACACATCCACCTATCATATCATGCCTGTGGTCCCCTGTTGATGGCTGACGTCAGGTGTCGCACACATCCACCTATAATATCATGCCTGCGGTCCCCTGTTGATGGCTGACGTCAGGTGTCGCACACATCCACCTATCATATCATGCTTGCGGTCCTCTGTTGATGGCTGACGTCAGGTGTCGTACACATCCACCTATCATATCATGCCTGCGGTCCTCTGTTGATGGCTGACGTCAGGTGTCCCACACATCCACCTATCATATCATGCCTGCGGTCCCCTGTTGATGGCTGACGTCAGGTGTCGCACACATCCACCTATCATATCATGCCTGCGGTCCCCTGTTGATGGCTGACGTCAGGTGTCGCACACATCCACCTATAATATCATTTCTGCGGTCCCCTGTTGATGGCTGACGTCAGTTGTCGCACACATCCACCTATCATATCATGCTTGCGGTCCTCTGTTGATGGCTGACGTCAGGTGTCGCACACATCCACCTATCATATCATGCCTGCGGTCCTCTGTTGATGGCTGACGTCAGGTGTCGCACACATCCACCTATCATATCATGCTTGCGGTCCTCTGTTGATGGCTGACGTCAGGTGTCGCACACATCCACCTATCATTTCATGCTTGCGGTCCTCTGTTGATGGCTGACGTCAGGTGTCGCACACATCCACCCATCATATCATGCTTGCGGTCCTCTGTTGATGGCTGACGTCAGGTGTCGCACACATCCACCTATCATATCATGCTTGCGGTCCTCTGTTGATGGCTGACGTCAGGTGTCGCACACATCCACCTATCATATCATGTTTGCGGTCCTCTGTTGATGGCTGACGTCAGGTGTCGCACACATCCACCTATCATATCATGCCTGCGGTCCTCTGTTGATGGCTGACGTCAGGTGTCGCACACATCCACCTATCATATCATGCTTGCGGTCCTCTGTTGATGGCTGACGTCAGGTGTCGTACACATCCACCTATCATATCATGCTTGAGGTCCTCTGTTGATGGCTGACGTCAGGTGTCGCACACATCCACCTATCATATCATGCTTGCGGTCCTCTGTTGATGGCTGACGTCAGGTGTCGCACACATCCACCTATCATATCATGCTTGCGGTCCTCTGTTGATGGCTGACGTCAGGTGTCGCACACATCCAACTCTCATATCATGCCTGCAGTACTCTGTTTATGGTATCGGCCGATGTCTGTGAGCACTTTTTAAATTCCTTCACGACACTAAGATGATTAAAAAATGAACATCTGCTTTCGATAAACCTATAACTGCGTAAAAAAATAAACAATTTTGTTCTGATTGGTTTCTAAAAGTGAAAAATATAGCCTTTAAAAGGCAAATTTCCTGTCGCCACGTGTAAATAAAACTGCGTTAAACATCCGCGCCATCGAATTACTCTGTGAATTTATTGCATTCCAAGAAAAGCTGTCAACGCAACGAAACCATTCCTAATACCAGACACCTCGTCGGAGAGAATACCGCCATCAATAGTGGAAAAAGTCAGATACAGGCTGCATTGAAAATGCGTGGGCAGGGACTTAAGAGATGTACTGTCGAGACTCGGCACACGACATGCCATAGAGAGAGTACTGTCGGGACTCGGCACACGACATGCCATAGAGAGAGTACTGTCGGGACTCGGCACACGACATGCCATAGAAAGCACTGTCGAGACTCGGCACACGACATGCCATAGAGAGTACTGTCGAGACTCGGCACACGACATGCCATAGAGAGTACTGTCGAGACTCGGCACACGACATGCCATAGAGAATACTGTCGAGACTCGGCCCACGACATGCCATAGAGAGCACTGTCGAGACTCGGCACACGACATGCCATAGAGTGTACTGTCGAGACTCGGCACACGACATGCCATAGAGAGTACTGTCGAGACTCGGCCCACGACATTCCATAGAGAGTACTGTCGAGACTCGGCCCACGACATTCCATAGAGAGTACTGTCGAGACTAGGCACACGACATGCCATAGGGAGTACTGTCGAGACTCGGCCCACGACATGCCATAGAGAGTACTGTCGAGACTCGGCACACGACATTCCATAGAGAGTACTGTTGAGACTAGGCACACGACATGCCATAGAGAGTACTGTCGAGACTCGGCCCACGACATTCCATAGAGAGTACTGTCGAGACTCGGCCCACGACATGCCATAGAGAGTACTGTCGAGACTCGGCACACGATATGCCATAGAGAGTACTGTCGAGACTCGGCACACGACATGCCATAGAGAGTACTGTCGAGACTCGGCACACGACATGCCATAGAGAGTACTGTCGAGACTCGGCCCACGACATTCCATAGAGAGTACTGTTGAGACTAGGCACACGACATGCCATAGAGAGTACTGTCGAGACTCGGCCCACGACATTCCATAGAGAGTACTGTCGAGACTCGGCCCACGACATGCCATAGAGAGTACTGTCGAGACTCGGCCCACGACATTCCATAGAGAGTACTGTCGAGACTCGGCACACGTCATGCCATAGAGATTACTGTCGAGACTCGGCACACGACATGCCATAGAGAGTACTGTCGAGACTCGGCACACGACATGCCATAGAGAGTACTGTCGAGACTCGGCACACGACATGCCATAGATAGTACTGTCGAGACTCGGCCCACGACATTCCATAGAGAGTACTGTTGAGACTAGGCACACGACATGCCATAGAGAGTACTGTCGAGACTCGGCCCACGACATTCCATAGAGAGTACTGTCGAGACTCGGCACACGACATGCCATAGAGAGTACTGTCGAGACTCGGTACACGACATGCCATAGAGAGTACTGTCGAGACTCGGCCCACGACATTCCATAGAGAGTACTGTCGAGACTCGGCCCACGACATTCCATAGAGAGTACTGTCGAGACTAGGCACACGACATGCCATAGGGAGTACTGTCGAGACTCGGCCCACGACATGCCATAGAGAGTACTGTCGAGACTCGGCACACGATATGCCATGGAGAGTACTGTGGAGACTCGGCACACGACATGCCATAGAGAGTACTGTCGAGACTCGGCACACGACATGCCATAGAGAGTACTGTCGAGACTCGGCACACGACATGCCATAGAGAGTACTGTCGAGACTCGGCACACGACATTCCATAGAGAGTACTGTCGAGACTCGGCACACGACATGCCATAGAGAGTACTGTCGAGACTCGGCCCACGACATTCCATAGAGAGTACTGTCGAGACTCGGCACACGACATGCCATAGAGAGTACTGTCGAGACTCGGCCCACGACATGCCATAGAGAGTACTGTCGAGACTTGGCCCACGACATTCCATAGAGAGTACTGTCGAGACTCGGCCCACGACATTCCATAGAGAGTACTGTCGAGACTCGGCCCACGACATTCCATAGAGAGTACTGTCGAGACTCGGCACACGACATGCCATAGAGATTACTGTCGAGACTCGGCACACGACATGCCAGCTTGTCATCGGTACCGCTCGTTGTTAATAAGTAGGTCTGCGTTTTTTTTTCATTAGTTTGTGTTATGCTTTTTGTGTTCGTTTTTAAACTATGTCGCGACTGTCCCAGTGATGATTCAATATTCACAAGTTCTTTGCTGACCTGAAGATGGCAGTTTACTGTCGAAACGCGCAGTCGTTTATTCTGCTACACGAGAGTAACGAGGCAGACTACAGGTATTTTTATCATTCTATTATAGATGTACTACTGACGGGGCAGTAACGAAAAGACCAGTTGCGATATTGATGTGGATTTTACTACATAGTCTTCGAGTGTCAATACTGTATGTGTAAATTACTAAACTGGCATTACCGGTACTGGATATGGCACATAAATAAATACAGGTTAGGTTAAGAGGTCACACGTATGATGCTCTACTCGGTTTTTTTGTATTATTTTTACCAAGACCACCACTAGGATAGGCACACTTAGTTTCACTATCACCACCATCTACTGACCCTAATACGCGCTCATAATAAGTTCTAAATCGTATATCAATTATGAAACCATGTTACCAGAAGACTATTTGTAAAAATACCTATGTTTTGTATTTTATACTCTTAACGTGGAGCTTTGAAGCATACAATACACTTTTTATACACAATATAGTTATAGACACAGTAACTATAGTCCTATATATTTTGTCTAAATTAAACTATGTATCCAGGTATAATAGATTAGGATATTAGTATTCCGCTAAAGGTATAGTATACCACTGTCGCCACAATTCACAATACCTATCGTTACCTACTACTGCGGTAGCTGCGATCTGATTATTGTTCGTAAACTCTAAATCATTAATTATTTATAAAGGCTTTTTCAGTAGGCCTAACTTCACCAAAACCACTTTTGTTTCTCATGTTTTTTTAATTAACTACGAGGATTAAACACGTGACCCTGTAATAAAAAATATAAAAAAAGATATATTAGTTTTTCTATAAAAGAAAATTTGTTTAGATCATCAAAAGTCAAATATGTATCGTAAATATTTATAAAAAGTCCACTATCGATATCGAAATACCGAATCTTGTGCGTTCAATATCGGAAATGTTCGATGAATAGATATTGTATAGGAAAGTGTTAACAGACATAGCGAAGCGGCGAGTCGGCAACCTTGAGGTACACCCAGTGTAACTGATCTGATGGACTAACTCGTGGGTCAGCCGCTGCCAACGCGGTAGCCTACACGTCCAATTAAACACGTACACAACACACACACGTACACAACACACACACGTACACAACACACACACACTCACACACACACACACACAATCATGCTCAAACCACATACGCGTTCGCTTTCTGCGCCAAAACTGTTTTGCAATTGTAGAATTTGTCAGGGATGATGAAATGTGTTAAGAGTTATCACCGGTTTACCGAGGAGAGTGGGTCACTTCTTCATTTGATGTTTGTAGATAGGGTTTTATTAGAAAATAACATTATTTCAGCAACTATATTGGTTCTTATATAACTCGTATTGGCATAATATACCCTAAATTTTTGACTGCATTTTAGAGAGGTATCATACTTTTATTTTGCCATCCATAAGAGGAATTGCATTTCATAACTTTATTTTGCTTGGCTATTTAACAGTTTTACCATCCCGTTCAGATTGAATAATGAATAAATCAAGGTTTTAATGATTGCGTTAATGTTATCCTTACTTAATATATATGATAAAAGGTATCAGGAAACTGATACATACTTTCTCCCTTTTAGCCGAACTTTAATGAATAAATTATTTTTTATTGACTAAATATAGAATACAAAGCACGGTCGAATGTACAGAAAATCTTGTAAACGAGTTGTTTTCAAAAACATCCACCCAAATCCCTGTCTTGGAGGCACTACAGAATTCATTGCTAAAAACGTGGTTTTAAGAGGGGAAATGCCCCCTACTCTCCCCCAGGGTTATTAAGGGGCAACATATTTCGAATTTCCTCTGTTGGTCAATGCTAACTTGACAAGCATATCAAGTTTGAACGAAATTGATCAGAAAATAAGAGAGAAGTAGTAATTTTTGTATTCCCCATAAGAATAACATTGGACAACGTACTGCGTTTATCGCAAAGTGAAAATTTCAATTTTCTCTGCAACTAGCAATCAGAAAATAGTAATTCAAAATACTTAATTATTTAGTTTCTTGAGCTGTTTTAGTGGTGAATGATAACATTATTTTACATTTATATTTTTTATGAAAAATAAAAAACTGAATTTTTGATGTTTTAAGTCTTGTATTTTCTGAAACTGAATTTTTATTACTTTCTCCTCCTATACATAGTATATGGAGAAAGTATTGTTTTCGTAAACATTTTCGAATTTGAGTTGTTAGTGGAAATATTCGTTTTGGTGCTCCCTGAACCCAAAAAAGTGGTTTTTACGTGATGTCTGTCTGTGTGTGTGTGTGTGTGTGTGTATGTGTGTGTGTGTGTGTGTGTCCCCGTGTGTGTCCGTGTGTGTGTGTGTGTGTGTGTGTGTGTGTGTGTGTGTGTGTGTGTGTGTGTGTGTGTGTGTGTGTGTGTGTGTGTGTCTGTGTGGATGTTTACAGAGCTAGAGCCCTAACCTATGGGCCGATCTTTATGAAATTTGGCATGTAGGTACTAATCCACGATATCTCCAGGCGTTTTTTTCATTTTTTTGAATTTTTGATTTTTAAGGGTAGCCTAATTATCCCCCAAAAACCGCCAAAAAAAATGAAAAATCCAAATTTCTTAAAAACGGCTCTAACGATTTTGATCAAACTTTCGTGGTTTGTAGAACTTTAGGTTTCCAACAAAATGACACCACCCGCATTTCTGGAAAAATTCGGGTTCAGAAATTACAGGACTTAAAACATCAAAAATTCAGTTTTTTTGGATTTTTCATAAAAAATCATAAATGTTAAAAAAGATTACTATTCACCATTAAAAAGAGCTCAAAAAACTAAATAAATTAGTATTTTAAATTACTATTCTACGATTGCTAGTTGCGGAGAAAATTGAAATTTTCATTTAGCGGTAAACACAGTACGTTGTCCAATGTTATTCTTATGGGGAATACAAAAATAACTATTTCTCTCTTATTTACTGATCAATTTCATTAAAATTTTATATGCAGGTCAAGTTAGCATTGACCAACAGATGATGTTCGAAATGTGTTGCTATTTAACCCTGGGGGGGCAAGGGGGCATTTCCCCTCTCAAAACTACTGTGTGTAGCAACGGACTCTACAGTGCCTCCAAAAAAGCAATTTGGGTGGATATTTCTGAAAACAACTATTTTAGACAATTTTCTGTACATTTATCTATACTTCATATTCTATATTTAGTAAATAACAAATATTTTTGTCATTAAAGTTTGGCTAAAAGGGAGAAAGTATGTGTCAGTTTCCTGATACCGTTTATTACAGAAATGCAGGTGGTGTCATTTGGTTGGAAAACTAAAGCTCTACAAACGACTAAAGTTTCACTAACATCGTTAGAGCCGTTTTTGAGGCATTTTGATTTTTCTTGTTTTTTGGCAGTTTTTGGGGGATAATTACCCTTAAAAATAAATACCCCCGTAGCAGCAAACCTGCGTACTCAGCGAATTTCCAATGCATATATATTTATCTTAATACCACATAAAGCTACATACCAAGTTTCATCAATATACATTCATAAATAAACGATTTATGACATTTTAATTATTCTCCATAAGAATAACATGGCGGCTGAGTATGCAGGTTTGCTGAAGCAAGGAACACAAAAAATGGGGTTTTATGCTAATATCAATATAACTCAACTAGGTGAAGTCACATACCAAATTTCATTAATTTATTTTCATAATTAAGGGAGATAACACGTTACCTATTCTCCATAAGAATAACATGGGGCTGAGTACGCAGGTTTGCTGCTACGGGAGCCTTTGGCAAAAAATTGTTTTTTGAGCAAATATCAATAGTCCACAACCATATGAAGCCATATACCAAGTTTCGTCATTATACGTTCATAAATAAGCGAGATATAAAATTTGTATTTTCCTCCATTTTAATTTTTTTGGAAAATTTAAATGCCCCTTCCCATGGTCCGATTTTTATGGTTTTCGAACTTACTCATGAATGTCACTTTCCACATTTGAGCCAAATTTCATTGAAATCGGATGTTTTTTACTCAAGTTATCGTGTTAACGGACACACACTATATATATATACAGTTTCGAACGAATGGTGTTTTTGGGGTCTGGGGACCTCAAAACGAAAAGTTATCATGGTCCCGGGCCTAGGTCTTACCATGCCGACTACGGTAATAGCTTCTTCCCTATAGGGGAAATTCGCTAACAATTTAAAAAATACCCCCGTCGCAGCAAACCTGCATACTCAGCGAATTTCCAATGGAGATATAAATGTCTTAATACTACATCAAGCCACTTATCAAGTTTCATAAAAATATATTCACAAGTAAGCGATATATACAATTTTAATTATTCTCCATAAGAATAACATTGGGGCTGAGTACGCAGGTTTGCTGCAACAAGGAACACAAAAAATGGGTTTTTATGCTAATATCAATATAACTGAAGTAGGTGAAGTCATATACCAGTTTTTATTAATTTATGTTCATAATTAAGGGAGACATAGTATTTAATTATTATACATAAGAATAACATGGGGATGAGTACGCAGGTTTGCTGCTACGGGATCCTTTGGCAAAAAATTATTTTTTTGAGCAAATATCAATAGACCACAACCATATGAAGCCATATACCAAGTTTCGTCATTATACGTTCATAAATAAGCGAGATATAAAATTTTTCTTTTCCTCCATAAGAATAACATTAGACAACGTACTGTGTTTAGCACTTTCTATATCTTGGTAACCAATTGACGTAGAGAAATGATCAAAATACCAAATTGTGTGTTTTGTTAAGCTGAATCCAATGGTGAAAACTAGAATTTGAATATTTCAAAAATGATATGTGAAAAATTCAAAAAACCCATTTTTGGGGTACAAAACCCCCCCAAAATACCCCTTCGGGTAGAGCGATCTGGCTGGTTTTCGAACTTAAAGTCATAAATGTCGCTTTACAAGTTTATGCCAAATTTCATCAAAATCGGATCATTTTTACGAGAGTTATCGTGCTCACGGACACATATATATATATATATATATATATATATATATATATATATATATATATATATATATACAGTTTCGAACGAATGGTGTTTTTGGGGTCTGGGGACCTCAAAACGAAAAGTTATCATGGTCCCGGGCCTAGGTCTTACCATGCCGACTACGGTAATAGCTTCTTCCCTATAGGGGAAATTCGCTAAAATAGAAAATTGCCTAGAGATATCGTGGATTAGTACCTACATACCAAATTTAATCAAAATCAGACCATTGGTTATATAGGGCTCTAGCTCTGTACACAGACAGACGGACCGACGGACGGACGGACAGACATTTTTGTTTGAGCTGATAAAAATACAAACAGCTGATCTTGATTCTTAGTAGTTCCACGGGCTAACCGTAGAATGCAGCACACATAACTGTTGTATTCCCGGGTGCAACCGGGTACGATGGCAGCTAGTACAACCATAAAACTGCTATCCCAGAAATGTAACATTTCGCGAAACATTTCCAGGAAATTTTCATGACGGCGCAAATATTTACAGTCAGAACTGCTTAAACCATTATCCGAACAATGTGAATTTCTAACCTTCACTGTCTTCGGACTATTAAATTATCTTCAGAATCCTCCCGACTCTCCATATAAGTTATGAGGTAATGCGCAATTAACGTATTTATAGGTTCTGTCCGGCGCGCGCCGGGCGACCCGTACACGCCATTTGTATGGAAATCATCCTTCATACCACACATCGCAGCTCGGCCGAGCCCTAATTAATAGCGGAAGATTTATTACTCTGACGGTGCAAAAGGATGTTATTGTATAATATTTTGGTAAGTAGTGGAATGCCTTTTTTTATATATTTACAGTTAGTATTTATTTATGTATTTAAATTAATCTATGATCGTTTCTGAACACTAGAGACCACTCCTATGTTAGTTAACCTCATATAAACGCGATCGTTTCTGAACACTATAGACCACTCCTATGTTAGTTAACCTCATATCAACGCGATCGTTTCTGAACACTAGAGACCACTCCTATGTTAGTTAACCTCATATCATCGCGATCGTTTATGAACTCTAGAGACAACTCCTATGTTAGTTAACCTCATATCAACGCGATCGTTTCTGAACACTTTAGACCACTCCTATGTTAGTTAACCTCATATAAACGCGATCGTTTCTGAACACTAGAGACCACTCCCGCGATCGTTTCTGAACACGAGAGACCACTCCCATGTTAGTTAACCTCATATCAACGAGATCGTTTCTGAACTCTAGAGACCACTCCTATGTTAGTTAACCTCATATCAACGCGATCGTTTCTGAACTCTAGAGACCACTCCTATGTTAGTTAACCTCATATCAACGCGATCGTTTCTGAACACTTTAGACCACTCCTATGTTAGTTAACCTCATATAATGCGATCGTTTCTGAACACTAGAGACCACTCCCATGTTAGTTAACCTCATATCAACGCGATCGTTTCTGAACTCTAGAGACCACTCCTGTGTTAGTTAACCTCATATCAACTTGATCGTTTCTGAACACTAGAGACCACTCCTATGTTAGTTAACCTCATATCAACGCGATCGTTACTGAACACTAGAGACCACTTCTATGTTAGTTAACCTCATATCAACGCGATCGTTTCTGAACACTAGAGACCACTCCTATGTTAGTTAACCTCATATCATCGCGATCGTTTATGAACTCTAGAGACAACTCCTATGTTAGTTAACCTCATATCAACGCGATCGTTTCTGAACACTTTAGACCACTCCTATGTTAGTTAACCTCATATAAACGCGATCGTTTCTGAACACTAGAGACCACTCCCGCGATCGTTTCTGAACACGAGAGACCACTCCCATGTTAGTTAACCTCATATCAACGAGATCGTTTCTGAACTCTAGAGACCACTCCTATGTTAGTTAACCTCATATCAACGCGATCGTTTCTGAACTCTAGAGACCACTCCTATGTTAGTTAACCTCATATCAACGCGATCGTTTCTGAACACTTTAGACCACTCCTATGTTAGTTAACCTCATATAATGCGATCGTTTCTGAACACTAGAGACCACTCCCATGTTAGTTAACCTCATATCAACGCGATCGTTTCTGAACTCTAGAGACCACTCCTGTGTTAGTTAACCTCATATCAACTTGATCGTTTCTGAACACTAGAGACCACTCCTATGTTAGTTAACCTCATATCAACGCGATCGTTACTGAACACTAGAGACCACTTCTATGTTAGTTAACCTCATATCAACGCGATCGTTTCTGAACACTAGAGACCACTTCTATGTTAGTTAACCTCATATCAACGCGATCGTTTCTGAACACTAGAGACCACTTCTATGTTAGTTAACCTCATATCAACGCGATCGTTTCTGAACTCTAGAGACCACTCGTATGTTAGTTAACCTCATATCAACGCGATCGTTTCTGAACACTAGAGACCACTTCTATGTTAGTTAACCTCATATCAACGCGATCGTTTCTGAACACTAGAGACCACTTCTATGTTAGTTAACCTCATATCAACGCGATCGTTTCTGAACACTAGAGACCACTTCTATGTTAGTTAACCTCATATCAACGCGATCGTTTCTGAACACTAGAGACCACTTCTATGTTAGTTAACCTCATATCAACGTGATCGTTTCTGAACTCTAGAGACCACTCCTATGTTAGTTAACCTCATATCAACGCGATCGTTTCTGAACACCAGAGACCACTTCTATTTTAGTTAACCTGAGATTAACTAGATCGTTTCTGAACATTACTAGAGACGTAACGTGATCGTTTGTGGATATTACTAGATATCACCCCTCTGTGAACCTCAGGTAAACGCGCTATTTTAATTGTTTTGTAGAGAAACGTCGAGTATTAGGTTTTTCCTGAGACTATCTCTTGTCCCTGGGCATCCAACCGTATGTACTTATTAAATGAGGAATATTATTTTGCTTCACAGAATTGAAATGGGACGTAAGTGAAACATGGAGCAATTCATGAGATGATTACGTTACAGATTCAATTAGGTACAGTGTTGAATTGTTGCATGAGGATTCTTAGAACGACTGTAATATACGCTATCACTTTAAATATTTTGGATAAATTATCACGGGATATTAGATAATGAGTAAAGAAATCAGCTTGTAAATTGCTCAGAATCGTATTGAAACAAAACTATTTTAGGTTTAACAATAGATGTTATACATAAACTGATCCTTTAGCCAGGGTAGCCCCGTTTCATCAATATTATCAGAAACATTTTTGCAACATAGCGAGGAGATAATTTTGGGAAAGTTGAAAGAACCGGAACATGAAATAATAATTTATTTCAGATGTGTGGACGATATACTTGTTATTTTCAAGGAAACCGAAAAAAAAAATAAAGCGGAACAAATGATGAGATTATTTACCGGTCATCATAAAAACTTATCTTAACTTGAGAGTACGAAGAGAACGGCAAGATAAATTTCTTAAATCTCACAAAATCAAGAAGAAAAGATGAGCTAGAGTTTGACATATACAAAAAGCCTACGCAGACTACAATCAATAACAAGTCTCTTCATCCCATCAGCCACAAGACCGCTGCATTCAGATCGATGCTATATAGAGCATTCAAGATTCCTCTAAATTAAGATAACAGAAGAAGATAAATAACGATTAAGGCGATTGCTCGAGCAAACGGATTCAACCCGACAATAATAGACGAAATTGGAGCAAAAATCCAAAGGAAGATAAAGAACCAAGAAAAACTGCGTAGAACAACAATGTTAGACGGAAAAAAGAAAAAAGCAATTTTTCAACGTCCAGCTTCACCGGAACTAAGATACAAAAGGTCGTTAATCGATTCAAGAAATATGGAGTTAATATAGCCTTCAGAACGCAAAACACCATGAACAAAATACTAAATGCCAATATGTTTACCGTCTGTATGTGAATCAGTATAAGTGTAAATATATTCTTAAGTGTTGTAAGACGTATTTTATTGCATTCTGTAAGTAATAACAACACGTAATATGCTAATCAAAAAGTTGTTTATAAATTACCAATACGATATTTAATTGTTTCCGTTATAGAACGATGTTCGTGTTTAATTATAGTAAGCGAAACATGTAAATCTTGTTTAGTCGTAGGAATGGGCCGAATATAGCGTTATTTCGGTACTGAGTACATAATGCTTATTATTTTGTCAGAGAACGTGGATCGAAATCGTTCATAGAAACTGCATTTTCAAACCCCAACCACAAATCATCAGGCCAGTAGCGCCTGATCGTAGAGCTCTCAACACGTCACGTAACTACCTGGGACTGGTGTCGGGCCGAGTTATTGATTGTCTAATTACAGCTCGGGAATGAAAACAAACCATTGCCCGTGAGATTAGAATAGTAAACTGCCGCTAGTCGGGGGAGCCTGTTATTCTAATAAGGTTCGAATATGTTCATATTCTGGGACGCGCCTATAGCACTTGTTAGCACATTTTTTATTTAGCTGGCAATAATGCTAAAAGTTAAATAAAAATTTAGTTTTGTAGGCGATTACGACATTTACAGAATTAAGGGTCCAAGGCACAAATTTAATTTTTCACAATCAAAAGTTTACTCAAAGTCAAAACTGGCAAATATTTTATCATACGGGGATATAATTGGAGAACAATGCTAGGGCATTACGGGTTTTATTTTGCCTGGTCGAGGCTTTAAGACAAAGCCTAATAGTTTATTTAGTTTATTAAACTATTTCAGTTATTTATACTCAGTCGTATGGTATTTCTGTCCTACTTGTCAACACAAGAGCTAACTATAGCTCATAGCTGAAACATTTAACAGTTATTAATACTCAGTTGTATGGTATTTCTGTCCTACTTGTCAACACAAGAGCTAACTATAGCTCATAGCTGAAACATTTAACAGTTATTTATACTCAGTTGTATGGTATTTCTGTCCTACTTGTCAACACAAGAGCTAACTATAGCTCATAGCTGAAACATTTAACAGTTATTTATACTCAGTTGTATGGTATTTCTGTCCTACTTGTCAACACAAGAGCTAACTATAGCTCATAGCTGAAACATTTAACAGTTATTTATACTCAGTTGTATGGTATTTCTGTCCTACTTGTCAACACAAGAGCTAACTATAGCTCATAGCTGAAACATTTAACAGTTATTTATACTCAGTTGTATGGTATTTCTGTCCTACTTATCAACACAAGAACTAACTATAGCTCATAGCTGAAACATTTAACAGTTATTTATACTCAGTCGTATGGTATTTCTGTCCTACTTGTCAACACAAGAGCTAACTATAGCTCATAGCTGAAACATTTAACAGTTATTTATACTCAGTTGTATGGTATTTCTGTCCTACTTGTCAACACAAGAGCTAACTATAGCTCATAGCTGAAACATTTTAGTTATCAGAGCTATGCTAGTTGATATGGGCTGCAAAGTATGGAAAGGTTTAACAGCTCACGTTGTTTCTCTACAACGATTATCTGAAACCGTTACTTTATGCCAACAAATGTCCACAGCCATCAGCCCTGTTGTCGGAATTTCCCTATCACGAAAATATAGGCCTAAATAAATAAATAATATGGTCTTTTATTTTTAGCGTTTTTCATGGTTATCAAAACAACTCGAGTTACATAAAATTGTTTACACAAAGCTATTTACAACAAAAATTATCTAATAATATTCTACAATGTTATATGACTTAAAACTAACAAAATTGACCTGATCAAAAACAAAGTCTTTTAAATCTGTCCACTTAATAACGCATTTTTGCAATTTTTGTTTTAAAGTTTTTTGACTGACCAATTCATGGCCGATACTGGACGACAGAGATTTATGGAGCTAATATATCGAATAATTACAATTTGTTATTGGATCATGATTATTGCGTTATCTGGTCTATTATTTTTATCTTTTACATACACTGAAGAGCTATGTCAGTTAACAACTGACATCGGTCTAATGGAAAAAGGAGGTAGAAACTTAAATATGTCTTGTTATGACCCTCTTGAGTCGTTCAGCCTTGAGGTTATATGTTGGTATTGTCAGTCCGTTCGATGCCCCGTCACAAGTGGTTCTGAGGGCCGGTTTTCTCCCGCTTCTCGGTTTACACCCTTGTTGTTTTTGTCTTCCACCCCCGGTATGCTAATGGAGCACCTGTGTACGACGCCGACCCCCGGTAATCTCGCGTTTCTCTGATCGTGTTTATCGCCCCGCTTTTGTCACCGGATTTAGAAAACCCGAAAGTGTCACTGGTTTTTAGGAGGGATCCTACCAAAAAAAGTGTAAAATGTAGAGTGTAGCGCTCCCGCTATCGGGTGACGGAGAGGACCGGCCGGTCGTGTTGTTTGGAATTGTTGGCGTTTTAAGGGAATGTGTGAGTTCATTTGATGAGACGCTGTCGTAAACCCTATGGGCGTGGTTTGATTTATTTTGTGCGCTTGACTCT
Source organism: Allygus modestus (assembly GCA_963675035.1). Classification (NCBI taxonomy): domain Eukaryota; kingdom Metazoa; phylum Arthropoda; class Insecta; order Hemiptera; family Cicadellidae; genus Allygus; species Allygus modestus. The sequence goes on from OY776117.1 coordinate 96,321,650, forward strand.
TTCCCAATCGTTTATTAGCAATTTCGCTTTAAGTTTGAAGCTGAATTTAAATTGTTCAATTTACAATTGTCCATTTTGTTATGGAAACAAAATTTTGTTTCCAGACTTGGAATTTTTTAAAGGGTTAGGAAATTGAAATTTAAAAAAACAATATTTGGCTTACCAAAGTTTATATAAGAGCACAGACATAAAAATAAAAGAGAGACAAAATCCGATCGACTTTAGCCTTGTCCTAGGGTTAAATTAGTAAAACTTTAACATACATCTTAGAAGAACATTCGGCGACAATCTATAACCATAAAACAAAATAAACATAATCTGAAATAACTAAAAATGTTATCATAAGGTTTTACTAATTGTGCTGAGTTGTGCCCAAAACTTAAGATAAATGTACTATAAACTATGCCAATCATTATGTTGTAAAAAGAGGATTAGACTGATACAATTTACTTCTAATGTAGAGTAGAGCCATTTGGTAAACCAGATTTGCCTGTGTTACTGTTTCAATTTACCTCTCATGTAGAGTAAACCTATAGCCATTTGGTAAACCAGATTTGCCTGTGTCACTGTTACAATTTACTTCTCATTTAGAGTAGTCCCATAGCCATTGGTAAACCAGATTTGCCCTTGTCACTGATACAATTTACTTCTCATGTACAGTAGGCCTATAGCCATTTGGTAAACCAGATTTGCTTGTGTCACTGATACAATTTACTTCTCATGTAGAGTAGACCTATAGCCATTTGGTAAACCAGATTTGCCTGTGTCACTGATACAATTTACTTCTCATGTAGAGTAGGCCTATAGCCATTTGGTAAACCAGATTTGCCCATGTCACTGTTACAATTTACCTCTCATGTAGAGTAAACCTATAGCCATTTTGGTAAACCAGATTTGCTTGTGTCACTGATACAATTTACTTCTCATGTAGAGTAGGCCTATAACCATTTGGTAAACCAGATTTGCCTGTGTCACTGTTACAATTTACTTCTCATGTAGAGTAGACCTACAGCCATTTGGTAAACCATATTTGCCCATGGCACTGATACAATTTACTTCTCATGTATAGTAGTCCCATAGCCATTTAGTAAACCAGATTTGTCTGTGTAACTGATACAATTTACTTCTCATGTAGAGTAGACCTATAGCCATTTGGTAAACCAGATTTGCCCTTGTCACTGATACAATTTACTTCTCATGTAGAGTAGTCCTATAGCCATTTGGTGGTAAACCAGATTTGCCTGTGGCACTGATACAATTTACTTCTCATGTAGGGTAGGCCTATAGCCATTTGGTAAACCAGATTTGCCCTTGTCACTGATACAATTTACTTCTCATGTAGAGTAGACCTATAGCCATTTGGTAAACCAGATTTGCCTGTGTCACTGTTTTCAGAATACGTAATCAACATAGTAAACCCGGTTATCAATGCATTTAAAAAATGTTGTTTATTTAATATAAACTGCATTTTTGATGGTGTATTTTAATATATGTGTTACTAGAAGACCCTTTGCGGCGGCGATAGTTGTGTGTGCTGCATCTGTGGTTAGCCCGCGGAACTACTACGAATCAAGATCAGCTGCTCGAATTTGCATCAGCTCTAACATTTAAGTTAATGTCCATAATGAATATTTGGTAACTTTGAAGCCGCGTGGGGCAACATAGTAACAGTAGTGGGGCGTATAGTGTAATCGGTATGAAAACGCTGTTACTTTTCTATTTTAGACCTAAATAATTAATGTACCAAATTTCACTTCTTTTAGCATGCCGGGAAGATGGAGAATTGGTGATGAGTGAGTGAAGGCTTTGCCTTTTTTAATAGGTATAAGAATATATTAAATGTTGTAGGTATAGTAAAAGAGACAGGAAGAACGAAGTAATAAACATATTTACCACACCATTTTAAAAATTATGGATGAATCTTATCATAGAAAAATAATCCAGGTATCTGTATGTACAACGCATAACATCAGTTTCTGTAATTAGAAACCAGAACGAACTGTTCTATCATACTTTAGAGAGGGAAAGTTGAATTAAAATATTATAAATTGTCAGGTGCCTATATTATAAATTGTTTAATTTGAAATTTGAATACTCCTAAAGATTTTAATTGTTATACATTGTTAATTACGTATACGAAATTAAACTGTTATGCGCAGTGTCACAAGGACACTTTGCATTCTGTTTTTAACTCCAATTCCTTTATGTGTTCGGGTACCAGCATGGTGAAAGACAAAGCATGAATGAGTGGTGTGTACTCGAATGAAAGAGGAGTCGAGAGCGCCACCCATGTGGAAGTGTGTAGGGGTGGTGGTGGGGGCAGGGGTGAGTTAAAACAATAGGCAGCGTCGAGTTACCAGGGTGACATACCTACATATAGCGGGGTACAGAGGCTTCACGGGGCTGTGTAGTGGTGGAGGTGCGGGTCGGGTAGTGTCTGTCGTGCTCAACCTATTATCAAATTGAAAGTTCTCCTCGAGGAAGTTGTTGTTGTAAGTGGTTTTTACAATGGAAATAACTAGTTAAAGTGTATTTTTTTATATTAATAACTGCTACCGTTGATTATATACATCCTACGGAAGGACGTCGGTGCTACTACATAGCTGGAATGTGTTTACCTTTAGAGCAATTGTCAAGTTATCAATAGTATTTTCCCCCACCTACTGTGTAAATTCGAATTTTAATACTCCTTGTAATGAAGGAGTAAAGTGCTACTTTGTCTCCCGCGGAACAGAATCAGCTGACATTTCGCTGCAATAATTAATGCTGAAGCTATAACGGTTTCGGATCAGCTGATTGATATTTCGTTCCAGCTGCAATTAACATTCCGAGTTCCGAGGTTGGTTATTACGCGTTACGCAACCAGAATAGACAGCGATTGTGAACGTGAATACTTATCAATACTTGAGGATTTTGGGTTGTGGGAAAAATGTTGTGTGTATTACGGGAGTAAAGTACATTTTCTCCCTCGGGGAAATTGTCGCCCTCGCCTACGGCGTCAGGTGCCAACAATTTCCCTCAGGGAGGCAAAGTTGCACTTTACTCCCTTAATACACAAATAACTATTGTTGTTGAACAGGATAAATAAAATGCGCCTTACAACACTACAAAGTATAGGTCCTAAGTGTAAATATACTTTGAAGTGTTGTAAGAAGTATTTTATTGATCCTGTTTAGTTGTAGCAACACGTATCATGCTACTAAAGAAATTATTTACTTAATAAATATAATAAACATGTGTTTACTGGCTTCAGTAACCGGCTTCACCTTATAAAATAGAATAACAGTAACTAGTGCTTTCCCAATAACAGTAACTAGTGCTCTCCCAATAACAGTAACTAGTGCTCTCCCAATAACAGTAACTAGTGCTCTCCCAATAACAGTAACTAGTGCTCTCCCAATACAGTAACTAGTGCTCTCCCAATAACAGTAACTAGTGCTCTCCCAAAAATAATTTAGAACTATAAGCAGTCCAGTAATGAGTAGTATTTCTACTTATAGTCTACTATGAAACGTCTCTTCTTACTAATGTGCTAGCATTTGTTGTTATATTTTCAATAGCGGGTAAATATACAATTTGATCAATTACTATTTTTCCATTAGATTAACATTGACACTTTGAAGGACTGGGGTGTAGCCCTGAGGACCGATGTAAATTATAAGATGATTCTGCACATCTACCTTTCTAACTGTATGGCCGAATTTCTACTACGATGCACGTATGTGCCTACGCTAAGAAAAAGGAGGGACAGTTTTGTGTTTGCCTATTAATATAATGATTGTGTTTTGCATTATGAGTTATATCTTTTGAACTCAAATATTGAACATCTGTTTTGGAATAACCTGATGTAATCAGTGATGCAAAATTCTAAAACATTTAATATGCAATATTTATAACTATTTTGTCTTTTACCACTTGTATATACTCCACCGATGATAACAAAAAAAATGTTTGGCGGTCTGCCAAACGCCCCCCCACCACCCCCCTTTTAGAAAATATTGTAAGGGTTTACAAAAACCGCTAAGCCTCCAAAACAAAATGCTGTATAGACATTTTTAAAGTGTTATTTGGAAGTGCATAATACCTACTACAACTTTGTTTATTCACTTAAAAATATCTCTTGTCGCTCTTGTCGTAAGTAGGGTAGAATGGAGTGTTCTGGCTCAGGAGGGACAGGAGGGACACCCCCCCCCCGACCCCCCCCCCGAGGTCTCGTCTGTGACACTTTGCGAATTTTTTTTTTTGCGAATTTTTTTTTGCGAATTTTTTTTTTGCGAATTTTGTTTTTTTGCGAATACTAACCTAACCTAACCTAACCTAACCTAACCTAACCTAACCTAACCTAACCTAACCTAACCTAACCTAACGTAACGTAACCTAACCTAACCTCGGATCAGATTTCTGATTGCAGATTCTTGTTCGTCTAATCGAGCCGAGAAATTTGAGTACCCACAACGTACATTTGGACGATGTAGGGGGGGGGGCTATCTCGGTTACCATAAGTCGGATTTGAATTCTGATTGCAGATTCTTGTTCGTCTAATCGAGCCGAGAAATTTGCATACCCACAAGGTACATTTGGACGATGTAGGGGGGGGGGGGCTATCTCGGTTACCATAAGTCGGATTTGAATTCTGATTGCAGATTCTTGTTCGTCTAATCGAGCCGAGAAATTTGCATACCCACAAGGTACATTTGGACGATGTAGGGGGGGGGCTATCTCGGTTACCATAAGTCGGATTTGAATTCTGATTGCAGATTCTTGTTCGTCTAGTCAAGCCGAGAAATTTGCATACCCACAATGTACATTTGGACGATGTAGGGGGGGGGGCTATATTGGTTACCATAGGTCGGATTTGAATTCTGATTGCAGATTCTTATTCGTCTAGTCGAGCCGAGTCATTTGAGTACCCACATCGTACACTTTGGATGATGTTTACAAAAAAGGGGCCCGCACCACACTTTTGACCTTTTTTTTTTTTTGCATTTTTGGATTCTCCTCGTCAAGCCGAGTATTCTCAGTACCCACATGACATACTTTGGATAATTAATACAAGAGTTGATCAGGGTAACGCTACAACCAACAGAGCTAGCCCATCAGCGCTTGCGGTCAATTGAACTACCAGTGAATGCAAATTTTAAGGAGAATATAATTGCAATGCTTTGAACATATACTGCAAAGGGAGGTGTATCGATACACCCCCCTTCAAGTACTCTGCACCGAGGCAGCTGTTCGCACAAATAACCGTCGCGTCCAGTCTACTGTCTGGGAATGCGGATGTTGTAATTTGATACCTCGACTGGAGGGTGCAGGTGTTCACACAAAAAACCGACAAGTCGAGACCTGTCTGGGAATGCGGATGCTGTAATTTGATACCTCGATGGGAAGACGGCTGACCCTTCTAGGAACCCATAGTAGACCACTCATATCGAGTTCCATTAGAGCAGGGTGGTCTTTACCCAAGACAGCGGTTGAGAGTTTTTGCCCCGACATTCTCCGAAATCCATTAGTGGGGAGAGTCACCCACATCACCAGCCCTCCTTCAGTTCAGTTCGAGAGTTCAGTGCGTGAAGACGTGTTAGTCCGATCCTGTTCCGTTCTACGCGATTTGTGTTAGTTGTTGATTGTCATCATTTGCGATTTGCGTAAAGCACCTTTGAACTATTTAAAACGTACGTGTTGTGCTGTACCCAAGACAGCGGTTGAGAGTCTTTGCCCCGACCTTCTCCGGAATCCATTAGTGGGGATAGTCACCCACATCACCAGCCCTCCCTCAGTTCAGTTCGAGAGTTCAGTGCGTGAAGACGTGTTAGTCCGATCCTGTTCCGTTCTACGCGATTTGTGTTAGTTGTTGATTGTCATCATTTGCGATTTGCGTAAAGCACCTTTGAACTATTTAAAACGTACGTGTTGTGCTGTACCCAAGACAGCGGTTGAGAGTCTTTGCCCCGACCTTCTCCGGAATCCATTAGTGGGGATAGTCACCCACATCACCAGCCCTCCCTCAGTTCAGTTCGAGAGTTCAGTGCGTGAAGACGTGTTAGTCCGATCCTGTTCCGTTCTACGCGATTTGTGTTAGTTGCTGATTATCATCATTTGCGATTTGCGTAAAGCACCTTTGAACTATTTAAAACGTACGTGTTGTGCTGTATTGTTTGTGATTATCAAAACTTATAATCCATATTAAAGATGAACGCCACACACGTTTGTACCATTTGTGGTTGTATTTTCGTGCGTAGAAACAATTTGGTGCAACACCACATCAGATTCCACGGCTTGAGACCACAACTACCACCACCAACACCAACGCAGCAAGGTACGTTTTTTGCGTTGCATTATTGTTTTAATCAGACCTAAATGTTAGTAATATGGGAATACGCTATGCAATATAACCGCAGAGTGATACAATTATTTTTATTTAACAGCTTTAACTATTTAGCGCGAATAGAGAACTCTTTGTTTTTTAAATTTAAAATTACATGACTATATCAATATAATTTAATTTTAATAACTTATGTTATTGCTCGCCCCATCAAGTCAAGTCATCAGAGTACCACATTACATACTTTAAAAAAGGTAAGTGTTAAACATACTTCACAATCTAATCGTTTTGTGCGTTTGCAGATGGAGAAGCTGCATGTCGAGCCACATTCGTAGACCGGGGAGCTTTAGAGCGTCACATGGAAGCGAACCACCGAGTCATTCCACCCCGGCAGGTGATTGATGCTCCGCAGACGACTGCCTATGACAACCGACACTCCGTTGAAGGTGAGAATCCACATTAAAATAACTTTTTCCCCTTGAAACTAATTACCTTTTTTATAATTATTTAACTAGGTACATGAAGAAGAATGAGACCATGACAACTGGTGTACTATTGATTTAATTGCTAGGGGGGAGATTTTCGCTCCCCCTAAAACATAATGCTTCTTTAGGGTTGGCGCAGCTCAATATTGCAGCTACATCCTTAGCTGTGAACCCAGGTTCATCAATGTAGACACACAGTACAGAAGATTACATTCCCTGTTTCAAAATTGATATTTTGATTTAACAAACTTAACTTTGAAATGTGATTCTCGAGAGAGGGGAATTTGTATCTTTAGTTATCCTAATTTGTTTTTATTTTTATTTTCAGATGAAGGACCGGGTCCTGGCCGCCACACCTGCCATGAATGCGGTCGCCGTTTCCGTCGTGAAATACACTTGCGTCGACATGTGGATTCGGTACACAGCAGAGTCCGCAGGTTCATATGCGGCACATGCGGCGTCGAATTCAAGAGGGAAGACAACCTGCGTCGACACACCATGCAATTTCACGGCAATGGTCAAGAACGAAGATTCCCTTGCGCATACTGCGGTCAGGAGTTCAAACAGCTGTTCAACAAGGACCATCATCAGCGGTTCTCTTGCCCGATCATGAAGGACCTGATCCTGAACCAAGTGGCTATGATACAGGACGAACCCCAGCCAGGTCCGAGCGCGGAGCCACAACCCGGAACGAGCACACACCAACAACCCGATGATGTTGAGATGACTGGAGCAGGACAGTCAAGCCCCGTATTCTCACTCATTCAACGGGGTTTCCGCAACCGCCTCCTAACCTACCGTCTGCAGCGACCGATGGAGAATCTCGTCACAATCGGAGAAGTGATGGCGTTGTTGATTGTGAGCCTTACAGAGTTGCTTGAGATCACCTTGGCGAAACACCGCAGCATAAAGGTCAACTTGAAGCTGGAGTGTGAGTTCAAAAATGTGCACAACAACACCTGCCTGCGCAACTTCAAGACGAAGATGACTCCACTGACGGTGACCTCGGACCTGAACCATTACATTTCAACAGCTTTTGCGAAGCTTATCAGAGAGAAGGCTGAGTGTGATCATATCGGCTCCGGGTGGACATACCTTCGCGTTCGTGATTTGGAGGTCGGTATCAACGAGTACACTCCTCTAGGTGAAGATGGTCGAGCTTGGCTCCCACTGCCTACGTCTCTGGAGAACACCAAAGCAGTCGTCAACGTATCGAACACCGATGAGCGGTGTTTTATGTATGCAGTCCTGGGAAAGTTTGTTCAAGAGAACCCCGATAGACCGGCAATGTACACCGACGATATCATCGCCCGATACGATTGGACCGGCCTTCAATTCCCCGTTGCTCTGAAGAGTATCAAGGCGTTTGAGCGGACAAACAACATCAGCATCAACGTCTATGGTATTGATCGCACGTGCGTGGGTCAGAAACCTAACGGACAACCAAAGTACCAGAACACCGTCTTTCCCTTGAAGATTTGTAGGCAGGAGCGTGAAGACCATTGTGACATTTTGTACGTGACAACGGACGGTGATAGTCACTACGCCTACATCAAAGACCTTGGCCGACTGATCCGTCCCCAACTCACAGCGCGTGTAGACAGGATATTCATCTGTAAGCGGTGCTTCGCGCACTTTGACAACCGCCCGAACAAGCTCGGTCTGACGGGTGCTCAGCGTCTGGAGGAGCACAGGCGATACTGCTCCGCTTCAGCCCCTATTCGCATGGATACGCCGAGAAAGACTGAAATCAAATTCAGCCATCCAGAGTTCACCCGACGCGAGCGTTTCACCATCTACGCGGACTTTGAGTGTGCTCTACTGCCGACCGCGGAGATGGATGAACAAGTCGACGAGCCGCACGGAGGAGTAGCCACCCACATCCACATCCCATATGCCTTTGCGTACCAGATCATCGACTCGTACGGACTTGAAGAGTTTGAGCCTCGAGTCTACTTCGGGGATGATGCGTCAAAGACATTTATGGAGATGTTGAAAACTGATGTTGAGCGATTGTGGAACTTCCTGTACGAAGCAAGAAATCTGCGCCCTGTCCTGACCCCAGCGGAAACGATGCAGTACAACTCGACAGCGAATTGCTACCTCTGTGGATCGCCATTTTCAAGAGAAGATCCAAAGGTTCGTGATCACAACCACGCGCCGCCCTACGAGTTCCGTGGCGCTGCGCACAGATCATGTAACCTACGCTACAGGGAGCAGCGAGTAGTCAACTGCTACTTCCACAACCTCTCCAACTACGACGCTCACTTCATAGTGCGGGAGTTGGCGGTCGACCCTGGTGATGTTGAGGTGTTGGCTCACACGGAAGAGCGGTACATCGCTTTCACGAAGCGGTTCCTGTTCGACCGAGCAGCGGCACCGGTTGGGATGCCAGGGCGTGGAAAAAGACAGCCAGGATTCAGAGTCAGGTTCCTCGACACCTACAGGTTCCTGGCTTTGAGCCTCGCCAGCCTCGCAGCCGCACTTCCACCAGCTCAACTCTTGGAGACGAGGAAGAGATTCCCCGAAGACCACCTCTTCGATCTAGTCCGTAGGAAAGGCGTGTTCCCGTACAACTTTGTAACGTCGAACGCCGTTTTGGAAGATACTACGGAACTGCCTCTGCAGCGAGATTTCCACAACGACCTGACCCTGGAGGACATCACGGATGCAGACTACGAGCATGCTCGCAACGTGTGGGAAACCTTCGGTTGTAGGAACCTCAAGGACTACGCCGAGAAGTACCTGCGCTGTGACATTGCGCTGTTGACTGACGTCTTTGAACGCTTCAGGGACACGTCGATGGCTGAATACGAACTAGACCCTGCACACTACTACACCCTACCGTCATACGCCTGGGATGTCATGTTAAGGACCTGTCGAGTGGAGCTTGATACGATACAGGACTTTGATATGTACCTCTTCTTCGAGCAAGGCATCAGAGGAGGTATTTCCCAGGCGATCACCAGACACGCCAAGGCCAACCATGATGGATGTCGCCCTGAAGATCGACGACCTGAAGAGCCAACGAATCACCTGCTATACTTGGACGCCAACAACCTTTACGGTTGGGCCATGTCCCAGTGTCTTCCACAGGGGCACTTCCAATGGCTCAGCCGAGAGGAGATCTCGTCCCTGGATATTGCAGCGTTGGACCCCGAAGGACCCACGGGCTACGTCTTGGAAGTTGACCTTCGCTACCCCGCCCACCTGCACGACCTTCACAAGGATCTCCCCTACTGCTGCGAGACCAAACGTCCGCCAGGAGGGAAATTCAAGAAGCTCGTTACGACTCTGGATGACAAGAAGAACTACATCTGTCATTACAGAATCCTGCAACAGGCGCTGGAAAACGGACTGGAGCTTGCGAACGTGCATCGCGTCATCTCGTTCCGTCAGTCTCGGTGGTTAGAGAGCTACATCCTAATGAACACCGAACTGAGGAAGAAGGCCACGACCAAGTTTGAACAAGACTTTTTCAAGCTTATGAACAATGCGGTCTTTGGCAAGACGATCGAGAATGTTCGCAAGCGAATGAACGCTAAACTGGTGTGTACGCCGGAGATGTTCAGGAAGTACGTGGCCAAGTCAAACTTCCTGGACCGAACCTACTTCAACGATGACGTCGCCATTGTACACATGTCGAAAGTCAATATCGTCCTGGACAAACCGCTCTACGTCGGAATGTGTGTCCTCGATCTGAGCAAGTGGCTCATGTACGACTTCCTTCGAAAGATGAAGAACCGCTACGGCGATCGACTGAAGGTTGACTACATGGACACTGACAGTTTCGTGTTCGACATCCAGACTGAAGATGTTTATAAGGACATGTTGGAGCATCTGGATGATTTTGACACCAGTGCGTACCCCCGAAACCATCCCTGCTACAGCCCCGTCAACGCAAAAGTCATCGGAAAGTTCAAGGATGAAGCGAACGGTCTTCCGCTGCTCGAGTACCTCGGTCTTCGCTCAAAACTTTATTTCATGGACATTGTCGAGTTCGAGGAGAGGACCGAAGATGATGAGTTGCAGGTCATGACAGTGAAGCGCGCCAAGGGAGTCGCTAGAGGTGTTGTAAAACACAATCTAACCTCTGACGACTATCGGGAATGCCTCTTCAACGGCGTGTTGAAGAGAACCATCAACACCAGGTTCCAGTCCCGAAACCACCGCGTCTTCACAGTTCAAGTCGACAAGCTATCCTTGAGCTGTAACGATGACAAACGCTACATCCTTCCGGACGGTGTAAATACACTGCCTTGGGGGCATGTTGACGTTCCACCTCAGCCCGAAGACATCCCTCAAGACGATGAAGAGGCGGAGGATGAGGAGCGTTGAGTGGTTGTGTCATATTACCAAAGACCCTGACTTGACTTGTAAATTTCCGATTTTGCTAAATCTAGTCATTAGTTTGTATCGAGTCTCGTAAAACTTAGAAATGTGCTCCTTTTTTTGTTCTAGTCGTTAGTTTGTGTCGAGTCTCGTTTTTGCTAGCCAAACACACATGTTTAGGAGCACATACTCGATGTAAAATATATATATATAAGGTGTGTAAATAAATAGCCAAATTGTTCGTATATACATTTGTCTTTTTTTTTCTCCCCTCACATAGTCTTAAGATACTAAAGTAAAAAAAAAATTATTCAGGAATATGTTAATTCATATAAACCAGGTTCAGATATGAATGTTACTTTACAATCATTGTATGATAGGTCTGTCCCAATTTTGGGCAGACCTATAATTGTACGTTAGGTCTACCCCAAAAGTGGGATAGACCTATGAGACCTCAGGTGGTTGACAACTGTTGTTCAATTGATTTAATTACCAGGGGGGAGATTTTCGCTCCCCCTAACACATAATGGCTTAGGGGGGAGATTTTCGCTCCCCCATACTACAGGAATTGTTGAAGACTAGAATGCACCTGCTAATGTCATTGTATGATAGATCTGCCCCACTGTGGGGTAAAGGAGGCGAGGATGGTAAATAATAAGAATGTTTCTTTTTTTATTCTGAGTACACAACTAGTTTATTGATAAAAAACAAATGCAAAATTTCAAAACTCAATTGGTATACATTTGTGCAAAGAGTCTTCTGATCAGTGCATCGTTGTGGCCGACAGGAGAGTGTTCAAAGAGCTGCACAAAGTCCTTCATCTTCATGCCGTAGTGGGTGCGACAGTACAGGAATACAAGGCAGTATTGACCGCAGACCAGAGTGTTGTCACTTTGAAGGCGATGCTCGTTGTACAGGTAGCGACGAGCGTTGCGTCTCAGGAATCCTTGGTAGAATTGAAGATGTGGTGGTTGACCGTAGCTGTCAAAGAATTCAATTATTCCTCCTCCTTTGTTAAGGTAGAATGCGACCCAGTGAGTGCCGTCTTCATTGTGTGGATCAGTGTTCACAATCATAGCAGTAGATGGTGAAATATAATGGGGCAATTGATCCGCAGCATAGACACCAACATTCTGTACGGGCAGTTTAGCCATACACTTTTGTATCTCTAAGGTATTCATTCTACTGTGTCGACGCCACAGTCAGTAGTAGGAGTAGTAGTACTAGTAGCAAAACAAAAGCAGGAACTGGTATCACTCACACCATCGTCGGCGTAATCATCAGCGTCAGCGATATTTGTACTTAGATGTAACCAACTGCGTAATGTGATGCAATTGGCTAGAGCGCATCGTGTGTGAGCTGTTCTGTGGTGGCGACATCGCACTGCGTTTGTTGATAGTAGACTGTTGATTGACGATAGTGATCCGCAGCCAATATCGCTGATATCCATGACATTAGTAGTACAGTGATCCGTGATGAAATTGCAACGTACAAACTCTTTTTTCTCAGCACCTTTGACGTAGACAATCGGTCGTTTGGCGATACATGCGCGTAACTTTTCCTCTAGCACATGATACCAGATATCACCTTGGCCCCATTCCAATCCGTGACAGTGTTTTGTGAGCCAATAGCTTTCACGCAGTTTCTCTTGTGATAGGAAATCTCGACTGAATGGTGGTTTGGCGATATGATGCATTAGCAGTGTTCCACTGACCAATTCCAAGACGCACACTTCCTTCAGAATGTAGTCATTTGCATTGTCCTTGAAACATTGAAAATCCACAATAATTGGAGATGCGGAATTTTTACGCGGTACTCTGCATAAACGATCCATCTTGTGCGAATGTTGGTTGTAGACTGAGGAGGAGGACGATGACACCACCGCCGACGATCTAACCGCCAAAGTCCACAGACACGTTGCGTTAGGCAACGATAGGTTAAGTCATGCTCTGTTAAGTTAGGTTTGTTGCTGATTATACACAAAAAAAAATCTGTACCTTAATGTCGGCGCGCGCAATTTAAAAATGGTATAATCATAATGCGCGCGCCGACATTAAGGTAAAGATTTTTTTTTGTGTATAATCAGCAACAAACCTAACTTAACAGAGCATGACTTAACCTATCGTTGCCTAACGCAACGTGTCTGTGGACTTTGGCGGTTAGATCGTCGGCGGTGGTGTCATCGTCCTCCTCCTCAGTCTACAACCAACATTCGCACAAGATGGATCGTTTATGCAGAGTACCGCGTAAAAATTCCGCATCTCCAATTATTGTGGATTTTCAATGTTTCAAGGACAATGCAAATGACTACATTCTGAAGGAAGTGTGCGTCTTGGAATTGGTCAGTGGAACACTGCTAATGCATCATATCGCCAAACCACCATTCAGTCGAGATTTCCTATCACAAGAGAAACTGCGTGAAAGCTATTGGCTCACAAAACACTGTCACGGATTGGAATGGGGCCAAGGTGATATCTGGTATCATGTGCTAGAGGAAAAGTTACGCGCATGTATCGCCAAACGACCGATTGTCTACGTCAAAGGTGCTGAGAAAAAAGAGTTTGTACGTTGCAATTTCATCACGGATCACTGTACTACTAATGTCATGGATATCAGCGATATTGGCTGCGGATCACTATCGTCAATCAACAGTCTACTATCAACAAACGCAGTGCGATGTCGCCACCACAGAACAGCTCACACACGATGCGCTCTAGCCAATTGCATCACATTACGCAGTTGGTTACATCTAAGTACAAATATCGCTGACGCTGATGATTACGCCGACGATGGTGTGAGTGATACCAGTTCCTGCTTTTGTTTTGCTACTAGTACTACTACTCCTACTACTGACTGTGGCGTCGACACAGTAGAATGAATACCTTAGAGATACAAAAGTGTATGGCTAAACTGCCCGTACAGAATGTTGGTGTCTATGCTGCGGATCAATTGCCCCATTATATTTCACCATCTACTGCTATGATTGTGAACACTGATCCACACAATGAAGACGGCACTCACTGGGTCGCATTCTACCTTAACAAAGGAGGAGGAATAATTGAATTCTTTGACAGCTACGGTCAACCACCACATCTTCAATTCTACCAAGGATTCCTGAGACGCAACGCTCGTCGCTACCTGTACAACGAGCATCGCCTTCAAAGTGACAACACTCTGGTCTGCGGTCAATACTGCCTTGTATTCCTGTACTGTCGCACCCACTACGGCATGAAGATGAAGGACTTTGTGCAGCTCTTTGAACACTCTCCTGTCGGCCACAACGATGCACTGATCAGAAGACTCTTTGCACAAATGTATACCAATTGAGTTTTGAAATTTTGCATTTGTTTTTTATCAATAAACTAGTTGTGTACTCAGAATAAAAAAAGAAACATTCTTATTATTTACCATCCTCGCCTCCTTTACCCCACAGTGGGGCAGATCTATCATACAATGACATTAGCAGGTGCATTCTAGTCTTCAACAATTCCTGTAGTATGGGGGAGCGAAAATCTCCCCCCTAAGCCATTATGTGTTAGGGGGAGCGAAAATCTCCCCCCTGGTAATTAAATCAATTGAACAACAGTTGTCAACCACCTGAGGTCTCATAGGTCTATCCCACTTTTGGGGTAGACCTAACGTACAATTATAGGTCTGCCCAAAATTGGGACAGACCTATCATACAATGATTGTAAAGTAACATTCATATCTGAACCTGGTTTATATGAATTAACATATTCCTGAATAATTTTTTTTTTACTTTAGTATCTTAAGACTATGTGAGGGGAGAAAAAAAAAGACAAATGTATATACGAACAATTTGGCTATTTATTTACACACCTTATATATATATATTTTACATCGAGTATGTGCTCCTAAACATGTGTGTTTGGCTAGCAAAAACGAGACTCGACACAAACTAACGACTAGAACAAAAAAAGGAGCACATTTCTAAGTTTTACGAGACTCGATACAAACTAATGACTAGATTTAGCAAAATCGGAAATTTACAAGTCAAGTCAGGGTCTTTGGTAATATGACACAACCACTCAACGCTCCTCATCCTCCGCCTCTTCATCGTCTTGAGGGATGTCTTCGGGCTGAGGTGGAACGTCAACATGCCCCCAAGGCAGTGTATTTACACCGTCCGGAAGGATGTAGCGTTTGTCATCGTTACAGCTCAAGGATAGCTTGTCGACTTGAACTGTGAAGACGCGGTGGTTTCGGGACTGGAACCTGGTGTTGATGGTTCTCTTCAACACGCCGTTGAAGAGGCATTCCCGATAGTCGTCAGAGGTTAGATTGTGTTTTACAACACCTCTAGCGACTCCCTTGGCGCGCTTCACTGTCATGACCTGCAACTCATCATCTTCGGTCCTCTCCTCGAACTCGACAATGTCCATGAAATAAAGTTTTGAGCGAAGACCGAGGTACTCGAGCAGCGGAAGACCGTTCGCTTCATCCTTGAACTTTCCGATGACTTTTGCGTTGACGGGGCTGTAGCAGGGATGGTTTCGGGGGTACGCACTGGTGTCAAAATCATCCAGATGCTCCAACATGTCCTTATAAACATCTTCAGTCTGGATGTCGAACACGAAACTGTCAGTGTCCATGTAGTCAACCTTCAGTCGATCGCCGTAGCGGTTCTTCATCTTTCGAAGGAAGTCGTACATGAGCCACTTGCTCAGATCGAGGACACACATTCCGACGTAGAGCGGTTTGTCCAGGACGATATTGACTTTCGACATGTGTACAATGGCGACGTCATCGTTGAAGTAGGTTCGGTCCAGGAAGTTTGACTTGGCCACGTACTTCCTGAACATCTCCGGCGTACACACCAGTTTAGCGTTCATTCGCTTGCGAACATTCTCGATCGTCTTGCCAAAGACCGCATTGTTCATAAGCTTGAAAAAGTCTTGTTCAAACTTGGTCGTGGCCTTCTTCCTCAGTTCGGTGTTCATTAGGATGTAGCTCTCTAACCACCGAGACTGACGGAACGAGATGACGCGATGCACGTTCGCAAGCTCCAGTCCGTTTTCCAGCGCCTGTTGCAGGATTCTGTAATGACAGATGTAGTTCTTCTTGTCATCCAGAGTCGTAACGAGCTTCTTGAATTTCCCTCCTGGCGGACGTTTGGTCTCGCAGCAGTAGGGGAGATCCTTGTGAAGGTCGTGCAGGTGGGCGGGGTAGCGAAGGTCAACTTCCAAGACGTAGCCCGTGGGTCCTTCGGGGTCCAACGCTGCAATATCCAGGGACGAGATCTCCTCTCGGCTGAGCCATTGGAAGTGCCCCTGTGGAAGACACTGGGACATGGCCCAACCGTAAAGGTTGTTGGCGTCCAAGTATAGCAGGTGATTCGTTGGCTCTTCAGGTCGTCGATCTTCAGGGCGACATCCATCATGGTTGGCCTTGGCGTGTCTGGTGATCGCCTGGGAAATACCTCCTCTGATGCCTTGCTCGAAGAAGAGGTACATATCAAAGTCCTGTATCGTATCAAGCTCCACTCGACAGGTCCTTAACATGACATCCCAGGCGTATGACGGTAGGGTGTAGTAGTGTGCAGGGTCTAGTTCGTATTCAGCCATCGACGTGTCCCTGAAGCGTTCAAAGACGTCAGTCAACAGCGCAATGTCACAGCGCAGGTACTTCTCGGCGTAGTCCTTGAGGTTCCTACAACCGAAGGTTTCCCACACGTTGCGAGCATGCTCGTAGTCTGCATCCGTGATGTCCTCCAGGGTCAGGTCGTTGTGGAAATCTCGCTGCAGAGGCAGTTCCGTAGTATCTTCCAAAACGGCGTTCGACGTTACAAAGTTGTACGGGAACACGCCTTTCCTACGGACTAGATCGAAGAGGTGGTCTTCGGGGAATCTCTTCCTCGTCTCCAAGAGTTGAGCTGGTGGAAGTGCGGCTGCGAGGCTGGCGAGGCTCAAAGCCAGGAACCTGTAGGTGTCGAGGAACCTGACTCTGAATCCTGGCTGTCTTTTTCCACGCCCTGGCATCCCAACCGGTGCCGCTGCTCGGTCGAACAGGAACCGCTTCGTGAAAGCGATGTACCGCTCTTCCGTGTGAGCCAACACCTCAACATCACCAGGGTCGACCGCCAACTCCCGCACTATGAAGTGAGCGTCGTAGTTGGAGAGGTTGTGGAAGTAGCAGTTGACTACTCGCTGCTCCCTGTAGCGTAGGTTACATGATCTGTGCGCAGCGCCACGGAACTCGTAGGGCGGCGCGTGGTTGTGATCACGAACCTTTGGATCTTCTCTTGAAAATGGCGATCCACAGAGGTAGCAATTCGCTGTCGAGTTGTACTGCATCGTTTCCGCTGGGGTCAGGACAGGGCGCAGATTTCTTGCTTCGTACAGGAAGTTCCACAATCGCTCAACATCAGTTTTCAACATCTCCATAAATGTCTTTGACGCATCATCCCCGAAGTAGACTCGAGGCTCAAACTCTTCAAGTCCGTACGAGTCGATGATCTGGTACGCAAAGGCATATGGGATGTGGATGTGGGTGGCTACTCCTCCGTGCGGCTCGTCGACTTGTTCATCCATCTCCGCGGTCGGCAGTAGAGCACACTCAAAGTCCGCGTAGATGGTGAAACGCTCGCGTCGGGTGAACTCTGGATGGCTGAATTTGATTTCAGTCTTTCTCGGCGTATCCATGCGAATAGGGGCTGAAGCGGAGCAGTATCGCCTGTGCTCCTCCAGACGCTGAGCACCCGTCAGACCGAGCTTGTTCGGGCGGTTGTCAAAGTGCGCGAAGCACCGCTTACAGATGAATATCCTGTCTACACGCGCTGTGAGTTGGGGACGGATCAGTCGGCCAAGGTCTTTGATGTAGGCGTAGTGACTATCACCGTCCGTTGTCACGTACAAAATGTCACAATGGTCTTCACGCTCCTGCCTACAAATCTTCAAGGGAAAGACGGTGTTCTGGTACTTTGGTTGTCCGTTAGGTTTCTGACCCACGCACGTGCGATCAATACCATAGACGTTGATGCTGATGTTGTTTGTCCGCTCAAACGCCTTGATACTCTTCAGAGCAACGGGGAATTGAAGGCCGGTCCAATCGTATCGGGCGATGATATCGTCGGTGTACATTGCCGGTCTATCGGGGTTCTCTTGAACAAACTTTCCCAGGACTGCATACATAAAACACCGCTCATCGGTGTTCGATACGTTGACGACTGCTTTGGTGTTCTCCAGAGACGTAGGCAGTGGGAGCCAAGCTCGACCATCTTCACCTAGAGGAGTGTACTCGTTGATACCGACCTCCAAATCACGAACGCGAAGGTATGTCCACCCGGAGCCGATATGATCACACTCAGCCTTCTCTCTGATAAGCTTCGCAAAAGCTGTTGAAATGTAATGGTTCAGGTCCGAGGTCACCGTCAGTGGAGTCATCTTCGTCTTGAAGTTGCGCAGGCAGGTGTTGTTGTGCACATTTTTGAACTCACACTCCAGCTTCAAGTTGACCTTTATGCTGCGGTGTTTCGCCAAGGTGATCTCAAGCAACTCTGTAAGGCTCACAATCAACAACGCCATCACTTCTCCGATTGTGACGAGATTCTCCATCGGTCGCTGCAGACGGTAGGTTAGGAGGCGGTTGCGGAAACCCCGTTGAATGAGTGAGAATACGGGGCTTGACTGTCCTGCTCCAGTCATCTCAACATCATCGGGTTGTTGGTGTGTGCTCGTTCCGGGTTGTGGCTCCGCGCTCGGACCTGGCTGGGGTTCGTCCTGTATCATAGCCACTTGGTTCAGGATCAGGTCCTTCATGATCGGGCAAGAGAACCGCTGATGATGGTCCTTATTGAACAGCTGTTTGAACTCCTGACCGCAGTATGCGCAAGGGAATCTTCGTTCTTGACCATTGCCGTGAAATTGCATGGTGTGTCGACGCAGGTTGTCTTCCCTCTTGAATTCGACGCCGCATGTGCCGCATATGAACCTGCGGACTCTGCTGTGTACCGAATCCACATGTCGACGCAGGTGTATTTCACGACGGAAACGGCGACCGCATTCATGGCAGGTGTGGCGGCCAGGACCCGGTCCTTCATCTGAAAATAAAAATAAAAACAAATTAGGATAACTAAAGATACAAATTCCCCTCTCTCGAGAATCACATTTCAAAGTTAAGTTTGTTAAATCAAAATATCAATTTTGAAACAGGGAATGTAATCTTCTGTACTGTGTGTCTACATTGATGAACCTGGGTTCACAGCTAAGGATGTAGCTGCAATATTGAGCTGCGCCAACCCTAAAGAAGCATTATGTTTTAGGGGGAGCGAAAATCTCCCCCCTAGCAATTAAATCAATAGTACACCAGTTGTCATGGTCTCATTCTTCTTCATGTACCTAGTTAAATAATTATAAAAAAGGTAATTAGTTTCAAGGGGAAAAAGTTATTTTAATGTGGATTCTCACCTTCAACGGAGTGTCGGTTGTCATAGGCAGTCGTCTGCGGAGCATCAATCACCTGCCGGGGTGGAATGACTCGGTGGTTCGCTTCCATGTGACGCTCTAAAGCTCCCCGGTCTACGAATGTGGCTCGACATGCAGCTTCTCCATCTGCAAACGCACAAAACGATTAGATTGTGAAGTATGTTTAACACTTACCTTTTTTAAAGTATGTAATGTGGTACTCTGATGACTTGACTTGATGGGGCGAGCAATAACATAAGTTATTAAAATTAAATTATATTGATATAGTCATGTAATTTTAAATTTAAAAAACAAAGAGTTCTCTATTCGCGCTAAATAGTTAAAGCTGTTAAATAAAAATAATTGTATCACTCTGCGGTTATATTGCATAGCGTATTCCCATATTACTAACATTTAGGTCTGATTAAAACAATAATGCAACGCAAAAAACGTACCTTGCTGCGTTGGTGTTGGTGGTGGTAGTTGTGGTCTCAAGCCGTGGAATCTGATGTGGTGTTGCACCAAATTGTTTCTACGCACGAAAATACAACCACAAATGGTACAAACGTGTGTGGCGTTCATCTTTAATATGGATTATAAGTTTTGATAATCACAAACAATACAGCACAACACGTACGTTTTAAATAGTTCAAAGGTGCTTTACGCAAATCGCAAATGATGATAATCAGCAACTAACACAAATCGCGTAGAACGGAACAGGATCGGACTAACACGTCTTCACGCACTGAACTCTCGAACTGAACTGAGGGAGGGCTGGTGATGTGGGTGACTATCCCCACTAATGGATTCCGGAGAAGGTCGGGGCAAAGACTCTCAACCGCTGTCTTGGGTACAGCACAACACGTACGTTTTAAATAGTTCAAAGGTGCTTTACGCAAATCGCAAATGATGACAATCAACAACTAACACAAATCGCGTAGAACGGAACAGGATCGGACTAACACGTCTTCACGCACTGAACTCTCGAACTGAACTGAGGGAGGGCTGGTGATGTGGGTGACTATCCCCACTAATGGATTCCGGAGAAGGTCGGGGCAAAGACTCTCAACCGCTGTCTTGGGTACAGCACAACACGTACGTTTTAAATAGTTCAAAGGTGCTTTACGCAAATCGCAAATGATGACAATCAACAACTAACACAAATCGCGTAGAACGGAACAGGATCGGACTAACACGTCTTCACGCACTGAACTCTCGAACTGAACTGAAGGAGGGCTGGTGATGTGGGTGACTCTCCCCACTAATGGATTTCGGAGAATGTCGGGGCAAAAACTCTCAACCGCTGTCTTGGGTAAAGACCACCCTGCTCTAATGGAACTCGATATGAGCGGTCTACTATGTGTTCCTAGAAGGGTCAGCCGTCTTCCCATCGAGGTATCAAATTACAGCATCCGCATTCCCAGACAGGTCTCGACTTGTCGGTTTTTTGTGTGAACACCTGCACCCTCCAGTCGAGGTATCAAATTACAACATCCGCATTCCCAGACAGTAGACTGGACGCGACGGTTATTTGTGCGAACAGCTGCCTCGGTGCAGAGTACTTGAAGGGGGGTGTATCGATACACCTCCCTTTGCAGTATATGTTCAAAGCATTGCAATTATATTCTCCTTAAAATTTGCATTCACTGGTAGTTCAATTGACCGCAAGCGCTGATGGGCTAGCTCTGTTGGTTGTAGCGTTACCCTGATCAACTCTTGTATTAATTATCCAAAGTATGTCATGTGGGTACTGAGAATACTCGGCTTGACGAGGAGAATCCAAAAATGCAAAAAAAAAAAGGTCAAAAGTGTGGTGCGGGCCCCTTTTTTGTAAACATCATCCAAAGTGTACGATGTGGGTACTCAAATGACTCGGCTCGACTAGACGAATAAGAATCTGCAATCAGAATTCAAATCCGACCTATGGTAACCAATATAGCCCCCCCCCCCTACATCGTCCAAATGTACATTGTGGGTATGCAAATTTCTCGGCTTGACTAGACGAACAAGAATCTGCAATCAGAATTCAAATCCGACTTATGGTAACCGAGATAGCCCCCCCCCCTACATCGTCCAAATGTACCTTGTGGGTATGCAAATTTCTCGGCTCGATTAGACGAACAAGAATCTGCAATCAGAATTCAAATCCGACTTATGGTAACCGAGATAGCCCCCCCCCCCTACATCGTCCAAATGTACCTTGTGGGTATGCAAATTTCTCGGCTCGATTAGACGAACAAGAATCTGCAATCAGAATTCAAATCCGACTTATGGTAACCGAGATAGCCCCCCCCCCTACATCGTCCAAATGTACGTTGTGGGTACTCAAATTTCTCGGCTCGATTAGACGAACAAGAATCTGCAATCAGAAATCTGATCCGAGGTTAGGTTAGGTTACGTTACGTTAGGTTAGGTTAGGTTAGGTTAGGTTAGGTTAGGTTAGTTTAGGTTAGGTTAGGTTAGGTTAGGTTAGTATTCGCAAAAAAACAAAATTCGCAACAAAAAAAAATTCGCAAAAAAAAAAAATTCGCAAAAAAAAAAAATTCGCAAAGTGTCACAGACGAGACCTCGGGGGGGGGGGGGGGTCGGGGGGGGGGGGCTGTCCCTCCTGAGCCAGAACACTCCATTCTACCCTACTGTCGTAAAATTACCAGACGAATCCAAACTAAAAGTTTTGTTTACAAATTGTATATTTATAATTTAAAACTTTATATAAAAGAAACTATACTAGATATCTTTAAGCCCATACATAACTTTGTTCCTGTATACATGAAGAACCAACTTGTTAAATTTCAATGCTGTAACTCTAAAATTGTCCGAGCCTTAGTATGTTTTATAAACAAAAACACGGATAAATTCAAATTGCGGTAATCGCACGTTTTATAAAAATAATGGATTTATGTTTTATAACCAAAAAGTTATCATACTTTTATATATATATTTATATACTTTTATATATACTTATATATACTTTAATGTATATATTTTATATATATATATACTTTCATACTAGGCTAAAATCAGGGCGCAACTTCAAAATTGTTTTTCTCATTGAAATATATATATATATATATATATATATATATATATATATTTATATATATATATATATATATATATATATATATATTTATGTTGTATTTGTATTTTTATTGTATAGGAAGACCTAAATAATAATGTAAAACTAAAAACGAAACAAACAAATTTTACAATTTTTTACAGTTTTCAGTGGGACCTCCCCTTAACAGTGAAACTTGTTATGCTGATGAGGTGGATCTCATTTATAGGAATTTTTAAACAATAATTTATTTAGGATATTATTTCTTTCTTATCTTTTTCCTACAGAACGAAGCTCATTCGAGCTAATAGTTGGTGGGTGTTAGAGCAACAAACACGATTTATATAAAACTCAGAATTATAGAAAAATAACAGGTGTATTTGTGTGTTTTCTTAGCAGTATTGAAATGTCTTTGTTATTATTTGATTTTTTAATTCATTATTTGTTTTAGCGAATTTCCCCTATAGGGAAGAAGCTATTACCGTAGTCGGCATGGTAAGACCTAGGCCCGGGACCATGATAACTTTTCGTTTTGAGGTCCCCAGACCCCAAAAACACCATTCGTTCGATACTGTATATATATATATATATATATATATATATATATGTGTGTGTCCGTGAGCACGATAACTCTCGTAAAAATGATCCGATTTTGATGAAATTTGGTATAAACGTGTAAAGCAACATTTATGACTTTAAGTTCGAAAACCAGCCAGATCGCTCTACCCAAAGGGGTATTTTGGGGGGGGTTTTGTACCCCAAAAATGGGTTTTTCGAATTTTTCACATATAATTTTTGAAATATTCAAATTTTAGTTTTCACCATTGGATTCAGCTTAAAAAAACACACAATTTGGTATTTTGATAATTTCTCTACGTCAATTGGTTACCGAGATATTGAAAGTGCTAAACACAGTACGTTGTCTAATGTTATTCTTATGGAGGAAAAGAAAAATTTTATATCTCGCCTATTTATCAACGTATACTGACGAAACTTGGTATACGGCTTCATCTGGTTGTGGACCATTGATATTTGCTCAAAAAGACAATTTTTTACCCAACGCTCCCGTAGCAGCAAACCTGCGTACTCAGCCCCATGTTATTCTTATGGAGAATAAGTAACGTGTTATCTGCCTTAATTATGAAAATTAATTAATGAAATTTGGTATGTGGCTTTACCTAGATGAGTTGTATTGATATTTGTATAAAACCCCATTTTTTGTGTTCCTTGCTTCAGCAAACCTGCTTACTCAGCTGCCATGTTATTCTTATGGAGAATAATTAAAATGTCATAAATCGTTTATTTATGAATGTATATTGATGAAACTTGGT
Organism: Allygus modestus; assembly: GCA_963675035.1. Lineage (NCBI taxonomy): Eukaryota > Metazoa > Arthropoda > Insecta > Hemiptera > Cicadellidae > Allygus > Allygus modestus. The sequence goes on from OY776117.1 coordinate 96,345,601, forward strand.
ATGTGGCTTTATGTGGTATTAATATACATATATATGCATTGGAAATTCGCTAAGTACGCAGGTTTGCTGCTACGGGGGTATTTTTAATTACTGGCATCGAATATTGAATCTTACGTTCAAAAGTTTTGTTTGATCTAAATCAAGATGCAATCGGGGATTGGGAGCTATACGTACATATACAAATCAGACACTTCTATACAAAATAACAAATACAATATCTAATATCTCCATTCTTGTAATAACAAAAATTATTTTCAGATTAAATACTCTTCAAATTAAAAATCTCTTTCCCCCAATAATTTCAGTTCTGGACTTTTAAATGACTCACGCTCATTGTTATTTACAATCACATTTTTACAATTGTAGTTGTTTTACATGTGTTCTGTTGTTTCAGGAATACGTTCAAGAAGTGAAGGACCATGTATACCTCCAGATACACTAGTATCTACATAGCGGTTTACATATGTTTTGTTGTTTCAGGAATGCGTTCAACAAGTGAAGGACCATGTATACCTCCAGATACACTAGTATCTACATAGCGGTTTACATATGTTCTGTTGTTTCAGGAATACGTTCAAGAAGTGAAGGACCATGTATACCTCCAGATACACTAGTATCTACATAGCGGTTTACATATGTTTTGTTGTTTCAGGAATGCGTTCAACAAGTGAAGGACCATGTATACCTCCAGATACACTAGTATCTACATAGCGGTTTACATATGTTCTGTTGTTTCAGGAATACGTTCAAGAAGTGAAGGACCATGTATACCTCCAGATACACTAGTATCTACATAGCGGTTTACATATGTTTTGTTGTTTCAGGAATGCGTTCAACAAGTGAAGGACCATGTATACCTCCAGATACACTAGTATCTACATAGCGGTTTACATATGTTTTGTTGTTTCAGGAATGCGTTCAACAAGTGAAGGACCATGTATACCTCCAGATACACTAGTATCTACATAGCGGTTTACATATGTTCTGTTGTTTCAGGAATACGTTCAAGAAGTGAAGGACCATGTATACCTCCAGATACACTAGTATCTACATAGCGGTTTACATATGTTTTGTTGTTTCAGGAATGCGTTCAACAAGTGAAGGACCATGTATACCTCCAGATACACTAGTATCTACATAGCGGTTTACATATGTTTTGTTGTTTCAGGAATGCGTTCAACAAGTGAAGGACCATGTATACCTCCAGATACACTAGTATCTACATAGCGGTTTACATGTCCCAGCTGGCTGTTTTGGTGCATGCAGGTGAGTTTTTAAACTTTCTATTCTTATTTTTAGCGAATTTCCCCTATAGGGAAGAAGCTATTAGGCCCCCTACCATAGTCGGCATGGTAAGACCTAGGTCCGGGACCATGATAATTTTTCGTTTTGAGGTCCCCAAACCCCAAAAACACCATTCGTTCGAAACAATATATATATATATTTTTTTTTTTTGGCTGATAGTTCCCGTAGCAGCAAACCTGCGTACTTAGCTCCCATGTTATTCTTATGGAGAATAAGTAACGTGTTCTCTCCCTTAATATATATATATGTGTGTGTGTGTGCGTGTTTGTCTGTGAGCACGATAACTCTCGTAAAAATTATCCGATTTTGATGACATTTGGTGTAAACGTGTAAAGCATCATTTATGACTTTAAATTCGAAAACCAGACAGATCGACCTATCCGAAGAGGTATTTTGGGGGGGTTTTGTACTCCTAAAATGGGTTTTTTGAGTTTTTACATATCATTTTTTTTAAGTCAAATTTTAGTTTTTTTCCATTGGAATCAGCTTAAAAAGACGCACAATTTGGTGTTTTGATCATTACTCTACGTCAAATGGTTACAGAGATATTGAAAGTGCTAAGCACAGTACGTTGTCCAATGTTATTCTTATGGAGAATAAGAAAAATTGTATATCTCGCTTATTTATCAACTTATCCTGATGAAACTTGGTATATTGCTTCATATTGTTGTGGTCTATTGATATTTGCACTAAACAAATTTGTTGGCTGATAGTTCCCGTAGCAGCAAACCTGCGTACTCAGCTCCCATGTTATTCTTATGGAGAATAAGTAACGTGTTCTTTCCCTTAATTATGAACATAAATTAATAAAATTTGGTACGTGGCGTTACCTTCGTGAGTTATATTGATATTTGTATAAAACCCCATTTTCTGTGTTCCTTGCTTCAGCAACCCTGCATACTCAGCCGCCATGTTGTTCTTATGGAGAATAATTAAAATGTCATAAATCGTTTATTTATGAATGTATATTGATGAAACTTGGTCTGTAGCTTTATGTGGTATTAAGATACATATATATGCATCGGAAATTCACTGAGTATGCAGGTTTGCTGCTACGGGGTATTATATACTATGTAGGCCTACTATATTAGCCCTACTCAAATTAATAGGCCGCGCTATACAAATTACATGGTTTGAATCTTACTTTTTACCTCTAATTCTTGATTTATCAGCGTTGTTCCCTATAATATTTAACAAATACACGTTGGGCATCTAGCTAGCCTAACGGTTAGCATCTTGAACTTTGGTTTAAGGGGTCACGGGTTCAAATCCTGCTCTGTCCACAATAATGTGAGGGGTTTGGACCGCTTTCCCTAAAAGCGTTTGTATACTCCATTAACAAAAATGCCATTGGCGTTGAAATAAAAAACAGAATTGTTTCTACAAAATCGATTTTAAAACTGCCACTAAGAAACTGTTTTACTAATTTTCATTGAGCTCCAGGACTATGAACAAGATGATAAGATAAAAATGTAGGCCCCTAATGCTATGTAAATTAATTAAAGTTGTAAAATTTACTAAAATTCTTATTTTTAATGTGCGATTTTTAGAAAATTAGTTTCTTACGGAGATTCAAAATACCAATTTTAATATTAAGTGTGCACATATTTTTAATTATTTTAGTTAATTTATAATATGTTTGAAATTATAGCAAAACTTAAATCCTCATAAAAAATTGGCTAAATAAAATTTAAGTTGTAAAGAAGTAGACTTGTTATTTTTAAGTTGGTATTTAATTGTTTATTTGGGAATCTTTTGATAAGGTTATTTCATAAAGATGATTCAGTGATGGTTTTATTTGACAGATGAAAAAAATATGATTCGATAACCGAGCAAGATGCTTAGTTTCAGGGGCGACCAGATCAGAAACAAATCTATACCAAAATAAATACAAGATTTATATTTTGGTATGATATAACATCCATTCCAATTGAGAAAATCCCAAGTACCTTCAATGAAAAATTACTTAATCATAGTGTGGGGGGAGTGGGAATTAATTGTGTGGGGTCGGACGATTATAATTATTAGAACTGACAGGTTATTCCAGCAGGCAGAGGTGTGCTCCAGTTCTTTGGCTCTGTGTCAATGCCATGGCTTACCTCGGTGATGGAACTCTCTGACCCTGGTGTTATCGGTCGTGTAATTACACGGTACAGAGTGTGTACTCCGTATCCTTCTGATGTTTCTGGGTGTGTTTTTATCGGGGTATTTACCGTACCTAATAAATGCTGTGTTGTTGATAATTAACACGGTGGAAGTATCTGTTCAATAGATTGTCAAAGGAGGAAGTATTTTGTGGAATTTAAAGATTTTCTTTGTTTATTTTTTACTTTGGCTACCTGATACCTACCCCGATTCCTGGAGTCAAATCAAAACCAGCCCTCGAGTGAAGCACATCAACTGCGCTTTAGCGGCTGCCTTTGTTGTAGTACGTGATAAAATACCTAATATACAATACAGTTACAAAGTGCGACTGATTTATAAATACTAAACAAAGTATTTGAGAAGAAAATTTTATTTAATAAGCAAGTGTGTAATTTACCTAGGGATCCAGTATCATAGTCATTTACCAAATTAATTATTTAGTGATGGAACAAGTAAACGATAATAGTAATAAAATAATGACAATAATAATATTGAGTCAATTTTAAGAATGTCCTGAAGTACAGGCGGAGGGAGGACTCGTGCAAATGAAAACCCTATATTAAGAGGGGCTGCAGACATGTCACATTTCACATTTCAACCTTCTTCTCCCACAAGGCCATTGTTAACTTTCTTCAATAGATTATCCAAAATAGTTGTTTTATGGTTCATTTTAAAGAGCAAAAATAGCCAGCGATTTCATTGAGCAGATTTTCAATACTACAAGCACTCATAAACAAATCATAAATATAGTTTATTTTAGAAATTTTTGTACGGTTACAATTTGAGATATCAAACTCAAATAGTAAAAAAAGTTTGATATATCAAACTTGTCCCAGGACAACCTTAAAACTGGTCTATACCAGTTTTGAGACTGACATTGGGTACATAAAATGAAGTTGTCATTACATATGTTAAGTCCATTATGACAAACTTCCCTTTCACCTTTGATCTCTCCATTTGCAGCGGCTGGGGACGGAAACTCCGGGTTTGGTTTCCATTCCCAACCTGAGAATGTGTGGTCCCTGGCTGTTGTACATGGATACCCTATCAGTTAGGTTGGCCATTTTGAGGGCAGAGCGGGTCCGCCTGTTTGATACTGATCATAGCTAACATAGGAGTACGGAAGTTGGCCCTCTGAAAGGTCAATTTGGCTGCCTGTCCCATCCAGCGAGGTAGAAACCATGGAGAGCTCGTCAAATAGACAGAAAACGGTCCGCGCATTGTCAAGCTAGACCTAAAGTATAGGACACGGCAAAACTGAGTAATCCCGAGCGGTGAGCGCGTTGTCGTTTACACGCTCGTGTACATCTTAATAATAATAAAACTACAACGGTTTCTATCTCGCTGGTCCCATCCCACCCTATCCCTTCCTGCTATATCCTATTCTTCCGGGAACCTACGCAATATTCCCGCTTGTGGAAGACGTGCCTGGCAGCTATGCTGAGGTTCCTAACCCAGCAACAATGAATGGATATCAAACTTTTGCTCACTGAAATCACTAGGTATATTTTGCTCTTTAAAACGAACCATAGATGAACGATATCGGATGTAATTGTTTACAGCATCAGTGTTTACTTGCAGACAAGAGTGCGGGGAAGGGAGTGGGCCTGTGGTTCGTCAAGTCGCCGGAACCGATCACGGTGCCGCCCGGGGACGATGTGGACTTTGAATGCTCTCTCAACGTCGGCTCCGAGACCGTGCGATGGAGACACAACGGCCGACTACTGCCGGAGGAGGCACTCGCGGACCCTCCCTCCACGAGGCGAACTGTCAAAGTCATCGACGAGCGACAAGCTGGCGATTATCAGGTTAGTCTGGGGTGCGATGCTTAGGGAGGTCGCTGGAGAAAACTGATAACAGACAGTTACATCATACGCACTCAGTGGAGTAGTGAAGTAGTGAAGTTTTTAGTCGATTACTTCAGTTGAGCTGCTTCATTTGAGACCTAAAAGATAGTTCACCCTTTAAGTTCTTATTTTTTCAAACATTTTGAATGTCTTAAAAATCTTGCATATCCAGTATAAAAAATCGCTACATGTTATTTAAGAAATGATTGTGGACATTTTCCATCACAGATTAGGAAACCCCACATATTACTAAACATAACCGATTCTTTAGTTATGTGATATCAATGCCCTCACATTGTAGTTTATTTGAATTTGTATTTTATCAAAAGATAAAAGAATCAAATGTTGCAGTTATTAACAGAAAGTATACATATGTAATCATAAACTCTTCTTGATGAAGTTTAGTTGTATTTTATTAAATTTCTTTCGCACAGTTGGTTATTCTGTTCTGCTCCCTCGAAGTTTATTTCACTTAAATTTGTTAAACTCGAGCCAATAAATGTTCTCCCATATTCCCGACTCTACGTCACCCTTTGTAGTGTATTGTTGATACTACGCTGTCATTGTAGTAATCATTACTCATAACATCTTTAGAACATTATTTTTATGCTGGACTGATTTTGTTATATTTTCAATTTGTCAGGAGCTTGTTTAGTTTAAAACTGAATCGTTAAGATTGCAATTCATTCATCATATTTGCATTGAAGTTGTGACATTCTGTGGGGCGGAGCCCTAAAGACGAATGCAAATTACAATTAAATTCGTAGAATCTACACCTCCCCTCTTTTTATTAGCATATCAAGCACAAAAATTGGTTCAGTAGTTCCTTATATCTCCCTCATATAAACATACTGCTTGTGTATCCATTTATCGGAGGTGTTTATAACTTATTAGTATTTAGTAAATGTTTGTTTTTCATACGTGATTCTGAAAATGGTGAAAAACTTAAATATGTTCAGAGGGGCCGCCGAGATTGGAAAAAAACTTTCTTTTATATTTATATCTCCCATAACAGCGGATTAAGCTCCTCATTGAATTGTAATGAATATGATTTACAGCTCAACCTGAAGAATCAAAAAGTACCTAGCAAAATCATTGAGCAGGACTTTCAAACTGCAAATAGTTATTCGATAAAAAGTTTGCAAAAACTAACACACTTTATTTTTATTGATCTATTATTATTTGTGATGTCACAATTCTGCCAACAAATTGCCAAATATCATTTGTTCTTCTTAAAACGAGTCATAATTTGTTAACATGATGATTTATAAATTATTCCTTTTGAAGAGACGGGAGTTAAAAGTTAACATTGGAGAATCAAATAGAAATACAAAATCCTTCGCGGCTGGAGCAATGATGACATTTTATAAGAATGATGGTGGATTTTTGAAAGTTTTATTTGATGTATATAAAATTAATAGTAAAAGAGTCAAGTTTTCTTCTGAAGAAAACAATAATATTAAAAAAATATGATGAGCATGTGATGGTGGCGACAGTCTCGGTTGAGTTACTGTGATAGCTCTTGTCCCTGGCAGCCTCCCAACCTTGTAACGAGTTACGCTGCTCGACACTTGTCCCGTCCGACCACTTCATTCGTTATTTTTCAAAATAAATTAACCCGCTCAGAAGCCGAATCCATTAGTAATCTAAATCAAATTCCTTATGTGACGAGTCAGAAATTCTCCTTGTTAGGCTAGTCACTGAGCAGTTGTGGATGGATTTCACCTTCACGTTTTATTTTTGAAACATCTGTTCATTAATTCTGTTACATCCAATGGTCAAACTCACATTTGTCGAATAAATTACAAAATTATAAATCGGGTAATTAATTCAGAACGGTATACATTTTCAGAACCACATACTTAATGTTATTTAAGCATTTGCATAATACTGTTTGTCGCATGTGTTTTATTCATTTAAAGTGTGTTTCTTATTGACGCAATCAATCCCTAATGCGGGTAAATGATAAAAAGGAAGGTAATTAAGGTTCCTATTTAACAAATATTTGTTAAGGAGGATGGAGGTAGGTTTCATGGGCATATTGAATTTCCCCTTTATGTTTCTATGAACATGTCCCAATCCTAGTTCTAATATAGTGTAATCTTGGATTACCTTGCTGAGTTACATAATCCCTTGGGTGCAGTACAGTATAAGTGATTTCCAGTGCATAGCCTGGTACGGAGCCTCGGCCCTGGCGTCCACCATCGGCAGGCTGACGTTGGCAGAGCTGCGGCAGTTCCCGCCTGCGCCGCCCCGCTACTTCACCGTCACAGAGGGCAACAGCGTCGTCATAGACTGCCCTGCGCCCGTCAGCTACCCCCCTGCCGTCATACAGTACTACTTCAACAACGTGCTGCTCTCTGGTGAGTGCTGCAACTGTAGAGAGAGGTGTGGTTATCGGTACTGGCATTTTATGTCTTATAAACTAGGATTCGCATACTCGTGTTTGTTTCCTGGCTATGCTGCTTAACCCATCCGTGACGTCTTATTTTTACTTTCAGTAAAATTATCATTGTAGTGTAAACACAAGTTCTGACCTTGTTAAGAAAATTTAAATTGTGAAACAAATTCTTAATTCTTATCTCGTTATGGCATTACTCTATCCCCTCAGTATTAATTAACGATTGCAAGAGTTTTTGTGTGATAATAGAACAGTCAAAGTTAATAGAAAATTGTTGTTCCAGCACAAAATTCAGAAACTCGGTAAATCCAAGTTTTATAGGGGCCATAAACATATTACGTAACACATTTTTCATTATTTCAGATCCCCCTCTCCCCCATGTAACGCACCATAACGCTTGATGATACCTGTAAGCGTAATTTCTGTGTTTTTATTAGAGGGGCAAACATTGTTGTGATCATGATTATTGTGACTTTTCATATATTACAATAATATGTTTTCCAAATTATTGGGGGGGAACTGCCCTCCCTTGCCACCCCAAAATTACACCTATGATCTCAGCTAAAACGTAACAAATTAACTTATAACTAATACAAATACAGAACAACTTAAAACACTAAAGATGTGGGCGGCATTGTTGTCTTAACACGTTCGCTGCAGCGCAATAACATGTGGCGCTCGGCAGAACAACGCCACGATCTGAGAGCGCCACAAGGCGCTCTGTCTACATGCAAGTTCAATTTGGTCCCGTGCTGGCAGCACTGTGGTGAGGACGGGTATTTTATGTCAGAGTTTTAGCTAGGAATGCGAGCTTTATTTTGGTGTAGGTTGGTAGTAAATTTCCCCGTAAAATTCCCGTTCATAAGGGACAAAAAACCAGTTTTTGCCCCATATTTCTGGGATATTCTCCCTGTAATTGACATTACAAGGGAAATGGCTAGTACCCAGGCAGTGCTGCTACCTGTGGGTGTTTCAGCGAACTACGTCCAGTCTTGTGGAAATGCAGCACATCACCGAACCGCCGTTTTGTGATTCGTCAGACCGAAATAATTGAATTCGTCTGTGCCGATCTGGTTCGCTGCCGTGCTCGGCGCACGCCCGCCATTGGTGGGCCGCAGCGAACGTGTTAAGCCATGATTTTACCCTCTAAAACAACACAAAACATAGGTGTAAAGCAACACAGTACTTACTCAAAACACGTTAGGTATTTCTTTTTAGTTAAACTGTTATTAAAATAGTATGACAGAAGTATTTTTTATATAACAAACTGTAACCTTAATTTAGATATCAATTTGATAATTTTTTAATTTTAAAAGATTTATAACAGTATCAATAGATATGGGAGTGCGCCAGCTCTTAGGTTTATTACCTAATGTTGATCCAAACCCCCCCTCACCCCCACATAACGCTACGCCATACCCCCTCCCCCCTTTAAGTGTGTTACGTAATAAGTGTATGGCCCCTTATCATCGATAGAATACGTTGGTTATTTTTACTTTAACGACTAGTTAAGCTTACTGAGTGAACAATGTTTTAGTACTGTAAAAAGGTTTGGAAGGAAATGTCATGGCTATCCTTTAAACAAGGTACAGTAAGATCTGTGCCAGGATTCATGGTAAATTTGTTTTCAGCTTCTCCTACATACAGTATTCTTGTAAATTAAAATTAAAGAAAACTTCAAATTAAATAATGACTGGAAGTGACAGTGGAAACTAGTCATAATTAATTTTGTTTTATATGATTAAAGGTGAAAATTTACCTTTCTACAAGCTATTGCAAGTTATTGCAAGCAATTTTTGCTCTCATACTATTGTTTTGGCTTTTGAATAAGCAACCTTCTTACAGTATTTGTGCAAGAGACGTTGCAACAAACGTAAGCAGTGCTGTACCCAATATCTGTGAGCGCCAAGTGGTGGTAGGGCCGGTGACATTGCAACAAACGTAAGCAGTGCTGTACCCAATAGCTGTGAGCGCCAAGTAGTGGTAGGGCCGGTGACATTACAACAAACGTAAGCAGTGCTGTACCCAATAGCTGTGAGCGCCAAGTGGTGGTAGGGCCGGTGACATTGCAACAAACGTAAGCAGTGCTGTACCCAATAGCTGTGAGCGCCAAGTGGTGGTAGGGCCGGTGACATTGCAACAAACGTAAGCAGTGCTGTACCCAATAGCTGTGAGCACCAAGTGGTGGTAGGGCCGGTGACATTGCAACAAATGTACGCAGTGCTGTACCCAATAGCTGTGAGCGCCAAGTGGTGGTAGGGCCGGTGACATTGCAACAAACGTAAGCAGTGCTGTACCCATTAGCTGTGAGCGCCAAGTGGTGGTAGGGCCGGTGACATTGCAAAAAACGTAAGCAGTGCTGTACCCAATCGCTGTGAGCACCAAGTGGTGGTAGGGCCGGTGACATTGCAACAAATGTAAGCAGTGCTGTACCCAATAGCTGTGAGCGCCAAGTGGTGGTAGGGCCGGTGACATTGCAACAAACGTAATCAGTGCTGTACCCAATAGCTGTGAGCGCCAAGTGGTGGTAGGGCCGGTGACATTGCAACAAACGTAAGCAGTGCTGTACCCAATAGCTGTGAGCGCCAAGTGGTAGTAGGGCCGGTGACATTGCAACAAACGTAAGCAGTGCTGTACCCAATAGCTGTGAGCACCAAGTGGTGGTAGGGCCGGTGACATTGCAACAAACGTAAGCAGTGCTGTACCCAATAGCTGTGAGCGCCAAGTGGTGGTAGGGCCGGTGACATTGCAACAAACATAAGCAGTGCTGTACCCAATAGCTGTGAGCGCCAAGTGGTGGTAGGGCTGGTGACATTGCAACAAACGTAACAACAAACGTAAGCAGTGCTGTACCCAATAGCTGTGAGCGCCAAGTGGTGGTAGGGCCGGTGACATTGCAACAAACGTAAGCAGTGCTGTACCCAATAGCTGTGAGCGCCAAGTGGTGGTAGGGCCGGTGACATTGCAACAAACGTAAGCAGTGCTGTACCCAATAGCTGTGAGCGCGAAGTGGTGGTAGGGCCGGTGACATTGCAACAAACGTAACAACAAACGTAAGCAGTGCTGTACCCAATAGCTGTGAGCGCGAAGTGGTGGTAGGGCCGGTGACATTGCAACAAACGTAAGCAGTGCTGTACCCAATAGCTGTGAGCGCCAAGTGGTGGTAGGGCCGGTGACATTGCAACAAACGTAAGCAGTGCTGTACCCAATAGCTGTGAGCGCCAAGTGGTGGTAGGGCCGGTGACATTGCAACAAACGTAAGCAGTGCTGTACCCAATAGCTGTGAGCGCCAAGTGGTGGTAGGGCCGGTGACATTGCAACAAACGTAAGCAGTGCTGTACCCAATAGCTGTGAGCGCCAAGTGGTGGTAGGGCCGGTGACATTGCAACAAACGTAAGCAGTGCTGTACCCAATAGCTGTGAGCGCCAAGTGGTGGTAGGGCCGGTGACATTGCAACAAACGTAAGCAGTGCTGTACCCAATAGCTGTGAGCGCGAAGTGGTGGTAGGGCCAGTGAATGTCTGCCTTATGTTGCATACAGTAGTCAGCAGCTCACCTACAACACAAAGTGAGAAGAGGAGTAAGAATGCCTACAAATGCATTATCATTTTAAGATCCTCCGGAAAAGGAAAATACCACGACGTGTAAGATATCAGAGGTTCTGGATGTTAGAACCTCAGACACAAATCGTTCTTCTGTACACTCCCCTCTGATCCGACTATACTTTTTGTATATAGTTGTATTTTCTGTGATTATTTCAAATGTTTATCAACTATTAAACCATTTCCAGAGTCATCATCGCAGCTGATGACCACCAACTCTCTAGTCCTTCACAACGTAACCAATGCGCAGTCCGGCCGCTATAGCTGCAGTGCTTTCAACTACATTACTAGCCAGACGGTAAGGTTATTCAATTGTTACCAAATTTATTTAACAGTAAAATTAGTTAACATGGTGTAATAGTGCGGGGAAATGTCAAGATTAATGAATGTCTTATGATTTTGTTTTGAAGAAAAGGTATTATAAGATAGTCAATCAATTGTAGTAACAATTAAAGTGAGGGAATATTTTTTTAAGTACTTAAAAACTAAACAGTGAAGTAGGGAGACTAAATAAAAACTTTTGATATTTTATGTTTATTTCCTTTCAGTTGCTAAGTTATACTTAACTGCTAACCACAATTTGAATTAGAAACTTGTAATTAAATGAATCGTAACCAAAACATTTGTTAATAACAATAAAAATATTTATATGGATTACTCCCAAGTTTCAACTATAAATATTTGGGGTTTCTAAAAAAAGTGTAAAGCCTGTAAAACTAAAGGAATTTTGATGTATTGGTCCTTCGATTTAGTAATCCTGCAGTGAAAAATCCAGAATCTTTATAGAATTTTAAAGTGATGTTTGTGTCAGAAAAATTTCTAATGGTTTTTTTGTGTATAGTAGTATAATTGCTGATGGATATTTAGATCAGTGTAAGAAGCCCTGAAGTACTAAGCTATTACGCCAGTTATGCAATATTATTTATGATCATTAAAATTTCAGTATCAAGAGCTAACTTAAAATAGAACAAATTCCATATCATAAACGTCTGATATTTACCCCTTGCACAACTAAACGCTGTAAGAGTGATTTCAATATATTTTTAACTACTAAATGAAAACATTACATTATTTCTCCTCATCAATACTTCCAAGTTTTTCAGTTATATTTATACATTATTCTATAAGTAAAATTTCAAAGTCAAAATTGTGAGATTTTGTAAATCGGATCATTAGAGCCAGCTCAAATTAAAGGTCTTAATCCTAGGGACACGGGAAAAATAGCAGTATTCCTATAATGTTACCAGGAAATGAGATATAACAAAAAACATCCCCCACAAGATAAGCATCGGGATTTAAAATGCCTGCTTTGTTTACATAAAAAACATATGTGATTAAGTGTCTACTTTGTTTACGAACTTACATGTGTTCCTACCAATATTGTTTTATTTTCCTCTGTATGTAAAGATAGAAAATCAGTTGAGGCAGAGTATTCGACCAAGGGGGCGATAGCCCCTTCAAGCCACTAGTATTAACTAAATACTAAATGCATTGCTTTTGTTAGAGTGTCAAAAGTAACGTTAGTTAATCCTGTTCTATTGGGCATGTTTCCTTTGATAGAATCATGCTTTCATCACTGTGACATGTTGAGCAAAAATCACAATAAAGAGACTAAATCAAACCTCCACATCCAGCGTACTGTATAAGTTGACACTCTGTACGGTTTACTATCTACCGCAACTCAACTATTTATTTTTTTTTCAGTCAATCTAGAAGACAGTAAAATAGTTGTTAATATGTTTTCCTAACAGGTCCACTCACCGATGGTCACCACCCTCTCAGTGGTCGGTACTCTGCAGCCCTCTCCTCCCAGGTTCCTGTACACACCTCAGACTACCTATGTTAATATTTTTTCCTGCCAGGTCCACTCACCGATGGTCATCACCCTCTCAGTGGTCGTTACTCTGCAGCCTTCTCCTCCCAGGTTCCTGTACACACCTCAGACTACCTATGTTAATATTTTTTCCTGCCAGGTCCACTCACCGATGGTCACCACCCTCTCAGTGGTCGGTACTCTGTAGCCTTCTCCTCCCAGGTTCTTTTACACATCTCAGACCACCTATGTTAATATGTTTTTCCTGCCAGGTCCACTCACCGATGGTCACCACCCTCTCAGTGGTCGGTACACTGCAGCCCTCTCCTCCCATGTTCTTGTACACACCTCAGACCACCTATGTTAATATTTTTTCCTGCAGGTCCACTCACCGATGGTCACCACCCTCTCAGTGGTCGGTACACTGCAGCCCTCTCCTCCCATGTTCTTGTACACACCTCAGACCACCTATGTTAATATTTTTTCCTGCAGGTCCACTCACCGATGGTCACCACCCTCTCAGTGGTCGGTACACTGCAGCCCTCTCCTCCCATGTTCTTGTACACACCTCAGATCGCCTATGTTAATATGTTTTCCTGCCAGGTCCACTCACCGATGGTCACCACCCTCTCAGTGGTCGGTACACTGCAGCCCTCTCCTCCCATGTTCTTGTACACACCTCAGACCACCTATGTTAATATTTTTTCCTGCAGGTCCACTCACCGATGGTCACCACCCTCTCAGTGGTCGGTACTCTGCAGCCCTCTCCTCCCATGTTCTTGTACACACCTCAGACCGCCTATGTTAATATGTTTTCCTGCCAGGTCCACTCACCGATGGTCACCACCCTCTCAGTGGTCGGTACACTGCAGCCCTCTCCTCCCATGTTCTTGTACACACCTCAGACCGCCTATGTTAATATGTTTTCCTGCCAGGTCCACTCACCGATGGTCACCACCCTCTCAGTGGTCGGTACTCTGCAGGCTTCTCCTCCCATGTTCTTGTACACACCTCAGACCGCCTATGTTAATATGTTTTTCCTGCCAGGTCCACTCACCAATGGTCACCACCCTCTCAGTGGTCGGTACTCTGCAGGCTTCTCCTCCCATGTTCTTGTACACACCTCAGACCGCCTATGTTAATATGTTTTCCTGCCAGGTCCACTCACCGATGGTCACCACCCTCTCAGTGGTCGGTACTCTGCAGCCCTCTCCTCCCATGTTCTTGTACACACCTCAGACCGCCTATGTTAATATGTTTTTCCTGCCAGGTCCACTCACCGATGGTCACCACCCTCTCAGTGGTCGGTACTCTGCAGCCCTCTCCTCCCATGTTCTCGTACACACCTCAGACCACCTTTGTTAATATGTTTTTTCCGCCAGGTCCACTCACCGATGGTCACCACCCTCTCAGTGGTCGGTACCATTGACTATAAATACTGAAGGAGACATCCCATCCATATGGCCCAGTTGTCCCACTTTTAGTGTATGCTAGAATTTAAAACTGAAGTAGTTTGATTAGGTCACCGACAGATTGTGCTGCTGTCAACTATTTATTTTAGTTATTTATGTTAACTTTTAAAATATCTTCATCCCAGAAAGCAAGTAATAATCAACTTATGTTTGCTTCCTGACACACCAGCTGTTGTATTATACCCTCCTTGAGAGGATAAGTTAATAGTTTACAGCAGTATACTCTGTTGGTGATTGGTGTAAACTACGACCTCTTTCAATCCTGGCATACAAAAAACTAGGGACACATTTTATAATGGCAATGAGAAGTCTACTTCAGTATTTATAGTCAATGTCGGTACTCTGCACCCTTCTACTCCCAGGTTCCTGTACACACCTCAGACCACCTATGTTAACATATTTTCCTGCCAGGTCCACTCACCGATGGTCACCACCCTCTCAGTGGTCGGTACTCTGTAGCCTTCTTCTCCCAGGTTCCTGTACACACCTCACACCACCTGTGTTAACATATTTTCCTTCCAGGTCCACTCACCGATGGTCACCACCCTCTCAGTGGTCGGTACTCTGTAGCCTTCTTCTCCCAGGTTCCTGTACACACCTCAGACCACCTGTGTTAACATATTTTCCTGCCAGGTCCACTCACCGATGGTCACCACCCTCTCAGTGGTCGGTACTCTGTAGCCTTCTTCTCCCAGGTTCCTGTACACACCTCAGACCACCTATGTTAACATATTTTCCTGCCAGGTCCACTCACCGATGGTCATCACCCTCTCAGTGGTCGGTACTCTGCAGCCTTCTCCTCCCAGGTTCTTGTACACATCTCAGACCATCTATGTTAATATGTTTTTCCTGCCAGGTCCACTCACCAATGGTCACCACCCTCTCAGTGGTCGGTACACTGCAGCCCTCTCCTCCCATGTTCTTGTACACACCTCAGACCACCTATGTTAATATGTTTTCCCTGCCAGGTCCACTCACCAATGGTCACCACCCTCTCAGTGGTCGGTACTCTGCAGCCTTCTCCTCCCAGGTTCCTGTACACACCTCAGACCACCTATGTTAATATGTTTTTCTGCCAGGTCCACTCACCGATGGTCACCACCCTCTCAGTGGTCGGTACTCTGCAGCCCTATCATCCCAGGTTCCTCTACACACCTCAGACCACCTTTGATGATTTGTTTTTTTCTGCCAGGTCCACTCACCGATGGTCACCACCCTCTCAGTGGTCGGTACTCTGCAGCCTTCTCCTCCCAGGTTCCTCTACACACCTCAGACCACCTATGTTGTGCAGAATGGTCAGTACTCTGGGCTAGGTTGTACTTTGTCTGTTAAAGGAATAAAAGTAAAGCAAATGCCTTTGTCGAGGGAGAATAACATACAAATGTAAAATAACCAAGGAGAAGTAAAAATGACCAATAAGTATTCAAATCAAATCATATATAATGGGTAACCCCCCCCAAAAAAAAACCAATCAACTTTTTAGAGTTATATGATGGGTTCGGACCTATTTAGATTACAGTAAACCTTGGATTATCCACACTATTGTGGGGGAATATAAGTTAGAGCCGGATAGAACAAATTCTGGAAAATCTGAAGCTGCTTTAACATCTCATAATTAATGATCGCGACAAGCCCCTGCAGTATTTATAAAGACTGTAGAATAGGAATAGAATTGTTAATTTTATTAACTGTCATAACACACGGTACATTCACATCTTTAACGCAACTTAATCTCACAAGTTGTGGTGATTAATGAACGGTCGACAGTAACAAAGGCATGAAATGCTGGTCGCTTGTGCATACGCTACCGGCACGACTGTTAGGTGGCTCACTCTATATTGCAGTTGCTATGATACTTCACACGAACAGTGATGTATTGAGGTTGTGTCTGAGACTTAGATAGTGCCAGTGAGGAAAAAACCACGTTTTTAGTGTAATTTAATTTTTGTTCGCACAACCTTGTCCAGTTAATCAAGGATCTGGTTGATTTGGGTCCGGATAATCCGAGGCATACTGTATTTCGAAGATGGCCTTATGATAGCAAAAGTAATAGAAACTAATAGCAATGGTGTACTTGAAACCATCTTGAAGTCATCTTGAAACCCACTTATTTACAAATTTTGTTTTTTTACCGTTTTAAAGTTCTTCTTTTCATTCCGAAAACGACAAATATGCATAAGTTTATATCAGTTTAGTTCATATTACTTTATTTTTAAAATTTGTGTAAGTTCATTTCTAGAATGTAAAAAGAATTTTTGAATACAGACATGAAAATTAGCGATATTGCCCTGGTCACCGAGCAATTCACCATTGGCCACTGCGCGGGCTAAGAATTATTTCTATTGATTGTATTATGAACTAAATTATTGTACAATAATTTACTTGTTTTTTTAAAGGTACGAACGTGAGCCTGGAATGCCTCGGGGTGGGTATCCCTCCCCCCGCCGTGGGCTGGAGGAGAGTGGGGGGTTCCTTACCGAAAGATCGGACTCGACAAGTGACAGGAGGTTTACGATTGGCCAGTGTACAAGCTTCAGACAACGGCGCTTACATCTGTGAAGTCTCCAACGGAGTCCATCCTTCAATAACCCATCAAATTACATTACAGGTTCAAGGTAAGTGGAAAAAACTTTTGATTTTTTTTCCATTGTTAGATGCAAGTTTTTAAGGTGACTTAATGTTCTACACATTAATTTCTTATATCCTTAAGTAATCTTTATATATGATTCTGTAAGCGAAATTTTAAGTCAAAATTGCGGGAGTTAGGAAAATCACAGGATGATGGTAAAGGGCTCAAATTAAAGGTCGTGATTCCAGGGACTCGGGGGAAAATAGCAGTATTTCTATAAATTTACCAGCAAACGAGAAATAACGCAAAACATTTCCCATAAAAAAAGCATGGGAATTTAAAAAATTTTGCTTTGATTACAGATGATTAAATGTTGTTCACAAACTCAAACTGATATGTGCTTTTTTCCTCAGCATATAAATAGTAAAAAAATCAGATGAGGCAGAGTATTAGAGCAAGGTAAGGGGCTATGGCCCCTTCAAGCGACTAGTAAATATTATGCACTATAAAATATTTTTAAAATGTTGCTACCCCCACTTATAAAACAGAAAATAGAATAACATCCCAAAATAATGTTCAGTGGTTCTGAGTAGAGCCGAAAAGCCAGTTCGGTTTCGGATCAGATCGGATATCCAAATCCGATCCAAAGGTTTTTTCGATATTCGATAAGGTCCAGTATAAATCCGACTTATTCGGATAGATTGTATATCTAGGGATAATAAGCCAGAAACACAAAAATAAATACGTTTGGACCATTACTAAACGCCTTGACTCTGACGATGTCGTTCAAGATAATGTGACGCAATGCCGGTCGCTTGTTGTTCGGTTTAGGTACGGATCAATGCTTTGATTCGACATTTGTGTAGATTCGCGATATCGTATCGTGATACACGGCCGGATCGTACATCACTGTAGCAACAAAGAATAAATACGGTCTATACAGAGAAATGCGCGATAGCAAACGTTTTTGATGTAAACAATCGCAAATGTATACATCATTGCTACTCGATGTTGATTCAAGATTTACGGGATAGACGCAGACAACGAGACAACAGTAGTGGATTACTGGCAAATAAGTCGATTATTTAAAGTTGATAGTCGATATCCGATTGTATCAACGTCTCACGATTCAGTGAGCAAGCTCCCATAGAGTAAGTCGTGATTCCAAAGTCGCAATACGCAATAAGATATGTTAGTGTATAAAATTTAAAATTGCAGCTACTGATATTTTTTACCTTTAAAACACTGAGTAAAATGTTGCTGACATGCGCAAAACGAGTTACATAGCTTTCTCTATGGGGAAGTTTCCCGGTATGATCAATGAGCTTAATCCATCTAGAGCTCTCATACTCCATGAAAAAAGCCTTCACTTTTTAAACTCGTTTTTCGTGTGAGTGTGTATTACGACGACGCGAAGCAGCGATGACGACGACGGATTCGCGAAAGCTTGGCTTAGTTATCTATAATTTATTTACACAAGTTTCATCGTTCGGATATTATTTGATTTTGAAAAATTCATTTCTTTAAAATGGAACCGAAAAAGAATAGCATTATATGGAAATTCTTTATAAAGAACGAAGCCGATAGTGAAGTCGCTGAATGTCTGAAATACAAGCTTTAAGGTTATGTTGTTTGTTTACATTCCGGTGACAAAGTTTATACTTTTTAGTAAACTAAAAACATTCAAACTATTTAGTAAATTTATAAAACAAAGAAAATTCTTTGGCCATGGATGTTTTTGGTTAACTTATACAGAGAAGACTTACTGAATCATTTTGTCATTGCCCAATAAGTCGTGCTAGGCCTAATAGTATGTTGTGATGTCTGCTTCTTTTTAACATCGGTGGTTCTGGTCTTTTAATAACTAGGCTGTCATATTAAAATGTTTCCTTGTTTTTCCTCTTGTCTGACCATATGTATATTATGTTTGGTTTTGTACTACATCCAGATAGGCTAAGGAGTTATATCACAATGACAAGGATGATAGTCATGGTGACATTAAATGATTGAAGTGGAGTAGCCTAAACTAGGCCTACTATTTTTAAATTATATAACTTTACCAAAACTATTATTTTTTGTTAGCACTAAAGTCAAGTAGTTTGTTAAGCTTATTTGACCTTTATTAGGTACTAAGTTTTACAATCACAGTTTGGAAGTTGTGATATTGCCAAAAACATTATTATTATTATCTTTTTTGTGTATTCATAAACATTTGATTCTTTTATCATCCAATCTCCAAAATAAATAATATAATGCTATTTGTTTACAAGGAGTTCAATTATTTGTATTAGCCTACCAGTTCATTTGTTATATAAGACTATTTAAATTAGCGAAGGAACAATGGCTATTCAAATAAAACATCATAGACAGTGGGTTTTATTTACTGATTTAATAACAAATGTAACGTTGCCAAATTACAAAGGTTCATGCTCATCGAGTAAACATATTTCTTGCATTTTTCACTGCAGAGAAGATATTATTATTGTGTATTTACGTAGGTTGGTATATTCCTCCTCCAATTAGACATGCTGTTTTCTGGTGGGGTCATTGTTGTCTTCAGCCATTAGGTACTCAGAAAGATACACTTGCAAAAATAATAACCACTTCTTGTGTACTTATTGAATAAAATTACCTAGGTGAAATATTGTATATTAATATCTTGCAAGGGAAATAAAAATGTAAAGTTCTGACTTGAAAATATGGTAATTCTTAGAGATCGTTGTAACGTGTGGTTCTGGCAAAGTAAACATCCGAATCCGAAAATTATCCGATCCGAAACCTTTACTATCCGATCCGTATCCGACCCGAACTTAAGCTATCTGAACCAAAACTGATCCGAACTAAACATTCACTATTCGCACACCTCTAGTTCTGAGGTGAATAATTTGTTTATATTAGGTTGTTTTTTTACAACATATTTAACTAATGAGATTTGTATGTTTATAAACAGAGCCACCAGTTGTCACTCGAGAGCCAGGCAACTCAGTGGTGGAGGAGGGTGGAGAGGTGGAGGTGGGGTGTGAGGTGAGGGGAACTCCCCCTCCGACTGTAATGTGGCTGCTCAACGGTGAAACTCTGGACAACGACACCCATGCTGTTATCAGAGGTGAGTGAGGGTAGTTGTAAGGGGGAATAAGGTGAGGGAATCTCCCCCTACGACTGTCATGTGGCTGCTCAACGGTGAAAAGCTAGACAACGACACGTATGCCGTTATCAGAGGTGAGTGGGGGTAGTTGTAAGGGGGACTAAGGTGAGGGGAACTCCCCCTACGACTGTAATGTGGCTGCTCAAAGGTGAAAAGCTTGACAACGACACACATGCTGTTATCAGAGGTGAGTGGGGGTAGTTGTAAGGGGGACTAAGGTGAGGGGAACTCCCCCTACGACTGTCATGTGGCTGCTCAACGGTGAAAAGCTAGACAACGACACATATGCCGTTATCAGAGGCGAGTGGGGGTAGTTGTAAGGGGGACTAAGGTGAGGGTAACTCCCCCTACGACTGTAATGTGGCTGCTCAAAGGTGAAAAGCTAGACAACAACACATATGCCGTTATCAGAGGTGAGTGGGGGTAGTTGTAAGGGGGACTAAGGTGAAGGGAACTCCCCCTACAACAGTCATGTGGCTGCTCAAAGGTGAAAAGCTTGACAACGACACACATGCTGTTATCAGAGGTGAGTGGGGGTAGTTGTAAGGGGGACTAAGGTGAGGGGAACTCCCCCTACGACTGTCATGTGGCTGCTCAACGGTGAAAAGCTAGACAACGACACGTATGCCGTTATCAGAGGTGAGTGGGGGTAGTTGTAAGGGGGACTAAGGTGAGGGGAACTCCCCCTACGACTGTAATGTGGCTGCTCAACGGTGAAAAGCTAGACAACGACACGTATGCCGTTATCAGAGGTGAGTGGGGGTAGTTGTAAGGGGGACTAAGGTGAGGGGAACTCCCCCTACAACAGTCATGTGGCTGCTCAAAGGTGAAAAGCTTGACAACGACACACATGCTGTTATCAGAGGTGAGTGGGGGTAGTTGTAAGGGGGACTAAGGTGAGGGGAACTCCCCCTACGACTGTCATGTGGCTGCTCAACGGTGAAAAGCTAGACGACACATATGCCGTTATCAGAGGTGAGTGGGGGTAGTTGTAAGGGGGACTAAGGTGAGGGGAACTCCCCCTACGACTGTAATGTGGCTGCTCAAAGGTGAAAAGCTTGACAACGACACACATGCTGTTATCAGAGGTGAGTGGGGGTAGTTGTAAGGGGGTCTAAGGTGAGGGGAACTCCCCCTACGACTGTCATGTGGCTGCTCAACGGTGAAAAGCTAGACAACGACACATATGCTGTTATCAGAGGTGAGTGGAGGTGGTTGTAAGGGGAACTAAGGTGAGGGGAACTCCCCCTACGACTGTCATGTGGCTGCTCAGCGGTGAAAAGCTAGACAACAACACATATGCGGTTATCAGAGGTGAGTGGGGGTAGTTGTAAGGGGGACTAAGGTGAGGGAATCTCCCCCTACGACTTCATGTGGCTGCTAAACTGTGAAAAGCTAGACAACGACAAACGCTGTTATCAGAGGTGATTGGGTGTAGTTGTAGGGGGGACTAAGGTGAGGGAATCTCCCCCTACAACAGTCATGTGGCTGCTTAACGGTGAAAAGCTAGACAACGACACATATGCTGTTATCAGAGGTGAGTGGGGGTAGTTGTAAGGGGGACTAAGGTGAGGGAAACTTCACCAACTACCGTCATGTGGCTGCTGAACGGTGAAAAGCTAGACAATGACATATATGCTGTTACCAGAGATGAGTGGGGGTAGTTGTAAGGGGGACTAAGGTGAGGGAAACTTCATCAACTACAGTAGAACCTCTTTAATCCGAACTAATTGGGACCGGGCTTAGTTCGGACTATGGAATAGTTCGGATTACAGAACATACTGTTGTTTTTACATAACAATAGCTAAAAACGTGGCTAAAATGGATTGTATTTGTTACGGGAAAAGTGAAAAATGCTTTATAAAGTAAAATACATTGTTTATTTAATACAGTAGTAAACATAGTGAATAAACAGTACTGTACATTACAGTAGAAACAATTACGGTGCATTTATCAATAAATACAGTGATCAATAAAGAACTACTGTACTGTGTATAGAGTACAGCATTGAGCTAATCAGACAAAGTCGTTAAACTAGAAGTTAAAATAGTCACTCATTTTCCTTTGAACTAATGTCGAAGTGCGTTTTTTGGCTGCCAAGTCTCGAATTTTCTTTAAGACCATCAATTGCGGTAAACAGCATTCGGACTGATTTTCGTACCAGTTCATTGCCGTCTCTAATGCAGTAAACGCATCGGCATGGGATGGTCCAGAATCAAAAGTTTCTTCATCATCACTGCTGTCATCATATTCATTTTCCTCGGTGATGACGGAAAGAATCTCATCTTCACTATAAATTTGGTATCCTGGATCATTCTCATCACTGTTGATCCACTCTGTTGCATCAGCCACGTCACACTCCTCAAACCCAGGAATAGCCTGACAAAGATTGACAATATCATCGACGATCTCAGAGTCTTCTTGTTCTTCAATACAGTTTGTATTTCCAACTTCATTGTTCAAAGGCTTAGGCCATAGCTTATTCCAGGCTTTCGTCAGATTGTCCCCTGTTACATTTGCCCAAGAATCCACCAGAATATAGCAACAGTCCTTAAGGTTTAATTTCTTTGTAAACGCAATCACACTTTCTTCGTCTCTCTCTCTGCTAAAAGTAGTCGCCGAAGCAATTCTTTCCTGTACATTCTCTTCGTTTTCGCAATAACACCCTGATCCATTGGCTGGAGGAGGGCTGTTACGTTTGGTGGAAGTAACATAACTGAGAAGTCTTCATTAATGCTGTTCAAAGTGTCAATGTCAGGATGAGTGGGGGCATTGTCGATTATTAACACAACTTTTCCTGTTTTGGATTCTTTCTCTCTGAACTTTTTTACTTCTGGAATAAATGTGTTCGAGTACCAATCAAGAAAAATACCAGAATCCATCCAAGCGCTTTTTTGTGCCCTATAAGTTACTGGTAGACATGTCACATTTTTGAAACAACGGGGTTTCTTACTTTTACCAATAAGCAGCAATGGAAGAGAGTGAGTACCACTTGCATTTGCACAAACCATAGCCGTTACCCTGTCTTTGCTCACTTTGTATCCGGGAGCTCGAGTTTCATTTCGGGATGCAAGAGATTTTCTTGGCAATGAGCGCCAATTCACACCGGTCTCATCTGCATTATAAACATCATCCCGTGAAAACCCCTTATCAGCTACAGTTTCTTTAAATGTATTTACGAATGCTTCTGCAGCCATAGTGTCACCAGATAAGCTTCCCCCTTGAACATCGAGCTGTCTTATTCCACGCCGTTGCTTAAATTTACTCAGCCAGCCACTGCTAGCCTTGAAGTCAATAGGCCCGTTGAGTTTTACATTGAATTCAAGACCCTTTTCACAAAGAAGTGGACCCGATATTGGTTCACCCAAGCTTCTTCTTTGTGTGAACCACAAATACAGTGCATCATCGAGAGCCTCATTATTGGCTGTTTTTAAGGTTTTCCTATTTTTAGGCCCTTCATTACTGTCTTGTTTACAAGAGTATTGCATTATGGCATCTTGTTTGTTTTTAATGTCGGTAATTGTTGACTTACCTACACCATACTCTCTGGCTAACGACGCACCACTTTCACCTTTCTTAAGTCTTTCTATGATTTCTATTTTCTTTTCAATGTTTAAAGTGTTATGTTTCCGTTTCAGGGACGTTTTTGATGACATTTTAGTTCACTGTACTCGGTCACTGTTATCACAAACAATCCTAACACTACACTGATGCTGTACGTAGTCTATAACTAAGGTACTGTACCAAACAGTAGATTAAACTAACACATTATACACGCTTCAATAAACAACACATAGTTCTCTGTGACAACGGAGAGCGACTGAGCGCGAAAACAGTAATGTACACTGTAGTGCCGTGAGTGGGGGAGGGGTGAGGTCATTGTCTTAGTTTGCGCGCATTCCGTATAGTGTTTTCAATGAAGGACGTCGCTTCGGCCGTGTAGCCCGTTCGATGAAGGATTGACGCTCCCGCTCACCGGCGGCGTTAAACGGCTAACGTTAAACGGCTCCCGCGGCGGTGTTCGGATTAGTGGACGTTCGGATTACGGCGATTCGGATTAAAGAGGTTCTACTGTACTGTCATGTGGCTGCTGAACGGTGAAAAGCTAGACAATGACACATATGCTGTTATCAGAAGTGAGTGGGGGTAGTTGTAAGGTGGACTAAGGTGAGGGAAATTTCACCAACTACTGTCATGTGGCTGCTGAACGGTAAAAAGCAAGTTAACTCCACACATGCTGTTATCAGAAGTGAGTGGGGGTAGTTGTAAGGGGGACTAAGGTGAGGGAATCTCTCCCTACGACTGTCATGTGGCTGCTGAACGGTGAAAAGCTAGACAACGACACACATGCGGTTATCAGAGATGAGTGGGGGTAGTTGTAAGGGGGACTAAGGTGGGGGAAAAATCCCCCTACGAGTGTCATGTGGTGCGCTGAACGGTGAAAAACTTGGCAACGACACACATGCGGTTATCAGAGATGAGTGGGGGTAGTTGTAAAGGGGACTAAGATGAGGGAATCTTCTCCTCCGACAGGTGAAGGTGAGCCTGATGAATTCCCTGTGTTCGTATCCATTTAAAATCCTTAGGAACATAATAAACTACTCGGCTTATTATAACTAAGACTTATAGAAGAACACACATCTGTAAAGAATTGAACAAAATAATCATGTAAATTTAAATTTTAAAAGCCCCTTTGACATTCAAGATAGATATGTTTGTAGCAGAGTCCGTTTCAATATATTATGTCAGTTTATCAAGTATCACATGGCAGAACGAATCTAATTACGGTTGTTGACAGGACACAAGTTGAAGATATCCGATGTCCAGAAGCGCCACGCAGGAGTGTTGCAGTGCCTGGCAGTCAATACTCTAGGGTCTACCTACGGAGCCGCCATGCTACAAGTGTCACCCAAACAAGTCACCGCCAACGCTCCTCCATACCAAGGTATTAAATAAATAAACTGCTTTTTATAATAACTATCCAGATTATAGAATAAATTAATAAACTAGCTGGTGTCACGTTCTTTATACGGAGATCTAGCTAGCTTATAACCATATGTTTTTAAAATTTAGCATTTTAATCAGCTGAGTAAATAAATGAGCTTTTAAAATAAATCCATTACATTATCATTGAGACTTAAAGAGACTGTTGTACATAGGACAACTGTAGAAACTGTTTTGTTGAGGGGTGGGATTGGCAGACACTGTTGAACACTGTCAAAACACCTCTAGCAACTGTTCTGTTGAGGGGTGGGATTGGCAGACACTGTTGAACACAGTCAAAACACCACTAGCAACTGCTCTGTTGAGGGGTGGGATTGGTAGACACTGTTGAACACTGTCAAAACACTTCTAGCAACTGCTCTGTTGAGGGGTGGGATTGGCAGACACTGTTGAACACAGTCAAAACACCTCTAGCAACTGCTCTGTTGAGGGGTGGGATTGGTAGACACTGTTGAACACTGTCAAAACACTTCTAGCAACTGCTCTGTTGAGGGGTGGGATTGGCAGACACTGTTGAACACAGTCAAAACACCTCTAGCAACTGTTCTGTTGAGGGGTGGGATTGGCAGACACTGCTAAACACAGTCAAAACACCTCTAGCAACTGTACTGATGAGGGGTGGGATTGGCAGACACTGTTGAACACTGTCAATACACTTCTAGCAACTGTACTTATGAGGGGTGGGATTGACAGACACTGTTTAAGACTGTCAAAACACTTCTAGCAACTGCTCTGTTGAGGGGTGGGATTGGCAGACACTGTTTAACACAGTCAAAACATCTCTAGCATCTGCTCTGTTGAGGGGTGGGATTGGCAGACACGGTTGAACACTGTCAAAACATCTCTAGCAACTGTACTGTTGAGGGGTGGGATTGGCAGACACTGTTGAACACTGTCAAACACTTCTAGCAACTGTTCTGTTGAGGGGTGGAATTGGCAGACACTGTATAACACAGTCAAAACACATCTAGCATCTGTTCTGTTGAGGGGTGGGATTGGCGGACACTGTTGAACACAGTCAAAACACCTCTAGCAACTGTTCTGTTGAGGGGTCGGATTGGCAGTCACTGTTGAACACTATCAGAACATCTCTAGCAACTGCTGTGTTGAGGGGTGGGATTGGCAGACACTGTTGAACACCTCTTGGCCAGTCAAAACACCAAAACACCTTGGCAGTCAAAACACCTCTAGCAACTGTGCTGTTGAGGGGTGGGATTGGCAGACAACACAATTGAACACTGTCAAAACATCTCTAGCAACTGAGAGGGGTGGGATTGGCAGACACTGTTGAACACTGTCAAAACACTAGGGGTGTGCGAGTACTCAAAACTTTGAGTTTTCGGCCGAGTATTTTAATACTCGAACTCGACTCGAAATTTTGAAAAATACTTGAAAGTTCGAGCGAGTATTTCCCGCCGATTTCCGGACGATCGCTAACGATTGCGGCCGGCCAAAACGCGTAGTTACGGCCTCAAAAGGCGATCGCGTCACGTAAAATCGGTCGAAAATTACGATCGGACCGCGTAATTTCGGCCGTAAATGTTGACGGCATACATAATTTCGGCAAAAGTGGCGACCGGGCCACTTGATATCAGGGGTGACTAACGATTTTGTCATCTAATATTGATTAAAAGCGTTGTCTGGACCAGGTTCTATTGGCCAAATGACAACCAGACCGTGTTTTATCGGCCGGAAAAAAATGTCAAACCGTGTTTTGTTTGTCAATACGTAATCCTTGCTTCCTCGTAACGTGTTATAATTTGTACAGACGCTTTTGTTGCCTAATCGAAGTCTGCTATTTTCTTAATAAAGTGTTTAGGTTCAATTAGGTCTCTTAACGCTTCCTAAGCGACGAGGACAAATTAGGGTTTTTTGTCCTTTCAACTGAAAATCTTTAAGCTGGTCAAAAGCTGTATCGTAGCTGGGTTCGTCATGTTTTTCAAAATATCTTCCTTTTGTTATTAGGCTATATACGGTAGGTCTGTTTTCTACTTTTTGTCAAGCTTAGTTACGCTGTATAAGGTGAGCAGTTTGAGGCCTCCCAAACTCTTGCCTGAAAATTACCGCCACTCCGACGGACATGTGTTTTTTGTCCTGGAAATTAGCTGACATGGAATCCGCCAAAGCTCCTGAAGTATCGTTATTATATTGTTCTATTATGCCTCTCATATTGCCTTCTACAACATTTATACACCTTCTACCGTTGGGAGATAGGCTATGAGTGGAAGCTGAGATGATGGGCTGCTGTTGCGTGTCCTCAGAATTGACAGGCCAATATTGAGTAATCCTTATTTTGATTATTATCTTAAACTAAGTCGTAAATAACTGTTTGGTGTTTCAGAATCACCGGAAGGAGTGAGTCTGCTGCCACCACTGCCTCCGGGCAGGACTCACCCCAAGAAGGACCACACTAGGAAAGGGAAGGGAAGAAGAAAAGACAAAAAGCATAAGGGTGCAGGTGAGCATGAGACATGTCCTATCTGAGTATTGAAACTAGCTTTGATTGAACAAATTCACAATAAATACAGTGGAACCTCTATCAACCGTCACCTTCTGGACTGGGACTGTGACGGATAACTGAATAGACGGATAATAGAAACATCATATTATAAACGTGTTCAGTAATTAAATTTTAAAATGTTTGGCAGAGAAATGAAAATAAACTGTGTACAAAAGGATAATACCTCCCACTACATATATATTTATGTTGTTTGAAATAATATAATAGCTCATACAGACGCTCAGACACTGCCGTACGGCGCAAATCCTGAGTCTAATAAATAGTAATATTCTCATAGACGGACGACGGATAACAGAGAGTGATGGTTTAAAGAGTGACGGTTGATCGAGGTTTTACTGTAAAGTGTTTATTAATATAGACGGTGAGGCTTAACAATCATATGATGTTTGTCAGACTTTAGGTAGGCTATATTTATTTTGATATTTTTACTCAAAATAAAATTAACACGCTTCGCCCCCAGACCCTCGCTTTGGGTCTTTCCAGTTGTTATTATGACTCAATGTTGTTATAACTTCATTTTTTTTATAAAGTATACTATTTTTATTTATTCGGGACATATCCACTCTAGATGTTATCTTTATTAAAATGTTCTATCGTTTGTTTATACTCTAACATGTGAAATTTATGTTGACAGTTTACTGGAAATTTGTTTACCCCTGTTACGATTTATTTTCTTTTGATTTGAAACTCCATAAGCCCAATGTTAAAATTTTCAATTTTCAAGATAAAATTTAAAGATTTTAAAATTGAAAACTGTAACGTTTGACAATTTTGTTGGAAGTTTCTAGGTCCTAGGGACATGCATGCCAGATTTCATTCCTAGCTCATCTAGAAGTGGTCAGTAATTTGTACACGTGAGCGAGTGAGGCAGTCAGTTACACATCAGGCTGATATAGTAATTTATGTGCAGAGCCTAATGGCAACAATAATATACAGTGGAACTTTGAGAGCTCAAATCTCAGGGAGAACTGAAAAAGTTTGAAGTATTCAATACTGAGGTTTGACTACTCAAGGTGATCTTCCACAGACTTTGATTTATTGAGGCTCACAACAACGCAATAGATAATGATAAGTCATGGAAGCATAAAATCCTTACATCATTAAGTGTTTAGTACGCTGGGTGTCGCAATCAATTGTATCATATTTTACACCTAATCACGTATTCATTGAAGGGCATCCTAATTAGAATGATGCTACTTTGTAATTTGTACTTTGTGATTTGGTAAATTTGTTATTAAAAATGTATTGTCATTTCAAATGTCTAAAATAAGCCTGGAAATGTTCCAAATTTTCTAACATCTTCTTCGATGAATGTAGCAGAAGATGAAAGACATCCTGTTGTGAACATATTATAAATGATCAAGTGACTCGCAGTTTGGCAGTTCGGTGGGGTATTGTCCTTTCAACTACTTCCTGTCTATTAGTAGACGGTTTTTTTTTTGCTTCTTATCACTTGTCCCCAAAACACACCCCCACCTTTAGGAAGGCGTAAATTCTGTCCCAAATACGCCAACAAAACCTAAATCTATTTTCCACTTTTAACACATTCTACGCGCACGGATCTTCAAATTCAGACTAACTATTGACACCAGCACCGGACAGGAGTAGATGGAGGGTGAGAGTTTTCGGTTGCAACATGAACAATAGATGATCAAATATACAGTAACTGTAGTTTTGGAATTCAACCCAGTGATGTACAACTTTTATATATTTAGAGGGTATAGGTTTACTGTCCAGTTTTTATTCATAACGGTTTTCCAGTTAATGATACAAAATATCAAGATATTGCCCGCCAACTCTTTGATTCATAGTGGTAAAACAACATTGTATTAGGTAAGCAAGTTAAAGGGGAATAATATAGCATATATTTAGCAAGGAATTTGATTTATTGAAGCTTTAATTATTGAGGTTTACCGAGTTTAAACAAGCTTGAATATTTTCATACAACTTTTAATTTGGTTTGATTCCTTGAGAATGCTGAAGTTCAGTAAAAGTCAAAACTGACTAGGGAATGTGGATATATGAAAATCTTGTGAATTAAATTTTACAAATGATTTTTCTGGCTCGCAAACAAGATCTTAACTTTAATGGCTGAAAACAAAAGACTGAACCACAAACTCTGAATGGGTTCTGGCAGATTGCTGGAACGCTTATAAACAGCCAATAACAGAAACCAAAAGGTGGTTTTCATAACTGAAAACAACAATCAACTCACTATTTTATACATCACCGTTATGATGTATCATCTGAAAACAGTTACTTAACCAAATAATATTACTGAAATAGCTTAACTCAACTTCGCTGATGGACGGTCAGTCATTAACCAATTATTTTATAGTTTTATTTGAACTCTTTAATTAAAAACGTATCACGTTGTCACAGCATTGATGGTGCCACCGACACGACCCAACATTACAAGGTTGTCAGATCGCTCTGTGATGGTGCGGTGGAGTGTGCCCCCCAACGACGGTCTGCCCATCCAGTTCTTCAAGGTAAGTGACAATCGTCTGCTTCTGGCCAAGAACAAATGTAAATGATAGCTGTAAACATTACAACCTGAAGTCGTATTAGATATGACTACACCTCCTCTCGACTACAGAACAGTTTAACTGTATTTCCAACAATTTTCTGCCTCCAGGATCGGGCGAGTACTTGAAAAATAGGGAATTTCGGTCAAGTATTTCAATACTCAACACGATGTTTTACTTCAAAGTTTGAGCGAGTATATCTCCGGAGGATTGCTAATGATTGCAAACTGCCAAATGGTGCGGTCAAGTCAAGTCAAGTCATCTTTATTGTCACAACAAACGTTAACAAATTTTCTGATTAATACAGAAATATAACAGGTGACAGTGTCATTGTTAAATATATCAAAATAAAACTATACATGTAATCTTAACTAACTAAAATCTTAACAATATAAAACACTACAACAAACTCTCCCAGCTGCTGTCTTCAAAAAATTCCTCAACTGAATAATAAACTTTGTCAATTAAAATATCTTTAACTTTTTTTTAAGAAAAACTCTTTTGCACAGTTGGTTTATGGAATTAGGAAGTTTATTAAAAACTTGTATTCCCATATACAGTGGACTCTTTTCAAATAAAGTTAAGTTATGTTGAGGAAAGACAAATTTTGAATCTTTTCTTGTGTTGTGATTGTGCTTAAA
This sequence comes from Allygus modestus, assembly GCA_963675035.1. NCBI lineage: Eukaryota > Metazoa > Arthropoda > Insecta > Hemiptera > Cicadellidae > Allygus > Allygus modestus. The sequence goes on from OY776117.1 coordinate 96,376,593, forward strand.
TTTGTGCTCCTCTAATAAATCTGGACGTTCTGTGATTAATTTGATTAGTTCATAAATATATAAGCCTGGTAATGTTAAAAACTGTAATTTTTTGAAAAGTGATTTACAGCTAGATTTTTTGCTTTTTTTGATATGGTTCTAATAATAAACTTTTGGGCTATGAATATTTTTTCAGATTTTTTATGTGATCCCCATAATTAAATACCATATCTAAGGACAGATTCAATGTAAGAATAATAAACAATTTTACAAGTTTCTAGGGATGTTGACTGTATGAGAATATATAATGCATAGTGGAAACTATTTAGTTTGTTAGTTAAATAACTGATATGTTTTTCCCATTTTAAATTTTGGTCAAATATTACTCAGAGAAATTTGTGAGATTCTGTACGATTTATACTTTCAGATTGTTTCCATGAGTGGAAGTTATGGTTTGAGGGCTTAAAGTTGACCAAATTGCTTTTTGAATTGTTTAATAACAGACCATTTTTGGAAAAGCATGTTCTTAATTCCGAGTAAGTTCTTTCAACCGCTATGATCATGTCATCAAAGTTACTATTCTTCACCAATGCTGTAGTGTCATCGGCATATAAAAATAATTTAGAAGATATTTCTATGTCATTTATTAAACATGATAAAAAGTAAGGGGCCTAAGATGAACCCCTGCGGAACGCCAGAAGTTACATTGACCCAATTTGATTTAAATTTCTTATAATCGTGTGCAACTACTGTACGCTGCTTTCGGTCACTAAGATAAGAATGGAGTAATTTGAGCACAGATCCTTTTATTCCAAATGAATTAATTTTATTTAACCCTTTCAGTGCTAAGCTTCTGAAAGGAGTAGTTGAATATGTGATGTTTTGTTGATTTTTTTAATATATTGAACGCCTGAACAGTTAAAATTAATAAAAACGTGCTTCCGCTGGACACACACAGTAAAGGATAGGTAAAAAGTATCAAAACACCTGATCAGATGTGCAACTCACAAAGAATCCACCCATCCCGTCAGCTTGGACCCGAGCCGTCCACCGTTTGCTTAAGGTCCGCCCTCCCCTTCAACTCTGCCACAGACAGGTGAACTCTCTATGAGTTGCACATAAAAACCACCGACTGTGACGGGATTCGAACCCTCGATCCAAGTGTTACCCCCGGCCGGGAAGGTAACGCCTTAGACCGCACAGCCACTGGTCAGGCTAGCAGCTGCAGTGGATCAGTTGGTATTATAGAGACTAGGCGCTGGACGAGGTAGTTCAATTCGTGTCTACCAGGTTTCACCACATGTCAGACTCAGACTGCAGACTGAGCGCCTAACGGTACAATCGCTTATGAAGCAGCAACAGTGTTTATTGATAACAGATTCAAAAGACGATATATCGGACCATAGCACTGAAAGGGTTAAAAGAAGGCTATGATTAACACAATCAAATGCCTTGGATAGATCACAAAATATACCAGAAGTATGCTGTGACCCATCCAAGGCTTCAGAAATTTCATTAACAAAATCAACTAGAGCTGTCTGTGTACTTTTTTGCTTCCTAAATCCATACTGGGAGGATTTTAACAGTTCATTTTGTTCTAAATATTGATTTATTCTACTATGAATGGTCCTCTAAAAAATCTTTGATATATTACTAAGAACAGAGATTGGGCGATAATTAGCTATGTCTGTCTTCGTGACCATGTTTGTAAATTGGTTTTATTTCAGATAATTTTAATTTGTCTGGGAATATTCCACTCATAAATTACTTATTTATTAGTTTGCATAAAACAGGAGCTATAACGTCAACACTTAACTTAAGTAACTTAGTAGGAATTTCATCCCATCCAACCGAAAATGAATTTTTAAGACCCGAGATTAAACTTTTTACTTCATTTGTGCTAACGTAATTCAGGGTTTGAAGAGAGAAGGTACTATTGTTAGAATTTAATTTTGTTGCAATATACGATACCATAGGTACATTAAGAATGTTGGTTATGTTACAAAAGTACTCATTAAAGCAATTAGCAATCTTTGATGGATTTTCAATAGATTCATTTTTTTAAACAAGTTTTGACCTATTCTTACCCACATCCTGTCTTAAACCTAATTCATTTTTTACAACTTGACAAGTTGCATTTGCTTTATTTTCTGAATTTGTTATATATTTGTTATTAGCATTTTTCTTTGCTTTATTTACAATTGACTTAAAATTCTTTTTAAATTGTTTTGCATAGTCCAACAAATTTTCATCTTGGCTGTGATTTGCCAAGTTATGCAAATGTCTTTTGGTTTGAGATAAGTTCTTAATTTCAGGAGTTATCCAGTTTGATTTTCTATTTTGAGATACCGTGTGGTAACGGCCACGAAAAACGAGTGAACCACTGGAAATCGGCTGAAAATGACGATTGGCAACAACGGCCGGACCACGTAATTTTGGGCGCAATTGAAGATGCGAGTCATGATATCAGCCGAAAGTGACGACTGTACCATGTAATATCGGCTGTAAATGACAACGGGACCACGTAATATCGGCGTAAATCATGAACTGGTCATAAACAACGGCCGGACCACATAATTTTGGGCGCAATTGAAGATGCGAGTCATGATGTCAGCCGAAAATGACGACTGTACCACGTAATATCAGCTGTAAATGACAATGGGACCACGTAATATTGGCATAAATCATGAATTGGTCATAAACAACGGCCGGACCACGTGATTTTGGGCGCAATTGAAGATGCGAGTCATGATGTCAGCCGAAAGTGATGACTGTACCACGTAATATCGACTGTAAATGACAATGGGACCACGTAATATCGGCGTAAATCATGGATTGGTCATAAACAACGGCCGGACCACATAATTTTAGGCGCAATTGAAGATGCGAGTCATGATGTCAGCCGAAAATGACGACTGTACCACGTAATATCAGCTGTAAATGACAATGGGACCACGTAATATCGGCATAAATCATGAATTGGTCATAAACAACGGCCGGACCACGTGATTTTGGGCGCAATTGAAGATGCGAGTCATGATGTCAGCCAAAAGTGATGACTGTACCACGTAATATCGACTGTAAATGACAACGGGACCATGTAATATCGGCGTAAATCATGGATTGGTCATAAACAACGGCCGGACCACATAATTTTAGGCGCAATTGAAGATGCGAGTCATGATGTCAGCCGAAAATGACGACTGTACCACGTAATATCAGCTGTAAATGACAATGGGACCACGTAATATCGGCATAAATCATGAATTGGTCATAAACAACGGCCGGACCACGTAATTTTGGGCGCAATTGAAGATGTGAGTCATGATGTCAGCCGAAAGTGATGACTGTACCACGTAATATCGACTGTAAATGACAACGGGACCACGTAATATCGGCTTAAATCATGAATTGGTCATAAACATTACCTGAATGTGTAGATAATGTAGAGATGTGCGAGTACAGTTTTTTTAAGTCGAGTAAATAGCAAAAGACTTGAATCTCGAGTTGCAATTGAGTATACAAATAAAAAGAAAACATATAGGTCGAGTTGGATTGGATCAAAACAGTGTATAGGGTAGGGTTCTATTTATAAATGTTGTTATTAAAATATACTTTTCTAGTCAATATGACCTGAAAATAACACTAGTACGGTAAGTAAAATAAATGGATTTCTGCTTCATTGAAAAAAGGTAAGTACATTTATCTGAAAATAAATCACACCAAAGTTATTGCATAACAGTTAGCCATGAAGATAAAATAAATTAAATCTGTTGCTATTAAGGTTGTTATAGCCTATATGTTATTAATTAAAAGTTTCATTACAAAATAATCTCAGTATTTTATTTTATTTTATCCTTTTAGCGAATTTCCCCTATAGGGAAAAAGCTATTACCGTAGGTGGCATGGTAAGACTTAAGCCCGAGACCATGATAACTTTTTGTTTTGAGGTCCCCAGATGCCAAAAACACTATTCGTTCAAATTTATATATATATATATATATGTATATATATATGTGTGTGTGTGTGTGTCCGTTACCGCGATAACTTTTGAAAGAAACACCCGATTTTGATGAAATTTGGCACAAATGTGGAGAGTAGCATTTATGACTTTAAGTTCGAAAACCAGATCGATCGCACTATGGGAAGGGGGTTTTATGGGGGTTTACAATTTTTCAAAAATCGGTTTTTTGCAAATTTGACCCCAAAATGTTAAAAACACTCAATTTTGGTTATAGCCATTTTATAGAGCTTAAAAAACAAATAATTTAGTATTTTTAATCATTAACTTAGGTTAAGTGGTTGCGGAGAAAATCCAAAAAAACATGTCCCATGTTAATCTTAAAGGAAAAAGGTTTTTAGATTTTTCTCAGATAGTTTTACTAAAAACTTCACATTTCTGTTTATTAATGTGTTTAGGTCAACAAAACAAACATTTTGGTGTTTTAATCGTTGTTCTACGTCCAACCGTTGCAGAGATATTTAAAGTGCTAAACACAGTGCATTGTCCAATTTTATCCTTATTGAGAATAAATCAAATTCTATATCTCGATTATTTATGAATGTATATTGATGAAACTTGTTATGTGGCTTCAACTAGTTGTGGTATATTGATATTAGCACAAAAAACAAGTTTTTTGTTGATAGTCCCCGTAGCAGCAAACCTGCATACTCGGCCCCAATGTTATTCATATGGAGAATAAGTAAAGTTGTATATCTCCCTTAATTATGAACCTAAATTAATAAAACCTGGTATATAGCTTCACCTGGTTCAGTTATATTGATAATTGCAAAGAAAAAAACATATTACTTATCTTCCTCGTTGCAGCAAACCTGCGTCCTCAACCCTAATGTTATTCTTATGGAGAATAAATAAAATGCTACATATCACTTATTTATGGATGTATTTTTGTGAAAGTTGGTAAATAGCTCAATGTAGTAGTGAGTCACATATATATGCATTGGAAATTCGCTGAGTACGCAGGTTTGCTGCAACGGGGGTATTTATTTATCCTATGTTTTCATATATTATGTTAAGGCCTAGGCTACATCTTTCTCCGAATGGAGAAAATAAAATTACATTTCTTAGGCTATAAGTTAAAATAAACTTTAAATTTTAATATTTAAAAGGCCTATTATATGATAAAAACATTAGCTTACTTACTTACCACACAAAATGTATTTACTAACTTATCTTAGCATTAATTTTAACACTAATAATAGTCATAATAAGAACAATCAGTTAGTGACAACATGAAGATATGTTTGAAAGTGCCTGGCAAATTAATTGATGAAATTGAAGCCATGTCTGAAATAGAGTTTTCAAATATTACAATTTTTTAAAAATTATTAATGAAACTTAAACAAGGCAAAAACAAATCGCTTGTCTTTAAAAACAGCTCAATGCCAAAGGACAGATGAGCCTAAAATTAATGGATTGACTCAATTTCAATTATCATGGAACAAAAAACAAGCACAAACTTCTTATGCTTACCTATTAGATTTCATTACAGATATGTTTTTGATATTTTACTTTAAAAAATTACAAGGTTAGGTTATCCTAAAAGAGGACTATACAGGCAGTTTTCATACAACTCAGTCTGAAGGTCCTGGTAAATCCTCCATTTTGGTGTAAAGAATAACACAAATTATAAGCCACAACTTACTTATTTATTAATAAAACACTAAATTCCACATCACAACTCATAACACCTCAATTGCGTTCACATTCTATTTGAATTTATAGACAACGCGCAGTGCGGGTAAACGGCGGGAGTATAGGAAGGTTATGTATTGTTTACGGGGTACCTTTTCGAGTTTCAGTAAAAGCTCGAGTTTAAGTGCCGAATTTGGCTCAAACTCCAAATTTCGAGTACTCGCACATCTCTAAGATAATGACTGGACCATGTAATATCAGCTGTAAATGATAACAGAAAACATAATATCAGTCATAAAAGTATGTCCAGACCACATAATATCGGCCGTAAATAACGATTTAGTCAAGTAATTTATTTGATTATAAGAGATAACCGGATTAAGTGATATTTGCCAAATGGCAACCGGGCAGTATTTTATGGCCCAAAAACAATGTGCAAACAATGTTTTGTCAGTTCAGTTTATGTCATGTTCAGTTTTACGTCCAGTTTGATTGTACTAGCCAACATGTTTATTGCTACTTATATATTAATTAGAAACTAGGATTAGACTACCAAATTATATCTGGAGTGGTATCCAAATTACATTACACTATTTGAAACTACCAACATCAACAATAGGTACAATTTGCTGATGGCAAATATTCCCTTGAAAATACTCGAAACTCAAGAATAATTGGCACTCCTCGACACAACTCAATCTAAAAAAAATCCCTATTCTCTCAGTCATACATTCCTTGATTGGCATTTTATAAATATGTTGCTACAGATCTATGATATAAATAGGTTTTTGTTTATGAATTCACCATAACCCATAATGCCAGTAATAATTTTTCTTCAGAGAGTAAGAAAGTTTTATTTTTTTGTTGCTGAGTGTGTTTCTTTTATGATAAACTAGCTGTTCACCAGGCTTCGCCCCGCAAATAATAATTTATAAAAACTATTGACAGTTGTGTGTGCTGCATTCTTTAATGCAAATATTCGTAGAACTAAATAAATGTAAAATTCGTAGAACTACTACGAATCAAGTTCAGCTGTTTGTATTTTCATCAGCTCAAACTTAAATTGACTGTCCATAAGAATAACACAGGATTGGAACTTTGACTCCCCGTGGGGCAGAGTCCTATAGGAATTTCTTAAAACCCTTTCTTAGTGATCACCTAAGACCCAAGAGGCAGGCATGTTCCAAATTTCATTGCAATCCGTTCTGCGGTTTTTGAGATTTTGTGATGAGTGAGTCAGTCAGTGGTATTTGGATTTTATATATTAACGCATTGGCTGCTGTGGAACCCGATTGGAGTTTTTTCTCAATATAGAAACTAATGCAAATTTCATGTTTAAACATGTTTGCAGCAGCGAAAGTGTAAAGCTGAGTTTTGATACTGGTTTTTTCAAAATTGTTCACAATTAATTATTAGGAGTTTTTAGTAAGCAAAATCGTAAAGTAGCAAAAGATAAACATATCAGGTAAATCAGTTATTAGAAATAACATTGTTAGTGGCACTGAGTTAACAGAAGAAAAGTTGTGGTGCTGTTAGAGGAAAATGTCACAATCATGATAAATATAGAGGATATTAGACATGCAGTTATAATACCGGTACTTTATCGATAACTTGTGTATAGTAGTTGTTTTTGGTTGTAGTAGGTACAGTACAGGGAGCTGGGAGACCGAGGGAGGGGTTCTCGGTGGGTGGCCAGCAACGATGACATTCCCAGCCACATCAGGAGCTATGAAGTTGACAACCTGGAAACTGATCACTCATGTTGGTTGTTGTAGGTGCAGTGCAGGGAGCTGGGAGGCCGAGGGAGGGGTACTCAGTGGATGACCAGCAACGAGGACATTCCCAGCCACATCAGGAGCTATGAAGTTGACAACGCGGAAACTGACCACTCTTGTTGGTTGGTTGTTGTAGGTGCAGTACAGGGAGCTGGCAGGCCGAGGGAGGGGTTCTCGGTGAATGACCAGCAACGAGGACATTCCCAGCCACATCAGGAGCTACAAAGTTGACAACCTGGAAACTGACCACTCTTGTTGGTTGTTGTAGGTGCAGTACAGGGAGCTGGCAGACCGAGGGAGGGGTACTCAGTGGATGACCAGCAACAAGGACATTCCCAGCCACATCAGGAGCTACGAAGTTGACAACCTGGAAACTGATCACTCTTTTTGGTTGTTGTAGGTGCAGTACAGGGAGCTGGGAGGCCGAGGGAGGGGTTCTCGATGGATGAGCCGAGGGAGGAGTTCTCGGTGGATGATCAGCAACGAGGACATTCCCAGCCATATCAGGAGCTACGAAGTTGACAACCTGGAAACTGACCACTCTTTTTGGTTGTTGTAGGTGCAGTACAGGGAGCTGGGAGGCCGAGGGAGGGGTTCTCGGTGGATGACCAGCAACGAGGACATTCCCAGCCACATCAGGAGCTACGAAGTTGACAACCTGGAAACTGATCACTCATGTTGGTTGTTGTAGGTGCAGTACAGGGAGCTGGGAGGCTGAGGGAGGGGTTCTCGGTGGATGAGCCGAGGGAGGAGTTCTCGGTGGATGATCAGCAACGAGGACATTCCCAGCCATATCAGGAGCTACGAAGTTGACAACCTGGAAACTGACCACTCTTTTTGGTTGTTGTAGGTGCAGTACAGGGAGCTGGGAGGCCGAGGGAGGGGTTCTCGGTGGATGACCAGCAACGAGGACATTCCCAGCCACATCAGGAGCTACGAAGTTGACAACCTGGAAACTGACCACACTTACAGGTCTGTGCGCTCCTTGTTCCATCGTTTAATTTAAACAAGCAAATGTTGACTTTAACACTCATCTGTTCAGCTTAGTCTGGTTCTCAAATAGAAATAATTTTTCAGTTTTGTTTTCTTAGAACTTCATTTGATTTCTTTTAACTCTCTAATATATTTTAAATGTAATAATTCTAAATTTTGTTTGAGAACTGATCCTCGATGTACAGTAATGAGAATAAGAATAAGAATAAGAATAAGAAATTTATTCAGCCAGAAAATATTTCATACAAATACATTGGCACGTCACACACATTGGTAAACAGTATTAACAAAAGTCATTCACAGTCCACATTCTTGTTGTATATTCATCTACAGAATAAAATGATTCTTTATACAGGAAATAGTTTAGTTTAGTTTTAAAATGCTTATCACTAAGCAATCTTATATCCAATGGTAACTTGTTGTATAATTTGATAGCCATCAGCAAAGGGCTTTTATCTGTCTTAACTAATCTCACCTTTGGCGTATTTAAATTATTACAAAAACGAGTATTATAACTATGCATATCTCTTCTACAGTTTAGTTGAACAATATTTTTCCTAAGATAAATCAGACATTGTTGCATGTATAAAGAAAACAAAGTTAATATTTTAAACTCTTTGAAAAGATCTCTACAACTATGATACTTATTTACACCTGCAATTACTCTAATAGCCTTTTTTTGCATAATAAACACTTCCTTTGCATGAGGAGAAGATCCCCAAGCAATTAAACCATAACTCAGATGGCAGTGAAAAAGTCCATAATATGCCTGTACAATAGCAGCCTGTTCTAATTCACCACATAACCGTTTTATAGCAAATATACTTGAGCTGAGTTTGCTTTTTACCAAATTAACATGATGGTGCCAGTTTAGAGTAGGATCAAAAATTAGGCCTAAAAATTTTTGATGCAGGTTTTCATATGGCAATTCAGGAGTTTCTCTAAGGCTAAATACTACAGTTGCTGTCTTATCTTTGTTCAGAATTAAATTATTTGCTGTAAGCCAGTCTTCTATACAATTTTGATTCACCTTACAGTTTTCTACAAGTTTACAATAATCTGAGTTCCTAGTGATTACCGTGGTATCATCTGCATATAAAACAACGTCTGATGGGACATTTACATTTAAGTCATTTACCACTATCAAAAACAATAATGGCCCAAGTACAGAACCTTGTGGGACTCCACAGGTTACAGGTTTACATTGAGATTCACTTGTTCCTAAAACTACATACTGAGACCTACATTGCAGATAAGACCTGAATAAATCTAGAGCGACACCTTTGATATTATAGTGCTTCAGTTTTTCTAATAGTATTTTATGCGATACTCGATCAAAAGCTTTGCTTAAATCACAGAAAGTTATTGCAGCAAAGTCCTTTTTTTCATAACAATCTAGAACCTTATCAACTAGAGAAATAATTGCTTGAGTTGTAGATAGTCCTTTTCGAAATCCAAATTGTTCTTTGCAAACCAAACCATTGGATTCTAAGTATTGCATTAGTTGGTTACCAATAACTATTTCTATTATTTTAGACAGGACTGGTACAATCGCAACAGGCCTGTAGTTTCCTATCTCCTCTTTTTTACCTTTTTTATATATAGGATGCACTTTAGTAATTTTTAGAACATCAGGAAATATCCCCAGCCCTAAACAACCATTAACGAGAACTGTCAGTGGAGATACAAAACTGGTAATGGTTTCCTTAATCAGAGCATTTGTCAGACCAAAATGATCCTTACTTTTTTTAGGAGCTAGTTGCTGAACCACATCTAAAATATCTCTTTCTGTAACAAACTTAAAACAAAATTCATCAATATGTTCAGGTACAGTCATGTTACTTAAATATAGGTTAAAATCACAGTTACTACTTCCATACGAATTCGGAATGATTGAATCCTTGGCAATATTTATAAAAAAGTCATTAAATTCATCTGGCATAAAAACATTATTTACACTACTATTTACATTACCCTTTTTACTTTTATTCACAATACTCCATAAAGCTTTTGTTTTATTTTTTGCATTATCAATAAAGCTAACATTCGCCTGTTTTTTTGCTTCCTTAATTTTACGTCTATACACAATTTTGACATGCCTATACTCATTTTTATACCACGCAATATTTGTAGATTTTGATAAATCATACAGCATATCTAATCTATCTTTAAGCTTTTGTAGCTCTAAATTGTACCAAATACATTTTGCATGAGCTTTCTTAGGTCTAGTTTTAAAATTATTTACAGTGGTTACAAAACAAATGCTAAAATAATACTTTAAAATATTTACAAAAGTACTAAAGCTAACATGCAGATCATTTGTCATAAATACATCCTTCCAGCATTCTTTCTCTAAATAGAATTTAAATTCTCTAATACCTGCATCAGTTATCTTCGTAATGGTTTTAAAATTTTCCGTAGAACAGTTATCTAGTTTATTGTCAAAAACACACTGAAAAACCTGTGCTAGGTGATCGCTAACATGTCTGTTAACCACATTGATTGTATAATTGCCATCTAAAGAAGTAAATACATTATCTAGGCATCTTAACCCTCGAGTAGGCACAGTAACTGTCATTTCTAATCCATACATATTCAAAAGATTTACAAAGTTTACAGTATCCTTTTCATGGCCAAGAAAATTCATGTTGGAATCACCACATATGATTGAGGGCTTGTTTAACCGATTAAGGTGGCTTAATAATTTCTCCATTACATTTAAAAAACTTTCTACATTACCATTAGAACTGCGATAAATAGTTACTAACATTATATTAACATTTAATATTTCAATACATGAGATTTCACAATCCATTTCAACAGAGAGTCTGTTTATGACATCCATTACTTTAATTAAAGAAGGATCATACCGAGTGAAAATTGCAGATCCCCCATGAATCTTGGTAGTTCGACAATAACTAGTAACATGTTTTAGCTCATTAATAGAATATTTACAAATTTCATTGCTTTCCATCCAGTGTTCTGTAATACACAAAAAATCTAAATCCATCTCACAAGAAACATTTTCTAAAATTCCAATTTTGTTAAACAAGCTTTGACAATTCTGGTGAAAAATTTTTAAATTTATCTTAGGACTACTACAGCTTTTTCCATAAATACATCGCATTATAAAGAGAATAGAGTTAACGATTCTTGATTCTACCTTATGCTAAACGAACAACAAGATTTTTAACTGGACTATAACAGAATGCAATGCGATATTCCACCTAATTTAGAAGCTTTATCAGCGGGAATAAACATACATTATTAGTATTTTCAATCTAACTTTGTAGCTAATATATGTGCACTTGCGCCTGTTCAGGTTTCGCATCGCAGCAGTTTACTCCAACAATGATAACAAGCTGGGTCCCAACTCAGCCAGGTTCCACCTGCACCGAGGGTCACCGAAAGACCGCAAGCCGCTGTCACCCCCCTCCCTCACCCACACGGAGGCCATCAGCCCCTCGGCCATCGAGATACAGTGGCAGGTAGGTGCCGATTGGTATCGAATGCAGTGGGAAGTAAAATTGTCATCACTAAATTTCCCTCTATCGAAGCAGACGCTATAAATTTCTTGTAACTGCCCTAACTGTTATCAGCTAGAAGAGGGAAATTATAGCGCAAGACAGATCTCAGACCCGCTCGTACTAAAACATACACAACAACACCAACGACACAGGCACTTCATCCTAGTACTATCCTGCTCAATCTGTATGAATAGAATCTCGCTACTACAAATAAGAACAGCGAGTATCACAAGGCGTAACACTCGTACATATATCACTCGGCATTTATCAAACTTATACCTACCACTGCACGTAGCGCAACGCAGATCTCAGACCCTCTCGTACTACAACATACACAACAACGACACAGGCACTTCATCCTAGTACTATCCTACTCAATCTGTATGAATAGAATCTCGCTACTACAAATAAGAACAGCGAGTATCACAAGGCGTAACACTCGTACATATATCACTCGGCATTTATCAAACTTCTACCTACCACTGCACGTAGCGCAACACAGATCTCAGACCCTCTCGTACTACAACATACACAACAACGACACAGGCACTTCATCCTAGTACTATCCTACTCAATCTGTATAAATAGAATCTCACTACTACAAATAAGAACAGCGAGTATCACAAGGCGTAACACTCGTACATATATCACTCGGAATTTATCAAACTTATACCTACCACTGCACGTAGCGCAACACAGATCTCAGACCCTCTCGTACTATAACATACACAACAACGACACAGGCACTTCATCCTAGTACTATCCTACTCAATCTGTATCAATAGAATCTCGCTACTACAAATAAGAACAGCGAGTATCACAAGGCGTAACACTCGTACATATATCACTCGGAATTTATCAAACTTATACCTACCACTGCACGTAGCGCAACACAGATCTCAGACCCTCTCGTACTACAACATACACAACAACGACACAGGCACTTCATCCTAGTACTATCCTACTCAATCTGTATGAATAGAATCTCGCTACTACAAATAAGAACAGCGAGTATCACAAGGCGTAACACTCGTACATATATCACTCGGCATTTATCAAACTTCTACCTACCACTGCACGTAGCGCAACACAGATCTCAGACCCTCTCGTACTACAACATACACAACAACGACACAGGCACTTCATCCTAGTACTATCCTACTCAATCTGTATAAATAGAATCTCACTACTACAAATAAGAACAGTGACTAGTGAGTATCACAAGGCGTAACACTCGTACATATAACACTCTCCATTTATCAAACCTATACCTACCACTGCACGTAGCGCAACACAGATCTCAGACCCTCTCGTACTACAACATACACAACAACGACACAGGCACTTCATCCTAGTACTATCCTACTCAATCTGTATAAATAGAATCTCGCTACTACAAATAAGAACAGTGACTAGTGAGTATCACAAGGCGTAACACTCGTACATATAACACTCGCCACTTATCAAACCTATACCTACCACTGCACGTAGCGCAACACAGATCTCAGACCCTCTCGTACTACAACATACACAACAACGACACAGGCACTTCATCCTAGTACTATCCTGCTCAATCTGTATAAATAGAATCTCACTACTACAAATAAGAACAGTGACTAGTAAGTATCACAAGGCGTAACACTCGTACATATAACACTCGGCATTTATCAAACTTATACCTACCACTGCACGTAGCGCAACACAGATCTCAGACCTGTTCGGGCTACAACATACACAACAACGACACAGGCACTTCATCCTAGTACTATCCTGCTCAATCTGTATAAATAGAATCTCACTACTACAAATAAGAACAGTGACTAGTGAGTATCACAAGGTGTAACATTCGTGCATATAACACTCGGCATTTATCAAACTTATACCTACCACTGCACGTAGCGCAACACAGATCTCAGACCTGTTCGGACTACAACATACACAACAACGACACAGGCACTTCATCCTAGTACTATCCTGCTCAATCTGTATAAATAGAATCTCATTACTACAAATAAAAACAGTGACTAGTGAGTATCACAAGGTGTAACATTCGTGCATATAACACTCTCCATTTATCAAACCTATACCTACCACTGCACGTAGCACAACACAGATCTCAGACCCTCTCGTACTACAACATACACAACAACGACACAGGCACTTCATCCTAGTACTATCCTACTCAATCTGTATAAATAGAATCTCGCTACTACAAATAAGAACAGTGACTAGTGAGTATCACAAGGCGTAACACTCGTACATATAACACTCGCCACTTATCAAACCTATACCTACCACTGCACGTAGCGCGACACAGATCTCAGACCCTCTCGTACTACAACATACACAACAACGACACAGGCACTTCATCCTAGTACTATCCTACTCAATCTGTATAAATAGAATCTCACTACTACAAATAAGAACAGTGACTAGTGAGTATCACAAGGTGTAACACTCGTACATATAACACTCGGCATTTATCATACTTATACCTACCACTGCACGTAGCGCAACACAAATCTCAGACCCTCTCGTACTACAACATACACAACAACGACACAGGCACTTCATCCTAGTACTATCCTACTCAATCTGTATAATTAGAATCTCACTACTACAAATAAGAACAGTGACTAGTGAGTATCACAAGGCGTAACACTCGTACATATAACACTCGGCATTTATCAAACTTATACCTACCACTGCACGTAGCGCAACACAGATCTCAGACCCGCTCGGACTATAACATACACAACAACGACACAGGCACTTCATCCTAGTACTATCCTACTCAATCTGTATTAATAGAATCTCGCTACTACAAATAAGAACAGTGACTAGTGAGTATCACAAGGCGTAACACTCGTACATATAACACTCGCCATTTATCAAACTTATACCTACCACTGCACGTAGCGCAACACAGATCTCAGACCTGTTCGGACTACAACATACACAACAACGACAGAGGCACTTCATCCTAGTACTATCCTGCTCAATCTGTATAAATAGAATCTCACTACTACAAATAAGAACAGTGACTAGTAAGTATCACAAGGCGTAACACTCGTACATATAACACTCAGCATTTATCAAACTTATACCTACCACTGCACGTAGCGCAACACAGATCTCAGACCTGTTCGGGCTACAACATACACAACAACGACACAGGCACTTCATCCTAGTACTATCCTGCTCAATCTGTATAAATAGAATCTCACTACTACAAATAAGAACAGTGACTAGTGAGTATCACAAGGTGTAACATTCGTGCATATAACACTCGGCATTTATCAAACTTATACCTACCACTGCACGTAGCGCAACACAGATCTCAGACCTGTTCGGACTACAACATACACAACAACGACACAGGCACTTCATCCTAGTACTATCCTGCTCAATCTGTATAAATAGAATCTCATTACTACAAATAAAAACAGTGACTAGTGAGTATCACAAGGTGTAACATTCGTGCATATAACACTCTCCATTTATCAAACCTATACCTACCACTGCACGTAGCACAACACAGATCTCAGACCCTCTTGTACTACAACATACACAACAACGACACAGGCACTTCATCCTAGTACTATCCTACTCAATCTGTATAAATAGAATCTCACTACTACAAATAAGAACAGTGACTAGTGAGTATCACAAGGTGTAACACTCGTACATATAACACTCGGCATTTATCATACTTATACCTACCACTGCACGTAGCGCAACACAGATCTCAGACCCTCTCGTACTACAACATACACAACAACGACACAGGCACTTCATCCTAGTACTATCCTACTCAATCTGTATAAATAGAATCTCACTACTACAAATAAGAACAGTGACTAGTGAGTATCACAAGGCGTAACACTCGTACATATAACACTCGGCATTTATCAAACTTATACCTACCACTGCACGTAGCGCAACACAGATCTCAGACCCGCTCGGACTATAACATACACAACAACGACACAGGCACTTCATCCTAGTACTATCCTACTCAATCTGTATTAATAGAATCTCGCTACTACAAATAAGAACAGTGACTAGTGAGTATCACAAGGCGTAACACTCGTACATATAACACTCGCCATTTATCAAACTTATACCTACCACTGCACGTAGCGCAACACAGATCTCAGACCTGTTCGGACTACAACATACACAACAACGACACAGGCACTTCATCCTAGTACTATCCTGCTCAATCTGTATAAATAGAATCTCACTACTACAAATAAGAACAGTGACTAGTGAGTATCACAAGGTGTAACACTCGTACATATAACACTCGGCATTTATCATACTTATACCTACCACTGCACGTAGCGCAACACAGATCTCAGACCCTCTCGTACTACAACATACACAACAACGACACAGGCACTTCATCCTAGTACTATCCTACTCAATCTGTATAAATAGAATCTCACTACTACAAATAAGAACAGTGACTAGTGAGTATCACAAGGTGTAACACTCGTACATATAACACTCGGCATTTATCATACTTATACCTACCACTGCACGTAGCGCAACACAGATCTCAGACCCTCTCGTACTACAACATACACAACAACGACACAGGCACTTCATCCTAGTTCTATCCTGCTCAATCTGTATAAATAGAATCTCACTACTACAAATAAGAACAGTGACTAGTGAGTATCACAAGGTGTAACATTCGTGCATATAACACTCGGCATTTATCAAACTTATACCTACCACTGCACGTAGCGCAACACAGATCTCAGACCTGTTCGGGCTACAACATACACAACAACGACACAGGCACTTCATCCTAGTACTATCCTGCTCAATCTGTATAAATAGAATCTCACTACTACAAATAAGAACAGTGACTAGTGAGTATCACAAGGTGTAACATTCGTGCATATAACACTCGGCATTTATCAAACTTATACCTACCACTGCACGTAGCGCAACACAGATCTCAGACCTGTTCGGACTACAACATACACAACAACAACACAGGCACTTCATCCTAGTACTATCCTGCTCAATCTGTATAAATAGAATCTCACTACTACAAATAAGAACAGTGACTAGTGAGTATCACAAGGCGTAACACTCGTACATATAACACTCGCCATTTATCAAACTTATACCTACCACTGCACATAGCGCAACACAGATCTCAGACCTGTTCGGACTACAACATACACAACAACGACACAGGCACTTCATCCTAGTACTATCCTGCTCAATCTGTATAAATAGAATCTCACTACTACAAATAAGAACAGTGACTAGTAAGTATCACAAGGCGTAACACTCGTACATATAACACTCGCCATTTATCAAACCTATACCTACCACTGCACGTAGCGCGACACAGATCTCAGACCCTCTCGTACTACAACATACACAACAACGACACAGGCACTTCATCCTAGTACTATCCTACTCAATCTGTATAAATAGAATCTCACTACTACAAATAAGAACAGTGTCTAGTGAGTATCACAAGGTGTAACACTCGTACATATAACACTCGGCATTTATCATACTTATACCTACCACTGCACGTAGCGCAACACAGATCTCAGACCTGTTCGGACTACAACATACACAACAACGACACAGGCACTTCATCCTAGTACTATCCTACTCAATCTGTATTAATAGAATCTCGCTACTACAAATAAGAACAGTGACTAGTGAGTATCACAAGGCGTAACACTCGTACATATAACACTCGCCATTTATCAAACCTATACCTACCACTGCACGTAGCGCGACACAGATCTCAGACCCTCTCGTACTACAACATACACAACAACGACACAGGCACTTCATCCTAGTACTATCCTACTCAATCTGTATAAATAGAATCTCACTACTACAAATAAGAACAGTGTCTAGTGAGTATCACAAGGTGTAACACTCGTACATATAACACTCGGCATTTATCATACTTATACCTACCACTGCACGTAGCGCAACACAGATCTCAGACCCTCTCGTACTACAACATACACAACAACGACACAGGCACTTCATCCTAGTACTATCCTACTCAATCTGTATTAATAGAATCTCGCTACTACAAATAAGAACAGTGACTAGTGAGTATCACAAGGCGTAACACTCGTACATATAACACTCGGCATTTATCAAACTTATACCTACCACTGCACGTAGCGCAACACAGATCTCAGACCCTCTCGTACTACAACATACACAACAACGACACAGGCACTTCATCCTAGTACTATCCTACTCAATCTGTATAAATAGAATCTCACTACTACAAATAAGAACAGTGACTAGTAAGTATCACAAGGCGTAACACTCGTACATATAACACTCGCCATTTATCAAACCTATACCTACCACTGCACGTAGCGCAACACAGATCTCAGACCCTCTCGTACTACAACATACACAACAACGACACAGGCACTTCATCCTAGTACTATCCTACTCAATCTGTATAAATAGAATCTCACTACTACAAATAAGAACAGTGACTAGTGAGTATCACAAGGCGTAACACTCGTACATATAACACTCGGCATTTATCAAATTTATACCTACCACTGCACGTAGCGCAACACAGATCTCAGACCTGTTCGGACTATAACATACACAACAACGACACAGGCACTTCATCCTAGTACTATCCTACTCAATCTGTATTAATAGAATCTCGCTACTACAAATAAGAACAGTGACTAGTGAGTATCACAAGGCGTAACACTCGTACATATAACACTCGGCACTTATCAAACTTATACCTACCACTGCACGTAGCGCAACACAGATCTCAGACCTGTTCGGGCTACAACATACACAACAACGACACAGGCACTTCATCCTAGTACTATCCTGCTCAATCTGTATGAATAGAATCTCACTACTACAAATAAGAACAGCGAGTATCACAAGGCGTAACACTCGTACATATATCACTCGCCATTTATCAAACTTATACCTACCACTGCACGTAGCGCACCACAGATCTCAGACCATCTCGTACTACAACATACACAACAACGACACAGGCACTTCATCCTAGTACTATCCTGCTCAATCTGTATAAATAGAATCTCACTACTACAAATAAGAACAGTGACTAGTGAGTATCACAAGGTGTAACATTCGTGCATATAACACTCGGCATTTATCAAACTTATACCTACCACTGCACGTAGCGCAACACAGATCTCAGACCTGTTCGGACTACAACATACACAACAACGACACAGGCACTTCATCCTAGTACTATCCTGCTCAATCTGTATAAATAGAATCTCATTACTACAAATAAAAACAGTGACTAGTGAGTATCACAAGGTGTAACATTCGTGCATATAACACTCTGCATTTATCAAACTTATGCCTACCACTGCACAATTCTGTATCGTTTGAGAGGAAACTATCCCTCTTGGGCATGACAGTTTTCATCTTTCTTCCCTGACCTGAAAGCACTTCAAGGAAAGAGACTGTCCTTACCGGCCAGCCATATTACACCAGAATACATTTGACCCGAGAACAAAACAATTTTTGAATAAAATAAAAATAAGAAACGTTTGATGTCTAGCATTTCTGGCTAATGTTTATTGTCTATTGCAGTACCTCAACTCAGTGATGGCGCCAGTGGACGGTTTCTACGTCTACTATCGCATGACCAGCAGCGCTGGAGATTACGTCAAGGCTACTGTGGAGGGTGAAAACACGAGGGCTTTCATCATAACCCACCTGCTGCCTGATACGGCCTACGATATCAAGATACAAGCCTTCACTGTCAACGGTGCTAGCGACTTCAGTGCCATCCTTACCCATAAGACATTGAGTGAGTGATTACAATGTTTCGATAGTTAAACCGTTCCTTTAATTGTGCTTCTACTTTTTTATCTTTAAGTGCCTTCAAAGCCTCTTAAGACACTAGGCTCAATTTAATTACCCTTCTGTGATAAGCTCTCAGAGAATGAAAGTTGTTATTATATCAATTTAGTCTTGAATCATTTTAACCCACATGGGTTTTTTTCTTAAAAGTGGCACCTACAAATCAAGAATTGTTACTTCTCATATTGAAATAAAAGAAAAAAAGCAAAAAGGATACTGAGATTTCACTTCTGTGTTAACTTTAAAGGAAGATTCCGTCCGAGATAAAAAGTATTATTTTTGTACATTTGTAACTGGTGTTGCTGATAAAGTTGACGATTTTCATCGGTAAATCAATAAATTTTGGTCTCGGTTTAGTCCTTTATAATGCAGTCTGGTTGTATTTATTGTTGATCAAATGTAGACCGATCAATCAGTCAATAATCCCTTTATTCAGACAGTACGACATGGTACAAAAATCGTGTCAGGATAAAAATAAAGCATACAAATTAAATAAAAATTCCTGGATATAACTGTTTTTACAATATTTAACCTGTCTCCTCTACACAACCTTACTCTCAGCCCCAAAACCATTTCAGTTCTTTTCAGTTGTTAGTTATTAAATTCCTCGAAAGAATACAAAATTTAGAAATTACGAATTCTTTTACTTTACTTTGAAATTTTCAAACGTATTACTTATATTGTTCCTGGAATCGATAGAATCGGAATCGACTTTGTGTCCGATTCTTATTACCGATTCTAAGCCGATTAATTATTTATAAGCTAACAGCGGAAGTGGTCTGTAGCAGATGTCTTTACTCCATTACTACCATGGAAAGAAAGAACATTTTGTTTGTTTGTAGAAGATACATCTGTAAATGCTACATCCTCTACGACCAACACTCAGGTAGTGGAGGTCAAGCCAGATGATACCTCCAACAACCGACTCTATGTGATGTTGGCAGCAGTGATGGGAGGACTGACACTTCTTACTGTTGGGTTGGCTGCTTTGTGTTTCTGCAGGCAACGCTCTTCACCTCTGGATAACTCAGGTTAGTGTTGTAGGCTTTAGTATTAGAATCATTCACAACAGTTTAAGGTTTGGACAGATTCCTCGGGGAAGTGATTTTGTACCTGTTTAAATGTTTTAAATGATCGGTAAAATAGGTGAAGGGTTATGTTGTCTGAAGTCGGGTCAACAATCTTAATACTTATCTGGGGTGAAAAAGTGAAGCCTACATAGTGGCTTCAATTTACCCTCTGTATAAACAAAACATAATACAGTAAAAGAAAGGGGTTACCGTGGACAAGGAATGGTAAAATTGGCTACCCTAGACAAGGTGGGATTTGGTTATGAACTTATTTTAAGTAATGGATCTTTTAGAAACCAAAATTGAATTCACAGTAAAACCTGTCAGATTTTGTTTGTACGTGCTAATTTTTTTTGCGTTGCCTAATCTGGATGTCATGTGACGTGTAGTCTTTTATCGCGTTTTGAGTTGCCTAATCTGGATGTCATGTGACGTGTAGTCTTTTATCGCGTTTTGAGTTGCCTAATCTGGATGTCATGTGACGTGTAGTCTTTTATCGCGTTCTAATCTGGATGTCATGTGACGTTTAGTCTTTTATCGCGTTCTAATCTGGATGTCATGTGACGTGTAGTCTTTTATCGCGTTTTGAGTTGCCTAATCTGGATGTCATGTGACGTGTAGTCTTTTATCGCGTTTTGAGTTGCCTAATCTGGATGTCATGTGACGTGTAGTCTTTTATCGCGTTTTGAGTTGCCTAATCTGGATGTCATGTGACGTGTAGTCTTTTATCGCGTTCTAATCTGGATGTCATTTGACGTGTAGTCTTTTATCGCGTTCTATCAAAGGGTATTCGTACCAGCAAGCTTAATACAGCTCTCATACACATTTTAATCTCTAAGAAAAAGTGAATCCCATTTAGGATTATCCAGATTAGGCAGCTTACAAATATTTTGCATGTACACAATCTGGAAGGGTTTACTGTGAATTCAGTTTTGGCTTCTAAAAATTGCCATTACTTAAGATAAGTTACTGGCGTATAAAATAGTTTGTCTTACTTTTTTAGTATTTTTGAGGGGGAGGGTTATCAGGAAATTTCCCCAAGTGTTTACGACCCTGTTCCCAGAATTTATCTTTAACATAAATAACTACATTTTATTGTGGTTCATTAGTTAAATTTTAAAACTGAAAAGGAGCTTCTGACACTAAATTCTAACTTTGAGAAGCTTTATATGACAAAAAATCAAATAAAGCTTATTTTATAAAATTGTAAATTATTAAAGCTTTATTTATAAAATACATCTCATCATCCAGGTGCATGTCGTCCCCCGGCCAAAGTTACTTAGGACTCTCCTTAGCAGCAGGTCCATGTCCTAGATTCCAGCAATTTATCCACATGTTTATTCCAGATTAAATGTTGGTCTATTGTTAGACCTACAAACTTTGGGCTGCTTTTATTTTAATTTTCTAGTTTACTAAAACTCAGGATTTCAACTTTTTGAAAAATAACAGGCTGATACTTTTAAGATTTTAATCGTCCGCATAAAATCAAAGATTATTTTGTGGGAAATACGTACGTGAGTGAATTTCCTACATCATTATTCTGTTTCCCAAGCGGCGACTGCGGGGCAAAGCCCTACTCAGTAGGTACGCTAGTTTTTTAGTTTTATTTTTATTTGTTGTAACAAAATAGGTTTTTGAAATATTTGTCTTCCGCTTTTATCTGGTGGTTTAAGTAAATTATTTTTACTTTCATGAAACAATAACAGGATTGCATCAGCCGGCCAGTCTATGGCAGCTGTTTGCGAGAACGGTTTTGCCAACTCACAAAATGGAAATATACTACCAAAATAAACGAAAAGGTTAACTAATGGCTTAAAATAACTGTAAAAAACATGGAAAAAACTTTACAATACCTAAATTACATTTTCATGTTTGGCGAATATATTTGTCATGCGCTTGTAAGTTTCAAACTGAGTTGCGTATATATACGTCCAACACTCGCAAACGAATACAGTAGAAACTCTCAAACTCGATACTCGAAAACTCGACATCCCATAAAACTCAACAGAGCCGCCCGTGACAGTCTGAACCGGCCTTGTGCGCCAGAAACTTCAGACTGGGTTACGGGGTTTTTCAAGGTCATTCACTGCATTGTTTTCGCTGCTCGGGCGTCTGGTATTGTTTACGCACACGAGGGTTGCTTCTGAATTTTGTGTTTCCTCTTTCTTTATCACAAGGTTTTAGACTGGGATTACCAAGAATGTCATTCATATTTTCAATACATGGTTTTCGCAGAACGGAGGCCCGCCATCGGTTTCCCAAGGGTTGCTTCCGGTGTTATTCTTCCTACTTTCCATGTCATTTCCACTTTCTCAGGTATCATTCCACTGTCAGTTTAGTGTTTGTCGAGATACAGTTGGGGTCAGTTGATTGTCGTGAGTTGTTATTTCAACGAGAGTTGTGCTTCCAAATATGGCGGAGAAGAAGAGGAAAAAAGTGTCAGTGTCAATGGCAGTAAAGTTTGATGCTCGAAAAAGACTTGAACATGGTAAGTGTGAATAAAATAGCGTTATACTTTAAAGTTGGGAGGTCTACAGTACTTGGTTAGAGAAATAAGAATTCTGAAATTGAATCGTGGTGCTTAAAAAGACAGTGTACAGAATCCATCGCGGAACGAAAAACAATGAGATGTGCAGAGTTCGAAAAGATTGGTGAAATCCTTAGTCAGTGGTTTCGTATGCAAAGGAAAGAAAGAAAAAATGTATTCATCAAATTACACACATTACAAAAGGTATATAACAGTAATTGTCTCGTTTTACTATAAGATACCAAGCTGACCTTTTTGTTGTGTATGACAGAGAAATATCAAATTCCTTCAAGGCTTAGCCTGTTTGGAGGCTTTATTAAAACGTAACAATCCATTACATATTTAGATGGCAGCTATAACTAACTATTTTTAACTTTAATCGTCACAAGAATAACAAATATAATAAACCAAGTGTTAATCGGGTGTGTCAATAAAACGCGGTGTGTGTTAAGTGGGAGAAGGGAACACCTATATCTGGACCCAAACTGCAGGAGAAAGGTCTTCAGTTTTATGAAGAATTTAAAAATTAAGCTGAGCCTGGGATTACGGCAAGCAATGGTTGGATGGGGGGTGGAAGCAGCGATATGGAGTCAAACAGCTCAGCATTTGCGGGGAAACTATCGGCCGACCCTAACAATATAAGTGACTTTAAGGCTAAATTACACGAGTTAATTGATAAGGAAGGGCTGTCAGGTGATCAAATATATAATGCTGATGAGACAGGTCTCAACTTGCAAATGCTTCCTCCTACAAGATTAGCTCTGAGAAATGAAAAAGCTGCACCAGGTTATAAGAGAAGTAAGGAGGATGTAACTATTATTGCGTGCAGTCATGCAACAGGGGAACATAAAATCAAAATAGCGCTAATTGGGAAAGCAAAAAACATTAAGAGCCTTCAAAAACGTAAAATGCCCAAGTGATGGCAACTTTGAACTTCCAGATTGGTATGGAAACCAGCCTAATGCATGGATGAGCGAGTAAATTTTTAAGGAACGGTTTTTTCAACAGTTGTACCAGAAGTTGAGAAGTTTCTGAAGACAAAAAATCTTGCCAAGAAAGCTCTATTAATACTGGATAATGCCACGACTCATCCCACTGTTCAGTATTTGCAGGACAAAGAGATTAAAGCAATGTTTCTACCGCCGAACGTCACGTCTCTGTCAACCTATGGACGAAGGAGCTTTGGCAGCATTAAAGAGAAGGGACAGGCAAGCTTTTTTCATCTTTGTTGGTGTCTTTGGAATCAAGCTAAGAGCTAACGGCCAAAGTAAAGCAGATTTATTTATTGGACGTCGTTGGATGGGAACATGACATGGAAGTGGCCGACTCAGATGAAGAAGACGCAGAGTGCAGTAGGCAAGAAGAAAAAGTTAACCACAGCGAGGCTGTAAAATTAATTGAAGGGACATTACAGTACTTAGAGCAGCTAATTGCAACTGGAATGGAAATTTTGTTCTTACGGCGACTTTGTGATCAATTTGCCGGGCGCCAAATTGAGAAAGAAAAACTGACCTCAATCACAGGTTTTTTCTATCAATTTTGTAAGTTTTTCTTATGTGCAAGTTAAAAAAACTTTTCATATACCTTAATGGCTTTTAAATTCAGCATAAGATACACTAATTTTGATCAATGTTTTCTGATTAGACTGGCCTACATTTTTGCTTAATTTTGTATGTTAGGCTCGAAACATTTTTTGTTTGTAAATATCATACTGTACATTTATGTTTTTTCACGATCAGATAAATAATCAATAAAATATATTTACAATCCAATTTAATTAGTGATCCATATAATGTTTATTTATTAGCTTTTAAAATCTGCAAATTATGTACATATTTTGAATAACTTTTGTGTTTGATACAGGCTATAAGTTACAATATTTTGATATGTATATATGATATAAATTTAAACATAAGTGTTAAATGTGCTGTAATAAATCAATAAATGTACAATAAAAGCATAGTAATATGAGCGTTTTAATGTCACACCCGTTTTTATTACTTAAGTTTCCTAAAACTCGACAACCTTTAAGTCCACATTGTGTCGTGTTTGAGAGTTTCTACTGTATTATCGTTATTGTATATATACGTCCAACGCTTGGGAAAGGTTAATGGAGCACTGAAATAAAAGAGGACCTAAAATTAATCCCTGTGGGACACCACAGTTCACATTTCCAGTTTCTGAAAAAAATCTTTAAAACTATTTTCAGGCATTAGGTGCTTTATTTCTGAAAATACATATATTATGGAGTTTGACTTTTGTTAAACCATTTTATTGGTTTTCTGGTTATGCCTAACATTAGCAATTTATTTATTAGTTGGGAGTGGTTGACACTATCAAATGCCTTTGGGAGTGTTGTCATAAAGAAGAGACTGCAAAGCCCTAAAACGCTGCAGTTAGCAGTACCTACAGTACTACTAGCCTTTCACAAAATGTTAGCCGCTCAGTCGACAACACACTCGCTCGTTTGTGGACAGCTTGTCAACTAGGACAGTGGCACAAACATTTACCCCTCACTGTCATCTGCTTTCCCCACCATCGCCTCCCATGCCCCTCCTGCTTAGTTCGCTTACACGGCTCTGGATATAGATTCTTAAATGAAATTTAGGCAAGTGTGGTTTATAAAGTCACCTGAAACACATAAATTGTGGGTCTCTCGAATCAAGTGTCTCGTCAACTGTCGCCTTACAGCGTTTGCCTTCAGTGCTAGCCAGCCAAAACATTCGGATTTCAACCATTTTTACTATGTACAAAATACAAATGGGTTATTTGTAATCATGAAAATTGTGTATATAAATAAAACTGTTGACTGATGGATTGTTGGTTCATGCCTAGGTGGTGCGGAGGAATGTGACAAGGTGGGGAGGGGGGAGCCCGGTCTGACAATACAGCAGCTGGATCCCCTTCCGATGAACGGCTTTGCTCACGGGCCCGGGCACAATGGCAAAATGAACGGTTACGCACCCCACACCATCAACATCACCAACAATCCCCTCGCGGAGCCCCACCAGGACAAGGTCAGTCGTGTTGTTGCTAGGGTGGGTTGTGGAGTGAGGAGCTGATCAGTTCAAGTGTAGTGGGAGGCCATCTCTGACTCACCTTCACTTACTTGGTAAACCCGATACACTGCCTTCTTGAAAACTCTACCTACCTTTTCTTTGTTTTTAATTACTTTTTTTATTTACCTTTATTTATTTATCTCATTATATACATACATACTGTTGTCTTTGATTAAAATATGGAACTGCTCACTTACTCTATGAAGTTTTTATTCTGAGTTACTAACTTAGTGGCTCTAAATATGGAACTGCTCACTTACTCTATGAAGTTTTTATTCTGAGTTACTAACTTAGTGGCTCTATGGAAAGATACACTCCTAGCTCTTAGTCTCTTGGTAACCTAAAACAAGATGGTGATTTCTGCCTCAAATGAACAACTCGCTGTTACAATTAACAAAGCAATTATTTACTCACGAAATTCACATTCCAGCATATTAAAAATTGCAAGGGACTAACAACATGGGTTACAAAGGTAGGGGGAAATACATGATTTGACTTTACAAAATTGTGAGATATTCCTCGGCTTAGTTTTGTGGAGAATATGAAAATCTCAGGGCGTTGTAAAAAAAAGAAGGCTCGTGTGGAGAGACTTAATTCTATATTCTGCTTTATTATTAAATTCAATTTTCATTATGATTAACTTTTAAATCTGTTCATTTGATTGCAAAATATGAATTTGCTCTAATGTTCAAAGAACCAATTTTGGCTTGGCGTCACCAAAGGAAGACGGCCATGATTTTGAATGACATGTTCTAGGCCTAATAAATTCTGTCCTGTTTTCACTGACGTTATTAAACAAATTAAAGAGTTCTCTTCTTACAAAATTTTGAAATTGAATTGTCTATTGGTGAAGATATTTTAATATAATCAGTAATCAAGCTCCTCAATCCACCTGATTCTTATATAAGTTTGTCTCTAGGTTCTAGGTAAGTTTGGAATTACGTTACCAAGGACATCTGCTTCACCAAAACCATCTCTTCTGGCCTCACACAATAAAAAGGGATATTCGTAATGGTTTGGTTCTTCTCTTAACAAAAATATCAAACTTTGGATATGTCCGAGGTACTTATTTAATGGAAATTTATTCATTTTGAGAGGATGCTCAAATTTGATGTCTAACACCAAGGTCGGTCCATCTTAGAAGAATGAGAGAGACTTAAATCCATCTCCTTCCAACAATACATTCTCATATGATTTTCTTTCTTGAGGTTTTCAGTACACATGACACTTTCACTTTGAATTTTGACTGTGATTACTCTATAAAATTTGGCCAGTAATCTATGTCTTTAAGATCAGATAATAATTAAAATTTGTGTTTGAAGCAGTTGACACTATTTTCTTATATAAGTTGGTGAAATATGCTATATGGGTGATTAATACATTTATCTTATAACTTATAGATGCTTAGAGAGATAGTATATATATATACAAATTAATTATATATATATATGTAGGTCTAATTGAGTTATTATTAGGGGTGTGCGAGTAGTGATTTTAGGGTTCGAGTCGAGTAGTTGGCCATTTTTTCGAGTTTTGAGTATTTTCAAGCGAGTATTTACAAAAGCGTTTTCCCGTTCAACTAGCCAAAAAAAGAAAGACTGACAGGTATGTAAATTACCCTAAGAAAGATATGTAAAACAATTTATTTAAGTATAAATTGTATCTGAAAACAATAAAGGTTTTAATTTATGTTATTATATTGCTTTTTTATATTTATTAACCTTTTACTTCCATTTTCATCCCAAGTTTAGTAAAATGACGCCAAATTACGGCAGATGGTCGCTTTGTACTTCCTAGGCCTAGGCTTACGTCGTCAGGAGTACTACTAGTACCTGGAACCGGCGATGGATCGTCGCTCCTCTATCCATTGTGGTCCTACTTTAATAATTAAAATGCCCAAATAAATCACAAAATCTATTATCCACCCTTTTAAAACATTACGACAATCAATAATTACGGCATATTGAGCCGAACTGTCAACAACTGTCGGGCGTCGGCATTAGGTTATTTCGTTTAAAACTGTTTTGTTGAGTTTTGTTTACAAAACGGCTAATAACAATCTTGGCCGTAGCCAGTAGAAAGAGGAAGAGGCATTGAGGAAGATATGACGGGATTTATATAACAGGCATATTTCAAGACACATTTTACAACATGGTGTTATTCTATTTTTGACGCCAAATTTAGAGATGCATTTCATTGTGATGTAAATATGTTCAAATCGTCTTACCGATTCCCAAACCATTGCATGATTTAAATAACAAACTAAATGTCGTTATGATTCAGTGGAACTATATAACCTCATGAGGACTGAGGTGCCGTTCTCTTTTCGTCTGTGTCGTCGTTTCCTATCGTTTACGTTACTGCGTAGCAAAAAGTAGTTCCTTGATACTACAAAATAATAGTTATTTTAAATTTAAATAAACAAGTATAAATGGTTGAAATAAGAATTAATACTTAAGAAGGAGAAGACAAACGACTTACCTGTAAAATAAACTACTTTTTCCGTTTTTGTAACGGCACAGATGGCGGCATTGCATCTTAGCTGACGGGCTAAGCGATGCGACTCGTAGTCGTAATTTAGTATGTCGTCTGCGTACCGAGTGGTTCTGTTCTTGGCAGAATATTTAATTCATTGATGAATACGAAACTTAAACAAGATTAAGGATGAAATGAAACACCAAACACATTTTTGTTTTGTTTTCTTATCTCTGTAGTTAATTTTTTAATCTATTACAAAAAAATAAATGTATTGATCTGCATTGTAGATCAATTACTCAAAACTTTCGAGTAGTTTCAAAAACATCCGAGTCGAGCTCGAGTAGTAAATTACTCGATCAAATACTCAAAGTTTCGAGTACTCGCACACCCCTAGTTATTATAATGGCACATTGATTTTGTATAGGGGCCTAATCCGGATTTATATATGATTATATATTTTTACATAGGCCTACCTAACTGTTATTATTGAATATTTACCAACATAAATTATGAACTGTTGCATTCTTTAAGAAAAGGATGGTTTTTCATATGAGTAATATTCAGTATTATGCGGTGGTATGGTTGTCATTTAAGACCAATTTCAAATGTTATGTGTTCAGTTTCGGACAAACTTACATAGTCTAGTTGGAAATGACAACCAAAATCATGTTTCCTGTTGTCATTTACAGCTGATATTATCCATTCCAGTTGGGCATTTATAACTGGTTTCATTCCCGATATGTTTTTAGACAATTTTTACCCAGTTCAGACGTCTTTATAGCTGATAATTAAGTGATGCGATTTTTGGTCCAGTTTTAGTATTGAAATACTTGTTTAACACTTGCTTAAGTCTAGTCCTAATATCCTAGTTTTGTCTCTCTCTCTCTCTCTCTCTCTCTCTCTCTCTCTCTCTACCTGTTAACAACTTGGACCTTTGTTTTCTAGAACGTGATGGAGATGTCTTACATGAAGGGAAAGGGGCAGAACAACAACTGTTCGGCAGAGAGCAGCGGAGGGGGCGAAGAGGAGGGGGGAGAACAGGCCTGGAGGGGGAGGAGTACGGGGGAGAACTACGTCTAACTGTGATCAAAGAGGCAACGAAAAGACGCGCCATATCGATTTTTGTTAGGTTTTTCAAACAGCAAAGCTGTTAGTATTAGTTTATTAACAACAAAATTTTATACGATAGTTGTACATGTTTGTTAATTTTTTTAGTAACACTGTGATATAGTTTATCGTAGGTTTAGTAATTAGTAATATTTTAAATAAGAGTATCTCGCCTTTGTGAAAGTCAAGATTATTGTTCGGTTGATAAAGTTTTTTATTGGAATGTGACAGGTAATTTACGGTATTTATTTGCTTTATTTTAGTGTACATTCGTAATGTTTTGAACAAAACATTGATTAATAGGTTCCATTAACAACTAAAGCGTCTTTAATTATACTATTTATTTATTTTATTATATTATTGTTTTTTCATTGTGGATATGGTCAGGATGTTCTTTTGACGCCTTGTAAATTTCAAACTCTTCATTGGTGTCCATATGCTTTCCTTTATTGCAACGATTATTAAAGTTTTATTTCTTCTTTAGACAAAAGGTTGGTGCTCGACGATATTAATTTGTTAATGCTCTTAGAAAATGTTGTTGTGGGGTCGTGATTTAAAGTTTCAATGTTGTCGGCCTCAATAAAGTCGTGGACTTTGTTTACATAGTCTTGTTTACCACGGACAACGATGCAGTTCTCCTTATCAGTCTTTGTGATAACGTCATTGTTTTGTTGCAACTTGTCCCTGATACTGGCAGCGACTTGGTTCAAGGACGTGTATTGGTCGTGTACTTAATCCTGGGGATAGGGTTGTTTATTGTTTGTCTAACTTTGTTTGAAATCATAACTCTATCATAACTCGAATCTCATCATATCATAGTCGAATCTCGTGCCTCATTTGTCTTTAAAGACTTGACAACTGTTTCAGCATTAAACAGTTAAGAAACTAGGCTATTTTTTCTATCATTTGGGAAGTTGAAGTTCAATCCTTTATTTAATAAGTTTAGTTCTTTTTGGAAAAATCTACATTTGTTTTTATTGTGACACTGGAGTGAAAAATGTGGTTACATGTTACTGTTTCTGTTTTCAGTTGCGCTGTAGACAATGTTTCAATCTTTTTTTGAAGTAGGGATTTTAAACCTTTTATTTTGTTAATCAATGATCCAGGGGCTATCCATCATTAAATCAAAAGTCAGTTATTTATTTCATGAGACAGATTTACTTTCACGTATCAATATGAAATTGATGTCCCAAATTTAGACTGTCCATACAATATGTACAGATGATTTAAATTACTGATGATATTAATTTAAATAAGAGGCATGTTTTTATAGCCTACCGTTTTTGAATCCTGCCGTTGCAGCGCTGCTGTTGGCATTCCTGCATGCTACGATGTGTACTTGCATCTTTTGGCAAGCCTGCTATTCAACTACGGCAAAAATTAATTGAGTTCATTTTTTGTGAGCATTTAAACTGGCACTGGAAATTGGGGATCCCGCCGACTGTTAAGCCATGCTGCGATTCAGTTGTTATGTGTTAACGGTGTGAAAGCAGCTGAAATTCATCGGCAGATATGGTGAAGTGTATGTAAAAATCATGATAAGAAATAGGTTGGGCAAGCAAATGGGTTAGCACATTTCAAGATGGCTACATGACAAACAAGTGAAAACCCGGTTGATTTTTGCCATACTTGCGTCCCACGCTTGCTAATAGATGCAGATACACAGCACGGCATGCAGGAATGCCACCCACAGTACTGCAACGGTGGGATTCAAAAACGGTACTTACTTTAAAATAGGGGTGTGCGAAAAGTGATTTTTTTTAATCAAGTCGAGTCGAGTGGAATAGCGCCAATTATTTTTGAGTTTTGAGTATTTTTGAGTGAGTATTTGTCATGAGTTTGTAATTTCAAATAGTGTAATGTGATTTGGATACCACTCCAAATTTGGTAATCTAAACATGGTTTATAACTAATACAAGAGTATCATTATAAATTGTTGGCCAGTACAATCAAACGGGATTATGTACTGTCTAACAAAACACAGTTTGACATTCGTTTCCGGCTGATAAAACACAGTCCAGTTGTCATTTGGCCAAAATCACCTGGTTCGGACATCACTTATAATCAATATTAGATGATGAAATCATTAATTATAGCCGATATTATGTATAATAATTTTTGGCCTTTACTGCATGATCCATTTGTCATTTTTTGCCGATATTAAATTTTACGGCCGAAATTACGCGGTCCGGTTGTAATTTTCAGCCGATTTTACATGATGGGATCGCCTTTTGCAGCCTTTACTACACGATTTGGCTAGTCGCAGTCGTTAGTGATCGTCCGAAAATAAGCAGGAAACACTCGCTCGAACTTTTGAGTATTTTTCAAAATTTCTAAGTCGAGTTTGAGTATTGAAATACTCAGCCGAAACCTCAAAGATTCGAGTACTCGCACACCCCTACTTTAACACGTTTCCTGCGGCCCACCAATGGCGGGCGTACGCCGAGCACGGCAGCGAACCAGATTGGCACAGACGAATTCAATTATTTCGGTCTGACGAATCACAAAACAGCGGTTCGGTGATGTGCTGCATTTCCACGAGACTGGACGTAGTTCGCTGAAACACCCACAGGTAGCAGCACTGCCTGGGTACTAGCCATTCCCCTTGTAATGTCAATTACAGGGAGAATATCCCAGAAATATGGGCCAAAAACTGGTTTTTTGTCCCTTATGAACGGGAATTTTACGGGGGAATTTACTACCAACCTACACCAAAATAAAGCTCGCATTCTAAGCTACACGCTGGCAACAAATTGTTTACCCCTCGCGCCACACTGGTGCACACTGAAGCCTGTAAAGTTTGCATTGCAACTGTACGGGCATACCTGTAGCGCGCTCCAGGGGAAACCCGCAACTACGGGTATACCCGTACTGCGCAGCGAACGTGTTAAAAACCCGCCTCGTATATACCAAAATAATTCCGGGATTTGAATTTATTAATAGTTTTCAGGACTCTAAACTAATCTTGCAAACAGTAGTAGTGACAACTAAATCATTAAAAAACAAATTACTTCATGTCAATCACAAGTACACACATAACATTAATTTTAGAGTATAATTATAAAATACAACAAAATTAGCCTTCGTCAATTTTTTAACTCTCCAATTTTTGGAGGGTACTAATTTGTCTGCACATTATAGCGTCGTCATGTTTATTAGGCGTTCATCACCCAAGGTGAGTGGAGTAAGGGTGAACACTTACTCTACTCATCTTGTTCATCACGCACACCCTTGTCCCTAGCTGTTGTTAACGTTAAATTATTATTACACCATAATAACAATCTTCACTCAACGTCTTAAGGCAGTTTGCAAAGTGGGTATGCCAACAGTGTTGCCAGACATAATTTCAGACTGCAGGGAATATAATTATTGTGTAATGGACGAAGTTGTAAGTTGTAGAAAAGACTGTACCCATACAACAATTAGACAAAGTGTTATGGTTTGATTTTTTCCTCAGCTACTTTTTCTGGAGCAGTACGATTGTTGTATTAATTGTTATTAACCTTGAAATATCGCACAACTCAACTGGGCAACGGGAACACTGCACTTCAAACTGAATAGTGTGGTAGGTCCACTTGATGTGATTGAGCGTAGAGAAAGTAGCTCCATTGCGTTGGTTGATCACTGATCAGGTCGGCAGTTTAAAATATTACAGTACTTTAATGTTTGGTTTTTTTTTTATGAAGGACCGAAAGTATTAGCACTGCAGAATTATATTTGTTATGGAATGGAGCTCTACCGACGCAAACTACGAGAATTCCAACATTGATTCTGGAAAGTTGTTTTTAAATTGATTTTAGTAGACGACTATTTTCAATGGTCGGCGTTTTAAATATTCGGCTTGAACTTCGAACCTTTTTGCAAATCTCGAGCCGAGCCGAATACTGCAATATTCGGCTCGAAAAAGCTCGAAGTTCGAATACTCGCACACCCCTAATGTCGAGTGATTAGTCGTGTAAATTACTTCCTCTTGGTGACAATTGTAAGCAATCAATATTTAAGCTCATATTACAAGTATTACTCCATAACTTATGTGGACTTCAGTTAATGGCTTGAACCCTTCCCAGGCCCTTGTAGTTACCTGAATTACCATGTAAAGTTGTATTACAGCCGGACAAATGGTACCGAAACGTTCTGTATAAGGGGCAATGAAACATTGTCATTTAGACGTAGAGACATAAAATCAAAATCATATTACAGATCTTGTCAGGGTCAGAAGAAAGTAGGGGAGGTGGTGTGAGAGGGAATGGTGAATGCTCCCCCACTCCGATTCCTCTCCAACAATTAGTCAAATAAACATAACAACAAATTAATAATGATAACAATAATCTAGGGGTGTGCGAGTAGTGATTTTTTAAATCGAGTCGAGTCGAGTAGTGCCAATTATTTTCGGGTTTCGAGTATTTTCGAGCGAGTAGTTGCCATCAGTTGGTAGTTTAAAATAGTGCAATGGGATTTGGATACCATCCTAGATTTTATAATCTTAACAAGGTTTCTAACTAATACATGAGTAGCAATACAAAGTTTTGGCCAGTACAATTAAACTGACAAACGTATTGACAAACAAAACACGGTTTGACATTCATTTCCAGCCAATGAAACAGGGCCCGGTTGTCATTTGGCCAATTTCACCTGGTCCAGACATCGTTTACAATCAATATTAAACAACGAAATCGTTAGTTATGGCCGAAATGACGCGCTCCGATCGTCATTTTCGGCTGATTTTACGCGATGCGATCGTCTTTTGCGGCCGTTACTAGGCGTTTTGGCCGGTCGCAATCGTTCGCGGTCGTCATTTTCGGCCGATTTTACGTGATGCGATCGCCTTTTGCGGCCGTTACTATGCGTTTTGGCCGGTCACAACCGTTCGCGGTTGTCATTTTCGGCCGATTTTACGTGATGCGATTGCCTTTGCCGCCGTTACTTCGCGTTTTGGCTGATCGCGATCGTCCGAAAATCGGCGGGAAATACTTGCTCGAACTTTCGAGTAGTTTTCAAAGTTTCGAGTCGAGTTCGAGTATTAAAATACTCGGCCGAAAACTCGAAGTTTCGAGTACTCGCACACCCCTACAATAATCATAATGCGAGGGCTGTTTTTAAAGTAAGGGCCGTTTTCTACTGACATAAAACACCCACAAAATTTGCAAAAACCCTTTTTATTTTCGGATTCTACATACTTTTCCCTATTTGTCTACAAAGTTACTTGCTAGTTGAAGCACTTGTCATACCGTACAACTAAGTTTTGAATACTAAGACATAGAAATCAGCCGCCTGATCGATTTACCAGTTGTTTACAGCCGCTTTCCCTCGTTAGTCCTTTTAGCGTTTGCCGCCAAGGTGGCTTTTCAAATGACGGAACGGATGAAAATTGCTTGATGCTAGGTCCGGAATGGAAGGGGGATGATTGATAAATTCCTAAAGAATTGTTTTGTTTCTCGGTTTGATCACAAACAATGCGACGATCAGCAACTTTGTCATGCAGAAGCAGGATTCCTCTCTTCAACATGCCGTGCCATTTGTTTTGGAACCCAACAGGAGCAAATTTTTTTAAGTTCAGCTTTTCTGTGACAACTTTCTTCAACCTAGACACTTGAGGGAATTTCCAGGCCAGCTTGGATAATATGAATATCGTATCCTCGTGGATTTTTCCATTCACTGCTTTGGCCAAGTCGTCTGAGATTGCTCGCTCGGCCCGAGTGGGGTTCATCATGGATGTTTTCACAACCGTTCTTAATCTCTGACCCACTTTCTCACATTTTCTTCACTCGTTGCATTAGGCCCGTACATCTCAGAAATTTGACGATGAATGTCCTCAACACCACAGCAGACATGATTCTTGATGAGGTCAGAAAACGTATCACTGACTGAATCTCGCACCCGGCGGGCTATTCGATAATCTTAAACATTTCAATGACGCATAATAAACCGTACAGGTCAGCTTCAGTGCTGCAACTGTTGTCTGGCCGTTCGCTAGGCATGCCGTAAGACAATGCATACGCTCACTGCAGCGTGCGCCAACTAATAGCTTTGACATTAAAACTGCCCTTACTTAAAAAATAACCCTCGTATTTGTTTGTTTGAAGCGTGCCACTCGCCAAAGCCCTACCCCCCCCCCCCATCAATTGGCGGCTTTTCTTCCCCTGAATTGTTTGTCATATGACTTCGGTGAGAGAGGCCAGTATGTAGAGGGTTAGAGCCCAAACAGATCTTAATAATAAACAACAAATCCATTGCTATGATGAGTTTCAAAAATACAGACAACATATGTTTTGCAAAAAAGTAAAGATTAAGGTGACTAAAAAGGCATGCATGAAGGGGAAGAGTCATTAAGAAATTTTTTTACATTTTTACCAAACCAAATCATGGGTGTTATTATGAATAAATTAGGATATAACAAAATAATACAGAGTAAAAGCAAAATCCGATTCTTTCCCCAAGCAAATAAAGTTTTTTTTATTGAAAGTGTGATGAAATTAAAGGGATAATATTTTATACTTAATAGATATTGATGTTTATTTAAATTTTTTTACCTTATATAAGTTCATCAATATCCTTATATAAGTTTCTTAGTTTAAATGCATTTTGGGGTGTTTTG
This sequence comes from Allygus modestus, assembly GCA_963675035.1. Taxonomy (NCBI): domain Eukaryota; kingdom Metazoa; phylum Arthropoda; class Insecta; order Hemiptera; family Cicadellidae; genus Allygus; species Allygus modestus. The sequence goes on from OY776117.1 coordinate 96,413,249, forward strand.
GGGGGATTTTTCAAATATTTTATAGAAGAATCTTTACACGGCTTGTTGAACAAACATTGTTATACGCACAACCTATAAAGTAACTTTCTTTTACAGTGAAGAACACTCATATTTTCAAGGGATTTTCTTGCCCTTTGCAGATTATTCTAAAACTGTACTGTAGACGCCCTCTTAACCATCTTCACTGCAACCGCCCATCGGATTAACCGTCCTCTTTCCAGGAAATGACTGATATCCGCTACCGCAGCCAGCACCCAGATCCTGTACCATAAAATTCATTCAGGTCACAACAAGTCGATCATATGTTTCCATAGTTAATGAAGTATTCAATCTTGGTGCCTATTTTTGGTACCTATTTTATAACTGTCGTATAAGTTTTATCATATTTAGTATGTAATATAACAATACCAATCTGTTATTGGCCTTAACCCCCCTTTTATTTATCCGACCCAGGGTTCAGTCCCATAGAGGGCGTCAATTATATAAGAATAGTGGGCAGTGAACAACTGGTGACCCTTATATAGCAACTAGTAAAAATCAGTATTTCTATTTGTATAATAGAACATATAAAAAACTGATATTATTGTATTATTAACTGTTTTAAGATATCCATATAGTGTATTAACTGTTTTAAAATGTATGTATTTAATATAGATAAAAAAATCAATATTCTCAGAAATATTCTCATTGTTAACCGATAAAATTATTTGTCTTCCACTCGAAGCAAAAACTTTCAATCAATAATAAAAATTACTCAATAAAACATTTATTTAATGTGCAATATAATCTGAAATATAATGTGTTAGTATAAGTATTTTAATTGTATTTATAAGTTTGTGCATGTAAATAAGGTTTGTATAAAAGATAACAGATATATTTTACTGGCAAGTTTTAACTATTTTGAGTTTCACAGGAAGTTGACTATGAACATTTTTATTTGTTATACTTCTAACTTTTGACTGATTAACAATAATTTTTACATGGATTTCCCTATAAATAACATTAAACAACCATTATTTAAGGTTATGTTAAGAATGACTTATCAGATAAAATCAAACTGGTATCAAGTGCCTACGCTTTCAAGGTTTAGATTAAAACTAAGACTTATTTCTACATGTAAATTTTGTATAAAGCAACTCTTGTAAAAATATTTAATATAACAAAATCTTTGTGAATATATTTTTATATTTAGCAAGTATTTTCTTTTTTGAACACTAACATTGTATTTATCTGTGTATGTTTTGTTTTGCTATTTGTAACGTAAATCAACAAATATTTAACTTATTTTATTGAAACGTAAGCTAGGTTAATTTTCATGTCTGTAAACTGAAGAGACCCTTAAATATTCAAACATAGCAAAAAATATAAGGTTCCTAGCTCCGTCCAGGGAAATTATGTTTCAGTCAATATTTGTTATTATTAAAACTATGTAAGACTGTAGGGATCTCATCTTGATAATTCAGGGTTGGAATAAATAGGTGATTTGTGGTTATGGTGAAATTTAATTAGTGGCTTAATCTGCTGGTGATTTTTAGACTGGCACTAAAAACAAGTATAATAAAACATATCATATTTATTAGGTACTTTAAAAAATACCGTAACCTAAAATATTCTCTGTTAAGGAAATCTGGAAACTTTGTAAGTTGGCATTCGGTGAACATGCAGGATTGCTGCAACCAGGATAGTATGTATAATTTGTATTATTTTGATTATGTACTTATTTCACCTTTTTAACATCAGTAGGCCTCCTTGTTCTTTAAAGACAACACCAAAAATATAATAACCTGCATTATACAGGTTAACAATCTCAATCTTAATTTTTAATAGCAGGTTTAAAAATGTTGTAAGCTTTATAATAGTACTATTACAAAATTTAAAATGAATAACTTTTGTATTTTAAAAGTTGCCCTTCAGTGGTTAAGTAACTTATAAGCAATGATCAGGAACAAAACACATTCTAATTCTCACTATTGCTTCTCTAATGTCTCTGTTAGTTTCTACAATCCACATCTACTTGTAGGTCTTATTAGTGAATCTCCTATGGAAAGTGAACTATTAGCATGACCCGCACGGTGAAACTTAAGCCCGGGACCACCATAGAAGTTCCTAACGTGACCCCCTGAACACGTTTTGGGGGTTCGTTCAAAATTGTATATATATATATATGTGTGTGTAAGCACTCTAGCGGTTAAATTTTTGTCTGATTACGTTAAATTTGGTAGGACTTTCTATAATCAGTTGGACAAGTTCATTGGGCAAAAGAATCAGAAAACTCTAAATCCCTTTTTGGGGGATTATTCTTTCAAATTTTGAGTTTTTGGGCTCAAAAAGGGTCAAACAAGCCCCGGATGTAAAGGTAATGCATGTATGAAGATGGGAATTAGTGAAGCGAAAGTTTTAAGCCCTCTCTCGTTATTCTAGCTTAAACATTTACCGAGTTATTAAGGAAAATGTATATCGGCTAAACACAGTACGTTGTCTTAAGGGGTTTTTACATTAGAAAGCATGTTACTCATTTGTTAGTGTATTTGTATCATCCCCAGCAACCTGGCGCCTACTTCAAAGCCTGACTGGACCTTCTCCCAACCTTATAATGCGCAAATTTGTATTCCTAGCATTGCAGGTAAATGAAACCAGGAGCATCAGAACAGCCAAAAAATCAATGTTTTCAGATTTCAATAAAATTGGAATAAATATATGTTTTTACACTGGTTTCGAGTTTTAAAAGTTTTGTATGTGGAAATTCAACTCCCTCACGTCAGCGTGCTGCGAGCGAACTTGTTTTCTGATTAAAGTAGAGAAAACTTCTAATATTTCTACCCTGGATTATTGAGCAGGCTCATTGTAAAAAGTCAATCGTGTGCTCCTAACAAATAATTCTGATGTTTTATTCATTTGTCAGAGTGGTTGTGCAATATTTAGTTAAATTGGCAAATCACATTTGTTGTAGACTTAGATCTTCTCTGTGTAAACATATTACACAAAGCGTGACTGTAAAAAATACTTAGTGTATTGTGCCATGAAAAACTGTAATAGTCGGTCGTGGATGACTGTAATCCATTGTTTTATTGGCATGTTAAATATTTTACATTGCATTGGTTCACTTAATATCCACACTATAACACTGTGATATGCCAGTAAATTTTGTAAATAATAGTTTCTGATATGCAACTAACGTACAGGAATGCCTTGCCATTAGATTAGTAAGTACTGTTGTACTCATTTATATACAATTCAGAAAATACATTTTTTAATAAATTTTTTGTTGTTTTTAATTACCCTCTTTACTGTTTATTTTGATTACCATTACAAATATTAATTCATATTTGTATGTGATATAAACATATTTGTTGTGAGTATTAAAAACGATGTACTGTGTCTGTGTACCTTAAAGGACAAATAAGCATAAGGAGCAGCTTTATTACAATGCTATTTGAGCAATGTGTTTGTGCAATTCTATTTTATTTGTATCTTTGATGATGTTCTGATCCAGAATCCTCATACAAGCGGGCTAATTTTCAGTAGTTGTAATTTTGGAGATGTAACTGGTAAAAATACGAGGGTAATTTTTTCAACCTTCAACAGGTCATAAATCAAATCAAATCATTTTATTGTCACAAATCACAGATCATTGACAAAGTCACATCACAGGTCCATTAACAGCCAGGTCCAATATCAGGTAAAAATTACAATATATTTTTAGAAAGCTTATCTCTTATATAATTTGGTCATTACACTAAAACTACTATAATAATAACATTTCAAAGTGGTAAGATGAATTGGTAATACAACAATTGTACAGTATATTGGTTTGTATGAGTATTGTACAGTAATAGGAAAATCAAAACACTACAGACCTCATACGGAAAAATTCATCCTGTGAATAAAAGGGGTTATCCAATAGCCATTGATAATACTTATTAAGAAACATTCTATTGTTATACCCTTGCACCAGATGTACCAAGTGGTTGTAGACCCTCAGTGCAATCACAGAAGGACTATTAAGAGTCTTGCTTAGTCTATTAAAATTTATACTTGTAGAGTTCTTATTTCTGGTATTGTGGGAGTGGTTTTTACTGCCAGGCATTATTAAGTGGGGATTTTGAAAAATATACTTGATAAGATCAAACAGATACAGATTTATTATTGTTTGGATTTTAAACTAATAAAAAGAGGTTTGCAGTGTTCTAGTGGCTGTGAATTAGTAATTACTCTAATGGTTTTTTTTGGAGGGTTAGAATATTGTTAATTTTACTGGCATTGCCCCATACAATAAGCCCATATCTCATTATGGATTGAAAAAAGGCAAAATAAGCAGATTTTACATAACTTTGATTGACACAGGAAATGAGACGTCTGAGAAGATATATCACTCTTGATAATTTTGTGGAAACGTAGTTTATATGGTCATCCCAATTTAAATGTTTGTCGATGAACACTCCTAAAAATGTTGCACTGTTTACTGAGTTGCACTGAGCATCATGATTTTCAAATGATCTGAAGGTGAAAAGAATATTTTGAGTTTTAGACTCATTTAAGAGGAAGCCATTGCTTTTAAACCAACTAGACGCTTCCACCAAAGTATTTTGTGTAACAATGTTCAATTCGTCTAGATTTTTACTCGTATTTAAAAAAGTTGAGTCATCTGCATACAGAATTGTTGTGGATGGAACTGAAGATGACAAGTCATTAATACAGATTAGGAAGAGCAATGGGCCTAGTATGGATCCCTGCGGGACACCATACTTTACAGTAGTCTCCACAGACCAGTCTCCATTGCTATAAACATTTTGTTTCCTGTTGCTCAAGTAAGATTTGAGAAAAATAGAGAGTCTTACTACCAAAACCATAGTATGATAATTTCAAGATAAGATCATTAATATCTACACAATCAAAAACCTTGCTCAGGTCATATAAAGTGGCCCGAGCAAAAGCTTTCTCCTCAAAGGCTTGCGAGTCATCTCTCACTAGTTTATCTAAAGCTTGCAGAGTAGATTTATTTTTCCTGAAACCAAATTGCATTGAACTTAGAAGGTTGTTCATTTCAAGGTAGCTATAAATTTGGTTATATACGAGGGCCTCATGTAACTTACCTAGAACTGGAATTATAGAAATGGGACAATAACTCCCAGGTTTGTTTTTTGGACCCCTCTTAAACACTGGACAAACTCTTGAGACTTTTAAGTTCCTCTGGGAAATAGCCATCACTCAAACAGTGATTAAAACAAAAGGTGAAAGGGACAACAATTTCAGGAACTATTGTCTTTAACATATTATTAGACATAATGTATATATCATAGCTGTCCGAATTATTTAGATTTTTTATTGATTCAAGAATATCCTCAGCCTTGACACTTGTCCACTGGAAGGTTTTAGATGGTAGATTTAATTTATGGTTATCCAACCAATAACAGGGGGTACAGGATGGATTGCCAAGGCTTTCTTTTATTTTAGAGACAGATGTTATAAAAAAATTATTGATGACATCAGGGCTAATATTGGTCTTATTACTTTTAGTGTCAGAAGAACACTTGTTATGGTTAATAATTTTCCAGGCAGCTTTGCATTTATTACTACTGTTATTTATGTAATTTTCATTGTGTAAAAGCTTGGCTGAAGCAATAGCTGGCCTGTATTCTTTTTTAAGGGTTAGAAAATGTCTCAACCCCACATATTTTTTTCGATATTTTATGAAAGTATACCAGATTTTCCTTCATTTTAGCCAGTTCTTGATTATACTAGTCAATTTTTATTTTATTAGATGTATGTGAATTTACATCTTTTAAAATTTTAAAGTACGATATAGCATTGTTGATTATAGACCAGATTTTGTTGAAGAATATGGGTGCACTACTATTATTATATTGATAGATTATATTGTCCCAGTCCTGTGAGGCAAGTGTCATGCTGAGATCATATAATGACTTTTTAGGAAAAACAATTTTAAAGTTACTGGCACTATTGGGCTGACCCTCCCGAGTTCTGTAATTTGAGACCTCCCCCAGATCAACCAGAATACCATCGTGATCCATAAAGAGAAATCTATGACTTCACAAGAGACAAGATCCTGATGACTTCTACTATTTATAAAGATATTATCCAAACAGTTATTTCCTCTTGTTGGACTGCGGTTCAAACAATAAAAATTATATTGTCTTAAAAGGTTTTTGAAAGCAAGAGCAGATCCACTCTCCTTTGTTACATCAAATTTGCAATTAAAGTCTCCACCCATCCCTATAGTACAGTTTCTCCATGTAAGGCAATTTAATAGCTTGTCTAGTGACTCAAGAACAATTTTGGGATCACCTGCTGATGAGTGATAGATGGACACTACTATAATGCTCAACATGTTTATGAGAGTCACAGATACTTCAAAATAAAAGACAAGTGTAAATAACAAATGATTTTGCTTATATTCTACATGTTTATGTTTATGTGTCGTTGAAGGGACGGAGTCAGAGATCCTCACACGTCGACCGAGGCTTATTGTGTGTCCCTAGTAAACGGTGCCCGTACCTTTTACGAGATCCAGGAGTTTTCTCCCAATACTAACGTCCCATTCATCACCTGGTTGCTTACGACCAAACAGAGTCCTTCTTTCCCCGAGTCTCTCGCAATCCAGTATGATGTGCTTGGTAGTCTCTTCAGACTGATGCAAAGCCTGCACTCATGACTCATCTGTAAGTCCAAGAGTGTGGAGATGTTTACTGAAGTGGCCGTGTCCAGTTATCGAAGCAATTACCTGCTTATCCCAATCTCACCAACCAGTTAGTGAAGTGAGAGCTACTGTCTGCTAGATGCTTTTTCCCAAGTGCTTGACAGGAATTGCTGGCGATGTACTGTAAGTCCATTTGTTGATCGTGTGAAAAGCAGTAGTAGTAAAAAAGTGCCGGTTCTAAGCCACGAGCTGAGGCGAGAGGTATGAGACGAGGGCTCGCGACAGCTGTTAATGGGCATTTTTCTGCTAAAACGACTTAAAATGGCCACCTTTTCCCTTTAAATTTCTTGTTATAACCCAATTTCAACTTGTTAAATTTCCTGGATTAAATTCTGGGGTGTATGAGGGGTACGAGACCAGGTTTAAATTCTAGGCGCCCGTGACAGTTGTAAATGGGCGTTTTATGCTAAAACAACTTCAATTTGACCCATTTTCCCTTAAAATTTTGTGTTTTTACCCCAATTTTGACATGTTAAATTTTCCGAATTGAATTCACATAACGTCATTGGGAATCCCCAGAGCGCCTAAGACCATCAACTGACCGAATATATCTTTCCAAGTCGAAGCACCGATAGGTTTAAGGAAAAAAGTACATTTCCGAATCAATAGTCTAGTTTTGAAAGCAAAAATTCAATTAATATCAGTCGACCTATAATTGATGTCAGTGCGGGTGAGGTCTTGTTATCTTGCGGTTGGAGGTCACTGTCGCAATTGATAACTTGGAGCCTCGTACAAATGTAGTATTTTCGATTAAATAAAAGTATATGTGTTTTACTTTCTGATGCCAGTCCCAAATAATTCTTCAGAACACGTTTTACCTCCACCACCTTTCCGTCTTGTCCTCTTACTCTCAACATCTATATCTGGCAATGTTACAGAACCCCATGCCTAATGTCTGTTTTGCCCACATCGCTGTCCCTGTAGCCACCGATAAAGGTCTCTCGTAAAGACTGGCATCAGGTGCAATAACGCGTTCAAATGCCTTATCCTCTAGCATTTTATCTGCTTTCCATCTATCCTCTGCTCTTTTATGTTTACTATACCATATATCGGGTTCTTTTGCTGCTTCATCAAGAGGATTTACACCTATATCACCTCTAGCTAAGCGTTCTTGGAGTTTCGTCCCAGGTCCTAGAAAATTCATACCCGGCGTGTGATGTTCAAAGGGTAATTTGTTAATAATATCGCTTAAAATTCCAAATCCTTCTATTACATTTTCTCGGGTAAAGCAGCCAAACATCGAGCCAAATACGTCGGACCATCTGGAAGGTCGATCTGTTGTTCAAGAGAGTCCCAGATAGAATCAATTATATGATTTGCATATTCTTTGGTGTCATATTTGTCTATTAGCGAATTTCCCCTATAGGGAAGAAGCTATTACCGTAGATCTCATGGTAAGACTTAAGCTCGAGACCATGATAACTTTTTGTTTTGAGGTCCCCAGATGCCAAAAACACTATTCGTTCAAATTTATTCGTTCAAATTTATTCGTTCGTTTATTTATATATATGTGTCCGTTAACACGATAACTTGAGCAAAAAACGTCCGATATTGATGAAATTTGGCTCAAACGTGTAAAATGACATTCATGACTTATAGTGTCCCAATTGTTATTGAAACGCTATATATATATAATTAAATATACTATTTGTGATATGTAAAAAGAAATAGTGTATATAATATAGAAGAAGTTTTGTGAATAATTGCTGACAGTTGCAAATAAGAATTGCTGGTGCTACTTGATTTTGCAAGTCTAGGCAAGATGGCGATTTTCTTGTTCGGGAATGTCAGAAGGAGTTGGAGACAATGATTCCAACAAAAATGCTGGGAGTTGGAGTTCTTTGATTCTTGCTTGGCTGGAAAGGAGTGGACCTGGGTCACGTGACGGCCGGCGTCCCCGGGTTCGAGAACTTTCTTAGCTAAGGTTATATATTCACGGTCGCTACGGGAGGCTACGGCATTTTACGTTGACTACTGGTCTTGTGAGTGTGTCGTGAGTCACCCAACGAAACGTGAATCTCTTCAGATTGGAAGGTACAAAGTTGTTTTAAAATTTTAGAGTCTTAATTTAAATAATTGCTCCATTTCTCATTTGTTGTTTTTCAAAAAGGGGAACAGTCTGTAAAACAATTATTTCTTTTTCAGGGTTCGAAGCGTTTCTTTCATTCATCTTTTATCTTTTTCTATACTTGGGTTGAAGATATGCTTAAAACCAGACTGTTAAAGAACAAAAGGAAGATTTATAATTAAAGTCCAGTAATATAAAAAAAAGTCGAACAGTTAACTTTATTTTGAAAGATAGAAGTGATAAGCAAAACCAAGTTTAATTTAATTTTGAATTTTGAATTGTTTTATTTGAGAAGAAAAACTTTTATTTTGTTTATTTGAATAAATACAAGAAGATTTAATTTTTTTCATTTTATTTTAAAAAAGACCACTTCTTAACCTCAAGAAATATTATAGCCTGCTAGGCAGCACTATAGATTGCGCCACTCTGCTATTAAAAAAGAAGTTGGTCATTAAAAATAAAAAAAAAAAACAGTCAAAATGGGAGTTTTAAAAGTGGACCTTCTGTCAAAGCAAGAATTAATGTATGAGTTGAAAATTCAAGGATGTCCCAAGGACGATGTTTTGCTACAATTAAGAAAGGATTTGCGAGAAATTTTAAAATTGGGAGTTAAGGAGAACGTGAGCAATTTGGAGGCTTTGAATGTAAAAGGTGTAAATAGATAAGTTAGTGCATCTAGAGTTTAAATTAGAACATTCCGAAAGACTTGTATAATGTTCTGATGTGTGAATAGTTAGTTCCGAGTTTTTGTTTGTGTTTTTAGGAATTTTTTTAATTTTAATTGACCATTGTACAAAGTAAGTATGGGTGAATGCAATTAGAAGGGCAACATCGCAGAACATAATTCAAGTGTTCCAGAACTGTATTTTTAAAAATTGTTCATTGTGCAAAGAAATAGTGTCAGACAATGCAAGTTATTACAGGAGTGGGGAGTTCAGGTCCTTTTTATTTAATTTGGCAATAAAACATAAAACAATTGTTCCTTATCACCCACAAGCAAATTTAAGTGAACGTTATTTGCGGAATATAAAATCAATTTTACAAATTTATTTTAATGAAGCTACAAATAAATGGGATAAAAACTTGAGTGAAGTCCAACAAATTTAAATTCTGGGATAAGTGAAAGTACGAAGTTCAGCGCACATGAGTTAATGTTTACTTATGCCCACAACAATTCATTAAGTAACACCTGGGAATTAAATTATTTGACGGAAGAGGATGTAAATGCCGAAGATGTTTGTAATAAATTGAAGGAAGCAATATCGAATAATAAGAAGAGGAATAAGAGAAATAAAAAGTTGAAAGTCTACAAGGGCAGTAAAAACTGCCAATTCAAGATCGGAAGCTGGGCCTATGTGCTAAATAGGTCAGGTGGAGGTAATGAAAAGTTTAATGCTAAGTTCATTGGTCCATACAGAATCTTGTATTATTTAACTGGTATGAGTTGTATATTACAGCACAAAGATGATTTGTTAGATGTGAAAAGGGCACATGTCAGTCAATTGAAACCTTGTGTAAATGTTTGTAAATAAACATCTGTTATTTGTTTGTAAATAACCAAGTGTGACAAAGGTGTGTCGCAAGTTCATAAAATAATGTTTTCAGGTTGTGTAATAAAGTATGTTTCAGTGAGGATAAAAAGGGTGATTGTAATTGGCAATACTGACTGAAAACTTGAAGATATTAAATGTAATAAATACATTATATCTTGGACTACATGGATTATAAGCAAGATATAAATGAAGATAATTTATTGAGGTAAATTAATGGGTATTGCTAATTCAAGAAAACAATCACCTTTCTCCAAGACGACAAGACTCAATTGAAATAATATTTTCTTGAGTCTTAGAATAAATTTTAGTTAAATAAAAAAAAGTTGATAAAAGAGCGAGTGTATTGACGAACAAAAGGAAAGAGAAAAATGGGATTAAATATTTTTACTAGCTAGCTGTGAAAGTTGTTCGAATACCTGGGATTTATCCACATTGGGGCACTCACAAATTTTCTCACTGATCACTAAACTACAGCACTTGAATCACAATAGACCAAACTTCACTTCACTCACACCCCGTTGTCGGATTGATTCATGGTTGACGTTCAACGGAGACAGTGTTGACGCTTGGAGAAATATTTTTCCGGAGGAATGGCTGAAGAATAAAACACATTCTGTGTTAAGCAGTGTGAACGGAATAAATAGTAAAATAATGAGTATAACATTAATCTGCCGTTGAGGATTGTTTGTTCTGGGTATTTTTGCTGTGTCAACTGCGAAGACGATTCCGGACGACTACCCGATCTGCGCAGAACTTCTTCTGCTCATGCTGGGATGACCGTTTACTTGCGCCAACGTCGAGGTGATGCTGCGAACTTCGGATGCCGTACAAGAACTTAACTGCATACACGAGTAGTGGACAGCGCATTAGTGAATCTTCAATGTTGCAGTGCTCCCTGGACTGAGAAGGAGGGTTCTTGGGACGTTGACCTTCGAGCGGCGATAAGGAGCGAGGCTTTGTCAATTGTTATCGCTCGACTACAGCTGGACACTCTACATTCAACTGATATAAACATTGAGTAGTGACTGTGGTTTAAAAATTAATATTTGTTGAGCGAATTTGAATGTAAATATTTTCTTTTAAATTGTATGAATGTTTAAAAAGTTGTAAATATTTTGTATTGTATAATTGTTTACGAGATGAAAAATTTGTGAAAGTTTTAAAAATGTAGATTTGATGATGTATTGTAGCAGAGTACCATTAATTTCAGAAAGTCAGGGGTGAATATAGCGTCCCAATTGTTATTGAAACGCTATATATACAATTAAATATACTATTTTTGATATGTAAAAAGAAATAGTGTATGTAATATAGAAGAAGTTTTGTGAATAATTGCTGGAAGTTGCAAATAAGAATTGCTGGTGCTACTTGGTTTTGCAAGTCTAGGCAAGATGGTGATTTTCTTGTTCGGGAATGTCAGAAAGAGTTGGAGACAATGATTTAAATTCTTGCTTGGCTGGAAAGGACTGGACCTGGGTCACGTGACGGCCGGCGTCCCCGGGTTCGAGAACTTTCTTAGCTAAGGCTATATATTCATGGTCGCTACGGGAGGCTACGGCATTTTACGTTGACCACTGGTCTTGTGAGTGTGTCGTGAGTCACCCAACAAAACGTGAATCTCTTCAGATTGGAAGGTACAAAGTTGTTTTAAAATTTTAGAGTCTTAATTTAAATAATTGCTCCATTTCTTATTTGTTGTTTTTCAAAAAGGGGAACAGTCTGTAAAACAATTATTTCTTTTTCAGGGTTCGAAGCGTTTCTTTCATTCATCTTTCATCTTTTTCTATACTTGGGTTCAAGATATGCTTAAAACCAGACTGTTAAAGAACAAAAGGAAGATTTATAATTAAAGTCCAGTAATATAAAAAAAATTCGAACAGTTAACTTTATTTTGAAAGATAGAAGTGATAAGCAAAACCAAGTTTAATTTAATTTTGAATTTTGAATTGTTTTATTTGAGAAGAAAAACTTTTATTTTGTTTATTTGAATAAATACAAGAAGATTTAATTTTTTTAATTTTATTTAAAAAAGACCACTTCTTAACCTCAAGAAATATTATAGCCTGCTAGACAGCGCTATAGACTTTAAGTTCAAAAACCAGAAAATCGGACCATGGGAAGGGGGGTTTATGGGGGTTTTAAATTTTCCAAAAATCAGTTTGTTGCATTTTTCACCCAACAAGTTTAAAAAAACATAATTTTGGTTTTGACCATGTTATAGAGCTTAAAAAAACAAATAATATAGTATCTTGAATTATTAACCTAGGTTAAGTGGTTGGGGGGAAAATCCAAAAAACCTACTCATAAAATCTTCCTTATGTTAATCTTATGGGAAAAAATGTTTTTAGCTTTTCCTCATTTTATTTTAATGTAAACTTAACATTTGCTTTTACCAATCTGTTCATTTCCACAAAACAATCATTTTGGTATTTAAATTTTTATTCTACGCCCAACCGTTACAGAGATATTCAAAGTGCTAAACACAGTAAGTTATCCAATGTTATCCTTATGGAGAATTAATAAAATTTGATATCTCGATTATTTATGAATGTATGTTGATGAAATTTGGTATGTGGCTTCACGTAGTACTGGTATATTGATATTTGCACACAAAATGGATTTTTTGTTAATTATTAGTAGGGGTCCCGGTGATTGAGCAGGCCAATCAGAAGCCAGCATTTTGGTCACATGACTTGTGACGTCATTAGGCTCCACCCCCAAGATGGTGGTGCCAATGTCGGCTTCACTTTTTTCCCGCCAAATTTCCTAACCTCACTTTTTCCCGCCAGAGTTCCCTCCAGATTTTTGTTGCAGTGTTGCCAACTTAGCAGTGTTGCCAACCTATGCCCTAAGACTATTGTATGCAGTATTATTATATGTATATCTGCTCCAAGGTTAGACTATTATATGCTCTATAACTACATTATTATATGTATACATATGCTCTACGCCATTATATATGCTCTATGCTATGGCTCCACTATCATATTCTCTACTATTATATATGATCTACGGCTACTGGTTTATATGGTTATTATTATACTCTATGGTCTAAGCTCTATGCTATTATATGATACACAATTATACATATACTATATGGCTGTATTCTTTATGGCTATACTATATGCTAAAAACCCAGCGGAGCTAAAGGTAATGACAATTACTTATGTAATAATAATATATCACCTTCTTCCTCCATGACTCCTTCTTCTTCTTACTCTGTGCCGCCCTCCTCAAACACTGTTAGTCAGCTACAATATCCAGTTTCAACCTGTTAAAATACTGCTCTGTGATTGGTAGGAATAAGCTCGCACCCCATTGGCCGAGCTAGGCGTGCCAGCCACAGCCTTCCTTCGTCAGCTGCTTCTCTCTTTCATCTTCTTCTTCTCCTTATTGAGTCTGATTATCTTAAAATTGCTAATATCTCAAAAACGGTGGGTCCTAGGGTCATTTTGACCTCAGAAAACCGTCTACCACGTAGTGTAGGCACTTCAGGGGGGTATCTACTTATATGAAAATTCTTAACAAAAATGTTGCGGGTTGCATCTCAACAAATGAAGGGGCGAAATTTTCAAAACTAAATATCTCAAGAATGGCTAGGCCGATTTCAATGAAACTTGGTATATAGGTACTTGTTAACCTCCGCTACATATTACAAAACCTAAACTCTGTACTGTGGGTAATTATCAAGACAATTGTTGGAGCTATATTTTAAAATTAAATATCTCAAGAACGATTAAGCCGATTTCAATGAAACTTGGTATTTATATACCTGTTAACATCCTCTGCATTTTACTAAAACCTAAACCCTGTACTGCGGGCAAGTATCAAAGCAATTGAAGAGATATTGTTAAATACCTCAAATCTCGCAGCATAATCGGGGGGAACGTGGTGGTCTAGTGGTTAGCGTCTTGGACAACAGTTCAGGAAGTCCCGACATCGATTCCCTTCCTATGCTAGGTATCCTTCATCAAAGGTATTATACAGGCTGGTTCGTACCCTGCCTTTACCAACAGGGACGTTAATCCTTGCTACATCGACACTAAAGGTGTCGCTGCTGGTAACTGACTCAGAGTTACTTTGAATGATGCCCCCAAAAATCTCGCAAAGGACATCGCAGGGAAAATAGCATGATCTAGAATCAAGGCTAAGTAAGGCAAACTCCCACAGGGGTAATTTTGTTTAAACTACAAATTAACCTGTAATAGAACAAAGAAAAATACAAGTCAGAAGCAGTCACAATAAATCCGAGAGGATGTGGTGACGATTAGTTCGCCCGAGCCTCAGGTAGTCGCTATGGCACCATCACTCTATCAACTGAGGCTTGAACATATATGTAGTGCATTTCAGAACAAACATCAGCTATTAAGTATTGTAAGTGAGCCCAAACCTACAGTGAAGGACTTGGACGAAAAACACCAGAGCAAGTGCACTAGACTGGACCACAGCGCCTATATGACATAATTTAGAGGTGTTTACTGTTTTCATTGTATAACGATAATAAGAGATACCATGCCAGATACGTTTTTTCTCTGGGATCTGAGAGGGTACCAGAGAACAACTGCGATTAATCTGGTTTTACACTGCGATGCTTGCGGGGTCATTGCAATATCAATCTTGGAGATATTGTTGCTGTTAAGGTAAGATATTTATTTATACTATCAGTTAGAGTTTTCTACCTCCCCTGGGGAATCATTTACCTTTGACGGTGTAATAACTTGAGAAATTGTATCCAAGTCCGCTTAAAACTGTCCCCGGGACCACGATGTTCTTGGCCCGGAACGTTTTAAATTCTCCGGTAAAATAATTCCAAGTAGAACGTTTTCTGCGGCCAGTATTCCATCCTCGATCCATCGAGTTCCCAAAGCTACTGGCTAGGAACTCAGGGCATCCCGTAATACAGTACTCCTGTATAACCACGCAAGTCAGAAAAACACTAACACACAAACTACGTAGGTCAAACTAGAACTACAAGTTATGAGGTTACTGAAGGTGAAATCGTTTTCATTTGATGTTTTTTAATTTAATTTAATTGTATTTACACATACTCGGGTCTCAGCGTTTGAGGGGTGTGCTTCCCACTTCATATCCTCAAGTACTGTAAATTTTTATCAGAGCTCTTTTAATTTTATTTATCTCAGGGTCGTTAATTAAATATGAATTTAAAATATCATCAAATAATAAAAAGTCGTAAGGTTCAAACAAAGATTTCTTTATTACAAATTTAATTATTGAAACAAAAGCAATGAAATTCAAATTTAAAATTATCAGAATTTACGTTAACATTTAATTATTTTCTATACATGATTAATATTAGCTAAAAAACAACTTCGATGAATGGTGAGAGTAAGTTTATTAGACACTTAGCTGACTGTTCCCGTTGTCCCTGCTAATGAGTCGTCTGTGTATTGCCGCTCGCCATGGTGATGAGGTTAACCACCAACCTGCTGCACGCTGTTCCCGGACGACCGAAATTGTCTTTTGACAATTCAATTTTTATAGTTCCAAGTTCATTAATTTATATCACGCCTCACAAAACCCTCCGTCTATTGTTATCATGAGAGGCAAAACCGGGAGTTAATTTATTACCCCACTCAAACAGTCTATCCACTAATCAATAAGCTATTGACCCAACACTTTGCGGTCTCACTCGATAAGTCCAATTATATATTTAAATAGGTCAAACACTTGTGGCGTAGTTTGCAGTGATAATAAAGTTCGTTAAAAAACTGTTGACCCGATATAATACTGGGATTTCACACAAACGTTAACAAAATGGCAACCTGACACTCTCAGGACCTGACTGTAAAGTATAATAGACTGACGAAAATAATTACCCGACGCACTTGGGCATGGCTCGAGAAGACTGACTCAAAAGACGACTGACTAAAATAATGACGACCTGCCGCACCTGGGCCTCAGCGAGAAGTGACGTTTTCCTTGAGTTCGACTGGGGATGCCTTCCCCCTCCTCACGGTTTCCCAGGTTCAAAATTTGTAATGAAACGTGCGCCGACCAATGAGGTACGTCCCTTGGGGACTACTTCGATAGAACCGCCGACCATGTAGCCCGGTTCCCCGTACAGTACCGCTCTGCTGTACAGAAATCACTCCGCGCTCGTGTAAACCCCGTTCCTCCTTTTGAAACTTGAAATTATTCTAACCGTTGGCGTTGCAAATAATAATTCTTGCCCGACTTTCTGATTCTATGTTTTATTATTATTTCTTGTTCTTTAGTTTAAATGAATTTAATTATTATAATAAATAATTTAATTAATTTATAAATTAATTAATTACTTTTAAGGTTTTCGACCCATCACAAAGGTCAGAAAACAACTCTAATTAAGGTAGCAAACACTACTCTAACCAAAACTGTATTAAAGAACAAGAATAGAATGTAAGATTACTGTTATGTTAGTCAGCACATACAAACACAACACTACCCAGCCATCAAGGAAGTGAGGGTATGTTTACTTTATTTACTGTAAACTACCAAATCAAACAGTTAAATACAAACACAACACTACTGTAGCCAAGTCAGACGGTTATACTGTTTAGAAACCTCAAGATACTATTAACAGTACCTTAAAGGAGAGAAAAGGCTTGTAAACACTACGACTAAGTAGAAGTGAACAGACAAGAAAACTTACACTTTACCCCCACCAATTTCTATTACCGCACGCGCTTTATCTCTATCTTTGCTCACTGCTCCCGTTGTGACCTGACTTGTTTATGCATTGCTCCGTTCATTGCTTTTACACTTGGCGTAACGTTGCAACACAGCCAATATTTCGGGAGTTCAATAATAATAATGCCGGTTGGGAAACAAAATTACTATTTATTAAACTTTACAACTTTACAGCAACTGATTTAAAAACCAACTTAAACGACGTTAACAATAGGTATATCCGCGGTTAAAATAAAATAATTAAGGTTACATTAAATTTAGAAAGAAAACACCAATTAATAATTTAATTAGGGAGAGGTGACGCGACGCGTGTTAATTACATCGTTTCTTCCTAGGGACTGGGGCGAATCTCACGTCTTCTTCCCCAATGCTGAAGCTGCCCATCCAATGAGCGGCGGCCTCAGCACGTGACGTCACGGGAACACTTCGTTGTTCAGTGCTGCCCCCGACGATCACTCATGCCATTACTCAAACTAAGAGGAACAGGAATCGTGCACTCAGGCCAATGCAGAGCGTCAAGTTGCTGACGCCACGCATTCTTGCTGATATCAACGCCTGGCCGGGCCCGTGGAAGCATCGAAGTTGAGATTAGCTTGGAGAAAATATCCCAGCGTCTGGTGGTCGGTTTTAATATTTTATACCAGCCAACTCTTCAAAATGAAATAATAAATGAAATAATTGAAATAATGTTAAGAGCACCGTTCCTCCTTCCAATTATGGATTTTAGTGACGGTAGAAATTTAATTATTAGGAACGGTAAACTTTAATTATTTAATTACAGTGTCGTATTAATGGCTTTTAACAGTCTAGGGATGTTGGGCCGTCACACCCCCCTCACCCTTAGACTATGCTGTCCCCAGCATGAGGTAACAGCAGATTGCCAAGTCCAACTTTTCTCAATGTTAGGAGAGTACACATCCGTCTCCCGTTGGCTGGTTGGTGATCAGGAAACTTCTAACTCCAGACAGCTAACCTCAACTGTCTCTGCAAAATAAAAATAAAAATATTTAACTTCAACTTTATTTTTTTTACGAAGAAAAAAAACTCGAATTGTCGCCGGTTCGCATTAGCCTCTCCCTTTACAAAGTATATCTCAAAAATACCACAGTCAAAACATCTCAAAAGTCAAAGTTAAACAACCAAAACAACACCTAAAAAAAACTAAAATATCTCATTTCATAAGGACAAAAGTTACCTAAACTTAAACACAAAAACACAACACACATTCCCATCTAAATATACCATTACAACAATGTTAGAAGATTCGCCACTGAATTTAATTATGTGTATTTAGAACCAATTGGTTAATTTTTCTTAGTATCTGAACAGGGTATGAATTATTATATTTTAAAATTCAAAAGAGGGTAATTGAGTTCAGCACTTTTACGGCAATTTTAGAACGCTACTTGCCCGCTATGGTGAAGCCGCACGGGTTTTCACTTGGGGCCGGTCTTACACTCTGTCACCCCTTCGGTAGTAATGGATCTTCCAACATAGGGTCAAATATTAGCAAAAGAAAATGTACTGCTATCCTAACACACCCTTTCCCAAGCTTCAGTGCCTACTCTAATTAACTCGTCAACACATGTCAAAATAGCCAAGTAACATACTGACACAAAGAATCAACAAAAAAAACTTTTCACCAATCCAATGATTGTTCATAAGTTCCGGTGTACTCCACCCACTATCGGCTGAAGCCTCAAAACAACTTGAAAATTACCAATAATAAATCACATAGACAATCGAATAATCAATATGGTACAATGCATTATTAACTAATCTTTAACACAACCTCACGTTCAGTAGGCCTGGTAGCAACACAACACTGTCTTGCTGACGGGGTCCAGAAAATCCCTCAGCAAGGCATTTTCTGCAGTACTCTTGACTGACTATACACTACTATACGTCAATTTTTTTTCTTTAAATTTTGAAAAATCATTCAGGCTGGCTCCCGGGTGTCTACAGTCCAGTCAGGGAGTCGAAGGGAAGGGGGGTATTAGGAGGGTGGGGAGTGCTAGCATTACCGTCCTGTGGACACCAAGTTGGGCCAGTGAATCCTTTACCCTTCTTGGGATACGCTATTGGCGTTAGTTGGATTCTGCCAATAAATAAATTGTCATTACCAGCCTACATCCAATACACACTTACAAAAAAAAGGAATTACACTACAACACATATCGACATCAAAGAAAAAAAAAAACATCAATAACTCAATAATCGGAGGGGAATCCCAGTCCTTTCGCCATCGCGTCCTCGCGGAGACAAGTCCAAAAGTACTCGCTCCTTTTCAGCGTAGTACGCAGCTTTTTGATCGCGGTCGAAAGTCTATGTTTCTCAAATACTTTTCACTTACTTAAAGTGTCCCGGGCCCGTAATTCACTCCTCGTCGCATCTTACCGCACGGTCAGCCTAACTTTAGCTGCGCTCGTGGAACTGTCGTGCTCTGCTTCCGGTGCATGATCTGCTACCAATTCGACAGGAGGGTACCATCTCTCTTACTCCTGCAATCCCGAAACACATGTCCTTTCGCGTGACAATTGAAACAAGTGATATCGGGGGTTTCGGCTGTCTGGAATACCCTACGTTCCGGTGGTGCTCGGGCGTTCCCCTGGTTTGTTGCGCGGCGCGGAGCGGTGTATGCTAAGTCAGGTTCAAGTACTGCCACGTTGGCTGCGGCACCGCACGTAGCAGCGGACCGAAGGCGTCCCGCCTCCGCCTTTCTGCCCATTGCTCGCAGGTGTTCAATCGATTGTACGTCAAACATAGCTAACCGGTCTTGCAACTGAGGGTGGATGTTGTGAAGCATTTGTTTCAATTTTACTTCTTCAGATACAACCGATGAGAGGCGACCGTACAGTCCCTCCATGGCGGCGATGAACAGGTCGATGGGTTCTGTTTCGGCTTGGACTCGGTTAAAAATCTCTTGCTGCAAGTATATGTCATGGTCGGGATGTTGGAAGACCAGTTCCATATCCTTGCACAGCTGTTCCCAGTTACTGAGACGGCCTATCGTGGATCGATACCACGTTAGGGCAGGCCCAGTGAACAAATCCACTGCCGAATCGTAGAGTTCTGCGGTAGTGACTCCTCGGGCCCTACGTAGCTCTTCTACTTCCCATTTTACCCATCTTTTAAGAGAGGTGTCAAAAACGGGATAAGCTACTACATTGTAAATTTCATACACTTGATTATCACTTTTCAGTGGTAGCTTGATCAGCACCCTCAACTGAGTTGTTGTGGCATAGGATTTAACTATTGTAAATTCATAAAAGCTATGAAGGTTTTCTAATTTTACATCGAGAAAAAATTTTGCGGGAGGGGGCACTACACTTTCCACAGATTTCAGAATTTCTATGTATTGGTGGGGAGGTAAAAGGTTACTAGTCATCCTTTTGGCGGCAAGATCTTCTACTGCCTGGTGGAATCTGGTCATTCTTTGCACGGCCAAATTAATTGCATCCTTAACTTCTGATAGAGCTGAGTTTAGTTTCAAGTATTGAAAAAGAGTTTTAGGTTGATTAGTGTAAATTAATTCTCTTACGTAGTTTCGGGCCATATTTTTGTGCATTACTTGATGGTATTCTTTTATGGTGGAAATGATTTTATTTATTGTCTTTGAATGATTTGCAATTTCTATTTGCATGTTCCCTAAAACAGTTAACTGGTCTTGGGTATCATGGAAAATATCCTCCGTCATACTGGTTACTGCATCTATTTTTTCGTTAATTATCTCTAGATCACTGCTAGTTAAGGTCCCAAAAATAAACTTCAGAATGTGACCACCGGCGTCCACCAGACCACGCTTTTGCCGGGTATGAGGCAACAGAGTGATTAAGTCACTCGTCTTACCCACATAGTCAGCCACCATCTGCTGCAACCCAGTGTACTCGTACCGAAAACTCACTTCCAGTCAGTGCACCGGAGAGTGTGTGCTGATGTTCTGTGTAATGAAATCCTGGAAAAACTCGTTATACTGACCTCTCACCTTCTCTAACAGTATACTTAGGTTCCAATTTTCCTCTTCCACTTCGGTCAGGTTGTACTGGAGCGCCACGGTCCAGTAGCTGTCTGTGAGTAGTACTTCTCCCTCTTTCTCAAAGATGACGCCCTGGTGGAAGCTTAGGGCACCACCCAGAATCAATAAAATGCCTAAAGGGCCTATAACAGAGAAATCCATGCATAAATTAACAGAACAGAATAAAATAACTCACTATCCCCAGGCTACATAGCGTCTAACCGCTAACCGCTCTCTACGATGAAGCTTTTCAAAAATCGAACAAAATCCCCAAACCTCGCGGGTTCTCGCCTATTTCGTTTCGGTCGTTCGTAAGCTGAGGGTCCGGCTGCCACCTCTGCGGTATTCGGAGCTCCTCCCGGCTTATCCTCTACAATTTCCCCTGGTACACTTTCCACCACTTCTTTGTCACAGGGGCGCTGTTCGCCCTGTTTCTTTGGTGACTCGGCTGGAAGTCGCAGACGTTCCCTACATGGTTTGATCCGATTCACGTGCACTACGACTTCGCGTTTCCGAATTCTTAACATTACGTTTTGGGGCGAGATTACCTTCACAATCTGATATGGTCCCTTCTACAACTTAGACAATTTCTTCACGCGGTGACGACCTATACTCGGTACGTGCAGCAGAACATACTGTCCTTCGTTGAATTCTGTAACCTTGGCCTTCTCGTTATATCGACGTTCGTTTTGGCCTCTGGCCGCGGCTTTCCTCTGTGCGGTTACCTCGTAAGCTTCCGTGAGCTTTTCCCGGAGGGCTTCGATGTGGTTGTCAAAAATGTCCGTCTCCTCCGTGATGGCCAGGTCCGCTTCCATAGGAACCTCCATCTTCCGTCCGAAGACCAGCTCATAAGGGGAGTAGCCCGTACTCTCGTGACTCTGTGAGTTGTAAGCCATCGTAACATAGGGTAAATATTCATCCCAATTGGTTTGATTCCGGTTGACGAAATGGCTCAGCATTCTCACCACGGTAGCATGGACCCTTTCCAGCCCTCCATTGCTCTGAGGGTGAAACCCGGTAGTTTGGATTTTCCTAACGTGCAGGAACTTGCACAAGTGCTTAATTAAGTCAGATGAAAAGTTGGCCCCTTGATCGGTTACCAACGACTTAGGCACGCCAAACTTAGTTATCACTCTCTGGACCAACGCTCGAGCAACGCTCTCTGTGGTCTGGTCCGGCAAGGGAATGAACTCACAGTATCGCGAAAAATGGTCCATAACGCTCAAGATGTAGACGGTGCGGGATTCTCTAAGGGGCAGAGGCCCTACTATATCAGCTGCGATTACCTCAAAGGGCTCTCGGGGTTCATTAAAGATTTCCCCTAGAGGCGCTTTGACTCTTCCGTGATTGGTTCGCTGACTACAACTGCGACACGTCCTAACATAGTCCATCACGTCCTTTTCTATGCCTTTCCACCAGAATTTCTGTTTTACCCGATCTAACGTCTTTGCTACCCCAGCGTGTCCGGTTTTAGGCAAATCGTGATTCAACCTAATTATTTCTGGCACGAGGGAAGTCGGTACTACGATTTTCTTTTCGCCTGAACTTAAACGGTACAAAATCTTTTCAGGGCTCATCCGGAAGCTCTTGGCCTGTCTCAAGCCTTGAACAACAGGGTCTTCGCGTTGGCGCGTCCTGAGCACGTCAAGATCGACGATAGGGAGCACGTCCTTCTTAACCGCCTGCACGGCTCGACTCAGCCCATCTGCGTTGGTGTGTCTCTTTCCGGCTTTGTGTTCCACCGTGAAATCAAACTCAGCTAATCGCAGTGACCACCTCATCAGCCTGCTGCTAGGATCTTTAAGAGAAAGCATCCATTTCAGAGCAGCGTGATCGGCGATGACTTTTAAAGGGCGTCCCAACAAGTAGCATCTAAAGTACTTAGTGCTCCAGGCCAAACTAAGCAGTTCACGCTCAGTTGTCGAGTAAATTTTCTTGGCTGGAAAAGGGGTTCTGGAACAGTACGCTACAGGGTGTTCTTGACCATCTATCTCTTGCGAGAGGACCGCACCAAGGGCAAAAGTACTCGCGTCAGTGGCAAGGATGAATGGCTTACTGAATTCAGGATATACTAACACGGGTGCCGAGATTAATTTCTGTTTCAGTTGGTCAAAATCTTCTTGACACTCCGGCGTCTATGCAAACTCGCGTCCCTGTTTCGTTGCCTCGAAAAGTGGCTGACCGATCGTGGCGTAGCCTTCGATGAAGCGTCGATAGTAGCCTGATAGTCCCAGGAACGACCTGACGTCCGTCACGGTCTGTGGCACCGGAAAATCTCGCACTGCTTTGATCTTTCCCGGGTCAGGTTCTTTTCCTTTTTGTTGATCACGTGGCCGAGATAGTTTACTTCGTTGACCACAAAGTTACACTTACTAAGCTGTACCGTCAAATTTACACCCTTGAGCTTGGTGAATACCTCCCGGATGGCCTCAACGTGAGAGGGTAGGTCTTTAGAAAACAATATTATGTCGTCGAGATAAACAAGGCACTTTTCTCCCTTAAGGCCCATCAGGACTGAATCAATCAGTCGCTGAAACGTGGCGGGAGCAGAGCTTAGGCCAAAAGGCATGCGCTGGTATTCGTAGTGCCCACCAGGCACGTTAAAAGCGGTTTTTTACCGACTTCCTTCGTCCACTTGGATCTGATGATATCCCGACTTAAAGTTCATTAAAATAAACTTAAACCCCAGAGCGCGATTACTCTAAGTCCCAACACAGTGAATTATTCAATTAAAATCACCAAATTAATTTCAAACAAAAATCACAAGTCGTTTGTAGTATTCAGTGAAATTTTGAAAAATCCGGCTAAGTCCTTAGCTCAAAATACACAATAAATTTCGAAAATTACTGTCGAATGCCCATTTCCCTACTACAAGATGGTCCACGTCGATTATTTCTAAGTCCCGATTAATTTCAATGAAATTTCACAGAACTCCTATTTCCCCACTACTAACGCTTTGTTTCGTCGAAAATTTTCAAAGTTCTGATTTACTTAATTTCTTTGGTAAATAAAAATGCACTGGTATCCTTTGTCCTGACAATGAAGATAGGCCAGAAAATTGGCACAGTTTATAAGTGTCAGATCATTATTTTTTTATTAATTTGTAACAATAATTTTTTTTTAATCACTTGATTCTAAATTATTGGCCTATTTCCAATGACGCCCAGATTTTTTCCAATGCATTTATAGATTTACCACTTAATATATAACCCAAGGTTAATCACACATGCAAATAAAATTAGGTTAATTTTGAAAGCATTTATTCTAAGGTTAATATAATTAATAAATCCTACAAACTCTCGTTCTTGAACAAAACAATGTTAAATCAACTAAATAAAAATATAACTTGCTTCAGGAATGACTATCTCATCTACTAACAGCAACAAGTGTGGGACTCTGTTTAGATTAATCTATCCAGACATCTGTTTACAAACACGGCAAACCCTACTGCCTTATGAATCACGGCGTAACGACCAAGGACGTACCTCCAATCACTGTATTCTTAATCAATGTGCGGCGATGATAGTGGGACCTAAGCAAGTGGATTGATTCCTCCAAAGAATATTCCTTGACACTTAGGGTGCCCAGCTGATCATCTAGTCCCTGCAGGACCTTCAGGGTTTCGTTCATGTCTTGGGCCAACAAGGTTTGCTCGTCACGACTGTATATTCCGTCTACCTCTGGGAAAACTACCTTTCCAAAGTCGCGGGAGTACAAGGAGCTGCCGATAAATCGGGCAGGCACCCTATACCCATCAGCGATCACGTCACATCGATCCCAGTTAGGAATCTCGCCCACTCCTTTCAAAGTGAGTGTGCTAACGTTCAGACCAGATTCAGGCCCGAAGCAATTAAGCACCACTTTAGCCTCTTCGGAAGTAGTGTAAAGCCAGCGGGTTGGGGTTCTGACTAGCACTGGGGATTTTAGACCTGTTATTAATTTTCGAGTGCACAAAGTTATTTCTTCCTTCAACAAAAGCTCAACTGTGCAGTTGGGCCGCTTGTGCACGTTCCACAACACGTCGGACAACGGGCCCACTGCTAGTTGGCCAAATTTACATTCCCTAATGTGGTGTTCGGGTTCGTATACTGAGTTAGTTTGTCTGTCTTGGCTAACCATCAATGTCTGCTCCTCTATCCTGTGTGGGGGCTCTATCTGGTGTGTGGGGCTATCCTGTGACGTCGCCCAGTTTTAATAATTGTTGCCTAAGTTCCGCTGCAGAAAATTCGGATTAATTTACAATATAATATTTCTTCAATTTAATTCCCAAATAAGTTATAATTTCACTTTAATGTTGTCCTCTGCCTTTTCCACGATAAGTTGCAACCAAATTCACGCATTTGCACTCCAATCAAATCGAATTGGCAAATCAAAGATGGCGGATTAATCCAAACACAACAGAGACGATTTGCCAAGATTGCAAATGGCGGCTCCAAGCTTCCTTCACAATTAATATTCCAAGTCACTTTACTTTTAAAATAAACCTCCTTAGTCACAGGTAATACTTAAAATCAACTCTACCTTTATTATTTATCAATATCTATTATCACTAGGCTCAACAACAACACTGATAGCCCAATCATTTCGATTTAATATGTCTTTTAAAACAATGACATTCTCAAAACACCGCCATGCCATCTTGATCGCGTGTCTCACACAATGAATGCAAAGTGACGATGGAGGGTGGACCGATGCTTCTAGGTGTCGAAAGAGGCGACTCACCTTGTGAATTGCATTCATGTATTCTCACCCCACACCTGACACCAATTTGCAACACAGCCGATATTTCGGGAGTTCAATAATAATAATGCCGGTTGGGAAACTAAATTACTATTTATTAAACTTTACAACTTTACAGCAACTGATTTAAAAACCAACTTAAACGACGTTAACAATAGGTATATCCGCGGTTAAAATACAATAATTAAGGTTACATTAAATTTAGAAAGAAAACACCAATTAATAATTTAATTAGGGAGAGGCGACGCGACGCGTGTTAATTACATCGTGTCTTCCTAGGGACTGGGGCGAATCTCATGTCTTCTTCCCCAATGCTGAAGCTGCCCATCCAATGAGCGGCGGCCTCAGCACGTGACGTCACGGGAACACTTCGTTGTTCAGTGCTGCCCCCGACGATCACTCACGCCATTACTCAAACTAAGAGGAACAGGAATCGTGCACTCAGGCCAATGCAGAGCGTCAAGTTGCTGACGCCACGCATTCTTGCTGATATCAACGCCTGGCTGGGCCCGTGGGAGCATCGAAGTTGAGATTAGCTTGGAGAAAATATCCCAGCGTCTGGTGATCGGTTTTAATATTTTATACCAGCCAACTCTTCAAAATGAAATAGTAAATGAAATAATTGTAATAATGTTAAGAGCACCGTTCCTCCTTCCAATTATGGATTTTAGTAACGGTAGAAATTTAATTATTAGGAACGGTAAACTTTAATTATTTAATTACAGTGTCGTATTAATAGCTTTTAACAGTCTAGGGATTTTGGGCCGTCACACCGTAACATAACCTTACTTTCGATTTGTTTTCTGTACCGTGCTGGTTTATCTGTTTGTGAGGCAGAGGAGGGGGAGGAGTGGGAAAAAATATTGGTTGGATTATTATAAACCTATTTTGTAACGGAAGACCTGTTCGAAAGATAAGATTTGAAGGGAAACCACTAAAGTTGGAAGTAAAATCAAATGGAAATTTTTACAGGATAGTAGTTGAATTTTTGAGCGGTAAGGCAATGCTTAGTAGCGGATTCTCTAAAGAAAGGATTATAAAAAAAGTAGTAAAATTCTCCAAGTACAATGAATTAGATGTTAACATTTATTTTAACAGCGGTGAAAAGAACCTGAGATGTCGGAATGAGTCGTTTGTGTTAAACGACGAATGGGGCGAACTGGAAGACTGCCCCTGCACAGACCTTACGATTTATTATGAATTTAATAAAGAGGATGTGCGCCATGTGTTAATTAAATGTAGGAAACCTGACAACTAGTTGTAACATGAAAAATTCAAGTAACCCTATTGGTTATAATCAAAATTCATTTTATTGGCTGTAATTAGGCGTCCTGCTCTCTGATTGGTTGAGACTTTTAGCGCTATTTATTCGCAAGTGATACTTTTACTCTGCCCCTTGCATTTGCACCGGTCAGAGGTTCCTACGCTACTTGACATAACCTATAAATATGTCTCACTTAACTTCTTATATATTTAATGATCACTCCGTTACTGTACTGTTTGATAGTAGTGATAATCAAAGGAAAGGATGTTGCTACTCTAACCCTAAAAAAGCACTTTTAGCACATATCATGAAATATACAAATCAACTCAGCCGGAAGTAGTTGGGACCCAAGATGGGTCCCAACTCAATTATCATGATTCTAAAGTAGTTTTTATATCAGAACCGGTTTTACACGAGTTGATTTTTCCCCCAAACTACCAGTTGCTAAAGCATTTAAATACTGGGTTATTGAAGAAGTCCTGCCTTCCATTAGAAAGTATAGAGTGTATCAAATCAATCAGAAGAATAATCAGTTAAAGAACCAAAACTCTCAACTCATGCGAGAAATTACAAACTTTATGGAAACTAACCAACAGCTCACTCACATTAACTCAGAATTTAAAACTTCAAACGATATAATGTGTTAAAAAAACTAGTCACTGAATGAGTTGCTGACTGAACAGGCACCGAAGGTTGCTGTGATGTCAGACGACGATGAACTTAAACATGTTGTGTGTGTCCTTATTAAAGAACCCCTTCTGGATTTGTACGGAGTCTGCGAGTACAAATGTCTCGCATACAAAAAATAAAATTTAACGAAGCTCTCTTTAAAGTCAAAAATGAAGGTTTCGTACCTTGTTTCATCAAGTATCCTGTTCCTAACGGGATTAACGTGCTTAACAAAGCAAAAGAAGTAATGAAAAGTTAGGCATGCACTTTGACCCTGCATACAACAACATCCTAACTTCTCACAATTTTTAAATAAAGTTGAGCATGTCTTGGACAATGCATAAGTTCTCACTGTGTGTGTGTGTGTGTGTTGTGTGTGTGTGTGTGTGTGTGTGTGTGTGTGTGTGTGTGTGTGTGTGTGTGTGTGTGTGTGTGTAGGTGCGCGCGCGTGCGCGCATGCGTGCGTGCGTGGTGTGTGTTTGTTTGTGTGTGTGTGTGTGTGTGTGTGTGTGTGTGTGTGTGTGTGTGTGTGTGTGTGTGTGTGTGTGTGTGTGAATGAAGGTCACTGGCGCGGGTGACGAAAAGCCCCGTAAACCTGAATGAGGGGTCTAGTAGATTGAGGTGCCTAACCAACACCTAGGCTAGTCCTTCGAAACGTCCGGTGTGAATGTGGGATGAAGGGTTTAGTAGATTGAGGCGCCTAGCTAACACCTAGGCTACTCCTTGGAACGGCCCGGGTTGAATGAAGGACTAAGTACAAAGAGGAGCCTGGCTAATACCCAGGCTACTCCTTGAATCACTCCATATAGTGGGACTTGTTAAAAAATAAAATAAAATACAAAAATAAATATAACAAAATCATATGAAAAATAAAATAGGAGGTAGTAAATCTCAGTGGCTACCATAGTGAGAGGCGATGGTCGGGGCCTCTCACCCCAGAGGTTAAGGGCTCCTGGCGATGCTCTGGGTAACCAAAAAGAACGCGCCGACACTCCTACGGCCTAGCCTCAGGCTTACCGTGGTGTGGAAACTTGAGCGTTCAAAATTATTTCACCGGGGTTATAAATATATGACTGGATAATTAAAAACATCCCGAGCTAAGTACATCACAGTCCTCGGTGAACAGTTGTCATTTGACCTGGAAACCTTTGGCCGAGGGATTTAAGTGTTTCAGCCAATTTATGGCACTGCCCCCTTAAAATACCTCCAAGCGGAATTTGAAGTATTTGACGGAGAAATCTGAAGGGGGTGCTTCGAGGCACCGTTTTTGACACCGTAAAAATACAACAGACCCGCCGTTTCACCGGACTCAAACACAAATAACCAACCAAGTTTAAAGACTCAGAACAAAATACTGTATAATTTATGTCATTCTAAAGAACGTATTTCACGTTGGTTGTCTTTTGATATATACCCATGGTGTGTAATTTGTGATCAACTCTCCGTTATTGGTGTTGATTATATTCTTTTTTAGTGAATGCAGTAAATTATATATTATTATGTTTGTTGGTATATCGTGACAGAGTTTTTTTCAAGCACTTCAACACCAACAAAACTTAACTTCAACAAAAAGCCACATCAGAACTCAAAAGTGTTTAACTTTTCAAAATACCCTACTGTCACCTGTCTATTTCTTACACATTAGTTTTAATTCATAATCAGTGGGCCCGATGTACCACCAGGTCCAACACTTAGAATCATAGTAATAATTGGGTTGGGCCCCATTTTGGGGCTCAACTACTTCCGGTGTAGTGTTATCAAAGGGTGAACGATTCGTTCACCCCTTGGAGTGAGGATAATGTTTATGCCAGGCCGAATTAATAGAAAAAATCTAACCCCAATATTTCGGGGGGGTTGAAAGTAATACCATAACATACCATACCATACCAATACCCTACCCTACCATACCATCCCAATACCAGGCCATATTCTACCCTACCATACCA
Organism: Allygus modestus; assembly: GCA_963675035.1. Lineage (NCBI taxonomy): Eukaryota > Metazoa > Arthropoda > Insecta > Hemiptera > Cicadellidae > Allygus > Allygus modestus. The sequence goes on from OY776117.1 coordinate 96,442,909, forward strand.
TCCCAATACCAAACCATATCCTAGCCTACCATCCCAATAAAATACCATACCAATACCGTACTATACCATACCATACCATTCCATACCATACCAATACTATAACCATCCCAACATAACATACCCTGCCCATCCCTCATATCCTACCGATACCATACAATAGCCTACCATACCACACCATACCAAATTAATGTTATGAATGGGCATCGCGATTCACGACCCTTGTTTGATGTAATATTTTCCTTAAAAGTTTGGGCACAAAATTACCAAACTACCTACAGTTTATTTTATTAAAAGAGAGCCCCGATTTCAGGCCCATGGAGTGGCGGTTTCTTGCCTGTCCATTTCTGCTAGTGTTTACAAGCCTTTTCTCTACTTTAAGGTACTGTTAATAGTACCTTGAGATTTCTAAACAGTTCAATACATGTAAAGTTGCCCGAAATAATCCTGCTATCATAAGTATAAAGTTATAAATATTCCTTTAATTTACATACACTACCCCATACACAACAGCTAAAACCCAGCTATTGGTTTATTTATCTAATAAACAAGACAAATACATACCCCATTAGAACAGCTAAAAAGTCAACTTATTGTAACAATAATTACCTTAATTTTAATAGCTACTACTCTGTGAATATGCTCTCTGAAGGGGGGTCAGTCGACTGACCCCCCTTAATCTTCAGTACTTTCAACACCTTCACTGGTTTATATTCTCGTTGAAGAATCAGTCAAAATATCATTTATTTTGTGTTGGTTTGTCTCCCAGACAATATTTCTTGTATGTATGTTTGTTTCAATCATATGTACAACAGTAATAATCCTTGGCTCAAGACCAAGGATGTTGATAAAATCCTGGGTTAACAAGATAAATCCGTACCCATGTAAGTGAAAAATATAAGACAACTGAACCGGAAGTAGTTCTACCCCACTTTGTGGTAGACCTACGTTACGATGATTCTATGGTTATTTTCATATGCGAGCCCGGTCTTTATACACTTCATTTAACATACAAAACAGAAATTAAAACTTACAGCTCCCAGCATCCGCATGCTAGCCTTTACAGTCTCAGGACTTATTCCCAGTTAATCACCTAACAAAGAGACCGAGGCATGACTGAAAATAACAGCTATAAATCAGATAAAGCTTGATGAACACAAATTCTCCTAAACAACAGCTAAAAAGTCAACATGCCTTAACAAAAATTACTTTTCTTTATACATCATATCAGTTAAAAATAGCCAAAGAGCAATTTTTTCGAAAGAGGTTTATTGTGACCACTACCTTCATTTTCAGTACCTTAAACAACGATATTCACGTTAAACAGTCAGTCAAAGCATAATTTATGTTGTGTTGGTTTGTCTCACAACAGTTTACTTTTGAGTTGTTAGTTTGTTTAATATGTTTAAATCATGTGTATTTGACAGTGACATTAAGGGTAAATGTAGATGAAGAAGATAAGTTTAAGGCTGTAAATATACTCTCTGAAGGTGGGTGTATAAATACACCCCCTTTAACTTCCAATATCAATCTACCTTCATCAATGAATCTGGATTATACTCACGATTTAGAAATCGGTATATAGATACCTGTTAACCTCCTCTACATCTTATGAAAACCTAAACTCTGTACTGTGGGAAAGTATCAAAACAATTGAAGGGGATATACTTTGAAAAGTAATATCGTGAGAGCAGTTGAGGCGATTGAAATGCAATTTGGTACTTGTTAACCAACGCAACAATTTAAGCTCTGTAAAGAAGAAACATTACAGAACCATTTATCTCAAGCTCTATCTTACTAGTTTTTCAGGGTTTGAAAGTTTTAGCTTCTGTGTTAGTTTGAGCTAATTATTTAAAGTCTCCAGGGTGTCTGCAAGTTTTAGCTTATATTTGTTATGTTAAAATAAGTGAGTATAATTCAGATTCATTGATGAAGGTAGATCGATATTGGAAATTAAAGGGGGTGTATTTATACACCCCCCTTTCAGAGAGTATATTTACAGCCTTACACTTATCTTCTTCATCTACATTTACCCTTAATGTAGTGGTCACCCTTAATGTAGAGTGGTCACAATAAATTTCTTTCGAAAAAATTGCTCTCTGGCTATTTTTAACTGATATGATGTATGAAGAAAAGTAATTGTTGTTAAGGCATGTTGGCTTTTTAGCTGCTGTTTAGGAGCATTTGTGTTCATCAAGCTTTATCTGATTTTTAGCTGTTATTTTGGGTCATGCCTCGGTCTCTTTATTAGGTCATTAACTGGGAATAAGTCCTGAGACTGTAGAGGCTAGCATGCGGATGCTGGAAGCTGTAAGTTTTAAGTTTAGTTTTTAGCTGTAGTTCTACCCCAAAGTGGGGTAGAACTACTTTCGGTTGGTTTTCTTATATTTTTCACTTACAAGGGTACGGATTGCGTATCTTGTTAACCCAGGATTGTATCAAAATCCTTGGTCTTGAACCAAGGATTATCACTGCTGTCAAATACATGTGTTTGAAACAAACAAAAATACAAGAAAGCTTGTCTGAGAGACAAACCAACAAAAAATAAATGATAATTTGACTGATTCTTCAACGAGAATATAAACCAGTGAAGGTGTTGAAAGTAATGGAGATCAAGGGGGGTCAATCGACTGACCCCCCTTCAGAGAGTATATTTACAGAGTAGTAGCTATTACAATTAAGGTAATTATCGTTACAATATGTTGACTTTAATGGGGTATGTATCTGTCTTGTTTATTAAGTAAATAGACCAATAGCTGGGTTTTAGCTGTTGTGTATGGGGTAGTGTATGTAAATTAAAGGAATATTTAGAACTTTATCCTTATGATAGCAGGATTACTTAGGGCAAACTTACATGTATTGAACTGTTTAGAATTCTCAAGGTACTATTAACAGTAACTTAAAGGAGAGAAAAGGCTTATAAACACTAGCAGAAATGGACAGGCAAGAAACCGCCACTCCATGGGCCTGGAATCGGCGCTCTCTTTTAATAAAATAAACTGAAGGTAGTTTAGTAATTTTGTGCCCAAACTTTTAAGGAAAATATTACATCAAACAAGGGTCGTGAATCGCGATGCCCATTCATAACATTAATTTGGTATGGTGTGGTATGGTAGGCTATTGTATGGTATCGGTAGGATATGATAGTTTTAGGGATGGGCAGGGTATGTTATGTTGGTATGGTTATAGTATTGGTATGGTATGGAATGGTATGTGTCACTCAGCCGATTTCGGGAGTTCAAATAAAAAAAATGCCGGTTGGGAAACATATTATTATTTATTACATCGCACAATCAACTTTACAAAATCACAACAACTGATCCAATAATATATCGTTTTACAATAGGTACACCTGCGGTCAATTACAAAATAAGGTTACATTAAATTTGGAAAAGTATTAATTTAGTTTTACTCTAATGAGGAACGACGAGACGCGTGTCGCATCCTCGGGGGATCAGCGCGCAGCTCTTCTCTCACGCCTCGGCGTCGGGCTGAGGCGACGTGCCTCAGCCAATCACAGCGCACGGCCCGATGGAGTCTAGTGCTGACGCCCGCATTCTCATCCTGGGGCGAGGCTACGATCTCTCTCTCGAGTTAGAAAACTCTGGTATCAATTTATAATGCAATTAACTTCCTGTTATGTTCGTATTATTTTACCGGTTGGTAAATTTTTGAAATCGCCTAGCAACAAACACACAATGTTTAAAGAGAAAACAAATATTTAAAAAATGCCAACAGCACGTGGTGTTCCCAAGCGGTTACCCATCCAAGTACTAACCACGCCCGACGTTGCTTGACTTCGGTGATCGGACGAGAACCGGTATATTCAACGTGGTATGGCCGTTGGCAAGACTCTTAGCCAGAGTCCGTCTATATTAGCGAACTTCTGAATGAATGGTTGATATGTTTTGATCTCGCAGACATATAGTGAAATTTGGAATACCAACAAACAGCAGTATGTAGTTTGTTCGGTATGACATATATTTAATACTAATTATAAAACAGCCATCCATTTAATTTAATTTAATTCTATTTCTTTCTTTCAATGCTATGCTACAAAACATATATACAATCCAGTAATATTGTAGCAAAGAACATAAATTATCATCAAAATCATTATCAACAAAATCATAGTGCAACATAAAAATGGCATCAAAAAACAGTAGTCATACTACATAAATAATAAAATAATGGTAAAAACTGGTAGTCCATCTTCATGCAATTCAGAATCAAGCACACTAAAGGTGAGCGACAATAAGTAAGATTATTGAAATAAACCAAATTCAATATTCCTTCCGTGAAACTGTAACGAAAATTGTATGTTATTTTATAATTCATTTATGTTTGGTAACGCGCATTTATTTGTACTTCATAGATGGTATTGACCCTTGGAAGTCCCCAAGAGGGGTTAATATTCTCCCACCTCACACTGTATATAAGTTTCAAAGTTAATTAGGGAAGCGCGAACGCAGTCCCCGCTACCAAAAACTACGCGCCCGAGATACCCAGGGGCGCAATGACCCACATTTGGGGCATTCGCAGGAGTCAGCCCAACCGTAGTGCAATGGAAGGGTCTCATCCTGGGGGAACCGCCTTCTTGATCACGGTAACCCCTACGCCAGGTAAGTATGAATTGAAAAGTGTGGTCATGGGTAGACTACCTCACGCAAACAGACCAAAATGTCGAGAGCCTAATAATAACGATGCTTTTTTAATTATATGTAGTTCTATTTCCTTATTTAAGGTATAGGTTTAGTTATAAACTCTTTTAGCGAATTTCCCCTATAGGGAAGAAGCTATTACCGTAGGTCTCATGGTAAGACTTAAGCCCGAGACCATGATAACTTTTCATTTTGAGGTCCCCAGATGCCAAAAACACCATTCGTTCAAATTGTTATATATGTGTATATATATATATATATATATGTGTGTGTGTGTGTGTGTGTGTCCGTAAGCACGATAACTCTCGTAAAAAAGGTCCGATCTTAATGAAATTTGGTACAAACGTGTAAAGTACCATTTATTTGAACGAGTTCGAAAACCAGACGAATCGCACCATCCGAAGGGGGGTTTTGTACCCCAAAAATGGGTTTTTTGGGGTTTCCACATGTAATTTTTATTGAAATCAAATTTTCATTTTCACCATTGAATTCAGCATAAAAAACAAAAAATTTTGTATTTTGATCATTGCTCTACGTCAATTGGTTACTGAGATATTGAAAGTGCTAAACACAGTACGTTGTCTAATGTTATTCTTATGGAGAAAAAGAAAAATTGTATATCTCGCTTATTTATGAACATAAACTGACGAAATTTGGTATATAGCTTCATCTGGTTGTGGTTTATTGTTGTTTGCACAAAAAAACAATTTTTCACCTATGGTTCCCATAGCAGCAAACCTAGGTATTCGGTCCCCATGTTACTCTTAGGGAAAATAATTAAAGTGTTATATATCGCTTATTTATGAATGTATATGGATGAAACTTGGTATGTGACTTCACTTAGCTGAGTTCTATTGCTATTTTGCATAAAACCCCATTATTTTGTGTTCCTTGTTGCAGCAAACCTGCGTACTCATCCCCAATGTTATTCTTATGGAGAATAATTAATATTTTAAATATCGCTTGTTTGTGAATATATTTCTTATGAATCCTGTTAAGTGGCTTAGTGTGTTATGTTATAATTCATTGGAAATTCGCTGAGTATGCAGGTTTGCTGCGACGGGGGTATTTTTAAACACGATTGTTATGGTCGTACAAAAAAAATATTCAAAAATCATATGTTTTTCTTTCAATATTAGGCTCAACGTCAGAAATCTAGCTCAAAACACTCCTCGAGAGGACGTTGTAATTGCAGCGGTCAAACGAGTTACTACAATCTTTTTTTATCAACGATTTTTCAAAAAGAATACTTTATATCTGTAATTGTTGTTTTTTTAGCGTATAATCCCTACCACGTCATTGGAAATTCGTGTAAAAACTGCGAAAACTCACTATAATATGGAGCCATCCGACGCGAAACAGCGCCTGTAGTGCTCGGTGCCTGATCGCGGTACTACACCTCAGACTTGAACACACCTCAGGTCTCAGCTCAGCTGGCTCGACGCTGATGTGAATGTGAATCTCAGGCCCGGGTCGGCGCTAGCCACCAGCCGCCGCCGCCGCGCCGCACGAGTGAGCTCCCGTTCCCGACGTATTATGTTAGATTTAATAGTTATCTTTACGTTTTTCAGACGCTTTAGAAAATACTACTATTGGATATTTATAAATAGTTATGTATATGTATATTTATATTGTTTTCAATATTATAACATATGGCTTTTTATTGGATTTATAAGTTGGTTCTCAATAATCTAGGCTATGTATATGCACTTTCAGGTACACATTTTATAGTAGTTCCTTCCCGTCAAGATCATACTTCACAGGATCATTTCTGTAGTAACATCTTCATTTATTCACTTCTACTTTGAAGTGTTTACCAACCACGATGAAGAGAAATGGCTCTTCTCCCTGAGCGTGAGGCAGACGTGAACCAGTATTCTTGTGATACAGGAGCATGTCATCGATGATCGTTCAGCCTTCCAATGGGGAAGGTCGGGAGTTGAGCGTTCAGAGTGGTAAATTTATAAATATATATACTTTGATTATTAGTCACTACTTAGGTGGCCTAATCCCATAAGGATCGGGCGCTAAATAAAAATTGGTTATAGACTCTTCATATGTTCCCCTCCACGGAAATCTTTAGTAAAAGGCGAAAGTTTTATTCGTTTTGAAGGGAATCTAGAGTAAACAGACCTGTTGAGCCTCAACACCCTGGCCGATCCTATTGCTATTGCGACTATCGAGAGCCTACGTTTTCCTAAGCTGATCGTTATACGTATCTCCTAGTATAACGCCTTGTTTTTCCGTCGCTTCAGTTCCCGCCGTTTTAACTGGCCAAACGCGCATCAACGAATCTAAGTTGGAATATAGGTCCCATTTATTCGCACGTTAACGAACCTCGCGGACACCTCAGACCGGCTCTCGCGCGCTCACGTCAAGGCAGCTCAGGCCTCAGCTTGAGGTGTAGTACTGCGAGCGGCCACGCCGCCACCGAGCGCTGCTGTTGTCGCCGGGCCGGGCTCAGCTCTCACCTCATCTCGCCTTCCGAGACGAGACGAGCGAGCGACCTGACTATTCCTCTGTTTTTACCCTGTTCGCCCGTACCGCCTCTCGCCGTCGCCGTCGAGGCGATCGGCTGCCGTCGCCCGGTGTCCTCTCTACTTGTGCCGCGTCGATCGATGTTATTATTTTATTTCATATTTTATACGCTTCGTTCTGGATACGTTACTTTTCGCGTTCCACAAGTAGAAACGTCCCACGTCGAAGCCCTACTGGCCCTTTTACTACGGTGTCCGATGGCAAAAATCGTATCACACTCGGAACTGTGGCGATGTTCAATGTTTAACAACAGCGCTAGTTATGCCGCTAGATGTTTTTCATTGTTTCTCGATTATTTGTTGATTCAATGTTTTAATACGACACTAGACCAAACCTTTTCCAGTTATCGCTTCTCGGCCTGCTAAGATCAAAGTGTAGTTGCTGGACTGCTGCCCAGCAACCATAATACCCCTAGAACTTCCTCCAGAACTGGATAATACTCCACCCCCCGTGAGACGACGCCAGCGGAGACGGATGGACTGGCCGGTCCAGGTCGAGGATGCTTCAGATGAGATTTCTGGTGATTTGCTCCCTCGTATACCACCAGCGGCTGCTCGAAGAGTTCGACGGCTGCAGCAGGAGGCGGAGGCCCAGGCGGTGGTAGTGGAAGATCACGTTCGAGATCTGCAGGTTGTGGCTGAGGACATGGTGGAGTCACGTGTGGAGCTGACCAGGGAGGTGAATGAATCGATGGCTGTTCTCAGCAATGCGGAGGTTTCAGGGCTGGTAGCTTCAACTCCTGTGCCTGCCCGTGGGCTTGATCATCATGAGCAGCGGAACGAGGCGGAGCTGACGGTGATGCTGGATCGGCTGGCAGTGGCGGCGGCTCAAGGTGATGATGGCGCGTGGGACGCTGCCCTACAGGACAGCCTTCGGCTCCCGAGACGACGACGGGGTGGATGACGGCGGAGTGACTGTGAAGGTGTCGTTAGTCCTAGTAGTAGCTATAGTAATGATGGGGGGGCTCAGGTAGGTGGGAATGAGCAAGGGATTCTTGTAAATACCACTGTGTGGGAACCAATTGAGGATCGGGGCCCTGAGGGCCCCCCACCAGTTATGGACGAGGGCTGTGTTGGTGAGGGCCAGCGTCGGTGGATCCAGGAGATTGCCGGCACGGGCACCTTTGATGAATTTGACTTGGTGGTCCGGCGATGGTTTCAGCAGGCTGCCCCACTACGAACGGGGGCTGGAGCCCCGCGCTCGGTAGATGCCCCTAGTCGGGGGCACGGGTGGGGTCGGGGGCGAGGTCGGGGTCGTGATAGACCTGCTGGCCGAGTCAACGACCGCGATCGTGGTCTTGGTCGGGGGCCTCCTGAGCGTGGGGCCTACGACCTGGTGGAATCATCAAGGTTGCAGCGGTTGTACAGGCAGAATCGCAAAAAAGCGATGAATGAGGTTCTGGGTGGTGAGGGCAGATTTTGTCAGGTGGACAGGGCCCAGGTTGAGGAGCACTTCAGGGGGTATTTTCCACTGGGAATTATACAGTGGGGGATACCCCCCTGGTGGTCCAGGAGGTCATGCAGGGCCATGAGCCTACCCCAGAGGATGATGAGTTGGTCCACGAGGTCACCTCGGGTGAGGTGTCGGCTAGGATGGGGCGAGTGGCAAAAACTGCTCCGGGCCCAGATGGCGTGCCATACTGGGCTCTGAGGAAAGCTGACCCGGGGGGCTTTGTGTTGGCGGCCATCTTCAATCGCTGCCTGGCTGAGGGCCGTACGCCGGTGGACTGGAAGGAGGCCAACAACACGGTCCTCATATTTAAGAAGGGGGCCCCGGAACATCTTGAAACCTGGAGACCACTGATGCTTGCGTCGTGCATTTACAAACTGTATACGGGGTTCCTGGCAACCCGGATTACGACGTGGGCCAAGGAAGGCAGAATTTCCTGGCCCCAGAAAGGGTTCATGGAGTACGAGGGGTGCTTTGAGCACAACCTCGTGGTCCGGTCGGCCATTGACGACGCTAGAAGAGGGGGCAAGAGGGTTTTCCTTGCGTGGTTGGACCTCTTCAATGCGTTCGGATCTGTGCCACACGAATACCTGCTGCATACTCTCCGGTTGCATGGCATACCCTTGCGGATGCTCAATGTGGTCGAAGAACTGTACCACGGGGCGTCGACCAGAAACCGTTCGTCACAGGGCTATACCGAACCCGTTTCAATGGCGGCGGGGGTGAAACAGGGTGATCCTCTCAGCCCTATTCTCTTTAACCTTGCCATGGAGCCATTGGTCAGAGCCGTTCACCAGGCTGCTTCAACGGAGGGGTATAGCCTTTGTGGTCGCCACTTTTCCATTGTGGCTTATGCGGACCATCTGGCGCTGATTTCATCCGGTGAGGAGCAGATGCGGAGGCTCCTCCAAACAACTGAGGAAGTTTCTGCTTGGGCAGGGTTGACCTTTAACCCCAGAAAGTGTGCCAGTATTGATGTGGACTGCCGGACTCGTAGGCATGTTCTGGCTACCCAGTTTGAGATCGGTGGTGCTCCTATGGTGTGCCTGAAAGAGGGCGAGGAGTACTGCTATCTTGCCATGCTGAAGAGACTGGACAATGACCTCAAGAGATACGTGAAGGGGTGGAACTACCTTCCACAGCGGGCTAGTGCTGAGGTTGTATATCTGGGTGTGGCAGAGGAAGGAGCCGGAATGTTCCCTCTGGCTGACCTAGTTGACATATCCTCCGTGGTCCATGCCTTCCGCATGATCACGTGCACTGACCCTGTGGTGAAAGACCTGGCTAGAGCCACTCTCTTCCGCGTCACCAGGCGCCGCATGGGGCGCCCTGTGTCTCCTGACGAAGGGGCCGACTACCTTTCCGGCAGCGTGGACGGGGACTTTGCCAGGGACGGTGGCGATATTGGCTCTCTGTGGACTGATGCCAGGAATGCGGCAAGAAGGCTCCAAAAGAAAATTGGTGTCCACTGGCGCTATGACCAGGCAAAGGGAGAGTTTCAAGTGCGTATCCCCTCGTCTGGCACCAGATTTGATCCGCTGATTGTCCCGGAGGATGCCAGGAAATCTCTGTTCATGAGGATGAAGGCTGCCTTGCGAATGGGGCTGAGGAGGAACCTCACCCGGAAGCCGGATCAGGGAAAAGTATTAGATGTGTCTTGCTGTAGCCGTTTTTCCAACCATTTCATTCAGGCTGGCAAGTTTACTCGATTTGCCGATTGGCGGTTCATTTTTTGAGCTCGCCTGGGCACTGTTCCCCTGAACGGCTGTAGACGATGGGGCCAGGGTGACAGACGGTGTAGGTGCTGTGGTGATCAGGCGGAGACTCTCCCGCATGTTCTGAACCACTGTGGTCCTACCAGTGATGGATGGACGAGGCGTCATAACGCCGTTCTGCATCGCCTGGCTCGCGCAGTGCCGAGAAGAAGTGGCACCGTGAGGGTGGATCTGCCTGTTCCGGGGGTACCTGGTAATCTGAGACCTGACCTGGTTGTCATGAATGAGCGGGAGAAGCGTATCCACCTGGTGGATTGGATTTATAAGTTGGTTCTCAATAATCTATGTATATGCACTTTCAGCTACACATTTTATAGTATTTCCTTCCGGTCAAGATCATACTTCACAGGATCATTTCTGTAGTAAGATCTTCATTTATTCACTTCTACTTTGAAGTGTTTACCAACCACGATGAAGAGAAACGGCTCTTCTCCCTGAGCGTGAGGCAGACGTGAACCAGAATTCTTGTGATACAGGAGCATGTCATCGATGATCGTTCAGCCTTCCAATGGGGAATGTCGGGAGTTGAGCGTTCAGAGTGGTAAATTGATAAATATATATACTTTGATTATTAGTCACTACTTAGGTGGCCCAATCCCATAAGGATCGGGCGCTAAATAAAAATTGGTTATAGACTCATCATGTGTTCCCCTCCACGGAAATCTTTAGTAAAAGGCGAAAGATTTATTCGTTTTGAAGGGAAACCAGAGTGAACAGGCCCGTTGAGCCTCAACAGCCTGGCCGATCCTATTGCTATTGCGACTATCGAGAGCCTACGTTTTCCTAAGCTGATCGTTATACGTATCTCCTAGTGTAACGCCTTGTTTTTCCGTCGCTTCAGTTCCCGCCCGTTTTAACTGGCCAAACGCGCGTCAACGAATCTAAGTTGGAATATAGGTCCCATTTATTCGCACGTTAACGAACCTCGCGGACACCTCAGACCGGCTCTCGCGCGCTCACGTCAGGGCAGCTCAGGCCTCAGCTTGAGGTGTAGTACCGCGAGCGGCCACGCCGCCACCGAGCGCTGCTGTCGTCGCCGGGCCGGGCTCAGCTCTCACCTCATCTCGCATTCCGAGACGAGACGAGCGAGCGATCTGACTATTCCTCTGTTTTTACCCTGTTCGCCCGTACCGCCTCTCGCCGTCGCCGTCGAGGCGATCGGCTGCCGTCGCCCGGTGTCCTCTCTACTTGTGCCGCGTCGATCGATGTTATTATTTTATTTCATATTTTATACGCTTCGTTCCGGATACGTTATTTTTCGCGTTCCACAAGTAGAAACGTCCCACGTCGAAGCCCTACTGGCCCTTTTACTACGGTGTCCGATGGCAAAAATCGTATCACACTCGGAACTGTGGCGATGTTCAATGTTTAACAACAGCGCTAGTTATGCCGCTAGATGTTTTTCATTGTTTCTCGATTATTTGTTGATTCAATGTTTTAATACGACACTAGACCAAACCTTTTCCAGTTATCGCTTCTCGGCCTGCTAAGATCAAAGTGTAGTTGCTGGACTGCTGCCCAGCAACCATAATACCCCTAGAACTTCCTCCAGAACTGGATAATACTCCACCCCCCGTGAGACGACGCCAGCGGAGACGGATGGACTGGCCGGTCCAGGTCGAGGATGCTTCAGATGAGATTTCTGGTGATTTGCTCCCTCGTATACCACCAGCGGCTGCTCGAAGAGTTCGACGGCTGCAGCAGGAGGCGGAGGCCCAGGCGGTGGTAGTGGAAGATCACGTTCGAGATCTGCAGGTTGTGGCTGAGGACATGGTGGAGTCACGTGTGGAGCTGACCAGGGAGGTGAATGAATCGATGGCTGTTCTCAGCAATGCGGAGGTTTCAGGGCTGGTAGCTTCCACTCCTGTGCCTGCCCGTGGGCTTGATCATCATGAGCAGCGGAACGAGGCGGAGCTGACGGTGATGCTGGATCGGCTGGCAGTGGCGGCGGCTCAAGGTGATGATGGCGCGTGGGACGCTGCCCTACAGGACAGCCTTCGGCTCCCGAGACGACGACGGGGTGGACGACGGCGGAGTGACGGTGAAGGTGTCGTTAGTCCTAGTAGTAGCTATAGTAATGATGGGGGGGCTCAGGTAGGTGGGAATGAGCAAGGGATTCTTGTAAATACCACTGTGGGGGAACCAATTGAGGATCGGGGCCCTGAGGGCCCCCCACCAGTTATGGACGAGGGCTGTGTTGGTGAGGGCCAGCGTCGGTGGATCCAGGAGATTGCCGGCACGGGCACCTTTGATGAATTTGACTTGGTGGTCCGGCGATGGTTTCAGCAGGCTGCCCCACTACGAACGGGGGCTGGAGCCCCGCGCTTGGTAGATGCCCCTAGTCGGGGGCACGGGTGGGGTCGGGGGCGAGGTCGGGGTCGTGATAGACCTGCTGGCCGAGTCAACGACCGCGATCGTGGTCTTGGTCGGGGGCCTCCTGAGCGTGGGGCCTACGACCTGGTGGAATCATCAAGGTTGCAGCGGTTGTACAGGCAGAATCGCAAAAAAGCGATGAATGAGGTTCTGGGTGGTGAGGGCAGATTTTGTCAGGTGGACAGGGCCCAGGTTGAGGAGCACTTCAGGGGGTATTTTCCACTGGGAATTATACAGTGGGGGATACCCCCCTGGTGGTCCAGGAGGTCATGCAGGGCCATGAGCCTACCCCAGAGGATGATGAATTGGTCCACGAGGTCACCTCGGGTGAGGTGTCGGCTAGGATGGGGCGAGTGGCAAAAACTGCTCCGGGCCCAGATGGCGTGCCATACTGGGCTCTGAGGAAAGCTGACCCGGGGGGCTTTGTGTTGGCGGCCATCTTCAATCGCTGCCTGGCTGAGGGCCGTACGCCGGTGGACTGGAAGGAGGCCAACAACACGGTCCTCATATTTAAGAAGGGGGCCCCGGAACATCTTGAAACCTGGAGACCACTGATGCTTGCGTCGTGCATTTACAAACTGTATACGGGGTTCCTGGCAACCCGGATTACGACGTGGGCCAAGGAAGGCAGAATTTCCTGGCCCCAGAAAGGGTTCATGGAGTACGAGGGGTGCTTTGAGCACAACCTCGTGGTCCGGTCGGCCATTGACGACGCTAGAAGAGGGGGCAAGAGGGTTTTCCTTGCGTGGTTGGACCTCTTCAATGCGTTCGGATCTGTGCCACACGAATACCTGCTGCATACTCTCCGGTTGCATGGCATACCCTTGCGGATGCTCAATGTGGTCGAAGAACTGTACCACGGGGCGTCGACCAGAAACCGTTCGTCACAGGGCTATACCGAACCCGTTTCAATGGCGGCGGGGGTGAAACAGGGTGATCCTCTCAGCCCTATTCTCTTTAACCTTGCCATGGAGCCATTGGTCAGAGCCGTTCACCAGGCTGCTTCAACGGAGGGGTATAGCCTTTGTGGTCGCCACTTTTCCATTGTGGCTTATGCGGACCATCTGGCGCTGATTTCATCCGGTGAGGAGCAGATGCGGAGGCTCCTCCAAACAACTGAGGAAGTTTCTGCTTGGGCAGGGTTGACCTTTAACCCCAGAAAGTGTGCCAGTATTGATGTGGACTGCCGGACTCGTAGGCATGTTCTGGCTACCCAGTTTGAGATCGGTGGTGCTCCTATGGTGTGCCTGAAAGAGGGCGAGGAGTACTGCTATCTTGCCATGCTGAAGAGACTGGACAATGACCTCAAGAGATACGTGAAGGGGTGGAACTACCTTCCACAGCGGGCTAGTGCTGAGGTTGTATATCTGGGTGTGGCAGAGGAAGGAGCCGGAATGTTCCCTCTGGCTGACCTAGTTGACATATCCTCCGTGGTCCATGCCTTCCGCATGATCACGTGCACTGACCCTGTGGTGAAAGACCTGGCTAGAGCCACTCTCTTCCGCGTCACCAGGCGCCGCATGGGGCGCCCTGTGTCTCCTGACGAAGGGGCCGACTACCTTTCCGGCAGCGTGGACGGGGACTTTGCCAGGGACGGTGGCGATATTGGCTCTCTGTGGACTGATGCCAGGAATGCGGCAAGAAGGCTCCAAAAGAAAATTGGTGTCCACTGGCGCTATGACCAGGCAAAGGGAGAGTTTCAAGTGCGTATCCCCTCGCCTGGCACCAGATTTGATCCGCTGATTGTCCCGGAGGATGCCAGGAAATCTCTGTTCATGAGGATGAAGGCTGCCTTGCAAATGGGGCTGAGGAGGAACCTCACCCGGAAGCCGGATCAGGGAAAAGTATTAGATGTGTCTTGCTGTAGCCGTTTTTCCAACCATTTCATTCAGGCTGGCAAGTTTACTCGATTTGCCGATTGGCGGTTCATTTTTTGAGCTCGCCTGGGCACTGTTCCCCTGAACGGCTGTAGACGATGGGGCCAGGGTGACAGACGGTGTAGGTGCTGTGGTGATCAGGCGGAGACTCTCCCGCATGTTCTGAACCACTGTGGTCCTACCAGTGATGGATGGACGAGGCGTCATAACGCCGTTCTGCATCGCCTGGCTCGCGCAGTGCCGAGAAGAAGTGGCACCGTGAGGGTGGATCTGCCTGTTCCGGGGGTACCTGGTAATCTGAGACCTGACCTGGTTGTCATGAATGAGCGGGAGAAGCGTATCCACCTGGTGGATTGGATTTATAAGTTGGTTCTCAATAATCTATGTATATGCACTTTCAGCTACACATTTTATAGTATTTCCTTCCGGTCAAGATCATACTTCACAGGATCATTTCTGTAGTAAGATCTTCATTTATTCACTTCTACTTTGAAGTGTTTACCAACCACGATGAAGAGAAACGGCTCTTCTCCCTGAGCGTGAGGCAGACGTGAACCAGAATTCTTGTGATACAGGAGCATGTCATCGATGATCGTTCAGCCTTCCAATGGGGAATGTCGGGGGTTGAGCGTTCAGAGTGGTAAATTGATAAATATATATACTTTGATTATTAGTCACTACTTAGGTGGCCCAATCCCATAAGGATCGGGCGCTAAATAAAAATTGGTTATAGACTCATCATGTGTTCCCCTCCACGGAAATCTTTAGTAAAAGGCGAAAGATTTATTCGTTTTGAAGGGAAACCAGAGTGAACAGGCCCGTTGAGCCTCAACAGCCTGGCCGATCCTATTGCTATTGCGACTATCGAGAGCCTACGTTTTCCTAAGCTGATCGTTATACGTATCTCCTAGTGTAACGCCTTGTTTTTCCGTCGCTTCAGTTCCCGCCCGTTTTAACTGGCCAAACGCGCGTCAACGAATCTAAGTTGGAATATAGGTCCCATTTATTCGCACGTTAACGAACCTCGCGGACACCTCAGACCGGCTCTCGCGCACTCACGTCAGGGCAGCTCAGGCCTCAGCTTGAGGTGTAGTACCGCGAGCGGCCACGCCGCCACCGAGCGCTGCTGTCGTCGCCGGGCCGGGCTCAGCTCTCACCTCATCTCGCCTTCCGAGACGAGACGAGCGAGCGATCTGACTATTCCTCTGTTTTTACCCTGTTCGCCCGTACCGCCTCTCGCCGTCGCCGTCGAGGCGATTGGCTGCCGTCGCCCGGTGTCCTCTCTACTTGTGCCGCGTCGATCGATGTTATTATTTTATTTCAAATTTTATACGCTTCGTTCCGGACACGTTACTTTTCGCGTTCCACAAGTAGAAACGTCCCACGGCGAAGGGTAAATCGATGAACCGCACCCTACTGGCCCTTTTACTACGGTGTCAGATGGCGAAAATCGTATCACACTCGGAACTGTGGTGATGTGCAATGTATAACAACAGCGCTAGTTTTGCCGCTAGATGTTTTTCATTGTTTCTCGATTATCTTGTTGATTCAATGTTTTAATACGACACTAGACCAAACCTTTTCCAGTTATCGCTTCTCGGCCTGTTGGCTAAGATCAAAGTGTAGTAAAGTGTTGGCTAAGATTAAAGTGCGACTTTATTTTTTGACTCACTCTCACGTTAGTTTTTGTCTTACGACCGTCTGTGTTTTAACTTCAACGTCCCAAGGTCCTTTTTGACACTCAAGTAAATTCTGTCTGAAGTCCGTTTGTCATTATTAACTTCCGTTTTTTCACCATACTCCCCAGGCCAATGTTGAAGACTGTTTCCCAGTCGTTCTCCCCGGTCACCCTTGACGCGGAGGAGTCACTTGGGCCACTCCTTGGAGAGCTCAGGGGTCTCCTCAAGTCTGGGCTCAGACTGACCATCTGTGTCCGGGCCGTGGCGAGGGTTAACGGTGGGAGTGGCTTGGCGACGCTTCAGTGTCAGGACTGTGGAGTCCCTGGTCACCGTTCCAGGAGGTATGGCGGCTGTCTGATGTTTGATCCAGTTCCAGTGCCAAGGAGCCGTCATCCCCCCCAGCTGAGTCATCATTCCCCCCAGCATCCGAGGAGCGATCCCCACCCCCGTCAGCCTGGCCCTCGTCAGAGGTCTTATGCTGAGGTGGCCTGCACTCCCTTGCTGAGCCCACCTTCCAGCCGCTCCCTCTCCCAGTCATCTGGAAACCTCGTGGCAGAGCTGCTTCAAGTCCCTCATGCTCCTCAGGCCCAACCTCAACCACAGGCGGAGCGGAAGCAGCCATTGACGATCTCCCGGCCCAGGCAGAGACTGTTCGCCACCCCGACACCACCACCGCCACGGTGCCCTCCACCACCCCAGTCATCTGAGGTGCTGGCATCGGCCCCGGCCCCAGCTTTGACCCTGACTCTGCCCTCTGCTGCTCCTCAGGTCACCGCCACTGTCAGGAGCCCACCAGTAGCTCAGGAGCTCCCTGCCGCATCGGCCCTTGCAGTTCCTCAGGCTCAGGCCTCTGTCCCTCTTCCCACCACTCCATCACCAGATCCACCATACTCGCTGCATGGGGGATCGGATCAGAAGACCTCTGATTCATCTGATGATGAGGTGGATGAGTGGGCGTCACCCCCACTAACTGAGGTGCGCCGGGAGAGGTTGGAGGCCTTGAGGATGAAGTGCGACAGGTACTTTGCTCCAGATGGGAGCTTTGTCGACGGGTGGGCGGAGATCCTTCGTAGAGACCATCAGGATGCCGACCCAGAGAAGTTCCTGGAGATCGCAGAGTACATCCAGCTGTTGCCCTCTAACCACGACAAGACGTAGACCGATGCCCATTATGCTATCCAGGAGGCGGTGGATAATTTCATTTTTCAAAAAAGCAAGAAGGCCACATACAACGAGGTGCAGCGGCGAGTCAGAGCAATTCGAGGATCCCCAAGGATGGCGACTTGGCGATCAACACCATTACTAGTTTAAGCCAAGCCATTGTATTGTTTAAACCTTGCTATGTTTTTTGTCTCATTGTATTTTTTCTCTTAACCAACTGTGTTTTTTTTGCCACCTGCGCGTGGCAACTTCACCATTTTGTATCAACCATTGTTACTTTCAAAAAAATATTTTTTTGAAATAAAGTCAATCTGTTCTTATCAGCTTAACATCTGATACGTCCCTCATCGAGGGACCAGTTTGTTAAACTGATTTTTGGAAAATGACGGAGTGCTAGGAGCTTGCTCCACCTCTGTCACGGGTTGACCCGGCATTGCAGTACCGCCGGGACCGGCCCACCTAAACACTTGAACTATAACTAATGTTTTAAAGACAGGGTAATAAAGGTTACGCACGTTAGTTACAACTTAAAACTATCGGCGTCGTTTTTTAAAGTTTTCGACTTAGCGTATATTATTCAATAATAGAAACGTAGTATGTTTAATAATCTTGTCATAAATAAATGTCTTAACTTCCTGTTATGTTTCGTATTATTTTACCGGTTGGTAAATTTTTGTAATCGCCTAGCAACAAACACACAATGTTTAAAGAGAAAAAAAAAATTTAAAAATGCCAACAGCACGTGGAGATCGCTTCTCGGCCTGTTGGCTAAGATCAATTGTGCAGAGGAAGCGAGTAGTAGACTCCGGCGTTCCCCGGTAGGTGGTGGGACGCACCTATTGGTAACGGGGACCCAGGTGGGGCTGTTTGAGGCAACAGCTCTCCCTCATAAGGCGTCGAGCCTAGGAAGACCTCCGCGGCAGTGTTCAATGTGGTAGAACGCTGATCTACCGTCTGCGCTGCCGTGATCCCAACACCTCTAGCTCTCAAGGCTCTGCACATTAGTTCGATTTTCCCTTTTTTCAAAATTTTTTCCCAAGTCCCGAGAGCTTCACTCTCAGCTTCGACCTGAGCCTCACTCTGAGGTTCAGGCTCACCCTTCATCTGAAACCTCAAGTCACTTTGACTTTATTTTTTGACTCACTCTCACATTAGTTTCTGTCTTCCGTCCGTTTGTCTTTTTAACTTCAACGTCCCACGGTCCTTTTTGACACTCAAGTAAATTCTGTCTGAAGTCCGTTTGTCATTTTAACTTCTGTTTTTTACACCATACTCCTCAGGCCAATGTTGAAGACCGTTTCCCAGTCGTTCTCCCCGGTCACCCTTGACGCGGAGGAGTCACTTGGGCCACTCCTTGGAGAGCTCAGGGGTCTCCTCAAGTCTGGGCTCAGACTGACCATCTGTGTCCGGGCCGTGGCGAGGGTTAACGGTGGGGGTGGCTTGGCGACACTTCAGTGTCAGGACTGTGGAGTCCCTGGTCACCGTTCCAGGAGGTATGGCGGCTGTCTAATGTTTGATCCAGTTCCAGTGCCAAGGAGCCGTCATCCCCCCCAGCTGAGCCATCATTCCCCCCAGCATCCGAGGAGCGATCCCCACCCCCGTCAGCCTGGCCGTGATCGTCAGAGGTCTTATGCTGAGGTGGCCTGCACTCCCTTGCTGAGCCCACCTTCCAGCCGCTCCCTCTCCCAGTCATCTGGAAACCTCGTGGCAGAGCTGCTTCAAGTGCCTCACGCTCCTCAGGCCCAACTTCAACCACAGGCGGAGCGGAAGCAGCCATTGACGATCTCCCGGCCCAGGCAGCGACTGTTTGCCACCCCGACACCACCACCGCCACGGTGCCCTCCACCACCCCAGCCATCTGAGGTGCTGGCATCGGCCCCGGCCCCAGCTTTGACCCTGACTCTGCCCTCTGCTGCTCCTCAGGTCACCGCCCCTGTCGGGAGCCCACCAGTAGCTCAGGAGCTCCCTGCCGCATCGGCCCTTGCAGTTCCTCTGGCTCAGGCCTCTGTCCCTCTTCTCACCACTCCATCGCCAGATCCACCATACTCGCTGCATGGGGGATCGGATCAGAAGACCTCTGATTCATCTGATGATGAGGTGGATGAGTGGGCGTCACCCCCACTAACTGAGGTGCGCCGGGAGAGGTTGGAGGCCTTGAGGATGAAGTGCGACTGGTACTTTGCTCCAGATGGGAGCTTTGTCGACGGGTGGGCGGATATCCTTCGTAGAGACCATCAGGATGCCGACCCAGAGAAGTTCCTGGAGATCGCAGAGTACATCCAGCTGTTGCCCTCTAACCACGACAAGACGTGGACCGATGCCCATTATGCTATCCAGGAGGCGGTGGATAATTTCATTTTTCAGAAAAGCAAAAAGGCTACTTACAACGAGGTGCAGCGGCGAGTCAGGGCAATTCGAGGCTCCCCAAGGATGGCGACTTGGCAATCAACACCGTCCCTAGTCTAAGTCAAGTCATTGTATTATTAAACCCTTGTATTTTTCTATGTCATTGTATTTTTCTCATTAACCAATTCTGTTTTTTTGCCACCTGTGAGTGGCAACCAACTATTTTGTTTTGACCAATTGTGAACATGCCTCTGTAAACATTTATTTGAAATAAAGTCAATCTGTTCTTATCAGCTTAACATCTGATACGTCCCTCATCGAGGGACCAGTTTGTTAAACTGATTTTTGGAAAATGACGGAGTGCTAGGAGCTTGCTCCACCTCTGTCACGGGTTGACCCGGCATTGCAGTACCGCCGGGACCGGCCCACCTAAACACTTGAACTATAACTAATGTTTTAAACACAGGGTAATAAAGGTTACGCACGTTAGTTACAACTTAAAACTATCGGCGTCGTTTTTTAAAGTTTTCGACTTAGCGTATATTATTCAATAATAGAAACGTAGTATGTTTAATAATCTTGTCATAAATAAATGTCTTAACTTCCTGTTATGTTTCGTATTATTTTACCGGTTGGTAAATTTTTGTAATCGCCTAGCAACAAACACACAATGTTTAAAGAGAAAAAAAATTTTAAAAATGCCAACAGCACGTGGTGTTCCCAAGCGGTCACCCATCCAAGTACTAACCACGCCCGACGTTGCTTGACTTCGGTGATCGGACGAGAACCGGTATATTCAACGTGGTATGGCCGTTGGCAAATCTTAGCCAGAGTCCGTCTATATTAGCGAACTTCTGAATGAATGGTTGATATGTTTTTGATCTCGCAGACATATAGGGAAATTTGGAATACCAACAAACAGCAGTATGTAGTTCGTTCGGTATGACATGTATGTAATACTAATTATAAAACAACCGTCCATTTAATTTAATTTCAATTATATTTATTTCTTTCAATGCTATGCTACAAAACATATATACAATCCAGTAATATTGTAGGAAAGAACATAAATTATCATAAAAATCATTATCAACAAAATCATAGTGCAACATAAAAGTGGCATCAAAAAACAGTAGTCATACTACATAAATAATAAAATAATGGTAAATACTGGTAGTCCATCTTCATGCAATTCAGAATCAAGCTCACTAAAGGTGAGCGACAATAAGTAAGATTATTGAAATAAATCAAATTCAATATTCCTTCCGTAGAACTGTAACGAAAATTGTATGTTATTTTATAATGCATTTATGTTTCGTGACGCGCATTTATTTATACTTCATAGATTTTATTGACCCTTGCAAGTCCCGAAGAGGGGTTAATATTCTCCCACCTCACACTGTGTATAAGTTTCAAAGTTGATTAGGGACAGCGCGAACGCAGTCCCCGCTACCAAAAATTACGCGCCCGAGATACCCACATTTGGGGCATTCGCAGGAGTCAGCCCGACCGTAGTGCAATGGAAGGGCCTCATCCTGGGGGAACCGCCTTCTTGATCACGGTAACCCCTACGCCAGGTAAGTATGAATTGAAAAGTGTGGACATGGGTAGACTACCTCACGCAAACAGACCAAAATGTTGAGAGCCTAATAATAACGATGCTGTTTTTAATAATATGTAGTTCTATTTCCTAATTTAAGGTATAGGTTTAGTTATAAACTCTTTTTTTAAACACGATTGTTATGGTCGTACAAAAAAATTATTAAAAAATCATATTTTTTCTTTCAATATTAGTCTCAACGTCAGAAATCTAGCTCAAAACACTCCTCGAGTGGACGTTGTAATTGCAGCTGCAGCGGTCAAACGAGTTACTACAATCTTTTTTTATCAACGATTTTTCAAAGAGAATACTTTATACCTGTAATTGTTGTATTTTTAGCGTATCATTCCTACCACGTCATTGGCAATTCGTGTGAAAACTGCGAAAACTCACTATAATATGGAGCCATCCGACGCGAAACAGCGCCCGCAGCGCTCGGTGCCTGATCGCGGTACTACACCTCAGACTTGAACACACCTCAGATCTCAGCTCAGCTGGCTCGACGCTGATGTGAATGTGAATCTCGGTGATCACTTTTTCGTCTACAACATTTAGAGGTTGTGACGTCACGACAATATGAAACGGAACGACCAGAACCACCGAATCATCAACCGACCAACCGATTGTTTTATCGAATGAATCGTTGCTCACTGCCTGATGTATTGAAACTTTCGGATAAAGCGGCAGGCCTCGGTAGCCCAGTGGATACGGCGTCAGATCCACAATCGTGCGGTCCCGTGTTCAAATCTTACTTTTGATGTTTACTTTTTGAAATCTGAAATGTGTTTTAAAGATTACTTTAATTTGTTCGGGGTTAAATCTCACTTTTTTTGTTAACTTTTTTAGGTTTGACTTTTATTTACTTATACTAATCCCTTTATTTGTAATTATGTTGCACAACGAACAGCCACCATACAGCGCTCTGCGGAGTTAGGTTAAGTTAGGTTACTATAATTTTGTCGTGAACTGCAACCTAGTTGTTTGTTCACGTACATCAATTTTTAGATCCAATTTAACACTGTATCCACAACTTTTGATTTACCTTATATCTTCTTGAATTTTAATCGAATCACCATTTATGCTTTTCCACCACAAAACAATAACAATCGTAGTTGAAAGTTCATTCGATAAAACAAACAAACAATCGGTTGATGATTCGGTGGTTCTGGTCGTGACGTCACAACCTCTAAATGTTGTAGACGAAAAAGTGCTCACCGTGAATCTCAGGCCCGGGTCGGCGCTAGCCACCAGCCGCCGCCGCCGCGCCGCACGAGTGAGCTCCCGTTCCCGACGTATTATGTTAGATTTAATAGTTATCTTTACGTTTTTCAGAAGCTTTAGAAAATACTACTATTGGATATTTATAAATTGTTATGCATATGTATATTTATGTTGTTTTCAATATTATAACATATGGCTTTTTATTGGATTTATAAGTTGGTTCTCAATAATCTATGTATATGCACTTTCAGGGACACATTTTATACTATTTCCTTCCCGTTAAGATCATACTTCACAGGATCATTTCTGTAGTAAGATCTTCATTTATTCACTTCTACTTTGAAGTGTTTACCAACCACGATGAAGAGAAACGGCCCTTCTCCCTGAGCGTGAGGCAGACGTGAACCAGTATTCTCGTGATACAGGAGCATGTCATCGATGATCGTTCAGCCTTCCAATGGGGAAGGGAGTTGAGCGTTCAGAGTGGTAAATTTATAAATATATATACTTTGATTATTAGTCACTACTTAGGTGGCCCAATCCCATAAGAATCGGCGCTGGTAAATTTATAAATATATATACTTTGATTATTAGTCACTACTTAGGTGGCCCAATCCCATAAGGATCGGTGCTGGTAAATTTATAAATATATATACTTTGATTATTAGTCACTACTTAGGTGGCCCAATCCCATAAGGATCGGGCGCTAAATAAAAATTGGTTATATACTCATCATGTGTTCCCCTCCACGGAAATCTTTAGTAAAAGGTGAAAGATTTATTCGTTTTGAAGGGAAACCAGAGTGAACAGGCCCGTTGAGCCTCAACAGCCTGGCCGATCCTATTGCTATTGCGACTATCGAGAGCTTACGTTTTCCTAAGCTGATCGTTATACGTATCTCCTAGTGTAACGCCTTGTTTTTCCGTCGCTTCAGTTCCCGCCCGTTTTAACTGGCCAAACGCGTGTCAACGAATCTAAGTTTGAATATAGGTCCCATTTATTCGCACGTTAACGAACCTCGCGGACACCTCAGACCGGCTCTCGCGCGCTCACGTCAGGGCAGCTCAGGCCTCAGCTTGAGGTGTAGTACCGCGAGCGGCCACGCCGCCACCGAGCGCTGCTGTCGTCGCCGGGCCGGGCTCAGCTCTCACCTCATCTCGCCTTCCGAGACGAGACGAGCGAGCGATCTGACTATTCCTCTGTTTTTACCCTGTTCGCCCGTACCGCCTCTCGCCGTCGCCGTCGAGGCGATCGGCTGCCGTCGCCCGGTGTCCTCTCTACTTGTGCCGCGTCGATCGATGTTATTATTTTATTTCAAATTTTATACGCTTCTTTCCGGACACGTTACTTTTCGCGTTCCACAAGTAGAAACGTCCCACGGCGAAGGGTAAATCGATGAACCGCACCCTACTGGCCCTTTTACTACGGTGTCAGATGGCGAAAATCGTATCACACTCGGAACTGTGGCGATGTGCAATGTATAACAACAGCGCTAGTTTTGCCGCTAGATGTTTTTCATTGTTTGTCGATTATCTTGTTGATTCAATGTTTTAATACGACACTAGACCAAACCTTTTGCTTCTCGGCCTGCTGGCTAAGATCAAAGTGTACGCCGGTGGACTGGAAGGAGGCCAACACAGTCCTCATTTACAAGAAGGGGGCCCCTGAACATCTGGACAACTGGAGGCCACTGACGCTTGCGTCGTGCATTTCCAAGTTGTACACGGGGCTCTTGGCAACCCGGATTACGACGTGGACCAAGGAAGGCAGAATTTCCTGGCCCCAGAAAGGGTTCATGGAGTACGAGGGGTGCTTTGAGCACAACCTCGTGGTCCGGTCGGCCATTGACGACGCTAGGAGAGGGGGCAAGAGGGTTGTCCTTGCGTGGTTGGACCTCTCCAATGCGTTCGGCTCTGTGCCACACGAATACCTGTTGCATACTCTCCGGTTGCATGGCATGCCCTTGCGGATGGTCAATGTGGTCGAAGAACTGTACCACGAGTCGTCGACCAGAATCCGTTCGTCACAAGGCTATACCGAACCCGTTCCAATGGTGGCGGGGGTGAAGCAGGGTGATCCTCTCAGCCCTATTCTCTTTAACCTCGCCATGGAGCCATTGGTCAGAGCCGTTCACCAGGCTGCTTCAACGGAGGGGTATAGCCTTTGAGGTCGCCACTTTTCCATTGTGGCTTATGCGGACGATCTGGCGCTGATTGCATCCGGTGAGGAGCAGATGCGGAGGCTCCTCCAAACAACTGAGGAAGTTTCTGCTTGGGCAGGATTGACCTTTAACCCCAGTAAGTGTGCCAGTATTGATGTGGACTGCCGGACTCGTAGGCATGTTCTGGCTACCCAGTTTGAGATCGGTGGTGCTCCTATGGTGTGCCTGAAAGAGGGCGAGGAGTACTGCTATCTTGCCATGCTGAAGAGACTGGACAATGACCTCAAGAGATACGTGAAGGGGTGGAACTACCTTCCACAGCGGGCTAGTGCTGAGGTTGTATATCTGGGTGTGGCAGAGGAAGGAGCCGGAATGTTCCCTCTGACTGACCTAGTTGACATATCCTCCGTGGTCCATGCCTTCCGCATGATCACGTGCACTGACCCTGTGGTGAAAGACCTGGCTAGAGCCACTCTCTTCCGCGTCACCAGGCGCCGCATGGGGCGCCCTGTGTCTCCTGACGAAGGGGCCGACTACCTTTCCGGCAGGGTGGACGGGGACTTTGCCAGGGACGGTGGCGATATTGGCTCTCTGTGGACTGATGCCAGGAATGCACCCCTCGTACTCCATGAACCCTTTCTGGGGCCAGGAAATTCTGCCTTCCTTGGCCCACGTCGTAATCCGGGTTGCCAGGAACCCCGTATACAGTTTGGAAATGCACGACGCAAGCATCAGTGGCCTCCAGGTTTCAAGATGTTCAGGGGCCCCCTTCTTGAATATGAGGACCGTGTTGTTGGCCTCCTTCCAGTCCACCGGCGTACGGCCCTCAGCCAGGCAGCGATTGAAGATGGCCGCCAACACAAAGCCCCCGGGTCAGCTTTCCTCAGAGCCCAGTATGGCACGCCATCTGGGCCCGGAGCAGTTTTTGCCACTCGCCCCATCCTAGCCGACACCTCACCCGAGGTGACCTCGCGGACCAACTCATCATCCTCTGGGGCAGGCTCATGGCCCTGCATGACCTCCTGGACCACCAGGGGGGTATCCCCCACTGTATAATTCCCAGTGGAAAATACCCCCTGAAGTGCTCCTCAACCTGGGCCCTGTCCACCTGACAAAATCTGCCCTCACCACCCAGAACCTCATTCATCGCTTTTTTGCGATTCTGCCTGTACAACCGCTGCAACCTTGATGATTCCACCAGGTCGTAGGCCCCACGCTCAGGAGGCCCCCGACCAAGACCACGATCGCGGTCGTTGACTCGGCCAGCAGGTCTATCACGACCCCGACCTCGCCCCCGACCCCACCCGCGCCCCCGACTAGGGGCATCTACCGAGCGCGGGGCTCCAGCCCCCGCTCGTAGTGGGGCAGCCTGCTGAAACCATCGCCGGACCACCAACTCAAATTCATCAAAGGTGCCCGTGCCGGCAATCTCCTGGATCCACCGACGCTGGCCCTCACCAACACAGCCCTCGTCCATAACTGGTGGGGGGCCCTCAGGGCCCCGATCCTCAATTGGTTCCCCCACAGTGGTATTTACAACAATCCCTTGCTCATTCCCACCTACCTGAGCCCCCCCATCATTACTATAGCTACTACTAGGACTAACGACACCTTCACCGTCACTCCGCCGTCGTCCACCCCGTCGTCGTCTCGGGAGCCGAAGGCTGTCCTGTAGGGCAGCGTCCCACGCGCCATCATCACCTTGAGCCGCCGCCACTGCCAGCCGATCCAGCATCACCGTCAGCTCCGCCTCGTTCCGCTGCTCATGATGATCAAGCCAACGGGCAGGCACAGGAGTTGAAGCTACCAGCCCTGAAACCTCCGCATTGCTGAGAACAGCCATTGATTCATTCACCTCCCTGGTCAGCTCCACTCGTAACTCCACCATGTCCTCTGCCACAACCTGCAGATCTCGAACGTGATCTTCTACTACCACCGCCTGGGCCTCCGCCTCCTGCTGCAGCCGTCGAACTCTTCGAGCAGCCGCTGGTGGTATACGAGGGAGCAAATCACCAGAAATCTCATCTGAAGCATCCTCGACCTGGACCGGCCAGTCCATCCGTCTCCGCTGGCGTCGTCTCACGGGGGGTGGAGTATTATCCAGTTCTGGAGGCAGTTCTAGGGGTATTATGGTTGCTGGGCAGCAGTCCAGCAACTACACTTTGATCTTAGCAGGCCGAGAAGCGATAACTGGAAAAGGTTTGGTCTAGTGTCGTATTAAAACATTGAATCAACAAGATAATCGAGAAACAATGAAAAACATCTAGCGGCATAACTAGCGCTGTTGTTAAACATTGAACATCGCCACAGTTCCGAGTGTGATACGATTTTCGCCATCGGACACCGTAGTAAAAGGGCCAGTAGGGCTTCGACGTGGGACCTTTCTACTTGTGGAACGCGAAAAGTAACGTATCCGGAACGAAGCGTATAAAATATGAAATAAAATAATAACATCGATCGACGCGGCACAAGTAGAGAGGACACCGGGCGACGGCAGCCGATCGCCTCGACGGCGACGGCGAGAGGCGGTACGGGCGAACAGGGTAAAAACAGAGGAATAGTCAGGTCGCTCGCTCGTCTCGTCTCGGAAGGCGAGATGAGGTGAGAGCTGAGCCCGGCCCGGCGACGACAGCAGCTCTCGGTGGCGGCGTGGCCGCTCGCGGTACTACACCTCAAGCTGAGGCCTGAGCTGCCCTGACGTGAGCGCGCGAGAGCCGGTCTGAGGTGTCCGCGAGGTTCGTTAACGTGCGAATAAATGGGACCTATATTCCAACTTAGATTCGTTGACGCGCGTTTGGCCAGTTAAAACGGGCGGGAACTGAAGCGACGGAAAAACAAGGCGTTACACTAGGAGATACGTATAACGATCAGCTTAGGAAAACGTAGGCTCTCGATAGTCGCAATAGCAATAGGATCGGCCAGGCTGTTGAGGCTCAAAGGGCCTGTTCTCTCTGGTTTCCCTTCAAAACGAATAAATCTTCGCCTTTTACTAAAGATTTCCGTGGAGGGGAACACATGATGAGTCTATAACCAATTTTATTTAGCGCCCGATCCTTATGGGATTGGGCCACCTAAGTAGTGACTTATAATCAAAGTATATATATTTATAAATTTACCAGCGCCGATCCTTATGGGATTGGGCCACCTAAGTAGTGACTAATAATAGTTTAGGTGGGCCGGCCCCGACGGTACTTCAATGCCGGGTCAACCCGTGACAGAGGTGGAGCAAGGTAAGTATGAATTGAAAAGTGTGGACATGGGTAGACTACCTCACGCAAACAGACCAAAATGTTGAGAGCCTAATAATAACGATGCTTTTTTTAATAATATGTAGTTCTATTTCCTAATTTAAGGTATAGGTTTAGTTATAAACTCTTTTTTTAAACACGATTGTTATGGTCGTACAAAAAAATTATTAAAAAATCATATTTTTTCTTTCAATATTAGTCTCAACGTCAGAAATCTATCTCAAAACACTCCTCGAGTGGACGTTGTAATTGCAGCGGTCAAACGAGTTACTACAATCTTTTTTTATCAACGATTTTTCAAAGAGAATACTTTATACCTGTAATTGTTGTATTTTTAGCATATCATTCCTACCACGTCATTGGCAATTCGTGTGAAAACTGCGAAAACTCACTATAATATGGAGCCATCCGACGCGAAACAGCGCCCGCAGCGCTCGGTGCCTGATCGCGGCGTGGGATCCCATCTGACCGAATCCTATCTGACCGAAACGTATATAAGTTCAACTCTGTCGAAAACGGGATGTGTGCCATCGGACCGATGGCACAATTCTACTTTCGGTCATTTGCGACAAACTAGAGAATCTTTCGGTCGTTTGATACTCGTCCCACTTTCGGTCAATTGCGACAAACAACGTTTTCGATGAAGTCAAACAATTTATATTTTCGGTTGAATGGAATTATTAATGTTTTCGGTCGTTTAAGATAGTTAATAATTTAGTGAATTGGTCAGTTTACATCGCCAGAAGGTAGGGATGGGGGCACAAACGAAAATATCGTACCGTTCCAGTTAAATTCTGGTAACCAAAAAACTATCGTACTAAAATTATCGTACTCAACCCTGAACCTTGCTGAACAATATTTTAACTTTCATTTAGACATATATTTGTTAAAACAAGGTTGAATTCCTTACATCCTAGTTTTGATCGTCCAGATCTGTTGTAGGCGTAATAATCATAACTAAAACCAAGGAAACAAAACCAGGGCGCAATTTGGATGGGCACGGCGCAATAGTGCAGTGCGAACGTGTCGTTGCTATGGAAACGTGAATGTGGAAGAGGAAGCGCGCGAATCGCGCAGCTACTGCTGCCTCTAGTGTTTCTTGTGCTGTTTACAGCGGCGAAGGTGCGAAGTAATGAGTCATCGCTCATCCCTCGCCCACCAAGAAATACCCTTGTTATCATCAGTGTAAAATGCTGACAGTTAATGAAGAATAATAAAGACTAACACATGTTGTGAAGAGGGGATTGATTGGTTAACATATTTGTTGCCATGAAGACCGGAGGGTATACAGGGTCAAAATGGCCCCTTGTTAATTATATCAATCGTCTTAACCTTCACAAAACTGGTGTGGTTGTTTGTTTATTACTCTGATTGTTTAAAGTCAATTCTCTCTGCTATGAAACCATATTATTTGTAAGAACAGATATCCCAAATTATTATTCAGTTATTTAAGTTATCTTAGTGTTCTTAGTGTTTATGTTTCACACTTTTTGTAAACTATCTTTACTTTTATTTAAATACCCCCGTCACGGCAAACCTGAGTACTCAGCGAATTTCCAATGCATATATTTGTGACTCACTACTACATAGAGCTACTTACCAAGTTTCACCAAAATACATCCATAAATAAGTGATATAGAGCATTTTCTTTATTCTCCTAGAATAACATTAGGGTTGAGGACGCAGGTTTGCTGCAACGAGGAAGATAAGTAATATTTTTTTACAATTATCAATATAACTGAACCAGGTGAAGCTATATACCAAGTTTTATTAATGTAGGTTCATAATTAAGGGAGATATACAACTTTACTTATTCTCCAAATGAATAACATGGGGCCGAGTATGCAGGTTTGCTGCTACGGGGACTATCAACAAAAAACTTGTTTTTGTGCTAATATCAATATACCACAACTAGTTGAAGCCACATACCAAGTTTCATCAATATACATTCAAAAATAATTGAGATATAGAATTTTATTTATTCTCCATAAGGATAACATTGGACAACGTACTGTGTACGTGCACTTTGAATATCTCTGCAACGGTTGGACGTAGAACAACGATTAAAACACTAAAATGTTTGTTTTGTTGAGCTAAACACATTAATAAACAGAAATGTGAAGTTTTTAGTAAAACTATCTGAGACAAATCTAAAAACCTTTTTCCCATAAGATTAACATGGGACACGTTTTTTTGGATTTTCTCCGCAACCACTTAACCTAGGTTAATGATTCAAAGTACTAAATTATTTGTTTTTTTATGCTCTATAAAATTCTACGACCAAAATTGAGTGTTTTTAATATTTTGAGGTCAAATTTGCAAAAAACCGATTTTTGGAAAATTGTAAACCCCCATAAAACCCCCTTCCCATAGTGCGATCGATCTGGCTTTCGAACTTAAAGTCATAAATGCTACTCTTCACATTTGTGCCAAATTGTATCAAAATCGGGTGTTTCTTTCAAAAGTTATCGCGGTAACGGACACACACACACACACACACACACACACACACACACACACACACACACACACACACATATATATATAAATTTGAACAAATAGTGTTTTTGGCATCTGGGGACCTCAAGACGAAAAGTTATCATGGTCTCGGGCTTAAGTCTTACCATGCCACCTACAGTAATAGCTTCTTCCCTAAAGGGAAATTCGCTAAAATCGCTACCATCCTTGCATATATGTCTTTTAGCAAATTTCCCCTATAGGGATGAAGCTATTACCGTAGGTGGCATGGTAAGAGTTAAGCCCAAGATCATGGTAACTTTTTGTTTTGAGGTCCCCAGATGCCAAAAACACTATTCGTTCAAATTTATATATATATTAATATATAATAAATTAATTTATATATATATATATATATGTGTGTATATATATATATATGCATCTAAAAATATTTTATGTGTCCATTAACACGATAACTTGAGAAAAAAACGTCTGATTTTGATGAAATTTGACTCAAATGTGTAAAGTGACATTCATGACTTTTAGTTCGAAAACCAGAAAAATCGGACTTTGGGAATCGAAACATAAATTAATAAAACTTGGTATGCAACTTTGACCGGTTAAGTTGTATTGATAACTATTGGATGATGGTTTATGGGGGTTTACAATTTTCCAAAAATCAGTTTTTTGCATTTTTCACTCTACAATAAAAAAAACTGAATTTCGGTTTTGACCATTTTATAGAGCTTAAAAGAAAATATGGTAATTTGAATTACTAACCTAGGTTAAGTGGTTGCGGAGAAAATCCAAAAAACGTCTTCATAAAATCTTCCAAGTTAATCTTATGGGAAAAAGGTTTTTAGCTTCTCCTCAGTTCATTTTAATGTAAACCTCACATTTACTGTTACCAATCAGTTCAGCTCTACAAAAAAAATCATTTTGGTGTTTAAACTGTGATTCTATGTCCAACCATTGCAGAGATATTCAAAGTGCTAAACACATTACGTTGTCCAATGTTATCTTTACGGAGAATAATTAAAATATTATATCTCGATTATTTATGAATCTAAGTTGTTGAAACTTGGCATTTGGCTTCACCTAGTACTGGTAAATATCAATATATTTACACAAAAAAATAATTTTTTGCCGTTTTTCCCCGCAGCAGCAAACCTGCATACTCAGTCTCCATTTTATTCTTATGGAGAATAAGGTATTCTTATGAGGTAAAATGTAATGTCTCCCTTAGTTTTGAACATAAATTAATAAAACTCGGTATGCAACTTTGACTGGTTAACTTGTATTGATAATTGAATAAAAACACATATTTTGTGTTCCTTGTAGCATCAAACCTGCATACTCAGCTTTCAATGTTATTCTTATGGAGAATAAATAAAATGCTATATATCACTTATTTATTCGTGTATTTTTATGAAACTTGGCAAGTGGCTTTGAGTGGTAGTGAGAAACATATACATGCATTGGAAATTCGCTGAGTACGCAGGTTTGCTGCTATGGTGGTATTCAATTATGAAGTCTTATCTTTGTACACCGATAACAAAATCTTTTTTTAGGGATTATAAAGGCTGTTATTGTTGTTTACAAAAAATTTTTTATTCAGTATCTCACATAACTATACTAACTTCATAAAAAACTACAATTACAGTGTATCGCTAGAATTCCGCACTGCTGTAAAATTGTCTGAGATCCAGGATTTGTCAAAGGAAAATAATTTTTTCCAGTGTAATGGATAAACCACAATTTTGCCGCAAGAGTAAATACCCCCGTCGCAGCAAACCTGCTTACTCAGCTAATTTCCAATGCATAATATATGTCTTAATAAAGCCACATACCAAGTTGCATACAAATATATTAAAATATAAGCGATTTTAATTATTCTCTATGAGAATAACACTGGTAATGAGTACGTAGGTTTGCTGAATCAAGGAACACAAACGATTGGTTATTATGCAAATATAAATAGAATTTAACTAGGTGAAGTCACATACCAAGTTTCATCAATATTCAATAATAAGTAATCACTATATAACATTTTAATTATTCTCCATAAAAATAACATGGCAGCTGAGTAAGCAGGTTTGCTGCAACAAGGAACAAAAAAATGGGTTTTTATGCAAATATCAATATAACTCAACAAGGTGAAGCCACATACCAAGTTTTATTAATTTATGTTCATAATTAAGGGAGTCATTAAATTTTACTTATTCTCGATAAGAATTACATGGGGCTGAGTACGCAAGTTTGCTGCTACGGGAATAATAAACAAAAAATCAATTTTTCGTGCAAATATTAATATACCAGAACTACGTGAAGCCACATACCAAGTTTCATCAACATACATTCATAAATAATCGAGATATCAAATTTTATTTATTCTCCTTAAGGATAACATTGGACAACGTACTGTATTTCACTTTGAATATCTCTGCAACGGTTGGGTGTAGAATCACAATTTAAACACCAAAAGGATTTTTTTGTTGAACTGAACAGATTGGTAAAAGCAAATGTGAAGTTTACATTAAAATAAACTGAGGAAAAGCAAAAAACATTTTTCCATATAATATTAACATGGGAGATTTTATGAGTAGGTTTTTTGGATTTTCTCCGCAACCACTTAACCTAGGTTAATAAATCAAAATACCATATTATTTGTTTTTTTAAGTTCTATAACTTGGATAAAACCAAAATTAAGTTTTTTAAAATTTGTATGGTGAAAAATGCAAAAAAATTATTTTTGGAAAATTTAAAACCCCCATAAACCCCCCTTCCCATGGTCAGATTTTTTTGGTTTTTTAACTTAAAGTCATGAATGTCATTTTACACATTTGAGCCAAATTTAATCGAAATCGGACGTTTTTTACTCAAGTTAACGCATTCACGGACACATATATAGATATAGTTATACTCGCTTCGCTCGCTGGGGGCTCCACCCCCAGACCCCTGTGGGGGGCTTCGCCCCCAGGTACCTGTCGTAAATTATACCCTTAACCGATGTATAATGTAGCCTTTAAAAGGCGTATTTTGAATCTTATAAGGGATACGACCACCGTTAACAACCTGAAATACTATGACTTTGGGTAACCAAAAGTATTCTGCAACAAATATGACATGATTTATAAGGGATATTACCCTCGACAGAGCGCAACATAAAAAATGTACCTGAAAAACACGAAAAAGTCTACAAAATATCAAAAACTTTGATTTTTTTGGGGTATTTATGATACTTTATCTGGGCGTGGGAGTGTTGCTTGGTACTAATTGTAATGTAGGAATACTGTGTGATAAATATTAGGCTTCTAAGTTCTATTTTAGAGCGTCAAACTATTAAAAACCTCAAACAAATCTTGGAAAAATTGTAATTTAAAAAATCTAGCGCTACCTAAGGGTGAAGGGGGTGAGATACGGCAAAATGTCACAGGACCAAAGTTGTAGTTCGTCTGAAATCCGTGGCACGTGGTGGTCTTCGTTTTTCGATAGGACAACCCGTTCGGTCGCTAGTGCTCAAATAAAAAAAGACTACATTTTGATTTTTTTATTCACAATTATTTATTTATTTGCGATAGTTCAAACTAAAAATAGTAGGATTTGGGAAGAAAAGGTGCAAGGCACATGCATGCCAAATCTCACGTCTCTAGCTCAAGTATTATTGGTGTCACGTGTATGTCCAATAATATAAATTGGGACAGAACCCCCAATACACCACTACTTATACTAAGAAAACGGTCATATCTAAAGATATTTACAGTTTTTCATTTTTCGACAGGTATAAATAATAAAAAATGGTCATAGTTCTGCTGCTATTTACTAAGTGTGATGTAGACATACTGCGTGCCCAATATTAGGCCTCCATCAAGTATATTAACGTGATAGGAAATAAAAAACGGCCAAAATATTTCGAAAATATGCCGAAATTTGAAAAATCTAGCGCTACCTAAGGGTGAAGGAGACGAGATACGACAAAAAAACATAGGACCAAGGTTGTAGATCGTCTAAAATCCGTGGCACGTGGTGGTCTCCGTTTCTCGATAGGACCAACCATTCGGCCGCTACAGCTCAAATAAAAAGGCACTATTTTGGACATGTTCAAAATTTCCTCCATTTTGAATTTTTTTGAGGAGGTTAAAATAAAAAATTGTAACTTTTTGGAATTTTCCTGGGGGTTACAAGGTACAAGCTACCTGCATGCCAAATTTCAGGTTTCTAGCTCTTCTAGAACTGGTCTAGAATTCGTATACCTCAGTGAGTGAGTGAGTGAGTGAGTGAGTCAGTTACACATGTGGCTGTATATATATTAGATATATATATACATATATATAAATTTGAACGAATAGTGTTTTTGGCATCTGGGGAACTCAAAACAAAAAGTTATCATGGTCTCGGGCTTAAGTCTTACCATGAGACCTACGGTAATAGTTTCTTCCCTATAGGGGAAATTCGCTAATTTAAAAAAATGAAATATAAATAAATACCCCCGTAGCAGCAAACCTGCATACTCAGCGAATTTTCAATGCATATTAATTTATCTCAATACCACATAAAGCCACATACCAAGTTTCATCACTATACATTCATAAATAAACGATTTATGACATTTTAATTATTCTCCATAAGAATAACATGGCGGCTGAGTATGCAGGTTTGCTGAAATAAGGAACACTAAAAATGGGGTTTTATACAAATATCAATATAACTCAACTAGTTAAAGCCACATACCAAGTTCTATTAATATATGTTCATAATTAAAGGAGATAACACGTTAATTATTCTCCATAAGAATAACATGGGCTGAGTTTGCAGGTTTGCTGCTACGGGAACCATCGGGCAAAAAATGGGTTTTTGTGCAAATATTAATAGACCACAATGAAATGAAGCAATATACCAAGTTTCGTCAGGATAAGTTGATAAATAAGCGAGATATACAATTTGTCTTATCCTCCATAAGAATAACATTGGACAACGTACTGTGTTTAGCACTTTCAATATCTCAGTAACAAATTGACGTAGAGCAATAATTAAAACATCAAATTGTGCGTCTTTTTAAGTTGATTCCAATGGGAACAAATAAAATTTTACTTTTTCAAAAATTGTAAGTAAAAAACTCAAAAAACCCATTTTTGGGGTACAAAACCCCCCCAAAATACCCTTTCCGATAGTTCGATCCGTCTGGTTTTCGAACTTATAGTCATAAATTGTGCTTTACACGTTTGTACCAAATTTCAAAAAATCGGACCTTTTTTACGAGAGTTATCGCACCCACGGACACATATATATATATATATATATATATATATATATATATATATATATATATATATATATACAGTTTCAAACGAGTGGTGTTTTTGGGGTCTGGGGACCTCAAAACGAAAAGTTATCATGGTCCCAGGCCTAGGTCTTACCATGCCGACTACGGTAATAGCTTCTTCCCTATAGGGGAAATTCGGGAAATTAGGGGAAAAGACACTGACGAAAACAAATAAACCACGGTCAACAGCACGTCCGACTTCTTCGAGTGTTAGGCGAAGACTGAGTCTTCAGTAAAACAACCAAGTATCCGTTAAAATGTGAACGAAATTCGATTTGTTGGTGCAAAATCTTGACTCCTAGAACACTGCTGGTGTCAGGTTGCGATCACCCACCCCCCGCCCGGCCAGGCGCGTGGCGCGAAATATGAGACCTTAATTGGTCACGTGAGCCTGAAGACGAAGTAGCTACCAGTAGTGATGCGCGATTGCGAGATGTTCTGGTTTTCGAATGGTTGCATTTCGAATGAATTTCATTTTCGAAATGTTCCGTTTCGAATGTTTCCGATGATGCATTCGAATGAATTCATTCGAAATAATCTATTCATTTTTGCGAACGCTGCTGTAAGTCAATAATAACATCTGTTTATCCTGTTCCAACACGATATTTTACAGGCATAGTTTTAATTGGTTGCTGGTTCTTTCAGTCAGTCGTTGACAATGTCCTGAAAGTTTTTGAGATGTAAAATCTTTTTGAATCATAAAGAAACTTAATTTTGCTGTGTATCTATATACGCATTATATAACATATTATTTTGCTATATAACAATTATATAACATAAGTAACTTTTAACTCTTGAGAAGTGTTTTTGTTTTCAGCCATTCATCTTTTAAACAGATTTGTTTGAAAACTAACAAGAATTTGTTACAATGATTTTGATTAATGGCCTATACTCAGCAATTACTAATTTTATTATATGTAATTTACAATGTTATTTGTTACATATATTTGTTCAATAAATATATGTATATTGAAGAAAAATGCATTTCTTTTATTGATTTCCCATAACGATATATATCAAATTATAATTATTGTCTTTGGCCATTTCGAATGCACATTTCGAATGCAGAATGACCATTCGAAAACATTTCGAATGGATAAAACAATCGAAACGTTTCGAATGGTACATCTCGCAATCGCGCATCACTAGCTACCAGTAGAGTGATCCCGAGAACCGTTGGCTACCGTCGATCACACCTGCACCTGTTTTACATCTCCCTCTATACTTTGGGAATACTCACAGTAACATTATTATTATGCCACAGAGTTATTGTTTGTATTTTTTAATAACCATTAAGGAATAAAGGGTTTAACAGTGCATTATGAATTACTGTTAAAATTACTCATTTCGCCATTTCGCTAAATGTAAAATAATGTTTTATTTACAGACAAGATACGTTTACATTTCTGTGTTCAATGAACATGGTGACACGCGAGTCACCACCAATAAATTTGCTCTAATGAAAGAAAAATTTCGCAAGGTTTAGGTTTGCGACATTTTCATTCAACTTTTAGTAATTAGTGAATTTCCTTTGGAAAGTGAACTATTAGCATGACCCGCACGGTGAAACTTAAGCCCGGGACCACCATAGAAGTTCCTAACGTGACCCCCTGAACACGTTTTGGGGGGTCGTTCAAAATTATATATATATATATATATATATATATATATATATATATATGTGTGTGTATATATGTGTATGCACTCTAGCGGTCGCATTTTTTGTCCGATTTACTTCAAATCTGGTAGGGACGTTCCTTTCTATAATCTGTTGGACAAGTTCGTTGGGCAAAACAATCGGAAAACTGTAAACCCATTTTTTGGGGATTAATCTTTCAAATTTCGAGTTTTTGGGCCCAAAAAGGGTCAGAAAAGCCCCAGGTGTAAAATTAAAATTAAGGTGCAAACTCGTTATTTGTTTCGTATTCTACCCTATTCGTAATAGTTAAAAATAAATTAATTGATGAACGAAGTGAATCACTGTATTGATGAAGAAGTTTCAGTGGCCGTGTGTGGGTGTGTGTGTGTGTGTGTGTGTGTGGGTGTGTTATCGAAATACTAAATAACTGTAAAACATTTCTTAATGAAATTTTGAAGGAGTCATTTGGGATACCAAAGGGATGTTTTAACACAGCATTTGTATTTTATTTTTTATTATTAATAATTATTAAAACTAATTTAAATGTTTCATATTCAGTAGTTGAATTGGTTTTCGTAGTAAGCTATTGACTATGGTTGTCTTTAAAATGTCAGCTGGGATTTGTCTGTGTTTCACTTGAGGGATTTTTATCCCCTATATGGGATATTTTGACTGCTTCTGGGATAAAATGGGATTGTGGGATAAAGTGGGATTTTTTTGAAATCGGCATTACGTCTGCTAGTTTGCTTACAACTTACGACCAGAGCACCTTAGCAGTAGCACTTCTAGTGGATTTTCTCGCCGTACTGGCAGTTGCGGGGTTTCCCATTTTTAACCTCGCTGTTATGATTTTATAAACGTCACAGAACGAACACTGAATCATGTCAATTTCGCTGGCCGAGCCATGTTAGAATTAACAAGCAAACTATTTGCCATTATTTAGTATCTACTTCGTACTCTTTAGTACTACCATTAAAAATATTAGTATCTCTCACGTAAATAAATTATTTAATTTAGTTAATTCACCGTATCATTTAACCTATGTCGCATTGCTCAAACTCCTTTGAGGTACTAAAATGTAAAATACCTATAGGTAATTAGTAGATCTAAATAAGCTCTATCTAACGGTATAAATATTGTACTAATACATTATTCAATAATGATATAATATTTAACATTAATTGTGTTGCAATGTTTAACAAATCAGTGGGAAAGTGTGGGATATGACGAGGGATACTATAAGGGAGAGTCTGGGATAAAGTGGGATTTTTTGTATCAGTGCGTGGCATATTTTTACCGTAGAGTGGAAACACTGCATATTTGTTTATAAATTACTCAAATGTAAACATAACCAAAACTATGGATTTGGTTATGTTTTGTTCCATCAATTTTTTTTATTTCGAAATAGTTTAAAATGTGAGTGTTATGTAAATTAATAGTATTTTGTCGTGTTTAAAACAATGCTTGTATCTATTTAGATTTATTATCAGTTTATTTTTTACTGGAAAACTTCGATGTAAAAGCTAAGTGTTTGGACTAGTGATGATAAATTAATACAATAGGTTTTGGGATTTTTGAATTACTGGTACAGTATAACTCTGTAACACGACTGACTGTGATTGATAATCAAGCGTGTTGTAGACCTATAGTAGTTTATTCACATTGTGAACAAATTACTTGATGGCAGACTTACTAAACTATCATACGTGCTAACTATCTTTATTACATGTAATGTACCAAATAAGCCTCACTGTCACCTAATGACATGGGATTAAAGTTTTGTAATCTACCGGTCAGTAAAATAGTCTGGTTACAGTTTATATTTGTTTGCATTTTCTGTGGTTAATATTGATTTTCATAAACAATCAAGATGTCCCAAAACTCCGTAATCCCAACCGTCTACATTGTTCAACTAATTACGATGTAGACAGATTGCCCTCCTGAAAAATTGTCATTAATGTAGATGTTGGATTTTGCTTTTAAATCTCTCGTGCTGCGATTTCAGTAGCTTGTGTATTTAAATTCAAACTAACATATATTAATGATGTAAACATTTTTAAATTTAAGGTATGAATTTTATAAGATACTGTTATATAAATAAATCATTGAATACCTTTTTTACATTAAATGGGTTTAAAACAAATATATTTCTGTATGTTTAACCCCCTGATTTTGGAGCTGGAAATTAATAGGTCTAATAATTATTGGCAACTTTTCTCTCAGGTTATATATTTAAAACTCGTCGAAAACCATCCGGTACCAAAAATATATTAGTCATTGGCCGAGTCTTAAAAAAGCGTGAACAGGAGCTAGGACATGTGACCAAATAAACGCAATCAGTTTAATCTAATTTTCTAGGTACACACTGTGGTTTTAAGAGGTTAATTGCTCCACCTCACCCTCCAGGGTTGGATGGAAACGTATTCCGCATATTCTTTATTCATTGTTGCTAGATTAGGAAACCCCAGCATAGCTGCTATAGGCACGTTTTCCATAAGCGGGAATTTTGCGCAGGTTACCAGAAGGTTAGGATATAGCAGGAAAGGAAAGGGTGGGATGGGACAGGTAGCCAAATTGGCCTTTCAGAGTACCAACTCCCGTGCCTTGTGACAGCTGTGATCAGGCTCAATGTGGACCCGCTCTGCCCTCCAACTGGCCAACTCAACGGATGGGGTTCATGTACAACAGCCAGGGACCATACATTCTCAGGTTGGGGACCAACCCCTGAGTTTCCGCCCCGAGCCGCTGCAAGTGGAGGGACCAAAGGTGAAAGGGAAGTTTGTCATAATGGACATCCAAAAAACTTCATATGTAATGACAATTTCATTTGCTGTACCCAAATCAGCATCCAAACTGGTATAGACCAGTTTTAAGGTTGTCCTGGGACGAATATTCTCTATTGGTTAATGCTAACACACCAAGTTTTAATAAAATTAATAAATATACGAGAGATATATGTTTTTTATTTCTTATAAGAAAAACATCGGACAATATACTTAGTTTACTGCTGAATGGAAATTGAAATATTCTCCACAACCATTAGCCGAATATCCTACTAACGAAATACTAATTTAACCGTGTGTGGATTGGAGTACTAATTTTTCATCTTTTAGAGCTTTTTATGGCAATGAGATAAAACTGTTGAAACCTGCTAAAAATATTTAAAGTTTATGGTACTGAGAAAGGTAAAAAGACTGAAGTTTGGGATCTCTTAAGCCCTGTAATTTCTGAACCCAAATTTTTCTAAAAAATCAGGTGGTATATTTTATTAGAAACCTAATATAAACCACCAAATAAAAAATCCAAAGATTTCGAAAGCGGCTCCTCAAAACTGCTCCAGACCTATATACTACGTTGTTGGGTACCAAAATATTATGGATACCTCTTTGTTCTTCCCTCAGGGCTCTGCCTTTACTATCACTCCCAATTTTTAATTTTAACGTATGATTCGTTGGATTTATTTTGTTAAAGCAGCATCTCGTGAAAGATGTGTTCACGTTTGATACGCCGCCCTACTCAACCATAGACCTCCACCACACAGGAAAATTTTCTTTGTTATTATTTACACCTTTTTTAGTAATTTTAGAAAATTTTCAATTATACAAAAAATTGTTGTTATTTTCTTTTAACCCCGACATTAGAGCTCCGCCTCGCTGGCTTTAAAAGTTGCCTTGTTAAATTTATGGAGGAAAGATGATCCTTGGGTAAGCGTTCGGGAGTTGGGGTCAGCGTTCGGGTTGAGTACTACTAGCTGGTCAGACAGACATTATTCTGTCCTAATGTCACTGAATTTGTTTTATGTCAAAGATTCTCGTTCTTTTTCAAGATGAGCTCGTTAGCTACGCTCACTTGCCTATGTTTATATAGAGCTTGCTTCGGTATTGAAAATGAGTTGCTATTCAAATAGATTTATTATGTCTATAATAAACATATGTTTATATGCTTTTCAAGTATGTTTAGATATCATCCTTATAACAGCTGTTTGATGAAACTAAATAACTAACATACAATCCTGACTTTGTTTTATGTATTTAGATAATGAAAATCACTTAATAATATCTTGCCATGACAACGTTAATATACACTAGGCAGCAATACGGATTTTAGCAATTTGAAATTTAAGTAACTGCACAACGCCATCTGTAGAGCCTGATATAAGCGTAGGTTATATTATATAAATCAAACAGGAAAGTTGGCCGGGCTGGTAAGGGCCCGCACTTGCATTTAGGGTGTAGATCAGAGCCTGTACAGACCTAAATTCAGCCCTGGCCGTCTGTATGCAGAACTTCAAACATGCTAGAATCCAGAATCATTGTTCCTGTCTCGTGTACATTCTATGTGCCTAAGAGTAAAAATATGTTATAGTCAATCAATACAAATGCTGAATTATTTTGACTCAATCCTATACTACACTATAATATGAGTAAGGTTTGCATGCTCGCTTGCTTGGTTGATTGCTTGCAACTCTTATCTCAAAAACGGCTCCAACGATTTTCTTAAAAAATAACTAATGTGTCCTTCCAACTACTTGTGTTGTAAAACCTGATATCTGGGTTAAAAATATGTTCTAGACATGTCCCATCCCCCCAAAAAATCAAATAATGTAAAAAGCCGCTATGGAAAATTGAAAAAATCACATTGGGCTTTTGGAGATTAAAATAAAAGCAAAAGAGTCATAACAGCTGTTCAAAATCTTTCAGCGAACTCTCAAAGTTATACTCATATAGTTTAAGTACTACCTGGGACTGAGCTTTGCTAGGGAAAGGTCAATCTTGTTTATGACTTGGAGTTGTTTTTCACCATGTACCCTACTAACGAGCATTTTTGAGGTCACAACAGTTGTTATTATAATGCACCTTAGAGTCATTCTGGATATGACCACTCTACATGTAATCTTCATTCAAAGGATTTATTATCTGATTTTATGGAACCACATGGAACTCATGTTGTTTATGATTATTAACATGTGGTTTCCTGAGAGCAGAGATTAAAAGATTTGAGAGAAGATTACATACATAGATTAGTAAAATAAATCAAAGGGATATTGAGCTATAAATAACAACTAGAGTGACCTTAAAAATGTAGAAAAGAGGCAAATGAGTTATACAAATCTGATTATCAGTAGGGGGAAGTGGTGAAATAAGCTCCAAGTCATCTAAACAAACTGACTGGCCTTCCCCGAGCAAAGTTCGGCCCCCAGGTATCATATACTCTAATATGAGTAAGGTTTGCTTGTATGTTTGCTTGCTTGCGACACTAATCTCAAAAACGGCTCCAACGATTTCCTTCAAATGTTCAAAATAACTAATTTCTGGGATAAAAATAAGTTCTAGACAGGTCTCATCCCCAGGAAAAATCAAATAATGTAAAAAAAAAAAAATAAAATGAAAAGTTAAAAAATTAACATTGGGCTTATGGAGTTTTAAATCAACACAAAAGAATTTTATCAGCTGTTCATAATCAACCAGGGAACTGTCAAAGTATTTTTTTGTTAAAAAAAAATACTTTGACAGTTCCCTGGTTGATTATGAACAGCTGATAAAAATACTCATGTTTTTTATGATTATTAACATGTGGTTTCCTGAGAACAGAGATTAAAAGATTTGAGTGAAGATTATATATATAGAGTAGTAAAATAAATGAAAAGGACATTGAGCTATAAATAGCAACTGGAGGAACCTTAAAAATGTAGAAAAGAGGCAAATGAGTTACACAAATCTGATTATCAGTAGGGGAAAGTGATGAAATATTACTCCAGGTCATCTAAACTGACTGATTGGCCCTCCCCCGAGCAAAGCTGGGCCCCCCAGGTACTGTCGTGTTAAAACGGATATGAGAAGGGTGTTACCACTCCAGTAGTCAGTAGTATTTTTTATTTACATTAGTCCTAAATTATCTGTTCTTGCCGTTGTGGAGTTAAAACGGATATGGGAATGGTGTTACCATTCCATTAGTAAAATGTTTGGTTTATTAATTATCTGTTCTTGCTGTTGTGGAGTTATAACGGATAACAGAAGAGTGTTACCAATCCAGTACCTGCCTACATATCTTTAAAAATGCAGTCTTCGTTCATCCTCTTACGGGAAGAATGAGCGTACACCTAGTATAAAATGTTCTAGTTTCATTTCGTTTATAAGTATTGGGATTTGTTAATTGTTAACTTGTACAATCATTACAGTTATCTTGTGGCATCAGCATTAGTAACAGGGGGGGGATTAATTACAACATACGCACAAACCCACAGACATCCCTCTTACTGAAGTATACGATATGAATTTTAATATGGAATAAATTTGGAATCTGGGTAAAATTGGATGAAACTCTAGTAATCAATTGTATTTCAAGGGATTAGAAAACTAAGGACTATGAAAGGACTATAAGGACTATGTTATTACCATGAAATACGTACATATTTATTCAAACAGTTTAGCTAGTTATGCCTTTTTGTTTGGCTATCTTTAGATAGTTTGTGTCAAACCTACATGTAATGACAAAATGTAACTAGAGTTTTTAAGAAACATAGTTCGTCTTGAACTGACACCAAAACGGATGTGATTCAATACAGGAAGTCACAAAACTGCTTGGCGTGTTAAGCAGAAACGGGTTCTAGATACACAAATAAGTCGATGATGTACTGTAACATTTTTTCCGATTTCG
Source organism: Allygus modestus (assembly GCA_963675035.1). Classification (NCBI taxonomy): domain Eukaryota; kingdom Metazoa; phylum Arthropoda; class Insecta; order Hemiptera; family Cicadellidae; genus Allygus; species Allygus modestus. The sequence continues at coordinate 96,487,071 of OY776117.1, forward strand.
GCTTTGTTTATCAGTAATCCGCCGAAATTACAGGACTTAAAACATCAAAAATTCAGTTTTTTGGATTTTTCATAAATATAAAAGATATTACTATTCACCATTAAAGAGAGCTCAAAAAACTAAATAATTTAGTACTTTGAAACACTATTCTATGATTGCTTGTTTAGGAGAAAATTTAAATTTTCATTTTGCGGTAAACGCAGTACGTTTTCCAATGTTATTCTTATGGGGAATACAAAAATTACTATTTCTCTCTTATTTACTGATCAATTTCATTCAAAATTGATATGCTTGTCAAGTTAACATTGACCAACAGAGTAAATTCGAAATATGTTGCCCCTTAATACCCCTGGGGGGGAATAGGGGGCATTTCCCCTATTAAAACCACGAGTGTAGCAATGGATTCTGTAGTGGCTACAAAGCAGGGATTAGGATGGATGTTTTTTTAAAACATCTTGTTTACAAGATTTTCTGTACATTCGACCATGATTTGTATTTTATATTTAGTAAATAAAAAGTAATTTATTCACTAAAGTTGGGCTAAAAGGGAGAAAGTATGTGTCAGTTTCTTGATACCGTTTATTTAATAATAATTTAAAAATGGAGGTAATTTTAAAATGTCAAAGTCAAATTTCATGCAAACTGGCAAGTAAAACAAATGTTTGCAAAACATTACATTTAAAGCACTTTAAATTTAATATTTTGTATAACTTGGTTTTAGTTGGTAGTTTTCGTGAAATTTGACTTTTGACATTTTAAAATAGCCACTATTTCGACAATCATTACAAATTATCATTCATTAACCGATGTTTAAAATCAAAGTGTCATTGGATTTGGATTAAAAAGTGCTTTAAATTTCATGTCTAGTAAAATTTTATTTTAGTTCATAGTTTTCGTGGAATTTGACTCATAACATTGTAAATAACCGCAATTTTAAAATTAGAAATAAAAAATATATTTTTAGCAATCTTATTAAAAAAAATAAAGTTGATAAAAATTTTCATAAAACTATCTCTAAGGGTTTTTAAATTATTAATTATTTTAAATGAAATAAAAAAAGGCGGTTTACAGCTTAACTAAGCCGAAAACAAAAAAGGTTTACTGTACATTTTCGACTTATTATTCCTTTTAGAATCCGGTTCTGCACGCTAAGCATTTATTGACACTCTGTATAACAATAAACTAACAAAGAAATTTAATAAAGTTTTCCGTAAAAAAACACTTTTTAAATTTTTACACGTTGTAATGAATTTTTTATAAAAGCATTGAGTTGGGGCTTTAGTACAATAACATCTTCTAATTTTGCACGGCAAATTCCCATTTCATTCCATGAAATTCTAAATTAAATTGTGAAATAACAATTGTTAAAGAGCAATTTTTAAGCCACACAATTTATTTCATAAATAATGAAGAATAATTTCTTTAGTTTTTTAAGCCCGTCGTTTATTTTAAACACATTCATTGTATTGGTAATCTGTTAACTGTAATGTTATCATTGCATTAAAGCTGGAGAGTTACTAGCACAGGCCAGGCAGGGGCGAGCAGGGGCGTGCGGGTCTAATTTAGTCCCTACATTGGCTTCCTGACTGTCGCTTACTAAGCGTTGTCAGCGCTACCAACATCACGCGATTTCAGTGCCCCGTCTTCTGAACTGTCGCGTCGGTTTTAATTATTAACATTTGATACCTTTAGTTTTAAATAACCTATTACACTACTATCTATAATATTATAAAGAAGAGGTGGTTTCTGTCTGTCTGTCTGATGTTCCGGGTGAACGCAAAAACTACTTAACCGACTGGGCTGAAATTTTACACAAAGGTAGATCTTGAACCCATGCAACACATAGGCCTTAAAATCCCCTCGGGCTACGCCCTGTGAACGTTTTAAGTTTCAATGTTTACATTTCATAAGAAAGTAAACATTCAGAAACTGTAATGCGAACAGCTGAGATGCGAACAGCTGTTTACATTTGACAGCTTAAAGAGCAGAAGCAAGAACAACAGCTGTTTCAAGCTAACTAAAATGCAATTTGCATTGACTATAGAACGAGTAAGGAAAACCCCTGTGCGAAGAACGTGTACATCAAGTATATATATATATTTGTTTCAATATCCCGTATAATTAATCTATATAAATACAATTAGAGTTTTGTCTGTACATTGCTTGGAATTATGAAATTTTTGCATATTTTCACGTTTTACACCCTAGCGAAACCAAAACAAACCCTATCTCAATTTATGTCTGTCTGTCTGCCGGTAACGCTCAAGGACGGGTTTTTGTTCGCTTTTCACTGGAAAACGGGTGCACTGACATTAATGAAACTTTGTTTATTTGTTCTATATATGCGTGAGAAGGTTTTAGGGCACTATAAACTGGCATACGCCTTTAGAGAAATAATGGCGGCCGCTCAAAAACGTGATTTTGTGCGGAAGGTGTAGCAAGTACTTCGGGCCTGATGGAAATTTTGTAGACGGGTGGGCGGACCTCCTTCTTGAAGACCATCAGGATGTGGCCGACCCTGAGAAGTTTCTCTCCATCTCGGAGTACGTCCAATTGCTGCCCAGCAACCACAACAACACATGGACCGATGCTCACTATGCCATTCAGGAGGCGGTGGACAATTACGTCTTCCAGAAAAGTAACAAGGCCACTTATGAGGAGCTGCAGAGGCGAGTCAGGGAAATTCGAGGCTCTCCCAGGATGGCGACATGGAGATCAACTTCATCACTAGTCTAAGCCATTTGTATTATTTAAACCATGCTTGTATTCTGTCATTGCTTTTTTATCATTGTCCAAGTCTGTTTTTTGCCACCTGCGTGTGGTAACTGTACTATTTTGTCTAACCCGTTGTTGCTTTGTAAAAAAAGAAAAACATTTATTGAAATAAAGTCAATCTGTTCTTATCAGCTTAACATCTGATACGTCCCTCATCGAGGGACCAGTTTGTTAAACTGATTTTTGGAAAATGACGGAGTGCTAGGAGCTTGCTCCACCTCTGTCACGGGTTGACCCGGCATTGCAGTACCGCCGGGACCGGCCCACCTAAACACTTGAACTATAACTAATGTTTTAAACACTGGTTAATAAAGGTTACGCACGTTAGTTACAACTTAAAACTATCGGCGTCGTTTTTTAAAGTTTTCGACTTAGCGTATATTATTCAATAATAGAAACGTAGTATGTTTAATAATCTTGTCATAAATAAATGTCCTAACTTCCTGTTATGTTTCGTATTATTTTACCGGTTGGTAAATTTTTGTAATCGCCTAGCAACAAACACACAATGTTTAAAGAGAAAAAAAAAATTTAAAAAATGCCAACAGCACGTGGTGTTCCCAAGCGGTCACCCATCCAAGTACTAACCACGCCCGACGTTGCTTGACTTCGGTGATCGGACGAGAACCGGTATATTCAACGTGGTATGGCCGTTGGCAAGAGTCTTAGCCAGAGTCCGTCTATATTAGCGAACTTCTGAATGAATGGTTGATATGTTTTTGATCTCGCAGACATATAGGGAAATTTGGAATACCAACAAACAGCAGTATGTAGTTCGTTCGGTATGACATGTATTTAATACTAATTATAAAACAGCCGTCCATTTAATTTAATTTCAATTCTATTTATTTCTTTCAATGCTATGCTACAAAAAATAAATACAATCCAGTAATATTGTAGGAAAGAACATAAATTATCATAAAAATCATTATCAACAAAATCATAGTGCAACATAAAAGTGGCATCAAAAAACAGTAGTCATACTACATAAATAATAAAATAATGGTAAATACTGGTAGTCCATCTTCATGCAATTCAGAATCAAGCTCACTAAAGGTGAGCGACAATAAGTAAGATTATTGAAATAAACCAAATTCAATATTCCTTCCGTAGAACTGTAACGAAAATTGTATGTTATTTTATAATGCATTTATGTTTCGTGACGCGCATTTATTTATACTTCATAGATTTTATTGACCCTTGCAAGTCCCGAAGAGGGGTTAATATTCTCCCACCTCACACTGTGTATAAGTTTCAAAGTTGATTAGGGACAGCGCGAACGCAGTCCCCGCTACCAAAAATTACGCGCCCGAGATACCCACATTTGGGGCATTCGCAGGAGTCAGCCCGACCGTAGTGCAATGGAAGGGCCTCATCCTGGGGGAACCGCCTTCTTGATCACGGTAACCCCTACGCCAGGTAAGTATGAATTGAAAAGTGTGGACATGGGTAGACTACCTCACGCAAACAGACCAAAATGTTGAGAGCCTAATAATAACGATGCTGTTTTTAATAATATGTAGTTCTATTTCCTAATTTAAGGTATAGGTTTAGTTATAAACTCTTTTTTTAAACACGATTGTTATGGTCGTACAAAAAAATTATTAAAAAATCATATTTTTTCTTTCAATATTAGTCTCAACGTCAGAAATCTAGCTCAAAACACTCCTCGAGTGGACGTTGTAATTGCAGCTGCAGCGGTCAAACGAGTTACTACAATCTTTTTTTATCAACGATTTTTCAAAGAGAATACTTTATACCTGTAATTGTTGTATTTTTAGCGTATCATTCCTACCACGTCATTGGCAATTCGTGTGAAAACTGCGAAAACTCACTATAATATGGAGCCATCCGACGCGAAACAGCGCCCGCAGCGCTCGGTGCCTGATCGCGGTACTACACCTCAGACTTGAACACACCTCAGGTCTCAGCTCAGCTGGCTCGACGCTGATGTGAATGTGAATCTCAGGCCCGGGTCGGCGCTAGCCACCAGCCGCCGCCGCACAGTGTGATATTTTCGCAATCTAGCGGAATTTAATTACAAATTCGAAAGTTGAATAATTGATTGAAAACTATCTTAATGATAAGAAAACATCAGGATTCTTCAGAAATCAAAGTAATATGACTGTACAATACGGATAAAACTCAATAAAAACTTCCAATCTGATCAGATAAGTTATGCGATATTGCTCCTTCATATCATTCTGCAGGACGGCAGACAGTGCAGTACGATTGCCCAGTGATGTGTGTTTTTGAGCTGATTCTGCTATTCATAATTTGATTCGGCATTGTTTTTAGGTAAGTTTAAACATTTTTTCAAAATTACTTTAAAATAATTACTTTTATTAAAACACTATATTTTGAGTGTCCAATTTTTTATAAGGGTTGTTCTACTTAATGATACATAATTAGAGAAAACTTTATTATATGAAAAAATATGGATATTACTAGACTATTTTAGTGTATTAGGACATATAAGTAGGGTGCTATGGCCGGTTCTGGACCACTTTAGCAAACTGAGGAGCCGAGGAGCCCCCCCCCCGTGACGTCATCCCCCCCCGTGACGTCATCCCCCCCCCGGTGACGTCATCCCCCCCCCGGTGACGTCATCCCCCCCCCGTGTTGTTTACTTTCCTTGTTTGTCACCGGTTTTTTCCCCATTACGGGATGTTTACTGCTCCTCCGCACGTTAACGCACATTCCACAAGCAGAAGGCAATGTCGACTGTCACGTACACTTTGTGGAACCACCAGGTCATCCAGGACGTGATTGGCCTGGTGGAAGTTGCAGTCATGGACCAGTTGGTCATTTTGAGATGGGGGTGCCTGGGCCCGGACGGGCGCAGTCATTTCATGAGGCGGCGATACGTCGCCAACCAACCCGGTCACCTGGAGGAGGTGCAGCAACGCCTCCACAACCTGATTGCGAATGAGGAGGTGGCCCTCCTCTGGGTTAAAATTATTCCTTTAGTTTAGGCTTATCATTATATTGTATTGTAAGTTTTTCATTCTTCATATATTGTATAACATTCATGAATCATCTTAGATTTAAGCATCACATTTATTGTATTGTAAGTTTTCATTCTTCATATATTGTATAACATTCATGAATCATCTTAGATTTAAGCATCACATTTATTGTATTGTATCAATGAAATAAAATTATAAAAAAAACAAAAAAAAACAAAAAAAACAAACAAACAAAAACAAAGTGACAAGTTTAGCAAGCTGATGATTGAGAGGACCAGCCCTGTGTCCCCCCCCCCGACCCGACCCCCCCCCCGACCCGACCCCCCCCCCGACCCCCATCATCCCGGTTTTATTATTTTGTTTATTGCATTTTATTTTTGTTTTATTTTTGTTTGTTTTTTTTGTTTTTTTTTTGGACAAAGGAATCATTTATTTATCAACAAAAACTTATAACTATTCCTCGTTATCGGCCGCCTCCTCTTGTTCCTCCAAGCGGTCCAATTCCTCATCTAGTTCACGCAGCCTGGCCATGTCGGCCATGTACCATCGCCAATGTGTTTCGTGCTGCGGCTCAACCACCCACACTCGGTCAACGTCGTCCTGAAGCGCCTGTCGCTCCAGGTACACTTGTCTCGCAGTCCTCGGTGGTGGTGGTGGGTCCTCAGACGAGTCGGACTGAGGCGATGGAGGCGGTGATGGAGACGGTGTGGGCTGAGGCGATGGAGGAGGAGGAGGCCGCTGCAGCCCGCTAGGCCCAGGCTGAGGCGATGGAGGAGGCCGCTCCAGATCCCGTATTTGCTGCGCAAACGTTTGTTCTAATAGAGCCTCTTGCTCCAACTCATCTACGAAATTTGCATTTTCAAGTGCAAACTCGTAGTCATAGTCTGTCATATCATCCTCCCACGGAGCAGCCATGCTTAACGACTGAGCGAGAGCCTGTTTGTGTAGGAGATAAATCGGACTTGTTATTGTTGGGGAACTTCCCTAGTAAACACATTTGGACCCCCCCCCCGACCGGGACCCCCCCCCCTATTTTCCAATACATGCCGTTTGCTTTCCTTGTTTATCGCCTACGTGATGTTTACCGCGCGCGCCTCCGCTTTCACCCGCCGGTTTCTCCAGGTCTTAATCATTCTTACTACAGCCGCGATGGAGTACACTTGTATGTATTGCGACAAGCGTTACTCGCGTAGCGACCATTTGCGCCGGCACATGCTGACGCATGTGGATTCGCCACTGTACCCTTGCCGAATTTGCGGAAAGCAATTCGGCAGAAAAGACAAGGTGGCCCGGCACCTTGCCACCCACCGATATGCCCCGGCAGCTGCTCCAGCTGCCCCCGCTGATGCCCCGGCCGCTGCTCCAGCTGCTCCAGCTGCTCCTGATGCTCCAGCTGCCACGAGGTGCGCCTCCACCCAGACGTGCGCCCTGGCTGCTTCTGGCCCGAGGCGTTGTGGTGACGCCGCCACCCAGACGCCCACCCAGATATCTACCCCCAGGACACAGGAGGGAAAACCAGTTGGTGAGTAGCAATCCTCAGTTTCTCATTGTTATAATATCAATAAATCTCATTATTATAATATCAATAAATCTCATAAAAAAAAAGAATATTAATGTTGGTTCGTTATTTACAGCTATCGTCAAGCCGTTAGCCGTACCGCAGGGATGGTGGACCCCAGAGTTCGCCGAGCAACAGCGGCGGCGAGAGGAGGCGGAGGCCAACAGGGTCCACCGCGAGATTCGCCGGGGGTTGATCCTCCAACAGTACCGGCCTCGCCCAAGACCCCAGCTCCTGCGCAGACCACAGCAGCAGCAGCAGCAGCAGCCGCAGCAGCAGCAGCCCGAACCAGAGGCGGGGCCGAGTGGAGAACCGAGGCCCGAGCCAGAGCCCGAGCCAGAGGCGGGGCCAAGTGGGGAACCGAGGCCCCACGTTGTATATATAAACTCCTCGGATTCAGATTAAATAAAAAAAAACCTATTTCCTTTTTCCTTATCTAAAATAAATAAAGAAAATAATTACACAACAAACAAAAACAAAGTGACAAAGTTTAGTTGAGGATTGAGAGGATCAGCCCTGTGCCGACCCCCCCCCCGTTCATGATTCCTCTATCCTAACCTAACCAAGCCCCCCCCCCGTTCATGATTCCTCTATCCTAACCTAACCAAGCCCCCCCCCCGTTCATGATTCCTCTATCCTAACCTAACCAACCAAGCCCCCCCCCTCATTCCATTATTTATGTTATTTTATTATTTTTGTATGAATTATAATTTTATTTTCTTCATCTTTATTATAAATTAAAAACTTAAAATTACTTTTGTGAAGAAGTCTCAGCCCTCTCTTTCGCTTGAAACTCCTCCATTGCAATCTCAAGAGCACGAAGACTCTCCCAGTCTGCATTATATTGTTCCCATTCTTCATCACATGTAGGTTGGGAGCACCAACACGTAGTTATCCGTTCCCACATTGTTTCATATTCCCTTCGCAGTTGGAGAGCATATTCCTCTTCTATCACCTCAACGGTAGCGAGGAGTTCTTTATCAGGGATATTACCTTCCCATACGCTATTAGCATACTTTTCTTCAATTCCCTCAACGATCTTGATGAGGTCCTCATCAGGAATACTGCTCTCCCATACATTATCAGTGTTCATATTGATGGTAATAGTTTGACTCTCTGACTTAAACTGAAACTTAGAGAAACTCAATCTGTTTACTCATTAGTGGACTTGTTGTTCACGGAGGAAAAATCCTTCATTAAATAATTTGTTTACTCATTAGTGGACTTGATGTTCACGGAGGAAAACCCCTCATTATATAACTTGTTTACTTACTAGACTCCTCAAGCTAAGTGCTTGACCAGTCTGAATCTTGAGTTAGTCATGGAAGCATACAACCCACTGTCACTAGCTCAGCAATCGTGTATTGTAATAAGAAAGAATAAATACATTCTGTGTCAGGGGATTGCACAATTGCCAGTGCCTATACAGCGATACGTTGCATCTTGCCTCAAGGGGTATGTTCGGGAACATGTGTTAGTGCTTAACAACCCCGAAACGGATCCTCAAGTGTTAAACTTGTATAATAGAAACAATGGCAAGAGAGTCTATCAATGCCGCTACTGCCAGTACACTGAGCATTATTGTAATAGAGTTCTGTATCCTGCAAGAATTGTTAAAGTGTATCGCTTTTCAGACTCTAATAATTTGCAGCACACTTGTTTTTGCTGTGGTAAGAGTGCTTGGGAAGCGGATTGGCCACAAAACAATGATTACCTATCTACTTTGGTGATTTTAAAGTCAATGACCATAAAAACAGTTTGGGAGGGCTCTAGTCACTCTAAATTCTTTTTCTTCTTTCAATAAAGAAAAAATAAAAGATAAAAAATAAAAGGAAAAAAAAAAAACATAAATAAAATACTCCCTTCCCCATCATTTTCTAGTATTACATGTTTTGGTAAGGACTACGTGACTGCCTGAGGTTATCTCATTAGTGAGAGTTCTCCAGTTATTTATGTTAGAATCATTTGCTCACAAGCTCCTACACTGACTAGACCTAACAAAATGTTTAATGTTGGAATTGATGTGTCACTGGAAGGTGAATATTTTCATACAAAACCATTTACAGTTAGATCTACAATTGAAGACATTGAGTCAATCGATGCGGAGATATTCCTACAGACGGTGAAGTATTACACAACGGGTCACTTTGCCGAATTGTCCATCAGGATGTGGATTAAGAAGCGGTTGCCTGAACAAAAACGCCTACAAGTTCAAGCTGCTTTGGATGGCATCAATAAACCGCATGTTGCTTGTCAACGCGTGATTAATTTACTTCTTTTAGAATCCGACCAGGTCTTTGCAAAGGTTATTGTAAACGGGGGTTAGGTAAAGATTATAATAAAAAAGTTGTAAATAAAGAATAAATATAAATAAACAAAATTTCCTTTATAAAAAAAACTATAAAAATAAACGATATTCCTTTATGAACAACTATATGCCCCCCCCCCATTGGTAGATTCAAAACCAGCAAAGGCGCAGTGAGGATGCGAGGATGTAAGGTCCCCCCCCCCTTGGTCGATTCAAAACCAGCAAAGGTGCAGTGAGGATGCGAGGATGTGAGGATGTAAGGTGTCCCCCCCCTTGGTCGATTCAAAACCAGCAAAGGTGCAGTGAGGATGCGAGGATGTGAGGATGTAAGGTGTCCCCCCCCCATTGGTCGATTCAAAACCAGCAAAGGTGCAGTGAGGATGCGAGGATGTGAGGATGTAAGGTGTCCCCCCCCCCATTGGTCGATTCAAAACCAGCAAAGGTGCAGTGAGGATGCGAGGATGTGAGGATGTAAGGTGTCCCCCCCCCATTGGTCGATTCAAAACCAGCAAAGGTGCAGTGAGGATGCGAGGATGTAAGGTGTCCCCCCCCCCGTTGGTCTACATGCGGCTTAAAAAGCCCCCGCCGACCGGGAGCGGTTGGCGGTGCGTGTCGGGGGACGGTCCTGAAGGAGTTGCCCAGGAAGGAATTACTCAGCGGTTTGCTGACGCTCAAGGTTGCACCCTTGAATTGCTCAGCGGCTTGCTGTCGTGACGCGCCCTCTTTGGCCGCCACCGCTCGGCGGGGACATACCCGGTTGCGCGCGCTGCCGGTATATAAACCTGAGGTCCGCTACCGCGGCCTCAGTTTTGCCTGAGACGCCATGAGCAGCAGCAACAGTGCAACCGAGGTGGATCGAACCATCCGCTCTCTGATGGAGGAGCTTGATGCCATGGATGAGAATGCTAGACCGCCTACCATAACTAAGAAGAGGAGCAAGAAGCCCATTGTTGGATGGACAGTGGACAGGAATACACCTACCGATTCTCCATCATGCAGTTGGAGCGATGCTGAATGTCAATATACAGTAAAGAACCCTACCAACTTAGGAAACGTTTTATTGAAGATGTCGGTATTCAAAGGCGGACGCCCTACGCATAGTTGCGGCCTATACTTGGACGAGGATAGAGACGATGAAATTTGCATATGCCTCACGGACCTGTTAATGAGACTAGAAAATATGTGGATTAATAGCGATACCGGAGTGCCTAAAATTAACGGAGTTAGTAGGATCGTGACTCCACTACCCGCCTGGCGTAAGACCCGCGATTGCGCAACAGTTTGCGAGGGAAAACGTAAGGCTGGAGGCAATTGCGTCATCCCAAAGCGCAAGAAGTAAACACCACAACGACCCGGAAAACACACACAATGACGTAAACAACTTGTTGACGCAGTGAGCCTATATAATACGACTCGGTGGTGAGCCACAACCATTCCACATCAAGACACTCAACGAGCAGCATGGACCAAACAGGAGACCTCAAGTCAGCCCTCAACAGCTGCAAGGCGGGGGGTTATACCCGCATAGCCGATCTACGGGACAACATAATTTACCCCATCCGGTCATTTGAGCGGGTGGATACTCCTTATGGCGAGGCGATAATGGCCACTTTGGAGGGGCTAACTGGTGACGACCCGCTGAGGATCTACATGCCTCGTAGATACTTGGCCGTCTTGGGAGACCATGTCATCGGCCAGTACAACGTGGGTGTGGGGTCGAGGATGAGTTTGGTCAAGAGGAGCGGTCCCCCCGGCAGCAAAGGAGCTCTTCTGGAATTTGTTTGAATAAATAAATAAAAACCCTTATTCCTTTATCCTTATTAATGTAAAATAAAAAAAATAAAAATAAATATAAAAATAAAAAAAAATAAATATAAAAACTCAATTAATTATAAGAGTCGAGGCGGTGCGTGGCTGTGTTAGTAGCCACCATGGACTTGAGGTGGAAACACCCGTTCACCGCCATCGTAGCTGGACCTTCGGGCAGCGGCAAGTCGCACTTTGTGGCTCGCTTCATAGGGCATACCGACCGCATGTGCGATACGCGCTTCGCCCGTATCACCTGGCACTGCGGTAGCGGCGGTGGAGGAGGAGCCGATGACCCTACTGTGCGCTACGTAGCCGGCCTGCCCAACCTGGACGACTACGATGGTAGCGAGCCCTCCCTGGTTATCGTCGATGACATGATGCGTGAGGCTGGCCCCGGCGTGGCGGACCTGTTCACCAAGGGCTCCCATCACCGCAACATGAGCGTGTTCTTCATCACGCAAAACCTGTTTCATCAGGGTAGGGGCCAGCGCGACATATCGCTGAACGCTCATTACATAGTGTGTTTCAAGAATCCCCGGGACCGCGCTCAGATCAAACACTTGGCTCGCCAAGTATACCCAGAGAACCCCAAATTTGTGGAGGAGGCTTATGCGGATGCCACGCGCGATCCTCACGCCTATCTGCTGATAGACTTGAAACAGTCTACACCCGAGGAGATGCGGGTACGTTCAGCCGTTTTCCCAGACGATCCAGTTAACTACGTGTACCTGCCCAAGAAAAAATGATAAATAGGCTGAGCGCGCGCCAGTGTCAGTCATCATGTCACACCGCGTGAAGAAAGACACAGCCCTGCTGACTGCTCTGGTGCACGCTACACCCAAGGAACGCAAGGCCCTGTTAAAAGCGTGCGAGAATAGCCGTATCAGGTCAGTGTGTGAGTGTGCGTACAACGTGTTACGCGGGAACGTGCCGCTCACCACCTGTCATAAACGAAAGTTGAGAAAGCACAAACAGGCGCTCAGACGGCTGGTGAAACGCGGTGAGGGTTGGGTCAAGAAGCGACGCTACCTTGTACAACGGGGCGGTGGGATCCTCCTGCCCTTGCTGTTGAGTGCGGTGTTACCTGTGTTGATGCAGAAAGTAATTTGAAAAAATGGAGCACGCTAAGAAAATGGTAGTTGTACCGCAGGAGCTCATCGAGAGATTGCGAGAAGGACCAGGACCAAGAGGAGGAGGAGGAGCAGGCAGTACCAATAAGCCAGCCGGCCTGGACGCTGAGATGCATCGCATACTGAGCGACAAGCGGCTGAACGATACGGAAAAATGGAAACAATATCAACAGGTGTTACAGCGGTTCCTGCACTTTTCCGCGGCTAAACGTCAACCCATAGGCCTGTCAATCATCGAGGGGGAGGAGGAGGGAGAGGCAGGTCCGAGTCACGTGAAACGTGAGTCTAGCACCTCGGAGGAGGAGGGGGTGTTGGCATCATTCCCAAAAATCTACAAGTCGGTGGCGCGCAACTTGTTGCGGTTCATGACCCAGCAAGGCAGCCCCATCGCCTGGGACGCCAGTGGGGTGGTGTATGTGAACAACGAGAAGGTCCCCAATTCCAATATAGTGGACATCGCGCACAGCATAGTGAGAGCGCGAAGGGCGGACCGATTGCCTACCGGTTGGCAACAAGTGATGACCGCCTTGAAAAACATGAACGTGCCTAAAGAATACATGAGCAATCCCACGGCGTTGCGTTACCTAAACGGGGGGCTGGACACTGCATCGAGCCCCTGGGGAGACACGACGGCCTCCTCATCACCCCTGTCACCGAGGTTGACACCAATGCTAGACCGCCTGAGACCGCGACTTCCGGCAGCCAGTAGAAGGATAATAACCGAGGAACCTGACCAGGAATCGTCATTGGACAACTGGGAGCAGTTCTCACCGTAATGGAGAAGCTGTACTATGACCCGAGCCAGCCCGGTTCCCTCGGCGGGGTGGCTGCTCTGGCCAGAGCCGCGCGCCTCCCGAAACGCAGAGCGGTGGAATGGCTGCGTGCCCAGGACACCTACACGCTGCACAAGCCTGCGCGCAAGCGGTTTCCCCGCAACCGCTACGCCGTTTTTGGGCCTCAGGAGCTGTGGCAGGCGGACCTGAACGACATGCGCGGTCTCAGCCAGCACAACGACGGGGTCAACTACCTGCTGACTGTGATCGATGTATTCAGTAAGCGGTTGTTTGCGGTACCACTGAGGAGGAAAAGCGGGCAAGAGGTGGCGGCAGCGTTCGAGAGGATATTCTCCGAGGCGACTCCTCGCTGTCTACAGACTGACAAGGGGACGGAGTTCACCGGGGCCGCTACCAAGCGAGTGTTCAAGAGTCACGGTGTCACATACGTCACCACGCAGAACCCCGATGTGAAGGCGGCGGTGGTGGAGCGAGTCAACCGCACGCTCAAGAACCGCATGTGGCGCTACCTAACCTACAAAAACACGTATCGCTACATCGACGTGTTGGACAGGCTTGTGGATGCCTACAACCGCAGCCCGCACAAGAGCCTGGGTGGTGGTCTGCGACCTGTGGACGTGGACAGCGGCGATGGAAAAACGGTGTATAAGGTGTGGCGTCACATGTATGGAAAGGCGATCCCGCGACGCAAGCCCAGGTTCGAGCCTGGTGCCACGGTGCGCATAGCCAAGGAGAAGGGCACGTTCGCCAAAGGTTACGAGACCAACTGGAGTAAGGAGCTGTTTGTGGTGGATCACGTATACGGGTCGCATCCTTTACCATTGTACGTGCTGCGAGACCTGAACGGGACGCCGCTGGAAGGGCGCTTCTACGAGCATGAGATGCAAAAGGTAACGGTTGCCCCGGACCGTATGTACCAAATAGATAAAATACTGGACACTAAAGGGCGAGGCCGTAGTAAGCGCTACTTGGTCAAGTGGGTCGGTTACGGAGAGGACTTCAACTCGTGGGTACCTGCATCTGAAGTGCAACAGCTGCTATGACGACAAAGCGCAGGCAGCTGTACCTGACGTTGCCCAGCAACAGCTCAATGGACTATTATCCAAACAACACCGTGGCTAACTACATCACCCATCTACCATCAGTCGTGCGATTGGGTGGCGATGGTGAATGGGAAGTCGCTTTAGTCGAGGTCCATTACCCATGCTCGTTTGTGACAGTGGGGGAGGACGCTCGCGTATATCTCTACACTAAGGATGACACCGGCAAGCCTGAACTGACCGCTGTAAAGGTGGAAGCTGGAAACTATAAAGACATCGATGAACTGGTCAACGCCATCAACGCCATTCCAAAATTGGACTTATACCAATGCCAGTTTGAGTATGACAAAGAGATTGGGAAGGTGGAATTGATCTCGATAGACCAGACTGTGGAGCAACTGGAATTTAGCCCCACTCTAGCGTTACAGTTGGGATACGACGTGCACAATGTGGATTTGATCAAACATAGAAAAGCTATAAGACCGCCCAACTTACTGGCCGGGATCCCTTCGCACATGTACGTGTATTGTGACCTGGTGGAACCTCAGCTAGTAGGTGACACTGTTGCGCCCTTGTTAAAGATTGTGAACATCGACGCAAAAAACTACATCTACGGTGCGAGTATCACCGTGCATTTCACCGACCCTCACTACGTGCCGCTGATGAAGAGCTCCTTCGATAGTGTGGAAATCGATTTAAGGGACAGCGTTGGACGCCATCTGCCATTCCACTTCGGGACTACGTGCATGAAGCTTCACCTGCGCAGAGAGTAGCAGCAGCAATGAACCTGAACGACCCCTATCTGGCGTACTACCGCCAACAGCAGTCTGGACATGGAGTGTCCACGGTATTCAGAGGAGCCGCTTTCCAACGCGGTCATGGCATCGGCAGTTTCCTAGGCGGGCTGATGCGTACAGTGGTCCCGTTGATCAGATCCGGCGCATCGGCGCTGGGCAAGGAGGCGCTGAGGTCCGGTGTGGGCTTCTTGGGCGACGTGGCGGCGGGCACAGCCAACCCCCGAGTCGCAGCCAACGCCCGACTCAGGCAGTTTACCGAGTCGCTGAAACGTAAGGCTGATGAAAAACTGGATCGCGTGCTGAGCGGTGGTGGTGGTGGCACCTATAAGAGGAGGCGTGTACAGAGAGTGACCCCTCAGTCTCTGGCTAAACTCCTCGGAGTTAGGAAGAAGAAGCGCGCTGCGCCCAAGAGAAAAAGGAAGCCTGCAAAACGTGTCGCTAAGAAGAGGAGGAGCAAGACCGTTGTGCGACGTAAGAAGAACAGGAGTACCGTGAGGGACATTTTTGGATAATGGCGTTTCTACATCAGAAGTCGTGCGAGTGTGTCAAGACCGAGTTGGACCTGTTCTCGCTACCGCCCACGCAGACCAGTATAGAGAGTGGTAAATGGGTGCAGTACAAGCCCATCTCCTCCCTGACAGACGACTCACCCGTTGAGTTCATAGTTCCGGGTCATGGGGACGAGTACACGGATCTGTCACAGACGCTACTGCATGTGAAGGCTACCATTAGAACGGCTAATGGAGGCGCTGTAACGGGTGATCAAGCGATAAAAGAGGTGGGTCCGATTAACAACTGGCTGCACTCGCTGTTCAGTCAAGTGGACCTGTACCTGAACAACAAACTGGTGTCTCCTCAGAACAACACGTACGCCTATCGCGCCTACCTGGAGAACCTGTTGTCCTATGGCGGTGATGCCAAGACATCGCACCTCACCGCGGAGTTGTTCTACGAGGACTATGCCGGGTACATGGACAATACTGAGGAGGATAATGCCGGGCTCAAGAACCGGAGGGAGTTTGTCAAGGCCAGCCGGTACGCGGACATGGTCGGACATCTGCACGTTGACCTGTGCAACCAGGAGAAGTTCATGTTAAACGGTGTGGAGATGCGCTTTCGTCTGATCAGGTCAAAGAACTCATTCTCCATCATGTCTAAAACCGTGACAGACTACAAAGTGGACATCGCCGAAGTCAACCTGTTTATGCGCCGCTGTAAGATCAACCCGAGCGTGCTGTTGGCTCACAGCAGGACGCTGGAGTCGGGCACAGCCAAATATCCCATTACGCGCGTGGAAGTCAAATCCTTCACGCTACCCTCCGGTATCAGCAGCAAGACTCTGGACTGTGTGTTTCTGGGTCAACTGCCAAAACGCATTATAGTTGGCCTGGTCAGCAATCAGGCGTTCAACGGGGACTACAAGAAGAACCCGTTCAACTTCACCCACAGCCACGTGAACTTCTTCGCGCTGTACATAGATGGTGAGCAAGTACCATGTAAGCCGCTTCAACCGGATTACACGTTCGGTCATGAGTTGTGCGTGCTCGCCTACCACACGCTGTACACTGGCACCGGCATCAATTTCTCAGACTGTGGTAATGAAGTCAGTCGCAACGAATACCCCTATGGATACTGCCTGATGGCGTTTGATCTGACGCCCGATATGGCGGCCTCTCAATCCAGCCACTGGAACCTGGTGCGCAACGGTAACCTGCGCATAGAGATTGGGTTCTCCGAAGCCTTGGCGGAGGCGTTCAACTGCATAGTGTATGCCGAGTTGGACAACGTCGTGGAGGTGGACCGTCACCGCAACGTGACTGTGGACTTTGGAGGGTAAAACGGGTTATCTCCTCCGCCGCTGCCGCCGCCGCCCTCCCACCTACTTAAGGCCGAGGCAGCGCGCGCTCGCTCTCAGTTCAGCCGACCTCGCGAGATGGACGTGCCGCCACCAATCTACAACGAGCCTACCGCCACCGCCACCGGCCTAGTGCGCTGCCATCATGGAAGCGTGGTGATGGACATGCAGTGCTTCAAGGACAGCGACAATGACTATTTGCTGAAGGAGGTCTGCGTGGTGGACGTGACTACCGGCACGCTAATCATGCATCACATCGCTCGTCCGCCCTTCAATCGAGACCTCCTGACCAGCGAGAAACTGCGCGAGAGCGGCTGGCTCACGCGTCACTGCCATGGGCTCGAGTGGGACCAGGGCGATATCGCCTATGTCGCCCTGCTGGACAAGCTGCGGGCCTGCTTCATCCACCGCCCCATCGTCTACGTCAAGGGGTCGCAGAAGAGGACTTTCGTTCAGCGGCACCTGATCGTCGAGCCTGCCGCCACCACAGTGCAGGACATGGACGACCTGGGTTGCGGGTCCCTCAACGGACCACCCTCCTGCCGGACCCTGCGCTGCAGCCACCATAAGAGCGCCCTCAACCGTTGCGCTCTGCACAACTGTATCGTCCTGCGTGATTGGCTGATGGCCAATGACAGGTCGGACTCGTCAGCCCTAGAGTGTTGCTGCTGCTTCCGCCCACGATGAACACCACACAGATCGAGAGGAGCCTGGCGCAAGTCCCCGGACTGAGGAGCGTTCTGGTCTGCGCCTCTGACCGTCTGCCTCACTCACCCGTTCAACCCCAGACCGCCATAGTGGCCAACACCATGTCACACACTGAGAGAGGAGACCACTGGGTGGCATTCTACTGCTCTGAGGACCGGCTGGAATACTTCGACAGCTACGGCAGGTCCCCATACCAGGCGGACTACCAGAGGTTCCTGAGGCGCAACTCGCGCCGCCGCTATGTCTACAACAGGTATCGACTCCAGGGCTATGGTACTTCCGTTTGCGGCCACTACTGCCTCACCTACCTGTACTGCCGGGCGGTCCTCGGTATGGCGCTTGGTGACTACGTGCAGCTCTTCGATCTGGCGTCCCCCACAGTCAACGACGCTCTGGTCCGCAGGCTCTTCCACTCCATCTTCTCACGACTACGTTACTGATACTTTATTTTATTCTTTTTAATTGTGTGTTTGTATATTCTTATTATGTTTTTGAAATAAATACGATATATTGCAATCACTTGTTGTTCATTTGTCCTTACTTCAATATTTAAGAAAAGTACATGTCCAATATCTCGATTTTTTTATTTAAAATTTTTTTAAATTATTAAATTTTATAAATTACATTTTAAATTATTTTAATTTGAAAAAAGTTATAACTTGGACATGTTGATGATTTTGAAAATATAATGAGGAAATACGGGTGAGGTAATAACAACACAGATATCTGCTGTGAACTAAAACTTTTACAATATAATTGCTTACAAATACTATTTACAAATAAATTATAAACGCTATTTACAAATAAATTAAAAAATACTATTTACATATAAACATAAGCCTACACAGGAAACTCTTCATCAACGTCCTCCTCCTCATCCACCTCCATTGGCTGCTGTTGCTGTTGGTTATTGAGGTGGTCTCGTCCTCCAGCCAGTGGTGGGATGTCCTTGTGTCCCCAAGGCAAGGTGTGGATCCCATCCGCCAGGACATAGCGCTTGTCATCTTTCGGGCTCAGGGAAAGTTTCTCCACCTGGACTGTGAAGACGCGGTGCAGGTGGGACTGGAACCGCGTGTTGACGGTGGTCTTCAACACCTCGTTGAACAGGCATTCCCTGTAGTCGTCGGGGGTAAGGATGTTCTTGACGACCCCCTTGGCGACTCCCTTGGCGCGCTTGAGAGCCTTGGATCCCGTCTCCTCGCTCGGGTCCTCGATGTCCATGAAGTAAAGCTTGGAACGAAGCCCGAGGTACTCAAACAGGGATCTGCCAGCGCACTCATCCTTGAACTTGCCGATGACTTTAGCGTTGATGGGGCTGTAGCAGGGGTGGGACCTGGGGTAGGCGCTGGTGTCAAAGTCCTCCAGGTGTTCCATCATCTCCCTGTAGATGTCCTGAGAGATGATGTCAAACACGAAGCTGTCCGTGTCCATGTAGTCTACGGTCAGGCGGTCACCGTAGCGGTCCTTCATCTTGCGCAAGAACTCATACATGAGCCACTTGCTCAGCTCCAGGACAGACATGCCGATGTAGATGGGTTTGTCCAGAACGATGTTCACCCTGGCTAGATGGATGAGGGCTATGTCCTCTGTGTAGTAAGTGCGGTCCAGGAAGTTGGACTTGGCCACGTATTTGCTGAACCTCTCCGGAGTGCAGACCAGCTTGACGTTCAGGCGCTTGCGCACGTTCTCGATGGTCTTGCCGAAGACCGCATTGTTCATGAGCTTGAAAAAGTCCTGCTCAAACTTGGTCTTGGCCTTCTTCCTCAGCTCGGTGTTCATCAGGATGTAGGGCTCGAGCCATCGAGACTGGTGGAACGAGACGGCCCTGTGCACAGCCACAAGCTCCAGTCCATTGTTCAGCGCCTGCTGCAGGATCCTGTAGTGGCAGATGTAGTGCTCCTTGTTGTCCAGGGTGGTCACCAGCTTGGGGAACTTGCCTATTGGAGGCCGCTTGGTCTCACAGCAGTAGGGGAGGTCCCTGTGCAGGTCGTGGAGACGGGCGGGGTGGTTGAGGTCCACCTCCAGTATGTAGCCCCGGTCGGCTTCCGCGTCCAACGAGGCGATGTCCAAGGCGTCAATCTCCTCACGGCTGAGCCACTGGAAGTCTCCGGTGGGCAGGTACTGGGACATGGGCCAGCCGTACAAGTTATTGGCATCCAGGTACAGGAGGTGGCGTGTCGGCTCGTCGAGGCGTCGGTCCTCAGGGCGGCATCGCTCGTGGTTGGCCTTGGCGTAGCGGGTGATGGCCTGGGAGATACCTCCTCTGATGCCTTGCTCCACGAAGAGGTACATGTCAAAGTCCCGTAGCGTGTCCAGCTCCACGCCGCAGGTCTTGAGCATGACGTCCCAGGCGTAAGAGGGCAGGGTGTAGTAGTGTGCAGGGTCCAGTCCATACTCAGCCAAAGAGGTGTCGCGGAACTGCTCGAACACATCGGTGAGGAGGGCGATGTCACAGCGCAGGTACTTGTCGGCATAGTCCTTGAGGTGGTTGCAGTCAAAGACTCGCCACACGTTGAGGGCGTGCTCGTACTCCTCCTCCTTGATATCCTCCAGGGTCATGCTGTTTTTGAACGCGGCCCGAGGAGGAAGCTGTCTGGTGGAGTACAACGTGTCGTACGACGTGACAAAGTCGTAGGGGAACACGCCCTTCCTGCGCACCAGGTCGAAGAGCCGGTTGTCGGGGAACCGCTTCCTGGTCTCACGCATCTTATCCGTGGGAAGCCCCGCCGCCAGGTTGGCCAGGCTCATGGACAAGAACCTGTAGGTGTCCAGGAACCGCACCGCGAAAGATGACTGTCGTTGGTTGTCCCCGGGCTGGCCAAAGTGGAACCGCTTGGTGAAAGCGATGTAGCGCTCCTCCGTGTGCGCCAGCACGTCCACATCGCCGGGGTCAATGGCCAACTCCCGCACTATGAAGTGAGCGTCATAGTTGGACAGGTTGTGGAAATAGCAGTTGATGACCCGCTGCTCCCTGTACCGTAGGTTGCACGAGCGGTGCGCCGCTCCTCGGAACTCGTAAGGTGGGGCGTGGTTGTGGTCCCGCACCTTGACGTCCTGCTCGGTGAACTCCTCACCGCAGAGGTAGCAGCGAGTCGCCGCCAGGTACTCTTCTATCTCCTGCCGGGTCAGAGAAGGGTGCAGAGCTCTCATGCTGAACAGGAACTCCCACAGCATCAACACGTCCATCTTGAGCCTCTCCATAAACACCTTGGACGCGTCGACCCCGAAGTAGACCCGGGGTTCAAACTCCTCCAACCCCAACGAGTCCATGATCTGGTATGCAAAGGCATATGGGACGTGCATGCGCATAGGTCTGGTCCCGGGTGGTGGTTCCGCAGGGTCGTCAGCGACGGGCTGAAGGGAGCACTCAAAGTCCGCGTAGATGCAGAACCTCTCTCGCCGGGTGTACTCGGGATGCGCGAACCGGATCTTCTCCTTTTTCGGCATGTCCAAGCGGAGAGGAGCCTTAGCGTAACAGTAACGCCTGTGCTCCTCCAAGCGCTGAGCACCCGTCAACCCGAGCTTGTTGGGCCGGTTGTCAAAGTAGGCGAAACACCTCTTGCAGATGTAGATGCTGTGGTCATGGGTGGTGAGCTGAGGGCGGACCAGTCGGCTCAAGTTCCTGATGAACGCGTAATGGCTGTTACCCTCAGTTGTCACGTACAGCAGGTCGCGATGGTCTTGGAGCTCCCGCCTACATATCTTCAACGGGTATACCCTGTTCTTGAACTCAGGTGTTCCACCAGGCCGTCTCCCCACCATCGCGCGCTCTATCCCATACACGTTCACGCTGATGGCGTTCTTGCGCTCAAAAGCCTTGATGTCTTTCAGTGTGACGGGGAAGCGCAGGTCGGTCCAGTCGTACCGGGCGATGATGTCCAAGGTGTACCTTGCGGGTCTCTGCTGATGCTCCGGGACGAACGCGGCCAGGACCGCGTACATGAAGCACATGTCATCGTTGTTTTGGACATTGATGACTGCGTGCGTGGCGTCAATGTCCTTTGGCAGCGGAATAAACGCCCTGCCTCCGAGCGGTATGTACTCATTCACGCGGATCTCCAGGTCACGTATGCGCAGGTAGGTCCATCCACTGCCCACCAACTCGCACTGCTCCTTCTTATTCTTGATCGTGTCGAACGTCGCGGAGAGGAAATCCCCCAAGTCAGAGGCCTCGGTCAGCGGGACGTTCTTCGTGTTGAAGGAGCGCAGGCAGGTGGCCCCATGGATGTTGGTGAACTCACATTCCAGGACCATGTTTACCTTGATGCTGGGATGCCTGCTCCTCACGTCAGTCAAAAGATCAAAGACCTCCTGGAACAGGAAGACGAGCGCTTCCTCAACTGTCAGCAGGGCGTCCATCGGTTGGGACAGTCGAAAGGTGAGGAGGCGTCTGCGGAAGGCTCGATGCACGAGCTGGAACGCTGGGAGACCGGCACCCTCCATCGGCTCCTCCTCCTCCTCACTAGACCCCGGTTGTGGCTCCCTGCTGGGCCCCGGTTGCGGCTCCCTGCTGGGCCCCGGTTGCGGCTCCCTGCTGGGCCCCGGTTGAGGCTCCCCGCTCGGTCCGGGTTGAGGCTCCCGTGGCTCCGCGATGGGTGATGGTGGTGGCCCGAAGTGGTCTCGGATGAGGTTCAACGCGATAGGGCAGCTGCGCGTCTGGTGGCGGTCCCGGTTGTGACGGCGCATGAAGTCCCTGTCGCAGAAGGCGCAGCGGAACCTGGCTGCCCGAGCCTCCAACTCTGCTCCTCCGTCTACAACATATAACGAGAGTTACTACGCTTATAAAACGACGGGGGGGGGCTGCTTAGTTGGTTAGGTTAGGATAGGATAGAGGAAGCATGGGGGGGGGCTGCTGCTTAGTTGGTTAGGTTAGGATAGGATAGAGGAAGCGGGGGGGGGTGGGGGGCTGCTTGGTTGGTTAGGTTAGGTTGGTTAGGTTAGGATAGAGGAAGCATGGGGGGGGGGCTGCTTGGTTGGTTAGGTTAGGATAGAGGAAGCAGGAGGGGGGGGGATTTACAGTTTATTATGTAAATTTTTAAATTCCAATTTATTTTTAAATTCCAATTTAAAATTAAAAATTTAAATTTCTTTAAATATTTATTATGAGAAGCATTTTATAAAAAGGTAGTCATGATTATAGTTACTAACCTTGGAGCTCCTCCACAGGCTGTTGGTGGGCAGTAGTAATGTGCCGATTGAGGTTGTCCCTTCTTGTAAATCGTCTACCACAAACGTTACAGTCATGGCGTCTGTCGTTGTGGGTAGACTCTGCATGCCTCCTCAGGTTTTTGAAAAGGCTGAAGGTGTGACCACAGACCTCACACAAATGTTGGTTGTTCATCTACAACAACAAAGGATACTTAATAACGTTCTAGACGAATGAAAAATAAAATATTAAAAAAGAAACAACCATGATACGCTCAGAATAGCTTCACTGATTTATGTATGCCTCAAACATTGTAATGTCAGGTTCGAAATCAGTTAACTGGAAATTATCATTGGTTGGAAAGGCATAATACATTTAATAAAGAGCTGTTTTAAAACAGGGTTTAATTAAATTTGAGAGTACGTCCGAAATAAAATAAAATTTAAAATGGTTTAGTTAATAAAATATTTCTACTTACGTTTAATTAATGAAGGTAATCGAAGCAGGAAGAAGTCACTGGTTAGGAGCACACAAATGAGCACTCAAGTACATTCACAGATAAACTGAGGAGGATCATTAGGCACCGCTCATTAAATAACATAGGAAAACCACAAGTAAACAAGCGCTTGCCTCGAGGTATAACGGGGGATGGTGACATCATGTGGAGGAGGGCTTTGTGTAACTATTTACTTCAATTAATATTCATTTCAGTTCTTATAAATTTTACAAAAAAGGATTTACTGCAAACTGTTCCCCGTATCTGTTCCAATCGTTCACCAATAGTAAATACTGCTGTTCATACCGGATCCATTCCCAGTACTCCTTCTCGAATGGATAGTCCTCCGCGAGGTACCTTCTGCCCTCCTCTACCACCCACATCTCATAATCATCACGCGGAAAGGTATGGATGTTCTTGTACCGCTCCGCTCTCCACAGCAGGTCGCTCTCGTACTGTTCCAAGTCGTAATGGATCCTCGGAACGCACTCTGCCTTAAACTTCTTGTCAATACGTCGAACGCGCTTCCTCCACTCGTACCGAGGTTCAAATGGTCTCCACGCAGACTGGTATCTCACTCGCCTAACTTTCACAGTCTTTCCCTCCTCACCAACACTCACTTCAACTCGCTCAGTATCGCTGCTGCTGTCAGAGGACATGGTGCTGCGACTCTCGACCGTTAACTGAAGACAAGAGAGGAGTAAACAAGGTCGACCGTTAACTGAAAACAAGAGAGGAGTAAACAGGGGGGGGGTCCTCATTCCTCCTCACACGCCTGTGCTCACCAGCCTATGTTAGGTTTCCGCCAGGTCACGTGACCCGGGGGGGGGATGACGTCACGGGGGGGGATGACGTCACGGGGGGGGATGACGTCACCGGGGGGGGATGACGTCACGGGGGGGGGGCTCCTCGGCTCCTCAGTTTGCTAAAGTGGTCCAGAACCGGCCATAGCACCCTACTCATATATTTAAGCAGAATATAACATATTTGACTGCGACTTTTTGCGACTTTAGGATTTGTATTAATTAAACAAATTGTTAGAATAAATGGGAAATTCGCGGTGATAAAGAAAGCTATAATGATGATGTAAACTACAGTACATAAGCCCGAGGCGGCTGTAGAAGTTTATATTACGACTTCCTGAATTCTTTTTTGAGTTTTTTATATTCTTAAATTTTTAAAAACATTAAGTTACATACATTTTTATAAATATTTTTATGTATATGATTTTAAGCTCTAGCAGCCCCATTTTCTAAGCAATTTCCTTCTAATTCGGTGGAAACTTATTTTAACTATTGGACTACTTCAAAAATCAAAATTTGTTTAACACCTTAAACCTTCTTTTCGCTTTTTATTTAAAAAATATGAGTATTCGGGCTCACATAGGGTAAAAATAACCCTAGTGTAAAATAAATACATACATTTTGTTTTAAATAATGTTGATGTTTTATAACCATCTTTATCTGTTATGACCTACTTCTAAACATTACTCAATGTATTAAAGTAAAACATAATCTGTGCCTGTGTGATTATTAAATAACATGTACTTCAGAACAGCCAAAACATATGTTATACAGTACATTTATTTGATTAATTTATATGTACATCGACTTTCATTAAAAATCCGATCTATGAGTATGTCACCAAAAACAAAGGCAAAACCAAAGATGATATTAATGCCAATTATAAGAACAAAAAACAATTGCAATTGTTACTCAATAGTACAATGGAACGTGGGATTACTTTTCAAAATTTCATGTTATAGCAGAAACACTTTTTACAGAAAACTATAAATATTAATTTTGTTTTATTTTATCGTATATTGGAATGGTAATCTAATCGAAATCATTTTGTATAAAGACCATATATTAAATAAATAAATTGTGTTTTTCTGTTTAGTCTTTGATTTTACCTAAACAACATTCAGTAAGTTCTATTCTGAACGGTTTAAAAAAAATTTATATAGATTACAAGTTAAAGTAATCGTTTATAAATCACATCTTTCAGTTTTAAAAATGTCAATAATAATTTGTTGCGGCTGATATTTTAAAGCCCAAAACTTATTTGTCTTAAGATAAAACAACAGGCTTGGCCTAAGTTCTATATCCTTTTATTTGTTTTAGTATGGATCACAATATTCTGAAAGCAGATTTATTTGATATATGGTTCCGAAATAAGAAGGAAGATAGATTCGATGCACTGTGCACTTTTGTCGTCCAAAGTTATGGTGATGTGTATCTAAATGAAGAAACTTTGCTTCGCATTAACGATATTTTAAAAAGTCTATGTCAGCAAATTGACTCTAAGTGGCAGAAATGTCAGAGACACCACAACCGGTTTGTTAAATGGTATGAGGAATGGCTTCAAGGGACTTCTACATTTCCTACTTTTGTTGAAAAAGTGGATCACTACCCAGACGAGCCACAACCTTCGGGCATTGGAAGACCAACAAAACTCTTTGCTGAATGTTGTGATAAAACAAAAAAGAAAAAAGCAAAAGACATTGTTAGGGACAAAACGTTAGAGGAAATAGCTTTTGCAGCTGAGGTAAAACTACTCGATGAAGGGAAGCGCGATTCTGCATTGTTAGTTAAAGAACTGTGCTTGGCTTCGCCACAACGAGGAACTAACCTGTAATAACCTAACCTAACCTAACCTATAATATTTTTTAAGTTTTTGTCAGTATTTACATTTTAATCTTATTTGTTTAAAATGCGGCTCAAACTAAACTTACAATTGTACATATACTAACTTATGCGAATTTTGTTTATTTCAGGATTTTTATCTTATTACTGTACAACATTTTACTCTTAATTACAATTTTTACTGTAGCTATTTATAATTTATAGCTATATAATGTACTTCAGGTACTTAAAAAATAACGACAAAAATTTTTTTAACTATTGTATTTATTATATAAAATACCCATTTTGTCGTTGTAAAAGAAGCTCAAACTATCCAATATTTATAAGAGGGTAAGTTACCATTCTAAGTAAACAAATATTGATAAACCACTTTAAATGGTTCATAATGTTGCATATTTACTCAATCAAATGTAAAAATAATAATAAGACATAGCATGTATACAGTATTAATTAAATTCCCCTAGATTGTGAAAATATCACACTGTGCGCCGCCGCGCCGCACGAGTGAGCTCCCGTTCCCGACGTATTATGTTAGATTTAATAGTTATCTTTACGTTTTTCAGACGCTTTAGAAAATACTACTATTGGATATTTATAAATTGTTATGCATATGTATATTTATGTTGTTTTCAATATTATAACATATGGCTTTTTATTGGATTTATAAGTTGGTTCTCAATAATCTATGTAAATGCACTTTCAGGTACACATTTTATACTATTTCCTTCCCGTTAAGATCATACTTCACAGGATCATTTCTGTAGTAAGATCTTCATTTATTCACTTCTACTTTGAAGTGTTTACCAACCATGATGAAGAGAAACGGCTCTTCTCCCTGAGCGTGAGGCAGACGTGAACCAGTATTCTCGTGAAACAGGAGCATGTCATCGATGATCGTTCAGCCTTCCAATGGGGAAGGTCGGGAGTTGAGCGTTCAGAGTGGTAAATTTATAAATATATATACTTTGATTATTAGTCACTACTTAGGTGGCCCAATCCCATAAGGATCGGCGCTGGTAAATTTATAAATATATATACTTTGATTATTAGTCACTACTTAGGTGGCCCAATCCCATAAGGATCGGGCGCTAAATAAAAATTGGTTATAGACTCATCATGTGTTCCCCTCCACGGAAATCTTTAGTAAAAGGCGAAAGATTTATTCGTTTTGAAGGGAAACCAGAGTGAACAGGCCCGTTGAGCCTCAACAGCCTGGCCGATCCTATTGCTATTGCGACTATCGAGAGCCTACGTTTTCCTAAGCTGATCGTTATACGTATCTCCTAGTGTAACGCCTTGTTTTTCCGTCGCTTCAGTTCCCGCCCGTTTTAACTGGCCAAACGCGCGTCAACGAATCTAAGTTGGAATATAGGTCCCATTTATTCGCACGTTAACGAACCTCGCGGACACCTCAGACCGGCTCTCGCGCGCTCACGTCAGGGCAGCTCAGGCCTCAGCTTGAGGTGTAGTACCGCGAGCGGCCACGCCGCCACCGAGCGCTGCTGTCGTCGCCGGGCCGGGCTCAGCTCTCACCTCATCTCGCCTTCCCAGACGAGACGAGCGAGCGATCTGACTATTCCTCTGTTTTTACCCTGTTCGCCCGTACCGCCTCTCGCCGTCGCCGTCGAGGCGATCGGCTGCCGTCGCCCGGTGTCCTCTCTACTTGTGCCGCGTCGATCGATGTTATTATTTTATTTCAAATTTTATACGCTTAGTTCCGGACACGTTACTTTTCGCGTTCCACAAGTAGAAACGTCCCACGGCGAAGGGTAAATCGATGAACCGCACCCTACTGGCCCTTTTACTACGGTGTAAGATGGCGAAAATCGTATCACACTCGGAACTGTGGTGATGTGCAATGTATAACAACAGCGCTAGTTTTGCCGCTAGATGTTTTTCATTGTTTCTCGATTATCTTGTTGATTCAATGTTTTAATACGACACTAGACCAAACCTTTTCCAGTTATCGCTTCTCGGCCTGTTGGCTAAGATCAAAGTGTAGCATTTTCTTTTGACCAATTGTGAACATGCCTCTGTAAACATTTATTTGAAATAAAGTCAATCTGTTCTTATCAGCTTAACATCTGATACGTCCCTCATCGAGGGACCAGTTTGTTAAACTGATTTTTGGAAAATGACGGAGTGCTAGGAGCTTGCTCCACCTCTGTCACGGGTTGACCCGGCATTGCAGTACCGCCGGGACCGGCCCACCTAAACACTTGAACTATAACTAATGTTTTAAACACTGGTTAATAAAGGTTACGCACGTTAGTTACAACTTAAAACTATCGGCGTCGTTTTTTAAAGTTTTCGACTTAGCGTATATTATTCAATAATAGAAACGTAGTATGTTTAATAATCTTGTCATAAATAAATGTCCTAACTTCCTGTTATGTTTCGTATTATTTTACCGGTTGGTAAATTTTTGTAATCGCCTAGCAACAAACACACAATGTTTAAAGAGAAAAAAAAAATTTAAAAAATGCCAACAGCACGTGGTGTTCCCAAGCGGTCACCCATCCAAGTACTAACCACGCCCGACGTTGCTTGACTTCGGTGATCGGACGAGAACCGGTATATTCAACGTGGTATGGCCGTTGGCAAGAGTCTTAGCCAGAGTCCGTCTATATTAGCGAACTTCTGAATGAATGGTTGATATGTTTTTGATCTCGCAGACATATAGGGAAATTTGGAATACCAACAAACAGCAGTATGTAGTTCGTTCGGTATGACATGTATTTAATACTAATTATAAAACAGCCGTCCATTTAATTTAATTTCAATTCTATTTATTTCTTTCAATGCTATGCTACAAAAAATAAATACAATCCAGTAATATTGTAGGAAAGAACATAAATTATCATAAAAATCATTATCAACAAAATCATAGTGCAACATAAAAGTGGCATCAAAAAACAGTAGTCATACTACATAAATAATAAAATAATGGTAAATACTGGTAGTCCATCTTCATGCAATTCAGAATCAAGCTCACTAAAGGTGAGCGACAATAAGTAAGATTATTGAAATAAACCAA
Organism: Allygus modestus; assembly: GCA_963675035.1. NCBI lineage: Eukaryota > Metazoa > Arthropoda > Insecta > Hemiptera > Cicadellidae > Allygus > Allygus modestus. Next base: position 96,516,138 of record OY776117.1, read on the forward strand.
ATTCAATATTCCTTCCGTAGAACTGTGACGAAAATTGTATGTTATTTTATAATGCATTTATGTTTCGTGACGCGCATTTATTTATACTTCATAGATTTTATTGACCCTTGCAAGTCCCGAAGAGGGGTTAATATTCTCCCACCTCACACTGTGTATAAGTTTCAAAGTTGATTAGGGACAGCGCGAACGCAGTCCCCGCTACCAAAAATTACGCGCCCGAGATACCCACATTTGGGGCATTCGCAGGAGTCAGCCCGACCGTAGTGCAATGGAAGGGCCTCATCCTGGGGGAACCGCCTTCTTGATCACGGTAACCCCTACGCCAGGTAAGTATGAATTGAAAAGTGTGGACATGGGTAGACTACCTCACGCAAACAGACCAAAATGTTGAGAGCCTAATAATAACGATGCTGTTTTTAATAATATGTAGTTCTATTTCCTAATTTAAGGTATAGGTTTAGTTATAAACTCTTTTTTTAAACACGATTGTTATGGTCGTACAAAAAAATTATTAAAAAATCATATTTTTTCTTTCAATATTAGTCTCAACGTCAGAAATCTAGCTCAAAACACTCCTCGAGTGGACGTTGTAATTGCAGCTGCAGCGGTCAAACGAGTTACTACAATATTTTTTTATCAACGATTTTTCAAAGAGAATACTTTATACCTGTAATTGTTGTATTTTTAGCGTATCATTCCTACCACGTCATTGGCAATTCGTGTGAAAACTGCAAAAACACACTATAATATGGAGCCATCCGACGCGAAACAGCGCCCGCAGCGCTCGGTGCCTGATCGCGGTACTACACCTCAGACTTGAACACACCTCAGGTCTCAGCTCAGCTGGCTCGACGCTGATGTGAATGTGAATCTCAGGCCCGGGTCGGTGCTAGCCACCAGCCGCCGCCGCCGCGCCGCACGAGTGAGCTCCCGTTCCCGACGTATTATGTTAGATTTAATAGTTATCTTTACGTTTTTCAGACGCTTTAGAAAATACTACTATTGGATATTTATAAATTGTTATGCATATGTATATTTATGTTGTTTTCAATATTATAACATATGGCTTTTTATTGGATTTATAAGTTGGTTCTCAATAATCTATGTAAATGCACTTTCAGGTACACATTTTATACTATTTCCTTCCCGTTAAGATCATATTTCACAGGATCATTTCTGTAGTAAGATCTTCATTTATTCACTTCTACTTTGAAGTGTTTACCAACCACGATGAAGAGAAACGGCTCTTCTCCCTGAGCGTGAGGCAGACGTGAACCAGTATTCTCGTGATACAGGAGCATGTCATCGATGATCGTTCAGCCTTCCAATGGGGAAGGTCGGGAGTTGAGCGTTCAGAGTGGTAAATTTATAAATATATATACTTTGATTATTAGTCACTACTTAGGTGGCCCAATCCCATAAGGATCGGCGCTGGTAAATTTATAAATATATATACTTTGATTATTAGTCACTACTTAGGTGGCCCAATCCCATAAGGATCGGGCGCTAAATACAAATTGGTTATAGACTCATCATGTGTTCCCCTCCACAGAAATCTTTAGTAAAAGGCGAAAGATTTATTCGTTTTGAAGGGAAACCAGAGTGAACAGGCCCGTTGAGCCTCAACAGCCTGGCCGATCCTATTGCTATTGCGACTATCGAGAGCCTACGTTTTCCTAAGCTGATCGTTATACGTATCTCCTAGTGTAACGCCTTGTTTTTCCGTCGCTTCAGTTCCCGCCCGTTTTAACTGGCCAAACGCGCGTCAACGAATCTAAGTTGGAATATAGGTCCCATTTATTCGCACGTTAACGAACCTCGCGGACACCTCAGACCGGCTCTCGTGCGCTCACGTCAGGGCAGCTCAGGCCTCAGCTTGAGGTGTAGTACCGCGAGCGGCCACGCCGCCACCGAGCGCTGCTGTCGTCGCCGGGCCGGGCTCAGCTCTCACCTCATCTCGCCTTCCGAGACGAGACGAGCGAGCGATCTGACTATTCCTCTGTTTTTACCCTGTTCGCCCATACCGCCTCTCGCCGTCGCCGTCGAGGCGATCGGCTGCCGTCGCCCGGTGTCCTCTCTACTTGTGCCGCGTCGATCGATGTTATTATTTTATTTCAAATTTTATACGCTTCGTTCCGGACACGTTACTTTTCGCGTTCCACAAGTAGAAACGTCCCACGGCGAAGGGTAAATCGATGAACCGCACCCTACTGGCCCTTTTACTACGGTGTCAGATGGCGAAAATCGTATTACACTCGGAACTGTGGTGATGTGCAATGTATAACAACAGCGCTAGTTTTGCCGCTAGATGTTTTTCATTGTTTCTCGATTATCTTGTTGATTCAATGTTTTAATACGACACTAGACCAAACCTTTTCCAGTTATCGCTTCTCGGCCTGTTGGCTAAGATCAATTGTGCAGAGGAAGCGAGTAGTAGACTCCGGCGTTCCCCGGTAGGTGGTGGGACGCACCTATTGGTAACGGGGACCCAGGTGGGGCTGTTTGAGGCAACAGCTCTCCCTCATAAGGCGTCGAGCCTAGGAAGACCTCCGCGGCAGTGTTCAATGTGGTAGAACGCTGATCTACCGTCTGCGCTGCCGTGATCCCAACACCCCTAGCTCTCAAGGCTCTGCACATTAGTTCGATTTTCCCTTTTTTTCAAAATTTTTTTTCCCCAGTCCCGAGGGCTTCACTCTCAGCTTCGACCTGAGCCTCACTCTGAGGTTCAGGCTCATCCTTCATCTGAACCTCAAGTCACTTTGACTTTATTTTTTGAACCACTCTCACGTTAGTTTTTGTCTTCCGTCCGTTTGTCTTTTTAACTTCAACGTCCCAAGGTCCTTTTTGACACTCAAGTAAATTCTGTCTGAAGTCTGTCTGTCATTTTAACTTCTGTTTTTTCACCATACTCCTCAGGCCAATGTTGAAGACCGTTTCCCAGTCGTTCTCCCCGGTCACCCTTGACGCGGAGGATTCACTTGAGCCACTCCTTGGAGAGCTCAGGGGTCTCCTCAAGTCTGGGCTCAGACTGACCATCTGTGTCCGGGCCGTGGCGAGGGTTAGCGGTGGGAGTGGCTTGGCGACGCTTCAGTGTCAGGACTGTGGAGTCCCTGGTCACCGTTCCAGGAGGTATGGCGGCTGTCAGATGTTTGAACCAGTGCCAAGGAGCCGTCATCCCCCGCAGCTGAGTCATCATCATCCCCCCCAGCTGCCGAGGAGCGATCCCCACCCCCGTCAGCCTGGCCGTGATCGTCCGAGGTCCTATCTGGAAACCTCGTGGCAAAGCTGCTTCAAGTCCCTCATGCTCCTCAGGCCAAACCTCAACCAAAGGTGGAGCTGAAGCAGCCGTTGACGATCCCCCGGCCCAGGCTGAGACTCTTCGCCACCCCTACACCACCACCGCCACGGTGCCCTCCACCACCCCAGCCATCTGAGGTGCTGTCATCGGCCCCGGCCCCGGCCTCGACCCTGGCTCTGCCCCTTGCTGCCCCTCAGGCCACCGCCACTGTCAAGAGCCCACCACAATCCCAGGAGCTCCCTGCCGCATCGGCTCCTGCAACTCCTCAGGCTCAGGCCTCTGCATCTCTTCCCGCCACTCACGCTGCATCTGTTTCGCCGGACCCACCATACTCCCTGCATGGGGGGTCGGATGATAAAACCTCCACATCATCTGACGATGAGGTTGATGAGTGGGCTTCACCCCCGCTGTCCAAGGTGCGCCGGGAGAGATTGGAGGTCTTGAGGAGAAGGTGTAGCAAGTACTTCGGGCCTGATGGAAATTTTGTAGACGGGTGGGCGGACCTCCTTCTTGAAGACCATCAGGATGTGGCCGACCCTGAGAAGTTTCTCTCCATCTCGGAGTACGTCCAATTGCTGCCCAGCAACCACAACAACACATGGACCGATGCTCACTATGCCATTCAGGAGGCGGTGGACAATTACGTCTTCCAGAAAAGTAACAAGGCCACTTATGAGGAGCTTTGTTATCATTGTCCAAGTCTGTTTTTTGCCACCTGCGTGTGGTAACTGTGCCAGGTGACAATTAGACAATTAGACAAATTCATTTTGTCTAACCCGTTGTTGCTTTGTAAAAAAAGAAAAACATTTATTGAAATAAAGTCAATCTGTTCTTATCAGCTTAACATCTGATACGTCCCTCATCGAGGGACCAGTTTGTTAAACTGATTTTTGGAAAATGACGGAGTGCTAGGAGCTTGCTCCACCTCTGTCACGGGTTGACCCGGCATTGCAGTACCGCCGGGACCGGCCCACCTAAACACTTGAACTATAACTAATGTTTTAAACACTGGTTAATAAAGGTTACGCACGTTAGTTACAACTTAAAACTATCGGCATCGTTTTTTAAAGTTTTCGACTTAGCGTATATTATTCAATAATAGAAACGTAGTATGTTTAATAATCTTGTCATAAATAAATGTCCTAACTTCCTGTTATGTTTCGTATTATTTTACCGGTTGGTAAATTTTTGTAATCGCCTAGCAACAAACACACAATGTTTAAAGAGAAAAAAAAATTTTAAAAATGCCAACAGCACGTGGTGTTCCCAAGCGGTCACCCATCCAAGTACTAACCACGCCCGACGTTGCTTGACTTCGGTGATCGGACGAGAACCGGTATATTCAACGTGGTATGGCCGTTGGCAAGAGTCTTAGCCAGAGTCCGTCTATATTAGCGAACTTCTGAATGAATGGTTGATATGTTTTTGATCTCGCAGACATATAGGGAAATTTGGAATACCAACAAACAGCAGTATGTAGTTCGTTCGGTATGACATGTATTTAATACTAATTATAAAACAGCCGTCCATTTAATTTAATTTCAATTCTATTTATTTCTTTCAATGCTATGCTACAAAAAATAAATACAATCCAGTAATATTGTAGGAAAGAACATAAATTATCATAAAAATCATTATCAACAAAATCATAGTGCAACATAAAAGTGGCATCAAAAAACAGTAGTCATACTACATAAATAATAAAATAATGGTAAATACTGGTAGTCCATCTTCATGCAATTCAGAATCAAGCTCACTAAAGGTGAGCGACAATAAGTAAGATTATTGAAATAAACCAAATTCAATATTCCTTCCGTAGAACTGTAACGAAAATTGTATGTTATTTTATAATGCATTTATGTTTCGTGACGCGCATTTATTTATACTTCATAGATTTTATTGACCCTTGCAAGTCCCGAAGAGGGGTTAATATTCTCCCACCTCACACTGTGTATAAGTTTCAAAGTTGATTAGGGACAGCGCGAACGCAGTCCCCGCTACCAAAAATTACGCGCCCGAGATACCCACATTTGGGGCATTCGCAGGAGTCAGCCCGACCGTAGTGCAATGGAAGGGCCTCATCCTGGGGGAACCGCCTTCTTGATCACGGTAACCCCTACGCCAGGTAAGTATGAATTGAAAAGTGTGGACATGGGTAGACTACCTCACGCAAACAGACCAAAATGTTGAGAGCCTAATAATAACGATGCTGTTTTTAATAATATGTAGTTCTATTTCCTAATTTAAGGTATAGGTTTAGTTATAAACTCTTTTTTTAAACACGATTGTTATGGTCGTACAAAAAAAATATTAAAAGATCATATTTTTTCTTTCAATATTAGTCTCAACGTCAGAAATCTAGCTCAAAACACTCCTCGAGTGGACGTTGTAATTGCAGCTGCAGCGGTCAAACGAGTTACTACAATCTTTTTTTATCAACGATTTTTCAAAGAGAATACTTTATACCTGTAATTGTTGTATTTTTAGCGTATCATTCCTACCACGTCATTGGCAATTCGTGTGAAAACTGCGAAAACTCTCTATAATATGGAGCCATCCGACGCGAAACAGCGCCCGCAGCGCTCGGTGCCTGATCGCGGTACTACACCTCAGACTTGAACACACCTCAGGTCTCAGCTCAGCTGGCTCGACGCTGATGTGAATGTGAATCTCAGGCCCGGGTCGGCGCTAGCCACCAGCCGCCGCCGCCGCGCCGCACGAGTGAGCTCCCGTTCCCGACGTATTATGTTAGATTTAATAGTTATCTTTACGTTTTTCAGACGCTTTAGAAAATACTACTATTGGATATTTATAAATTGTTATGCATATGTATATTTATGTTGTTTTCAATATTATAACATATGGCTTTTTATTGGATTTATAAGTTGGTTCTCAATAATCTATGTAAATGCACTTTCAGGTACACATTTTATACTATTTCCTTCCCGTTAAGATCATACTTCACAGGATCATTTCTGTAGTAAGATCTTCATTTATTCACTTCTACTTTGAAGTGTTTACCAACCACGATGAAGAGAAACGGCTCTTCTCCCTGAGCGTGAGGCAGACGTGAACCAGTATTCTCGTGATACAGGAGCATGTCATCGATGATCGTTCAGCCTTCCAATGGGGAAGGTCGGGAGTTGAGCGTTCAGAGTGGTAAATTTATAAATATATATACTTTGATTATTAGTCACTACTTAGGTGGCCCAATCCCATAAGGATCGGCGCTGGTAAATTTATAAATATATATACTTTGATTGTTAGTCACTACTTAGGTGGCCCAATCCCATAAGGATCGGGCGCTAAATAAAAATTGGTTATAGACTCATCATGTGTTCCCCTCCACGGAAATCTTTAGTAAAAGGCGAAAGATTTATTCGTTTTGAAGGGAAACCAGAGTGAACAGGCCCGTTGAGCCTCAACAGCCTGGCCGATCCTATTGCTATTGCGACTATCGAGAGCCTACGTTTTCCTAAGCTGATCGTTATACGTATCTCCTAGTGTAACGCCTTGTTTTTCCGTCGCTTCAGTTCCCGCCCGTTTTAACTGGCCAAACGCGCGTCAACGAATCTAAGTTGGAATATAGGTCCCATTTATTCGCACGTTAACGAACCTCGCGGACACCTCAGACCGGCTCTCGCGCGCTCACGTCAGGGCAGCTCAGGCCTCAGCTTGAGGTGTAGTACCGCGAGCGGCCACGCCGCCACCGAGCGCTGCTGTCGTCGCCGGGCCGGGCTCAGCTCTCACCTCATCTCGCCTTCCGAGACGAGACGAGCGAGCGATCTGACTATTCCTCTGTTTTTACCCTGTTCGCCCGTACCGCCTCTCGCCGTCGCCCGGTGTCCTCTCTACTTGTGCCGCGTCGATCGATGTTATTATTTTATTTCAAATTTTATACGCTTCTTTCCGGACACGTTACTTTTCGCGTTCCACAAGTAGAAACGTCCCACGGCGAAGGGTAAATCGATGAACCGCACCCTACTGGCCCTTTTACTACGGTGTCAGATGGCGAAAATCGTATCACACTCGGAACTGTGGTGATGTGCAATGTATAACAACAGCGCTAGTTTTGCCGCTAGATGTTTTTCATTGTTTCTCGATTATCTTGTTGATTCAATGTTTTAATACGACACTAGACCAAACCTTTTCCAGTTATCGCTTCTCGGCCTGTTGGCTAAGATCAAAGTGTATTATGCTATCCAGGAGGCGGTGGATAATTTCATTTTTCAGAAAAGCAAAAAGGCCACTTACAACGAGGTGCAGCGGCGAGTCAGGGCAATTCGAGGCTCTCCAAGGATGGCGACTTGGCAATCAACACCGTCCCTAGTCTAAGTCAAGTAATTTTGTATTATTAAACCATGCTTGTATTTTTCTATGTTATTGTATTTTTGTCATTAACCAATTCTGTTTTTTTTTGCCACCTGTGAGTGGCAACCAACTATTTTCTTTTGACCAATTGTGAACATGCCTCTGTAAACATTTATTTGAAATAAAGTCAATCTGTTCTTATCAGCTTAACATCCCATACACTTTGATGGCTACACAAACGTCCGTCTGTGTTTTAACTTCAACGTCCCAAGGTCCTTTTTTGACACTCAAGTAAATTCTGTCTGAAGTCCGTTTGTCATTTTAACTTCTGTTTTTTACACCATACTCCTCAGGCCAATGTTGAGGACTGTTTCCCAGTCGTTCTCCCCGGTCACCCTTGACACGGAGGATTCACTTGGGCCACTCCTTGGAGAGCTCAGGGGTCTCCTCAAGTCTGGGCTCAGACTGACCATCTGTGTCCGGGCCGTGGCGAGGGTTAACGGTGGGAGTGGCTTGGCGACGCTTCAGTGTCAGGACTGTGGAGTCCCTGGTCACCGTTCCAGGAGGTATGGCGGCTGTCTGATGTTTGATCCAGTTCCAGTGCAAAGGAGCCGTCATCCCCCCCAGCTGAGCCATCATTCCCCCCAGCATCCGAGGAGCGATCCCCACCCCCGTCAGCCTGGCCGTGATCGTCAGAGGTCTTATGCTGAGGTGGCCTGCACTCCTTTGCTGAGCCCACCTTCCAGCCGCTCCCAGCCTTCCCAGTCATCTGGAAACTTCATTGCAGAGCTGCTTCAAGTCCCTCATGCTCCTCAGGCCAATCCTCAACCAAAGGCGGAGCTGAAGCAGCCGTTAACGATCCCCCGGCCCAGGCTGAGACTCTTCGCCACCCCAACACCACCACCGCCACGGTGCCCTCCACCACCCCAGCCATCTGAGGTGCTGGCATCGGCCCTCACTTCGGCCCCGGCGCCAGCCTCGACCATGACTCTGCCCGTTGCTGCCCCTCAGGTCACCGCCCCTGTGAAGAGCCCGCCACAATCCCAGGAGCTCCCTGCCGCATCGGCTCCAGCAACTCCTCAGGCTCAGGCCTCTAACTCCCTTCCCGCCACTGCTGCTATACCTGTTTCACCGGACCCGCCATACTCCCTGCATGGGGGTTCGGATGATAAGACCTCCACATCATCTGACGAGGAGATTGATGAGTGGGCTTCACCCCCGCTGACCAAGGTGCGCCGGGAGAGGTTGGAGGTCTTGAGGAGTAAGTGTGCCAAGTACTTCGGGTCTGATGGAAATTTTGTAGACGGGTGGGCGGACCTCCTTCTTGAAGACCATCAGGATGTGGCCGACCCAGAGAAGTTTCTCTCCATCTCGGAGTACGTCCAACTACTGCCTAGCAACCATAACAACACATGGACTGATGCTCACTATGCCATCCAGGACGCGGTGGACAACTACGTATTTCAAAAACGTAACAAGGCCACTTATGAGGAGCTGCAGCGGCGAGTCAAGGTCATTCGAGGCTCTCCGAGAATGGGGAGAATGGGGAGATGGTGTGGACTAGGCGTTCCACACCATCGTTAGTTTAAGTATTATCTTGTATTTACCTTGTTTGTTATATTGTTTTTCATTCCCCAATTCTGTTCTTTTTTGCCACCTGCGTGTGGCAATTCAACTATGTTGTTTTAACCATTGGTTCTTTGTGAAAAAGATTTATTGAAATAAAGTCAATCTGTTCTTATCAGCTTAACATCTGATACGTCCCTCATCGAGGGACCAGTTTGTTAAACTGATTTTTGGAAAATGACGGAGTGCTAGGAGCTTGCTCCACCTCTGTCACGGGTTGACCCGGCATTGCAGTACCGCCGGGACCGGCCCACCTAAACACTTGAACTATAACTAATGTTTTAAACACTGGTTAATAAAGGTTACGCACGTTAGTTACAACTTAAAACTATCGGCGTCGTTTTTTAAAGTTTTCGACTTAGCGTATATTATTCAATAATAGAAACGTAGTATGTTTAATAATCTTGTCATAAATAAATGTCCTAACTTCCTGTTATGTTTCGTATTATTTTACCGGTTGGTAAATTTTTGTAATCGCCTAGCAACAAACACACAATGTTTAAAGAGAAAAAAAAAAATTTAAAAAATGCCAACAGCACGTGGTGTTCCCAAGCGGTCACCCATCCAAGTACTAACCACGCCCGACGTTGCTTGACTTCGGTGATCGGACGAGAACCGGTATATTCAACGTGGTATGGCCGTTGGCAAGAGTCTTAGCCAGAGTCCGTCTATATTAGCGAACTTCTGAATGAATGGTTGATATGTTTTTGATCTCGCAGACATATAGGGAAATTTGGAATACCAACAAACAGCAGTATGTAGTTCGTTCGGTATGACATGTATTTAATACTAATTATAAAACAGCCGTCCATTTAATTTAATTTCAATTCTATTTATTTCTTTCAATGCTATGCTACAAAAAATAAATACAATCCAGTAATATTGTAGGAAAGAACATAAATTATCATAAAAATCATTATCAACAAAATCATAGTGCAACATAAAAGTGGCATCAAAAAACAGTAGTCATACTACATAAATAATAAAATAATGGTAAATCCTGGTAGTCCATCTTCATGCAATTCAGAATCATGCTCACTAAAGGTGAGCGACAATAAGTAAGATTATTGAAATAAACCAAATTCAATATTCCTTCCGTAGAACTGTAACGAAAATTGTATGTTATTTTATAACGCATTTATGTTTCGTGACGCGCATTTATTTATACTTCATAGATTTTATTGACCCTTGCAAGTCCCGAAGAGGGGTTAATATTCTCCCACCTCACACTGTGTATAAGTTTCAAAGTTGATTAGGGACAGCGCGAACGCAGTCCCCGCTACCAAAAATTACGCGCCCGAGATACCCACATTTGGGGCATTCGCAGGAGTCAGCCCGACCGTAGTGCAATGGAAGGGCCTCATCCTGGGGGAACCGCCTTCTTGATCACGGTAACCCCTACGCCAGGTAAGTATGAATTGAAAAGTGTGGACATGGGTAGACTACCTCACGCAAACAGACCAAAATGTTGAGAGCCTAATAATAACGATGCTGTTTTTAATAATATGTAGTTCTATTTCCTAATTTAAGGTATAGGTTTAGTTATAAACTCTTTTTTTAAACACGATTGTTATGGTCGTACAAAAAAATTATTAAAAAATCATATTTTTTCTTTCAATATTAGTCTCAACGTCAGAAATCTAGCTCAAAACACTCCTCGAGTGGACGTTGTAATTGCAGCTGCAGCGGTCAAACGAGTTACTACAATCTTTTTTTATCAACGATTTTTCAAAGAGAATACTTTATACCTGTAATTGTTGTATTTTTAGCGTATCATTCCTACCACGTCATTGGCAATTCGTGTGAAAACTGCGAAAACTCACTATAATATGGAGCCATCCGACGCGAAACAGCGCCCGCAGCGCTCGGTGCCTGATCGCGGTACTACACCTCAGACTTGAACACACCTCAGGTCTCAGCTCAGCTGGCTCGACGCTGATGTGAATGTGAATCTCAGGCCCGGGTCGGCGCTAGCCACCAGCCGCCGCCGCCGTGCCGCACGAGTGAGCTCCCGTTCCCGACGTATTATGTTAGATTTAATAGTTATCTTTACGTTTTTCAGACGCTTTAGAAAATACTACTATTGGATATTTATAAATTGTTATGCATATGTATATTTATGTTGTTTTCAATATTATAACATATGGCTTTTTATTGGATTTATAAGTTGGTTCTCAATAATCTATGTAAATGCACTTTCAGGTACACATTTTATACTATTTCCTTCCCGTTAAGATCATACTTCACAGGATCATTTCTGTAGTAAGATCTTCATTTATTCACTTCTACTTTGAAGTGTTTACCAACCACGATGAAGAGAAACGGCTCTTCTCCCTGAGCGTGAGGCAGACGTGAACCAGTATTCTCGTGATACAGGAGCATGTCATCGATGATCGTTCAGCCTTCCAATGGGGAAGGTCGGGAGTTGAGCGTTCAGAGTGGTAAATTTATAAATATATATACTTTGATTGTTAGTCACTACTTAGGTGGCCCAATCCCATAAGGATCGGGCGCTAAATAAAAATTGGTTATAGACTCATCATGTGTTCCCCTCCACGGAAATCTTTAGTAAAAGGCGAAAGATTTATTCGTTTTGAAGGGAAACCAGAGTGAACAGGCCCGTTGAGCCTCAACAGCCTGGCCGATCCTATTGCTATTGCGACTATCGAGAGCCTACGTTTTCCTAAGCTGATCGTTATACGTATCTCCTAGTGTAACGCCTTGTTTTTCCGTCGCTTCAGTTCCCGCCCGTTTTAACTGGCCAAACGCGCGTCAACGAATCTAAGTTGGAATATAGGTCCCATTTATTCGCACGTTAACGAACCTCGCGGACACCTCAGACCGGCTCTCGCGCGCTCACGTCAGGGCAGCTCAGGCCTCAGCTTGAGGTGTAGTACCGCGAGCGGCCACGCCGCCACCGAGCGCTGCTGTCGTCGCCGGGCCGGGCTCAGCTCTCACCTCATCTCGCCTTCCGAGACGAGACGAGCGAGCGATCTGACTATTCCTCTGTTTTTACCCTGTTCGCCCGTACCGCCTCTCGCCGTCGCCGTCGAGGCGATCGGCTGCCGTCGCCCGGTGTCCTCTCTACTTGTGCCGCGTCGATCGATGTTATTATTTTATTTCAAATTTTATACGCTTCGTTCCGGACACGTTACTTTTCGCGTTCCACAAGTAGAAACGTCCCACGGCGAAGGGTAAATCGATGAACCGCACCCTACTGGCCCTTTTACTACGGTGTCAGATGGCGAAAATCGTATCACACTCGGAACTGTGGTGATGTGCAATGTATAACAACAGCGCTAGTTTTGCCGCTAGATGTTTTTCATTGTTTCTCGATTATCTTGTTGATTCAATGTTTTAATACGACACTAGACCAAACCTTTTCCAGTTATCGCTTCTCGGCCTGTTGGCTAAGATCAATTGTGCAGAGGAAGCGAGTAGTAGACTCCGGCGTTCCCCGGTAGGTGGTGGGACGCACCTATTGGTAACGGGGACCCAGGTGGGGCTGTTTGAGGCAACAGCTCTCCCTCATAAGGCGTCGAGCCTAGGAAGACCTCCGCGGCAGTGTTCAATGTGGTAGAACGCTGATCTACCGTCTGCGCTGCCGTGATCCCAACACCCCTAGCTCTCAAGGCTCTGCACATTAGTTCGATTTTCCCTTTTTTCAAATTTTTTTTTCCCAGTCCCGAGGGCTTCACTCTCAGCTTCGACCTGAGCCTCACTCTGAGGTTCAGGCTCATCCTTCATCTGAACCTCCGTTTGTCTTTTTAACTTCAACGTCCCAAGGTCCTTTTTGACACTCAAGTAAATTCTGTCTGAAGTCTGTCTGTCATTTTAACTTCTGTTTTTTCACCATACTCCTCAGGCCAATGTTGAAGACCGTTTCCCAGTCGTTCTCCCCGGTCACCCTTGACGCGGAGGATTCACTTGAGCCACTCCTTGGAGAGCTCAGGGGTCTCCTCAAGTCTGGGCTCAGACTGACCATCTGTGTCCGGGCCGTGGCGAGGGTTAGCGGTGGGAGTGGCTTGGCGACGCTTCAGTGTCAGGACTGTGGAGTCCCTGGTCACCGTTCCAGGAGGTATGGCGGCTGTCAGATGTTTGAACCAGTGCCAAGGAGCCGTCATCCCCCGCAGCTGAGTCATCATCATCCCCCCCAGCTGCCGAGGAGCGATCCCCACCCCCGTCAGCCTGGCCGTGATCGTCCGAGGTCCTATGCTGAGGTGGTCTGCACTCCATTGTTGAGTCCACCTTCCAGCCGCTCCCGCTCCCAGTCATCTGGAAACCTCGTGGCAGAGCTGCTTCAAGTCCCTCATGCTCCTCAGGCCAAACCTCAACCAAAGGTGGAGCTGAAGCAGCCGTTGACGATCCCCCGGCCCAGGCTGAGACTCTTCGCCACCCCTACACCACCACCGCCACGGTGTCCTCCACCACCCCAGCCATCTGAGGTGCTGTCATCGGCCCCGGCCCCAGCCTCGACCCTGGCTCTGCCCCTTGCTGCCCCTCAGGCCACCGCCACTGTCAAGAGCCCACCACAATCCCAGGAGCTCCCTGCCGCATCGGCTCCTGCAACTCCTCAGGCTCAGGCCTCTGCATCTCTTCCCGCCACTCACGCTGCATCTGTTTCGCCGGACCCACCATACTCCCTGCATGGGGGGTCGGATGATAAAACCTCCACATCATCTGACGATGAGGTTGATGAGTGGGCTTCACCCCCACTGTCCAAGGTGCGCCGGGAGAGATTGGAGGTCTTGAGGAGAAGGTGTAGCAAGTACTTCGGGCCTGATGGAAATTTTGTAGACGGGTGGGCGGACCTCCTTCTTGAAGACCATCAGGATGTGGCCGACCCTGAGAAGTTTCTCTCCATCTCGGAGTACGTCCAATTGCTGCCCAGCAACCACAACAACACATGGACCGATGCTCACTATGCCATTCAGGAGGCGGTGGACAATTACGTCTTCCAGAACAGTAACAAGGCCACTTATGAGGAGCTGCAGAGGCGAGTCAGGGAAATTCGAGGCTCTCCCAGGATGGCGACATGGAGATCAACTCCATCACTAGTCTAAGCCATTTGTATTATTTAAACCATGCTTGTATTCTGTCATTGCTTTTTTATCATTGTCCAAGTCTGTTTTTTGCCACCTGCGTGGGGTAACTGTACTATTTTGTCTAACCCGTTGTTGCTTTGTAAAAAAAAAAAGAAAAACATTTATTGAAATAAAGTCAATCTGTTCTTATCAGCTTAACATCTGATACGTCCCTCATCGAGGGACCAGTTTGTTAAACTGATTTTTGGAAAATGACGGAGTGCTAGGAGCTTGCTCCACCTCTGTCACGGGTTGACCCGGCATTGCAGTACCGCCGGGACCGGCCCACCTAAACACTTGAACTATAACTAATGTTTTAAACACTGGTTAATAAAGGTTACGCACGTTAGTTACAACTTAAAACTATCGGCGTCGTTTTTTAAAGTTTTCGACTTAGCGTATATTATTCAATAATAGAAACGTAGTATGTTTAATAATCTTGTCATAAATAAATGTCCTAACTTCCTGTTATGTTTCGTATTATTTTACCGGTTGGTAAATTTTTGTAATCGCCTAGCAACAAACACACAATGTTTAAAGAGAAAAAAAAAATTTAAAAAATGCCAACAGCACGTGGTGTTCCCAAGCGGTCACCCATCCAAGTACTAACCACGCCCGACGTTGCTTGACTTCGGTGATCGGACGAGAACCGGTATATTCAACGTGGTATGGCCGTTGGCAAGAGTCTTAGCCAGAGTCCGTCTATATTAGCGAACTTCTGAATGAATGGTTGATATGTTTTTGATCTCGCAGACATATAGGGAAATTTGGAATACCAACAAACAGCAGTATGTAGTTCGTTCGGTATGACATGTATTTAATACTAATTATAAAACAGCCGTCCATTTAATTTAATTTCAATTCTATTTATTTCTTTCAATGCTATGCTACAAAAAATAAATACAATCCAGTAATATTGTAGGAAAGAACATAAATTATCATAAAAATCATTATCAACAAAATCATAGTGCAACATAAAAGTGGCATCAAAAAACAGTAGTCATACTACATAAATAATAAAATAATGGTAAATACTGGTAGTCCATCTTCATGCAATTCAGAATCAAGCTCACTAAAGGTGAGCGACAATAAGTAAGATTATTGAAATAAACCAAATTCAATATTCCTTCCGTAGAACTGTAACGAAAATTGTATGTTATTTTATAATGCATTTATGTTTCGTGACGCGCATTTATTTATACTTCATAGATTTTATTGAACCTTGCAAGTCCCGAAGAGGGGTTAATATTCTCCCACCTCACACTGTGTATAAGTTTCAAAGTTGATTAGGGACAGCGCGAACGCAGTCCCCGCTACCAAAAATTACGCGCCCGAGATACCCACATTTGGGGCATTCGCAGGAGTCAGCCCGACCGTAGTGCAATGGAAGGGCCTCATCCTGGGGGAACCGCCTTCTTGATCACGGTAACCCCTACGCCAGGTAAGTATGAATTGAAAAGTGTGGACATGGGTAGACTACCTCACGCAAACAGACCAAAATGTTGAGAGCCTAATAATAACGATGCTGTTTTTAATAATATGTAGTTCTATTTCCTAATTTAAGGTATAGGTTTAGTTATAAACTCTTTTTTTAAACACGATTGTTATGGTCGTACAAAAAAATTATTAAAAAATCATATTTTTTCTTTCAATATTAGTCTCAACGTCAGAAATCTAGCTCAAAACACTCCTCGAGTGGACGTTGTAATTGCAGCTGCAGCGGTCAAACGAGTTACTACAATCTTTTTTTATCAACGATTTTTCAAAGAGAATACTTTATACCTGTAATTGTTGTATTTTTAGCGTATCATTCCTACCACGTCATTGGCAATTCGTGTGAAAACTGCGAAAACTCACTATAATATGGAGCCATCCGACGCGAAACAGCGCCCGCAGCGCTCGGTGCCTGATCGCGGTACTACACCTCAGACTTGAACACACCTCAGGTCTCAGCTCAGCTGGCTCGACGCTGATGTGAATGTGAATCTCAGGCCCGGGTCGGCGCTAGCCACCAGCCGCCGCCGCCGCGCCGCACGAGTGAGCTCCCGTTCCCGACGTATTATGTTAGATTTAATAGTTATCTTTACGTTTTTCAGACGCTTTAGAAAATACTACTATTGTATATTTATAAATTGTTATGCATATGTATATTTATGTTGTTTTCAATATTATAACATATGGCTTTTTATTGGATTTATAAGTTGGTTCTCAATAATCTATGTAAATGCACTTTCAGGTACACATTTTATACTATTTCCTTCCCGTTAAGATCATACTTCACAGGATCATTTCTGTAGTAAGATCTTCATTTATTCACTTCTACTTTGAAGTGTTTACCAACCACGATGAAGAGAAACGGCTCTTCTCCCTGAGCGTGAGGCAGACGTGAACCAGTATTCTCGTGATACAGGAGCATGTCATCGATGATCGTTCAGCCTTCCAATGGGGAAGGTCGGGAGTTGAGCGTTCAGAGTGGTAAATTTATAAATATATATACTTTGATTATTAGTCACTACTTAGGTGGCCCAATCCCATAAGGATCGGCGCTGGTAAATTTATAAATATATATACTTTGATTGTTAGTCACTACTTAGGTGGCCCAATCCCATAAGGATCGGGCGCTAAATAAAAATTGGTTATAGACTCATCATGTGTTCCCCTCCACGGAAATCTTTAGTAAAAGGCGAAAGATTTATTCGTTTTGAAGGGAAACCAGAGTGAACAGGCCCGTTGAGCCTCAACAGCCTGGCCGATCCTATTGCTATTGCGACTATCGAGAGCCTACGTTTTCCTAAGCTGATCGTTATACGTATCTCCTAGTGTAACGCCTTGTTTTTCCGTCGCTTCAGTTCCCGCCCGTTTTAACTGGCCAAACGCGCGTCAACGAATCTAAGTTGGAATATAGGTCCCATTTATTCGCACGTTAACGAACCTCGCGGACACCTCAGACCGGCTCTCGCGCGCTCACGTCAGGGCAGCTCAGGCCTCAGCTTGAGGTGTAGTACCGCGAGCGGCCACGCCGCCACCGAGCGCTGCTGTCGTCGCCGGGCCGGGCTCAGCTCTCACCTCATCTCGCCTTCCGAGACGAGACGAGCGAGCGATCTGACTATTCCTCTGTTTTTACCCTGTTCGCCCGTACCGCCTCTCGCCGTCGCCGTCGAGGCGATCGGCTGCCGTCGCCCGGTGTCCTCTCTACTTGTGCCGCGTCGATCGATGTTATTATTTTATTTCAAATTTTATACGCTTCGTTCCGGACACGTTACTTTTCGCGTTCCACAAGTAGAAACGTCCCACGGCGAAGGGTAAATCGATGAACCGCACCCTACTGGCCCTTTTACTACGGTGTCAGATGGCGAAAATCGTATCACACTCGGAACTGTGGTGATGTGCAATGTATAACAACAGCGCTAGTTTTGCCGCTAGATGTTTTTCATTGTTTCTCGATTATCTTGTTGATTCAATGTTTTAATACGACACTAGACCAAACCTTTTCCAGTTATCGCTTCTCGGCCTGTTGGCTAAGATCAAAGTGTAGGCTGAGGCTGTTCGCCACACCTACACCACCATGGTGCCCTCCACCACCAAAGAGCCCGCGCCACAAGGAGAGCCCATCACCATCTCAGGTGCCACTATCTGTCCCGGCCTCGTCCCTGGCTCTGTCCGTTTCTGCCCCTCAGGCCCAAGCCACCGCTGCCACTCGCCCTGTGAGCCCATCAACACCTCAGGCCGCATCGGCTCGTGACCCTCCTCAGGCCTCTGATCTTCAAGCTCAGGCTCAGGCTACCACTTCTGCGCTTGATGTCCAGTCACCGCTCTCGTCCACTGATAATCCTCCCTACTCCTTGCATGGGGGGTCTGATGAAGAGTCTGAAGCTGAGTCTAACGCTGACGATGAAGTTGATGAGTGGGCTTCACCCCCGGTAACCAAAGTGCGCCGGGAGAGGTTGGAGGTCTTGAGGGGGAGGTGCAGCAAATACTTTGAGCCGGATGGAAATTTTGTAGACGGGTGGGCTGAACTCCTTCGTCAAGACCATCAGGATGTGGCCGACCCTGAGAAGTTTCTTTCAATCTCGGAGTATGTTCAACTGCTGCCCAGTAACCACGACACGACATGGACTGATGCCCATTATGCAATCCAGGAGGCGGTGGACAACTACGTTTTCCAAAAATCCAACAAGGCCACATATGAGGAGCTGCAGCGGCGAGTCAGGGACATTCGTGGCTCTCCCAGGATGGCGACATGGCGATCAACGCCGTCACTTTAATTTAAGTATACCTTGTTACCTTGCTTGTTTGTAATGTTTTCTAATGTACCATATCTTTGTTCTTTTTGCCACCTGCGCGTGGCAACGCAACCATTCTGTCTTAAGATTGTGTCATTTTTTTGTGAACATTTTTTGGAAATAAAGTCAATCTGTTTAACAAACTGGTCCCTCGATGAGGGACGTATCAGATGTTAAGCTGATAAGAACAGATTGACTTTATTTCAATAAATCTTTTTCACAAAGAACCAATGGTTAAAACAACATAGTTGAATTGCCACACGCAGGTGGCAAAAAAGAACAGAATTGGGGAATGAAAAACAATATAACAAACAAGGTAAATACAAGATAATACTTAAACTAACGATGGTGTGGAACGCCAAGTCCCCATTCTCGGAGAGCCTCGAATGACCTTGACTCGCCGCTGGAGCTCCTCATAAGTGGCCTTGTTACATTTTTGAAATACGTAGTTGTCCACCGCCTCCTGGATGGCATAGTGAGCATCAGTCCATGTGTTGTTATGGTTGCTAGGCAGTAGTTGGACGTACTCCGAGATGGAAAGAAACTTCTCTGGGTCGGCCACATCCTGATGGTCTTCAAGAAGGAGGTCCGCCCACCCGTCTACAAAATTTCCATCAGGCCCGAAGTACTTGGCACACTTACTCCTCAAGACCTCCAACCTCTCCCGGCGCACCTTGGTCAGCGGGGGTGAAGCCCACTCATCAATCTCCTCGTCTACACTTTGATCTTAGCCAACAGGCCGAGAAGCGATAACTGGAAAAGGTTTGGTCTAGTGTCGTATTAAAACATTGAATCAACAAGATAATCGAGAAACAATGAAAAACATCTAGCGGCAAAACTAGCGCTGTTGTTATACATTGCACATCACCACAGTTCCGAGTGTGATACGATTTTCGCCATCTGACACCGTAGTAAAAGGGCCAGTAGGGTGCGGTTCATCGATTTACCCTTCGCCGTGGGACGTTTCTACTTGTGGAACGCGAAAAGTAACGTGTCCGGAACGAAGCGTATAAAATTTGAAATAAAATAATAACATCGATCGACGCGGCACAAGTAGAGAGGACACCGGGCGACGGCAGCCGATCGCCTCGACGGCGACGGCGAGAGGCGGTACGGGCGAACAGGGTAAAAACAGAGGAATAGTCAGATCGCTCGCTCGTCTCGTCTCGGAAGGCGAGATGAGGTGAGAGCTGAGCCCGGCCCGGCGACGACAGCAGCGCTCGGTGGCGGCGTGGCCGCTCGCGGTACTACACCTCAAGCTGAGGCCTGAGCTGCCCTGACGTGAGCGCGCGAGAGCCGGTCTGAGGTGTCCGCGAGGTTCGTTAACGTGCGAATAAATGGGACCTATATTCCAACTTAGATTCGTTGACGCGCGTTTGGCCAGTTAAAACGGGCGGGAACTGAAGCGACGGAAAAACAAGGCGTTACACTAGGAGATACGTATAACGATCAGCTTAGGAAAACGTAGGCTCTCGATAGTCGCAATAGCAATAGGATCGGCCAGGCTGTTGAGGCTCAACGGGCCTGTTCACTCTGGTTTCCCTTCAAAACGAATAAATCTTTCGCCTTTTACTAAAGATTTCCGTGGAGGGGAACACATGATGAGTCTATAACCAATTTTTATTTAGCGCCCGATCCTTATGGGATTGGGCCACCTAAGTAGTGACTAACAATCAAAGTATATATATTTATAAATTTACCAGCGCCGATCCTTATGGGATTGGGCCACCTAAGTAGTGACTAATAATCAAAGTATATATATTTATAAATTTACCACTCTGAACGCTCAACTCCCGACCTTCCCCATTGGAAGGCTGAACGATCATCGATGACATGCTCCTGTATCACGAGAATACTGGTTCACGTCTGCCTCACGCTCAGGGAGAAGAGCCGTTTCTCTTCATCGTGGTTGGTAAACACTTCAAAGTAGAAGTGAATAAATGAAGATCTTACTACAGAAATGATCCTGTGAAGTATGATCTTAACGGGAAGGAAATAGTATAAAATGTGTACCTGAAAGTGCATTTACATAGATTATTGAGAACCAACTTATAAATCCAATAAAAAGCCATATGTTATAATATTGAAAACAACATAAATATACATATGCATAACAATTTATAAATATCCAATAGTAGTATTTTCTAAAGCGTCTGAAAAACGTAAAGATAACTATTAAATCTAACATAATACGTCGGGAACGGGAGCTCACTCGTGCGGCGCGGCGGCGGCGGCTGGTGGCTAGCGCCGACCCGGGCCTGAGATTCACATTCACATCAGCGTCGAGCCAGCTGAGCTGAGACCTGAGGTGTGTTCAAGTCTGAGGTGTAGTACCGCGATCAGGCACCGAGCGCTGCGGGCGCTGTTTCGCGTCGGATGGCTCCATATTATAGTGAGTTTTCGCAGTTTTCACACGAATTGCCAATGACGTGGTAGGAATGATACGCTAAAAATACAACAATTACAGGTATAAAGTATTCTCTTTGAAAAATCGTTGATAAAAAAAGATTGTAGTAACTCGTTTGACCGCTGCAGCTGCAATTACAACGTCCACTCGAGGAGTGTTTTGAGCTAGATTTCTGACGTTGAGACTAATATTGAAAGAAAAAATATGATTTTTTAATATTTTTTTTGTACGACCATAACAATCGTGTTTAAAAAAAGAGTTTATAACTAAACCTATACCTTAAATTAGGAAATAGAACTACATATTATTAAAAACAGCATCGTTATTATTAGGCTCTCAACATTTTGGTCTGTTTGCGTGAGGTAGTCTACCCATGTCCACACTTTTCAATTCATACTTACCTGGCGTAGGGGTTACCGTGATCAAGAAGGCGGTTCCCCCAGGATGAGGCCCTTCCATTGCACTACGGTCGGGCTGACTCCTGCGAATGCCCCAAATGTGGGTATCTCGGGCGCGTAATTTTTGGTAGCGGGGACTGCGTTCGCGCTGTCCCTAATCAACTTTGAAACTTATACACAGTGTGAGGTGGGAGAATATTAACCCCTCTTCGGGACTTGCAAGGGTCAATAAAATCTATGAAGTATAAATAAATGCGCGTCACGAAACATAAATGCATTATAAAATAACATACAATTTTCGTTACAGTTCTACGGAAGGAATATTGAATTTGGTTTATTTCAATAATCTTACTTATTGTCGCTCACCTTTAGTGAGCTTGATTCTGAATTGCATGAAGATGGACTACCAGTATTTACCATTATTTTATTATTTATGTAGTATGACTACTGTTTTTTGATGCCACTTTTATGTTGCACTATGATTTTGTTGATAATGATTTTTATGATAATTTATGTTCTTTCCTACAATATTACTGGATTGTATTTATTTTTTGTAGCATAGCATTGAAAGAAATAAATAGAATTGAAATTAAATTAAATGGACGGCTGTTTTATAATTAGTATTAAATACATGTCATACCGAACGAACTACATACTGCTGTTTGTTGGTATTCCAAATTTCCCTATATGTCTGCGAGATCAAAAACATATCAACCATTCATTCAGAAGTTCGCTAATATAGACGGACTCTGGCTAAGACTCTTGCCAACGGCCATACCACGTTGAATATACCGGTTCTCGTCCGATCACCGAAGTCAAGCAACGTCGGGCGTGGTTAGTACTTGGATGGGTGACCGCTTGGGAACACCACGTGCTGTTGGCATTTTTTAAATTTTTTTTTCTCTTTAAACATTGTGTGTTTGTTGCTAGGCGATTACAAAAATTTACCAACCGGTAAAATAATACGAAACATAACAGGAAGTTAGGACATTTATTTATGACAAGATTATTAAACATACTACGTTTCTATTATTGAATAATATACGCTAAGTCGAAAACTTTAAAAAACGACGCCGATAGTTTTAAGTTGTAACTAACGTGCGTAACCTTTATTAACCAGTGTTTAAAACATTAGTTATAGTTCAAGTGTTTAGGTGGGCCGGTCCCGGCGGTACTGCAATGCCGGGTCAACCCGTGACAGAGGTGGAGCAAGCTCCTAGCACTCCGTCATTTTCCAAAAATCAGTTTAACAAACTGGTCCCTCGATGAGGGACGTATCAGATGTTAAGCTGATAAGAACAGATACTACACTTTGATCTTAGCCAACAGGCCGAGAAGCGATAACTGGAAAAGGTTTGGTCTAGTGTCGTATTAAAACATTGAATCAACAAGATAATCGAGAAACAATGAAAAACATCTAGCGGCAAAACTAGCGCTGTTGTTATACATTGCACATCACCACAGTTCCGAGTGTGATACGATTTTCGCCATCTGACACCGTAGTAAAAGGGCCAGTAGGGTGCGGTTCATCGATTTACCCTTCGCCGTGGGACGTTTCTACTTGTGGAACGCGAAAAGTAACGTGTCCGGAACGAAGCGTATAAAATTTGAAATAAAATAATAACATCGATCGACGCGGCACAAGTAGAGAGGACACCGGGCGACGGCAGCCGATCGCCTCGACGGCGACGGCGAGAGGCGGTACGGGCGAACAGGGTAAAAACAGAGGAATAGTCAGATCGCTCGCTCGTCTCGTCTCGGAAGGCGAGATGAGGTGAGAGCTGAGCCCGGCCCGGCGACGACAGCAGCGCTCGGTGGCGGCGTGGCCGCTCGCGGTACTACACCTCAAGCTGAGGCCTGAGCTGCCCTGACGTGAGCGCGCGAGAGCCGGTCTGAGGTGTCCGCGAGGTTCGTTAACGTGCGAATAAATGGGACCTATATTCCAACTTAGATTCGTTGACGCGCGTTTGGCCAGTTAAAACGGGCGGGAACTGAAGCGACGGAAAAACAAGGCGTTACACTAGGAGATACGTATAACGATCAGCTTAGGAAAACGTAGGCTCTCGATAGTCGCAATAGCAATAGGATCGGCCAGGCTGTTGAGGCTCAACGGGCCTGTTCACTCTGGTTTCCCTTCAAAACGAATAAATCTTTCGCCTTTTACTAAAGATTTCCGTGGAGGGGAACACATGATGAGTCTATAACCAATTTTTATTTAGCGCCCGATCCTTATGGGATTGGGCCACCTAAGTAGTGACTAACAATCAAAGTATATATATTTATAAATTTACCAGCGCCGATCCTTATGGGATTGGGCCACCTAAGTAGTGACTAATAATCAAAGTATATATATTTATAAATTTACCACTCTGAACGCTCAACTCCCGACCTTCCCCATTGGAAGGCTGAACGATCATCGATGACATGCTCCTGTATCACGAGAATACTGGTTCACGTCTGCCTCACGCTCAGGGAGAAGAGCCGTTTCTCTTCATCGTGGTTGGTAAACACTTCAAAGTAGAAGTGAATAAATGAAGATCTTACTACAGAAATGATCCTGTGAAGTATGATCTTAACGGGAAGGAAATAGTATAAAATGTGTACCTGAAAGTGCATTTACATAGATTATTGAGAACCAACTTATAAATCCAATAAAAAGCCATATGTTATAATATTGAAAACAACATAAATATACATATGCATAACAATTTATAAATATCCAATAGTAGTATTTTCTAAAGCGTCTGAAAAACGTAAAGATAACTATTAAATCTAACATAATACGTCGGGAACGGGAGCTCACTCGTGCGGCGCGGCGGCGGCGGCTGGTGGCTAGCGCCGACCCGGGCCTGAGATTCACATTCACATCAGCGTCGAGCCAGCTGAGCTGAGACCTGAGGTGTGTTCAAGTCTGAGGTGTAGTACCGCGATCAGGCACCGAGCGCTGCGGGCGCTGTTTCGCGTCGGATGGCTCCATATTATAGTGAGTTTTCGCAGTTTTCACACGAATTGCCAATGACGTGGTAGGAATGATACGCTAAAAATACAACAATTACAGGTATAAAGTATTCTCTTTGAAAAATCGTTGATAAAAAAAGATTGTAGTAACTCGTTTGACCGCTGCAGCTGCAATTACAACGTCCACTCGAGGAGTGTTTTGAGCTAGATTTCTGACGTTGAGACTAATATTGAAAGAAAAAATATGATTTTTTAATATTTTTTTTGTACGACCATAACAATCGTGTTTAAAAAAAGAGTTTATAACTAAACCTATACCTTAAATTAGGAAATAGAACTACATATTATTAAAAACAGCATCGTTATTATTAGGCTCTCAACATTTTGGTCTGTTTGCGTGAGGTAGTCTACCCATGTCCACACTTTTCAATTCATACTTACCTGGCGTAGGGGTTACCGTGATCAAGAAGGCGGTTCCCCCAGGATGAGGCCCTTCCATTGCACTACGGTCGGGCTGACTCCTGCGAATGCCCCAAATGTGGGTATCTCGGGCGCGTAATTTTTGGTAGCGGGGACTGCGTTCGCGCTGTCCCTAATCAACTTTGAAACTTATACACAGTGTGAGGTGGGAGAATATTAACCCCTCTTCGGGACTTGCAAGGGTCAATAAAATCTATGAAGTATAAATAAATGCGCGTCACGAAACATAAATGCATTATAAAATAACATACAATTTTCGTTACAGTTCTACGGAAGGAATATTGAATTTGGTTTATTTCAATAATCTTACTTATTGTCGCTCACCTTTAGTGAGCTTGATTCTGAATTGCATGAAGATGGACTACCAGTATTTACCATTATTTTATTATTTATGTAGTATGACTACTGTTTTTTGATGCCACTTTTATGTTGCACTATGATTTTGTTGATAATGATTTTTATGATAATTTATGTTCTTTCCTACAATATTACTGGATTGTATTTATTTTTTGTAGCATAGCATTGAAAGAAATAAATAGAATTGAAATTAAATTAAATGGACGGCTGTTTTATAATTAGTATTAAATACATGTCATACCGAACGAACTACATACTGCTGTTTGTTGGTATTCCAAATTTCCCTATATGTCTGCGAGATCAAAAACATATCAACCATTCATTCAGAAGTTCGCTAATATAGACGGACTCTGGCTAAGACTCTTGCCAACGGCCATACCACGTTGAATATACCGGTTCTCGTCCGATCACCGAAGTCAAGCAACGTCGGGCGTGGTTAGTACTTGGATGGGTGACCGCTTGGGAACACCACGTGCTGTTGGCATTTTTTAAATTTTTTTTTCTCTTTAAACATTGTGTGTTTGTTGCTAGGCGATTACAAAAATTTACCAACCGGTAAAATAATACGAAACATAACAGGAAGTTAGGACATTTATTTATGACAAGATTATTAAACATACTACGTTTCTATTATTGAATAATATACGCTAAGTCGAAAACTTTAAAAAACGACGCCGATAGTTTTAAGTTGTAACTAACGTGCGTAACCTTTATTAACCAGTGTTTAAAACATTAGTTATAGTTCAAGTGTTTAGGTGGGCCGGTCCCGGCGGTACTGCAATGCCGGGTCAACCCGTGACAGAGGTGGAGCAAGCTCCTAGCACTCCGTCATTTTCCAAAAATCAGTTTAACAAACTGGTCCCTCGATGAGGGACGTATCAGATGTTAAGCTGATAAGAACAGATACTACACTTTGATCTTAGCCAACAGGCCGAGAAGCGATAACTGGAAAAGGTTTGGTCTAGTGTCGTATTAAAACATTGAATCAACAAGATAATCGAGAAACAATGAAAAACATCTAGCGGCAAAACTAGCGCTGTTGTTATACATTGCACATCACCACAGTTCCGAGTGTGATACGATTTTCGCCATCTGACACCGTAGTAAAAGGGCCAGTAGGGTGCGGTTCATCGATTTACCCTTCGCCGTGGGACGTTTCTACTTGTGGAACGCGAAAAGTAACGTGTCCGGAACGAAGCGTATAAAATTTGAAATAAAATAATAACATCGATCGACGCGGCACAAGTAGAGAGGACACCGGGCGATGGCAGCCGATCGCCTCGACGGCGACGGCGAGAGGCGGTACGGGCGAACAGGGTAAAAACAGAGGAATAGTCAGATCGCTCGCTCGTCTCGTCTCGGAAGGCGAGATGAGGTGAGAGCTGAGCCCGGCCCGGCGACGACAGCAGCGCTCGGTGGCGGCGTGGCCGCTCGCGGTACTACACCTCAAGCTGAGGCCTGAGCTGCCCTGACGTGAGCGCGCGAGAGCCGGTCTGAGGTGTCCGCGAGGTTCGTTAACGTGCGAATAAATGGGACCTATATTCCAACTTAGATTCGTTGACGCGCGTTTGGCCAGTTAAAACGGGCGGGAACTGAAGCGACGGAAAAACAAGGCGTTACACTAGGAGATACGTATAACGATCAGCTTAGGAAAACGTAGGCTCTCGATAGTCGCAATAGCAATAGGATCGGCCAGGCTGTTGAGGCTCAACGGGCCTGTTCACTCTGGTTTCCCTTCAAAACGAATAAATCTTTCGCCTTTTACTAAAGATTTCCGTGGAGGGGAACACATGATGAGTCTATAACCAATTTTTATTTAGCGCCCGATCCTTATGGGATTGGGCCACCTAAGTAGTGACTAACAATCAAAGTATATATATTTATAAATTTACCAGCGCCGATCCTTATGGGATTGGGCCACCTAAGTAGTGACTAATAATCAAAGTATATATATTTATAAATTTACCACTCTGAACGCTCAACTCCCGACCTTCCCCATTGGAAGGCTGAACGATCATCGATGACATGCTCCTGTATCACGAGAATACTGGTTCACGTCTGCCTCACGCTCAGGGAGAAGAGCCGTTTCTCTTCATCGTGGTTGGTAAACACTTCAAAGTAGAAGTGAATAAATGAAGATCTTACTACAGAAATGATCCTGTGAAGTATGATCTTAACGGGAAGGAAATAGTATAAAATGTGTACCTGAAAGTGCATTTACATAGATTATTGAGAACCAACTTATAAATCCAATAAAAAGCCATATGTTATAATATTGAAAACAACATAAATATACATATGCATAACAATTTATAAATATCCAATAGTAGTATTTTCTAAAGCGTCTGAAAAACGTAAAGATAACTATTAAATCTAACATAATACGTCGGGAACGGGAGCTCACTCGTGCGGCGCGGCGGCGGCGGCTGGTGGCTAGCGCCGACCCGGGCCTGAGATTCACATTCACATCAGCGTCGAGCCAGCTGAGCTGAGACCTGAGGTGTGTTCAAGTCTGAGGTGTAGTACCGCGATCAGGCACCGAGCGCTGCGGGCGCTGTTTCGCGTCGGATGGCTCCATATTATAGTGAGTTTTCGCAGTTTTCACACGAATTGCCAATGACGTGGTAGGAATGATACGCTAAAAATACAACAATTACAGGTATAAAGTATTCTCTTTGAAAAATCGTTGATAAAAAAAGATTGTAGTAACTCGTTTGACCGCTGCAGCTGCAATTACAACGTCCACTCGAGGAGTGTTTTGAGCTAGATTTCTGACGTTGAGACTAATATTGAAAGAAAAAATATGATTTTTTAATATTTTTTTGTACGACCATAACAATCGTGTTTAAAAAAAGAGTTTATAACTAAACCTATACCTTAAATTAGGAAATAGAACTACATATTATTAAAAACAGCATCGTTATTATTAGGCTCTCAACATTTTGGTCTGTTTGCGTGAGGTAGTCTACCCATGTCCACACTTTTCAATTCATACTTACCTGGCGTAGGGGTTACCGTGATCAAGAAGGCGGTTCCCCCAGGATGAGGCCCTTCCATTGCACTACGGTCGGGCTGACTCCTGCGAATGCCCCAAATGTGGGTATCTCGGGCGCGTAATTTGTGGTAGCGGGGACTGCGTTCGCGCTGTCCCTAATCAACTTTGAAACTTATACACAGTGTGAGGTGGGAGAATATTAACCCCTCTTCGGGACTTGCAAGGGTCAATAAAATCTATGAAGTATAAATAAATGCGCGTCACGAAACATAAATGCATTATAAAATAACATACAATTTTCGTTACAGTTCTACGGAAGGAATATTGAATTTGGTTTATTTCAATAATCTTACTTATTGTCGCTCACCTTTAGTGAGCTTGATTCTGAATTGCATGAAGATGGACTACCAGTATTTACCATTATTTTATTATTTATGTAGTATGACTACTGTTTTTTGATGCCACTTTTATGTTGCACTATGATTTTGTTGATAATGATTTTTATGATAATTTATGTTCTTTCCTACAATATTACTGGATTGTATTTATTTTTTGTAGCATAGCATTGAAAGAAATAAATAGAATTGAAATTAAATTAAATGGACGGCTGTTTTATAATTAGTATTAAATACATGTCATACCGAACGAACTACATACTGCTGTTTGTTGGTATTCCAAATTTCCCTATATGTCTGCGAGATCAAAAACATATCAACCATTCATTCAGAAGTTCGCTAATATAGACGGACTCTGGCTAAGACTCTTGCCAACGGCCATACCACGTTGAATATACCGGTTCTCGTCCGATCACCGAAGTCAAGCAACGTCGGGCGTGGTTAGTACTTGGATGGGTGACCGCTTGGGAACACCACGTGCTGTTGGCATTTTTTAAATTTTTTTTTCTCTTTAAACATTGTGTGTTTGTTGCTAGGCGATTACAAAAATTTACCAACCGGTAAAATAATACGAAACATAACAGGAAGTTAGGACATTTATTTATGACAAGATTATTAAACATACTACGTTTCTATTATTGAATAATATACGCTAAGTCGAAAACTTTAAAAAACGACGCCGATAGTTTTAAGTTGTAACTAACGTGCGTAACCTTTATTAACCAGTGTTTAAAACATTAGTTATAGTTCAAGTGTTTAGGTGGGCCGGTCCCGGCGGTACTGCAATGCCGGGTCAACCCGTGACAGAGGTGGAGCAAGCTCCTAGCACTCCGTCATTTTCCAAAAATCAGTTTAACAAACTGGTCCCTCGATGAGGGACGTATCAGATGTTAAGCTGATAAGAACAGATACTACACTTTGATCTTAGCCAACAGGCCGAGAAGCGATAACTGGAAAAGGTTTGGTCTAGTGTCGTATTAAAACATTGAATCAACAAGATAATCGAGAAACAATGAAAAACATCTAGCGGCAAAACTAGCGCTGTTGTTATACATTGCACATCACCACAGTTCCGAGTGTGATACGATTTTCGCCATCTGACACCGTAGTAAAAGGGCCAGTAGGGTGCGGTTCATCGATTTACCCTTCGCCGTGGGACGTTTCTACTTGTGGAACGCGAAAAGTAACGTGTCCGGAACGAAGCGTATAAAATTTGAAATAAAATAATAACATCGATCGACGCGGCACAAGTAGAGAGGACACCGGGCGATGGCAGCCGATCGCCTCGACGGCGACGGCGAGAGGCGGTACGGGCGAACAGGGTAAAAACAGAGGAATAGTCAGATCGCTCGCTCGTCTCGTCTCGGAAGGCGAGATGAGGTGAGAGCTGAGCCCGGCCCGGCGACGACAGCAGCGCTCGGTGGCGGCGTGGCCGCTCGCGGTACTACACCTCAAGCTGAGGCCTGAGCTGCCCTGACGTGAGCGCGCGAGAGCCGGTCTGAGGTGTCCGCGAGGTTCGTTAACGTGCGAATAAATGGGACCTATATTCCAACTTAGATTCGTTGACGCGCGTTTGGCCAGTTAAAACGGGCGGGAACTGAAGCGACGGAAAAACAAGGCGTTACACTAGGAGATACGTATAACGATCAGCTTAGGAAAACGTAGGCTCTCGATAGTCGCAATAGCAATAGGATCGGCCAGGCTGTTGAGGCTCAACGGGCCTGTTCACTCTGGTTTCCCTTCAAAACGAATAAATCTTTCGCCTTTTACTAAAGATTTCCGTGGAGGGGAACACATGATGAGTCTATAACCAATTTTTATTTAGCGCCCGATCCTTATGGGATTGGGCCACCTAAGTAGTGACTAACAATCAAAGTATATATATTTATAAATTTACCAGCGCCGATCCTTATGGGATTGGGCCACCTAAGTAGTGACTAATAATCAAAGTATATATATTTATAAATTTACCACTCTGAACGCTCAACTCCCGACCTTCCCCATTGGAAGGCTGAACGATCATCGATGACATGCTCCTGTATCACGAGAATACTGGTTCACGTCTGCCTCACGCTCAGGGAGAAGAGCCGTTTCTCTTCATCGTGGTTGGTAAACACTTCAAAGTAGAAGTGAATAAATGAAGATCTTACTACAGAAATGATCCTGTGAAGTATGATCTTAACGGGAAGGAAATAGTATAAAATGTGTACCTGAAAGTGCATTTACATAGATTATTGAGAACCAACTTATAAATCCAATAAAAAGCCATATGTTATAATATTGAAAACAACATAAATATACATATGCATAACAATTTATAAATATCCAATAGTAGTATTTTCTAAAGCGTCTGAAAAACGTAAAGATAACTATTAAATCTAACATAATACGTCGGGAACGGGAGCTCACTCGTGCGGCGCGGCGGCGGCGGCTGGTGGCTAGCGCCGACCCGGGCCTGAGATTCACATTCACATCAGCGTCGAGCCAGCTGAGCTGAGACCTGAGGTGTGTTCAAGTCTGAGGTGTAGTACCGCGATCAGGCACCGAGCGCTGCGGGCGCTGTTTCGCGTCGGATGGCTCCATATTATAGTGAGTTTTCGCAGTTTTCACACGAATTGCCAATGACGTGGTAGGAATGATACGCTAAAAATACAACAATTACAGGTATAAAGTATTCTCTTTGAAAAATCGTTGATAAAAAAAGATTGTAGTAACTCGTTTGACCGCTGCAGCTGCAATTACAACGTCCACTCGAGGAGTGTTTTGAGCTAGATTTCTGACGTTGAGACTAATATTGAAAGAAAAAATATGATTTTTTAATATTTTTTTTGTACGACCATAACAATCGTGTTTAAAAAAAGAGTTTATAACTAAACCTATACCTTAAATTAGGAAATAGAACTACATATTATTAAAAACAGCATCGTTATTATTAGGCTCTCAACATTTTGGTCTGTTTGCGTGAGGTAGTCTACCCATGTCCACACTTTTCAATTCATACTTACCTGGCGTAGGGGTTACCGTGATCAAGAAGGCGGTTCCCCCAGGATGAGGCCCTTCCATTGCACTACGGTCGGGCTGACTCCTGCGAATGCCCCAAATGTGGGTATCTCGGGCGCGTAATTTTTGGTAGCGGGGACTGCGTTCGCGCTGTCCCTAATCAACTTTGAAACTTATACACAGTGTGAGGTGGGAGAATATTAACCCCTCTTCGGGACTTGCAAGGGTCAATAAAATCTATGAAGTATAAATAAATGCGCGTCACGAAACATAAATGCATTATAAAATAACATACAATTTTCGTTACAGTTCTACGGAAGGAATATTGAATTTGGTTTATTTCAATAATCTTACTTATTGTCGCTCACCTTTAGTGAGCTTGATTCTGAATTGCATGAAGATGGACTACCAGTATTTACCATTATTTTATTATTTATGTAGTATGACTACTGTTTTTTTATGCCACTTTTATGTTGCACTATGATTTTGTTGATAATGATTTTTATGATAATTTATGTTCTTTCCTACAATATTACTGGATTGTATTTATTTTTTGTAGCATAGCATTGAAAGAAATAAATAGAATTGAAATTAAATTAAATGGACGGCTGTTTTATAATTAGTATTAAATACATGTCATACCGAACGAACTACATACTGCTGTTTGTTGGTATTCCAAATTTCCCTATATGTCTGCGAGATCAAAAACATATCAACCATTCATGCAAAAGTTCGCTAATATAGACGGACTCTGGCTAAGACTCTTGCCAACGGCCATACCACGTTGAATATACCGGTTCTCGTCCGATCACCGAAGTCAAGCAACGTCGGGCGTGGTTAGTACTTGGATGGGTGACCGCTTGGGAACACCACGTGCTGTTGGCATTTTTTAAATTTTTTTTTTCTCTTTAAACATTGTGTGTTTGTTGCTAGGCGATTACAAAAAT
Source organism: Allygus modestus (assembly GCA_963675035.1). Classification (NCBI taxonomy): domain Eukaryota; kingdom Metazoa; phylum Arthropoda; class Insecta; order Hemiptera; family Cicadellidae; genus Allygus; species Allygus modestus. Next base: position 96,548,677 of record OY776117.1, read on the forward strand.
TTACCAACCGGTAAAATAATACGAAACATAACAGGAAGTTAGGACATTTATTTATGACAAGATTATTAAACATACTACGTTTCTATTATTGAATAATATACGCTAAGTCGAAAACTTTAAAAAACGACGCCGATAGTTTTAAGTTGTAACTAACGTGCGTAACCTTTATTAACCAGTGTTTAAAACATTAGTTATAGTTCAAGTGTTTAGGTGGGCCGGTCCCGGCGGTACTGCAATGCCGGGTCAACCCGTGACAGAGGTGGAGCAAGCTCCTAGCACTCCGTCATTTTCCAAAAATCAGTTTAACAAACTGGTCCCTCGATGAGGGACGTATCAGATGTTAAGCTGATAAGAACAGATTGACTTTATTTCAATAAATGTTTTTCTTTTTTTACAAAGCAACAACGGGTTAGACAAAATAGTACAGTTACCACACGCAGGTGGCAAAAAACAGACTTGGACAATGATAAAAAAGCAATGACAGAATACAAGCATGGTTTAAATAATACAAATGGCTTAGACTAGTGATGGAGTGGATCTCCATGTCGCCATCCTGGGAGAGCCTCGAATTTCCCTGAGTCGCCTCTGCAGCTCCTCATAAGTGGCCTTGTTACTTTTCTGGAAGACGTAATTGTCCACCGCCTCCTGAATGGCATAGTGAGCATCGGTCCATGTGTTGTTGTGGTTGCTGGGCAGCAATTGGACGTACTCCGAGATGGAGAGAAACTTCTCAGGGTCGGCCACATCCTGATGGTCTTCAAGAAGGAGGTCCGCCCACCCGTCTACAAAATCTCCATCAGGCCCGAAGTACTTGCTACACCTTCTCCTCAAGACCTCCAATCTCTCCCGGCGCACCTTGGACAGCGGGGGTGAAGCCCACTCATCAACCTCATCGTCAGATGATGTGGAGGTTTTATCATCCGACCCCCCATGCAGGGAGTATGGTGGGTCCGGCGAAACAGATGCAGCGTGAGTGGCGGGAAGAGATGCAGAGGCCTGAGCCTGAGGAGTTGCAGGAGCCGATGCGGCAGGGAGCTCCTGGGATTGTGGTGGTGGGCTCTTGACAGTGGCGGTGGCCTGAGGGGCAGCAAGGGGCAGAGCCAGGGTCGAGGCCGGGGCCGATGACAGCACCTCAGATGGCTGGGGTGGTGGAGGGCACCGTGGCGGTGGTGGTGTAGGGGTGGCGAAGAGTCTCAGTTTAACATCAAAAATCAGTTTAACAAACTGGTCCCTCGATGAGGGACGTATCAGATGTTAAGCTGATAAGAACAGATTGACTTTATTTCAATAAATGTTTTTCTTTTTTTACAAAGCAACAACGGGTTAGACAAAATAGTACAGTTACCACACGCAGGTGGCAAAAAACAGACTTGGACAATGATAAAAAAAGCAATGACAGAATACAAGCATGGTTTAAATAATACAAATGGCTTAGACTAGTGATGGAGTTGATCTCCATGTCGCCATCCTGGGAGAGCCTCGAATTTCCCTGACTCGCCTCTGCAGCTCCTCATAAGTGGCCTTGTTACTTTTCTGGAAGACGTAATTGTCCACCGCCTCTTGAATGGCATAGTGAGCATCGGTCCATGTGTTGTTGTGGTTGCTGGGCAGCAATTGGACGTACTCCGAGATGGAGAGAAACTTCTCAGGGTCGGCCACATCCTGATGGTCTTCAAGAAGGAGGTCCGCCCACCCGTCTACAAAATTTCCATCAGGCCCGAAGTACTTGCTACACCTTCTCCTCAAGACCTCCAATCTCTCCCGGCGCACCTTGGACAGCGGGGGTGAAGCCCACTCATCAACCTCATCGTCAGATGATGTGGAGGTTTTATCATCCGACCCCCCATGCAGGGAGTATGGTGGGTCCGGCGAAACAGATGCAGCGTGAGTGGCGGGAAGAGATGCAGAGGCCTGAGCCTGAGGAGTTGCAGGAGCCGATGCGGCAGGGAGCTCCTGGGATTGTGGTGGGCTCTTGACAGTGGCGGTGGCCTGAGGGGCAGCAAGGGGCAGAGCCAGGGTCGAGGCCGGGGCCGGGGCCGATGACAGCACCTCAGATGGCTGGGGTGGTGGAGGGCACCGTGGCGGTGGTGGTGTAGGGGTGGCGAAGAGTCTCAGCCTGGGCCGGGGGATCGTCAACGGCTGCTTCAGCTCCACCTTTGGTTGAGGTTTGGCCTGAGGAGCATGAGGGACTTGAAGCAGCTCTGCCACGAGGTTTCCAGATGACTGGGAGCGGGAGCGGCTGGAAGGTGGACTCAACAATGGAGTGCAGACCACCTCAGCATAGGACCTCGGACGATCACGGCCAGGCTGACGGTGGTGGGGATCGCTCCTCGGCAGCTGGGGGGGATGATGATGACTCAGCTGCGGGGGATGACGGCTCCTTGGCACTGGTTCAAACATCTGACAGCCGCCATACCTCCTGGAACGGTGACCAGGGACTCCACAGTCCTGACACTGAAGCGTCGCCAAGCCACTCCCACCGCTAACCCTCGCCACGGCCCGGACACAGATGGTCAGTCTGAGCCCAGACTTGAGGAGACCCCTGAGCTCTCCAAGGAGTGGCTCAAGTGAATCCTCCGCGTCAAGGGTGACCGGGGAGAACGACTGGGAAACGGTCTTCAACATTGGCCTGAGGAGTATGGTGAAAAAACAGAAGTTAAAATGACAGACAGACTTCAGACAGAATTTACTTGAGTGTCAAAAAGGACCTTGGGACGTTGAAGTTAAAAAGACAAACGGACGGAAGACAAAAACTAACGTGAGAGTGGTTCAAAAAATAAAGTCAAAGTGACTTGAGGTTCAGATGAAGGATGAGCCTGAACCTCAGAGTGAGGCTCAGGTCGAAGCTGAGAGTGAAGCCCTCGGGACTGGGGAAACAAAATTTTGAAAAAAAGGGAAAATCGAACTAATGTGCAGAGCCTTGAGAGCTAGGGGTGTTGGGATCACGGCAGCGCAGACGGTAGATCAGCGTTCTACCACATTGAACACTGCCGCGGAGGTCTTCCTAGGCTCGACGCCTAGGCTACACTTTGATCTTAGCCAACAGGCCGAGAAGCGATAACTGGAAAAGGTTTGGTCTAGTGTCGTATTAAAACATTGAATCAACAAGATAATCGAGAAACAATGAAAAACATCTAGCGGCAAAACTAGCGCTGTTGTTATACATTGCACATCACCACAGTTCCGAGTGTGATACGATTTTCGCCATCTGACACCGTAGTAAAAGGGCCAGTAGGGTGCGGTTCATCGATTTACCCTTCGCCGTGGGACGTTTCTACTTGTGGAACGCGAAAAGTAACGTGTCCGGAACGAAGCGTATAAAATTTGAAATAAAATAATAACATCGATCGACGCGGCACAAGTAGAGAGGACACCGGGCGACGGCAGCCGATCGCCTCGACGGCGACGGCGAGAGGCGGTACGGGCGAACAGGGTAAAAACAGAGGAATAGTCAGATCGCTCGCTCGTCTCGTCTCGGAAGGCGAGATGAGGTGAGAGCTGAGCCCGGCCCGGCGACGACAGCAGCGCTCGGTGGCGGCGTGGCCGCTCGCGGTACTACACCTCAAGCTGAGGCCTGAGCTGCCCTGACGTGAGCGCGCGAGAGCCGGTCTGAGGTGTCCGCGAGGTTCGTTAACGTGCGAATAAATGGGACCTATATTCCAACTTAGATTCGTTGACGCGCGTTTGGCCAGTTAAAACGGGCGGGAACTGAAGCGACGGAAAAACAAGGCGTTACACTAGGAGATACGTATAACGATCAGCTTAGGAAAACGTAGGCTCTCGATAGTCGCAATAGCAATAGGATCGGCCAGGCTGTTGAGGCTCAACGGGCCTGTTCACTCTGGTTTCCCTTCAAAACGAATAAATCTTTCGCCTTTTACTAAAGATTTCCGTGGAGGGGAACACATGATGAGTCTATAACCAATTTTTATTTAGCGCCCGATCCTTATGGGATTGGGCCACCTAAGTAGTGACTAACAATCAAAGTATATATATTTATAAATTTACCAGCGCCGATCCTTATGGGATTGGGCCACCTAAGTAGTGACTAATAATCAAAGTATATATATTTATAAATTTACCACTCTGAACGCTCAACTCCCGACCTTCCCCATTGGAAGGCTGAACGATCATCGATGACATGCTCCTGTATCACGAGAATACTGGTTCACGTCTGCCTCACGCTCAGGGAGAAGAGCCGTTTCTCTTCATCGTGGTTGGTAAACACTTCAAAGTAGAAGTGAATAAATGAAGATCTTACTACAGAAATGATCCTGTGAAGTATGATCTTAACGGGAAGGAAATAGTATAAAATGTGTACCTGAAAGTGCATTTACATAGATTATTGAGAACCAACTTATAAATCCAATAAAAAGCCATATGTTATAATATTGAAAACAACATAAATATACATATGCATAACAATTTATAAATATCCAATAGTAGTATTTTCTAAAGCGTCTGAAAAACGTAAAGATAACTATTAAATCTAACATAATACGTCGGGAACGGGAGCTCACTCGTGCGGCGCGGCGGCGGCGGCTGGTGGCTAGCGCCGACCCGGGCCTGAGATTCACATTCACATCAGCGTCGAGCCAGCTGAGCTGAGACCTGAGGTGTGTTCAAGTCTGAGGTGTAGTACCGCGATCAGGCACCGAGCGCTGCGGGCGCTGTTTCGCGTCGGATGGCTCCATATTATAGTGAGTTTTCGCAGTTTTCACACGAATTGCCAATGACGTGGTAGGAATGATACGCTAAAAATACAAAAATTACAGGTATAAAGTATTCTCTTTGAAAAATCGTTGATAAAAAAAGATTGTAGTAACTCGTTTGACCGCTGCAGCTGCAATTACAACGTCCACTCGAGGAGTGTTTTGAGCTAGATTTCTGACGTTGAGACTAATATTGAAAGAAAAAATATGATTTTTTAATAATTTTTTTGTACGACCATAACAATCGTGTTTAAAAAAAGAGTTTATAACTAAACCTATACCTTAAATTAGGAAATAGAACTACATATTATTAAAAACAGCATCGTTATTATTAGGCTCTCAACATTTTGGTCTGTTTGCGTGAGGTAGTCTACCCATGTCCACACTTTTCAATTCATACTTACCTGGCGTAGGGGTTACCGTGATCAAGAAGGCGGTTCCCCCAGGATGAGGCCCTTCCATTGCACTACGGTCGGGCTGACTCCTGCGAATGCCCCAAATGTGGGTATCTCGGGCGCGTAATTTTTGGTAGCGGGGACTGCGTTCGCGCTGTCCCTAATCAACTTTGAAACTTATACACAGTGTGAGGTGGGAGAATATTAACCCCTCTTCGGGACTTGCAAGGGTCAATAAAATCTATGATGTATAAATAAATGCGCGTCACGAAACATAAATGCATTATAAAATAACATACAATTTTCGTTACAGTTCTACGGAAGGAATATTGAATTTGGTTTATTTCAATAATCTTACTTATTGTCGCTCACCTTTAGTGAGCTTGATTCTGAATTGCATGAAGATGGACTACCAGTATTTACCATTATTTTATTATTTATGTAGTATGACTACTGTTTTTTGATGCCACTTTTATGTTGCACTATGATTTTGTTGATAATGATTTTTATGATAATTTATGTTCTTTCCTACAATATTACTGGATTGTATTTATTTTTTGTAGCATAGCATTGAAAGAAATAAATAGAATTGAAATTAAATTAAATGGACGGCTGTTTTATAATTAGTATTAAATACATGTCATACCGAACGAACTACATACTGCTGTTTGTTGGTATTCCAAATTTCCCTATATGTCTGCGAGATCAAAAACATATCAACCATTCATTCAGAAGTTCGCTAATATAGACGGACTCTGGCTAAGACTCTTGCCAACGGCCATACCACGTTGAATATACCGGTTCTCGTCCGATCACCGAAGTCAAGCAACGTCGGGCGTGGTTAGTACTTGGATGGGTGACCGCTTGGGAACACCACGTGCTGTTGGCATTTTTTAAATTTTTGTTTTCTCTTTAAACATTGTGTGTTTGTTGCTAGGCGATTACAAAAATTTACCAACCGGTAAAATAATACGAAACATAACAGGAAGTTAGGACATTTATTTATGACAAGATTATTAAACATACTACGTTTCTATTATTGAATAATATACGCTAAGTCGAAAACTTTAAAAAACGACGCCGATAGTTTTAAGTTGTAACTAACGTGCGTAACCTTTATTAACCAGTGTTTAAAACATTAGTTATAGTTCAAGTGTTTAGGTGGGCCGGTCCCGGCGGTACTGCAATGCCGGGTCAACCCGTGACAGAGGTGGAGCAAGCTCCTAGCACTCCGTCATTTTCCAAAAATCAGTTTAACAAACTGGTCCCTCGATGAGGGACGTATCAGATGTTAAGCTGATAAGAACAGATTGACTTTATTTCAAAAAATATTTTTTCAAGGTAACAATGGATGATACAAAATGGTGAAGTTGCCACGCGCAGGTGGCAAAAAAAACACAGTTGGTTAAGAGAAAAAAAACAATGAGACAAAAAACATAGCAAGGTTTAAACAATACAATGGCTTGGCTTAACTAGTGATGGTGTTGATCGCCAAGTCGCCATCCTTGGGGAGCCTCGAATTGCTCTGACTCGCCGCTGCACCTCGTTGTATGTGGCCTTCTTGCTTTTTTGAAAAATGAAATTATCCACCGCCTCCTGGATGGCATAATGTGCGTCGGTCCACGTCTTGTCATGGTTAGAGGGCAACAGCTGGATGTACTCTGCAATCTCCAGGAACTTCTCTGGGTCGGCATCCTGATGGTCTTTACTGAGGATCTCAGCCCACCCGTCGACAAAGTTCCCATCTGGAGCAAAGTACCTGTCGCACTTCATCCTCAAGGCCTCCAACCTCTCCCGGCGCACCTGAGCGGTGACTGGACATCAAGCGCAGAAGTGGTGGCCTGAGCCTGAGCTTGAAGATCAGAGGCCTGAGGAGGGTCACGAGCCGATGCGGCCTGAGGTGTTGATGGGCTCACAGGGCGAGTGGCAGCGGTGGCTTGGGCCTGAGGGGCAGAAACGGACAGAGCCAGGGACGAGGCCGGGACAGATAGGGGCACCTGAGATGGTGATGGGCTCTCCTTGTGGCGCGGGCTCTTTGGTGGTGGAGGGCACCGTGGTGGTGTAGGTGTGGCGAACAGCCTCAGCCTGGGCCGGGGGATCGTCAGTGGTTGCTTCTGCTCCGCCTTTGGTTCAGGTTTGGTCTGAGGAGCATTTGGGACACGAAGCAACTCCGCCATGAGGTTTCCAGATGACTGGGAGCGGGAGCGGCTGGAAGGTGGGCTTAACAGTGGCGTGCAAGCCACCTCAGCATAGGACCTCAGACGATCACGGCCAGGCTGACGGGGGTGGTGATCGCTCCTCGGATGCTGGGGGGGATGAAGGCTCAGCTGGGGGGGATGACGGCTCCTTGGCACTGGAACTGGTTCAAACATCAGACAGCCGCCATACCTCCTGGAACGGTGACCAGGGACTCCACAGTCCTGACACTGAAGCGTCGCCAAGCCACTCCCACCGTTAACCCTCGCCACGGCCCGGACACAGATGGTCAGTCTGAGCCCAGACTTGAGGAGACCCCTGAGCTCTCCAAGGAGTGGCCCAAGTGAATCCTCCGCGTCAAGGGTGACCGGGGAGAACGACTGGGAAACGGTCTTCAACATTGGCCTGAGGAGTATGGTGAAAAAAACAGAATTTAAAATGACAAACGGACTTCAGACAGAATTTACTTGAGTGTCAAAAAGGACCGTGGGACGTTGAAGTTAAAAAGACAAACGGACGGAAGACAGAAACTAACGTGAGAGTGAGTCAAAAAATAAAGTCAAAGTGACTTGAGGTTTCAGATGAAGGGTGAGCCTGAACCTCAGAGTGAGGCTCAGGTCGAAGCTGAGAGTGAAGCTCTCGGGACTCGGGAAAAAATTTTGAAAAAAAGGGAAAATCGAACTAATGTGCAGAGCCTTGAGAGCTAGGGGTGTTGGGATCACGGCAGCGCAGACGGTAGATCAGCGTTCTACCACATTGAACACTGCCGCGGAGGTCTACTACTACACTTTGATTTTAGCCAACAGGCCGAGAAGCGATAACTGGAAAAGGTTTGGTCTAGTGTCGTATTAAAACATTGAATCAACAAGATAATCGAGAAACAATGAAAAACATCTAGCGGCAAAACTAGCGCTGTTGTTATACATTGCACATCACCACAGTTCCGAGTGTGATACGATTTTCGCCATCTGACACCGTAGTAAAAGGGCCAGTAGGGTGCGGTTCATCGATTTACCCTTCGCCGTGGGACGTTTCTACTTGTGGAACGCGAAAAGTAACGTGTCCGGAACGAAGCGTATAAAATTTGAAATAAAATAATAACATCGATCGACGCGGCACAAGTACAGAGGACACCGGGCGACGGCAGCCGATCGCCTCGACGGCGACGGCGAGAGGCGGTACGGGCGAACAGGGTAAAAACAGAGGAATAGTCAGATCGCTCGCTCGTCTCGTCTCGGAAGGCGAGATGAGGACGTGGTAGGAATGATACGCTAAAAATACAACAATTACAGGTATAAAGTATTCTCTTTGAAAAATCGTTTATAAAAAAAGATTGTAGTAACTCGTTTGACCGCTGCAGCTGCAATTACAACGTCCACTCGAGGAGTGTTTTGAGCTAGATTTCTGACGTTGAGACTAATATTGAAAGAAAAAATATGATTTTTTAATAATTTTTTTGTACGACCATAACAATCGTGTTTAAAAAAAGAGTTTATAACTAAACCTATACCTTAAATTAGGAAATAGAACTACATATTATTAAAAACAGCATCGTTATTATTAGGCTCTCAACATTTTGGTCTGTTTGCGTGAGGTAGTCTACCCATGTCCACACTTTTCAATTCATACTTACCTGGCGTAGGGGTTACCGTGATCAAGAAGGCGGTTCCCCCAGGATGAGGCCCTTCCATTGCACTACGGTCGGGCTGACTCCTGCGAATGCCCCAAATGTGGGTATCTCGGGCGCGTAATTTTTGGTAGCGGGGACTGCGTTCGCGCTGTCCCTAATCAACTTTGAAACTTATACACAGTGGGAGGTGGGAGAATATTAACCCCTCTTCGGGACTTGCAAGGGTCAATAAAATCTATGAAGTATAAATAAATGCGCGTCACGAAACATGAATGCATTATAAAATAACATACAATTTTCGTTACAGTTCTACGGAAGGAATATTGAATTTGGTTTATTTCAATAATCTCACTTATTGTCGCTCACCTTTAGTGAGCTTGATTCTGAATTGCATGAAGATGGACTACCAGTATTTACCATTATTTTATTATTTATGTAGTATGACTACTGTTTTTTGATGCCACTTTTATGTTGCACTATGATTTTGTTGATAATGATTTTTATGATAATTTATGTTCTTTCCTACAATATTACTGGATTGTATTTATTTTTTGTAGCATAGCATTGAAAGAAATAAATAGAATTGAAATTAAATTAAATGGACGGCTGTTTTATAATTAGTATTAAATACATGTCATACCGAACGAACTACATACTGCTGTTTGTTGGTATTCCAAATTTCCCTATATGTCTGCGAGATCAAAAACATATCAACCATTCATTCAGAAGTTCGCTAATATAGACGGACTCTGGCTAAGACTCTTGCCAACGGCCATACCACGTTGAATATACCGGTTCTCGTCCGATCACCGAAGTCAAGCAACCTCGGGCGTGGTTAGTACTTGGATGGGTGACCGCTTGGGAACACCACGTGCTGTTGGCATTTTTTAAATTTTTTTTCTCTTTAAACATTGTGTGTTTGTTGCTAGGCGATTACAAAAATTTACCAACCGGTAAAATAATACGAAACATAACAGGAAGTTAGGACATTTATTTATGACAAGATTATTAAACATACTACGTTTCTATTATTGAATAATATACGCTAAGTCGAAAACTTTAAAAAACGACGCCGATAGTTTTAAGTTGTAACTAACGTGCGTAACCTTTATTAACCAGTGTTTAAAACATTAGTTATAGTTCAAGTGTTTAGGTGGGCCGGTCCCGGCGGTACTGCAATGCCGGGTCAACCCGTGACAGAGGTGGAGCAAGCTCCTAGCACTCCGTCATTTTCCAAAAATCAGTTTAACAAACTGGTCCCTCGATGAGGGACGTATCAGATGTTAAGCTGATAAGAACAGATTGACTTTATTTCCAAAAAATGTTCACAAAAAAATGACACAATCTTAAGACAGAATGGTTGCGTTGCCACGCGCAGGTGGCAAAAAGAACAAAGATATGGTACATTAAAAAACATTACAAACAAGCAAGGTAACAAGGTATACTTAAATTAAAGTGACGGCGTTGATCGCCATGTCGCCATCCTGGGAGAGCCACGAATGTCCCTGACTCGCCGCTGCAGCTCCTCATATGTGGCCTTGTTGGATTTTTGGAAAACGTAGTTGTCCACCGCCTCCTGGATTGCATAATGGGCATCAGTCCATGTCGTGTCGTGGTTACTGGGCAGCAGTTGAACATACTCCGAGATTGAAAGAAACTTCTCAGGGTCGGCCACATCCTGATGGTCTTGACGAAGGAGTTCAGCCCACCCGTCTACAAAATTTCCATCCGGCTCAAATTATTTGCTGCACCTCCCCCTCAAGACCTCCAACCTCTCCCGGCGCACTTTGGTTACCGGGGGTGAAGCCCACTCATCAACTTCATCGTCAGCGCTAGACTCAGCTTCAGACTCTTCATCAGACCCCCCATGCAAGGAGTAGGGAGGATTATCAGTGGACGAGAGCGGTGACTGGACATCAAGCGCAGAAGTGGTAGCCTGAGCATGAGCTTGAAGATCAGAGGCCTGAGGAGGGTCACGAGCCGATGCGGCCTGAGGTGTTGATGGGCTCACAGGGCGAGTGGCAGCGGTGGCTTGGGCCTGAGGGGCAGAAACGGACAGAGCCAGGGACGAGGCCGGGACAGATAGGGGCACCTGAGATGGTGATGGGCTCTCCTTGTGGCGCGGGCTCTTTGGGGGTGGAGGGCACCGTGGTGGTGTAGGTGTGGCGAACAGCCTCAGCCTGGGCCGGGGGATCGTCAGTGGTTGCTTCTGCTCCGCCTTTGGTTCAGGTTTGGTCTGAGGAGCATTTGGGACACGAAGCAACTCCGCCATGAGGTTTCCAGATGACTGGGAGCGGGAGCGGCTGGAAGGTGGACTTAACAGTGGCGTGCAAGCCACCTCAGCATAGGACCTCAGACGATCACGGCCAGGCTGACGGGGGTGGTGATCGCTCCTCGGATGCTGGGGGGGATGAAGGCTCAGCTGGGGGGGATGACGGCTCCTTGGCACTGGAACTGGTTCAAACATCAGACAGCCGCCATACCTCCTGGAACGGTGACCAGGGACTCCACAGTCCTGACACTGAAGCGTCGCCAAGCCACTCCCACCGTTAACCCTCGCCACGGCCCGGACACAGATGGTCAGTCTGAGCCCAGACTTGAGGAGACCCCTGAGCTCTCCAAGGAGTGGCCCAAGTGAATCCTCCGCGTCAAGGGTGACCGGGGAGAACGACTGGGAAACGGTCTTCAACATTGGCCTGAGGAGTATGGTGAAACAGAAGTTAAAATGACAAACGGACTTCAGACAGAATTTACTTGAGAGTCAAAGAGGACCTTGGGACGTTGAAGTTAAAAAAAAATGACAAACGGACGTGAGACAAGTTAAATTTGAGAGTAAAAGATGAAGTCAAAGTGACTTGAGGTAGGTGAAGGATGAGCCTGAACCTCAGAGTGAGGCTCAGGTCAAAGCTGAGAGTGAAGCTCTCGGGACTCGGGAAAAATTTTGAAAAAAGGGAAAAGCGAACTAATGTGCAGAGCCTTGAGAGCTAGGGGTGTTGGGATCACGGCAGCGCAGACGGTAGACTACACTTTGATCTTAGCCAACAGGCCGAGAAGCGATAACTGGAAAAGGTTTGGTCTAGTGTCGTATTAAAACATTGAATCAACAAGATAATCGAGAAACAATGAAAAACATCTAGCGGCAAAACTAGCGCTGTTGTTATACATTGCACATCACCACAGTTCCGAGTGTGATACGATTTTCGCCATCTGACACCGTAGTAAAAGGGCCAGTAGGGTGCGGTTCATCGATTTACCCTTCGCCGTGGGACGTTTCTACTTGTGGAACGCGAAAAGTAACGTGTCCGGAACGAAGCGTATAAAATTTGAAATAAAATAATAACATCGATCGACGCGGCACAAGTAGAGAGGACACCGGGCGACGGCAGCCGATCGCCTCGACGGCGACGGCGAGAGGCGGTACGGGCGAACAGGGTAAAAACAGAGGAATAGTCAGATCGCTCGCTCGTCTCGTCTCGGAAGGCGAGATGAGGTGAGAGCTGAGCCCGGCCCGGCGACGACAGCAGCGCTCGGTGGCGGCGTGGCCGCTCGCGGTACTACACCTCAAGCTGAGGCCTGAGCTGCCCTGACGTGAGCGCGCGAGAGCCGGTCTGAGGTGTCCGCGAGGTTCGTTAACGTGCGAATAAATGGGACCTATATTCCAACTTAGATTCGTTGACGCGCGTTTGGCCAGTTAAAACGGGCGGGAACTGAAGCGACGGAAAAACAAGGCGTTACACTAGGAGATACGTATAACGATCAGCTTAGGAAAACGTAGGCTCTCGATAGTCGCAATAGCAATAGGATCGGCCAGGCTGTTGAGGCTCAACGGGCCTGTTCACTCTGGTTTCCCTTCAAAACGAATAAATCTTTCGCCTTTTACTAAAGATTTCCGTGGAGGGGAACACATGATGAGTCTATAACCAATTTTTATTTAGCGCCCGATCCTTATGGGATTGGGCCACCTAAGTAGTGACTAACAATCAAAGTATATATATTTATAAATTTACCAGCGCCGATCCTTATGGGATTGGGCCACCTAAGTAGTGACTAATAATCAAAGTATATATATTTATAAATTTACCACTCTGAACGCTCAACTCCCGACCTTCCCCATTGGAAGGCTGAACGATCATCGATGACATGCTCCTGTATCACGAGAATACTGGTTCACGTCTGCCTCACGCTCAGGGAGAAGAGCCGTTTCTCTTCATCGTGGTTGGTAAACACTTCAAAGTAGAAGTGAATAAATGAAGATCTTACTACAGAAATGATCCTGTGAAGTATGATCTTAACAGGAAGGAAATAGTATAAAATGTGTACCTGAAAGTGCATTTACATAGATTATTGAGAACCAACTAATAAATCAAATAAAAAGCCATATGTTATAATATTGAAAACAACATAAATATACATATGCATAACAATTTATAAATATCCAATAGTAGTATTTTCTAAAGCGTCTGAAAAACGTAAAGATAACTATTAAATCTAACATAATACGTCGGGAACGGGAGCTCACTCGTGCGGCGCGGCGGCGGCGGCTGGTGGCTAGCGCCGACCCGGGCCTGAGATTCACATTCACATCAGCGTCGAGCCAGCTGAGCTGAGACCTGAGGTGTGTTCAAGTCTGAGGTGTAGTACCGCGATCAGGCACCGAGCGCTGCGGGCGCTGTTTCGCGTCGGATGGCTCCATATTATAGTGAGTTTTCGCAGTTTTCACACGAATTGCCAATGACGTGGTAGGAATGATACGCTAAAAATACAACAATTACAGGTATAAAGTATTCTCTTTGAAAAATCGTTGATAAAAAAAGATTGTAGTAACTCGTTTGACCGCTGCAGCTGCAATTACAACGTCCACTCGAGGAGTGTTTTGAGCTAGATTTCTGACGTTGAGACTAATATTGAAAGAAAAAATATGATTTTTTAATAATTTTTTTGTACGACCATAACAATCGTGTTTAAAAAAGAGTTTATAACTAAACCTATACCTTAAATTAGGAAATAGAACTACATATTATTAAAAACAGCATCGTTATTATTAGGCTCTCAACATTTTGGTCTGTTTGCGTGAGGTAGTCTACCCATGTCCACACTTTTCAATTCATACTTACCTGGCGTAGGGGTTACCGTGATCAAGAAGGTGGTTCCCCCAGGATAAGGCCCTTCCATTGCACTACGGTCGGGCTGACTCCTGCGAATGCCCCAAATGTGGGTATCTCGGGCGCGTAATTTTTGGTAGCGGGGACTGCGTTCGCGCTGTCCCTAATCAACTTTGAAACTTATACACAGTGTGAGTTGGGAGAATATTAACCCCTCTTCGGGACTTGCAAGGGTCAATAAAATCTATGAAGTATAAATAAATGCGCGTCACGAAACATAAATGCATTATAAAATAACATACAATTTTCGTTACAGTTCTACGGAAGGAATATTGAATTTGGTTTATTTCAATAATCTTACTTATTGTCGCTCACCTTTAGTGAGCTTGATTCTGAATTGCATGAAGATGGACTACCAGTATTTACCATTATTTTATTATTTATGTTGTATGACTACTGTTTTTTGATGCCACTTTTATGTTGCACTATGATTTTGTTGATAATGATTTTTATGATAATTTATGTTCTTTCCTACAATATTACTGGATTGTATTTATTTTTTGTAGCATAGCATTGAAAGAAATAAATAGAATTGAAATTAAATTAAATGGACGGCTGTTTTATAATTAGTATTAAATACATGTCATACCGAACGAACTACATACTGCTGTTTGTTGGTATTCCAAATTTCCCTATATGTCTGCGAGATCAAAAACATATCAACCATTCATTCAGAAGTTCGCTAATATAGACGGACTCTGGCTAAGACTCTTGCCAACGGCCATACCACGTTGAATATACCGGTTCTCGTCCGATCACCGAAGTCAAGCAACGTCGGGCGTGGTTAGTACTTGGATGGGTGACCGCTTGGGAACACCACGTGCTGTTGGCATTTTTTAAATTTTTTTTTCTCTTTAAACATTGTGTGTTTGTTGCTAGGCGATTACAAAAATTTACCAACCGGTAAAATAATACGAAACATAACAGGAAGTTAGGACATTTATTTATGACAAGATTATTAAACATACTACGTTTCTATTATTGAATAATATACGCTAAGTCGAAAACTTTAAAAAACGACGCCGATAGTTTTAAGTTGTAACTAACGTGCGTAACCTTTATTAACCAGTGTTTAAAACATTAGTTATAGTTCAAGTGTTTAGGTGGGCCGGTCCCGGCGGTACTGCAATGCCGGGTCAACCCGTGACAGAGGTGGAGCAAGCTCCTAGCACTCCGTCATTTTCCAAAAATCAGTTTAACAAACTGGTCCCTCGATGAGGGACGTATCAGATGTTAAGCTGATAAGAACAGATACTACACTTTGATCTTAGCCAACAGGCCGAGAAGCGATAACTGGAAAAGGTTTGGTCTAGTGTCGTATTAAAACATTGAATCAACAAGATAATCGAGAAACAATGAAAAACATCTAGCGGCAAAACTAGCGCTGTTGTTATACATTGCACATCACCACAGTTCCGAGTGTGATACGATTTTCGCCATCTGACACCGTAGTAAAAGGGCCAGTAGGGTGCGGTTCATCGATTTACCCTTCGCCGTGGGACGTTTCTACTTGTGGAACGCGAAAAGTAACGTGTCCGGAACGAAGCGTATAAAATTTGAAATAAAATAATAACATCGATCGACGCGGCACAAGTAGAGAGGACACCGGGCGACGGCAGCCGATCGCCTCGACAGCGACGGCGAGAGGCGGTACGGGCGAACAGGGTAAAAACAGAGGAATAGTCAGATCGCTCGCTCGTCTCGTCTCGGAAGGCGAGATGAGGTGAGAGCTGAGCCCGGCCCGGCGACGACAGCAGCGCTCGGTGGCGGCGTGGCCGCTCGCGGTACTACACCTCAAGCTGAGGCCTGAGCTGCCCTGACGTGAGCGCGCGAGAGCCGGTCTGAGGTGTCCGCGAGGTTCGTTAACGTGCGAATAAATGGGACCTATATTCCAACTTAGATTCGTTGACGCGCGTTTGGCCAGTTAAAACGGGCGGGAACTGAAGCGACGGAAAAACAAGGCGTTACACTAGGAGATACGTATAACGATCAGCTTAGGAAAACGTAGGCTCTCGATAGTCGCAATAGCAATAGGATCGGCCAGGCTGTTGAGGCTCAACGGGCCTGTTCACTCTGGTTTCCCTTCAAAACGAATAAATCTTTCGCCTTTTACTAAAGATTTCCGTGGAGGGGAACACATGATGAGTCTATAACCAATTTTTATTTAGCGCCCGATCCTTATGGGATTGGGCCACCTAAGTAGTGACTAACAATCAAAGTATATATATTTATAAATTTACCAGCGCCGATCCTTATGGGATTGGGCCACCTAAGTAGTGACTAATAATCAAAGTATATATATTTATAAATTTACCACTCTGAACGCTCAACTCCCGACCTTCCCCATTGGAAGGCTGAACGATCATCGATGACATGCTCCTGTATCACGAGAATACTGGTTCACGTCTGCCTCACGCTCAGGGAGAAGAGCCGTTTCTCTTCATCGTGGTTGGTAAACACTTCAAAGTAGAAGTGAATAAATGAAGATCTTACTACAGAAATGATCCTGTGAAGTATGATCTTAACGGGAAGGAAATAGTATAAAATGTGTACCTGAAAGTGCATTTACATAGATTATTGAGAACCAACTTATAAATCCAATAAAAAGCCATATGTTATAATATTGAAAACAACATAAATATACATATGCATAACAATTTATAAATATACAATAGTAGTATTTTCTAAAGCGTCTGAAAAACGTAAAGATAACTATTAAATCTAACATAATACGTCGGGAACGGGAGCTCACTCGTGCGGCGCGGCGGCGGCGGCTGGTGGCTAGCGCCGACCCGGGCCTGAGATTCACATTCACATCAGCGTCGAGCCAGCTGAGCTGAGACCTGAGGTGTGTTCAAGTCTGAGGTGTAGTACCGCGATCAGGCACCGAGCGCTGCGGGCGCTGTTTCGCGTCGGATGGCTCCATATTATAGTGAGTTTTCGCAGTTTTCACACGAATTGCCAATGACGTGGTAGGAATGATACGCTAAAAATACAACAATTACAGGTATAAAGTATTCTCTTTGAAAAATCGTTGATAAAAAAAGATTGTAGTAACTCGTTTGACCGCTGCAGCTGCAATTACAACGTCCACTCGAGGAGTGTTTTGAGCTAGATTTCTGACGTTGAGACTAATATTGAAAGAAAAAATATGATTTTTTAATAATTTTTTTGTACGACCATAACAATCGTGTTTAAAAAAAGAGTTTATAACTAAACCTATACCTTAAATTAGGAAATAGAACTACATATTATTAAAAACAGCATCGTTATTATTAGGCTCTCAACATTTTGGTCTGTTTGCGTGAGGTAGTCTACCCATGTCCACACTTTTCAATTCATACTTACCTGGCGTAGGGGTTACCGTGATCAAGAAGGCGGTTCCCCCAGGATGAGGCCCTTCCATTGCACTACGGTCGGGCTGACTCCTGCGAATGCCCCAAATGTGGGTATCTCGGGCGCGTAATTTTTGGTAGCGGGGACTGCGTTCGCGCTGTCCCTAATCAACTTTGAAACTTATACACAGTGTGAGGTGGGAGAATATTAACCCCTCTTCGGGACTTGCAAGGGTCAATAAAATCTATGAAGTATAAATAAATGCGCGTCACGAAACATAAATGCATTATAAAATAACATACAATTTTCGTTACAGTTCTACGGAAGGAATATTGAATTTGGTTTATTTCAATAATCTTACTTATTGTCGCTCACCTTTAGTGAGCTTGATTCTGAATTGCATGAAGATGGACTACCAGTATTTACCATTATTTTATTATTTATGTAGTATGACTACTGTTTTTTGATGCCACTTTTATGTTGCACTATGATTTTGTTGATAATGATTTTTATGATAATTTATGTTCTTTCCTACAATATTACTGGATTGTATTTATTTTTTGTAGCATAGCATTGAAAGAAATAAATAGAATTGAAATTAAATTAAATGGACGGCTGTTTTATAATTAGTATTAAATACATGTCATACCGAACGAACTACATACTGCTGTTTGTTGGTATTCCAAATTTCCCTATATGTCTGCGAGATCAAAAACATATCAACCATTCATTCAGAAGTTCGCTAATATAGACGGACTCTGGCTAAGACTCTTGCCAACGGCCATACCACGTTGAATATACCGGTTCTCGTCCGATCACCGAAGTCAAGCAACGTCGGGCGTGGTTAGTACTTGGATGGGTGACCGCTTGGGAACACCACGTGCTGTTGGCATTTTTTAAATTTTTTTTTTCTCTTTAAACATTGTGTGTTTGTTGCTAGGCGATTACAAAAATTTACCAACCGGTAAAATAATACGAAACATAACAGGAAGTTAGGACATTTATTTATGACAAGATTATTAAACATACTACGTTTCTATTATTGAATAATATACGCTAAGTCGAAAACTTTAAAAAACGACGCCGATAGTTTTAAGTTGTAACTAACGTGCGTAACCTTTATTAACCAGTGTTTAAAACATTAGTTATAGTTCAAGTGTTTAGGTGGGCCGGTCCCGGCGGTACTGCAATGCCGGGTCAACCCGTGACAGAGGTGGAGCAAGCTCCTAGCACTCCGTCATTTTCCAAAAATCAGTTTAACAAACTGGTCCCTCGATGAGGGACGTATCAGATGTTAAGCTGATAAGAACAGATTGACTTTATTTCAATAAATGTTTTTCTTGTTTTACAAAGCAACAACGGGTTAGACAAAATAGTACAGTTACCACACGCAGGTGGCAAAAAACAGACTTGGACAATGATAAAAAAGCAATGACAGAATACAAGCATGGTTATAATAATATAAATGGCTTAGACTAGTGATGGAGTTGATCTCCATGTCGCCATCCTGGGAGAGCCTCGAATTTCCCTGACTCGCCTCTGCAGCTCCTCATAAGTGGCCTTGTTACTTTTCTGGAAGACGTAATTGTCCACCGCCTCCTGAATGGCATAGTGAGCATCGGTCCATGTGTTGTTGTGGTTGCTGGGCAGCAATTGGACGTACTCCGAGATGGAGAGAAACTTCTCAGGGTCGGCCACATCCTGATGGTCTTCAAGAAGGAGGTCCGCCCACCCGTCTACAAAATTTCCATCAGGCCCGAAGTACTTGCTACACCTTCTCCTCAAGACCTCCAATCTCTCCCGGCGCACCTTGGACAGCGGGGGTGAAGCCCACTCATCAACCTCATCGTCAGATGATGTGGAGGTTTTATCATCCGACCCCCCATGCAGGGAGTATGGTGGGTCCGGCGAAACAGATGCAGCGTGAGTGGCGGGAAGAGATGCAGAGGCCTGAGCCTGAGGAGTTGCAGGAGCCGATGCGGCAGGGAGCTCCTGGGATTGTGGTGGGCTCTTGACAGTGGCGGTGGCCTGAGGGGCAGCAAGGGGCAGAGCCAGGGTCGAGGCCGGGGCCGGGGCCGATGACAGCACCTCAGATGGCTGGGGTGGTGGAGGGCACCGTGGCGGTGGTGGTGTAGGGGTGGCGAAGAGTCTCAGCCTGGGCCGGGGGATCGTCAACGGCTGCTTCAGCTCCACCTTTGGTTGAGGTTTGGCCTGAGGAGCATGAGGGACTTGAAGCAGCTCTGCCACGAGGTTTCCAGATGACTGGGAGCGGGAGCGGCTGGAAGGTGGACTCAACAATGGAGTGCAGACCACCTCAGCATAGGACCTCGGACGATCACGGCCAGGCTGACGGGGGTGGGGATCGCTCCTCGGCAGCTGGGGGGGATGATGTTGACTCAGCTGCGGGGGATGACGGCTCCTTGGCACTGGTTCAAACATCTGACAGCCGCCATACCTCCTGGAACGGTGACCAGGGACTCCACAGTCCTGACACTGAAGCGTCGCCAAGCCACTCCCACCGCTAACCCTCGCCACGGCCCGGACACAGATGGTCAGTCTGAGCCCAGACTTGAGGAGACCCCTGAGCTCTCCAAGGAGTGGCTCAAGTGAATCCTCCGCGTCAAGGGTGACCGGGGAGAACGACTGGGAAACGGTCTTCAACATTGGCCTGAGGAGTATGGTGAAAAAACAGAAGTTAAAATGACAGACAGACTTCAGACAGAATTTACTTGAGTGTCAAAAAGGACCTTGGGACGTTGAAGTTAAAAAGACAAACGGACGGAAGACAAAAACTAACGTGAGAGTGGTTCAAAAAATAAAGTCAAAGTGACTTGAAGTTCAGATGAAGGATGAGCCTGAACCTCAGAGTGAGGCTCAGGTCGAAGCTGAGAGTGAAGCCCTCGGGAGTGGGGAAAAAAAATTTTGAAAAAAAAGGGAAAATCGAACTAATGTGCAGAGCCTTGAGAGCTAGGGGTGTTGGGATCACAGCAGCGCAGACGGTAGATCAGCGTTCTACCACATTGAACACTGCCGCGGAGGTCTTCCTAGGCTCGACGCCTTATGAGGGAGAGCTGTTGCCTCAAACAGCCCCACCTGGGTCCCCGTTACCAATAGGTGCGTCCCACCACCTACCGGGGAACGCCGGAGTCTACTACTCGCTTCCTCTGCACAATTGATCTTAGCCAACAGGCCGAGAAGCGATTAGCCCACCATGTTCTGTTCTTATCAGCTTAACATCTGATACGTCCCTCATCGAGGGACCAGTTTGTTAAACTGATTTTTGGAAAATGACGGAGTGCTAGGAGCTTGCTCCACCTCTATCACGGGTTGACCCGGCATTGCAGTACCGCCGGGACCGGCCCACCTAAACACTTGAACTATAACTAATGTTTTAAACACTGGTTAATAAAGGTTACGCACGTTAGTTACAACTTAAAACTATCGGCGTCGTTTTTTAAAGTTTTCGACTTAGCGTATATTATTCAATAATAGAAACGTAGTATGTTTAATAATCTTGTCATAAATAAATGTCCTAACTTCCTGTTATGTTTCGTATTATTTTACCGGTTGGTAAATTTTTGTAATCGCCTAGCAACAAACACACAATGTTTAAAGAGAAAAAAAAATTTAAAAAATGCCAACAGCACGTGGTGTTCCCAAGCGGTCACCCATCCAAGTACTAACCACGCCCGACGTTGCTTGACTTCGGTGATCGGACGAGAACCGGTATATTCAACGTGGTATGGCCGTTGGCAAGAGTCTTAGCCAGAGTCCGTCTATATTAGCGAACTTCTGAATGAATGGTTGATATGTTTTTGATCTCGCAGACATATAGGGAAATTTGGAATACCAACAAACAGCAGTATGTAGTTCGTTCGGTATGACATGTATTTAATACTAATTATAAAACAGCCGTCCATTTAATTTAATTTCAATTCTATTTATTTCTTTCAATGCTATGCTACAAAAAATAAATACAATCCAGTAATATTGTAGGAAAGAACATAAATTATCATAAAAATCATTATCAACAAAATCATAGTGCAACATAAAAGTGGCATCAAAAAACAGTAGTCATACTACATAAATAATAAAATAATGGTAAATACTGGTAGTCCATCTTCATGCAATTCAGAATCAAGCTCACTAAAGGTGAGCGACAATAAGTAAGATTATTGAAATAAACCAAATTCAATATTCCTTCCGTAGAACTGTAACGAAAATTGTATGTTATTTTATAATGCATTTATGTTTCGTGACGCGCATTTATTTATACTTCATAGATTTTATTGACCCTTGCAAGTCCCGAAGAGGGGTTAATATTCTCCCACCTCACACTGTGTATAAGTTTCAAAGTTGATTAGGGACAGCGCGAACGCAGTCCCCGCTACCACAAATTACGCGCCCGAGATACCCACATTTGGGGCATTCGCAGGAGTCAGCCCGACCGTAGTGCAATGGAAGGGCCTCATCCTGGGGGAACCGCCTTCTTGATCACGGTAACCCCTACGCCAGGTAAGTATGAATTGAAAAGTGTGGACATGGGTAGACTACCTCACGCAAACAGACCAAAATGTTGAGAGCCTAATAATAACGATGCTGTTTTTAATAATATGTAGTTCTATTTCCTAATTTAAGGTATAGGTTTAGTTATAAACTCTTTTTTTAAACACGATTGTTATGGTCGTACAAAAAAATATTAAAAAATCATATTTTTTCTTTCAATATTAGTCTCAACGTCAGAAATCTAGCTCAAAACACTCCTCGAGTGGACGTTGTAATTGCAGCTGCAGCGGTCAAACGAGTTACTACAATCTTTTTTTATCAACGATTTTTCAAAGAGAATACTTTATACCTGTAATTGTTGTATTTTTAGCGTATCATTCCTACCACGTCATTGGCAATTCGTGTGAAAACTGCGAAAACTCACTATAATATGGAGCCATCCGACGCGAAACAGCGCCCGCAGCGCTCGGTGCCTGATCGCGGTACTACACCTCAGACTTGAACACACCTCAGGTCTCAGCTCAGCTGGCTCGACGCTGATGTGAATGTGAATCTCAGGCCCGGGTCGGCGCTAGCCACCAGCCGCCGCCGCCGCGCCGCACGAGTGAGCTCCCGTTCCCGACGTATTATGTTAGATTTAATAGTTATCTTTACGTTTTTCAGACGCTTTAGAAAATACTACTATTGGATATTTATAAATTGTTATGCATATGTATATTTATGTTGTTTTCAATATTATAACATATGGCTTTTTATTGGATTTATAAGTTGGTTCTCAATAATCTATGTAAATGCACTTTCAGGTACACATTTTATACTATTTCCTTCCCGTTAAGATCATACTTCACAGGATCATTTCTGTAGTAAGATCTTCATTTATTCACTTCTACTTTGAAGTGTTTACCAACCACGATGAAGAGAAACGGCTCTTCTCCCTGAGCGTGAGGCAGACGTGAACCAGTATTCTCGTGATACAGGAGCATGTCATCGATGATCGTTCAGCCTTCCAATGGGGAAGGTCGGGAGTTGAGCGTTCAGAGTGGTAAATTTATAAATATATATACTTTGATTATTAGTCACTACTTAGGTGGCCCAATCCCATAAGGATCGGCGCTGGTAAATTTATAAATATATATACTTTGATTGTTAGTCACTACTTAGGTGGCCCAATCCCATAAGGATCGGGCGCTAAATAAAAATTGGTTATAGACTCATCATGTGTTCCCCTCCACGGAAATCTTTAGTAAAAGGCGAAAGATTTATTCGTTTTGAAGGGAAACCAGAGTGAACAGGCCCGTTGAGCCTCAACAGCCTGGCCGATCCTATTGCTATTGCGACTATCGAGAGCCTACGTTTTCCTAAGCTGATCGTTATACGTATCTCCTAGTGTAACGCCTTGTTTTTCCGTCGCTTCAGTTCCCGCCCGTTTTAACTGGCCAAACGCGCGTCAACGAATCTAAGTTGGAATATAGGTCCCATTTATTCGCACGTTAACGAACCTCGCGGACACCTCAGACCGGCTCTCGCGCGCTCACGTCAGGGCAGCTCAGGCCTCAGCTTGAGGTGTAGTACCGCGAGCGGCCACGCCGCCACCGAGCGCTGCTGTCGTCGCCGGGCCGGGCTCAGCTCTCACCTCATCTCGCCTTCCGAGACGAGACGAGCGAGCGATCTGACTATTCCTCTGTTTTTACCCTGTTCGCCCGTACCGCCTCTCGCCGTCGCCGTCGAGGCGATCGGCTGCCGTCGCCCGGTGTCCTCTCTACTTGTGCCGCGTCGATCGATGTTATTATTTTATTTCAAATTTTATACGCTTCGTTCCGGACACGTTACTTTTCGCGTTCCACAAGTAGAAACGTCCCACGGCGAAGGGTAAATCGATGAACCGCACCCTACTGGCCCTTTTACTACGGTGTCAGATGGCGAAAATCGTATCACACTCGGAACTGTGGTGATGTGCAATGTATAACAACAGCGCTAGTTTTGCCGCTAGATGTTTTTCATTGTTTCTCGATTATCTTGTTGATTCAATGTTTTAATACGACACTAGACCAAACCTTTTCCAGTTATCGCTTCTCGGCCTGTTGGCTAAGATCAAAGTGTAGATCAACACATGGACTGATGCTCACTATGCCATCCAGGAGGCGGTGGACAACTACGTATTTCAAAAATGTAACAAGGCCACTTATGAGGAGCTGCAGCGGCGAGTCAAGGTCATTCGAGGCTCTCCGAGAATGGGGACTTGGCGTTCCACACCATCGTTAGTTTAAGTATTATCTTGTATTTACCTTGTTTGTTATATTGTTTTTCATTCCCCAATTCTGTTCTTTTTTGCCACCTGCGTGTGGCAATTCAACAATGTTGTTTTAACCATTGGTTCTTTGTGAAAAAGATTTATTGAAATAAAGTCAATCTGTTCTTATCAGCTTAACATCTGATACGTCCCTCATCGAGGGACCAGTTTGTTAAACTGATTTTTGGAAAATGACGGAGTGCTAGGAGCTTGCTCCACCTCTATCACGGGTTGACCCGGCATTGCAGTACCGCCGGGACCGGCCCACCTAAACACTTGAACTATAACTAATGTTTTAAACACTGGTTAATAAAGGTTACGCACGTTAGTTACAACTTAAAACTATCGGCGTCGTTTTTTAAAGTTTTCGACTTAGCGTATATTATTCAATAATAGAAACGTAGTATGTTTAATAATCTTGTCATAAATAAATGTCCTAACTTCCTGTTATGTTTCGTATTATTTTACCGGTTGGTAAATTTTTGTAATCGCCTAGCAACAAACACACAATGTTTAAAGAGAAAAAAAAATTTAAAAAATGCCAACAGCACGTGGTGTTCCCAAGCGGTCACCCATCCAAGTACTAACCACGCCCGACGTTGCTTGACTTCGGTGATCGGACGAGAACCGGTATATTCAACGTGGTATGGCCGTTGGCAAGAGTCTTAGCCAGAGTCCGTCTATATTAGCGAACTTCTGAATGAATGGTTGATATGTTTTTGATCTCGCAGACATATAGGGAAATTTGGAATACCAACAAACAGCAGTATGTAGTTCGTTCGGTATGACATGTATTTAATACTAATTATAAAACAGCCGTCCATTTAATTTAATTTCAATTCTATTTATTTCTTTCAATGCTATGCTACAAAAAATAAATACAATCCAGTAATATTGTAGGAAAGAACATAAATTATCATAAAAATCATTATCAACAAAATCATAGTGCAACATAAAAGTGGCATCAAAAAACAGTAGTCATACTACATAAATAATAAAATAATGGTAAATACTGGTAGTCCATCTTCATGCAATTCAGAATCAAGCTCACTAAAGGTGAGCGACAATAAGTAAGATTATTGAAATAAACCAAATTCAATATTCCTTCCGTAGAACTGTAACGAAAATTGTATGTTATTTTATAATGCATTTATGTTTCGTGACGCGCATTTATTTATACTTCATAGATTTTATTGACCCTTGCAAGTCCCGAAGAGGGGTTAATATTCTCCCACCTCACACTGTGTATAAGTTTCAAAGTTGATTAGGGACAGCGCGAACGCAGTCCCCGCTACCACAAATTACGCGCCCGAGATACCCACATTTGGGGCATTCGCAGGAGTCAGCCCGACCGTAGTGCAATGGAAGGGCCTCATCCTGGGGGAACCGCCTTCTTGATCACGGTAACCCCTACGCCAGGTAAGTATGAATTGAAAAGTGTGGACATGGGTAGACTACCTCACGCAAACAGACCAAAATGTTGAGAGCCTAATAATAACGATGCTGTTTTTAATAATATGTAGTTCTATTTCCTAATTTAAGGTATAGGTTTAGTTATAAACTCTTTTTTTAAACACGATTGTTATGGTCGTACAAAAAAATATTAAAAAATCATATTTTTTCTTTCAATATTAGTCTCAACGTCAGAAATCTAGCTCAAAACACTCCTCGAGTGGACGTTGTAATTGCAGCTGCAGCGGTCAAACGAGTTACTACAATCTTTTTTTATCAACGATTTTTCAAAGAGAATACTTTATACCTGTAATTGTTGTATTTTTAGCGTATCATTCCTACCACGTCATTGGCAATTCGTGTGAAAACTGCGAAAACTCACTATAATATGGAGCCATCCGACGCGAAACAGCGCCCGCAGCGCTCGGTGCCTGATCGCGGTACTACACCTCAGACTTGAACACACCTCAGGTCTCAGCTCAGCTGGCTCGACGCTGATGTGAATGTGAATCTCAGGCCCGGGTCGGCGCTAGCCACCAGCCGCCGCCGCCGCGCCGCACGAGTGAGCTCCCGTTCCCGACGTATTATGTTAGATTTAATAGTTATCTTTACGTTTTTCAGACGCTTTAGAAAATACTACTATTGGATATTTATAAATTGTTATGCATATGTATATTTATGTTGTTTTCAATATTATAACATATGGCTTTTTATTGGATTTATAAGTTGGTTCTCAATAATCTATGTAAATGCACTTTCAGGTACACATTTTATACTATTTCCTTCCCGTTAAGATCATACTTCACAGGATCATTTCTGTAGTAAGATCTTCATTTATTCACTTCTACTTTGAAGTGTTTACCAACCACGATGAAGAGAAACGGCTCTTCTCCCTGAGCGTGAGACAGACGTGAACCAGTATTCTCGTGATACAGGAGCATGTCATCGATGATCGTTCAGCCTTCCAATGGGGAAGGTCGGGAGTTGAGCGTTCAGAGTGGTAAATTTATAAATATATATACTTTGATTATTAGTCACTACTTAGGTGGCCCAATCCCATAAGGATCGGCGCTGGTAAATTTATAAATATATATACTTTGATTGTTAGTCACTACTTAGGTGGCCCAATCCCATAAGGATCGGGCGCTAAATAAAAATTGGTTATAGACTCATCATGTGTTCCCCTCCACGGAAATCTTTAGTAAAAGGCGAAAGATTTATTCGTTTTGAAGGGAAACCAGAGTGAACAGGCCCGTTGAGCCTCAACAGCCTGGCCGATCCTATTGCTATTGCGACTATCGAGAGCCTACGTTTTCCTAAGCTGATCGTTATACGTATCTCCTAGTGTAACGCCTTGTTTTTCCGTCGCTTCAGTTCCCGCCCGTTTTAACTGGCCAAACGCGCGTCAACGAATCTAAGTTGGAATATAGGTCCCATTTATTCGCACGTTAACGAACCTCGCGGACACCTCAGACCGGCTCTCGCGCGCTCACGTCAGGGCAGCTCAGGCCTCAGCTTGAGGTGTAGTACCGCGAGCGGCCACGCCGCCACCGAGCGCTGCTGTCGTCGCCGGGCCGGGCTCAGCTCTCACCTCATCTCGCCTTCCGAGACGAGACGAGCGAGCGATCTGACTATTCCTCTGTTTTTACCCTGTTCGCCCGTACCGCCTCTCGCCGTCGCCGTCGAGGCGATCGGCTGCCGTCGCCCGGTGTCCTCTCTACTTGTGCCGCGTCGATCGATGTTATTATTTTATTTCAAATTTTATACGCTTCGTTCCGGACACGTTACTTTTCGCGTTCCACAAGTAGAAACGTCCCACGGCGAAGGGTAAATCGATGAACCGCACCCTACTGGCCCTTTTACTACGGTGTCAGATGGCGAAAATCGTATCACACTCGGAACTGTGGTGATGTGCAATGTATAACAACAGCGCTAGTTTTGCCGCTAGATGTTTTTCATTGTTTCTCGATTATCTTGTTGATTCAATGTTTTAATACGACACTAGACCAAACCTTTTCCAGTTATCGCTTCTCGGCCTGTTGGCTAAGATCAAAGTGTAGATCAACACATGGACTGATGCTCACTATGCCATCCAGGAGGCGGTGGACAACTACGTATTTCAAAAATGTAACAAGGCCACTTATGAGGAGCTGCAGCGGCGAGTCAAGGTCATTCGAGGCTCTCCGAGAATGGGGACTTGGCGTTCCACACCATCGTTAGTTTAAGTATTATCTTGTATTTACCTTGTTTGTTATATTGTTTTTCATTCCCCAATTCTGTTCTTTTTTGCCACCTGCGTGTGGCAATTCAACAATGTTGTTTTAACCATTGGTTCTTTGTGAAAAAGATTTATTGAAATAAAGTCAATCTGTTCTTATCAGCTTAACATCTGATACGTCCCTCATCGAGGGACCAGTTTGTTAAACTGATTTTTGGAAAATGACGGAGTGCTAGGAGCTTGCTCCACCTCTATCACGGGTTGACCCGGCATTGCAGTACCGCCGGGACCGGCCCACCTAAACACTTGAACTATAACTAATGTTTTAAACACTGGTTAATAAAGGTTACGCACGTTAGTTACAACTTAAAACTATCGGCGTCGTTTTTTAAAGTTTTCGACTTAGCGTATATTATTCAATAATAGAAACGTAGTATGTTTAATAATCTTGTCATAAATAAATGTCCTAACTTCCTGTTATGTTTCGTATTATTTTACCGGTTGGTAAATTTTTGTAATCGCCTAGCAACAAACACACAATGTTTAAAGAGAAAAAAAAAATTTAAAAAATGCCAACAGCACGTGGTGTTCCCAAGCGGTCACCCATCCAAGTACTAACCACGCCCGACGTTGCTTGACTTCGGTGATCGGACGAGAACCGGTATATTCAACGTGGTATGGCCGTTGGCAAGAGTCTTAGCCAGAGTCCGTCTATATTAGCGAACTTCTGAATGAATGGTTGATATGTTTTTGATCTCGCAGACATATAGGGAAATTTGGAATACCAACAAACAGCAGTATGTAGTTCGTTCGGTATGACATGTATTTAATACTAATTATAAAACAGCCGTCCATTTAATTTAATTTCAATTCTATTTATTTCTTTCAATGCTATGCTACAAAAAATAAATACAATCCAGTAATATTGTAGGAAAGAACATAAATTATCATAAAAATCATTATCAACAAAATCATAGTGCAACATAAAAGTGGCATCAAAAAACAGTAGTCATACTACATAAATAATAAAATAATGGTAAATACTGGTAGTCCATCTTCATGCAATTCAGAATCAAGCTCACTAAAGGTGAGCGACAATAAGTAAGATTATTGAAATAAACCAAATTCAATATTCCTTCCGTAGAACTGTAACGAAAATTGTATGTTATTTTATAATGCATTTATGTTTCGTGACGCGCATTTATTTATACTTCATAGATTTTATTGACCCTTGCAAGTCCCGAAGAGGGGTTAATATTCTCCCACCTCACACTGTGTATAAGTTTCAAAGTTGATTAGGGACAGCGCGAACGCAGTCCCCGCTACCACAAATTACGCGCCCGAGATACCCACATTTGGGGCATTCGCAGGAGTCAGCCCGACCGTAGTGCAATGGAAGGGCCTCATCCTGGGGGAACCGCCTTCTTGATCACGGTAACCCCTACGCCAGGTAAGTATGAATTGAAAAGTGTGGACATGGGTAGACTACCTCACGCAAACAGACCAAAATGTTGAGAGCCTAATAATAACGATGCTGTTTTTAATAATATGTAGTTCTATTTCCTAATTTAAGGTATAGGTTTAGTTATAAACTCTTTTTTTAAACACGATTGTTATGGTCGTACAAAAAAATATTAAAAAATCATATTTTTTCTTTCAATATTAGTCTCAACGTCAGAAATCTAGCTCAAAACACTCCTCGAGTGGACGTTGTAATTGCAGCTGCAGCGGTCAAACGAGTTACTACAATCTTTTTTTATCAACGATTTTTCAAAGAGAATACTTTATACCTGTAATTGTTGTATTTTTAGCGTATCATTCCTACCACGTCATTGGCAATTCGTGTGAAAACTGCGAAAACTCACTATAATATGGAGCCATCCGACGCGAAACAGCGCCCGCAGCGCTCGGTGCCTGATCGCGGTACTACACCTCAGACTTGAACACACCTCAGGTCTCAGCTCAGCTGGCTCGACGCTGATGTGAATGTGAATCTCAGGCCCGGGTCGGCGCTAGCCACCAGCCGCCGCCGCCGCGCCGCACGAGTGAGCTCCCGTTCCCGACGTATTATGTTAGATTTAATAGTTATCTTTACGTTTTTCAGACGCTTTAGAAAATACTACTATTGGATATTTATAAATTGTTATGCATATGTATATTTATGTTGTTTTCAATATTATAACATATGGCTTTTTATTGGATTTATAAGTTGGTTCTCAATAATCTATGTAAATGCACTTTCAGGTACACATTTTATACTATTTCCTTCCCGTTAAGATCATACTTCACAGGATCATTTCTGTAGTAAGATCTTCATTTATTCACTTCTACTTTGAAGTGTTTACCAACCACGATGAAGAGAAACGGCTCTTCTCCCTGAGCGTGAGGCAGACGTGAACCAGTATTCTCGTGATACAGGAGCATGTCATCGATGATCGTTCAGCCTTCCAATGGGGAAGGTCGGGAGTTGAGCGTTCAGAGTGGTAAATTTATAAATATATATACTTTGATTATTAGTCACTACTTAGGTGGCCCAATCCCATAAGGATCGGCGCTGGTAAATTTATAAATATATATACTTTGATTGTTAGTCACTACTTAGGTGGCCCAATCCCATAAGGATCGGGCGCTAAATAAAAATTGGTTATAGACTCATCATGTGTTCCCCTCCACGGAAATCTTTAGTAAAAGGCGAAAGAGTTATTCGTTTTGAAGGGAAACCAGAGTGAACAGGCCCGTTGAGCCTCAACAGCCTGGCCGATCCTATTGCTATTGCGACTATC
This sequence comes from Allygus modestus, assembly GCA_963675035.1. Classification (NCBI taxonomy): domain Eukaryota; kingdom Metazoa; phylum Arthropoda; class Insecta; order Hemiptera; family Cicadellidae; genus Allygus; species Allygus modestus. The sequence goes on from OY776117.1 coordinate 96,579,357, forward strand.
GAGAGCCTACGTTTTCCTAAGCTGATCGTTATACGTATCTCCTAGTGTAACGCCTTGTTTTTCCGTCGCTTCAGTTCCCGCCCGTTTTAACTGGCCAAACGCGCGTCAACGAATCTAAGTTGGAATATAGGTCCCATTTATTCGCACGTTAACGAACCTCGCGGACACCTCAGACCGGCTCTCGCGCGCTCACGTCAGGGCAGCTCAGGCCTCAGCTTGAGGTGTAGTACCGCGAGCGGCCACGCCGCCACCGAGCGCTGCTGTCGTCGCCGGGCCGGGCTCAGCTCTCACCTCATCTCGCCTTCCGAGACGAGACGAGCGAGCGATCTGACTATTCCTCTGTTTTTACCCTGTTCGCCCGTACCGCCTCTCGCCGTCGCCGTCGAGGCGATCGGCTGCCGTCGCCCGGTGTCCTCTCTACTTGTGCCGCGTCGATCGATGTTATTATTTTATTTCAAATTTTATACGCTTCGTTCCGGACACGTTACTTTTCGCATTCCACAAGTAGAAACGTCCCACGGCGAAGGGTAAATCGATGAACCGCACCCTACTGGCCCTTTTACTACGGTGTCAGATGGCGAAAATCGTATCACACTCGGAACTGTGGTGATGTGCAATGTATAACAACAGCGCTAGTTTTGCCGCTAGATGTTTTTCATTGTTTCTCGATTATCTTGTTGATTCAATGTTTTAATACGACACTAGACCAAACCTTTTCCAGTTATCGCTTCTCGGCCTGTTGGCTAAGATCAAAGTGTAGATCAACACATGGACTGATGCTCACTATGCCATCCAGGAGGCGGTGGACAACTACGTATTTCAAAAATGTAACAAGGCCACTTATGAGGAGCTGCAGCGGCGAGTCAAGGTCATTCGAGGCTCTCCGAGAATGGGGACTTGGCGTTCCACACCATCGTTAGTTTAAGTATTATCTTGTATTTACCTTGTTTGTTATATTGTTTTTCATTCCCCAATTCTGTTCTTTTTTGCCACCTGCGTGTGGCAATTCAACAATGTTGTTTTAACCATTGGTTCTTTGTGAAAAAGATTTATTGAAATAAAGTCAATCTGTTCTTATCAGCTTAACATCTGATACGTCCCTCATCGAGGGACCAGTTTGTTAAACTGATTTTTGGAAAATGACGGAGTGCTAGGAGCTTGCTCCACCTCTATCACGGGTTGACCCGGCATTGCAGTACCGCCGGGACCGGCCCACCTAAACACTTGAACTATAACTAATGTTTTAAACACTGGTTAATAAAGGTTACGCACGTTAGTTACAACTTAAAACTATCGGCGTCGTTTTTTAAAGTTTTCGACTTAGCGTATATTATTCAATAATAGAAACGTAGTATGTTTAATAATCTTGTCATAAATAAATGTCCTAACTTCCTGTTATGTTTCGTATTATTTTACCGGTTGGTAAATTTTTGTAATCGCCTAGCAACAAACACACAATGTTTAAAGAGAAAAAAAAAATTTAAAAAATGCCAACAGCACGTGGTGTTCCCAAGCGGTCACCCATCCAAGTACTAACCACGCCCGACGTTGCTTGACTTCGGTGATCGGACGAGAACCGGTATATTCAACGTGGTATGGCCGTTGGCAAGAGTCTTAGCCAGAGTCCGTCTATATTAGCGAACTTCTGAATGAATGGTTGATATGTTTTTGATCTCGCAGACATATAGGGAAATTTGGAATACCAACAAACAGCAGTATGTAGTTCGTTCGGTATGACATGTATTTAATACTAATTATAAAACAGCCGTCCATTTAATTTAATTTCAATTCTATTTATTTCTTTCAATGCTATGCTACAAAAAATAAATACAATCCAGTAATATTGTAGGAAAGAACATAAATTATCATAAAAATCATTATCAACAAAATCATAGTGCAACATAAAAGTGGCATCAAAAAACAGTAGTCATACTACATAAATAATAAAATAATGGTAAATACTGGTAGTCCATCTTCATGCAATTCAGAATCAAGCTCACTAAAGGTGAGCGACAATAAGTAAGATTATTGAAATAAACCAAATTCAATATTCCTTCCGTAGAACTGTAACGAAAATTGTATGTTATTTTATAATGCATTTATGTTTCGTGACGCGCATTTATTTATACTTCATAGATTTTATTGACCCTTGCAAGTCCCGAAGAGGGGTTAATATTCTCCCACCTCACACTGTGTATAAGTTTCAAAGTTGATTAGGGACAGCGCGAACGCAGTCCCCGCTACCACAAATTACGCGCCCGAGATACCCACATTTGGGGCATTCGCAGGAGTCAGCCCGACCGTAGTGCAATGGAAGGGCCTCATCCTGGGGGAACCGCCTTCTTGATCACGGTAACCCCTACGCCAGGTAAGTATGAATTGAAAAGTGTGGACATGGGTAGACTACCTCACGCAAACAGACCAAAATGTTGAGAGCCTAATAATAACGATGCTGTTTTTAATAATATGTAGTTCTATTTCCTAATTTAAGGTATAGGTTTAGTTATAAACTCTTTTTTTAAACACGATTGTTATGGTCGTACAAAAAAATATTAAAAAATCATATTTTTTCTTTCAATATTAGTCTCAACGTCAGAAATCTAGCTCAAAACACTCCTCGAGTGGACGTTGTAATTGCAGCTGCAGCGGTCAAACGAGTTACTACAATCTTTTTTTATCAACGATTTTTCAAAGAGAATACTTTATACCTGTAATTGTTGTATTTTTAGCGTATCATTCCTACCACGTCATTGGCAATTCGTGTGAAAACTGCGAAAACTCACTATAATATGGAGCCATCCGACGCGAAACAGCGCCCGCAGCGCTCGGTGCCTGATCGCGGTACTACACCTCAGACTTGAACACACCTCAGGTCTCAGCTCAGCTGGCTCGACGCTGATGTGAATGTGAATCTCAGGCCCGGGTCGGCGCTAGCCACCAGCCGCCGCCGCCGCGCCGCACGAGTGAGCTCCCGTTCCCGACGTATTATGTTAGATTTAATAGTTATCTTTACGTTTTTCAGACGCTTTAGAAAATACTACTATTGGATATTTATAAATTGTTATGCATATGTATATTTATGTTGTTTTCAATATTATAACATATGGCTTTTTATTGGATTTATAAGTTGGTTCTCAATAATCTATGTAAATGCACTTTCAGGTACACATTTTATACTATTTCCTTCCCGTTAAGATCATACTTCACAGGATCATTTCTGTAGTAAGATCTTCATTTATTCACTTCTACTTTGAAGTGTTTACCAACCACGATGAAGAGAAACGGCTCTTCTCCCTGAGCGTGAGGCAGACGTGAACCAGTATTCTCGTGATACAGGAGCATGTCATCGATGATCGTTCAGCCTTCCAATGGGGAAGGTCGGGAGTTGAGCGTTCAGAGTGGTAAATTTATAAATATATATACTTTGATTATTAGTCACTACTTAGGTGGCCCAATCCCATAAGGATCGGCGCTGGTAAATTTATAAATATATATACTTTGATTGTTAGTCACTACTTAGGTGGCCCAATCCCATAAGGATCGGGCGCTAAATAAAAATTGGTTATAGACTCATCATGTGTTCCCCTCCACGGAAATCTTTAGTAAAAGGCGAAAGATTTATTCGTTTTGAAGGGAAACCAGAGTGAACAGGCCCGTTGAGCCTCAACAGCCTGGCCGATCCTATTGCTATTGCGACTATCGAGAGCCTACGTTTTCCTAAGCTGATCGTTATACGTATCTCCTAGTGTAACGCCTTGTTTTTCCGTCGCTTCAGTTCCCGCCCGTTTTAACTGGCCAAACGCGCGTCAACGAATCTAAGTTGGAATATAGGTCCCATTTATTCGCACGTTAACGAACCTCGCGGACACCTCAGACCGGCTCTCGCGCGCTCACGTCAGGGCAGCTCAGGCCTCAGCTTGAGGTGTAGTACCGCGAGCGGCCACGCCGCCACCGAGCGCTGCTGTCGTCGCCGGGCCGGGCTCAGCTCTCACCTCATCTCGCCTTCCGAGACGAGACGAGCGAGCGATCTGACTATTCCTCTGTTTTTACCCTGTTCGCCCGTACCGCCTCTCGCCGTCGCCGTCGAGGCGATCGGCTGCCGTCGCCCGGTGTCCTCTCTACTTGTGCCGCGTCGATCGATGTTATTATTTTATTTCAAATTTTATACGCTTCGTTCCGGACACGTTACTTTTCGCGTTCCACAAGTAGAAACGTCCCACGGCGAAGGGTAAATCGATGAACCGCACCCTACTGGCCCTTTTACTACGGTGTCAGATGGCGAAAATCGTATCACACTCGGAACTGTGGTGATGTGCAATGTATAACAACAGCGCTAGTTTTGCCGCTAGATGTTTTTCATTGTTTCTCGATTATCTTGTTGATTCAATGTTTTAATACGACACTAGACCAAACCTTTTCCAGTTATCGCTTCTCGGCCTGTTGGCTAAGATCAAAGTGTAGATCAACACATGGACTGATGCTCACTATGCCATCCAGGAGGCGGTGGACAACTACGTATTTCAAAAATGTAACAAGGCCACTTATGAGGAGCTGCAGCGGCGAGTCAAGGTCATTCGAGGCTCTCCGAGAATGGGGACTTGGCGTTCCACACCATCGTTAGTTTAAGTATTATCTTGTATTTACCTTGTTTGTTATATTGTTTTTCATTCCCCAATTCTGTTCTTTTTTGCCACCTGCGTGTGGCAATTCAACAATGTTGTTTTAACCATTGGTTCTTTGTGAAAAAGATTTATTGAAATAAAGTCAATCTGTTCTTATCAGCTTAACATCTGATACGTCCCTCATCGAGGGACCAGTTTGTTAAACTGATTTTTGGAAAATGACGGAGTGCTAGGAGCTTGCTCCACCTCTATCACGGGTTGACCCGGCATTGCAGTACCGCCGGGACCGGCCCACCTAAACACTTGAACTATAACTAATGTTTTAAACACTGGTTAATAAAGGTTACGCACGTTAGTTACAACTTAAAACTATCGGCGTCGTTTTTTAAAGTTTTCGACTTAGCGTATATTATTCAATAATAGAAACGTAGTATGTTTAATAATCTTGTCATAAATAAATGTCCTAACTTCCTGTTATGTTTCGTATTATTTTACCGGTTGGTAAATTTTTGTAATCGCCTAGCAACAAACACACAATGTTTAAAGAGAAAAAAAAAATTTAAAAAATGCCAACAGCACGTGGTGTTCCCAAGCGGTCACCCATCCAAGTACTAACCACGCCCGACGTTGCTTGACTTCGGTGATCGGACGAGAACCGGTATATTCAACGTGGTATGGCCGTTGGCAAGAGTCTTAGCCAGAGTCCGTCTATATTAGCGAACTTCTGAATGAATGGTTGATATGTTTTTGATCTCGCAGACATATAGGGAAATTTGGAATACCAACAAACAGCAGTATGTAGTTCGTTCGGTATGACATGTATTTAATACTAATTATAAAACAGCCGTCCATTTAATTTAATTTCAATTCTATTTATTTCTTTCAATGCTATGCTACAAAAAATAAATACAATCCAGTAATATTGTAGGAAAGAACATAAATTATCATAAAAATCATTATCAACAAAATCATAGTGCAACATAAAAGTGGCATCAAAAAACAGTAGTCATACTACATAAATAATAAAATAATGGTAAATACTGGTAGTCCATCTTCATGCAATTCAGAATCAAGCTCACTAAAGGTGAGCGACAATAAGTAAGATTATTGAAATAAACCAAATTCAATATTCCTTCCGTAGAACTGTAACGAAAATTGTATGTTATTTTATAATGCATTTATGTTTCGTGACGCGCATTTATTTATACTTCATAGATTTTATTGACCCTTGCAAGTCCCGAAGAGGGGTTAATATTCTCCCACCTCACACTGTGTATAAGTTTCAAAGTTGATTAGGGACAGCGCGAACGCAGTCCCCGCTACCACAAATTACGCGCCCGAGATACCCACATTTGGGGCATTCGCAGGAGTCAGCCCGACCGTAGTGCAATGGAAGGGCCTCATCCTGGGGGAACCGCCTTCTTGATCACGGTAACCCCTACGCCAGGTAAGTATGAATTGAAAAGTGTGGACATGGGTAGACTACCTCACGCAAACAGACCAAAATGTTGAGAGCCTAATAATAACGATGCTGTTTTTAATAATATGTAGTTCTATTTCCTAATTTAAGGTATAGGTTTAGTTATAAACTCTTTTTTTAAACACGATTGTTATGGTCGTACAAAAAAATATTAAAAAATCATATTTTTTCTTTCAATATTAGTCTCAACGTCAGAAATCTAGCTCAAAACACTCCTCGAGTGGACGTTGTAATTGCAGCTGCAGCGGTCAAACGAGTTACTACAATCTTTTTTTATCAACGATTTTTCAAAGAGAATACTTTATACCTGTAATTGTTGTATTTTTAGCGTATCATTCCTACCACGTCATTGGCAATTCGTGTGAAAACTGCGAAAACTCACTATAATATGGAGCCATCCGACGCGAAACAGCGCCCGCAGCGCTCGGTGCCTGATCGCGGTACTACACCTCAGACTTGAACACACCTCAGGTCTCAGCTCAGCTGGCTCGACGCTGATGTGAATGTGAATCTCAGGCCCGGGTCGGCGCTAGCCACCAGCCGCCGCCGCCGCGCCGCACGAGTGAGCTCCCGTTCCCGACGTATTATGTTAGATTTAATAGTTATCTTTACGTTTTTCAGACGCTTTAGAAAATACTACTATTGGATATTTATAAATTGTTATGCATATGTATATTTATGTTGTTTTCAATATTATAACATATGGCTTTTTATTGGATTTATAAGTTGGTTCTCAATAATCTATGTAAATGCACTTTCAGGTACACATTTTATACTATTTCCTTCCCGTTAAGATCATACTTCACAGGATCATTTCTGTAGTAAGATCTTCATTTATTCACTTCTACTTTGAAGTGTTTACCAACCACGATGAAGAGAAACGGCTCTTCTCCCTGAGCGTGAGGCAGACGTGAACCAGTATTCTCGTGATACAGGAGCATGTCATCGATGATCGTTCAGCCTTCCAATGGGGAAGGTCGGGAGTTGAGCGTTCAGAGTGGTAAATTTATAAATATATATACTTTGATTATTAGTCACTACTTAGGTGGCCCAATCCCATAAGGATCGGCGCTGGTAAATTTATAAATATATATACTTTGATTGTTAGTCACTACTTAGGTGGCCCAATCCCATAAGGATCGGGCGCTAAATAAAAATTGGTTATAGACTCATCATGTGTTCCCCTCCACGGAAATCTTTAGTAAAAGGCGAAAGATTTATTCGTTTTGAAGGGAAACCAGAGTGAACAGGCCCGTTGAGCCTCAACAGCCTGGCCGATCCTATTGCTATTGCGACTATCGAGAGCCTACGTTTTCCTAAGCTGATCGTTATACGTATCTCCTAGTGTAACGCCTTGTTTTTCCGTCGCTTCAGTTCCCGCCCGTTTTAACTGGCCAAACGCGCGTCAACGAATCTAAGTTGGAATATAGGTCCCATTTATTCGCACGTTAACGAACCTCGCGGACACCTCAGACCGGCTCTCGCGCGCTCACGTCAGGGCAGCTCAGGCCTCAGCTTGAGGTGTAGTACCGCGAGCGGCCACGCCGCCACCGAGCGCTGCTGTCGTCGCCGGGCCGGGCTCAGCTCTCACCTCATCTCGCCTTCCGAGACGAGACGAGCGAGCGATCTGACTATTCCTCTGTTTTTACCCTGTTCGCCCGTACCGCCTCTCGCCGTCGCCGTCGAGGCGATCGGCTGCCGTCGCCCGGTGTCCTCTCTACTTGTGCCGCGTCGATCGATGTTATTATTTTATTTCAAATTTTATACGCTTCGTTCCGGACACGTTACTTTTCGCGTTCCACAAGTAGAAACGTCCCACGGCGAAGGGTAAATCGATGAACCGCACCCTACTGGCCCTTTTACTACGGTGTCAGATGGCGAAAATCGTATCACACTCGGAACTGTGGTGATGTGCAATGTATAACAACAGCGCTAGTTTTGCCGCTAGATGTTTTTCATTGTTTCTCGATTATCTTGTTGATTCAATGTTTTAATACGACACTAGACCAAACCTTTTCCAGTTATCGCTTCTCGGCCTGTTGGCTAAGATCAAAGTGTAGATCAACACATGGACTGATGCTCACTATGCCATCCAGGAGGCGGTGGACAACTACGTATTTCAAAAATGTAACAAGGCCACTTATGAGGAGCTGCAGCGGCGAGTCAAGGTCATTCGAGGCTCTCCGAGAATGGGGACTTGGCGTTCCACACCATCGTTAGTTTAAGTATTATCTTGTATTTACCTTGTTTGTTATATTGTTTTTCATTCCCCAATTCTGTTCTTTTTTGCCACCTGCGTGTGGCAATTCAACAATGTTGTTTTAACCATTGGTTCTTTGTGAAAAAGATTTATTGAAATAAAGTCAATCTGTTCTTATCAGCTTAACATCTGATACGTCCCTCATCGAGGGACCAGTTTGTTAAACTGATTTTTGGAAAATGACGGAGTGCTAGGAGCTTGCTCCACCTCTATCACGGGTTGACCCGGCATTGCAGTACCGCCGGGACCGGCCCACCTAAACACTTGAACTATAACTAATGTTTTAAACACTGGTTAATAAAGGTTACGCACGTTAGTTACAACTTAAAACTATCGGCGTCGTTTTTTAAAGTTTTCGACTTAGCGTATATTATTCAATAATAGAAACGTAGTATGTTTAATAATCTTGTCATAAATAAATGTCCTAACTTCCTGTTATGTTTCGTATTATTTTACCGGTTGGTAAATTTTTGTAATCGCCTAGCAACAAACACACAATGTTTAAAGAGAAAAAAAAAATTTAAAAAATGCCAACAGCACGTGGTGTTCCCAAGCGGTCACCCATCCAAGTACTAACCACGCCCGACGTTGCTTGACTTCGGTGATCGGACGAGAACCGGTATATTCAACGTGGTATGGCCGTTGGCAAGAGTCTTAGCCAGAGTCCGTCTATATTAGCGAACTTCTGAATGAATGGTTGATATGTTTTTGATCTCGCAGACATATAGGGAAATTTGGAATACCAACAAACAGCAGTATGTAGTTCGTTCGGTATGACATGTATTTAATACTAATTATAAAACAGCCGTCCATTTAATTTAATTTCAATTCTATTTATTTCTTTCAATGCTATGCTACAAAAAATAAATACAATCCAGTAATATTGTAGGAAAGAACATAAATTATCATAAAAATCATTATCAACAAAATCATAGTGCAACATAAAAGTGGCATCAAAAAACAGTAGTCATACTACATAAATAATAAAATAATGGTAAATACTGGTAGTCCATCTTCATGCAATTCAGAATCAAGCTCACTAAAGGTGAGCGACAATAAGTAAGATTATTGAAATAAACCAAATTCAATATTCCTTCCGTAGAACTGTAACGAAAATTGTATGTTATTTTATAATGCATTTATGTTTCGTGACGCGCATTTATTTATACTTCATAGATTTTATTGACCCTTGCAAGTCCCGAAGAGGGGTTAATATTCTCCCACCTCACACTGTGTATAAGTTTCAAAGTTGATTAGGGACAGCGCGAACGCAGTCCCCGCTACCAAAAATTACGCGCCCGAGATACCCACATTTGGGGCATTCGCAGGAGTCAGCCCGACCGTAGTGCAATGGAAGGGCCTCATCCTGGGGGAACCGCCTTCTTGATCACGGTAACCCCTACGCCAGGTAAGTATGAATTGAAAAGTGTGGACATGGGTAGACTACCTCACGCAAACAGACCAAAATGTTGAGAGCCTAATAATAACGATGCTGTTTTTAATAATATGTAGTTCTATTTCCTAATTTAAGGTATAGGTTTAGTTATAAACTCTTTTTTTAAACACGATTGTTATGGTCGTACAAAAAAAATATTAAAAAATCATATTTTTTCTTTCAATATTAGTCTCAACGTCAGAAATCTAGCTCAAAACACTCCTCGAGTGTACGTTGTAATTGCAGCTGCAGCGGTCAAACGAGTTACTACAATCTTTTTTTATCAACGATTTTTCAAAGAGAATACTTTATACCTGTAATTGTTGTATTTTTAGCGTATCATTCCTACCACGTCATTGGTAATTCGTGTGAAAACTGCGAAAACTCACTATAATATGGAGCCATCCGACGCGAAACAGCGCCCGCAGCGCTCGGTGCCTGATCGCGGTACTACACCTCAGACTTGAACACACCTCAGGTCTCAGCTCAGCTGGCTCGACGCTGATGTGAATGTGAATCTCAGGCCCGGGTCGGCGCTAGCCACCAGCCGCCGCCGCCGCGCCGCACGAGTGAGCTCCCGTTCCCGACGTATTATGTTAGATTTAATAGTTATCTTTACGTTTTTCAGACGCTTTAGAAAATACTACTATTGGATATTTATAAATTGTTATGCATATGTATATTTATGTTGTTTTCAATATTATAACATATGGCTTTTTATTGGATTTATAAGTTGGTTCTCAATAATCTATGTAAATGCACTTTCAGGTACACATTTTATACTATTTCCTTCCCGTTAAGATCATACTTCACAGGATCATTTCTGTAGTAAGATCTTCATTTATTCACTTCTACTTTGAAGTGTTTACCAACCACGATGAAGAGAAACGGCTCTTCTCCCTGAGCGTGAGGCAGACGTGAACCAGTATTCTCGTGATACAGGAGCATGTCATCGATGATCGTTCAGCCTTCCAATGGGGAAGGTCGGGAGTTGAGCGTTCAGAGTGGTAAATTTATAAATATATATACTTTGATTATTAGTCACTACTTAGGTGGCCCAATCCCATAAGGATCGGCGCTGGTAAATTTATAAATATATATACTTTGATTGTTAGTCACTACTTAGGTGGCCCAATCCCATAAGGATCGGGCGCTAAATAAAAATTGGTTATAGACTCATCATGTGTTCCCCTCCACGGAAATCTTTAGTAAAAGGCGAAAGATTTATTCGTTTTGACGGGAAACCAGAGTGAACAGGCCCGTTGAGCCTCAACAGCCTGGCCGATCCTATTGCTATTGCGACTATCGAGAGCCTACGTTTTCCTAAGCTGATCGTTATACGTATCTCCTAGTGTAACGCCTTGTTTTTCCGTCGCTTCAGTTCCCGCCCGTTTTAACTGGCCAAACGCGCGTCAACGAATCTAAGTTGGAATATAGGTCCCATTTATTCGCACGTTAACGAACCTCGCGGACACCTCAGACCGGCTCTCGCGCGCTCACGTCAGGGCAGCTCAGGCCTCAGCTTGAGGTGTAGTACCGCGAGCGGCCACGCCGCCACCGAGCGCTGCTGTCGTCGCCGGGCCGGGCTCAGCTCTCACCTCATCTCGCCTTCCGAGACGAGACGAGCGAGCGATCTGACTATTCCTCTGTTTTTACCCTGTTCGCCCGTACCGCCTCTCGCCGTCGCCGTCGAGGCGATCGGCTGCCGTCGCCCGGTGTCCTCTCTACTTGTGCCGCGTCGATCGATGTTATTATTTTATTTCAAATTTTATACGCTTCGTTCCGGACACGTTACTTTTCGCGTTCCACAAGTAGAAACGTCCCACGGCGAAGGGTAAATCGATGAACCGCACCCTACTGGCCCTTTTACTACGGTGTCAGCTGGCGAAAATCGTATCACACTCGGAACTGTGGTGATGTGCAATGTATAACAACAGCGCTAGTTTTGCCGCTAGATGTTTTTCATTGTTTCTCGATTATCTTGTTGATTCAATGTTTTAATACGACACTAGACCAAACCTTTTCCAGTTATCGCTTCTCGGCCTGTTGGCTAAGATCAAAGTGTAGTACGACCTGGTTGATGTCGTAATCCCGTTCGACAACAGGTACGGGGCTCTAGTTGAGGCGCGGCGAAAAAAGATCGAGAAATACCAGCACATTGCTGATGAGCTGCGCCTCGGCGGTTACCAGGTCACCCTGGACGGGTTTGTGGTGGGGTCTCTTGGTTCTTGGGACATGGCGAATGAGGGAGTGATAAAGACGCTTGGTATCTCCCCTCGTTATGCCCAGACCATGAGATGCCTCATGATCTCGGATTGTATCCGATGGTCACGCGACATCTATGTGACCCACCTCACGGGCCACCAGCAGTGGTAGATGGTCTCCCGCAGTGGTAAAAGGAACATGGCTTGGTTATTTTTGTTTTTGAATTTTTAAAGCTCTTTTGATGGCTGTGAGATGTTGTTGTTTTAATGAATGACCAGGTTTTAGCTTGTTAAATATTTGTTGTTGTTTTATATTGTTAAATATTTGTTGATGTTTTTTGTTGTTTTTATAAGATTATAATATATGCTTGCTGTTGTTGATATTGTTTTATTGGTTGATTGCTGTATTATTAGTATAGTATGAGGGAAATATAATTGCATATGGATGTGAAAACTTTTTTCCTAGTACCTTGAATAGGGATGGTAGGATTTAAAGGATCGCCCAACAGCAAGCAGCTAACCGAGCCATGAATGAGTTGGATAGGGAGATCCATTAGCCAGGGTAACATTGATTGTTTAGGGTAGTCTAAGTAATATTCGAGTGAAGTGATTTAGCATGTTGAAAAGTAGGTGAGAAAAGGTGGACTTTGTTGGGCCAGAGGCCATTTCAGTATGTTTTGATTGTATAAAATAAAATAAAAAATAAAAATAAAAAAATATATATAATGCATGATAGCATGAATTGCATGGACAATCTAACAAAGGAAGACCCCACCTGTAGTTTGATTGATGTTTTGTACAGTGCATGTTTTGTAAATTGAATATTTGTTGAAATAAAAAGTTGTCAATCTGTTCTTATCAGCTTAACATCTGATACGTCCCTCATCGAGGGACCAGTTTGTTAAACTGATTTTTGGAAAATGACGGAGTGCTAGGAGCTTGCTCCACCTCTGTCACGGGTTGACCCGGCATTGCAGTACCGCCGGGACCGGCCCACCTAAACACTTGAACTATAACTAATGTTTTAAACACTGGTTAATAAAGGTTACGCACGTTAGTTACAACTTAAAACTATCGGCGTCGTTTTTTAAAGTTTTCGACTTAGCGTATATTATTCAATAATAGAAACGTAGTATGTTTAATAATCTTGTCATAAATAAATGTCCTAACTTCCTGTTATGTTTCGTATTATTTTACCGGTTGGTAAATTTTTGTAATCGCCTAGCAACAAACACACAATGTTTAAAGAGAAAAAAAAAATTTAAAAAATGCCAACAGCACGTGGTGTTCCCAAGCGGTCACCCATCCAAGTACTAACCACGCCCGACGTTGCTTGACTTCGGTGATCGGACGAGAACCGGTATATTCAACGTGGTATGGCCGTTGACAGAGTCTTAGCCAGAGTCCGTCTATATTAGCGAACTTCTGAATGAATGGTTGATATGTTTTTGATCTCGCAGACATATAGGGAAATTTGGAATACCAACAAACAGCAGTATGTAGTTCGTTCGGTATGACATGTATTTAATACTAATTATAAAACAGCCGTCCATTTAATTTAATTTCAATTCTATTTATTTCTTTCAATGCTATGCTACAAAAAATAAATACAATCCAGTAATATTGTAGGAAAGAACATAAATTATCATAAAAATCATTATCAACAAAATCATAGTGCAACATAAAAGTGGCATCAAAAAACAGTAGTCATACTACATAAATAATAAAATAATGGTAAATACTGGTAGTCCATCTTCATGCAATTCAGAATCAAGCTCACTAAAGGTGAGCGACAATAAGTAAGATTATTTAAATAAACCAAATTCAATATTCCTTCCGTAGAACTGTAACGAAAATTGTATGTTATTTTATAATGCATTTATGTTTCGTGACGCGCATTTATTTATACTTCATAGATTTTATTGACCCTTGCAAGTCCCGAAGAGGGGTTAATATTCTCCCACCTCACACTGTGTATAAGTTTCAAAGTTGATTAGGGACAGCGCGAACGCAGTCCCCGCTACCAAAAATTACGCGCCCGAGATACCCACATTTGGGGCATTCGCAGGAGTCAGCCCGACCGTAGTGCAATGGAAGGGCCTCATCCTGGGGGAACCGCCTTCTTGATCACGGTAACCCCTACGCCAGGTAAGTATGAATTGAAAAGTGTGGACATGGGTAGACTACCTCACGCAAACAGACCAAAATGTTGAGAGCCTAATAATAACGATGCTGTTTTTAATAATATGTAGTTCTATTTCCTAATTTAAGGTATAGGTTTAGTTATAAACTCTTTTTTTAAACACGATTGTTATGGTCGTACAAAAAAAATATTAAAAAATCATATTTTTTCTTTCAATATTAGTCTCAACGTCAGAAATCTAGCTCAAAACACTCCTCGAGTGGACGTTGTAATTGCAGCTGCAGCGGTCAAACGAGTTACTACAATCTTTTTTTATCAACGATTTTTCAAAGAGAATACTTTATACCTGTAATTGTTGTATTTTTAGCGTATCATTCCTACCACGTCATTGGTAATTCGTGTGAAAACTGCGAAAACTCACTATAATATGGAGCCATCCGACGCGAAACAGCGCCCGCAGCGCTCGGTGCCTGATCGCGGTACTACACCTCAGACTTGAACACACCTCAGGTCTCAGCTCAGCTGGCTCGACGCTGATGTGAATGTGAATCTCAGGCCCGGGTCGGCGCTAGCCACCAGCCGCCGCCGCCGCGCCGCACGAGTGAGCTCCCGTTCCCGACGTATTATGTTAGATTTAATAGTTATCTTTACGTTTTTCAGACGCTTTAGAAAATACTACTATTGGATATTTATAAATTGTTATGCATATGTATATTTATGTTGTTTTCAATATTATAACATATGGCTTTTTATTGGATTTATAAGTTGGTTCTCAATAATCTATGTAAATGCACTTTCAGGTACACATTTTATACTATTTCCTTCCCGTTAAGATCATACTTCACAGGATCATTTCTGTAGTAAGACTTTCATTTATTCACTTCTACTTTGAAGTGTTTACCAACCACGATGAAGAGAAACGGCTCTTCTCCCTGAGCGTGAGGCAGACGTGAACCAGTATTCTCGTGATACAGGAGCATGTCATCGATGATCGTTCAGCCTTCCAATGGGGAAGGTCGGGAGTTGAGCGTTCAGAGTGGTAAATTTATAAATATATATACTTTGATTATTAGTCACTACTTAGGTGGCCCAATCCCATAAGGATCGGCGCTGGTAAATTTATAAATATATATACTTTGATTGTTAGTCACTACTTAGGTGGCCCAATCCCATAAGGATCGGGCGCTAAATAAAAATTGGTTATAGACTCATCATGTGTTCCCCTCCACGGAAATCTTTAGTAAAAGGCGAAAGATTTATTCGTTTTGAAGGGAAACCAGAGTGAACAGGCCCGTTGAGCCTCAACAGCCTGGCCGATCCTATTGCTATTGCGACTATCGAGAGCCTACGTTTTCCTAAGCTGATCGTTATACGTATCTCCTAGTGTAACGCCTTGTTTTTCCGTCGCTTCAGTTCCCGCCCGTTTTAACTGGCCAAACGCGCGTCAACGAATCTAAGTTGGAATATAGGTCCCATTTATTCGCACGTTAACGAACCTCGCGGACACCTCAGACCGGCTCTCGCGCGCTCACGTCAGGGCAGCTCAGGCCTCAGCTTGAGGTGTAGTACCGCGAGCGGCCACGCCGCCACCGAGCGCTGCTGTCGTCGCCGGGCCGGGCTCAGCTCTCACCTCATCTCGCCTTCCGAGACGAGACGAGCGAGCGATCTGACTATTCCTCTGTTTTTACCCTGTTCGCCCGTACCGCCTCTCGCCGTCGCCGTCGAGGCGATCGGCTGCCGTCGCCCGGTGTCCTCTCTACTTGTGCCGCGTCGATCGATGTTATTATTTTATTTCAAATTTTATACGCTTCGTTCCGGACACGTTACTTTTCGCGTTCCACAAGTAGAAACGTCCCACGGCGAAGGGTAAATCGATGAACCGCACCCTACTGGCCCTTTTACTACGGTGTCAGATGGCGAAAATCGTATCACACTCGGAACTGTGGTGATGTGCAATGTATAACAACAGCGCTAGTTTTGCCGCTAGATGTTTTTCATTGTTTCTCGATTATCTTGTTGATTCAATGTTTTAATACGACACTAGACCAAACCTTTTCCAGTTATCGCTTCTCGGCCTGTTGGCTAAGATCAAAGTGTAGATCAACACATGGACTGATGCTCACTATGCCATCCAGGAGGCGGTGGACAACTACGTATTTCAAAAATGTAACAAGGCCACTTATGAGGAGCTGCAGCGGCGAGTCAAGGTCATTCGAGGCTCTCCGAGAATGGGGACTTGGCGTTCCACACCATCGTTAGTTTAAGTATTATCTTGTATTTACCTTGTTTGTTATATTGTTTTTCATTCCCCAATTCTGTTCTTTTTTGCCACCTGCGTGTGGCAATTCAACAATGTTGTTTTAACCATTGGTTCTTTGTGAAAAAGATTTATTGAAATAAAGTCAATCTGTTCTTATCAGCTTAACATCTGATACGTCCCTCATCGAGGGACCAGTTTGTTAAACTGATTTTTGGAAAATGACGGAGTGCTAGGAGCTTGCTCCACCTCTATCACGGGTTGACCCGGCATTGCAGTACCGCCGGGACCGGCCCACCTAAACACTTGAACTATAACTAATGTTTTAAACACTGGTTAATAAAGGTTACGCACGTTAGTTACAACTTAAAACTATCGGCGTCGTTTTTTAAAGTTTTCGACTTAGCGTATATTATTCAATAATAGAAACGTAGTATGTTTAATAATCTTGTCATAAATAAATGTCCTAACTTCCTGTTATGTTTCGTATTATTTTACCGGTTGGTAAATTTTTGTAATCGCCTAGCAACAAACACACAATGTTTAAAGAGAAAAAAAAAATTTAAAAAATGCCAACAGCACGTGGTGTTCCCAAGCGGTCACCCATCCAAGTACTAACCACGCCCGACGTTGCTTGACTTCGGTGATCGGACGAGAACCGGTATATTCAACGTGGTATGGCCGTTGGCAAGAGTCTTAGCCAGAGTCCGTCTATATTAGCGAACTTCTGAATGAATGGTTGATATGTTTTTGATCTCGCAGACATATAGGGAAATTTGGAATACCAACAAACAGCAGTATGTAGTTCGTTCGGTATGACATGTATTTAATACTAATTATAAAACAGCCGTCCATTTAATTTAATTTCAATTCTATTTATTTCTTTCAATGCTATGCTACAAAAAATAAATACAATCCAGTAATATTGTAGGAAAGAACATAAATTATCATAAAAATCATTATCAACAAAATCATAGTGCAACATAAAAGTGGCATCAAAAAACAGTAGTCATACTACATAAATAATAAAATAATGGTAAATACTGGTAGTCCATCTTCATGCAATTCAGAATCAAGCTCACTAAAGGTGAGCGACAATAAGTAAGATTATTGAAATAAACCAAATTCAATATTCCTTCCGTAGAACTGTAACGAAAATTGTATGTTATTTTATAATGCATTTATGTTTCGTGACGCGCATTTATTTATACTTCATAGATTTTATTGACCCTTGCAAGTCCCGAAGAGGGGTTAATATTCTCCCACCTCACACTGTGTATAAGTTTCAAAGTTGATTAGGGACAGCGCGAACGCAGTCCCCGCTACCAAAAATTACGCGCCCGAGATACCCACATTTGGGGCATTCGCAGGAGTCAGCCCGACCGTAGTGCAATGGAAGGGCCTCATCCTGGGGGAACCGCCTTCTTGATCACGGTAACCCCTACGCCAGGTAAGTATGAATTGAAAAGTGTGGACATGGGTAGACTACCTCACGCAAACAGACCAAAATGTTGAGAGCCTAATAATAACGATGCTGTTTTTAATAATATGTAGTTCTATTTCCTAATTTAAGGTATAGGTTTAGTTATAAACTCTTTTTTTAAACACGATTGTTATGGTCGTACAAAAAAAATATTAAAAAATCATATTTTTTCTTTCAATATTAGTCTCAACGTCAGAAATCTAGCTCAAAACACTCCTCGAGTGTACGTTGTAATTGCAGCTGCAGCGGTCAAACGAGTTACTACAATCTTTTTTTATCAACGATTTTTCAAAGAGAATACTTTATACCTGTAATTGTTGTATTTTTAGCGTATCATTCCTACCACGTCATTGGTAATTCGTGTGAAAACTGCGAAAACTCACTATAATATGGAGCCATCCGACGCGAAACAGCGCCCGCAGCGCTCGGTGCCTGATCGCGGTACTACACCTCAGACTTGAACACACCTCAGGTCTCAGCTCAGCTGGCTCGACGCTGATGTGAATGTGAATCTCAGGCCCGGGTCGGCGCTAGCCACCAGCCGCCGCCGCCGCGCCGCACGAGTGAGCTCCCGTTCCCGACGTATTATGTTAGATTTAATAGTTATCTTTACGTTTTTCAGACGCTTTAGAAAATACTACTATTGGATATTTATAAATTGTT
Organism: Allygus modestus; assembly: GCA_963675035.1. Lineage (NCBI taxonomy): Eukaryota > Metazoa > Arthropoda > Insecta > Hemiptera > Cicadellidae > Allygus > Allygus modestus. The sequence continues at coordinate 96,597,904 of OY776117.1, forward strand.
ATGCATATGTATATTTATGTTGTTTTCAATATTATAACATATGGCTTTTTATTGGATTTATAAGTTGGTTCTCAATAATCTATGTAAATGCACTTTCAGGTACACATTTTATACTATTTCCTTCCCGTTAAGATCATACTTCACAGGATCATTTCTGTAGTAAGATCTTCATTTATTCACTTCTACTTTGAAGTGTTTACCAACCACGATGAAGAGAAACGGCTCTTCTCCCTGAGCGTGAGGCAGACGTGAACCAGTATTCTCGTGATACAGGAGCATGTCATCGATGATCGTTCAGCCTTCCAATGGGGAAGGTCGGGAGTTGAGCGTTCAGAGTGGTAAATTTATAAATATATATACTTTGATTATTAGTCACTACTTAGGTGGCCCAATCCCATAAGGATCGGCGCTGGTAAATTTATAAATATATATACTTTGATTGTTAGTCACTACTTAGGTGGCCCAATCCCATAAGGATCGGGCGCTAAATAAAAATTGGTTATAGACTCATCATGTGTTCCCCTCCACGGAAATCTTTAGTAAAAGGCGAAAGATTTATTCGTTTTGACGGGAAACCAGAGTGAACAGGCCCGTTGAGCCTCAACAGCCTGGCCGATCCTATTGCTATTGCGACTATCGAGAGCCTACGTTTTCCTAAGCTGATCGTTATACGTATCTCCTAGTGTAACGCCTTGTTTTTCCGTCGCTTCAGTTCCCGCCCGTTTTAACTGGCCAAACGCGCGTCAACGAATCTAAGTTGGAATATAGGTCCCATTTATTCGCACGTTAACGAACCTCGCGGACACCTCAGACCGGCTCTCGCGCGCTCACGTCAGGGCAGCTCAGGCCTCAGCTTGAGGTGTAGTACCGCGAGCGGCCACGCCGCCACCGAGCGCTGCTGTCGTCGCCGGGCCGGGCTCAGCTCTCACCTCATCTCGCCTTCCGAGACGAGACGAGCGAGCGATCTGACTATTCCTCTGTTTTTACCCTGTTCGCCCGTACCGCCTCTCGCCGTCGCCGTCGAGGCGATCGGCTGCCGTCGCCCGGTGTCCTCTCTACTTGTGCCGCGTCGATCGATGTTATTATTTTATTTCAAATTTTATACGCTTCGTTCCGGACACGTTACTTTTCGCGTTCCACAAGTAGAAACGTCCCACGGCGAAGGGTAAATCGATGAACCGCACCCTACTGGCCCTTTTACTACGGTGTCAGCTGGCGAAAATCGTATCACACTCGGAACTGTGGTGATGTGCAATGTATAACAACAGCGCTAGTTTTGCCGCTAGATGTTTTTCATTGTTTCTCGATTATCTTGTTGATTCAATGTTTTAATACGACACTAGACCAAACCTTTTCCAGTTATCGCTTCTCGGCCTGTTGGCTAAGATCAAAGTGTAGTACGACCTGGTTGATGTCGTAATCCCGTTCGACAACAGGTACGGGGCTCTAGTTGAGGCGCGGCGAAAAAAGATCGAGAAATACCAGCACATTGCTGATGAGCTGCGCCTCGGCGGTTACCAGGTCACCCTGGACGGGTTTGTGGTGGGGTCTCTTGGTTCTTGGGACATGGCGAATGAGGGAGTGATAAAGACGCTTGGTATCTCCCCTCGTTATGCCCAGACCATGAGATGCCTCATGATCTCGGATTGTATCCGATGGTCACGCGACATCTATGTGACCCACCTCACGGGCCACCAGCAGTGGTAGATGGTCTCCCGCAGTGGTAAAAGGAACATGGCTTGGTTATTTTTGTTTTTGAATTTTTAAAGCTCTTTTGATGGCTGTGAGATGTTGTTGTTTTAATGAATGACCAGGTTTTAGCTTGTTAAATATTTGTTGTTGTTTTATATTGTTAAATATTTGTTGATGTTTTTTGTTGTTTTTATAAGATTATAATATATGCTTGCTGTTGTTGATATTGTTTTATTGGTTGATTGCTGTATTATTAGTATAGTATGAGGGAAATATAATTGCATATGGATGTGAAAACTTTTTTCCTAGTACCTTGAATAGGGATGGTAGGATTTAAAGGATCGCCCAACAGCAAGCAGCTAACCGAGCCATGAATGAGTTGGATAGGGAGATCCATTAGCCAGGGTAACATTGATTGTTTAGGGTAGTCTAAGTAATATTCGAGTGAAGTGATTTAGCATGTTGAAAAGTAGGTGAGAAAAGGTGGACTTTGTTGGGCCAGAGGCCATTTCAGTATGTTTTGATTGTATAAAATAAAATAAAAAATAAAAATAAAAAAATATATATAATGCATGATAGCATGAATTGCATGGACAATCTAACAAAGGAAGACCCCACCTGTAGTTTGATTGATGTTTTGTACAGTGCATGTTTTGTAAATTGAATATTTGTTGAAATAAAAAGTTGTCAATCTGTTCTTATCAGCTTAACATCTGATACGTCCCTCATCGAGGGACCAGTTTGTTAAACTGATTTTTGGAAAATGACGGAGTGCTAGGAGCTTGCTCCACCTCTGTCACGGGTTGACCCGGCATTGCAGTACCGCCGGGACCGGCCCACCTAAACACTTGAACTATAACTAATGTTTTAAACACTGGTTAATAAAGGTTACGCACGTTAGTTACAACTTAAAACTATCGGCGTCGTTTTTTAAAGTTTTCGACTTAGCGTATATTATTCAATAATAGAAACGTAGTATGTTTAATAATCTTGTCATAAATAAATGTCCTAACTTCCTGTTATGTTTCGTATTATTTTACCGGTTGGTAAATTTTTGTAATCGCCTAGCAACAAACACACAATGTTTAAAGAGAAAAAAAAAATTTAAAAAATGCCAACAGCACGTGGTGTTCCCAAGCGGTCACCCATCCAAGTACTAACCACGCCCGACGTTGCTTGACTTCGGTGATCGGACGAGAACCGGTATATTCAACGTGGTATGGCCGTTGACAGAGTCTTAGCCAGAGTCCGTCTATATTAGCGAACTTCTGAATGAATGGTTGATATGTTTTTGATCTCGCAGACATATAGGGAAATTTGGAATACCAACAAACAGCAGTATGTAGTTCGTTCGGTATGACATGTATTTAATACTAATTATAAAACAGCCGTCCATTTAATTTAATTTCAATTCTATTTATTTCTTTCAATGCTATGCTACAAAAAATAAATACAATCCAGTAATATTGTAGGAAAGAACATAAATTATCATAAAAATCATTATCAACAAAATCATAGTGCAACATAAAAGTGGCATCAAAAAACAGTAGTCATACTACATAAATAATAAAATAATGGTAAATACTGGTAGTCCATCTTCATGCAATTCAGAATCAAGCTCACTAAAGGTGAGCGACAATAAGTAAGATTATTTAAATAAACCAAATTCAATATTCCTTCCGTAGAACTGTAACGAAAATTGTATGTTATTTTATAATGCATTTATGTTTCGTGACGCGCATTTATTTATACTTCATAGATTTTATTGACCCTTGCAAGTCCCGAAGAGGGGTTAATATTCTCCCACCTCACACTGTGTATAAGTTTCAAAGTTGATTAGGGACAGCGCGAACGCAGTCCCCGCTACCAAAAATTACGCGCCCGAGATACCCACATTTGGGGCATTCGCAGGAGTCAGCCCGACCGTAGTGCAATGGAAGGGCCTCATCCTGGGGGAACCGCCTTCTTGATCACGGTAACCCCTACGCCAGGTAAGTATGAATTGAAAAGTGTGGACATGGGTAGACTACCTCACGCAAACAGACCAAAATGTTGAGAGCCTAATAATAACGATGCTGTTTTTAATAATATGTAGTTCTATTTCCTAATTTAAGGTATAGGTTTAGTTATAAACTCTTTTTTTAAACACGATTGTTATGGTCGTACAAAAAAAATATTAAAAAATCATATTTTTTCTTTCAATATTAGTCTCAACGTCAGAAATCTAGCTCAAAACACTCCTCGAGTGGACGTTGTAATTGCAGCTGCAGCGGTCAAACGAGTTACTACAATCTTTTTTTATCAACGATTTTTCAAAGAGAATACTTTATACCTGTAATTGTTGTATTTTTAGCGTATCATTCCTACCACGTCATTGGTAATTCGTGTGAAAACTGCGAAAACTCACTATAATATGGAGCCATCCGACGCGAAACAGCGCCCGCAGCGCTCGGTGCCTGATCGCGGTACTACACCTCAGACTTGAACACACCTCAGGTCTCAGCTCAGCTGGCTCGACGCTGATGTGAATGTGAATCTCAGGCCCGGGTCGGCGCTAGCCACCAGCCGCCGCCGCCGCGCCGCACGAGTGAGCTCCCGTTCCCGACGTATTATGTTAGATTTAATAGTTATCTTTACGTTTTTCAGACGCTTTAGAAAATACTACTATTGGATATTTATAAATTGTTATGCATATGTATATTTATGTTGTTTTCAATATTATAACATATGGCTTTTTATTGGATTTATAAGTTGGTTCTCAATAATCTATGTAAATGCACTTTCAGGTACACATTTTATACTATTTCCTTCCCGTTAAGATCATACTTCACAGGATCATTTCTGTAGTAAGACTTTCATTTATTCACTTCTACTTTGAAGTGTTTACCAACCACGATGAAGAGAAACGGCTCTTCTCCCTGAGCGTGAGGCAGACGTGAACCAGTATTCTCGTGATACAGGAGCATGTCATCGATGATCGTTCAGCCTTCCAATGGGGAAGGTCGGGAGTTGAGCGTTCAGAGTGGTAAATTTATAAATATATATACTTTGATTATTAGTCACTACTTAGGTGGCCCAATCCCATAAGGATCGGCGCTGGTAAATTTATAAATATATATACTTTGATTGTTAGTCACTACTTAGGTGGCCCAATCCCATAAGGATCGGGGGCTAAATAAAAATTGGTTATAGACTCATCATGTGTTCCCCTCCACGGAAATCTTTAGTAAAAGGCGAAAGATTTATTCGTTTTGAAGGGAAACCAGAGTGAACAGGCCCGTTGAGCCTCAACAGCCTGGCCGATCCTATTGCTATTGCGACTATCGAGAGCCTACGTTTTCCTAAGCTGATCGTTATACGTATCTCCTAGTGTAACGCCTTGTTTTTCCGTCGCTTCAGTTCCCGCCCGTTTTAACTGGCCAAACGCGCGTCAACGAATCTAAGTTGGAATATAGGTCCCATTTATTCGCACGTTAACGAACCTCGCGGACACCTCAGACCGGCTCTCGCGCGCTCACGTCAGGGCAGCTCAGGCCTCAGCTTGAGGTGTAGTACCGCGAGCGGCCACGCCGCCACCGAGCGCTGCTGTCGTCGCCGGGCCGGGCTCAGCTCTCACCTCATCTCGCCTTCCGAGACGAGACGAGCGAGCGATCTGACTATTCCTCTGTTTTTACCCTGTTCGCCCGTACCGCCTCTCGCCGTCGCCGTCGAGGCGATCGGCTGCCGTCGCCCGGTGTCCTCTCTACTTGTGCCGCGTCGATCGATGTTATTATTTTATTTCAAATTTTATACGCTTCGTTCCGGACACGTTACTTTTCGCGTTCCACAAGTAGAAACGTCCCACGGCGAAGGGTAAATCGATGAACCGCACCCTACTGGCCCTTTTACTACGGTGTCAGATGGCGAAAATCGTATCACACTCGGAACTGTGGTGATGTGCAATGTATAACAACAGCGCTAGTTTTGCCGCTAGATGTTTTTCATTGTTTCTCGATTATCTTGTTGATTCAATGTTTTAATACGACACTAGACCAAACCTTTTCCAGTTATCGCTTCTCGGCCTGTTGGCTAAGATCAAAGTGTAGTCAGGGCAATTCGAGGCTCCCCAAGGATGGCGACTTGGCAATCAACACCGTCCCTAGTCTAAGTCAAGTAATTTTGTATTATTAAACCATGCTTGTATTTTTCTATGTTATTGTATTTTTGTCATTAACCAATTCTGTTTTTTTTTTGCCACCTGTGAGTGGCAACCAACTATTTTCTTTTGACCAATTGTGAACATGCCTCTGTAAACATTTATTTGAAATAAAGTCAATCTGTTCTTATCAGCTTAACATCTGATACGTCCCTCATCGAGGGACCAGTTTGTTAAACTGATTTTTGGAAAATGACGGAGTGCTAGGAGCTTGCTCCACCTCTGTCACGGGTTGACCCGGCATTGCAGTACCGCCGGGACCGGCCCACCTAAACACTTGAACTATAACTAATGTTTTAAACACTGGTTAATAAAGGTTACGCACGTTAGTTACAACTTAAAACTATCGGCGTCGTTTTTTAAAGTTTTCGACTTAGCGTATATTATTCAATAATAGAAACGTAGTATGTTTAATAATCTTGTCGGGAACGGGAGCTCACTCGTGCGGCGCGGCGGCGGCGGCTGGTGGCTAGCGCCGACCCGGGCCTGAGATTCACATTCACATCAGCGTCGAGCCAGCTGAGCTGAGACCTGAGGTGTGTTCAAGTCTGAGGTGTAGTACCGCGATCAGGCACCGAGCGCTGCGGGCGCTGTTTCGCGTCGGATGGCTCCATATTATAGTGAGTTTTCGCAGTTTTCACACGAATTGCCAATGACGTGGTAGGAATGATACGCTAAAAATACAACAATTACAGGTATAAAGTATTCTCTTTGAAAAATCGTTGATAAAAAAAGATTGTAGTAACTCGTTTGACCGCTGCAGCTGCAATTACAACGTCCACTCGAGGAGTGTTTTGAGCTAGATTTCTGACGTTGAGACTAATATTGAAAGAAAAAATATGATTTTTTAATAATTTTTTTGTACGACCATAACAATCGTGTTTAAAAAAGAGTTTATAACTAAACCTATACCTTAAATTAGGAAATAGAACTACATATTATTAAAAACAGCATCGTTATTATTAGGCTCTCAACATTTTGGTCTGTTTGCGTGAGGTAGTCTACCCATGTCCACACTTTTCAATTCATACTTACCTGGCGTAGGGGTTACCGTGATCAAGAAGGCGGTTCCCCCAGGATGAGGCCCTTCCATTGCACTACGGTCGGGCTGACTCCTGCGAATGCCCCAAATGTGGGTATCTCGGGCGCGTAATTTTTGGTAGCGGGGACTGCGTTCGCGCTGTCCCTAATCAACTTTGAAACTTATACACAGTGTGAGGTGGGAGAATATTAACCCCTCTTCGGGACTTGCAAGGGTCAATAAAATCTATGAAGTATAAATAAATGCGCGTCACGAAACATAAATGCATTATAAAATAACATACAATTTTCGTTACAGTTCTACGGAAGGAATATTGAATTTGGTTTATTTCAATAATCTTACTTATTGTCGCTCACCTTTAGTGAGCTTGATTCTGAATTGCATGAAGATGGACTACCAGTATTTACCATTATTTTATTATTTATGTAGTATGACTACTGTTTTTTGATGCCACTTTTATGTTGCACTATGATTTTGTTGATAATGATTTTTATGATAATTTATGTTCTTTCCTACAATATTACTGGATTGTATTTATTTTTTGTAGCATAGCATTGAAAGAAATAAATAGAATTGAAATTAAATTAAATGGACGGCTGTTTTATAATTAGTATTAAATACATGTCATACCGAACGAACTACATACTGCTGTTTGTTGGTATTCCAAATTTCCCTATATGTCTGCGAGATCAAAAACATATCAACCATTCATTCAGAAGTTCGCTAATATAGACGGACTCTGGCTAAGACTCTTGCCAACGGCCATACCACGTTGAATATACCGGTTCTCGTCCGATCACCGAAGTCAAGCAACGTCGGGCGTGGTTAGTACTTGGATGGGTGACCGCTTGGGAACACCACGTGCTGTTGGCATTTTTTAAATTTTTTTTTTCTCTTTAAACATTGTGTGTTTGTTGCTAGGCGATTACAAAAATTTACCAACCGGTAAAATAATACGAAACATAACAGGAAGTTAGGACATTTATTTATGACAAGATTATTAAACATACTACGTTTCTATTATTGAATAATATACGCTAAGTCGAAAACTTTAAAAAACGACGCCGATAGTTTTAAGTTGTAACTAACGTGCGTAACCTTTATTAACCAGTGTTTAAAACATTAGTTATAGTTCAAGTGTTTAGGTGGGCCGGTCCCGGCGGTACTGCAATGCCGGGTCAACCCGTGACAGAGGTGGAGCAAGCTCCTAGCACTCCGTCATTTTCCAAAAATCAGTTTAACAAACTGGTCCCTCGATGAGGGACGTATCAGATGTTAAGCTGATAAGAACAGATTGACTTTATTTCAATAAATGTTTTTCTTTTTTTTTTTACAAAGCAACAACGGGTTAGACAAAATAGTACAGTTACCACACGCAGGTGGCAAAAAACAGACTTGGACAATGATAAAAAAGCAATGACAGAATACAAGCATGGTTTAAATAATACAAATGGCTTAGACTAGTGATGGAGTTGATCTCCATGTCGCCATCCTGGGAGAGCCTCGAATTTCCCTGACTCGCCTCTGCAGCTCCTCATAAGTGGCCTTGTTACTGTTCTGGAAGACGTAATTGTCCACCGCCTCCTGAATGGCATAGTGAGCATCGGTCCATGTGTTGTTGTGGTTGCTGGGCAGCAATTGGACGTACTCCGAGATGGAGAGAAACTTCTCAGGGCCTGTTGGCTAAGATCAATTGTGCAGAGGAAGCGAGTAGTAGACTCCGGCGTTCCCCGGTAGGTGGTGGGACGCACCTATTGGTAACGGGGACCCAGGTGGGGCTGTTTGAGGCAACAGCTCTTCTCATAAGGCGTCGAGCCTAGGAAGACCTCCGCGGCAGTGTTCAATGTGGTAGAACGCTGATCTACCGTCTGCGCTGCCGTGATCCCAACACCCCTAGCTCTCAAGGCTCTGCACATTAGTTCGATTTTCCCTTTTTTCAAATTTTTTTTTTTCCCAGTCCCGAGGGCTTCACTCTCAGCTTCGACCAGAGCCTCACTCTGAGGTTCAGGCTCATCCTTCATCTGAACCTCAAGTCACTTTGACTTTATTTTTTGAACCACTCTCACGTTAGTTTTTGTCTTCCGTCCGTTTGTCTTTTTAACTTCAACGTCCCAAGGTCCTTTTTGACACTCAAGTAAATTCTGTCTGAAGTCTGTCTGTCATTTTAACTTCTGTTTTTTCACCATACTCCTCAGGCCAATGTTGAAGACCGTTTCCCAGTCGTTCTCCCCGGTCACCCTTGACGCGGAGGATTCACTTGAGCCACTCCTTGGAGAGCTCAGGGGTCTCCTCAAGTCTGGGCTCAGACTGACCATCTGTGTCCGGGCCGTGGCGAGGGTTAGCGGTGGGAGTGGCTTGGCGACGCTTCAGTGTCAGGACTGTGGAGTCCCTGGTCACCGTTCCAGGAGGTATGGCGGCTGTCAGATGTTTGAACCAGTGCCAAGGAGCCGTCATCCCCCGCAGCTGAGTCATCATCATCCCCCCCAGCTGCCGAGGAGCGATCCCCACCCCCGTCAGCCTGGCCGTGATCGTCCGAGGTCCTATGCTGAGGTGGTCTGCACTCCATTGTTGAGTCCACCTTCCAGCCGCTCCCGCTCCCAGTCATCTGGAAACCTCGTGGCAGAGCTGCTTCAAGTCCCTCATGCTCCTCAGGCCAAACCTCAACCAAAGGTGGAGCTGAAGCAGCCGTTGACGATCCCCCGGCCCAGGCTGAGACTCTTCGCCACCCCTACACCACCACCGCCACGGTGTCCTCCACCACCCCAGCCATCTGAGGTGCTGTCATCGGCCCCGGCCCCAGCCTCGACCCTGGCTCTGCCCCTTGCTGCCCCTCAGGCCACCGCCACTGTCAAGAGCCCACCACAATCCCAGGAGCTCCCTGCCGCATCGGCTCCTGCAACTCCTCAGGCTCAGGCCTCTGCATCTCTTCCCGCCACTCACGCTGCATCTGTTTCGCCGGACCCACCATACTCCCTGCATGGGGGGTCGGATGATAAAACCTCCACATCATCTGACGATGAGGTTGATGAGTGGGCTTCACCCCCACTGTCCAAGGTGCGCCGGGAGAGATTGGAGGTCTTGAGGAGAAGGTGTAGCAAGTACTTCGGGCCTGATGGAAATTTTGTAGACGGGTGGGCGGACCTCCTTCTTGAAGACCATCAGGATGTGGCCGACCCTGAGAAGTTTCTCTCCATCTCGGAGTACGTCCAATTGCTGCCCAGCAACCACAACAACACATGGACCGATGCTCACTATGCCATTCAGGAGGCGGTGGACAATTACGTCTTCCAGAACAGTAACAAGGCCACTTATGAGGAGCTGCAGAGGCGAGTCAGGGAAATTCGAGGCTCTCCCAGGATGGCGACATGGAGATCAACTCCATCACTAGTCTAAGCCATTTGTATTATTTAAACCATGCTTGTATTCTGTCATTGCTTTTTTATCATTGTCCAAGTCTGTTTTTTGCCACCTGCGTGTGGTAACTGTACTATTTTGTCTAACCCGTTGTTGCTTTGTAAAAAAAAAAAGAAAAACATTTATTGAAATAAAGTCAATCTGTTCTTATCAGCTTAACATCTGATACGTCCCTCATCGAGGGACCAGTTTGTTAAACTGATTTTTGGAAAATGACGGAGTGCTAGGAGCTTGCTCCACCTCTGTCACGGGTTGACCCGGCATTGCAGTACCGCCGGACCGGCCCACCTAAACACTTGAACTATAACTAATGTTTTAAACACTGGTTAATAAAGGTTACGCACGTTAGTTACAACTTAAAACTATCGGCGTCGTTTTTTAAAGTTTTCGACTTAGCGTATATTATTCAATAATAGAAACGTAGTATGTTTAATAATCTTGTCATAAATAAATGTCCTAACTTCCTGTTATGTTTCGTATTATTTTACCGGTTGGTAAATTTTTGTAATCGCCTAGCAACAAACACACAATGTTTAAAGAGAAAAAAAAAATTTAAAAAATGCCAACAGCACGTGGTGTTCCCAAGCGGTCACCCATCCAAGTACTAACCACGCCCGACGTTGCTTGACTTCGGTGATCGGACGAGAACCGGTATATTCAACGTGGTATGGCCGTTGGCAAGAGTCTTAGCCAGAGTCCGTCTATATTAGCGAACTTCTGAATGAATGGTTGATATGTTTTTGATCTCGCAGACATATAGGGAAATTTGGAATACCAACAAACAGCAGTATGTAGTTCGTTCGGTATGACATGTATTTAATACTAATTATAAAACAGCCGTCCATTTAATTTAATTTCAATTCTATTTATTTCTTTCAATGCTATGCTACAAAAAATAAATACAATCCAGTAATATTGTAGGAAAGAACATAAATTATCATAAAAATCATTATCAACAAAATCATAGTGCAACATAAAAGTGGCATCAAAAAACAGTAGTCATACTACATAAATAATAAAATAATGGTAAATACTGGTAGTCCATCTTCATGCAATTCAGAATCAAGCTCACTAAAGGTGAGCGACAATAAGTAAGATTATTGAAATAAACCAAATTCAATATTCCTTCCGTAGAACTGTAACGAAAATTGTATGTTATTTTATAATGCATTTATGTTTCGTGACGCGCATTTATTTATACTTCATAGATTTTATTGACCCTTGCAAGTCCCGAAGAGGGGTTAATATTCTCCCACCTCACACTGTGTATAAGTTTCAAAGTTGATTAGGGACAGCGCGAACGCAGTCCCCGCTACCAAAAATTACGCGCCCGAGATACCCACATTTGGGGCATTCGCAGGAGTCAGCCCGACCGTAGTGCAATGGAAGGGCCTCATCCTGGGGGAACCGCCTTCTTGATCACGGTAACCCCTACGCCAGGTAAGTATGAATTGAAAAGTGTGGACATGGGTAGACTACCTCACGCAAACAGACCAAAATGTTGAGAGCCTAATAATAACGATGCTGTTTTTAATAATATGTAGTTCTATTTCCTAATTTAAGGTATAGGTTTAGTTATAAACTCTTTTTTTAAACACGATTGTTATGGTCGTACAAAAAAAATATTAAAAAATCATATTTTTTCTTTCAATATTAGTCTCAACGTCAGAAATCTAGCTCAAAACACTCCTCGAGTGGACGTTGTAATTGCAGCTGCAGCGGTCAAACGAGTTACTACAATCTTTTTTTATCAACGATTTTTCAAAGAGAATACTTTATACCTGTAATTGTTGTATTTTTAGCGTATCATTCCTACCACGTCATTGGCAATTCGTGTGAAAACTGCGAAAACTCACTATAATATGGAGCCATCCGACGCGAAACAGCGCCCGCAGCGCTCGGTGCCTGATCGCGGTACTACACCTCAGACTTGAACACACCTCAGGTCTCAGCTCAGCTGGCTCGACGCTGATGTGAATGTGAATCTCAGGCCCGGGTCGGCGCTAGCCACCAGCCGCCGCCGCCGCGCCGCACGAGTGAGCTCCCGTTCCCGACGTATTATGTTAGATTTAATAGTTATCTTTACGTTTTTCAGACGCTTTAGAAAATACTACTATTGGATATTTATAAATTGTTATGCATATGTATATTTATGTTGTTTTCAATATTATAACATATGGCTTTTTATTGGATTTATAAGTTGGCTCTCAATAATCTATGTAAATGCACTTTCAGGTACACATTTTATACTATTTCCTTCCCGTTAAGATCATACTTCACAGGATCATTTCTGTAGTAAGATCTTCATTTATTCACTTCTACTTTGAAGTGTTTACCAACCACGATGAAGAGAAACGGCTCTTCTCCCTGAGCGTGAGGCAGACGTGAACCAGTATTCTCGTGATACAGGAGCATGTCATCGATGATCGTTCAGCCTTCCAATGGGGAAGGTCGGGAGTTGAGCGTTCAGAGTGGTAAATTTATAAATATATATACTTTGATTATTAGTCACTACTTAGGTGGCCCAATCCCATAAGGATCGGCGCTGGTAAATTTATAAATATATATACTTTGATTGTTAGTCACTACTTAGGTGGCCCAATCCCATAAGGATCGGGCGCTAAATAAAAATTGGTTATAGACTCATCATGTGTTCCCCTCCACGGAAATCTTTAGTAAAAGGCGAAAGATTTATTCGTTTTGAAGGGAAACCAGAGTGAACAGGCCCGTTGAGCCTCAACAGCCTGGCCGATCCTATTGCTATTGCGACTATCGAGAGCCTACGTTTTCCTAAGCTGATCGTTATACGTATCTCCTAGTGTAACGCCTTGTTTTTCCGTCGCTTCAGTTCCCGCCCGTTTTAACTGGCCAAACGCGCGTCAACGAATCTAAGTTGGAATATAGGTCCCATTTATTCGCACGTTAACGAACCTCGCGGACACCTCAGACCGGCTCTCGCGCGCTCACGTCAGGGCAGCTCAGGCCTCAGCTTGAGGTGTAGTACCGCGAGCGGCCACGCCGCCACCGAGCGCTGCTGTCGTCGCCGGGCCGGGCTCAGCTCTCACCTCATCTCGCCTTCCGAGACGAGACGAGCGAGCGATCTGACTATTCCTCTGTTTTTACCCTGTTCGCCCGTACCGCCTCTCGCCGTCGCCGTCGAGGCGATCGGCTGCCGTCGCCCGGTGTCCTCTCTACTTGTGCCGCGTCGATCGATGTTATTATTTTATTTCAAATTTTATACGCTTCGTTCCGGACACGTTACTTTTCGCGTTCCACAAGTAGAAACGTCCCACGGCGAAGGGTAAATCGATGAACCGCACCCTACTGGCCCTTTTACTACGGTGTCAGATGGCGAAAATCGTATCACACTCGGAACTGTGGTGATGTGCAATGTATAACAACAGCGCTAGTTTTGCCGCTAGATGTTTTTCATTGTTTCTCGATTATCTTGTTGATTCAATGTTTTAATACGACACTAGACCAAACCTTTTCCAGTTATCGCTTCTCGGCCTGTTGGCTAAGATCAAAGTGTAGACTCCGGCGTTCCCCGGTAGGTGGTGGGACGCACCTATTGGTAACGGGGACCCAGGTGGGGCTGTTTGAGGCAACAGCTCTCCCTCATAAGGCGTCGAGCCTAGGAAGACCTCCGCGGCAGTGTTCAATGTGGTAGAACGCTGATCTACCGTCTGCGCTGCCGTGATCCCAACACCCCTAGCTCTCAAGGCTCTGCACATTAGTTCGATTTTCCCTTTTTTTTCAAAATTTTTTCCCCAGTCCCGAGGGCTTCACTCTCAGCTTCGACCTGAGCCTCACTCTGAGGTTCAGGCTCATCCTTCATCTGAACCTCAAGTCACTTTGACTTTATTTTTGAATCACTCTCACGTTAGTTTTTGTCTTCCGTCCGTTTGTATTTTTAACTTCAACGTCCCAAGGTCCTTTTTGACACTCAAGTAAATTCTGGCTGAAGTCTGTCTGTCATTTTAACTTCTGTTTTTTCACCATACTCCTCAGGCCAATGTTGAAGACCGTTTCCCAGTCGTTCTCCCCGATCACCCTTGACGCGGAGGATTCTCTTGAGCCACTCCTTGGAGAGCTCAGGGGTCTCCTCAAGTCTGGGCTCAGACTGACCATCTGTGTCCGGGCCGTGGCGAGGGTTAGCGGGGGGAGTGGCTTGGCGACGCTTCAGTGTCAGGACTGTGGAGTCCCTGGTCACCGTTCCAGGAGGTATGGCGGCTGTCAGATGTTTGAACCAGTGCCAAGGAGCCGTCATCCCCCGCAGCTGAGTCATCATCATCCCCCCCAGCTGCCGAGGAGCGATCCCCACCCCCGTCAGCCTGGCCGTGATCGTCCGAGGACTTATGCTGAGGTGGCTTGCACTCCACTGTTGAGCCCACCTTCCAGCCGCTCCCGCTCCCAGTCATCTGGAAACCTCATGGCGGAGTTGCTTCGTGTCCCAAATGCTCCTCAGACCAAACCTGAACCAAAGGCGGAGCAGAAGCAACCACTGACGATCCCCCGGCCCAGGCTGAGGCTGTTCGCCACACCTACACCATCACGGTGCCCTCCACCACCAAAGAGCCCGCGCCACAAGGAGAGCCCATCGCCATCTCAAGTGCCCCTATCTGTCCCGGCCTCGTCCCTGACTCTGTCCGTTTCTGCTCCTCAGGCCCAGGCCACCGCTACCACTCGCCCTGTGAGCCCATCAACACCTCAGGCCGCATCGGCTCGTGACCCTCCTCAGGCTCAGGCCTCTGATCTTCAAGCTCAGGCTCAGGCTCAGGCCACCACTTCTGCGCTTGCTATCCAGACACCGCTCTCGTCCACTGATAATCCTCCCTACTCCTTGCATGGGGGGTCTGATGAAGAGTCTGAAGCTGAGTCTAAAGCTGACGATGAAGTTGATGAGTGGGCTTCACCCCCGGTAACCAAAGTGCGCCGGGAGAGGTTGGAGGTCTTGAGGGGGAGGTGCAGCAAATACTTTGAGCCGGATGGAAATTTTGTAGACGGGTGGGCTGAGCTCCTTCGTCAAGACCATCAGGATGTGGCCGACCCTGAGAAGTTTCTTGCCATCTCGGAGTATGTTCAACTGCTGCCCAGTAACCACGACACGACATGGACTGATGCCCATTATGCAATCCAGGAGGCGGTGGACAACTACGTTTTCCAAAAATCCAACAAGGCCACTTATGAGGAGCTGCAGCGGCGAGTCAGGGACATTCGTGGCTCTCCCAGAATGGCGACATGGCGATCAACACCGTCACTTTAATTTAAGTATACCTTGTTACCTTGCTTGTTTGTATTTTTTTCTAATGTACCATGTCTTTGTTCTTTTTTGCCACCTGCGCGTGGCAACGCAACCATTCTATCTTAAGATTGTGTCATTTTTTTGTGAACATTTTTTGGAAATAAAGTCAATCTGTTCTTATCAGCTTAACATCTGATACGTTCCTCATCGAGGGACCAGTTTGTTAAACTGATTTTTGGAAAATGACGGAGTGCTAGGAGCTTGCTCCACCTCTGTCACGGGTTGACCCGGCATTGCAGTACCGCCGGGACCGGCCCACCTAAACACTTGAACTATAACTAATGTTTTAAACACTGGTTAATAAAGGTTACGCACGTTAGTTACAACTTAAAACTATCGGCGTCGTTTTTTAAAGTTTTCGACTTAGCGTATATTATTCAATAATAGAAACGTAGTATGTTTAATAATCTTGTCATAAATAAATGTCCTAACTTCCTGTTATGTTTCGTATTATTTTACCGGTTGGTAAATTTTTGTAATCGCCTAGCAACAAACACACAATGTTTAAAGAGAAAAAAAAAATTTAAAAAATGCCAACAGCACGTGGTGTTCCCAAGCGGTCACCCATCCAAGTACTAACCACGCCCGACGTTGCTTGACTTCGGTGATCGGACGAGAACCGGTATATTCAACGTGGTATGGCCGTTGGCAAGAGTCTTAGCCAGAGTCCGTCTATATTAGCGAACTTCTGAATGAATGGTTGATATGTTTTTGATCTCGCAGACATATAGGGAAATTTGGAATACCAACAAACAGCAGTATGTAGTTCGTTCGGTATGACATGTATTTAATACTAATTATAAAACAGCCGTCCATTTAATTTAATTTCAATTCTATTTATTTCTTTCAATGCTATGCTACAAAAAATAAATACAATCCAGTAATATTGTAGGAAAGAACATAAATTATCATAAAAATCATTATCAACAAAATCATAGTGCAACATAAAAGTGGCATCAAAAAACAGTAGTCATACTACATAAATAATAAAATAATGGTAAATACTGGTAGTCCATCTTCATGCAATTCAGAATCAAGCTCACTAAAGGTGAGCGACAATAAGTAAGATTATTGAAATAAACCAAATTCAATATTCCTTCCGTAGAACTGTAACGAAAATTGTATGTTATTTTATAATGCATTTATGTTTCGTGACGCGCATTTATTTATACTTCATAGATTTTATTGACCCTTGCAAGTCCCGAAGAGGGGTTAATATTCTCCCACCTCACACTGTGTATAAGTTTCAAAGTTGATTAGGGACAGCGCGAACGCAGTCCCCGCTACCAAAAATTACGCGCCCGAGATACCCACATTTGGGGCATTCGCAGGAGTCAGCCCGACCGTAGTGCAATGGAAGGGCCTCATCCTGGGGGAACCGCCTTCTTGATCACGGTAACCCCTACGCCAGGTAAGTATGAATTGAAAAGTGTGGACATGGGTAGACTACCTCACGCAAACAGACCAAAATGTTGAGAGCCTAATAATAACGATGCTGTTTTTAATAATATGTAGTTCTATTTCCTAATTTAAGGTATAGGTTTAGTTATAAACTCTTTTTTTAAACACGATTGTTATGGTCGTACAAAAAAAATATTAAAAAATCATATTTTTTCTTTCAATATTAGTCTCAACGTCAGAAATCTAGCTCAAAACACTCCTCGAGTGGACGTTGTAATTGCAGCTGCAGCGGTCAAACGAGTTACTACAATCTTTTTTTATCAACGATTTTTCAAAGAGAATACTTTATACCTGTAATTGTTGTATTTTTAGCGTATCATTCCTACCACGTCATTGGCAATTCGTGTGAAAACTGCGAAAACTCACTATAATATGGAGCCATCCGACGCGAAACAGCGCCCGCAGCGCTCGGTGCCTGATCGCGGTACTACACCTCAGACTTGAACACACCTCAGGTCTCAGCTCAGCTGGCTCGACGCTGATGTGAATGTGAATCTCAGGCCCGGGTCGGCGCTAGCCACCAGCCGCCGCCACCGCGCCGCACGAGTGAGCTCCCGTTCCCGACGTATTATGTTAGATTTAATAGTTATCTTTACGTTTTTCAGACGCTTTAGAAAATACTACTATTGGATATTTATAAATTGTTATGCATATGTATATTTATGTTGTTTTCAATATTATAACATATGGCTTTTTATTGGATTTATAAGTTGGTTCTCAATAATCTATGTAAATGCACTTTCAGGTACACATTTTATACTATTTCCTTCCCGTTAAGATCATACTTCACAGGATCATTTCTGTAGTAAGATCTTCATTTATTCACTTCTACTTTGAAGTGTTTACCAACCACGATGAAGAGAAACGGCTCTTCTCCCTGAGCGTGAGGCAGACGTGAACCAGTATTCTCGTGATACAGGAGCATGTCATCGATGATCGTTCAGCCTTCCAATGGGGAAGGTCGGGAGTTGAGCGTTCAGAGTGGTAAATTTATAAATATATATACTTTGATTATTAGTCACTACTTAGGTGGCCCAATCCCATAAGGATCGGCGCTGGTAAATTTATAAATATATATACTTTGATTGTTAGTCACTACTTAGGTGGCCCAATCCCATAAGGATCGGGCGCTAAATAAAAATTGGTTATAGACTCATCATGTGTTCCCCTCCACGGAAATCTTTAGTAAAAGGCGAAAGATTTATTCGTTTTGAAGGGAAACCAGAGTGAACAGGCCCGTTGAGCCTCAACAGCCTGGCCGATCCTATTGCTATTGCGACTATCGAGAGCCTACGTTTTCCTAAGCTGATCGTTATACGTATCTCCTAGTGTAACGCCTTGTTTTTCCGTCGCTTCAGTTTCCGCCCGTTTTAACTGGCCAAACGCGCGTCAACGAATCTAAGTTGGAATATAGGTCCCATTTATTCGCACGTTAACGAACCTCGCGGACACCTCAGACCGGCTCTCGCGCGCTCACGTCAGGGCAGCTCAGGCCTCAGCTTGAGGTGTAGTACCGCGAGCGGCCACGCCGCCACCGAGCGCTGCTGTCGTCGCCGGGCCGGGCTCAGCTCTCACCTCATCTCGCCTTCCGAGACGAGACGAGCGAGCGATCTGACTATTCCTCTGTTTTTACCCTGTTCGCCCGTACCGCCTCTCGCCGTCGCCGTCGAGGCGATCGGCTGCCGTCGCCCGGTGTCCTCTCTACTTGTGCCGCGTCGATCGATGTTATTATTTTATTTCAAATTTTATACGCTTCGTTCCGGACACGTTACTTTTCGCGTTCCACAAGTAGAAACGTCCCACGGCGAAGGGTAAATCGATGAACCGCACCCTACTGGCCCTTTTACTACGGTGTCAGATGGCGAAAGTCGTATCACACTCGGAACTGTGGTGATGTGCAATGTATAACAACAGCGCTAGTTTTGCCGCTAGATGTTTTTCATTGTTTCTCGATTATCTTGTTGATTCAATGTTTTAATACGACACTAGACCAAACCTTTTCCAGTTATCGCTTCTCGGCCTGTTGGCTAAGATCAAAGTGTAGTTGACAAACAGATTGACAACTTTTTATTTCAACAAATATTCAATTTACAAAACATGCACTGTACAAAACATCAATCAAACTACAGGTGGGGTCTTCCTTTGTTAGATTGTCCATGCAATTCACGCTATCATGCATTATATATATTTTTTTATTTTTATTTTTTATTTTATTTTATACAATCAAAACATACTGAAATTGCCTCTGGCCCAACAAAGTCCACCTTTTCTCACCTACTTTTCAACATGCTAAATCACTTCACTCGAATATTACTTAGACTACCCTAAACAATCAATGTTACCCTGGCTAATGGATCTCCCTATCCAACTCATTCATGGCTCGGTTAGCTGCTTGCTGTTGGGCGATCCTTTAAATCCTACACTTTGATCTTAGCCAACAGGCCGAGAAGCGATAACTGGAAAAGGTTTGGTCTAGTGTCGTATTAAAACATTGAATCAACAAGATAATCGAGAAACAATGAAAAACATCTAGCGGCAAAACTAGCGCTGTTGTTATACATTGCACATCACCACAGTTCCGAGTGTGATACGATTTTCGCCATCTGACACCGTAGTAAAAGGGCCAGTAGGGTGCGGTTCATCGATTTACCCTTCGCCGTGGGACGTTTCTACTTGTGGAACGCGAAAAGTAACGTGTCCGGAACGAAGCGTATAAAATTTGAAATAAAATAATAACATCGATCGACGCGGCACAAGTAGAGAGGACACCGGGCGACGGCAGCCGATCGCCTCGACGGCGACGGCGAGAGGCGGTACGGGCGAACAGGGTAAAAACAGAGGAATAGTCAGATCGCTCGCTCGTCTCGTCTCGGAAGGCGAGATGAGGTGAGAGCTGAGCCCGGCCCGGCGACGACAGCAGCGCTCGGTGGCGGCGTGGCCGCTCGCGGTACTACACCTCAAGCTGAGGCCTGAGCTGCCCTGACGTGAGCGCGCGAGAGCCGGTCTGAGGTGTCCGCGAGGTTCGTTAACGTGCGAATAAATGGGACCTATATTCCAACTTAGATTCGTTGACGCGCGTTTGGCCAGTTAAAACGGGCGGGAACTGAAGCGACGGAAAAACAAGGCGTTACACTAGGAGATACGTATAACGATCAGCTTAGGAAAACGTAGGCTCTCGATAGTCGCAATAGCAATAGGATCGGCCAGGCTGTTGAGGCTCAACGGGCCTGTTCACTCTGGTTTCCCTTCAAAACGAATAAATCTTTCGCCTTTTACTAAAGATTTCCGTGGAGGGGAACACATGATGAGTCTATAACCAATTTTTATTTAGCGCCCGATCCTTATGGGATTGGGCCACCTAAGTAGTGACTAACAATCAAAGTATATATATTTATAAATTTACCAGCGCCGATCCTTATGGGATTGGGCCACCTAAGTAGTGACTAATAATCAAAGTATATATATTTATAAATTTACCACTCTGAACGCTCAACTCCCGACCTTCCCCATTGGAAGGCTGAACGATCATCGATGACATGCTCCTGTATCACGAGAATACTGGTTCACGTCTGCCTCACGCTCAGGGAGAAGAGCCGTTTCTCTTCATCGTGGTTGGTAAACACTTCAAAGTAGAAGTGAATAAATGAAGATCTTACTACAGAAATGATCCTGTGAAGTATGATCTTAACGGGAAGGAAATAGTATAAAATGTGTACCTGAAAGTGCATTTACATAGATTATTGAGAACCAACTTATAAATCCAATAAAAAGCCATATGTTATAATATTGAAAACAACATAAATATACATATGCATAACAATTTATAAATATCCAATAGTAGTATTTTCTAAAGCGTCTGAAAAACGTAAAGATAACTATTAAATCTAACATAATACGTCGGGAACGGGAGCTCACTCGTGCGGCGCGGCGGCGGCGGCTGGTGGCTAGCGCCGACCCGGGCCTGAGATTCACATTCACATCAGCGTCGAGCCAGCTGAGCTGAGACCTGAGGTGTGTTCAAGTCTGAGGTGTAGTACCGCGATCAGGCACCGAGCGCTGCGGGCGCTGTTTCGCGTCGGATGGCTCCATATTATAGTGAGTTTTCGCAGTTTTCACACGAATTGCCAATGACGTGGTAGGAATGATACGCTAAAAATACAACAATTACAGGTATAAAGTATTCTCTTTGAAAAATCGTTGATAAAAAAAGATTGTAGTAACTCGTTTGACCGCTGCAGCTGCAATTACAACGTCCACTCGAGGAGTGTTTTGAGCTAGATTTCTGACGTTGAGACTAATATTGAAAGAAAAAATATGATTTTTTAATATTTTTTTTGTACGACCATAACAATCGTGTTTAAAAAAAGAGTTTATAACTAAACCTATACCTTAAATTAGGAAATAGAACTACATATTATTAAAAACAGCATCGTTATTATTAGGCTCTCAACATTTTGGTCTGTTTGCGTGAGGTAGTCTACCCATGTCCACACTTTTCAATTCATACTTACCTGGCGTAGGGGTTACCGTGATCAAGAAGGCGGTTCCCCCAGGATGAGGCCCTTCCATTGCACTACGGTCGGGCTGACTCCTGCGAATGCCCCAAATGTGGGTATCTCGGGCGCGTAATTTTTGGTAGCGGGGACTGCGTTCGCGCTGTCCCTAATCAACTTTGAAACTTATACACAGTGTGAGGTGGGAGAATATTAACCCCTCTTCGGGACTTGCAAGGGTCAATAAAATCTATGAAGTATAAATAAATGCGCGTCACGAAACATAAATGCATTATAAAATAACATACAATTTTCGTTACAGTTCTACGGAAGGAATATTGAATTTGGTTTATTTCAATAATCTTACTTATTGTCGCTCACCTTTAGTGAGCTTGATTCTGAATTGCATGAAGATGGACTACCAGTATTTACCATTATTTTATTATTTATGTAGTATGACTACTGTTTTTTGATGCCACTTTTATGTTGCACTATGATTTTGTTGATAATGATTTTTATGATAATTTATGTTCTTTCCTACAATATTACTGGATTGTATTTATTTTTTGTAGCATAGCATTGAAAGAAATAAATAGAATTGAAATTAAATTAAATGGACGGCTGTTTTATAATTAGTATTAAATACATGTCATACCGAACGAACTACATACTGCTGTTTGTTGGTATTCCAAATTTCCCTATATGTCTGCGAGATCAAAAACATATCAACCATTCATTCAGAAGTTCGCTAATATAGACGGACTCTGGCTAAGACTCTTGCCAACGGCCATACCACGTTGAATATACCGGTTCTCGTCCGATCACCGAAGTCAAGCAACGTCGGGCGTGGTTAGTACTTGGATGGGTGACCGCTTGGGAACACCACGTGCTGTTGGCATTTTTTAAATTTTTTTTTTCTCTTTAAACATTGTGTGTTTGTTGCTAGGCGATTACAAAAATTTACCAACCGGTAAAATAATACGAAACATAACAGGAAGTTAGGACATTTATTTATGACAAGATTATTAAACATACTACGTTTCTATTATTGAATAATATACGCTAAGTCGAAAACTTTAAAAAACGACGCCGATAGTTTTAAGTTGTAACTAACGTGCGTAACCTTTATTAACCAGTGTTTAAAACATTAGTTATAGTTCAAGTGTTTAGGTGGGCCGGTCCCGGCGGTACTGCAATGCCGGGTCAACCCGTGACAGAGGTGGAGCAAGCTCCTAGCACTCCGTCATTTTCCAAAAATCAGTTTAACAAACTGGTCCCTCGATGAGGGACGTATCAGATGTTAAGCTGATAAGAACAGATTGACTTTATTTCAATAAATGTTTTTCTTTTTTTACAAAGCAACAACGGGTTAGACAAAATAGTACAGTTACCACACGCAGGTGGCAAAAAACAGACTTGGACAATGATAAAAAAAGCAATGACAGAATACAAGCATGGTTTAAATAATACAAATGGCTTAGACTAGTGATGGAGTTGATCTCCATGTCGCCATCCTGGGAGAGCCTCGAATTTCCCTGACTCGCCTCTGCAGCTCCTCATAAGTGGCCTTGTTACTTTTCTGGAAGACGTAATTGTCCACCGCCTCTTGAATGGCATAGTGAGCATCGGTCCATGTGTTGTTGTGGTTGCTGGGCAGCAATTGGACGTACTCCGAGATGGAGAGAAACTTCTCAGGGTCGGCCACATCCTGATGGTCTTCAAGAAGGAGGTCCGCCCACCCGTCTACAAAATCTCCATCAGGCCCGAAGTACTTGCTACACCTTCTCCTCAAGACCTCCAATCTCTCCCGGCGCACCTTGGACAGCGGGGGTGAAGCCCACTCATCAACCTCATCGTCAGATGATGTGGAGGTTTTATCATCCGACCCCCCATGCAGGGAGTATGGTGTGTCCGGCGAAACAGATGCAGCGTGAGTGGCGGGAAGAGATGCAGAGGCCTGAGCCTGAGGAGTTGCAGGAGCCGATGCGGCAGGGAGCTCCTGGGATTGTGGTGGGCTCTTGACAGTGGCGGTGGCCTGAGGGGCAGCAAGGGGCAGAGCCAGGGTCGAGGCCGGGGCCGGGGCCGATGACAGCACCTCAGATGGCTGGGGTGGTGGAGGGCACCGTGGCGGTGGTGGTGTAGGGGTGGCGAAGAGTCTCAGCCTGGGCCGGGGGATCGTCAACGGCTGCTTCAGCTCCACCTTTGGTTGAGGTTTGGCCTGAGGAGCATGAGGGACTTGAAGCAGCTCTGCCACGAGGTTTCCAGATGACTGGGAGCGGGAGCGGCTGGAAGGTGGACTCAACAATGGAGTGCAGACCACCTCAGCATAGGACCTCGGACGATCACGGCCAGGCTGACGGTGGTGGGGATCGCTCCTCGGCAGCTGGGGGGGATGATGATGACTCAGCTGCGGGGGATGACGGCTCCTTGGCACTGGTTCAAACATCTGACAGCCGCCATACCTCCTGGAACGGTGACCAGGGACTCCACAGTCCTGACACTGAAGCGTCGCCAAGCCACTCCCACCGCTAACCCTCGCCACGGCCCGGACACAGATGGTCAGTCTGAGCCCAGACTTGAGGAGACCCCTGAGCTCTCCAAGGAGTGGCTCAAGTGAATCCTCCGCGTCAAGGGTGACCGGGGAGAACGACTGGGAAACGGTCTTCAACATTGGCCTGAGGAGTATGGTGAAAAAACAGAAGTTAAAATGACAGACAGACTTCAGACTACACTTTGATCTTAGCCAACAGGCCGAGAAGCGATAACTGGAAAAGGTTTGGTCTAGTGTCGTATTAAAACATTGAATCAACAAGATAATCGAGAACAATGAAAAACATCTAGCGGCAAAACTAGCGCTGTTGTTATACATTGCACATCACCACAGTTCCGAGTGTGATACGATTTTCACCATCTGACACCGTAGTAAAAGGGCCAGTAGGGTGCGGTTCATCGATTTACCCTTCGCCGTGGGACGTTTCTACTTGTGGAACGCGAAAAGTAACGTGTCCGGAACGAAGCGTATAAAATTTGAAATAAAATAATAACATCGATCGACGCGGCACAAGTAGAGAGGACACCGGGTGACGGCAGCCGATCGCCTCGACGGCGACGGCGAGAGGCGGTACGGGCGAACAGGGTAAAAACAGAGGAATAGTCAGATCGCTCGCTCGTCTCGTCTCGGAAGGCGAGATGAGGTGAGAGCTGAGCTCGGCCCGGCGACGACAGCAGCGCTCGGTGGCGGCGTGGCCGCTCGCGGTACTACACCTCAAGCTGAGGCCTGAGCTGCCCTGACGTGAGCGCGCGAGAGCCGGTCTGAGGTGTCCGCGAGGTTCGTTAACGTGCGAATAAATGGGACCTATATTCCAACTTAGATTCGTTGACGCGCGTTTGGCCAGTTAAAACGGGCGGGAACTGAAGCGACGGAAAAACAAGGCGTTACACTAGGAGATACGTATAACGATCAGCTTAGGAAAACGTAGGCTCTCGATAGTCGCAATAGCAATAGGATCGGCCAGGCTGTTGAGGCTCAACGGGCCTGTTCACTCTGGTTTCCCTTCAAAACGAATAAATCTTTCGCCTTTTACTAAAGATTTCCGTGGAGGGGAACACATGATGAGTCTATAACCAATTTTTATTTAGCGCCCGATCCTTATGGGATTGGGCCACCTAAGTAGTGACTAACAATCAAAGTATATATATTTATAAATTTACCAGCGCCGATCCTTATGGGATTGGGCCACCTAAGTAGTGACTAATAATCAAAGTATATATATTTATAAATTTACCACTCTGAACGCTCAACTCCCGACCTTCCCCATTGGAAGGCTGAACGATCATCGATGACATGCTCCTGTATCACGAGAATACTGGTTCACGTCTGCCTCACGCTCAGGGAGAAGAGCCGTTTCTCTTCATCGTGGTTGGTAAACACTTCAAAGTAGAAGTGAATAAATGAAGATCTTACTACAGAAATGATCCTGTGAAGTATGATCTTAACGGGAAGGAAATAGTATAAAATGTGTACCTGAAAGTGCATTTACATAGATTATTGAGAACCAACTTATAAATCCAATAAAAAGCCATATGTTATAATATTGAAAACAACATAAATATACATATGCATAACAATTTATAAATATCCAATAGTAGTATTTTCTAAAGCGTCTGAAAAACGTAAAGATAACTATTAAATCTAACATAATACGTCGGGAACGGGAGCTCACTCGTGCGGCGCGGCGGCGGCGGCTGGTGGCTAGCGCCGACCCGGGCCTGAGATTCACATTCACATCAGCGTCGAGCCAGCTGAGCTGAGACCTGAGGTGTGTTCAAGTCTGAGGTGTAGTACCGCGATCAGGCACCGAGCGCTGCGGGCGCTGTTTCGCGTCGGATGGCTCCATATTATAGTGAGTTTTCGCAGTTTTCACACGAATTGCCAATGACGTGGTAGGAATGATACGCTAAAAATACAACAATTACAGGTATAAAGTATTCTCTTTGAAAAATCGTTGATAAAACAAGATTGTAGTAACTCGTTTGACCGCTGCAGCTGCAATTACAACGTCCACTCGAGGAGTGTTTTGAGCTAGATTTCTGACGTTGAGACTAATATTGAAAGAAAAAATATGATTTTTTAATATTTTTTTTGTACGACCATAACAATCGTGTTTAAAAAAAGAGTTTATAACTAAACCTATACCTTAAATTAGGAAATAGAACTACATATTATTAAAAACAGCATCGTTATTATTAGGCTCTCAACATTTTGGTCTGTTTGCGTGAGGTAGTCTACCCATGTCCACACTTTTCAATTCATACTTACCTGGCGTAGGGGTTACCGTGATCAAGAAGGCGGTTCCCCCAGGATGAGGCCCTTCCATTGCACTACGGTCGGGCTGACTCCTGCGAATGCCCCAAATGTGGGTATCTCGGGCGCGTAATTTTTGGTAGCGGGGACTGCGTTCGCGCTGTCCCTAATCAACTTTGAAACTTATACACAGTGTGAGGTGGGAGAATATTAACCCCTCTTCGGGACTTGCAAGGGTCAATAAAATCTATGAAGTATAAATAAATGCGCGTCACGAAACATAAATGCATTATAAAATAACATACAATTTTCGTTACAGTTCTACGGAAGGAATATTGAATTTGGTTTATTTCAATAATCTTACTTATTGTCGCTCACCTTTAGTGAGCTTGATTCTGAATTGCATGAAGATGGACTACCAGTATTTACCATTATTTTATTATTTATGTAGTATGACTACTGTTTTTTGATGCCACTTTTATGTTGCACTATGATTTTGTTGATAATGATTTTTATGATAATTTATGTTCTTTCCTACAATATTACTGGATTGTATTTATTTTTTGTAGCATAGCATTGAAAGAAATAAATAGAATTGAAATTAAATTAAATGGACGGCTGTTTTATAATTAGTATTAAATACATGTCATACCGAACGAACTACATACTGCTGTTTGTTGGTATTCCAAATTTCCCTATATGTCTGCGAGATCAAAAACATATCAACCATTCATTCAGAAGTTCGCTAATATAGACGGACTCTGGCTAAGACTCTTGCCAACGGCCATACCACGTTGAATATACCGGTTCTCGTCCGATCACCGAAGTCAAGCAACGTCGGGCGTGGTTAGTACTTGGATGGGTGACCGCTTGGGAACACCACGTGCTGTTGGCATTTTTTAAATTTTTTTTTTCTCTTTAAACATTGTGTGTTTGTTGCTAGGCGATTACAAAAATTTACCAACCGGTAAAATAATACGAAACATAACAGGAAGTTAGGACATTTATTTATGACAAGATTATTAAACATACTACGTTTCTATTATTGAATAATATACGCTAAGTCGAAAACTTTAAAAAACGTTTACCAACCACGATGAAGAGAAACGGCTCTTCTCCCTGAGCGTGAGGCAGACGTGAACCAGTATTCTCGTGATACAGGAGCATGTCATCGATGATCGTTCAGCCTTCCAATGGGGAAGGTCGGGAGTTGAGCGTTCAGAGTGGTAAATTTATAAATATATATACTTTGATTATTAGTCACTACTTAGGTGGCCCAATCCCATAAGGATCGGCGCTGGTAAATTTATAAATATATATACTTTGATTGTTAGTCACTACTTAGGTGGCCCAATCCCATAAGGATCGGGCGCTAAATAAAAATTGGTTATAGACTCATCATGTGTTCCCCTCCACGGAAATCTTTAGTAAAAGGCGAAAGATTTATTCGTTTTGAAGGGAAACCAGAGTGAACAGGCCCGTTGAGCCTCAACAGCCTGGCCGATCCTATTGCTATTGCGACTATCGAGAGCCTACGTTTTCCTAAGCTGATCGTTATACGTATCTCCTAGTGTAACGCCTTGTTTTTCCGTCGCTTCAGTTCCCGCCCGTTTTAACTGGCCAAACGCGCGTCAACGAATCTAAGTTGGAATATAGGTCCCATTTATTCGCACGTTAACGAACCTCGCGGACACCTCAGACCGGCTCTCGCGCGCTCACGTCAGGGCAGCTCAGGCCTCAGCTTGAGGTGTAGTACCGCGAGCGGCCACGCCGCCACCGAGCGCTGCTGTCGTCGCCGGGCCGGGCTCAGCTCTCACCTCATCTCGCCTTCCGAGACGAGACGAGCGAGCGATCTGACTATTCCTCTGTTTTTACCCTGTTCGCCCGTACCGCCTCTCGCCGTCGCCGTCGAGGCGATCGGCTGCCGTCGCCCGGTGTCCTCTCTACTTGTGCCGCGTCGATCGATGTTATTATTTTATTTCAAATTTTATACGCTTCGTTCCGGACACGTTACTTTTCGCGTTCCACAAGTAGAAACGTCCCACGGCGAAGGGTAAATCGATGAACCGCACCCTACTGGCCCTTTTACTACGGTGTCAGATGGCGAAAATCGTATCACACTCGGAACTGTGGTGATGTGCAATGTATAACAACAGCGCTAGTTTTGCCGCTAGATGTTTTTCATTGTTTCTCGATTATCTTGTTGATTCAATGTTTTAATACGACACTAGACCAAACCTTTTCCAGTTATCGCTTCTCGGCCTGTTGGCTAAGATCAAAGTGTAGCTGATGCTGAGGTGGTCTGCACTCCATTGTTGAGTCCACCTTCCAGCCGCTCCCGCTCCCAGTCATCTGGAAACCTCGTGGCAGAGCTGCTTCAAGTCCCTCATGCTCCTCAGGCCAAACCTCAACCAAAGGTGGAGCTGAAGCAGCCGTTGACGATCCCCCGGCCCAGGCTGAGACTCTTCGCCACCCCTACACCACCACCGCCACGGTGTCCTCCACCACCCCAGCCATCTGAGGTGCTGTCATCGGCCCCGGCCCCAGCCTCGACCCTGGCTCTGCCCCTTGCTGCCCCTCAGGCCACCGCCACTGTCAAGAGCCCACCACAATCCCAGGAGCTCCCTGCCGCATCGGCTCCTGCAACTCCTCAGGCTCAGGCCTCTGCATCTCTTCCCGCCACTCACGCTGCATCTGTTTCGCCGGACCCACCATACTCCCTGCATGGGGGGTCGGATGATAAAACCTCCACATCATCTGACGATGAGGTTGATGAGTGGGCTTCACCCCCACTGTCCAAGGTGCGCCGGGAGAGATTGGAGGTCTTGAGGAGAAGGTGTAGCAAGTACTTCGGGCCTGATGGAAATTTTGTAGACGGGTGGGCGGACCTCCTTCTTGAAGACCATCAGGATGTGGCCGACCCTGAGAAGTTTCTCTCCATCTCGGAGTACGTCCAATTGCTGCCCAGCAACCACAACAACACATGGACCGATGCTCACTATGCCATTCAGGAGGCGGTGGACAATTACGTCTTCCAGAACAGTAACAAGGCCACTTATGAGGAGCTGCAGAGGCGAGTCAGGGAAATTCGAGGCTCTCCCAGGATGGCGACATGGAGATCAACTCCATCACTAGTCTAAGCCATTTGTATTATTTAAACCATGCTTGTATTCTGTCATTGCTTTTTTATCATTGTCCAAGTCTGTTTTTTGCCACCTGCGTGTGGTAACTGTACTATTTTGTCTAACCCGTTGTTGCTTTGTAAAAAAAAAAAGAAAAACATTTATTGAAATAAAGTCAATCTGTTCTTATCAGCTTAACATCTGATATGTCCCTCATCGAGGGACCAGTTTGTTAAACTGATTTTTGGAAAATGACGGAGTGCTAGGAGCTTGCTCCACCTCTGTCACGGGTTGACCCGGCATTGCAGTACCGCCGGGACCGGCCCACCTAAACACTTGAACTATAACTAATGTTTTAAACACTGGTTAATAAAGGTTACGCACGTTAGTTACAACTTAAAACTATCGGCGTCGTTTTTTAAAGTTTTCGACTTAGCGTATATTATTCAATAATAGAAACGTAGTATGTTTAATAATCTTGTCATAAATAAATGTCCTAACTTCCTGTTATGTTTCGTATTATTTTACCGGTTGGTAAATTTTTGTAATCGCCTAGCAACAAACACACAATCAGGAGATGTTGAGACCTATATTCCAACTTAGATTCGTTGACGCGCGTTTGGCCAGTTAAAACGGGCGGGAACTGAAGCGACGGAAAAACAAGGCGTTACACTAGGAGATACGTATAACGATCAGCTTAGGAAAACGTAGGCTCTCGATAGTCGCAATAGCAATAGGATCGGCCAGGCTGTTGAGGCTCAACGGGCCTGTTCACTCTGGTTTCCCTTCAAAACGAATAAATCTTTCGCCTTTTACTAAAGATTTCCGTGGAGGGGAACACATGATGAGTCTATAACCAATTTTTATTTAGCGCCCGATCCTTATGGGATTGGGCCACCTAAGTAGTGACTAATAATCAAAGTATATATATTTATAAATTTACCACTCTGAACGCTCAACTCCCGACCTTCCCCATTGGAAGGCTGAACGATCATCGATGACATGCTCCTGTATCACGAGAATACTGGTTCACGTCTGCCTCACGCTCAGGGAGAAGAGCCGTTTCTCTTCATCGTGGTTGGTAAACACTTCAAAGTAGAAGTGAATAAATGAAGATCTTACTACAGAAATGATCCTGTGAAGTATGATCTTAACGGGAAGTAAATAGTATAAAAAGTGTACCTGAAAGTGCATTTACATAGATTATTGAGAACCAACTTATAAATCCAATAAAAAGCCATATGTTATAATATTGAAAACAACATAAATATACATATGCATAACAATTTATAAATATCCAATAGTAGTATTTTCTAAAGCGTCTGAAAAACGTAAAGATAACTATTAAATCTAACATAATACGTCGGGAACGGGAGCTCACTCGTGCGGCGCGGCGGCGGCGGCTGGTGGCTAGCGCCGACCCGGGCCTGAGATTCACATTCACATCAGCGTCGAGCCAGCTGAGCTGAGACCTGAGGTGTGTTCAAGTCTGAGGTGTAGTACCGCGATCAGGCACCGAGCGCTGCGGGCGCTGTTTCGCGTCGGATGGCTCCATATTATAGTGAGTTTTCGCAGTTTTCACACGAATTGCCAATGACGTGGTAGGAATGATACGCTAAAAATACAACAATTACAGGTATAAAGTATTCTCTTTGAAAAATCGTTGATAAAAAAAGATTGTAGTAACTCGTTTGACCGCTGCAGCTGCAATTACAACGTCCACTCGAGGAGTGTTTTGAGCTAGATTTCTGACGTTGAGACTAATATTGAAAGAAAAAATATGATTTTTTAATATTTTTTTTGTACGACCATAACAATCGTGTTTAAAAAAAGAGTTTATAACTAAACCTATACCTTAAATTAGGAAATAGAACTACATATTATTAAAAACAGCATCGTTATTATTAGGCTCTCAACATTTTGGTCTGTTTGCGTGAGGTAGTCTACCCATGTCCACACTTTTCAATTCATACTTACCTGGCGTAGGGGTTACCGTGATCAAGAAGGCGGTTCCCCCAGGATGAGGCCCTTCCATTGCACTACGGTCGGGCTGACTCCTGCGAATGCCCCAAATGTGGGTATCTCGGGCGCGTAATTTTTGGTAGCGGGGACTGCGTTCGCGCTGTCCCTAATCAACTTTGAAACTTATACACAGTGTGAGGTGGGAGAATATTAACCCCTCTTCGGGACTTGCAAGGGTCAATAAAATCTATGAAGTATAAATAAATGCGCGTCACGAAACATAAATGCATTATAAAATAACATACAATTTTCGTTACAGTTCTACGGAAGGAATATTGAATTTGGTTTATTTCAATAATCTTACTTATTGTCGCTCACCTTTAGTGAGCTTGATTCTGAATTGCATGAAGATGGACTACCAGTATTTACCATTATTTTATTATTTATGTAGTATGACTACTGTTTTTTGATGCCACTTTTATGTTGCACTATGATTTTGTTGATAATGATTTTTATGATAATTTATGTTCTTTCCTACAATATTACTGGATTGTATTTATTTTTTGTAGCATAGCATTGAAAGAAATAAATAGAATTGAAATTAAATTAAATGGACGGCTGTTTTATAATTAGTATTAAATACATGTCATACCGAACGAACTACATACTGCTGTTTGTTGGTATTCCAAATTTCCCTATATGTCTGCGAGATCAAAAACATATCAACCATTCATTCAGAAGTTCGCTAATATAGACGGACTCTGGCTAAGACTCTTGCCAACGGCCATACCACGTTGAATATACCGGTTCTCGTCCGATCACCGAAGTCAAGCAACGTCGGGCGTGGTTAGTACTTGGATGGGTGACCGCTTGGGAACACCACGTGCTGTTGGCATTTTTTAAATTTTTTTTTCTCTTTAAACATTGTGTGTTTGTTGCTAGGCGATTACAAAAATTTACCAACCGGTAAAATAATACGAAACATAACAGGAAGTTAGGACATTTATTTATGACAAGATTATTAAACATACTACGTTTCTATTATTGAATAATATACGCTAAGTCGAAAACTTTAAAAAACGACGCCGATAGTTTTAAGTTGTAACTAACGTGCGTAACCTTTATTAACCAGTGTTTAAAACATTAGTTATAGTTCAAGTGTTTAGGTGGGCCGGTCCCGGCGGTACTGCAATGCCGGGTCAACCCGTGACAGAGGTGGAGCAAGCTCCTAGCACTCCGTCATTTTCCAAAAATCAGTTTAACAAACTGGTCCCTCGATGAGGGACGTATCAGATGTTAAGCTGATAAGAACAGATACTACACTTTGATCTTAGCCAACAGGCCGAGAAGCGATAACTGGAAAAGGTTTGGTCTAGTGTCGTATTAAAACATTGAATCAACAAGATAATCGAGAAACAATGAAAAACATCTAGCGGCAAAACTAGCGCTGTTGTTATACATTGCACATCACCACAGTTCCGAGTGTGATACGATTTTCGCCATCTGACACCGTAGTAAAAGGGCCAGTAGGGTGCGGTTCATCGATTTACCCTTCGCCGTGGGACGTTTCTACTTGTGGAACGCGAAAAGTAACGTGTCCGGAACGAAGCGTATAAAATTTGAAATAAAATAATAACATCGATCGACGCGGCACAAGTAGAGAGGACACCGGGCGACGGCAGCCGATCGCCTCGACGGCGACGGCGAGAGGCGGTACGGGCGAACAGGGTAAAAACAGAGGAATAGTCAGATCGCTCGCTCGTCTCGTCTCGGAAGGCGAGATGAGGTGAGAGCTGAGCCCGGCCCGGCGACGACAGCAGCGCTCGGTGGCGGCGTGGCCGCTCGCGGTACTACACCTCAAGCTGAGGCCTGAGCTGCCCTGACGTGAGCGCGCGAGAGCCGGTCTGAGGTGTCCGCGAGGTTCGTTAACGTGCGAATAAATGGGACCTATATTCCAACTTAGATTCGTTGACGCGCGTTTGGCCAGTTAAAACGGGCGGGAACTGAAGCGACGGAAAAACAAGGCGTTACACTAGGAGATACGTATAACGATCAGCTTAGGAAAACGTAGGCTCTCGATAGTCGCAATAGCAATAGGATCGGCCAGGCTGTTGAGGCTCAACGGGCCTGTTCACTCTGGTTTCCCTTCAAAACGAATAAATCTTTCGCCTTTTACTAAAGATTTCCGTGGAGGGGAACACATGATGAGTCTATAACCAATTTTTATTTAGCGCCCGATCCTTATGGGATTGGGCCACCTAAGTAGTGACTAACAATCAAAGTATATATATTTATAAATTTACCAGCGCCGATCCTTATGGGATTGGGCCACCTAAGTAGTGACTAATAATCAAAGTATATATATTTATAAATTTACCACTCTGAACGCTCAACTCCCGACCTTCCCCATTGGAAGGCTGAACGATCATCGATGACATGCTCCTGTATCACGAGAATACTGGTTCACGTCTGCCTCACGCTCAGGGAGAAGAGCCGTTTCTCTTCATCGTGGTTGGTAAACACTTCAAAGTAGAAGTGAATAAATGAAGATCTTACTACAGAAATGATCCTGTGAAGTATGATCTTAACGGGAAGGAAATAGTATAAAATGTGTACCTGAAAGTGCATTTACATAGATTATTGAGAACCAACTTATAAATCCAATAAAAAGCCATATGTTATAATATTGAAAACAACATAAATATACATATGCATAACAATTTATAAATATCCAATAGTAGTATTTTCTAAAGCGTCTGAAAAACGTAAAGATAACTATTAAATCTAACATAATACGTCGGGAACGGGAGCTCACTCGTGCGGCGCGGCGGCGGCGGCTGGTGGCTAGCGCCGACCCGGGCCTGAGATTCACATTCACATCAGCGTCGAGCCAGCTGAGCTGAGACCTGAGGTGTGTTCAAGTCTGAGGTGTAGTACCGCGATCAGGCACCGAGCGCTGCGGGCGCTGTTTCGCGTCGGATGGCTCCATATTATAGTGAGTTTTCGCAGTTTTCACACGAATTGCCAATGACGTGGTAGGAATGATACGCTAAAAATACAACAATTACAGGTATAAAGTATTCTCTTTGAAAAATCGTTGATAAAAAAAGATTGTAGTAACTCGTTTGACCGCTGCAGCTGCAATTACAACGTCCACTCGAGGAGTGTTTTGAGCTAGATTTCTGAC
The DNA here is from genome assembly GCA_963675035.1 of Allygus modestus. Taxonomy (NCBI): domain Eukaryota; kingdom Metazoa; phylum Arthropoda; class Insecta; order Hemiptera; family Cicadellidae; genus Allygus; species Allygus modestus. The sequence continues at coordinate 96,632,581 of OY776117.1, forward strand.
GTTGAGACTAATATTGAAAGAAAAAATATGATTTTTTAATATTTTTTTTGTACGACCATAACAATCGTGTTTAAAAAAAGAGTTTATAACTAAACCTATACCTTAAATTAGGAAATAGAACTACATATTATTAAAAACAGCATCGTTATTATTAGGCTCTCAACATTTTGGTCTGTTTGCGTGAGGTAGTCTACCCATGTCCACACTTTTCAATTCATACTTACCTGGCGTAGGGGTTACCGTGATCAAGAAGGCGGTTCCCCCAGGATGAGGCCCTTCCATTGCACTACGGTCGGGCTGACTCCTGCGAATGCCCCAAATGTGGGTATCTCGGGCGCGTAATTTTTGGTAGCGGGGACTGCGTTCGCGCTGTCCCTAATCAACTTTGAAACTTATACACAGTGTGAGGTGGGAGAATATTAACCCCTCTTCGGGACTTGCAAGGGTCAATAAAATCTATGAAGTATAAATAAATGCGCGTCACGAAACATAAATGCATTATAAAATAACATACAATTTTCGTTACAGTTCTACGGAAGGAATATTGAATTTGGTTTATTTCAATAATCTTACTTATTGTCGCTCACCTTTAGTGAGCTTGATTCTGAATTGCATGAAGATGGACTACCAGTATTTACCATTATTTTATTATTTATGTAGTATGACTACTGTTTTTTGATGCCACTTTTATGTTGCACTATGATTTTGTTGATAATGATTTTTATGATAATTTATGTTCTTTCCTACAATATTACTGGATTGTATTTATTTTTTGTAGCATAGCATTGAAAGAAATAAATAGAATTGAAATTAAATTAAATGGACGGCTGTTTTATAATTAGTATTAAATACATGTCATACCGAACGAACTACATACTGCTGTTTGTTGGTATTCCAAATTTCCCTATATGTCTGCGAGATCAAAAACATATCAACCATTCATTCAGAAGTTCGCTAATATAGACGGACTCTGGCTAAGACTCTTGCCAACGGCCATACCACGTTGAATATACCGGTTCTCGTCCGATCACCGAAGTCAAGCAACGTCGGGCGTGGTTAGTACTTGGATGGGTGACCGCTTGGGAACACCACGTGCTGTTGGCATTTTTTAAATTTTTTTTTATCTTTAAACATTGTGTGTTTGTTGCTAGGCGATTACAAAAATTTACCAACCGGTAAAATAATACGAAACATAACAGGAAGTTAGGACATTTATTTATGACAAGATTATTAAACATACTACGTTTCTATTATTGAATAATATACGCTAAGTCGAAAACTTTAAAAAACGACGCCGATAGTTTTAAGTTGTAACTAACGTGCGTAACCTTTATTAACCAGTGTTTAAAACATTAGTTATAGTTCAAGTGTTTAGGTGGGCCGGTCCCGGCGGTACTGCAATGCCGGGTCAACCCGTGACAGAGGTGGAGCAAGCTCCTAGCACTCCGTCATTTTCCAAAAATCAGTTTAACAAACTGGTCCCTCGATGAGGGACGTATCAGATGTTAAGCTGATAAGAACAGATTGACTTTATTTCAATAAATGTTTTTCTTTTTTTTTTTACAAAGCAACAACGGGTTAGACAAAATAGTACAGTTACCACACGCAGGTGGCAAAAAACAGACTTGGACAATGATAAAAAAGCAATGACAGAATACAAGCATGGTTTAAATAATACAAATGGCTTAGACTAGTGATGGAGTTGATCTCCATGTCGCCATCCTGGGAGAGCCTCGAATTTCCCTGACTCGCCTCTGCAGCTCCTCATAAGTGGCCTTGTTACTTTTCTGGAAGACGTAATTGTCCACCGCCTCCTGAATGGCATAGTGAGCATCGGTCCATGTGTTGTTGTGGTTGCTGGGCAGCAATTGGACGTACTCCGAGATGGAGAGAAACTTCTCAGGGTCGGCCACATCCTGATGGTCTTCAAGAAGGAGGTCCGCCCACCCGTCTACAAAATTTCCATCAGGCCCGAAGTACTTGCTACACCTTCTCCTCAAGACCTCCAATCTCTCCCGGCGCACCTTGGACAGCGGGGGTGAAGCCCACTCATCAACCTCATCGTCAGATGATGTGGAGGTTTTATCATCCGACCCCCCATGCAGGGAGTATGGTGGGTCCGGCGAAACAGATGCAGCGTGAGTGGCGGGAAGAGATGCAGAGGCCTGAGCCTGAGGAGTTGCAGGAGCCGATGCGGCAGGGAGCTCCTGGGATTGTGGTGGGCTCTTGACAGTGGCGGTGGCCTGAGGGGCAGCAAGAGGCAGAGCCAGGGTCGAGGCCGGGGCCGGGGCCGATGACAGCACCTCAGATGGCTGGGGTGGTGGAGGGCACCGTGGCGGTGGTGGTGGTGTAGGGGTGGCGAAGAGTCTCAGCCTGGGCCGGGGGATCGTCAACGGCTGCTTCAGCTCCACCTTTGGTTGAGGTTTGGCCTGAGGAGCATGAGGGACCTGAAGCAGCTCTGCCACGAGGTTTCCAGATGACTGGGAGCGGGAGCGGCTGGAAGGTGGACTCAACAATGGAGTGCAGACCACCTCAGCATACGACCTCGGACGATCACGGCCAGGCTGACGGGGGTGGGGATCGCTCCTCGGCAGCTGGGGGGGATGACCGTTGACGATCCCCCGGCCCAGGCTGAGACTCTTCGCCACCCCAACACCACCACCGCCACGGTGCCCTCCAACACCCCAGCCATCTGAGGTGCTGGCATCGGCCCCCACTTCGGCCCCGGCGCCAGCCTCGACCATGACTCTGCCCGTTGCTGCCCCTCAGGCCACCGCCCCTGTGAAGAGCCCACCAGAATCCCAGGAGCTCCCTGCCGCATCGGCTCCAGCAACTCCTCAGGCTCAGGCCTCTAACTCCCTTCCCGCCACTGCTGCTACACCTGTTTCACCGGACCCGCCATACTCCCTGCATGGGGGTTCGGATGATAAGACCTCCACATCATCTGACGAGGAGATTGATGAGTGGGCTTCACCCCCGCTGACCAAGGTGCGCCGGGAGCGGTTGGAGGTCTTGAGGAGTAAGTGTGCCAAGTACTTCGGGCCTGATGGAAATTTTGTAGACGGGTGGGCGGACCTCCTTCTTGAAGACCATCAGGGTGTGGCCGACCCAGAGAAGTTTCTCTCCATCTCGGAGTACGTCCAACTACTGCCTAGCAACCACAACAACACATGGACTGATGCTCACTATGCCATCCAGGAGGCGGTGGACAACTACGTATTTCAAAAATGTAACAAGGCCACTTATGAGGAGCTGCAGCGGCGAGTCAAGGTCATTCGAGGCTCTCCGAGAATGGGGACTTGGCGTTCCACACCATCGTTAGTTTAAGTATTATCTTGTATTTACCTTGTTTGTTATATTGTTTTTCATTCCCCAATTCTGTTCTTTTTTGCCACCTGCGTGTGGCAATTCAACAATGTTGTTTTAACCATTGGTTCTTTGTGAAAAAGATTTATTGAAATAAAGTCAATCTGTTCTTATCAGCTTAACATCTGATACGTCCCTCATCGAGGGACCAGTTTGTTAAACTGATTTTTGGAAAATGACGGAGTGCTAGGAGCTTGCTCCACCTCTGTCACGGGTTGACCCGGCATTGCAGTACCGCCGGGACCGGCCCACCTAAACACTTGAACTATAACTAATGTTTTAAACACTGGTTAATAAAGGTTACGCACGTTAGTTACAACTTAAAACTATCGGCGTCGTTTTTTAAAGTTTTCGACTTAGCGTATATTATTCAATAATAGAAACGTAGTATGTTTAATAATCTTGTCATAAATAAATGTCCTAACTTCCTGTTATGTTTCGTATTATTTTACCGGTTGGTAAATTTTTGTAATCGCCTAGCAACAAACACACAATGTTTAAAGAGAAAAAAAAATTTAAAAAATGCCAACAGCACGTGGTGTTCCCAAGCGGTCACCCATCCAAGTACTAACCACGCCCGACGTTGCTTGACTTCGGTGATCGGACGAGAACCGGTATATTCAACGTGGTATGGCCGTTGGCAAGAGTCTTAGCCAGAGTCCGTCTATATTAGCGAACTTCTGAATGAATGGTTGATATGTTTTTGATCTCGCAGACATATAGGGAAATTTGGAATACCAACAAACAGCAGTATGTAGTTCGTTCGGTATGACATGTATTTAATACTAATTATAAAACAGCCGTCCATTTAATTTAATTTCAATTCTATTTATTTCTTTCAATGCTATGCTACAAAAAATAAATACAATCCAGTAATATTGTAGGAAAGAACATAAATTATCATAAAAATCATTATCAACAAAATCATAGTGCAACATAAAAGTGGCATCAAAAAACAGTAGTCATACTACATAAATAATAAAATAATGGTAAATACTGGTAGTCCATCTTCATGCAATTCAGAATCAAGCTCACTAAAGGTGAGCGACAATAAGTAAGATTATTGAAATAAACCAAATTCAATATTCCTTCCGTAGAACTGTAACGAAAATTGTATGTTATTTTATAATGCATTTATGTTTCGTGACGCGCATTTATTTATACTTCATAGATTTTATTGACCCTTGCAAGTCCCGAAGAGGGGTTAATATTCTCCCACCTCACACTGTGTATAAGTTTCAAAGTTGATTAGGGACAGCGCGGACGCAGTCCCCGCTACCAAAAATTACGCGCCCGAGATACCCACATTTGGGGCATTCGCAGGAGTCAGCAGTAGTTATGTAAGTGTAGTGTTTCATGGTTAATTGACAAGTTAGTTAAATTTTATTTGTAAGTGAAAATTCGTCCTTTATAGTGAACTGGTGTGTGTATGGGTGATTGAACTATTCCTTGTGAATGAGTCTGAGAGTGAACGAGTCAGTGTGTGTGGGGGGTTAGTTTGTGTAAATGATGGGGTAAGGGTTACTTGGATATGATAGGGGTATTGTAAGAATACTTGGATGATGGTGAGGTATGGATATGACAAGGTTATGGTAAGGGTATTATTAATGTTACTTGTATAAGTATTGGATAAGTATTGGATAAGTATTGGATAAGGTACTGGGAGAGGTGTGGGAGTATGTGATGGAATGTGATGGTTTTTATATAGTATGTGTTAGTATATGATATGGTATGTGACGATGGAGGGTAATGAGGGGTAAATGTGATATGGATATGAGAGATTATTTTTTTGTGTAATTTTACAGTATCTATTACTCGTATATTTTTGTAAATGATTGAGAATCAGAGTTCTGTAAACGTATGTTTTTACATATTAGCAAAATGTGGGGTGAATCTTGTTTTTATTATTAGAGAATATGTGCAATGCGTGTTTGTGTATTTTTAAAAGAGTTTATACAGAGTATGTACAGACACTGGTATAGGACGATGTCTTTGAACCTTAGAGTTTCAGTGTGTGTAGACACCTGTGACCCCTTTCACTACTGTACATGGTTGAGTGCGTGTGCATGAGTGTGTCTCCGGTCTTTCACCCATCGAGTGGTATTTAATGCTCCTCGACAAAGCTAACGCTCATTCCACAATAAGAAGCCATGGCCGCTGTAACATCCTATACAGTGTGGGATGCAGCGAGCATCACCAACTTGCTCAACATAATAAGAGGCGAGGCGGTTAACCGCCTGGTAATTGTTAGATGGGGGATGCTCTGCCCCGATGGCCGCCACCACCTGCTGCCACGGCGTTACGTGGCAAACCAACCCGGGCACCTGGAGGAGGTGGAGATGCGGCTCCGGAACCTCACAAACAACGGCGAGGTGGCCCTCCTACAGAAGAGGACAATAAACCTATTTTAGAATATAAGTTTTTTTATAAAATAAATAAAAATAAATAAAAAAAAAACAAAAAAAACAACAAAAAAAACAACAAAAAACACAACAAAAAACTATAGTTTTAGTCACATCTCTAAGAATCAGTTATTCTTAGAGGCATCGCGCTGGTTCTTGGAGCGTAGTGTCGCGGGTTCGCAGGATCCAAAAATACTGTATATGTGTTTCCGTGAGCAAGATACTTCTCGTAAAAACTTTGGATTAAATTTGGTATAAACGTGTAAAGCAACTCTATTAAGAATTTATACGAGTCTGTCTAGAGTTTATAAATATATTATTAATTACCAAAAGATGATCCAAACATTCAAACATCCAAACATTTTACCCACCATACCGTATAAATAATACATCACAGATTAGCAGCTCAAAAAGGTAACAACAATATGTTACAGCTGGTAAATTTACAACGGGGAACTATATTATGGTCCGGTCATATTTGGTCATATTTGGTCATATTTTTAAAGACAAAATCACTATGATAAAATGAAAATAAACTGTTTAAGAAGATATAATAGGTATTTAAGATTTACGGTGCTAGTCCGTAATGTATAACCGGTTTTATTTAACTATACATTCTATATACTTAAACGTGTCAATTCCATAAACTAAGGTGGAGGTCATTATAAAGTGTCTAACTATGCGAAATGGGTGGTTCATCCTTACGCGCCCAACACTATACAGCCAGTGAGCCTAACAACAGGGGAGCCAGAGAAATGACTTATTTCAATAATTGTTTAATATTATCAGACTTAATTTGTAAGTTGAGAAAAAGCTGTCTGATAAAATAAAAGTGGCTTTGTAGACAACTACAAACTTGAAGATATGAGTCTCAAAATCCTTGCTGCTCTATATATAACTATACTTGTACTGTAACTGTACTTGCTCTATATATAACTATCCGAAAATATAAATATTGTTTTATTTTACCGCGGTTTAATATTTCCAATTATTAAAACGGGGGACATGAGAGGTCACTCGGGGGTTTGTTGTTTTTAAGTTAGAAACTGTTAATCCTTGAATTGTGCTAGTACTGTTAGAGCACCAAATTTTACATTTTTAATTTGTATATAGTTACAATACGTTTAGCTCAATATATGTTTCATTTATTCGATTGTAAAAGAAAAAACAAAAATGTATCAGCTTTAATTAAGTTTATTGGTATTTAATATTTGGGTATATTCTGACGAAGGCCACCCGAATAATAGTTTATACGATGATTAAATCAAGTTTATTTACTGCCTACGATGTAGAATAGGCCAGCGGTGTACACCCTCAACTGGGTCAGGGCGCGTGCGTGACGGCGGGGAGGGTCAGTGCTCCGCGTGGCAACAATACTTGTCGTTATCACCACCCGTTGTCGTCGGTGGGCGTCTGACACAGTAGTCACACAGTAGCCACACAGTAGCCACACAGTAGCCACACAGTAATATTGCCACAGCAGTCTTTGCTAATAGTACACAGAGAAAAATGGAATTTGAAAAATGGATATTGGTTGTCATGACCAATATTAGTTAAACCACGATTAGTTAACGAAAGTGGTTGGCCAGGAAAGGTTATCGTAAACAAAACAACAGTTAGTTTAACTTTTTGTAGTAGTTGTTTCAAGGCAACTTTGGCTATTCCTCCGAGAGCTAAGTTAAGCCCGGGGTTCTAGGACTGTCTGGGTTAAGCATTGAGGCTAACAACTAAATGAATGAAAATGAAATGGGTTGTAACAAACTAGAATATGGGGTTATTACAACTACTTTGGTTAAATTAACCAAATCCTCAATTTTCAGTCAAGCCGTTTGGTTCGGGTTTTAACAACTACTTCTAAACAAATTATTTTAACCAATGAATTTATTGGTTAACTTAACTTATAAAATATATATATATTTTTTAACTCTCTGAGCTTAGTTAAATGAACTCATACAAATAATTGTCCATATAGTAACCTCTGACACTGGTTGAACTAACTTATAAACTTGGATTAACCAATCACATTTCTCTGTGTAGTTTTTACCTGCTATTTGCTGAGTAACGTTTGTGCTAGTGAAAATGAGTGAGCGTATCTTAATTTTGGACTTGCCTAAAACAAAAGAAGGGGCTGTGTTTTTTTACAGCCGAAAGAGTGTTTGCCATCTCGTCACCATTTGGACTCGTATCTGGCCGAGAGCGAGATTACAGTCAGCGATTGAAACACAACCGAGTACTTATATCCAACAGTGAGATTCAAGCAAAATAAAAAACAACCCCAGAATCCCACATAAAAAATAAATATGAACAACTATTAACTATTATTTGGAAAAATACAAGATATATAAATTTGAAGTTTAGAGTAAGCATACCCCAACTAGTCCAAGATTTCTGGAGCAAATTACACTTGGATAACTATTTATTTAATAACCTCTTATCAGATTTTCAATTATAATTATTAAAAATTATTAAAAACCATATTGCAATATTAATCATTAGAGTGTAACCCTTTCAATATAAATATATTTTTAAGTATTCTTTATTATTTAGCAAATTACAATGAGTAATATGTTAATTTTTAATAAATTATCTATACATAGTGAAAGTGTGCTTAATATAGTCGGGTTAATAATGGTAAGACGGTTTTGTGGATAATAATTTTATTATTTATTCAAGTTAACTTTAATGGGGTTTTTCTTTTTTCACTGGTTTGATAAACATTGAAAGCGAAATTGTGTAATTAGTTTGATTACATTTCCATAAGAACTTATAAACAGTTACTTTAGTTTGAAATTTAAATTTACATGTTTAACATTAATAACAAATATTATTTTAAATTTCTCAATTTAAAAATGAAAAGAAAAAATAGTTCAAGAAAAAACGTTTGAGGAATGTCTGGTCCGTGGTCCTGGGTCCTTGGGGAGTTCGATGTCGGGGCTCGGAATCGTCTGTAGGCGGTTGACATCGGGACTCGGTGGACTTGGTGGTTCTTCCGGACAATGGAGTTGTGTGAGCTTCCGGTGCACGCCGATGCACACCGTTCCGGGGACGGGTTCGTAAGTAGACCATGAAAAAATAAACAAACGTGTGTAAATAGATTATTAAATAAACCACGAGGAATAATAGTTTGAAATTTATTTCAGAAAATAAACTCACTGATTTTATTAAATTAATGGTGGCTATTCTGTTATGATTACGGGCGGATTGGTAATTTGATTAAAATGTGCGGACTCCCAAAACTGCTGGTTGTGTGCATAGCTTCTGAAGTGCACGGTGTATTAATTTGTAGTTGATTGGGTATGTTACTACTCAAATAAAAAACCTTGTACCAAAAATAACAAAATAAAATCATGGAACGTGTTGTATAGATTATCAATGAGTGATAGCCGGATTCTCTGATATTCTCTGATAGCAATTGCTTACATCTTTAGGCACTATGACATGTTTATACAGTTGCTCCAAGAACCAGCGCGATGCCTCTAAGAATAATTGATTCTTAGAGAAGTGACTAAAACTATAGTTTTTTGTTGTATTTTTTGTTGTTTTTTTGTGTTTTTTTTATATTTTTTTATTTATTATCAAAAACTTAAAAACTAAAAGAGGGGGATGACCCTTTTCTGTAGAACTGCCACCTCGTTGTTGGTGAGGAGGCCCCTCAGCCGCATCTCCACCCCCTCCAAGTGGCTTGGCTGGTTAGCCACGTAGCGACACAAGTAATTTTAAAACACTTGAAATAAATTCACAAATAATAGGAAGTACTTATTTCTTGAAATAAGTAGGATGCTATTAGTGGTAAAAGTATATTACACGGATAAATATTACTATTAGTCTCAAAATCCTAAGTTGCACGGGAAGGATTACAAAATAAAATTATTTTTAAACTATTACCCGTACAAACCATTTTCTGCAACAAATAGCCCCCAAAGCTTTAAAGGTCAAAGGGGAGAATCCTTCTAAAATTAAGAAAAATATTTAAATATTTTCTTAATTTTAGAACATTTAAGAATCATAACGAACATTTAGATTTGCCATAGGATTTGTTTTCCAATACAAACTTAAAATTTGATTCCGAGGGTTTCCTTTTAAATATATAGACTAGTGGCTAGTAGGGGCTAAATTTCTTACCTACTTTTTTAGTTTTATTGGAAAACTGATGTTTGCTGGAAACTAATTCAATACACAAATGATTACATTACAGAAATATTAGAAATAATTAGTTTTATTGGAAAACTGATGTTTGCTGGAAACTAATTCAATACACAAATGATTACATTACAGAAATATTAGAAATAATTACGGCTACGGGGGGTGGGGCAGCGGCCGCTTGCTGTCCAACCGGGGTGGCGGCGGTGTCGGGCTGAGTAGCGCCGAGGGGTCCAGGTGTGTTCGGCGAAGACGAGGTCCTACCGTGGGTTGGGGTCGATTGAGTCCGGGGCGGAGCACAGAGTCTAGATCGCGTTTGATGGAGTGGGCGCACCATAAACACAAATCACACACTCGCGGCCAGCGGATGACTATGCGGGTCTTTCAACGCTGTTAATTTGGTTTAATTTGGTTTCTTATTTGTAAAATTGTTTTTATGGCCACTTTACATATTTAAACCGGAGATTGTTCCAATGTTGCCAAAGATTGTTTATATGACTGGATTTGAGTTTTTGGAATGAAGAGGGTTACGTTCGAATGATTGTCTCTAAAAAATTTAAATTTGGTTGATAGTTTGTGGCTTTTGACTAAAGTTAGATCTTTTAGGCGGCGCATGGGGTGATTATCGGTTGTAAGAAACGTGTGAAAAACTTTTTCTTCGGGAGACTGGGGGTTAATTTGATCTAAAATTCTGGCTTTGCATAAATTACACAGTCTAATATATCTTGGGTGTTGAAACATTTGTGTATCGTTTCCAATTTTCTTCAACGAAAGTTTTTTGGAAAATTTGGTTTTATTTTTTTTGTTGATTAAAATGATTATTCTATTCATTTCATTACCCAGCTCTTCATTGAAAATAAAAAACTGCTTGGGTTTGTTAAATTTTTTTGTTTTACAAAATTTTACGTAATTCAAGAGTTGAAGTGACATTCCCAATGTTAAGCGCCGCCCAGACAAAGTCCCAATTAACTTTAAATTACGAACATTTTTATCGTTCAAGTACGCAACAGTCTTCATACATGTTACGTTTTTATAAATTTTTAATTTATGGAATTGGACAAATTGTGTCCAAAACCATGACAGTGTTACCCACTTCACTTTGGAGAATTTTAACTTGATTAAAATGAAAATTTTTAATTCAGGGGGGAGAAGTTCAAACATGTTTTGACGAAGCAGCGTGTTGACACTGAAATCAATAACAACAATTAAAATAGCGCGTTTTGATTTGTATTTGTGTCGTTGATTGTAATTTATTTTTATTATTTAATAGTGTTTCTACAAGCATGATATTTTCATCAAGAACCCGCCGAAGAAGTTCTTGGGTATTCCGAAGAATCTTGAAATAAAAGTGTTGTGGCCCCTTTTTGAATTGAATCTTGAGAGTAAAAATCATAAATCTTTTTTCAAAGTTGTTATTGTTCATTGTTATGTTTTTTAATGAGTTTAATAAAACTGATATGTTTGTAGCCCTTTTTATATGTTTTTTTTTAATAAGATATTTTGTAACACTGTTTTTAAATATTACTTGAATCATTTTACTTACGAAGTTGAGAGAAGTGGGCAGGCCGGAGTTAAAAGTCGAATAAACTTAGTGTGCACCCACGTTGCAACCTTTTATACTCCCCCTCCTCAAAAAACCGCACATCCCTATTTCTTGACGTTGTCGGTGCAAAACGTTTTTGCAGTCCGCTTTCTCGGTTCAGAGCGGAAAGGTAACGTCAACGTGTACACGATACAACGCCTGCATTAACCTCCTTACAACAGTCACTTTCCATTACACTTCCCATTACACCGCGACGTGACGAACGGCAACTGCTTTTGCTGCATCGTTTGATTTGGTGGCAAAGTGTGATGAAGAGTTTTATAATAAATCGATTGTGGTTTTAATTTGATAGAAATCTTGTAAAACAACAAAACTTGCCTGCTTGTTTACCAATTAATTTTGGCATTGACTGTCAATGTAGATCTGGATTTGGGCTCAATATAGGAACAAGAGTTCAAAAATTAACAATAAGAGGCTACTATTTATTTACTATTTATTATCTGTTTTACAACTGATATCTAAATGCGGGAGTGGGAGGGTTTGTGGTTCGGGGTTTTGGGATTTGAAAAATGAACCTAACGAGCGCGGGGTTGCGGCTTGGACAAAAACTGTTGTCTATTCGGTCCAACTCCGGAGTGGACACGGTGTAAATTCGTCTACCCTCTCTATAATTTGTTTAATGCGGCACAAATAATGTGTGTTTGGAATATACTATATAAAATAAATATACTATCCATATACTATCCATATACCATCCAAACTTATTTTTAAACAACCCCGTTCTCCCCATAAAAAGTACCAATATTGAAAATATTTTAATTACATTGACTTAATTAAATTAAACTACAACTAAGCTAAAATGGTTTGGCGGGAATATATCGGTAGTATATTTTGTTATACTTAGTGCAATATATCTGATGTAATCGCCTATGATGTTTTAATGCGAATTTCTTTTAACTTCTTTTGTGGGATATCGTGTCCTGTTGAATGGTGTGGCCCCGTTCTTCTCGCAGCCATATTCTCTGGATCGCTGATAAAAATATCATTTCCTGTTGAATGTGTAGTTGCGCCTCGGGGTGATTGCGCCTTGTTCTCTGGATCGCTGACCCCAATGGCGTCCGTCGCTCCCGTACTCCCGCACATTCCCGCCACGCCCCACCTCTGTCCACCACGGATTCCGTTGAAGTAGGTTGAACACGTCCATGTTGTAATATGTTCTTCTGATCAGGTGAAGACGCCGGTATTTTCAGATGTCCGGTGGGGTCCCAATTGGAGTTTTTTCAATCGTTCTGAATCAAAAGTATGTGTAGCGAGTTTGTAGAATCCCAGAAACGCGTCTGCTGTGATTTTTCTTGCACGTTTAAAGAATTTTAGGTTTGTGGTTTGTGGCGGCCGGGCGTTTATCACGGCAGATGTTAGTGGGTGAGCCGCCTTGACACGGGGTTCCTTCAGTTTCGTCTGGTGTAAACACTTATCTGCACGTATTATATATTACCGTTATATTCCCCGGTTAAACGGAAAAATTTTTTCGCGACTATCTATCTTATATCTATTGTTTGATACTTAGAAATAATTTCCCTATGTAAACTATAAATTTGACTCAACTAAAATATTAAAATTCCCCATGATAAACTATAAATTTGACTCTACTAAAATATTAAAATTCCCCATGATAAACTATAAATTTGACCCTACTAAAATATTAAAATTATCACTAAATTATCACTATATAAATAGTAAGTGATACTCTAGATTACAGTAACCCCATTTTTAACACACATTATTAGGCCTTATGTAATTAAACACTCTACAACATATTATTTTGATGATTACAATTTTAATAGCCGACCTCGAACCATTCCGCGGTGCCCAACGATCCACATTTGTTTGAAATGAGTGATGTGAGAAAACTGGGATGGGATTGATAGGAATAATGGATATTCATAAAAATTGTTCTCTACACTACTCTAAACAGCTGTTTTATGGGGAACGCCTCTAGGGCCGAATCCCGCCTAGATATGGGGTTTGTTTATAAATAAATATTGTGTGGATTTCCTCCCAATCCGCATATTATCCGTGGCCACGGATAATAGGACAGATTTTTTTCTACCATCTGGATAAAGAGTAATATATAACTTGAGAATTACAAACAAAAGCACTATTATAATAATACTGATATATTAGAAAATATATTACTCTTACCAAATATAGCAGATTGTGAGGGGAAGTGCGTGTATTGTATGTATTTGTGTTTTATTATAAATTTATGATTATATGATAATAAGATGTGTACAAATTTAACATATACTAGCAAACCTATAAAACATCTAAAAAAGAAATGACTCATTACTCTCAAGTTGAGCCACATGTTTTATTTCTTGCGTGTCTAGATTAAAGAGGGAAAAGCTGAAGATATCCTCAGCCCCAGGATCGGAGAAATGCGACAGTTGCACAAAAAACAAAGGGGACACAATACGCTATTAGTGTAACGGAACCCGGTGACGGTAGCTGTCCTATCGGGTGAAAGTGGCACTTACGGCGGTACAACGCGCAGTTCACTCTCGCTTTCACTGCTCATGCGCGTTGCCGCATGCGACACCAATTAGCATAGACGGGTGACAGACAGCTGTGGCTAATATCATTCATAGTCATACAAGTCGTGAGGTCTTGTCAAATACGCTCTAATATAATCATTTTATTCATTACATTCAGATTGACCGATTAAAAACGAGACAACAAATCTAAAAGCAATTTAAAAATTACGCTGTTTTTGTGTTCCCCATATAAATAATAATGCCACGACGACTCGGGGATATGATAATTAGCTTCCGAGGTGTAAATGTAACTCGGCCGTTATTAATTAAAAGATCGGAGCAGTTTGATTAAAATCACGGGTAATTATTTTTATGGTAAATTATCTTGGGTTATTTCAATCCTACACGGGTAAGTAATGTTCAGTAATGCATAGGGACGAATTAATGTTTATTAATAAACTAGCAGATGTACCCGCCCTTCGTACGGGTTGTACATAAGTGGCAGATTAACTAAAAATATTAACAACCCACATAATTTTACAATACTAAAATTACATTTTACACTTTTAAAGTAGAATTAAAGTTAACGAAATATACTATGGCAGATAGTTCTGGTACTGCTGGGTACTGTTGCCAAGTCGAGGAACTCTGTCGGGTAGTGAACGGTGTGGTTTTTGCGACTCCAAATCGGTACACCCTGGATTCGATTTTAGAAATAAAAGAACTATCGAAATAAAAGTACAACAAAATATTAACCCTGTTTAATTAAACGTTTTAAATACTTTGATACATTAATCTTTACATTCCAATAAATTAATAGTAATGTAACGAAACATTGACAAACCACTTTTAAAATCACCAGTCTTGCCAGGTCCTGTTTTCAATATAATTGTAAATATTTCTAGGTAGTGAAAATGGGTTATAACCACTTTTAAAATCACCAGTCTTGCCAGGTCCTGTTTTCAATATAATTGTAAATATTTCTAGGTAGTGAAAATGGGTTATAAATACTAACTGGTTGGTCGGCGCTCTCGAGACCCCTTGCTTCGTGGTCTCAACGGGCGCGGGGGGTGTGGGTGTGAGGGGTCTCAAACGTGGCAGATGGTCGTGGAATTCGTTTAATAGTGATAAGTAGGCCCAGCATTATTAATCTCCTGAAAAACAATAGCTTCGTGTACAACTTTTATATATTAGTCTGTTCCAAAAATGTCTTAACAGAATAGAATATTTTTATTTTCTCATAATACATAGTTGTAACTTTATTTTTAATCACACGGCTTGTAACGGAGAAGTGTGGGCTAAGTGTGGGGGGGGGGGTAATGTGATGAGGATATAATAGATTTATTTTGTGTAATTTTACATACTCTTTTATCTATTACTCTGTTATAGTATGCGTATATTTTTAATGTATCTATACTGGATAGTATATTTTTGTAATTTTCAAAACTAAATGATTGGGGTAAGTTTTTTAATTGAGAATCTTTTAGAGTTTTGTAACCGTATGTTTTACATCTTACTGTAGCAAAGTCTAGTATGGGGTTATTGGGAGATATATCTTTGAATAAACCTAGACGTGAAGGGTGAATGAAATCTTGTTTTGTAAACGAATCGGTTTTAGAGAATACGTGCAATGCGAAGGAATCGTTGTCTGTGTATATGAGATCGAAGGGGGGAAAGGTTTTCTTTAATTTATTGTAGTACATGTCGTACATGTATCTCTTACTTAGATCTAGTATTGAAAAACCCAAACATATTGGCTTATTACAACGAACCCTTCTTTTTGACATAAAGACTACGTAGTTATTTTCGTTTAATATTAATCTGTCTACAAAGGTGGGCTGTTTTATTAATCTCATAAGTTTTCTAGTGTTGTTGTACAGGAAGTGTTTATTTAAGTTATCGGTTACCCTTTCTATTGATTTACCATATATCAGGTTTGATTGGAGTTTAAAGAAATTGGATAGGGCTTTGTCTTGGGAATAGTGCATTCTCAAGTCTGTGTTCATTTTTATGTAGGGTTCTAACCAACATGATTCGTTAAATGAAATAGCTCTGTGGACTTTTTCTAATATGAGTCCCATTGAGAGAGCTTGTTTTAATGTCTCGTAGTGTATTACGTAATGTTTTCTGTCTTGAAAAGAAGATATTAATTTACCTTCTACGTGATGAGGACATAGTGGATAGTCCCTGTGATCTGAGTTAAATGGATATTTTAAATCCACTTCTAAGATGTAACCCGTACCTTCTGGTTTACTTTCTAAATGAACCGAGTCTGGAGATACCCACTTGAAACCGTCCAGAGGAAGTGGACATTTCAACATTACAGCGGAGTAAAGACCGATAATGTCATAAAAAAAAATTAGTGAGTCGGGTTTAGTGGGATCGTAATTGGGGAGTGAGGGGTGGTTGGAACTTGCGTATTTCTTTACTGCACGTGTAAATCCACCTCTTATACCTTTCATTATCATATTATACATTTTATCATCGTTTAAAAGTTCTATGCGAGTGTTTGTAATCTTGAGCATGACGTCGAAACTGTAAGCTCCTATTGTCAGGTAGTAGAACATGTCGAGTTTATAGTTTTCAATACAGATTGATCTTATAGTTTCTAATTTATCAATTTCTGGATAGAATTGAGAAGAGTCTAAAAACTTCATTGTAGTATTTTTAATTCTCTTTGAAATGCATAGGAACTTTTCTATTTGACCCTTGAAAGGTATGAATTTTATATTGGCATTGACGCTAGTGAAGTAGTTTAACAGTTCTATTCCTAGATCTTTTATAATTATTGGGACAAAGTATGGTAATCGGTAGTTTATATTACAAGTAGAGTGGGCGTAACCTCTTATTGATCCGTTTAAGTGATTGTGATCGAGAACGTAATCGTTGAACATACCTTTACCACAGATGTGACAGGGAGAACCTTCTATGGGTGGATGTGGAAATTCCTTTGGAGGTATATTTCTCTTGTACAATCTACCGATTAGTTCACACTCTCTTTCTAAAGAGTTCATAAAAGCTGTAATGTCTGAAAAATTTCTAGTTCTAATTATTTTACTGTTTTCATTGACGATATTGTATGTGAGACTTTTTATAGTGAATGTGCCTATACAATGAACGAAAGAAGTGTTTGGATCTGGTTCACAAGTATCTTCTTTGTTTAGCTGTTGTTCTATGTCGCAGTATATGACAAACGGTATTTTCAACTGTCTGTTGTAGTTTTTAAAGAACAAAAACTTGTTTCCTTCTTTTGGAAAGGTGACGGTTGGTATTGAGTGACTGTTACAGTCGAGTTCGTGAATGAGGAGTCGGTCTTGTTTATAAAAGTGTTTGAAACACTGCCGACAAACGTATAACCTAGTAGTTGTTTTGACCAGTTGTCTACCGATAAATGCGTCAAAGTTTTTAATCCACATATAGTGGTTTTTATAAAACAGTATATCTCTGTGATCGGGTTTTCTATGAGGTGTTACTTTTAATGGAGTGATTTTTCTATTTCTATCTTTTATAGAGTAAACGTTTATGGAGATGTTATTTACGTTTTCAAATGTTTGTATTTCGTCTAGTTTTACGGGAAAAGACACGCACGACCATTTATACTTATCGTTCAAATGCACGTATTTGAAGTAATTTAATATATTGTGATAATTCTTTCCCGAATCAGCCAAAATTTTTCCCATTATGGCGATTTTGAAACAGATATCGTTGCAACACGTTCTTCTACTACCCTTACCGCGGAATGGATTTACAAGAGATTTTTTTCCTCTAAGAAAGGGGGGTAGTTTGAATCTGGTAGATGAACCCCAGACTGGTTCGTATCTGTTGATACGGAGCTCTAGTTTGACAATCGTGTATATAGCCCAACCCGAACCTCGTAACTCCAAAGTGGATTTTTCTAATAATAATTTATTTATACTGGAAGAGTACTGCTGATTTAAATCAGTTAAACTGAAAACTGTCAAATTTTGAGTTTTAAAACTTTTTGTTTGCAATTCGTCGTTAGATTTTGAAAACTTACACTCCAACAACATATTATACTTTATGCTATCGTGCAGTTGTTGGTAGTGTTTTAATAAATAAATAACATTCCCCCTCAACCACTCCATGTAAGTTTTAACACAAGAAAACCCGAGGGGGTTGTCCGCTTTCAGTGTAACGAGTCTGCACCTTGCAGCTGATTCAATTTGAACGAAATGGTTTTCAAATGAAGTGACGTGTTCGTGCGTGTCAAGTTCGGGATATAAAACGCCACATACTTCACATAGCACGTCCATCGTGAAAAATGAGGAAATGGGGATTGATTGCGGATTAAATACCTTTGGGAAAATATTTTAAATTTTACATTTCTTTTTACTCCAAAACTCAATATGATCCCCTCTTGTAAACTGTTTTATATTCTTTTTTATATTTAATATTTGGTTTGAGACTTATTTCTCCATAGTTCGTGGTCTTCAACTTCTGTTATATATTTATCAAGTATTTGTTTTGCATCGATGTAACTTATAGAATCATCAAATTTTCTTTTTTTTGAAGTTGAAACTTTTCTTAAATCCTCAACATTAAGAATTTGGAAATGGGTATCAATTATACTGGGTACGAGTGGTTTGAGTGAATTGTTTGTTAAAAACATATTCAACCCCGCTTTTGGGAACTTATTGAGTAATAATAGTGCGTGTGGATATGTTACCTCATATGCATTATTAATATATACATTTTCTACACTTAAATCTGGTTGAGTATAAATTAATGCTGTCTCACTGTAGTCATTTTTTTCTAAAATACTTTGTATGACATCGCAATCGTAAGGGTTTAGAAAATCTTCAACTTTTTTTAATTCGATATCTATTGGAAGATTGTCTACATAGTAAAGTTTCAATCTATTTAAAGGAGGTGTTTGGTTGGTTGCAGTCATTTGAATGAAGAACTGCGATAGCCTTCAGGAATTTATATCCCAAAAGACTGAGGAAACAATACGAACATATGTAGTTGTATTTCACCATAACAATATAGAATGTCTGGGATGTTTGAGAATCGATAGGAGCCTTCAAAAATTATTTAATTTGTCAGATAATAAAACATATGATATATATTTGAAATTGAAAAACCCACTGTCTGACTGTTGCACTCGTCTTGTTCTGACAAAAATAACAAGTGAAAACTATAAACAATAAACATTTGAAAAATTTTAAATGAAATAATTATATATAAAAAATATTCCATGGAAATTGTTGAGGTCGAAAATGAAAAACCAAAATCTAAAATACAAAGTATTTTTTTAACAAGATTAAAGGAATTCATTCAAAATAGTCCTTCCCATAGAATCGAAAAAAATGAAATGAATGGCAAACCTTCACTGATGACGGTGACATTTCTTGGAGTAGTTTTCACGATAATTTTTTCAATTTCAGCCGTAAAAGTCGGAATTATTAACGCATTACTTATATTACTGTTCATAATTTCTGTTATAATTCTAATTTTAAAAAATTATTCTAATTAATATTATATTCTATACAAAATAATACAGATTTCATTTTCAAGTTTTTATCACTTCTCTTGTAGTAAATATTTAAAATATTAATTTTATTACTATGCTTGAGCTCTAAGAACTGTATGAGAAGTTCTGGATATTTTTTAAAAACTATAGCTTTTTCTAAGCTCATGATGCATCTAAACTCCATTTAATGTCTCGGAAGAATTGTGATGTTGGTTCCTAATGACGTCACAAAAGCGCTTCCCGAATAACTCAAGGGGTTGGCAGAAACCCTGGCGGTTGTACTCCTACTTTCTCCAGATTTCTCTTCGTCTGCCAATTTCTTATATTCAGGAATTTCCAATTGTTCAATTGCACAATCCCACAGAGATTTCGTATGAGGAGAGTGAATTTGATCTATTTCCAAACTATTACCTTCGAAAATTAAGGGGTCGCCTTCGCATATTCGCCTTATTGAAACTACACCGATGGGCGTAAGTTTGCAGTTTGGAGTAAACGATGACACGGCTTCGTTTTTAAACTTCAATTCTGTTGGGTAGGTATTTCTGATAAACTTATACCAGTAGGCTTTGTGGCTATCGTCGAAGCAGTCCAGAATAGTTTCATCTGGTTTAATATCGGAATATTCTTCTCTAATCTTCACTATGTGAGAGTTTTCGTATTGTTGAATGAAGTTATGGAACCCGTCGCGGTTATTTTTACAAACGTCTGAACTATGAGATTCTGGAAATGCGATAGTGTTTTTTGGAAGATCTCCCGTGTACTTGAAGGCTTGACCCTTCTTATCGTCATCTTTATAAGCCCATTTGCTTATATCACCACAATACGTCTTTGGCACTCCGATATTAAGAGTATCTTCCTTACAACAAATACTTTCTCTTGTACCGGGCGGATATTGCAAAAGCCGCTTAGCTTCTACTGGTATAACAGATAGTGCGCCAATGGATTGCGAGTAGAGAAGGTTCATTTTATGCAACATAAAATACTGTTCATCCAAGTTTCTACCTTCTGTATCTATACAACGATACGCTTTTATCCTTGTATAAATGTAGGGGTTTAACGTAACATAATGTAGTACTGGTTTTGATGCATCTGTTGCTGTGTAGGGCTCAATTTTTGTTATCTTTAAATGTTCCCTATGCGTTTTAAACTCATCACCAGTAGTACCCACCATTGAGATATTCTCTCCATCGTCCACCGCTTGTATGAATATTTTAAAATTATTCGGGTCACTACTAACGCCAATTTTATCGCCCGGTATTCCCAATAGAGACCATAATATCTCTCCTCTGGGTACTATAAGAGTGTTTTTACCAAATACAATATTATCGGCGCAACTATTTTCTGAAATTGGTGTGATTCTATACGGTCTGGTAGCAATTAAATACGAAATAACACTATCTTTTCCTTGATAACACGAGATGGTGCTGAACAAAGTCTTTACATAATCATCCCGCTGTGTAAGACCATACTGTGTGAATAAGTCGCTAATACACACCCCGGAAATAGCCGAGCTGATTTTATTGCCATACTTATTATACATGTAAATTTCGCGCTCGAAAACGGTATTCATAATGAAATTTTTAAACAACTCCTCCGAATCTCCTCCAGTTTTCTTGTAGTGTGGAACAACACAGTTTTTTATTCGCGTTGTATAAATTCCGGTTGTCATTTTCTTTTTTATTTACCAAAAAAAACCGATAATTAATTTTATTATTGCATTTTCAATTTCTTAGCTGGTGGTTCTTCCTCATTTTTAAAAAGCGATGCCACATATGGTGAAAACAACCTCTTCGTTAGTGTAAGGCTGACCAGAAGGGATATGTTCTGCAGGCTCGATTTTAACGCCTTCAATGAAGGCGAATCGTTATCCTGAACCGATCTGAGAATTTCGTCGACGTCTTTGGCTCCTAATATTCTAGCGATGATGTTCGATCCAGAATCATTTAAAATGGTTATTTTATCCTTTTGTAGGGACGTTGAAAACACTTCTATGTACTTTTGAATATCCGGAGGGGTAAACTTTTTTGCCTCGGTCAGTAATACCTCAAAAAATGTAAACACGTAATTCGCCATGTTTTTATCTGAACTGTTTTTACCCAAAACAGAATCAATTATGAGTCCAATTTTAAACTTTTTATAAAGTATATTGTCATTAACACCGTCAATGTCCTCTAGCTTTGCAAAACAACTCTGTAAGTAGGCGCAGGATCCCGTGTTGTACAAGTATTTAATAATGTCTTTCTTTAACGAGTCAGAGGACGATATTGATGAGGGAGGCGGTGTCCGCGGCGGGGGGAGTGTTGGTGATGGAACTATCTGTGGTTGGGAATTGCTGTTGCTGTTATTATTATTATTATTATTATTATTATTATTATTATCATCCATCCAATTTAAATCAGCGAATATATCTAACATTTCCGGGTTGGGTATATCTCGCTGTAAAGTGAAATCCTCTGCATTTAAAAAGGTGGGAGGGTTATTTAAAATAGTGTTCATTTTTTATAAAGAAAAAAATGATTTTTATGCAATGTTTTGTGTTTGACTTGGATGAAACTTTGGTTTACGTACAAGGAAAGGATATTTTTGTCAGGCCGTACTCAGAATCTATTCTACAAGCATTAAATAAAACACAGAGTAATATGCTAATTTTATGGTCGGCTGCTGATTTTACGTATGTTCATAACATACTTATAAGACTAAATTGGAGTCATTATTTTAAAAAGGTTCTTAGCAGAGAAGACTGCGAGGTTTCTTTTAAACTATACGGTGAAAATAAATCTTGTTTTTTTATAAAGAATTTATTGAAAAGGGAAAGTGAAATGTACAATATACAATTTATATTGATTGATGATTTAGCTTCAAAAAACGAAACAACAAATGAGTACGATTTTAAAATTAATATTGTGCCGTATAAAAATCCAAACTCCGGTCCAGATATACACCTATACAATGCAATCAAATGTTTCCTATAAATTTAGAAACCAACTCTTTGACCACAATTGGTTTATGGCGTGAATCTGAAATAATCATAGTTGAAAAATATTTAATAATGAATGATAACCTTTCGATATTATAGGGCTGAAATATAATCGAAAATACAATAAAAAATAAGACTGATAATAAAAATAATGAATTTTTTATATTCATATTATTATATTTTTATACTTGTTATCATAATGGTAATTTACAAACGCCCCAGTAGAACCTTTGAGATATTTAAATACAACAATAAATATATGTATTTCAAAGAAATACCTATGGGTATAACTGGTGTAATTTACAATGGCATTCCGTATATATATGACAAAGATTCATTAACAGAGTGTGGTGGAAAGTATGATTCGGTGTTTGAAATAAAAGGAGTTAATAATAGGTTCATCTCGAAATGTTTTATTTCTGAAAACGTTGTAAGAAGCGTGTTTGAGGAAGCCCCATCCGCGTTAGGCGACGTTGATTTCAATTTCCCCACACTCGTTGACCATTAACAATTTTTTATCTGGTATGTAATGAAAGTTGGTATTTCTGATGAAATTAGTTGGCCTGTTGTACAGCAAATCGAGAAACCAAATTAAACTGTCCGCGTTGTTGACCACGAAATCTGCGACTGGAAAGAGTAAAATGTTGAGTTTTCGAACGCTTTTATGTGTTTTTAGGAATTCATTTAAATCGCTGACGCTATAGTCCCCGTTCATGTGACCTAAACGGCCACAGTTTTTTACTTCTATAATAGTCTGATATGACTTTTTTACGTCTCTGGAATCCCAAAAATGGATGCTGTATTCTGATAGCCGTTTAAATAAATCATCGTAATAAAATATTATATTCTTTGTATATTTTGGCATCCAAATATTGACTTTGAAGGGTAAAATAAACCGATCTATTTCGTTACACTTTATAGAATCTAAATAGCGTGTAAAAATATTGTTTGTATTTAAAATATATTTTTCTATTGTGGAAATGAAATTAAAGACTTTTTTTATCACCTCCGTTCTATCAATTGGTAATCCAACTTTATTTATCCTCTCATAGAACTCTACAGAATCTCTTTTTTTTCTTTTTTTGTCTTTATAAAATTTATCAAAGACTGGCAAAACGTAAGACAGCAGTAGTTCACCATTTGTTGAAAAATTTTCATCAACTCCGAGAACGTTTCGCCTATAACTGCATGTGGCGTTAAAGGAATTCAAATTTGTATATTCATAAAAAACCCTCGAGTTACAAACAAACGCGTAATCGTTTATTGAGGTATTCTCCAAAACATATTTTAAAAACGTCTCAATAAAAGTGTTATAACGTGGGTTGAATTCTTCTCTCTTATCATAATAGTTTTCAATCATTTCTAAAAATTGGCGAAAGAAGAGTTCAACAAAATCTTTAAACTTTGGATTTATTCTTCTAGCCACCCCCACTATTTTTAAACACCCACTCTTAAGCTTCATTATGTAGTTTTTCTTCTCTGCTAAAAACATTGTCGTTTTTGCTTCATAATCTAGGGTTAAAGAGATAGTCTCTAAACCCAAACCCTCTCTTATGTACTTATTCAAGACGTTAGCCACATCGATATCAAAATTCTCTTGTAAAATAAAAAGAGAATCTGTATCTCCGTAAACAACAGTCATCTTTAGTTGTTTTTCTATATAGGATTTGATTAATGAGTGAATCTTTCTTCCGTATGACGTTACAAGTGCCGCACAGGGGAGGTCACGCATCCGTCCCTTTGACGCCAATAACCCATAAATGGAGTTGGCTATGAGTTTGTATGCCTTGTTTAGATAGACATTTTTTGTTTTTTTCCTCTGCTCAATTAAATATTCCACTATAACAGACAGCGGAGCTTTTAAAAACTGTCTTTTGATTGTATAAAATCTGTCCATTTTATTAGTTCGTCTCAGGAATTCTTTAGCAAGGGGAGAATTCTGATTTAGATTATCGATGACGTAATTGGAACTTATATTAAATTCCCTAATAATACTGGGATACAAAGAAGTAAAATCGACTACCGAAATTGGTCTGTTAACATAGACGGTTCTTTGAGCTTTCAATACCGTTGCACCGCGATACTGTTTGTTAACTATGGACTCAAACATATCTCCGGAAAATGTACGATCCTCTACAAGTTTAAATGGTACACACATGCCCTGTGCGGGGTACATTATCGACGTGAACTTACTTATAATCTTGGACGTCGCTTTGCTCATGTAGTCAACCGTATCACAAAAACATATACTTACCAAAGGTAGTAAGTGGTGAATTATTTCCTTTTTCGCATATATTTCTACTGTCAGTTCAGAATCGCGTGCAACGTAATCGCACATTTGTTGAAGAAATTCTAAATCTTGCCCACTCTCTGCATAGTATTGGTTTAGTTTCATGAAAGACATGTCTAATTTATTTTTGCCCAGTTCTACTTTGGCTATGTTTTTTAATGAAAATGAATTGTATTCGTTGGAGTGCATGCGTTTGAGATAAGCCATTACGTCGATGATTTGAAAACGCTCACAACATACCAAGGGACTTTTAATTCCTATTAACATTTTGTTTATTTCTTCTACTGAATAATAGTTTCTCGCCAATCCTAAAATTATCATTCTATTTAAAATAACAGGAAAATCAAATTCCAATATATTGTATCCGATTAAAAACGACGCTTTTAATTCAATTCTAAAAAAGTCACATAGTGCTGCTACAAGTTTCTTTTCTTCTACAAAACACTTATAAATCCTCTTATCGTCTGTAGAGTCTATTTTTATGTTCGGATTGGGTAGTAATAAATAAATTATTTCCAACTCTTTATCAAATCTCTTACCGCTGACGGTACCTATAACGAAAGAAACCGAAACAATCTTTTCATCGGGAGCTGCCCCATTGGGTATAACATCATACTCTCTACCTTTCACCACCTCTATGTCGAACGAACACACCCTTTGATTTGGGACTGTCTCGAAACCATATAATTCTTGTAATGTATTTTTAAAAACTCCATAGTAAAGAAAATCTTTGTTTTTACGTTTTTCAAATTCAAAGTATCTCTGCAGAGAAGAGGGGGTGAAGTTGATATCGAAAATATGAAAGAGCGACTTGTTGAAGGTTAAAAACTTTTCAAGACCTGGTAGGATGTGAACACTATTAACGTGAACAAACGCTGACAAACCCCTAAGACTATCTATGTAAACCACATCTTCCACGGTTATTTGAGACTGAGTTCTCAGATTCGCCAAACCGTCATTGTATGTGATTTTATATATATGTTTACCAAAGAAATCGTGAGCTTTTTTTTCAAAATCTTCCTTCTTCTTTTTATGAATTAATAATTGCAAATAATAACAATTATCACTATTTAAATTTAATTTTCCACATATAAAATTACAATTGAAGTCAAATCCAACGTAATCACCCTCGGTGCTCGTCCACTTTGTAATAAAATGATCTCCCTCTTCGAACATTAGTCCGGACTGAGGCGAACCTATAAAAAACCTATATATAATAAAAAATGTTTGAAATATTTGTATTATTTATTATTGTTACAATTGTAATGTTAAAGCCAGATTCAATTCAAATCTCATTTCCAAAGTATGATTACAAAAAGTTTTGTGACAAATTCACAGGATCGTGGGACGGGGAAGATTGCACTTGTAAACATCCAGATTTCATAACAAACAACCACTATAACGGAAATTGCGATAGGGTTGTCGATATTAAATGTATAAAAATATTCAACTCGGGGGGAAAGTTATTGAACTTCAATATCCAAGATCCTTACACTGAGGGTTTCTGTGACTGTGGCAAATACTATTCCTATGATGTTTCGAGTCGTAAATGTGTTTTGAGAAAGTTAAATATGAGGTTGAGCATCCCGGAAAGGTGCGAAGATGGATATTATTTTGATGATAAATATAAAACCTGCTTGAAAAAACTCTGTTCCTGGGACATTTTAAACCCTCTGGAAAAAATTGACCAACACGCTATATCACCCACCACATGCAAGTGCGATTTTGAAAACGGTTATGCCCCCATTGCTTTAGTTAACGGCACAATCGGCTGTACAAAAGTGCTCAGAGGAAGGGCGTGGTCTACAAATCACATAATTCTATTAGAGAAGTCTGGAAATGGCCGGAAGATATCGCATTTGTACCCACTGTCAGCACTCGGTCCCAGATTTGCAAAACGCATAAGCGATATTAACGGTGACAGTGGAGCTTTTATGCTGGCCATAGAGCAAAGTCACGGAGACTGGCTGAAAGATTTATTTTCTAGGGGGGTTAAGATCGACTCCTCTGGTGACGACTATGACAAAGCCTTGGGGTTTTATGAATCGATGACTAATATATTAACTGTTAAAATTAAAAATGAATGAAAGTTTTAAACTGATTTCTCTGTTATTTATTTTCTTATCAATATTTATTCTGTTTAAAATATCAATTGAAACTGTTTATAGATATTTTGTCAATGAAAAGTTGAACGAAATACTTGGAATATCCAATAACGTAAATACAAAAGAAATTAAATTCAAATCAATTTACGATTTTGACAATACGTTGACGATTGACAGTTTCAAATTAATTAAACCAAAGAAAGTACTTTTGGAGGTAAGGGGGTGGAATGCTGACGGATTTAAAATATATTTAGATAATAAATTAATAATCAGTAGAAAGTGTTTGAATGGATTTTACTATACAAAAAATGGTTGTTCCAAAACAAACGCATGTCAAGACAGGCGGGATGGTGAAATAGTAGCAGATAGTCGGAATAAAAATATGTTATACAAATGCAATGGTCACAACGGAGTAAGAGACATAATCTCGGCATATGGTGTGAAACTATTGAAACCATTGAAACCATTGAAACCATTGAAACCATTGAAACCAAAGGAGGATGTGACGAATAAACTCGGGGGAAATTGTGATTCACATAAAGCCGTCCCAGTGAACGTACCAGACATGTGGACTTCCTCTGACATGTATAAGCAGTGCGTAGACGCATTTTGGAATTTCAAATTCTGTCCCAAGGTTGAGAACACCAATTACTCGAAAATTTTGGAGGAAATCAGAGATGTTTTAGATGATGGAATCTTGTATCGTCCACTAAATTTAGATGTATCGGTGTTTGATGAGAACGTCCAGAATTGTGTTCCCTTTGATTATGCACGACATTATAAAAACGGTAAAATACCTCTACTGTATAATGACATTTTCATGTTAGATCACAGTAATGTTCTACCCACGGTGGTATACAATTCAATTACAAAGAAAAAAGAATCGATACCCAACCTTCACGAAAATGACAATTATAATGACCGAGACAAAGAGGAATGTCTTTCACAATACCAAGAATATACGAACGGTGAATTTTTGGGACTGTTAACAGTAGCGTATTCCAATGTAATTCTTTCGTGTAGATGCGGCAAACCCGTAAATAAACTCGTTGTTGATCAAAATGAAAATCCTAGTTTTTGGGGGCGTGGTTTTTTTGGAGAAAACTCCTACACCGATAAAAAACACAACATTCATATCTGCGAGGGTCATCTCCATAAGTTTATACCCACGTGTGTGGAAAACATCGAGTGTGTTAATGCAGACGGGTTAATTCCTCTGAAATCACCCGGTGTTGGTATAACGAATGATTTTGATTTAAGTTTCTGTTCAAAAACGGGACGTTTACAATACATCCTCCAAAATAATATAAAAATAGATAAATTCTGTAAAAATTTAAAAAAATATCGAGTTCACCCATACTACAATATTCCAATAGATTGTAAAAAGAAGAAAATTCTAAAAGATTTATCTTATAGAGATTTATCTTTAAACACTTTTAAAATTAAAAACGATTCAATATTTAAAAACGATATTAATGCGCTGAATTTGCATTTTTTGGGGGGGGTTCTACCGTAAGGGTATATAAAACCACTTTCCTTGTGTTGGGAAAAAATTTATCACGGCGCGGCTTCACGATACTCACAACCCGTTGATCTTTGTCGAGCAAACACTCGTATATGGTGTTGGTAGTTAAATTATCACTTGGTGTGCATATCTTGTAACAAATGCCGTTTCTATCGGCCATTTCGCTCGATGTAAATTTCAAGTCGACGGTAGACTGGTATTTTGTTTTGTAAAGTCTTTCACCGTGTATAAAGATACTTCCGTCGGTTTTTATATTAGATTTGATATATTCCGCATCAAAACTTTGAAATAGAATTGTACTATTATTGGGTGAATGAGTTTTGCGAATCTTTTCTGCTAGGCGTTCTATAAACTCCATTCTCACACTAGCGCCAAAGTGTTTCGAGTGAGCGAGGTCTATAAAAATTAAAACATTCCCCACCAGTTCCGCCACGAATGTTATGTTTTTTAAGTAAAAACTATATTCCCGTCCCCATTGTTTGTAAAGGGGGGGTTTTAAAGTAAAGCTTGTAGTATTGCTTGTAAAGATTTCATAGTTGGAATAAAAGTTCACTAAACCCCTTTCCCCGTCAACCTTTGGGTATTCATTAGTGGGTGTAATAAATGGATTTTGGGATACATTTTCAATGGAACAAGTAAGGTACTGTTCATCTATATGCAAACCGTAAGTAAGAGCGGTTTGTAAATACAAATTCCTCGAGTTCTCGTCCGCACTCAACGGGTTTTCAAGCTCTATTACACATTTGTTTTGGAGACTGTATATATTTACCTCGAGATTTTCTAAAGTGTACAGAATAAAACCCCCCTCTTTTAAATAGATGTTTTTTTTTACCAAAAGACCGTTTTTAATAATATCATATAACAGCGAGCTTGGCATAATTTCTTCTTGCGACTCGTAGCAAATTTCCAACGTAGTCCAATTTAAAAATATCGGTTTAGTTTTCAGGAGAGTTTTTTTCTCTATGCGAGGATTTTTACAGTTCGTGTATGCTCTGAGATTGTTCCAGTAAATTATAAAATTAGTCTCTATTGGTTTTAGAGATTTTTTTATCACCTCTACCGCGAGAGGACTCTTTCTCCGGATTTCGCACTCAAACTCCATAGTGTTTTAAAAGTCTTCTTTGGCGGTGGGATAAGATATACATAATATAAAACTCTTTAATGTTAATAATATCAGAGTATTGAAAATAATAAATGTAACAATAATGTGCATAGTATTGTGTTTTTATTCTCCTGCTTCTATACGTTGTAAATTTTTTATCACACATCCAACAATTAAAAACTTTGAACGAAGTGTCTGAACTCCTCCTGTCTACTAACCATAAGTTGATTTCCCTAAAACAGTTTTTATTATTAACTAACGCCGGTATGATCAGTTTGTCCCTATGCTCAAGTATAAAATCTCTTTTCATCGGCATACGCGCCGAGATATATAGCCAATGCTGATATGTCAAAAACCGCATACATTCATTGCTCATATTTTTAAAGTTGTGTTTGATAAAATATAGTTCGTGAAACAGTCTTTTCTTGTTAAATTGTTTTTCAGTTTTTTTCACATGTTTAATAAAAAAACGAAAGGGGGTTGACCAGTAAAGTGCTCTAAAATAGTTTACTTTGTCTTTTAAACTTAAATAACTTGGAATGATTTGTTCCAACACCAATAAGTCCAATTGTATAAATTTCATTTATAATAAAAGATGAGGTTATTCTGTTTAAAGTGTAAAAAATATACAAAATCGGAAAATATAAAAAAGGTTTTGATATATATTAGGGGGAATAAGAGGTTGCAGTTAAAAGCTCGCTGTTTTGTTTGTAATGTCAGGAAGTGTAAATTCTTACCAAATGTACAGCTCCGGTGATAATAATTACAACAGTTGTGGTGATATAAGCACGAGTGGAATTGACTATGACGATGATGAGTATATAAGCCTTAGTGATAATGATATTTATGAAAATCTTGAAAATACTCAGTATCACGAGGAGTATATTTTGAAGCATGTAAAATTTGCATTTAAGAAATTTGGAGATATAGAAAGTTTGTTTTTAAAATATTTCATTATTATTTGGTATTTGTTAGATATCATTTCTCTACCACCCCAGAGTATAATGGAACACGTAATACCAAACGAGAATGAAGAAGAATTGTGTGAGCCTTGGAAGTTCTTCTCTATTATGATAAAACATTACAAGAGATATTGTTGTTCTGAATACAAGTTATACAATATAAAGTCAACTTTGACTGAGACTCTTGAATTGCAAAATAAACTGTCTAAATACTTGGGATTACCGCTAGATAATTCTTTTATACCAAGAATAAAAGAAATTCTGTGGCATTATAGACACCATAAAACCGTCTGTAATATCGAATCAATTTATAAAATTTTAGCAAACATAATAGATTTGGAATAATCACAGACTGGGCGTCAAAAAGTATTTAAATAGTGGTCTTGGAATGATGTTCTCAACGGTTTTATAATAATTATGATCTTCATGATTCATATAAGAGTTATTGAATGTAACGCTACAGTATAGATGCAACATGGCGTGTAAAACGGCATATACCATATGGGTTACAAAAAATTCTACCTCCACAGATTTATTTTGAGAGGTGGTTATGTAATCGTTGTTGTACAAAATCTCTGATCTGTATCTATTGTCTATTAAATTCAATAACTCTTTAGAATTGTAAAAAAAAACTACAGCATTTTTAATAATAACGGGAATGATAAATTCGTTTGTGTATTTTTTTCTTTTAGATTCAAAGAGCAATTTTATTTTAAGGTCACTTTCATAAGTAACATTGAGAAACGACACTTGGCCCATCTTTTCTATTTTAGGTATCAAAAACAGGTGTTCGCTGATTAAAGAATAAACCTGTTTCAAGTCTATTATGTAATTGTTATTATTATACTCTTCAGAGTTTTTAAGCTTATTCATTATGGCAGATATTCCTTCGGTCCACTTTTTTATAATATTAACGTCGGTCTTTTCCTCCAAATCAATAAAAGATTTTACGTGTCTGCTCGGTTCTGACACTAAAAAGATTAAAA
Source organism: Allygus modestus (assembly GCA_963675035.1). NCBI lineage: Eukaryota > Metazoa > Arthropoda > Insecta > Hemiptera > Cicadellidae > Allygus > Allygus modestus. Next base: position 96,664,007 of record OY776117.1, read on the forward strand.
ACGATTTAATCTCGGTAAGAGTAACGTAGACATCTTTAATCATCTGTTCGTAGGGGGTTTTTTCAGATGTATCAGTTGTTGCTTCCTCTGTAATATCGGAATTGTTTCTTTCTTGTAATGGAGTTTTCTTTAAAAAGTTAAACCACAGTGTCGGGTTTGTTGTCTTTATTTCACTTTTATAAGAATCATATAGTCGTTTGACCTCATCTTTTGGTACATTCGAAGCCGCACAAAATCGCTGCCACTGATTGTACAAATTCTTACTATTCATGTTTTTTTTTATATATAAATAAAAAAGGATGGAAAATACAAATCCTATTAATGGTTTTGATACTCCTATTTATTGTATAAAATGTACAAATTTCACAGCAAACAAAGATCCGATGGTGGTTAAACGTGAAACACATCACTTGAAAGCTTTGTGCGTTAAATGCAATTCTAAGAAAAATAAATTTCTCAAAAGAAATCGCCAAATTACCGCTAAAGAAAAAGAGATCGAATCAAAACCGGACATTATTAACTCTGATACCCCTAAACAATCTGATGAGCTTTCGTAAAAAGGATTGCCACGCCGGAAGCGTGTGTATGTACACCTTGTTTGAAATGTAAACTATTGCAAAAGACGTCACGATATTTAATGTAGTCGGATTATTACTGTCTATCCAAAGGGATTCATAGGGGCGTTCAGAGTATTCTTTTGATGAGGGGTGTATCAAATTTATTAACTTGATTGTTTTTAACGATTTATTTTTTTCTCTTAGTAGAAATATACTTTCAAAATCAATATATCTATAAAATACAAAACCGTTTATGTTTAACTGATTTGCTCTAAGAATAATTTTACAAGTCTGCGCACAAAACTCATATTCTTTTTTCAAATCGTTGTACAGAAGAACTTCTTTGTTGTCCATTTACATATATTTTTTATATCTTGTTAAGTCGAATTTCCTTTACTCTTTCACAACTGCACATCCACCCGCAGTGTTATCTGTGTTTGATGAGTCGTGGAGTCTGGGAGTTTTGTCTCTGAAAGCTTTGATTGCTGAATTTATAACGTTTCTGTAATTCCTCTCGATGCATTCTTGATTCTGTTTGGTTGAAACTCTTTTAGTTTTTTTGTGGCTTTTCACGCAAAATATTTTATGTATGCTACAAGTCTGCGCACAGTTTCTTTTTTCATCTTTTGTTGTCCATTTACATATATTTTTTATATCTTGTTAAGTCGAATTTTATTTGGTTTACTTTTTCACAGCTGCACATCCACCTATTGTTCACCTTCTTGCAGTCAAGTATATCTGTGTAATTTTTGATTATGTGTCGCTTTATAGATGAGTCGTGGACGGTTATACTGGGGCATTGGTCTCTGAAAGCTTTGATTGCAATACTAATAGGTTGATAAATTTCAGTTTTGATAGAATCAATGAATTTATAATGGTTCTGTAATTCTTCTCGATGTATTCTTAATTGTTCTTGATTCTGTTTAGTTGAAACTCTTTTAGTTTTTTTGGGTGGCTTTTCACAAGAGTCACTCAATGCCAGGGAATGTTCTGAGGCGGTATCGCTGTCAAATTCCTGCATTGTAGTTTGCTGGTCTCTCGGTTCTAGGGAATGTTCACTGTCGTATCCCATCGTAGTATAATGAGTGGTGGTCATATTTTGCTTGTATTTATACAGTTTAGCCGAAATTATCTTTTGTAAAAAAATATTACTATAATTCTTGTTATAAAACAAATATACAATATCTATGTTATTTTTTTTACAAATACTAGCTTTAACTAGATCGCGGTTTATAACTCTTAAACATTGGAAATGGAAAGGACCCTGCAATTCAAAAGCCAATTTTAGTTTTGGAATGTATATATCTAGTTCAAAACGAAACCCCTCAATTCTTTGATTTATTTTTATTGGATGGTAGTATTTTGGAAGAATTTTATAAATCTTTTTGTATATCGAACGTTCCCACTGAGAATTGAATTTTAATTTTCCTAAAACAACTCTTTTGGATTTTATTATCTTCAACATTTTTATTTCAGAATAAATTGCACATTTTAGCACATTTTATCAGGGTGTTTTAAATGTAGGCGCTTTGGATAAGTAGTACAGTGTGTTGCTTTGCAAGCCGGCTGCGTACGGATCACATTTCTTTAATATTAGAGGAAAAAAATCTATAGCAATTGTTGGATAGGTTATTTTAGACTGTAAAAAATCGTCTGCCTCATTTATATTGTTGAACGATTTATTTATCATACTGTATTCTAGAATATTATTTATATCACTAACGTCGACACTTTGTATAAACAACACAAGGCGATGTTTCAATATCAATTCTCGTCTATTTAACCAAATTCTTTTTTCTAAAGTTGAGGAGCAAACGTCTTCTAAAAATATTTTTCTTGTTATTTTCGGCCAAGCACATTTTAAAATTTGTAATTGTTGGTTTAGTATGTCCTCATCCTTGATATTAGCATAGAATTCTAACGGACTTTTGTTGTAAATACATCTTACAACATTATGATTTGTATACCCGAGCAATTCCAAAATCAAGTTCATTTTTATTCAAACTATAAATAAAATAGATGGTTTACGTATATCTAGCTTTAATATTAATCATATGCCTTTCCACTTACTCGGTGTATTACGCAAAAACTGCAAGCCCCGAAAAAACCGAAAGGGCCGAAAAACCTCAAATAGAGGACAAAGATGATTTAAAACAAATTTTAGATAAACTGTCCCTTATTAAAGTGGACAATTTGGAAGATTTCAGGTGTTATATGAGGGGGCCTACCGAAAATATAAATACAATGTTGAGTTTACTTAAAACCCTTAAAGAACATTACGATAAACTGGATACACCATTAAATGAATTTTCGAAATTAAAATCAAACTTGGAAACAATTAGCAACTCAATTACACGGTTGGAAAATCAACAGTTGTCCACACTAATCACGAATATGCAAATAGAGTTGCAAGGATTAAAAATCATAAATAATGAAGATGTTTCAAATAAAATAACAGAATTAGGAAAGAGCATTGAATCATTAAAGTCTCTCATTTCTGCACTCAAATTGCCAGAATCTGAAATGGTAGTTTTAAAGGGTCAGATTATGGACTTTCAAAATGCTTTAGGTATACTTAAAGACATTAAAGAACGTTGCGATAAATTGGATACACCATTAAACGAGTTGTTGAAATTAAAAACGCTATTGGAAACAATTAGCAACTCAGTTACGCAGTTGGAAAATCAACAGTTGTCCACACTAATCACGAATATGCAAAAAGAATTGGAAGGATTAAAAATCATGAATAATGAAGATGTTTCAAATAAAATAACAGAATTAGGAACGAGTATTGAATCGTTAAAGTCGCTTATTTCTACCCTCAAATTGCCAGAATCTGAAATGGTAGTTTTGAAAGGTCAGATTACAGAATTTCAAAAGTCTTTAGGAAAGACTAGCGAAGATGTTAAAGAAGTTATAAAAATACTAACGAAAATAGAAAAATTAAACATTTCCGATGAAGTCTCCAAAATAGAAAACAATCTAAAGCCCCTTCCCGGAATTTTAAAAACCAGCGCCGAAATTAAAACGAGTGTTGATGATTTAAAACCCCTTATTGAATCTCTAAAATGCAGTCCAAATCTTCACGATATTGAAAGTAAAATAAATTCTCACTGGCAAGAACTATCAAAAACGCTAGGTAGAGTCGATAGTGTCGTTAAAAGTTTAAAGGAGGTTAAGGAGCTTATTGAAAAAATACCATTAAATCAAATAAACAAAATTTCTGATGTGGTAAAAACCTCTTCAACAATAAACACTAATTTGCAAGCCGTTAAAACAGACGTATTAGCGAATAAAGAACTTGTAAATCGAGTAAATCTTAGTCTAGCTGACATTAAAAGTAAAATTGAAACTCTTGATTTGACCCCTTTACAAGAAGTCAAAGATAATATTTCTCAACTACATGCTGCGTTTGAAAGAGTCATTAAAACTTTAAAACCAGGAGCGCGTAATCTACTGCGAGACGGTGTTTTGATTTTCAAAGATGATCAAAACCAAGATTACTCTGTTCACATTAAAATCGCAGCTTATAGGATAGGGGAATTGGAAAGTGAAATTAGGAAATCCTTAACCAAAGACCAAGAAAAGTTTAAAATTCAATTGGTAAATGGTCTAGTAGAAGTGGAGTATTCGCAGGGGTTCCATATGGATAATCCCATTCGCGAATTACTAGGATTTCCTAGGGTTGATGGTCCGATATTTTTAAAACACTACAAAGCTACCAACCCTAGTAACATAGAACACATTATCTTAGAAACCCTGGTTCACAAACATAGCGTCGACGCAATTACTAGGAAGATGAAAAGTGCCGTACACGAGCAGATAAGTATTGTAAATAAAATACCCAAAAATTTAGAAACTATCATAAAAAAATTAGAGGAAAACAAGATTCCAAAAGCTGTTGCTATAGCTGCGGATCATATAAGAAACAACTATTCTGAAGCTGAAATGTGTTGGGTAATCGATATTATATTTAAGAGTCACGAGTTCAACAAGGAATTTAAAAAATATTTAAACATTCCCTGGAACGCTGATTATACATTTAAAGACATAATCAATTTATTGGACAAGAAAATTGACGTTCAAATTCAAAAAATTGTCGAGAAGCTCAGAATCGGAACCGTTGAGACTTTATTAGATAAGCAGACATATTTTGAACATTATCATCTATTAATAACAGCAATAGACTCTCAATTTAATGCGCTTGAAAAGAAAGTAGTCGCCACAATCACTGCGTTGCTAAATAGGGGCGATGGAAAAACAATCTAATGCAATCTAATGCAATCTAAGTAAAAATATTTGTCCCAGATAGTGCAGGTAAATTAAACATATTTCGACTACGCGAATAAACTAACCTATCTTCCTCGTTATCAATCCGTAAAATCTTTCTTTGAACATCTTCGTACATAACCGATTTGAGGATTTCTTTTCTTTCTATGGTCGCGTTCCTAGTTATGGGAGAAATGTCACTTTTAGGAAATATTGCCAGTGCTAAGAGTATTAAAGTGTAATTAATCTCATTAGATTCGATTCTATTTAAAAGGTTTGAAATGTTAATCATAGAACAGAGGGGGCCCATTATACGTAGATAGCTATGAATGTCAGTGCAATATTCAATACAACATTCGGGGAAATCATCGTACCACGTCCGGAGCCAAGGGAGTTGTTGCGTTTGAGTTTTTCTATACTGACAAAATATTGGATTCGGTTCTCCGTCAAATTTGATAACCACGATATTTTTCGGCTTTAAAAGGTCAATAAAATCGCTCAATTGTTTGTACAAATTGATATCGCGCAGATCGTGTTCGTTATAAAAATTTACCTTTTCCGTCTTTAAAATGTGCACAGAATCTAATTTCTCTTGTGTTGGAACCTGTTGGTATTTTTTTATCATATTAATCGTGATGTTAGTCCTTCCAGTCGGAAAACCACACATTTTGGCGCTTACTCTTTTAATCTCCTCATTTATCATTCCATTAAAAACTTCCTCTCCATATAAGTCAACACCGACTAAATACAACTTATCTGTTAATTTAACACTCCCACCGTGCATTGTCCAATAAAAATACTCTAATGTTATAAGATACCTCCACAAGCTTTGATATATATTCTTCTTTAGATTTGAATCTTGTATTTAAAATGTCTTGTTCTAGTTCCTTTGGTATTTTTAAAACTGTTTCGTGATTCAAAGCCCACATTGGGCATTTCTTCATGTAATTCCTAACAACACAAGATTTTATTTTTTTAAAACCCCCAAAGTCTTTCATCGTATAAAAATCATCCACTATCACAAATTCTAAATTTAACCTTTTCATAGACACTATCAAGAGCTCAAACAACTCGTCGGGACTCCATCTATGACTCTTTGTCATGTCAATATCCGCTATGACGTTTGAATCGTGAAAATTTACAACCCTGTTGTATCGAAACAAGACAAACCTATTAGGAATTAGTGGTGGTAATATTTCCAACCTGTAGTTTAGAATGTGTAAAGTTTGTTTCTTAAATATTACTATTTTTTCCGCCATGTAAAAAAGGAATGATAGATACTAACATTCAATCCTGTTATATAAGGTGTTTAGTTGATCAGATAAATCCCGAATGGATTGAAAAATGTAATTTTGTAAGCTTGTACAGCAACAAGAGTAAAAATAATATCACAACGTTATATATCACGGACGATGGGAAAAAGATACTGTACATAACAAATAAAATCTACGTTTTAAATGACCAAGACGGTAAGCCCTGGAGTCAAAAGTATGAAAAGTACCTAAAACATCTGTTTCCAAAAGAATTGACCATTTCTAGATTTTCTTACAGCGGTTTATACTTTAATGAGTTTAAACACGGGGATAGTCTACTGACTCTATCTGAATACATGAGAGTTGAAACTTACAATCCTAAAATAATTTGCGGGTTCTTAGATGGTTTGAAGAATTTGTTAAAATATCATTTAAGTGTATTTTGTTTTTCAGAAAACCTACTATTGGTAGATAGAAACAATGAAGAAATATTGTTGCCATCTTATAATTATATAGTTTCTCTCGCCCATCCTATTCCCGAAGAATTGTTTATGGTTTTCAAAAACAAATTACACCCCAGCGTTTCAAAACATATGAAAACTTTAAAACTAAAAAATAACGTTGCCAACACCGGCTTGTACAATCCCTCAAAAATGAAACAAATCTGTACTCGAGTAATAGAGAGAAGCGCAGCGAATGACCGAGTTTACCTTCTAAGCTCTATTATATATTATTTTTCAACAATTGGAACTCTGTGGAAATTACAAAAACACTGGACACTGGGTGCAAAGAAAAATCAAAAGTGTGTTGGTCTATGTTTACATTCTAAAAATCATACAAATGTTAACTTAAAAACAATGATTCACAATTACGTTTGTGTAGATCTTGTGAATTTACCAATTAATTTAAAAAAAACTAAATTTCTTTATACTGAATTTATAAAACATGTAAATGATTTGCAGTGCTACCTTGGGAATCTAAATTAGCTGTGAAGTAATCAGTGGCAGTATTGTTTTTAATATATAGTTTACTAATTCAGAAAAGGAGTGGTCGGTTTTCATAAAATAAAACAAAACCTCATCCGTGAGGTTGTTTATTTTAAAACAGGGGTTTTTCTCTTGTAAATTCAACATATATTTTTTATAGGGATCAACAAAATTAAAAATCACTGCCACGTCATTTTTCATTTCTTTATAAAGATTCTGACGCAACTCGGTGGTAACGTTTCGAATACCGATGTTTTCTATATTAAAATTAGCCAAATTTTTTGTCCCAGTTATATTTTTAATTGGTTTTGCAATGCGTAAGCTCGAAAGGCTTAATCCAAATATTATAATGTAAATATAAAGTTCTGGTTTTTTATAAAAGTTGAATACTTTTCTCATATAAGCTAAAACTACGTCAAACTCGTGATCCTTGAAGATATTAAATTGAAAAAACAGATATTGTAAAATATCCAAACAGTCTTCGCGACTACAAACGTTCTGGGCATTTTTTACTTTCATTTGAAACCTGTACCATCCATAATTGTCGTCTCTATTAAATTTAGCCCTGTTGAACAACGTTTTCGCTTTATTATTTAGATCTCTGGATATTTCTTGGGGTATTGAAGTCGGCATAGTAGACGCGACCGCCAAGGCACACATAAAGGGCAGTAGAGCAGAATAGTTGTTTGTAGAAGAATTTGTATCTTGTAGAAATTGAATAAATATTATATTACTGGCTATGACATATTCAATGTTTTTATCAGCCGCTTCCCAAACGCAGATATATCTCATTAAGTTGTTGGCTAACATAAACACGTCACGAGGATGAATTTTATACAGGGTTTCAAGAGTAGGAATGATTATCGCGTATTTTTCTATGACCTCGTTAAACCAAAATATTTTCTTAATGTTACTGTTGAAATCAAATAAATTCACAGAGTCTGTAAAACATTTTCTATTTTCTTCTGATATATCATTTACATTTAAGTTTTTAAAAATCTGCTCTATTTGTAATTGATTAAAGGGTTTAAATTCCACATTTGTTCCATTTATTTTTCCAATTATAAGCTTTACCCAAGCATAGAGCTGTTTTAACGACGTCAAACTAGACTTTACATTTGTGTGGACAAACATGTCCAGATTTTCTGGCATCAAAAGCACAGTTGGTACCACTTGTTTATCTTGGGACATCAAAGCTATCCTTATAATATCCTCTTTGTCGACTCTATACAACAGCTGGCTATAATCAATAAAGAATACCATTTCATCAGTTTCAATTTTTTTAAATATGTAGGAGGTGTCGTTCTCTGTAATATTTACGGGAACGCCATTATACTTATAAATGTGTTGGTCAAACTTTAAACCGTGTAAAGTGTTCATTACGAATGAGGAGCTGGCTTACTCTCCTTCTTTATTTATATAAAAAATATGTTGCGCTATAAACCGCAATCTACAAAAACCCCTGATCTGAAAACGATTTTAAAAAGAAAGTTGATTTACAAATTATTGGTTAAATTCCTTTTATACATAAGTTGTATCACAATATCGTGCTACTGCTTGCTGGATTATTCAGAATCTAATTTTCACACTGTAAAATACTTATTGCTGTATTCGTCTATCATGTCTCAACTGTCCTGTCTCGCTATTATGCATTTGTCTTAAATACTTGCTAATATCTTTGGGGTTTATATTTTTAAATAAAGATCTCCATTGATCATATATCGGCAGCAGCATGATATCTGGTAAATCATATCCAAAACTATAATATCTAATGGTTTGTGTAACAGACTCCATTTTGAGGCGCGTTATTCGACACAAAACCCGGAGTGATAAGCCCGTAATGACGACCGACTTTGATGGTTTGATGTTTAACGTTGACCAGAGTCTAAGTAAGTTTGCAATGGATACTTTAAAACTGTGTTTTTTTCCAAAGTCGTATATCTGAGAAATTTGATTTTTTGTGCCAGAAACTATGGGGCATTCGTAATCGTTCCCACAAAAAAATACGAAATAAAATAATAACCTCTTGTAGCATAATGAATTGCTATTTAACCAATTATTCAATGAAGAAGACGTAAGGCACTGTAAACCCACGTTAGGTAATCTAATTACTATAAGGATATTTTTATATCTCAGCGAATTAAGAGAGATGAAAATGTCTGTATCGGCGGTTATTATAACTTCAATAACTTCAGTCGAATTTATTGAGTTCAAAACCGCTTTTACAATTTTAATATCCGCTTCACCGGGTTGGTCCGTAGAAAACAATTGGATATTTTCACATTCCTGACCAATTTTACATACAATATTATTGGCAATATATGAAATTATGGAACTTCTTCTATTACGATCTGTAATTAAACTCAGACCAAAGAGTTTTTTTCCAGCAGTTAATGCCCGTTGAATTCTTTCATCTCGTTTCTTTTGTAGGCTTAATTTTTGATCTGGAGATTTTCCATCGAAAAACAAATAAATGGATGTGGGATTTAGTGATAGTTCTTTGACAATTTTAATATAATATACTAAATTCTCCACCATTAAATTTAACAAAGTATCAGTGTTTTCGACTATAACCCCGGTGGGTATGGCGTAGGATATTTGATACAACAAACCCGTACAATCAAAATAAATTCTGCTGCACTTGTTGTTTTCTCTAGGATGACTCTGTAACGGATATATTACTTGGTCTCCAAAAATATATCTATGCAAAAACGTGAAACCCATTTAAGAAAAATAGGAAAAAATGACAGCGAAATCAAGCACAAACTTCCTCGGAATGGATTTTAGCACTCCTCTGAAGAGCAGTTCGCCGTTTACTAACATAATACTGTTACTCCTGTGGTTTATATTTTCGTATATCGCCACAGTAATTGTAAAATTTATGGATGGAGAATTTTAAAATATTAAATAAAAATGTTTATCAGCGATGAGGACATTGATAATTTACTATTTGTTGATGAGATTAATGAGTTTTTACACTACATATCGAATAAAGATATTGATAAAAAAATTATTGTAAATATTATACTTGTTGTATTCGTAAATACAAATATAATATCCCCGGACTGGATAAAAGAAATAATTTCAGTAATAGAGAATGACAATTTCAATACTAATATGCTGGCACCGACATTGAAATACGCTGACGGAATAGAACCGATTTTCAATGACCTTGTTGAAAAGATTTACGATTTAAATGACAACAGAGAAATAAACGTCAACGAATATTGCGTTACTTATGACACGTTCAACGAATATTTAGATGCCTTGTACGTGTGGTTCAAAGAAAACTTTGAAATTAATTAGATTCAATGTCAACGGAAAAATTAACATCAACTCCGACTAGTGACAACATGTCCAGAACCCTTGCAGCCGAGGTTGAATATGGAATGTTTACCCTTTCGCCCCTATTATTTTCTAGGGTTATGTTTGTTGAATCACTCAAATCGTACATTTCCTCGATGAAACTGTTCAGCCCAAGTGCGATCAAAACCTCTCGTTCGCTCTCAGATAGCCCGAATGCGTGATTATTTCTATTGCTATATTTTTGATAACTTACTTCCGGTTGTCCAGTTAAAGCCGACGTGGGTGTCGAATCTGCTTCTGCACTATGTATTAATCCGTAAGGGTTCTGTTTCCCCATTATAACCACAAAACCCTCATACAAAATTGCTTTAACGGGGCTTCCTTCTTTACCGTTGACGTAAAAACTTTTTGTGGCGGGATCGCTTACAAAGTAGTCCTTTTTACTTTGCAAAACTTTTAATTTGTCATAAGGTGTAACCCGAAAACATTCATTGTATAACGCTGATATTTCGGGAGTAAAAAGAAAATTAAATGCTAACCTTTTAAGTGAAAACGGGTGCTGAATTATATCAATATCGCGATCTGCGACGTCATCCAGCGATAAAGTATTGTGTAATTTTGGCATAGATTTCGCTTTGAGTATGTGCCCAACAACGGATTTTTGCGCGCCGTTCAGTATAAAGAGTTTTGTTCCCAAACACCCGTCTTGTTGGTAGGAAATTGAAACGTCACAGTACAAATTTGTATTGTCATCGTAATTAAGATGAATCCTATTTAGAAATATCTTTTTAGTTTTTATCAAATCTGGATTTGGGGTCCAAATTAAATTCATGACTTCTTTGTTCAGCGGGTCGGGATTAATGGATAGATTTTTACCCAAATGAATAACTTTATCGCTTTTAAATTTTAAAAGAACTAAATAGGGTTTGATTAGAACGGGAAATTCATTTACCAAAACTTGAATTAATGAAACCTGTTGTAAATGCAAAGTTACAGTCACTATATTGTCAGTTGTGAATAGTTTCTTTTTATATACAGAATTTGCGTTTAAGACACACGAGTCTTCTATGTTGTATTCCAGAGGTAGTATTAAAATATTCGCCTTCAAACAATAAAAAGGAACACCTTTAATTAGTTGATATCTGTTTTTTTTCAGTAGCAATCTTTCATTGTTTAAAAAGGGCCAAGCCGTTACACCGCTGACACACTGTTTTATCGCATGTGTGATCATTGTATTCCTTACCAAGTTATTACTGTTTAGATTGAAAATCAACAGAGACGTTGGACCGTGCAAGTTACATTCCTCGGAGATTATTTCCGTCATTAATTTTTCTGACCGAGAAACTTCCATGGCAGAATAAGCACAGCCGTCTGGTAATATCTTATACATGGTTAACGGGAAGGAGTATATTGTATACAGTCTACTACTTATGTGATAAACCTCAATACACGGATATATTGATTTTAATACACGTCTTAAAAAATTAGTCCACTGTTCAATGTTTACATCTCTCGGGGAGTGTTTGTATATAGATTGGTTGATGATTACGTACCACCAGCAATCTTGTAAATCGTTTGAAATTAAATTCAAATCTACATATTTGCTCAACACCTCCTTTATATGATCTTGGGGCATACAGTCCTTTTCCGAGGAGATGAATGTCCCAATAACAGATTCCAGTCCGTTCATACCCGGGGAATTCTCACTTGATGATGTAATACAAATAAATCCACAATCTTCGATTTTAAAGTCGATAGGTATTTTTTTTTAATACAACGTAGTCAGTATATCTAACTGCAAGGTTTTTGAATATGTTGTAACGTCTAATTTTGTCAATACTTTGTACCTGCCGATATTATTGCTATAGTATTTCGGATTAGTGCCGGACGAGTCCAGACAGTCCTGCATATTGAAAACCGTATTTCTACCAATAATCGCATCAATAACGCCCATATTAACGCGTTTTGTTTGTGTTTTATTTATTTGCTTGATAAATAGATTCTTTTTGGGTAGTTTCAAAACCTTATTCACATCAACTAATGTTTGCTTCAACATTTCCGTAAAAATATAACCTCCATGGAAAATCCTGCGATTCCCGATACAACATTCCAACAAGTGCTTGATGTCATTAAAATCGTTCAGAATTGGAAACTCTTCAGCGGTAATTGTTATGTTTGGCCTTTTTTTGAACAGCGTTATACCTCTTTTTTTCCTGAGACAAACTACTTTATCGTAGTTTGTCCACGCCAGCAGTCCCAACGTATAACACTTACCTTTAATAACAAACGTTGTTGGCTTCATCTCGTCACAGTATCCACAGAGTAAACATTTCAACGAATCCTTCCAGTAAATATCACTCCATAATTTAAAACCGATTTGATTGTAGTTTGAAAGTAAAAAAAACATTTTACTTCCCACTAAAATGGGGCAGTTAAACAGTTGGTGACCGAAATAGTATGTATACACACCCACCGTTTCGCGTTTATTAATGGCACATTCTACGCTTTTAGTCGTAGGATAGAATACGAGACTTGGAAATTTATTAAAAATACAGTCAAATTGTTCACTTTCTACTCGTAAAATTCTTGTCAAAGACTCACGAACATTCCATTCAAAATTTGAAACAGTTTCATTACCGGAACAATTGCAGGGTTCTTCTATTAGCCTCCATTTGAATTTTTTTAATCCTGTAACATCCACCATGTTTATACCGTTCACGGTTAACAACTGGTATTTATCACGATGAAAATAGTTTTTAATGGTTTTTAATAGTTTTTAATAGTTTTAAATAAACATTTAAAAATCCACGGTTAAGAATAAGCTGTTTGAAGAATAACCATTATTTCGATATGAAACATGGTACTATCAACACTTGTTTCCTATCTAAATCCGGACAATCAAACGAAAATGTGTATGGATTGGCCCCAATCTGTGTGACCAAAGATTGTCTTGAATCTTATGCAAAATGTAAAAAAATTAAACTCTCCAATTATAAAAAAATCCCAAAGTCTTTGGCGTTAAGGCTAAGCAAAATTTGTCCAAACTGTTACTTTTTACAGTGTACGTGTAACATATCTAGCAATTTTTGCAACAATTGTAAAACGCGTTATATAGTACAAAGAGAACAGTTTATTGCTATTTTAAAAAAAATTATAAAAAATGAAATTTTATCTCGCTGTAAGATATGTAAAAATAAAATGGAACGTATTTTATTGAATTATAAGCATTCGTACAAAAATAAGTTAAAATTATTTGAAAAAAATACAGAGAATCCGATTGAAAATTTTAAATTTCGAATTCAAGTGGGAAATTGTACATACCCCCCAGCTTTTCTTTGGAACACAAATAGCACTCTATGTGATTTAATAATCAAACTCCTAAGGAACAATAAGACTTACGACCCAACACAAAAGTCCCAGATAAATATAAAACCAGACCCCCTAACATTCATTGGACAGGGTAAGAATAATTGTTTTAGGAAAGTTCTTTTAAGTAAAAAATCCTACTACTCGGCACGTAGTGTCGTCACACCCGCCCCAAACTGTAAAACTAACGAAATCATCCTAAACAGAAAAATCTGGGCTTGTATGAACTATCCAAAATATGTTTTGGCTATAAGGTATCCAGTTTTAGATACCAGGGCGTTTACTTTCCATAGAGTTAAAAGTACGTGGAATGCACCAGTAGTAGGCCTACCCACCTCGATCACAGAAAAAAACAATTTGGATTTTGACGGGGACACTTTGAGTTTTTATGCCCTCAATAGTTGTATGTCTATTTCGGAATGCTATTTTTTATTAAATCCCGAATTCTCTTTCGTGGCGATGGGGGAAATCAGGCCCAATCTGACTCACGAACAATTGGAAACTATGTTTACGTTTTTTAAAATAAAGAAGCAAAACCTCTATAATTGGCTTTATGCAAAATATTTATTGTATGATTCTCATACAGCACTAAATATTTTTGAAAAGCTAAGAAGTGTCTTGATGAAACTTAATTGTATCGTAAAACCGACAGTTTCTTATCATGAATTTTACAACATTTTAAAACTGTTTTTGCTACACAGCTATGACGAGGAGGATTTTTGTAACATTTGGGAGACTAATGACATTACAAAAAACACTTTGTTCAACCGATACATGACTTCAAATAGTAACCGTTTTAAAAAGCAACATCTTCACTTGATGATTAAGTGTTTGAGGGGTTTAAATAAAATTGAATATTTGAAAGAATCTTTCAATAGTCGGTCCATTCTGTCAAAGTCGGGAGTGGAAATGATGGGTTATTCCACGCACAAACTCAGTTACGTCTTGCCCGAACTGTATTATGATAATGATGGTATTGTATACTACGGCATTGATCAAATAGCTTATCAGAATTTTAGAAGATTATATACTCCCGTCTACCCATTGAATATTCTAAGACAATATGCCATCTACAACCTAATCCGGCTTCGTTTTTGATTGATCTAATACTCTTTGTAATATTTTAAGAAATTCGTTGTAGTCTAGACCCGATTTTAATGGTTGCTCTAAATGCTCCGGTAATTTACACCTAGGATCTAATTCCTCAGTTTGAATGTTTAATTTATTTTTATTAATTATATTTGTTAGAAAGTTTTCTATTGAAGTACCGATGTCAATGGCTGGAGGTGGCCGTGGACAAATCGGCCAATTCAACCCCAATAAATATTCAACCGTAGTAAGAAGGATAGAGTCGTTTAACTGACTACTCTTTTTAGTTGTCGTGATAAACTCAACCGGATAAACGCTCTCAGACGGATCTTCAGTCATTTTTATTAAATAATTTTAAATAATTTTAAATAATTTTAAATAATTTCAAACAATTCCAAATAATATTATATCAATTCGAACGCTTCCTCATATAACATCTTAAAGCGGTCTATGGATATACCTACAATAACCTGTTCATATATCTTCTTAGATTTGTTGAGGCACGTGCCTACAGAATACCGGTGTTTCAATAAATTTAATATAGTTTCTATATCTTCATTGAAAAAACTCATTTGAAATTTAGAACATTTATTTGAAACCCTTATTGCATTAATTTCCGCAATCAGATCATTTATCCTTATGAATAGATTTGGAGATTCTATTATATTAAAAGCATTTAAGATACCACTCGTCAAATCATTTTTCCAGATCAACTCGTGAGAGTACCACTTCACCGATTTTGGGGGGTAAACTATATCATATTTATCGTTGTAGAAAATATTTGTTTCTAAATAGTATTTTTCCAACCAAAATATTGTTGCTAAAATATCGCTTGCTATAATTTTAAAAGTATTTTGGTTACAGTAGTAGTCAGAATTATCTGGAAAAAAGTTTAAAAACGGAATCATCAAAATTCTTTTCATCGTGGCGAAATCCGCGTTCAACCTCAAGGAATTACAACTGCCCGTAAACAGCCACTTCATTTGAATATCGGTTCCGCAATTGTACAAAGTCCTCAGGTACATGTGGGCTCCGGAAACAATCTGTTTTAGAGTAGTGGGGTTTATCTTTTGTAAATCGTCTGCGTATACTATCTTTGCGTCTTTTGCGTTATATAAATCGGGAGCGAGAGTTGATATTTTTCCACGAATCGTATCAGTGCCAATGAAACTCATGGCTTTACCAAATAACGCGTACATAACACAACTCAAAGAGCTTTTTCCGTTCTGGCCTTGGCCATAGAATATGAATGCTCTCTTGATGCTCAATCCTAATAGGACAAATCGCAGCGTCCACAGCATGAAAAATACCAGCTCTACATCTTTTGAAAACAATGTAAGAAAATAGCGCAAACAATTATACACCGGACATTCCCCCTCGCTGTTGCACTTCTCTAAATCATTGATACAAAGCTCGGGACCATTTTCTTTTGAATAATTGTAGCGGAAGTAATCAATAACTCCGTCGGGACAAAGTGAACTTTCGCACTTTGCACCGATGTTTTCATTAAGAGTATCGAAAACTTTTTGATACGTGCAAGAACGGTTGCTGATGTGTTGAATCTTTTCCCTCATCCCCTTCCAACTGAGTCTGCACGGATATCCTCTAAATAGAGGTGTGTGTGAAAAAACAAGATACTCGTTACTGATTAACACGAAACCGTCCTTAAAAGATACAACATTTGTTGGAAACTCAATCGTGATTACTCTGCCCCAGAACTGGATTAAATAAGTGTAAATCTTGGGAAGGCTTTCTTCGGGTTTATTTTTTTTTCGCCTCTTTTTCAAACCACTTTCGGTTTCCAATTCTATATCATCACAACCGTATTTATGTAATATTTTCAAAGGTAAAAACACGTGCTCTAACCTGTTTAAGGACATACACCAAGAGTTCTTTTCGTAATAAAATATGGAACCGTCCTTCTGAGTTGCATATATGGGATACATCAACTTTACTAGTTCTAAAATAGATAAAGACTTTTTGTTGACAAGCGATAAAATGTTTGACGATATGAAGACGCTTTCATCAGTAGAGTCGTCAAAAATTAATTCCACTTTATTTGACTCTGTATACGATTGAACAAAGAGGCATTTTAAAAATAGCAACGGGTTTAGTTTACGAAATGACTTTTCAGAATCTTCACACAATTTTACAGTTTCCTTGACTAACTGCACAATCTTACTCGAAATGTTAGTGAAATAGTTCACAAGGTCTGTGTTTTGAATTTCACACAGTATTTCTTCTGCAAAGGATGTGTTGGATTCACAAATTCTATCATATAGTGCTATTAAGAACACGAATATATTAAATATAGCTCGAGACTTACCTCCGGTGTCGCCAGTTGTTAGGTCTGTATAAAAAACCAAGAGTTCCTCCCTTAAATAGGACAGACTGAAAGGAGAAAGCGACTTTTCAATTTGGGATTCGCCTAGTACTATTAAGCAATTATTTTTGTAAAACCGCGACACGGCAAAATCAGCATATGGAAGTACGTTTTTGTTTATTGTTATCACACCCTCCAAGTCATCACCCAATAGCGCAAGTTGTGAATGTTTGTAGACTTTTACATTATTGCAATTACCAAAGTAACATCCTTGAAATTGTTTGAGTAAATCCAAAGGGAAATAAGCTTGTACGCTGTCTGGATCATAATTTTTTATCACCGAATAGTTTTTTACAAATGAATTATCAAATTCATTATTTATCAATAACTCCCTTCCAGACTCCCAAAATTCAATGTTTTCGGTTAAATTATAGGACCCAACTGGCAGATAAATGTCTTTATTTTGTTTTTTCGATAGGGGTAAATTCCAGTTGATGGGTTGGTCGATTACGTTGTTTTTAATAAAGTATGGGTATTTACCGATTAAAAGCTTCTTTAACACCTCAATAAACCAGATATTATCTCCTCTGTATAAGACTAAATCTTTAATTTCAAAATGGACACCGTTTGTTGCGCTCTCGAAAATATCTTTGTTGTCTAGGAAGTTTAGATTTTTTTTTACCATCAAAGTCAATTCAAACTCTTGGTCATTTATTAAATTGTTTAAAATACTTTTAACGGCTTTTGAAAAATCATCACAAAACTCCTTTACAATTGTCCTATCTATATTTTGAAGTTTCTTAAAATCTACATCAATCACAACGTGATGGAACTCCAAATGGTTTAAATTAACGCATATACAATAGTCAATATTCCTATTTAACAAAGATAAAATATAATCTATAACTTCATGATTATAATGCTTTAAAATACAAGCGTTACATTTAAAAATAAACGATTGAATTTTTAAAACAATATCAGATTTAGAGACGCATTTGTAATCTGCATCCGATTTTGTTAAAAATCCAGGCAAATTTCTTAGTTGGTAAAAGTTGTATATAAGTGCTATGAGATCATTCATAAGATAAAATGACTTTGAAAGAGTGCGTTACCGATATTTATAACCTCTCTCCTTTGTCATATAATAAAATTTACAAATTCGGGCTATTTGCAACTGAAATTCTACTTTTGGAAAATAAAATAGCAATCGGGTCTAATAAAAGGAGTTCCCTGACGTGGAGCATTCATAAGAATGGAAAGCGAACAATCAACCGGCGATATAATTAATCTATGGGCTGAAGAAGACCAGATTGGGGACTATATGGATCAGGAGGAACAGATAGACTTATTATCACAGCTAAAGTCCAAACACTTTGAGTCTTTACAAAAGACGTTATTTTTTAGATTGTCTGGATTAATAATTGCTCGCTTGGATGGAATAGTTAATGAGGAAGATTTTCAAACCATTATTAAAGAATTTTTGTTAGAATATACACAAAATTATGATTTAATTGACAAATTAACTATTCAAATTTACCACATTATGAGAGAAATAAACAAAAACGTACCAGGAAATGAAAATTACTATGGAAATGATGGTATCAAAGTCACATTTAAAGGAAGTGAGAACGCGAGACGAAAAGTTGTTTTCGTAGACCCGATAGATACCAATCAATTCTCAAACCTCCTCCAACTTTCAGATTTTAGTTTGATAAATAGAATTGAACTGGGTGTATACGCTGTTATGTTAGAAATGGGATTTAACCAGTTTAATCAAAACGTCCGAACTGAGATTGAAAAGATTCGTCAAAGGGCGCATGTGGATTTATTGCCAGCATACAGAAAAGGAGTTGACCTTGTGATTAACAATTCAATGTATATGACAAATCGTACGTATGGCGTTATGTACAATAGGTTTTACAACCGCGTCTTGAAGCGGTTTGTAGATAAAATTTAAAATAAAAATAATGGAGATTAGTGAAACCGACGTTTTACTTTACATAAAATCTTATCAATATTCAAAAGCTAAAAAACTCCTGTCATCTTTTTTAAAAACCCTTTTACAAACTCTTCAGTCTCAGCGGGGTGAAAATGTTTTAGTGTTGAAATCGAGCGAAGACTGTATAAGTTCGTTGATATTTAGTTTACTTTCAAAGAAATCTACAAAACTGCACAAGGCCCAGTATGACGAACATTTTGAAAACTATAGAGCTCAATATAAAGACATGCTCCGTTTTTTAAGTGCAAATATGTTTGAGTTTTTAAACTGTTATCAGTTAGTTTTTAACGATGACGCGGAGCTTGAAACCTTTTTAAAAAGTGGAAGTGATGTTTTGGATATATTGATAAGCTGTAAAATTGACAAAAAAATTATGTTATTACAAGATCTTAATAAAAGATTAACTGTTATCGGCGCACAAGATAATTTTTCACCATCGAATGTAATAAGTATATTTGAAGATATACTGTCTAAAACAAATTCTTTTACACTATCTAAACTAAAGGCCGGAATCGAGTATGTTGTAAATACTTTCGGCGGTGGGGAGTTTAAATGGAAAAGTTTAGAAGCTCCTTATAAGTTTGTTGAAAAAATGTCTGATAAACACACAACAACAGAAACGCCTCTAAAATTCAGTAAAGCCTTACAGACTGACGATTTAATCATCGATGACGGTAAAATATTGTTTGCCGAGACGGTTGTAGATATTTTAGGTCTAACAGATGTTGACTTCCAAACATTAACCTACAGTAAAATTAACTCTATTTTAAATGAATTTGTTCGTAGCAGATTAAAGAAAACGGTATCTTCAGAAAATATCTCAGAGGCAGATATCAAATGTATGTATTTGAAATATACAGACTTGTGTGAATTATTTTCAATTATATTAGACGAATTGAAAGTTTTAGAACCACGGGTTGCTGTTACAAAAATACAGACTATTAATCAGGTGATTGAAAAAATATTTCATCTATTCAATGTTGACGATGAATATGTGCTGTTTGGTATGTTGGAAGAGCAACATAAATTAGTTAAGACTCTAAATATAAATCAAACAAATTATAAACTCATACAAGAAATTATCAGCAACCTGTTATATCTTAACAACAACTCAACCCTGATTAAATTTGGTAAAGAATTTAAAGAATTACACAAAACGTTTTTAGATTGTGATTTCAACAGTTTGTTTTCTTTAGAAAATATTGGGATTATGTTAAAACAGTTGAAATCTTTGACTGTGGATATGGAATCAATAAAGAATCAACTCTCTAATAAAATTATCGCCTATAACCGGTTATATGTAGATGTAAAACCATTTCTGGTTTTGGAAAATGAAATGGGTGTAGACCTTGCATATATCGTGGATTTCCTAGATAGTGTTTATAAACAAAAACCGCTCAACGTAGATGTAAAGAATTTCCTCAATAGTTGTCAAAGGCGAATAGTTTTATTTGAGGAGGTCAGAAAAGAAAGTGTTCAGTTGAAATCCGAAAACATACGTCTTTCTACTGAGGTCACCAATTTGGAAAAAGAATTGTCAGATTACCAAAAGTTAAAAACCGATAACATGTATTGCAATCAAAAACTATCAGAGCGCGAACAGATTATTCAAGATTTAAGGCTAGAAAATGAACAGAGCTCCGAGCAATTGGCTCTGTTGGAAAAGGAACACGAACAGTTCAAGAACGCTCTTGTCTTAGCTGAACAATACAACATAGAAAGAAACAGATACATCGAGGATTTGGAAAATCAAATACAAAACTTTGTCGTTCCCGTGTGATGAGACTCAAATCGGTTGAAACACTGAGAAAAATAATCCAAGGAACTGAAAAACGTTGTTTTTACAGTATCTACAAAATTTAGATGTACTTGGCCCAAAGATTTTTTATACTTCATTATACTTCATGCACTATGCTGACTGTATATTTGAGAGGGGAAGATTCTCTGCGTTGGAGTATTAAACCCCGAAGTGTTTGATTCCTTTTTTGTGACACGTTTTATAAAATATTACAAACATAAATAAAATATGAATTTCATAATATTTGTTGTTGTTTGTTTTTTTGTATTCCTTAGAATTATTTTGAAAAGAACAAAACATTTTAACCTTTCAAATTTACCAGCGGCAGCTATTGAAACAGATTGTAGGTTTCAACCCAAAAAATGTCCACAAGGTGTGATTAAATGTGACTGTAAAAACTATTGCAAAAGTAAAGATGCCAAAATTTTGAAAACAGATGAAAACTATTACTGCTACATTCCCCATTACTACTTTGGCTGTAAACAGGATTACGGGACTTATGATTTTGATGGAACTTGGAAATGTCTCCCGAAGTATCCCGGTGTTTTTACAACGTCCGGGGACCAGATAGTGGGCAAATATCCATATTCAAAAGCCAACAGTATTGCAAAAAACGTGGATTATAATGATCCTTCACAGTACAAAGTCGATTGTACTGGGTTATACGATGAGTATGGGAATAAACTTGTTAAAGCAACTCTGAATCGCGGGGTATCTTTTTGCGTAAAGGATTATTGTTTAAACAACACACCCAACAATCCGGCCAGCGGTTATAATTTCATCACGGGCCTATGTGAATGCACTAACGGTACTCGAAACTTGGACGGTGGTGACAAGACTACGCCTTGTGTTTTGAGCCATCGGAGCACTCATCAAAACGCCCCCTTTATAATAAATTGTTACAACAAGGATTCTTATTTAAAAGACGTGGTTTCAAATTATTTAATAGAATGTCCCGATGGGGAGGAGTATGTCGCATCGAAAGAACATGATGTCAAAATTGTTAAAATATATTCTTAAATAAAAATGATTTATTTTTGTAAAAAGTGTAATTTGTATTATAATTATAATTTTTTAAAAGACATCAAAATAAACAGAAAGTTATGTTTAATGTGTTTATTAGAAACTATGGATAAAATATATTGTGATAATGATATTTGCCTTGATATGGACACTCCTTTACTACGTAAACCGTTGATATGTGATTACGGGTTTTTTGATGTGATTTATTATGTATAATAAAACAAAATGGAATCATCTGTAAAAAACGACTTGATTGATACTTATTTTGCTGATGTGAGAAAGCGGTTTCCTAGACGTCGTTACGTGTTGAAGGGTATAAATGATCTAATTCAGGGGGACATTATGGATT
Organism: Allygus modestus; assembly: GCA_963675035.1. NCBI lineage: Eukaryota > Metazoa > Arthropoda > Insecta > Hemiptera > Cicadellidae > Allygus > Allygus modestus. The sequence continues at coordinate 96,686,325 of OY776117.1, forward strand.
TAAAAAAATACGAAGAATTCAACGATGGTTATATCTATATACTGACCGCAATTAACTGTTTTACAAAATTTGCATATATAGAGCCATTAAAAACAAAAACGGGTGACGAAGTAACAAGCGCCATGAGTAGAATATTACTACGAGTTTTTCCGATGGTTAGAAACCTACAAGTAGATCACGGTGGGGAGTTTTACAACGATAAGTTTAAAGCCCTGATGAAAAAATATAACATTAACATGTATTCTGTCTATACGGAAATCAAAGCATCATTTATTGAAAGGTTTCATAGAACATTTAGGAAAATGCTTGTAAAGGAGACTTACAAGAGAAACTCCCCCAAATGGATTGATTTTTTACAAGATGTCTTAGATAGATACAACAACACAATTCACAGCGTAACTAAATTCAAACCCTCTGGGGTGTCATTTTCGCATGAAAAAATTATTCTCAGACGACTGGCTCCGAAAAAACACCCCAAGAGAGGGAAACCTAAATTTAAAGTTGGTGATTATGTTCATATATCGAAATCCAAGCACGTTTTTGAAAAATCTACTTTTAATTTTACACCGCTGGTATTTCAAGTACGAAAAGTAGTGTTAGAGGACAATCCCGTGACTTATAGACTCAGAGACACAGAGGGTAGTAGGGAACCCATCAAGGGAACGTTTTATGAACAAGAGTTAAAATTAGCCGTGCACGGCTTAACTTATGTTGTCGAAAAAGTAATCAAACAGAAGAAAATTCGGAATAAACCTCACCTTTACGTGAAATGGCTTGGGTTTGACTCGGAACGGTGGAATTCCTGGATTCCAAAAGAGAATGTTGTAGTTTAATTGAAAATTAATTGCCAATTAATTGCGAATTAATTGCAAATTAATTTGAATTAATTGTGAATTAATTGCGAATTCGATTCAAAAGTTTTGTAATCGAGCCTCCCGATTTACAGCTAAAACAATAAAAAACACCAATTTTCAAATTTACACTCATGCTTGGGTTTTTATCGGTGTGAAAAACGCAACACGTCTTAAAAATATCATCTTCGGTTTTAAAATATTCTTTTACCATAGTATTCCTCATCCCACCTGCAACCCCTGCAACCTTTGCAATCATTCCTTTCCGAGCAGGAAGTTTGCGGATGTTTCGTAATAAATCAAACTGTTGTCCACATGACTCGGGAAATTCGACATGTTTGCCAATGTAAAGCGTACCTTTGGACTGCTCAATATCTTTTTCATTCAAGTAAAACCCGTAGTATATGTTATCAACTTTTAGAGTCGTAATTAAATGGCGTGTGGGTAGGTTCTCTCTATTAGTATCACACTTTACGATGATTGCGTCGTTATCGTTCCGGAATAACATGTTAAATAAAAAAACTGTTATATTACGAACAAATATATTCTATATATTTTTCAAATAAATAAAACAATGGATTGTGCACTAACAGACATATTAAATAAAAGTAGTAAAAAGAGATATAAGCTGTAATTGAAGACGCCCCCGATATGTCAGCACTGGTGGTGTTGTCGTCATAAAAGTGGACAAAACTCAAGTAGTTATTATGTTCCCTTATGAACTTGCCAGTTAACCGTTGATGTTCGAATAACACTTCCCAATCCAGCTTATCTTTAAACCTGTCGATGAAATTCTCAGATAGATTTTGATATTTGCTTACTACTTCCCAACAGTTATTAAAATTTGATGTCATCTCCACAAGAAAGTCTTCAGAAAACTGTTGTCTTTGTAGAATATGGATCCAGTTAACTTGATGAAAATACATTCTTAACATGGTCACCGTAAAAAAATAATGTATGGAAAGTTGTTCCCAATCCATATAACTATCAAACCGTTGAACAAAACTATCTGTCAACACTCCTTCCGGGAACCTCGGCTCTTGAGATATTAAACTCCAGGCAGTAATATTGGATGCAATCATCGTGCAACTGTCTGGTTTAGCCATGCGAGTGTCCTTTTATACAATTTTATACAATTTTATACAATTTTATACAATTTTATGCAAAGACTTCGTCCAATTTAGCAACCAATTCAAAAAGATTTATGTTCAGGAAGTAATTTCTGATTTTGTACCAACAAGTACATATTACAATATTAAAATTGTCACTTACAAGTGGCAAATCTGGTGTTTTTAAAATTGTCGTTGAGTATCTGGAAATTGGAATATCAACTACATAGTAAAAGCACGAGTATGTTTTATTGTTTTTAGCGGTATAAGTGTAGTCAATGTTTGACAAAATATTGACTGAATTTGCATTCAAACAAATACCAGTTTCTTCAAAGAATTCTCTTACGGCACAGTTAAAAGGCGTTTCAGATTTCTCTCGTACACCCTTTGGAAATTCGTAAATCGTATTACAACCAAAATACATGCTAAGAGCCATGTCGGTGCTAGCATTTTCATAGGGTATAATGTTGTTATTCAATCGGTTATAAAGTGCGTAGTTAATTCTACTTAGGACTAGTGTATTTTTTAAATTTCTATCTACAAGTATTATCCCGTACCGTTTAGACTTCATACTTGTTTAAAATTATCTTGACTTGAGAACAGTATACGGTGAATCAGAGGAATACACACATCAAACTCGTCGTAATACTTAAATAACACACTGTTGCTATTACAAACACATTTGTTTTCTTTGACATCGTCGCAAAAATGTATCGTTTTTGAACAATCTTTGCCATAATAAAGTGAACTACAAACACATTGATATTTCACCTCTTTTTTATTGGAATCGTATATAGCCGTTAATTTACCAAAAATACAATTTGGTTTTAAAGTATCGGTATTAACAGTGCATTGACTTTCCAAACAGATCCAGGGTAATCCCTTATTGCAAATGTCTAAACATTCTTTATCAGTATTACAGTTAAATTTCTTTCTTAAACAATCTGAAAGTTCATATTTATGTTCACTATGTAAAATCTCGTCTAAAACTGATAGATTATTTTTATCATAATCGTGAGTGGTTGGAGACTTTTTTCTATTATACATTATGAAAAGTAAAATAAATCCAACCGATGTAAATATGAATGTTTTGTTGAAAATCATATTTTTATTATAATAAAAATAACCAATGATAAACTACATGGCATTATACGCAATTATTTTTGTGGTAATTTTATTAGGCGCCGGCGTGTATTACTTCTACAAAAAATATAAATCAAAGAAGGGTGATGATTCAAAGGACAAAAGTGAGAGCAAACAAGCTAAAGGTGGATCAGCGGGTGGCGGAGGGACTACTCCAGTGAGTGGCGGAGGCACTCCTCCCGCGGGTGGCGGGGGCACTCCTCCCGCGGGTGGCGGAGGCACTCCTCCGGCGGGTGGCGGGGGGAGTGGAAATAAAAAATCGGGACAAAGTGGATAATAACACATTAATAAAATAACACGGGCGATTGTATATCTTACACGTTTTTTTCATTTATAAAAAATACAAAACATGGTCGATATTATGTCATTGGGTCTCGGAGCGGCAGTAGGTATTGTCATAGGCGTATTACTATATATGATGTACAAAAAGTTTGTTGAATGAATGGTTTACCAATAAAATACTTTTCTGAGTTCTAAACAATAAAGTAAATATTTTAAGTCTTCAACTTCATCAAATAATATATTATTATGAAACAATTTAAACCTATCAATTACAGAATGGTTATTTGTTATTTTTTCACTTTGTAATAATTCAATACCCGTAATGAGCTGCATACTTTTTATTTTAAGATTCTAAACTCTTCAACAAATCTAAAGCCTTTAAAAAGTATTCCTTATTAATTTCTTTTTTTTTATACAGATTTATATTTTTTATTAATTCGTAGAGTTCAAAAAATTTCACTATCCTCAAAAAATCCTTTTTGTCCTCGGGCAAACTAGAAATTCGAAACATTTGCCAGAGTTTATTCAAACAGTTTTCCCTCTCATAGAAATCTTGTAATTTGTGTGTTATGACTTTATTCAGTTTTTCACTATACGCGTCTATCTTATTTCTTCTGAATCTCTCCCTGTCGGCTCTTCTCTGTAACAGAGACCTATCATCTAATTTATCTTTTAAAAATGTAACATTTGAATTAGATCCGCAATCTATGACGTAAACCAAATCATAAAATCTCACACTCATTTTTATAATAAAAATGTTGACACGTCGTTTTGACGGTCCCAGTGCTGTTGTTGAGGGTGAGAGATATGGATTAAATTTATTATTCCAAAACCCTCACCTTATATATTGGATTCCGATGTGTTATAAGGTGGCAGACCACGAATTTCAAAATCCGAGTAACGTAACATTTGAATACAATTTTCAACTGAAAGGGGTTACTAAACATACAATATTTTCCAAATACGCATTTGATTTAGTATACTACTCAAATAAAGGGAATATCCCATTCAGGACAAGCTCAAATTTAATTTCATTTATTGTAAGTGTTTTGATTTGTATTTTATTTGTAAACATCTCCCAAGGTGCTGGTACAAAATAGCACAAAATATAATATCTTCACGCTAGGATTTTACGTGTAGACTTTGATTTGGAAATTTTTGGGGAATTTTTTGGGGAATTTCATCGCTCTCTCTTTCCAAAAGATTTTTAAAATTGTTTTAATTAAAAATACTAAAAGGTATATAATAAGTAAAATCAGAGACAATATAAAAATTGGAAATTCAAGAAATGCAACAAAAACAATCTCCATTTTTGAATATTTATGTACCCGGTAGCTCCGGGTCCTCGATTGAACACTTACGTTTTTGTTCTAAACTTTATTTTAGCCGAAATTATTTTAATCACTAAATTTTTCTAAGTTCAGAGTAAAAAAATCATATTTTAGCCGAAATTATTTTAAGTACTAAATAAGACTTGGGCTGATTCTGTGAATCTACAAACATAGTATTGTAAAAAAAACTTATAAAAGAGAATTTATCCAACCAATTACCACTCCATGACTAACATTGCAATGATATATAAACATATAAGGCAATTTAACAACGAGATTCCTAGAATTATTGAAAATATTAAGTACCAATACAGTTTTTATAAACATTATTATAATCCTGATGCAAGATATTTGCAAACAGATTTACAAAAGAATTAGGCATTTACCCGCAATAAAGAACACAATAGACATTTAATATTTTTATTCATACCCTCTTTGTTCCAAGTAGGTTTGAATCTTATAAATATTTTCAAGAGCGCACATGAAACTATTAAATCTATGATAATAACAATAATTATTTAGATACTTAGATTTTAGTTTTTTAAGTGATGGCATGTCGTCCAAATTTTCAACTTTGGCGTTCTTAAAAAGTCTTTGAAGGAACACTTGTTTCTCTTGACCCTTTACGTAGACGGTGGTGTTTTGTGATAACAGCTCCGCCAGTTGTCTCTTGACGTAATTGAAGGACGTAGTTCCTTCCTGCCATGGAATTCCGTGGTAATAGTTTGCGTTGAAGATCGCCTGTCTTCTGTAGTCCGGAGATAGTTTGTCAAAATCGTACGGCGATTTTACAAACCAGTGTCTCAGAAACCAATTACCGCTGGTTTTTGTAAGTGCAATTTCTTTAATAATAAAATTGTTTTGTTGTCTTTAAATCCTTGAAAATCGATAATATAAGCATGTTTAGCCATGTTGAGACGTCCTTAGATATCGGAATCAGCGAGGTAAATAGAGCTCTTTTCGGTTCTCTATCAGACCAAACACCAGTGCAGGAGTTCAGCAACTACTGGTATATTGGGGGGACCCGTTCCTTTATAAAGCCTCGGAATTTGTATTATGCCCTTATTTCAAATGTTGACGGGGGTGGGAGAATTTGTTGAAAGCAGGGGAATATAATAGTTTCTCCGTGTGAAACAAAACATACCTACCATTTACATACATACTGTAGTTTCAAACTCCTACATAGTCTTCAACATGGATCCGTGTGATGATGTCTCGTACCTAAGCGAAAGCGATTCGTGTGATGATGATGATGTCTGTTACCTAGGCGAAAGCATTTGCCAAGCATGTCGCCACCAACGCGCTCAGGGCGCGGGCGCGTTGGAGGACAGTGGAGTTGGCTGGATCATTATAAATTTGATGAAGGACGGGAGACTCGTTCGCAAAATAGATTTCAACGGGGAACTTTTGAAATTGGAAGTAAAATCTAATGGAAATTTTGACAGAATAGAATTCGAATTTATAGATACTAAGGCCATGTCCCTTAGCGGGTTCTCAGAGAAGCAGATTATTCAAAAAGCAGATTTTTTTTCAAAGTATAACAAATTGGACGTCCACATTTATACCAAAGACAAATGGCATGAGCGCGAATCATTTTGGATTGAGGATGATTGTGATGAAACAGATCGTCCATATACTAGCCTCAAAGAGTTTGGAGAATTTAAACAAGAAGAGGTAGATTACGTGGTCATTAAATTTAGAAACCCAAAGTATGATGACTCTTCAGATGAGGAGGGAGAGGAGAGGATCGAGTTTGCAATCGACTTGCAAGTTGGACGGGGGAGGAGATTGAAAAAAAATACGAGAAGTTTGGATTAAAAGAGGAAGAGGGTAGCTTAGGACTATGGATGTTATCATAAGCGTTCACACACAAGCGGCATTGTTTCAGAGTTTATCAACTATTATTATTTTAAGGTTTTAGTTTACCAACTCCAAAACTTAAAATCTTTAATGTTGTACAAGTTATCACTATCTTGTTAAAATATTTCGTCATTTGACTAACCCACAAAAACATAAAGACCTGGCTCGCTAAGAAAGATTGTATGTTTCTCATTATGGGTTAGGGGGGCGTTTCACCCCCCTCGTACTTCCAGTCTTGTTTTGCGGTGTTTTTGTCTGTTAACGTTTAAGAATAAAGAGCGCTAAAAGTATCGTCAAAATAAATGTTATATTCTAATTCATCGTGGAGAATTTAGCTACTTTTTTTATAATCCTTTCTCTAGAGAATCCACTATTTAGCATAGCCCTACTGCTCAAAAATTCAACCCCTATCCTGTCAAAGTCTGCATTTGATTTTAAGTCCAATTTTAATGGCTTTCCATCAAATTTTATTTTTCGAACGGGTCTTCCGTCATATAGGTTTCTTTCACACTAAATTATTCTCTTTATGTTGCACTCCAGTAAAAATGTGATAACTACTTACTTTAAAAAATATATTTTCACTAAACTCTAAAAACAACTTAGGATCAAGATTTTCTTAGGCGAGTTGAGTTGTTGAACTTACCTCGGCCGCTTCAGAGACTAAATAGACTATCTTTTTATCATACCAGAGGGGAAAATTCAGGTTTCGTTAAAGCAAAGTTTAAAGTTAATGTTTATTTATTAATTCAATTAATGTAAAAAAAATAACAAAATTGCATTAATATTTGAGAAAAGAAGAAAAAAAAAATAAAATTTAGATTAAATTTTGTAACACAGAGCGTTTTCCACTAATACAAAAATGGAATATGTAGATTCAAAGTAATTTAGAAGAGGAAAAATCTAGACTGAGAAACACTTAGTCTCTTGGTGATTTTTGATGTATTCCCTCCTCCTTAGACAGTCGCGGATAAAAAACAATATTGTAAAATTTTTCATATTGTTTTTTATGATATTCCACACCTAATCTTTCCCTCCTGTCCATGGGTTTACAGTTGTCGTGAAGTATACTATAAAACTCAAAGAGTTCGTTATTCTTGGCGTACATCATTGATTCAAATGGAAGAGTTAACTGAAACGGCCGGGCAAAATCTTCTTCTTCGTTGAACTTAAACAAACTTGAATAGTGATATCTGCATATCGAACATGGTAATAAAAGATCAAAAAATCCCGTTAAACTGCATAAAGCTTCTTGACATTCTTCTTTAAGTTTAGATTCCTCCATTTTATCTATAACCAATGTTGTGAAATGTATTACTACCCAGTACGAACTACCCCAAGCGATCATTCCACTAACTATTTCATAAAGCCTAGAACACGGTATAGCGTCTGTTGATTTCTTAATGGACCCCACCGGAAAGAATTTTGAAATGCTATCAATAAATAACTTGGAGTCCTTAATAGACATGTAATTCTCAATTGTAATAAACGGAAGAACAACGTCTTTTGAAAGATGTTTAACCCCTTTCAAGTATTCCACATTTTTTCTGTACAATTCATCATTAAGTTTTATTTTGATTCCCAAAACACAATTGATAATTACAACCAAAACATCCAAGAGGTGATTTTTATTTTGTAAAATCTCTTTTCTGCTATTTTCAAAACCCCATTCCTCGTGACTGTAGATTTTCGGCAGTATTCCAAGAGCTAACCAGTTATAAACAACAAAGGGCAAATAAGTAGCAGGGTGGTTTAAATGAAAATCTTCAAATTTCAATACGTCTCTGTACTTTATGAAAATACAATCAGACATTTTTTATATAATTTTATTTACTTCTCGACCGAGAACGACTTCGCGACCTAGATCGTCTAGTTCTAGACCGCGATCTAGACCTTTTGGGGCATTTATTTCTAAGCTTGGTAAAAGATTTTGGTCCCTTTGCGGTAGAATATTTAAAATAACCAATAGTGGGACGTTTTTTTCTCTTAATATTCATACAAGTGCACACAGCAGTTTGAGATTTCTTAGACTTTTTCATGATTTTATTTATAACAAAAAAATATGTAAAAATAATAAACTCTCGAGTGATCATGCACTGATCATGCACTGATCATGCACTACAATCATAGAGATTACCCCAGTTGCGATGTGTTCCTCCAACGTTGATCACTAGAAATCCGCACGGTGGTGCCAACCATCTTCTAGAAGTATTAGAATGCTGCAAGGAATTCTATATATAAATGGGAGAGTGATTAGAAATATTAGTTCTTCGTTTGAGATTATTTACTTTAAATTTCCCCGGGGCGCACTCTACAATCGGGGTAATATTGGTTTCAGAATAATAATTTTAAAAATTCAAAATTATAACAAAAAACACACAAAAAACACACAACTCAACCCGTATTAACTTTATTTTTAATTACACAGCTTGTTTGTAACTTAAATAAATAATAATGTACATTTTACTTGTCGGGCTGGCATAAAAATAAAAATAAAATAATGAAAAAACAATAGGTCCTCTTAAGACAAAGCCTGCTATAGGGTTCCATCACTTAAATTAAAAATAATGTAAAGTAGGCGAACAGAAATGATCGAAATATAATAAACACAATTGTCTCAGACAACCCATGTGTATACAAAAATTAAACAAAAATTAAACGTAAATTTAGCGTTAAAATTAAACGTTAAGAAAAATACAAAATTAAATATTTGACGCGCCTTATTTCTCTCATGAACACTGAAATTCAGCGTGTGCTCAGTGCATAAAAACTAATTACAGAAAATAAATAAAACTGTATTTGTAGATTCATATAGTCTATCATATAAATTATACACGTATTATAATAATCTAAGGTTTACTCTTTCAGGCGGCTTATGGCACCTCTCCAGAGACTTGCCTCTGGGGTTGGTCTCCCCAGGTGCCGTCGAAGCTCATTGCATGCAATGCATAGTCCCCGTGTGAACCCTCAGCTATAATATCAAAAATAAAACTATTGCTGAATTTGAAATAACAATCAGTATTCTCTAGTTGAAATAACCATTTCCTTAATCTACATAAAAAAAAATTAATATTAAATGCAATCTTAACATTTTCAGGAAGTTTATTAAACAGTTTCGGAGCTATAAAATTGAAAGTTTTTGTAAAAAATGTATTGGTTGGCTTGGGAATAAAAAACTGGTTAGCTTTCCTTAATTTTTTTCTATACTCATTCTCATTTTGGGGCATATTTCCACTTTTATTGTAGAAAAGTTTTAGAAAAGTTTTAGTTTTAGAACTTTATAAACATAAATATATTTAAACGAAAAAATTCTCTGACTTATGAAAAGGGGTTTTGATCATTCATATCTGGTTTTGTATAAAATCAATCTTAAAATATGTTTCTGCTGCAAATATAATGGTTTAGTATATGACTCATGGGTATTACCCCAAAAGACTATGCCTTATACTATTATAGGGTTGGAAGAAGGTCTAGTAAGGCCAGGTTGTAGGTGCCGGGTTGCTGAGGACTATAGAGATATTTTTATATACTATTTAATTATACACATTTTAAAACCTGTTTTCTGTCAAGCCGTTTTAAAACGTCGATAACGTCGATAAATATTATTGTTCTTCTAACGATAGTTCTGGGGCCGTGATCACCATCCTGTTAGGATTTTCCGGAAATAGTATACAGTCATCTGTGACACCAACAATAGATTCTTCATCCGCTTGTCTAACTTGAATTAATCCAATTAAATTTCCTTCTTCTGCAAAGTTCAAACTTTCTGAGTCGTTACGCAATTCTGTCGTCTCTTGATTCGTGGCGGAACACTGCTGTATGTTATTATCTACTGAAGGTGGTTTTGAGTTTTTTTTGCGATATTGTCGCTTTTGAGAAACCTTGTGTATAATTGATTGTTGTTCGTCGGGCGGAAATTTAAATAATAATCTGTTTATTAAATGTTGGAATTCGTGATGATACTCTTCTTGCAATAGGGTGAATTTGGATTGCATGATCAGAAATCTTAGAATGCGTGTAACAATCTTCTTTTGCTGGGGTGTATACACGCTCTCCATTTCAAAATGACGCGTTTGCAAGTTCACGATATATTTAAGTGAAATTAGTTATTTACTTTTAAATTTTTAAAGATGTCTAAAAGTCATTTGTTTACACTTTCAGTTGTATGATATATTTAAATGTGATTTAAATGTGATTTAAATGTGATTTAAATGTGATTTAAATGTGATAACTACTTACTTTGAAAAATATATTTTTACTAAACTCTAAAAACAACTTAGGATCATAAGAACTCTCTTGGGCGAGTTGAGTTGTTGAACTGACTGACTTCGAACCAAGAAACGATTCTAGACACTCTCTCGGGGACAAACCAGCCCGGAAATCCGGTTGCAGAACACGGAAACTCGCTCGGGGATCTTGTGTAAATAGTGACCGGCGACTCACACCGTGACCCAGTTGCGCAACACGCAATTGTACTCACACCGTGACCCAGTTGCGCAACACGCAATTGTACAACAGAACTACATTAGCCTTCGCAACCTCGAGAATTTTAAAATTCTCAAGGAAGTGGTATATAAACAAACACAGGAAGCCGCGGTGGCCTTTTGTTATCCGCGTGCACGTATGTATTGTTGTTACAGTTTAGATGTGGCTAGTAATTTTATACTTTTTATTTAGTGAAAATAATAGTTTTTCCTGGTAAGTTTTAAAATATAACTAAATATGGAGAAGATGAACAAATTAATTGCATTATTAGAGCAAAACAATAATGTGTACGGGAATTTATCGAATCTATCAACCGTAGAAGTGCTACATTTATACATCAAAGTAAGAAATGAATCTGTGCTGGAAATATTGAGAAACAAACTATTAAACTTCCCAACCGACAGTTGGAACATGATTTCTCTTTCAAATAATTTGAAAACGCCATTTTTGATGGAATTCCGACATAAAATTAACTGGGTAATTCTTTCTCAAAACATTAGGTTAACAGCTGATATTCTGTACAGGTTTCAAGATTATCTGGATTTGGACATTATTGTAAAAAGGGGCTATTTCATACCAGAAGATATAATTTTTAAAAAGTATACTGCAATCAACATACAACAACTTCTACGTATGCAGAATTTATCCGAAGACTTATTATTGTTTTTGATTTCGACGCCCAGTGAATTAGAGCTGTGTTATATTTCATATATTGATATAGAATCTTACTTAAACATATCATATTGGCCTTTAATTTGCCAAACACAAGATATGTCGGAGAGATTAATTTCTATAATTTACAATACCAGAGTTAAATATACAAGCAATTCATTAAAAAACCATTATTGGAATCTTATTCGTCGGTATCAAAAGATGAGTCTTCAAACTATGTCACGATTTGAAAAATACCTCAACCGCGATCAGCTGAAATGAACTCTAAAGTATAATGTGCTTGTGTTGTTACGTATGGTGTTCTGAGAATTATTTGTGGTGTGGTCTTGTCGGTGGAAATTTAAGTGTTATGAATATTTATACGAAATATTTTATTACGTTGTAGCTCAAATCATTTTTAAGGGTATTTTTTATGATTGTATTTTAACTTGTAAAGTTGTTCCTGTTTAATAGTAAGATTTAAAGTTAAATTGTCCCACTTGTTGTATTATATTTTACACATTATCAAATGAGGAATAATAAACACAAATATACAACTAAAATGTGCCTAGCTCAACTCATATATCATAATTATTTTTAATTATTTTTGATATAATTTATTAGTATGTTCCAGAATGTATTTTAACAGATTTAAGTTTTAACATTCGCTCGCAAAGCATATAAATAGGCCAGAATTGGGTCAATTCACATACCAAAGTTTCGCTAAAATATGATCACTTTAAATAACTGAAAAGAGTATTTTTTAGTATTTTTTAGTATTTTTTATTTAAATTAAACAACAGATAATTTTAATCAAAATATTTGTTTACAAAAATTGAATTAATACAGTTCATATGATAACGGTTTTTAACAAGATCCAGTATAAAATACAATTGAATCAGTCGGCGTGGCGGGCCGATGCAGTTTAGTGTGAGAGAGTAAAGAGGTGTGCGAGTGAGACAGAAATGTGGTGAAATCGGACCACTCCCGTTTCCACCTTTTGAGAGGCCTCCACGCATGCGTCATTTGTTACCAAAATTTGAAAGTGGGCTACGTGGAATGTTCGCATCCGGGGCGCGCGGGCGTTGCCAAACCGAGCGTTCTTGTCCAAGGTTGCCAAATCGCACGCCAGGTGCAAGGTTTCGGCCCGATAAAATATCACGGCCCCGTCCTACGGGTCTTAAAAGTCCCCATATTATTCATGTTGAGGAGTAGTATTAAAATGGAGAAGTAAAACCGTCTTGTGGGTTAATTCGCTAACTCAAAAACTTTAAAAAGCCGCGAGATTTTAGCACGACAACGTCCTCTTGGGTCAGTGTTCCTGTATCACTTATACCGATTCTGGGGTTTTAAAGTATTAAGATTTAGGCAGATTCGGGACTTGTACGATTCTACAATGAGTTAATTTTATTTAATTTTAGGGCTCTGGACTTGTAAAATTTTACAGCGATTTCCCAACACTTAGAAACCAACTATTGGGCTCTAAACATTTAATCTGGGGACTAACACCTATAAACATTCGCACTCGCCGCTATTTAACTAACAACTGATTCTAGTGTCTGTCTTATCAAGGCGACACAATTCAAAATGCAATTTTAAAATTGGGGTTTTAAATTATTATTATTTAGGCAGATTTGGGACTTGTACGATTCTACAATGAGTTAATTTTGTTTAATTTTAGGGCTCTGGACTTGTAAAATTTTACAGTGATTTCCCAACACTTAGAAACCAACTATTGGGCTCTAAACTTTTAACCTGGGGACTAACACCTATAAACACTCGCACAAGTTCACTCGCCACTATTTAACTAACAACTGATTCTAGTGTCTGTCTTATCAAGGCGACACAATTCAAAATGCAATTTTAAAATTGGGGTTTTAAATTATTATTATTTAGGCAGATTCGGGACTTGTACGATTCTACAATGAGTTAATTTTGTTTAATTTTAGGGCTCTGGACTTGTAAAATTTTACAGTGATTTCCCAACACTTAGAAATCAACTATTGGGCTCTAAACTTTTAACCTGGGGACTAACACCTATAAACACTCGCACAAGTTCACTCGCCACTATTTAACTAACAACTGATTCTAGTGTCTGTCTTATCAAGGCGACACAATTCAAAATTCAATTTTAAAATTATCTTTTGAAATATTATTATTTGCAAATGAAACATTCTCAAGGTTACCATGTGCCTAGAAACTACCACGCATCCGCGCCACAACGCCGCGAGATTTTAGCACGACAACACCCTCTTGGGTGAGTGTTCCTGTATCACTTATACCGATTCTGGGGTTTTAAATTATTAAGATTTAGGCAGATTCGGGACTTGTACGATTCTACAATGAGTTAATTTTATTTAATTTTAGGGCTCTGGACTTGTAAAATTTTACAGTGATTTCCCAACACTTAGAAACCAACACAGTGATTTCCCAACACTTAGAAACCAACTATTGGGCTCTAAACATTTAATCTGGGGACTAACACCTATAAACATTCGCACTCGCCGCTATTTAACTAACAACTGATTCTAGTGTCTGTCTCATCAAGGCAACACAATTAAAAATTCAATTTTAAAATTATCTTTTGAAATATTATTATTTGCAAATGAAACATTCTCAAGGTTACCATGTGCCCAGAACCCACCACACACCCGCGCCACAACGCCGCGAGATTTTAGCACGACAACACCCTCTTGGGTCAGTGTTTCCTAACATTTAGACCAAGACTTGGGTTAATTCTGTGAATCGGGATTTTTAAATTTTATCTTATTTTTCGGCTCGGCACTTGTGATTTTTTCAAACTTTTAATCTGGGGACTTTAAATTATTTTGAAATATTTTGAATTATGTGGATTTTTGACTCTCGGGACTTGTAATATTTAACGGGAATCGCGGAGTACTGACAAATATAAACATTCGCACTCGCCGCTATTTAACTAACAACTGATTCTAGTGTCTGTCTCATCAAGGCAACACAATTAAAAATTCAATTTTAAAATTATCTTTTGAAATATTATTATTTGCAAATGAAACATTCTCAAGGTTACCATGTGCCCAGAACCCACCACACACCCGCGCCACAACGCCGCGAGATTTTAGCACGACAACACCCTCTTGGGTCAGTGTTTCCTAACATTTAGACCAAGACTTGGGTTAATTCTGTGAATCGGGATTTTTAAATTTTATCTTATTTTTCGGCTCGGCACTTGTGATTTTTTCAAACTTTTAATCTGGGGACTTTAAATTATTTTGAAATATTTTGAATTATGTGGATTTTTGACTCTCGGGACTTGTAATATTTAACGGGAATCGCGGAGTACTGACAAATATAAACATTCGCACTCGCCGCTATTTAACTAACAACTGATTCTAGTGTCTGTCTCATCAAGGCGACACAATTCAAAATTCAATTTTAAAATTATCTTTTGAAATATTATTATTTGCAAATGAGAATGTTGCAATTATCAAGACTAACCCGTGCCCAGAACCCACCACACACCCGCGCCACAACGCCGCGAGATTTTAGCACGACAACACCCTCTTGGGTCAGTGTTTCCTAACATTTAGACCAAGACTTGGGTTAATTCTGTGAATCGGGATTTTTAAATTTTATCTTATTTTTCGGCTCGGCACTTGTGATTTTTAACTAGTGTTAACCGACAAGTCTCCATGAGTACTATCCGAGTCAACAATGTTATTTCGCTAAATCAAAAACTAAGTTAAATTTAACTACAACAGTTAAAACTGTTTTGTTCAAAGTTCCATTTATGAATTGAATTCTAATTGCTTTAATTTTAATAATTTTAGATTATTGGTGATGTGATCGTTCCACTCAGACTCAGTCCCCCGCCGCACGCAAACACCAACAGAATACGCTTCATTTCTACACACACCCGCGCGTATAAAATTCAAAGAAACGGTTTCAACAAATTCCCCCACCCCCGTCAACATTTGAAATAAATACACAAATACTTTGCGAATTCTATTTTCTGAGGGTTTATAAGGGAACGGTTCTCCACACATACCAGTAGTTCCTGTAATGAACTCCTGCGTGTTCGGTAAAGTTGTTGTTTGTTTTTGAGTTGATTTGTGATAGGTAACTAGAACCATGGTGGAGAGAATTACATTTTACGAACTCAAAGCTATTTGCCAAAGTATGGGTATCAAGTCAACCCACCTAACTAGGAAAAAGATTTTGTGGAAGATTTTAAATTCTATTAAAAGCGCTGATGGTGTTACCGCCTTTATAGACAAACTTACGGATCCTTCTGACTTGTACAGTTTGTATACTTCATTGGAACAGGAGACGTTAGATAACAGCAGTCAATTCCTACACTTCACTAAATTGGAAAAAATTACGGAAAAAATTCATCAACTCCCAGTCAACCTTTGGAGAATACTATACCGGAGAGAACAGTTCACGCACGGGTTCATGTTGAAGTTTAAAGAAGTTTTAAATTTCAACGAAATTGTCATCCACCAAAGACTGACGACTAAAGATATAGAAAGTTTTCAATCAAAAATTAACTTTTCGCTTTTGGTTAAGTACCAAAATCTCTCTGAAGCAGTGTTGGTCAAATTCAATCACAAGTTCGACTGGAATGCAGTTGTGGAACACCAAAATGTCCCGGAGTGGATTCTTAGACAGTTTTACCATAAGATTGATCCAATTGTCATAATAAAATCCATGAAGCTGACTCAAGATTTTATGTTGTGGATGGTGGATGGGGTTAATCCACGGTGTAAATTTCACAATACAGACGAAGAAGAGTATTATAAAATGGTTCTATGGCCATATCTCATAAAACACCAATCATTAAGTAAAAATTTAATATGCTACATTTACTTCTCGAAAGTGGGTAATCAAATCGATCTTTTAAAACTACTGTTTGGCTCGCTAATAAGTAAATGTCAAACTCTTGATTCTTTTCTTCTGGATACGTTTAAAAATATTTTGTGCTGGTGGTCCGTCTCAAAACATCAAACGCTCAGCGATGAAGATATTATTAAATATTGCAAATTAATCGATTTTCAAACATATACGTCGCGAGGATTACAAATTTCTGAATTTGTGAAGAGGAATCTGCCCAATCCATTTACAAAAGTAGAATCTGAAACCGATTGTCCAGTTTGCCTTGACACGAAAAAAGATTGTATCAGTCTTAAGGATTGTCAACACGTGTTTTGTACAACGTGTATATTTAAATGGCTTAAAGTAAATAAATCATGTCCTCTTTGTAGGATTAAAATTCACTTGCCAGGCTACTGTTGGGTATAAAATAGAACTCGCCGCACATATTTGCACATATTTGTACTCATTTGTAAAACTTGTGAAAAATAAATCATATTTAAAAATTTCAAATTGTGTTTTTATTTACATGACTTAAAACAGACCCGGTCTCTAGAGGTTAATCATTAGTCTATTTGAATGTTGTGCAGTGTGGTTTAAAGACAATCAGTATATTTTAATTAACATTGGCAATATTGAGGTTTTTTCGCGTGATATAATTTACCAGAAAACCCTTTGAAAAACGAGTCCATTAGACTTCTTCTTGGTTATAAAACTCATTTTGTCTCCTTTAGAAAAACATAAGAATTTGTTCAGTGTTTCAACATAAAATATTACAATACCTTAGGGGAAATCACCAAAAGTAACAATGTTAAATTCTTTTTGCTATTTCTGTATTTGAAGTCTTTGATAAATGGCTCTGTAAAGGTAATTTTGAATTTGTCAAACTTTAATTTAATTTTAAATGTATGGTTAAAAAAGAATATACCGGTTATAAATAGGATGTCAGCCCGATCCTGGGCATTAAGTCCAGGACCGCGAACCTTGTACAAGGACCAAGGCAACGGCGCAAAACATAGCCTCTCCTGGTCAAGTCAACCCATACCGTGACGTGGTGTACGAGGCTTTACACATACGGGGCTCTGGCGAAGTAGGTTAAGTAGTATGTAGAGGTTTGTTCTCTTAGTAGTAATAAGTGTTCCCCTCCTCATAACGTCGGTTAGGCCAAACTACCGCAAAGGATCCTAAGACGCGCTCGAAATTTCCAAAATCGCTTGTTATTTTAGTTTGTAAGTTATTTGGGGGTATTTTAAAAGAGTGATACGTCGTGCAAATATTAGTGTATTAGTATTGGGTTAGTGCTTCGTGACCAACATCTCGCAAATCACTGGTATTTTAAATATGGGTATTTTAAAATTATGACTAACCAAAAGAGTAGTATTTATACGTCGACAGCGACGCGTAACTGTTAGTTGGGTTAGTGCTCTTCGTAGTGATAAGTGTTTCCCTCCTCATAACCCCGGTTGGGCCCAACCACCCCAAAAAATCAAAAACGCGATATTCCCCACATCTCCCCATTTTTAGTTTGAAGCTAAATATGGTTATTTTTGAATAATAATTGAGTGGTATAGGTAGTTTTAAGGCATGCATATGTTAGGTAGGTTACACAGAGGTTGGGTAAGTCCTCTCTTCGTAGTTATAAGTCCTATCGAATTGCTCCGGTTGCCTTGCGGTGTTAACGAAGAGCAATTCCCTTCCAGCACCAAAACTTTTCATATCCTAAACCCTCCAAACCTCCTTTCCTTTATGGCTCTTTGCGCTGGCGGTTACAATCCACGCAGAGGGTCTCCTTCCAATTTCCCAATTGTCCCTCACCCGTAGCTTAGAATAGTTTAGTAGTGAGAGCTTGGTTCGTGAAATACGGATACAGAACCGATCAAGTACGTGAAATACGGACACGGTTCTGAAGCTCTAAGTTCGTAAGCTGCGGACACACTATCTACTTTAGTGAAATACTGACATAACGACTGACTTTTCTGACAACTTAGTTTTTAAGTTAGATAGGGGGAATGTTTTACCACTCGGGTGGGTAGTTTTAAGGCATGCATATGTTAGGTAGGTTACACAGAGGTTGGGTAAGTCCTCTCTTCGTAGTTATAAGTCCTATCGAATTGCTCCGGTTGCCTTGCGGTGTTAACGAAGAGCAATTCCCTTCCAGCACCAAAACTTTTCATATCCTAAACCCTCCAAACCTCCTTTCCTTTATGGCTCTTTGCGCTGGCGGTTACAATCCACGCAGAGGGTCTCCTTCCAATTTCCCAATTGTCCCTCACCCGTAGCTTAGAATAGTTTAGTAGTGAGAGCTTGGTTCGTGAAATACGGATACAGAACCGATCAAGTACGTGAAATACGGACACGGTTCTGAAGCTCTAAGTTCGTAAGCTGCGGACACACTATCTACTTTAGTGAAATACTGACATAACGACTGACTTTTCTGACAACTTAGTTTTTAAGTTAGATAGGGGGAATGTTTTACCACTCGGGTGGGTAGTTTTAAGGCATGCATATGTTAGGTAGGTTACACAGAGGTTGGGTAAGTCCTCTCTTCGTAGTTATAAGTCCTATCGAATTGCTCCGGTTGCCTTGCGGTGTTAACGAAGAGCAATTCCCTTCCAGCACCAAAACTTTTCATATCCTAAACCCTCCAAACCTCCTTTCCTTTATGGCTCTTTGCGCTGGCGGTTACAATCCACGCAGAGGGTCTCCTTCCAATTTCCCAATTGTCCCTCACCCGTAGCTTAGAATAGTTTAGTAGTGAGAGCTTGGTTCGTGAAATACGGATACAGAACCGATCAAGTACGTGAAATACGGACACGGTTCTGAAGCTCTAAGTTCGTAAGCTGCGGACACACTATCTACTTTAGTGAAATACTGACATAACGACTGACTTTTCTGACAACTTAGTTTTTAAGTTAGATAGGGGGAATGTTTTACCACTCGGGTGGGTAGTTTTAAGGCATGCATATGTTAGGTAGGTTACACAGAGGTTGGGTAAGTCCTCTCTTCGTAGTTATAAGTCCTATCGAATTGCTCCGGTTGCCTTGCGGTGTTAACGAAGAGCAATTCCCTTCCAGCACCAAAACTTTTCATATCCTAAACCCTCCAAACCTCCTTTCCTTTATGGCTCTTTGCGCTGGCGGTTACAATCCACGCAGAGGGTCTCCTTCCAATTTCCCAAATGTCCCTCACCCGTAGCTTAGAATAGTTTAGTAGTGAGAGCTTGGTTCGTGAAATACGGATACAGAACCGATCAAGTACGTGAAATACGGACACGGTTCTGAAGCTCTAAGTTCGTAAGCTGCGGACACACTATCTACTTTAGTGAAATACTGACATAACGACTGACTTTTCTGACAACTTAGTTTTTAAGTTAGATAGGGGGAATGTTTTACCACTCGGGTGGGTAGTTTTAAGGCATGCATATGTTAGGTAGGTTACACAGAGGTTGGGTAAGTCCTCTCTTCGTAGTTATAAGTCCTATCGAATTGCTCCGGTTGCCTTGCGGTGTTAACGAAGAGCAATTCCCTTCCAGCACCAAAACTTTTCATATCCTAAACCCTCCAAACCTCCTTTCCTTTATGGCTCTTTGCGCTGGCGGTTACAATCCACGCAGAGGGTCTCCTTCCAATTTCCCAATTGTCCCTCACCCGTAGCTTAGAATAGTTTAGTAGTGAGAGCTTGGTTCGTGAAATACGGATACAGAACCGATCAAGTACGTGAAATACGGACACGGTTCTGAAGCTCTAAGTTCGTAAGCTGCGGACACACTATCTACTTTAGTGAAATACTGACATAACGACTGACTTTTCTGACAACTTAGTTTTTAAGTTAGATAGGGGGAATGTTTTACCACTCGGGTGGGTAGTTTTAAGGCATGCATATGTTAGGTAGGTTACACAGAGGTTGGGTAAGTCCTCTCTTCGTAGTTATAAGTCCTATCGAATTGCTCCGGTTGCCTTGCGGTGTTAACGAAGAGCAATTCCCTTCCAGCACCAAAACTTTTCATATCCTAAACCCTCCAAACCTCCTTTCCTTTATGGCTCTTTGCGCTGGCGGTTACAATCCACGCAGAGGGTCTCCTTCCAATTTCCCAATTGTCCCTCACCCGTAGCTTAGAATAGTTTAGTAGTGAGAGCTTGGTTCGTGAAATACGGATACAGAACCGATCAAGTACGTGAAATACGGACACGGTTCTGAAGCTCTAAGTTCGTAAGCTGCGGACACACTATCTACTTTAGTGAAATACTGACATAACGACTGACTTTTCTGACAACTTAGTTTTTAAGTTAGATAGGGGGAATGTTTTACCACTCGGGTGGGTAGTTTTAAGGCATGCGTCTGTTGGGTGGGTTAGGTGGGTTACATAGAGCTTGGGTAAGTTGTAGATGGGGGAATTTTCATAAAATACTGACATACTACTGACTAAAAATATGGCCACGGTAGTGAGAGCTTGGTTCGTGAAATACGGATACAGAACCGATTATGTACGTGAAATACGGACACGGTTCTGAAGCTCTAAGTTCGTAAGCTGCGGACACACTATCCACTTTAGTGAAATACTGACATAACGACTGACTTTTCTGACAACTTAGACGGGGCACCCCCAAAGGTCAAAAAAAAAACTTAGAATATATTTAGTTAGTAAGTTAGGGACCCTATTAAGGACTGTGGATGCGGAACTTAAAGCTTCTCCCAGTCAAGTCAACCCCAACCTTGGCGCCGGTAATGGGGCTTTGAACAAACGGGGCTCTGGCGAATATATATATATGATTTGAATATTGCCACCCGGGATATCTAAGGGCGTCACAGACTATTTATTGCATAGTTTCACGTCCCCGTGGTTTTAAATTTTTAAAGATAAAACATATACACATCATATAGTAGGAAGTATTATAGGCGGGATCGTGGATACAAGAAGAATGAGGCCACACCGTATCACCCCGGAGGGTTTGTGTGGCGAAGGGATTATTGAAGACTTTATCTCCATTTTACGTAACCAAACTGAAGAACGCGCTGACGGATTGAAATTATATGCTTTCCCGACAGTGCTTTTCACGGCAATTGACCGGGGCGGTTTCCTGCGGGTGGAAAGGTGGACCAATAAAATAAAAATTTATGATTATGACATCTTACTGTTCCCAGTGCACATCCCCGCACCAATCCGGAAGGATGGGAAGCCCGGTGTATCCCACTGGTACCTGATTGCCGCCTTTTTAAAAGATAGGCTTGTGCGGAGCTACGACTCACTGGGAAATGAGTACCCAGATAGATTAAAAGAATGTCTAAAGTATATCGAGTGGGAAATGGGCCGGTTGGGTGTAAAAATCAACCGGGAAGAGTGGTCCTTAAAGGGGAATCCTAGTGGTCTTAAGCTTCAGACCAATACGGTTGACTGTGGTTTCTGTTTATGCTTATACGCTGGTTGTATTGCCAGGGGCATAAACCCTTCAACTGTCAAATTACCATCAAGCATGGACCTGAGGAAACTCATCTCCCGGGTATTGCGACAAGAGGGAGCAGAACCCCTCGATGAATTCCTTGAGGCCAACCGAGAAAACCTATTTCCAGGGCATACTCCAACCTACACCGAAGAGGAGTTGCAGAGAGCTATACATGGTATGATGGGGGATATGGTTGGAGCGTTTCTGCCAATTGATTATGCTGATACCCCCCCAAAATCACCAACCTACCCCAACGTGGAATTCGTGTTGGACGGAGGAGAAGTCTCCATGGATGTGAACACCGGGCGGGACGAGTCGGAAGTGTACGAGAGTGCGGGAGCGACGGACGCCACTGGGGATCAAGATAATAAGATAGAAGCAATTCATCAAGACCACCCAATGGAGCCGCTTTCCACCCCAGCACCGGACTCTACCAGAACTCCACAACACCAACATCTGCCTCGACAGTACCAGCCTCGCCAAAGACGCTACAGAGCAAAAAGGAAGAGAATCTTCCTAATTGACGGCTCCTTCGTGAGAATTAGGGACGACCTCCAACCCAGATGATATAATTTACCACCCGATATATTGTTGAAAGTGGTCTGCTAGAAGCTGAGGATACACCGAAGAACGATTACCTTATTTATCAATTTATAATTTACGTAATTTACAAATACTGGCTCCTTGCCATAAAACAGTGACCAGCGTTCCTGAGCAATCAGTCTACCACCGACAGTTCTAAAAATCTTAAAATGGACGGGATATTTAGTGAATATTTGAAGAAGGTGCAAGAAATCACAGCAGACAAGTCTCCAGGATTCTACAAACATGTTAAAAACCCGTTTGATTCAGAATTATTGAAAACAACTCCAAGTACGGTTCGCGGGATTATCGTAAGCCTGACTGATTGTCCCACCGGACATGAAACGAGCAAGTCTGACTTAAGAAGAGAAATGATACAGAAATTGTCAACAATATCTGAAAAAAGAAATATTCTTTGGATTCACATCCCGATAATCGCCAGTTTTGATAAACAGAAGATTCAACAGTTGATTACAGCTTTTCATCCCGTCATTGTGCATATTTTTAAAATAATAATGCGTGCAAGCGAAAAGGATTTTGAATCACAGATTCCGGTTCTGTGTTTAGATAAACATTCGCACAGCTTTGTGATTGAAGCACTAAGATACGCCAATCGTCCAAAATTTATGGTACTACAGGATTATGCTGATACGCCCCAAGAATCACCAACCTACCCCAGCGTGGAATTCGTGTTGGACAGAGGAGAAATCTCTATGGATGTGAACACCGGGCGGGACGAGTCGGAAGTGTACGAGAGTGCGGGAGCGACGGACGCCATTGGGGATCAAGATAATAAGACCACGGGCTCTATAGAAGGGGAGGAGAGGATAGAAGCAACACCCGTCGCAGATGCAACACCCGTCGCAGAAGCAACACCTGTCGCAGAAGCAACACCTGTCGCATATGACCGTCCATCACTCTGCCCCCCACCCCCGTGTTTAATTCAACCTTCCAAAAACTCAACCAGCACCGGAATCTACCAGAACTCCGCCGGATATTCAGGGGAAAACGAACCACATCGACTCGTTAGAAACCCGCGGATAAAACGGAGGACAATACGTATAACGTTAAACGACGGAACAAGGAAGCGGGTCAATGTCCGAAAGTTGGGACTCCAGCCTGATTATTTATGATTGCAAGCACCCATTTTGCAAACATACAAATTGGTGCTTATATCAACTTATAAATTATCAAAATAATTTACGTAATTTACAAATACTGGCTCCTTGCCATAAAACAGTGACCAGCGTTCCTGAGCAATCAGTCTACCACCGACAGTTCTAAAAATCTTAAAATGGACGGGATATTTAGTGAATATTTGAAGAAGGTGCAAGAAATCACAGCAGACAAGTCTCCAGGATTCTACAAACAAGTTATAAACGTGTTTGACACGGAATTATTAAAAACAACTCCAAGTTCGGTTCGCGGGATTGTCGTAGGCCTGATCAATTCTCCGTCAAGAAAAACTAAAGATTTGTACCTTAGCACCGGACATAAAACGAGCAAGTCTGAGTTAAGAAGAGAAATGATACATAACTTATCTACAATATCTGAAAAAAAAAATATTCTTTGGATTCGCATCCCGATGATTGCCAGTTTTGATAAACAGAAGACTCGAGAGTTGATTACAGCTTTTCATCCCGTCATTGGGCACATTTTTAAAATAATAATGCGTGCAAGCGCAAACGACTTTGAATCACCGATTCCTATTTTGTGTTTAGGACGAAATTCGCACAGCTGTGTGATTGAAGGATTAAGATACACCAATCGTCCGAAATTTATACTACTTCCTGCGGTTCACCCCAACAACATATCAGAGATGGAAGAGAAAATCTCTAAAACTACCTGCAAATACCAGCGTCTTCATCTGATTAGAAGAAAATATTATAATGTTGACATGTTTATTCAAGTATTTAAAATATTTGTGAATCTTGTATCATCAAGTACTTAGTCATATACAATTGTATCATATGTATCATATATATCACGTAATAAATAATTTAACCCCCATTGTTGTATTTCTTTAAAATCTTCCAAACATTTGTAATAATCAAGAAGTTATTCAAATAACCAATTCTTTTGTTTTCTATTTTTGGAAACCATAAAATAAATTATTCTATTTGTGTCATTTGTATTGAAGGTGATTTCAATAATATTTTAATTACAAAGCGTTTTCACGGATACTGTGGTCTTGACATTTAACCTTTAAACCTTTTCAAGTTTAAGTACTCATTTAAATAAAAAACCTTTCAAGTTTAAATACTCAATTCAATGATTATTATATTATTCTGGCATTTGTTGTTCAATTTTATTATGAGCAGATTTTGCAGATTTGAGATTTACAAAACCACAAATGGGTTAAATTGTAGGAAATGCAAACCATTTTAGATTACCCATATTCAAAACTTTTTATTGAGACGTTTCTCGTCTTCGGGGTATTAAAGCATCCGCTTTATAGGGGCAAATTAGGGGGAATTTTTTCCCTCACAACTTAGTATTTTAGTATTTATAATTAAAGCAATTAAAAAAAATTAAATCTTTTGAAAAGAAGGGGGTCTATTTAACTCCCGAAGAGGCAATTTAAGTCAGTGTTGAGATTTACAGCATATGATCAACTATGGAGTATTGTTGCGAGCAGAGATGTTTTAAAATTCCTGGTGACCAGGTTGATGGGAGGGCTTGTAGGAAATGTCACCATTTTGGTTATTGCATTTGTAAATGTAAAAACTTCACAGCCTTCTCTACAGAATACAACACCACGCTCGGTGTGGAATACAGCGGCCAGGGAGATGGTGCATCTCTCAGAAAGAAGAAAGACTCGGATCGCGCTAGCCCGTGTTGTGGTATTAAAATGTACCATTCGCCAGTGTCTGTGGGATTAAATTATAATTTTACGAAAGAAACAAACACTCCTAGATTTCATTACGAGACCGAAAGACTTCATAGTTTTAAGGAGTGGCCAGTTACATTTTTAAGCCCCAAAGATTTATCCAAAGCTGGTTTTTATTATTTGCGTGTTAATGATTATGTTAGATGCGCTTATTGTGGGATTGAAATTGGGTTTTGGAAAAGGGGTGACATTCCTTTCTTAGAACATAAGAAATTTAACCCGTCCTGTATATTTATAGAGAAGTTTTACCCTTTAGAATGTAAATAAAACTAACATTCAAAGGGTGTAGCATTTTATTTTCTTAACCCAAAGTCAGTATTTGAGAATTAACAAGAAATGTGAAAACTTTGGCATGTAAAACAACATTTGAAATAAGGGCATAATACAAATTCCGAGGCTTTATAAAGGAACGGTTCCCCTAATATACCAGTAGTTGCCAAACTCCTGCACTAGTGTTTGGTCTAGTGTTTTGTTCAGAGTTTGTGATTCGGAACCGAAAAGAGCTCTATTTACCTCGCTGATTCCGATATCTAAGGACATCTCAATGGCTGACCACGCTTATATTATCGATTTTCAAGGATTCAAAGACAATAACAATAATTTTATTATTAAAGAAATTGCACTTACAAAAACCAGCGGCAATTGGTTTCTGAGACACTGGTTTGTGAAATCGCCGTACAATTTTGACAAACTATCTCCGGACTACAGAAGACAGGCGATCTTCAATGCAAACTATTACCACGGAATTCCATGGCAGGAGGGAACCACGTCCTTCAACTACGTCAAGAGACAACTGGCCGCGCTGTTATCACAAAACACCGTCTACGTAAAAGGTCAAGAAAAACAAGTGTTCCTTCAAAGACTTTTTAAGAACGCCAAAGTTGTAAATTTGGACGACATCTCATCACTTAAAAAATTAAAGTCGAGGTATCTAAATAATTTTTGTTATTATCATAGATTTAACGGTTTCATGTGTGCTCTTGAAAATATTTATAAGATTCAAACCTACTTGGAGCAAAGAGGGTATGAATAAAAATATTAAATGTCTATTGTGTTCTTTAATGCGTGCACCCAAACTTAATTATCTTGCATCAAGATTATAGTAATGATTATAAAAACTGTATTGGTAATTAATATTTTCAATAATTCTAGGAATCTCGTTATTAAATTGCCTTACATGTTTATATATCATTGCAATGTTAGTTATGGAGTGATAATTGGTTGGATAAATTCTCTTGTACAATACTATGTTTGTGGATTCACAGAATCAGCCCAAGCCTTAGAGTTTAGAACAAAAACTGTTAGGAAATGTACACCGGAGGTATTGTTTCTTTGACTATTGTTCATTTTCCAAACCAAACTCTCAAGCGCCTTTGCTTAAGGAAGGGGAAATGATTCTATTTTGACTAACCCCCCCCAACCTTCCCCTCGGGTATCCCTTTGAATAACATAGTTACAAATGTAAATGCAATTTATTAATTTCTTTATAAGCAATAGATTATAAAATCCAAGGGACCGAAACTACACAATCGAGGACCCGGAGCTACCGGGTACATAAATATTTAAAAATGGAGGTTGTTTTTGTTGCATTTCTTGAATTTCCAATTTTGATATTGTCTCTGATTATACTTATTATATACTTTTTAGTATTTTTAATAAAAACAATTTTAAAATCTTTTGGAAAGAGATAGCAGATAGTCTATTTAGTCTCTGAAGAGGCCGAAGTCAGTTCAACAACTCAACTCGCCTAAGAAAGTCTTGATCCTAAGTTGTTTTTAGAGTTTAGTAAAAATATATTTTTCAAAGTAAGTAGTTATCACATTTAAATCGTAAAATATCAATGTGATGACAATGAAAATACTTTAATATATTAAAACTAATTATCCAGATTCAAGGGCGAGTAGCCTGGAAAGTATAAATATTAATTTAGAAAAAGACTATTGACTATAAAACTTACTTGGATCCGAGACCTAACCGGCCCTGGACCCCGGGCTCCCCCGCCCCAACACTACACCCTAAAACTCCATCTCACAGACACACTGTGTAAATTACAAAAAATCAAACTTGAGAAACGCAAATTTAATAACTCCTTCTAGCATTGGCGAGTACGTTTACGCTTGTGTTCCTCCATTGTCCAAGGCGCGGATAGACCCCCTTTCAGAGAGTATATTTATAGCCTTACACGTATCTTCTTCATCAACAATTCAAAGGGGGGAACGAAAAGTTCCTCCCTTCTTCGGGCAGGAGGAGTGGCAAAAGTGACCAAGGCAGAGTCAAAGTCTGCATTTGATTTTAAGTCCAATTTTATTTTTCGAACAGGTCTTCCGTCACAAAATAGATTTATAAAGATCCAACCAATATTTTGTTCACAAACTTCCCCCCCCCCATTTCAACAGGTACAGCAAACAAATTGCAATAGCACATATCAGAGCTACGTAAGGACGTCAGAGAAAAATATCGTAAAACAATGCCCGAAGAAGGGAGGAACGAAAAGCCCCCCTCCCCTTGAATTTTCAATTTCATGCGGTATACATCAATGAGCCGGGGCTATATTCATTAATTTTAAAATCCAAATTGCCCATTGCTGAGAAGTATCAAGACTGGGTTTTTGAAGATGTCTTACCCTCCATTAGAAAATATGGAATGTATCAGTTAAAGAATGAAAACTCTCAACTCATGCGAGAAATTACAAACGTTATGAAAACTAACCAACAGCTCACTCAAATTAACTTAGAATTTAAAACTAAAAACGACACAATGTGTAAAGAGAACCAGTCACTGAATGAGTTTTTGACATGATCTCTGGTTGCTTTTCGTGGGTTAGAGTAGCCCAGGATTTGAGCAATCTCTTTTGCTTTGAACTAAGGAGTATTTTTACTGTCAAACAGGACAGCAACGGCCTGTTTATTAAATATATAAGAAGTTAAGTGAGACATTTTAAGTATTGTGCGAATCATTGTAGGATAGGTCTACCCCAAAGTGGGGTAGACCTACTTCCGGTTGAGTTTTCTTATATTTTTCACTTACATGCGTTGAAAGAGCTTTATGTAACTTAGAGGGATACTCTTTCTTTTGAACCAAGGATTATTTTCGCTATCAAATAGGACAGCAACAGATTGATCATTAAATATATAAGAGGTTAAGTGAGACATTTTATATAAAGTATTGTGAAATAGTACAGATCAGAGCAACGTAAGTTCTTACCCCGGCGGGTGACCGGGGCAGAGCGATTCGCGGGAGGGGAAAGTATTTATGGGTTAGGGGGGTGTTTCGCCCCCTTGCACTTCCGGTGTTGTTTTACTCGGGTCTTTGAATTTTGTAGCCATAAGGCAGGGTGTCGTACCCCCCCTCGAGCTTCCTTTTTGGTCCAGTAATTTTGAAAACTTTAGTTTCTATGGGTTAGGGGGTGTTTCACCCCCCTTGCACTTCCGGTGTTGTTTTACTCAAGTCTTTGAATTTTGTAGCCATAAGGCGGGGTGTCGTACTCTCCCTCGAGCTTCCTTTTTGGTCCAGTAATTTTGAAAACTCTAGTTTCGCTTACTGTTACAATGTCGTGGAGGGTGAGGCCCTTGATTTTGCAGTTTTGTAGTTTTTGTTTTTTGGTCCCCAGCCACAAACTCTATGATGAAAGAGCCCACTGCACGGCTGATTCTCTTTACACATTATGTCGTTTTTAGTTTTAAATTCTGAGTTAATTTGAGTGATTGGTTGATACTTTTAGCGCTCTTTATTCTTAAACGTTAACTTCACTCTGCCTCGGTCACTTTTGCCACTGCTCCTGCCGAGGTAATAACTTATATTGCTCTTATCTGTACTATTTCACAATACTTTATATAAAATGTCTCGCTTAACCTCTTATATATTTAATGATCAATCTGTTGCTGTCCTGTTTGACAGAGAAAATAATCCTTGGTTCAATGGAAAAGAAGTGGCTCAAATCCTGGGCTACTCTAACCCTAAAAAGGCTCTTCTAGCACATATCAGTGAAATATACAAATCAACTCAACCGGAAGTAGTTATCATGATTCTAAAGTAGTTTTTATATCAGAACCGGGTTTATACGAGTTGATTTTTTCCTCTAAACTACCAGTTGCTAAAACATTTAAATACTGGGTTTTTGTGGCGATACTTTTAGCGCTCTTTATTCTTAAACGTTAACTTCACTCTGCCTCGGTCACTTTTGCCACTGCTCCTGCCGAGGTAAGAACTAGGTACTATTTCACAATACTTTATATAAAATGTCTCAATTAACCTCTTATATATTTAATGATCAATCTGTTACTGTCCTGTTTGACAGAGAAAATAATCCTTGGTTTAAAGCAAAAGAGATTGCTAAAATCTTGGGCTACTCTAACCCAAGAAAAGCAATCAGAGATCACGTCAGAGAAAAATATCGTAAAACAATGCCTGAAGAAGGGAGGAACGAAAAGTTCCTCCCCTTGAATTTTCAATTTCATGCGGTATACATCAATGAGCCGGGGCTATATTCATTAATTTTAAAATCCAAATTGCCCATTGCTGAGAAGTTTCAAGACTGGGTTTTTGAAGAAGTATTGCCCTCCATAAGAAAGTATGGAGTGTATAAAATCAAACATGAAAATAATCAGTTAAAAAATCAAAACTCTCAACTCTTGGCTGAAATTACAAAATCACTGGAAGACAACCAAAAGCTAGCTCAAATTAACTCAGAATTTAAAACTAAAAACTACATATTGTGTAAAGAGAACCGGTCACTGAATGAGTTGTTGACTGAACAGGCACCGAGGGTTGCTGTGATGTCGGGCGGCGATGGACTAAATCATGTTTTATGTGTCCTTATTAAAGAAACTCTTCTGGAACTCTACGGGGTCTGCGAGTACAAATGTATTCGCATACAAAAAAGAAAATTTAACCAAGCTCTCAATAAAGCCAAAAATGAAGGTTTCGTACCTTGTTTCATCAAGTCTCCTGTTCCTAATGGGATTAATGTACTTAACAAAGCGAAAGAAGTAATGAAGAGTTGTGGTATGCACTTTGACTCTGCATACAACAACATCCTAACTTCTCACAATTTTGTAAATATAGTTGAGCACGTCTTGGACAATGGAGGAACATAAGCGTAAACGCACTCGCCAATACTAGAAGGAGTTATTAAATTTGCGTTTCTCAAGTTTGATTTTTTGTAATTTACACATTTTTAAAATGTATGTCTTGATAATATAGCATCTGAAACAACTCATTACTTGTTATTATTTATCCTAAACCAAATTAAAATAAAAAACAAATGTTAAAAAAACGAATATTTGGTTTGATTTGTTTTAAAAATTATCGTTTGAACGAATTAATACAGATAACCTTTGCAAATCATATTAAAGGAAATTGCCCAATTTGTTTAGAGTATAACATCTTAACTCATATACAATGTGGACACGTTATATGCCACAAGTGTTCCAAATTAATAGGTGTAAAATGCGGGCTGTGTAGAGAGAGTGGATTGGTTTATTTATGAGAGTGAAGTTGGGTATTCACCGTGTTGGTTTTCAAAAGGTGAGTACTGGGACCATTCTACAAAATTTTCATAATACTTTCACGCTGGCATTCTGGTTTGACTGAGTTATCAAGTTGCGGGTTACCGATTTGGGATCACGCGATTGTTAACTTTGAGATCTGTTTTAAATCTTACCGCACCAAAATTAAGGTTTACAATTATATACAATTTTAATTTAAATACAATTTGATTATTTTCACCCCAGAGTGGGTATCACCCGATATCCACTGATATCACCTTAATCTGATTCGTCACCCCTTTGCCTTTTTGGTGGTGATTTAGTTGGTGGTGATTCTACGCGGACCCGTTTAACCCGCGGGAGTGTGATCCCTACTCGTTTAGTAGTTACAGCCTCATTATAATCTACTAATAATTTATTATATTTTTCTTCTAAACTATTGTGATCATTGTGTAACTCATTAAACTGTGTTTTTAATTTTTCAATCTCTGTTGCGCGATCTGTGTCACTAATTTCAAAGTCATATAATTTATTTTTAAGTTTGTCGTTTGTTTCTAATAACGACTCGTTAGTTTTTTTAAGAGTTTCAATTTCCCGCGAATAATTCAACCCCCGTTCTTCGCACTCATTCAGTTCTTGTGTTATTGAAGAATTGGTTTCTTTAAGAGTTTCAACCTGCGACTTAAGAGTACTGTAATTTTTAATTTTGTCCAAAATATTTTGCATCGATGTTTCATTTAGTTGCCCGCTGTTTTTTGAGATTTCAATTAAAAAATTTACCAAATTATCAAAAGAAATATTAGGACATAAGCTATTTAGCTTGGTCATTAAATGCTCATTGAGGAATTTTATTTTTTCATTGAAAGTGTCGCCATATACAAATTCTAAATTTGCTTGAACTTCTTTTAGTGAGGTAATTAGTGTCGTTATATCATTTAGTGAGAATTTTCCATCAAACGATTCAATATAAGCGCGGCTTAACGTATCAATCTGGCTTTGAAAATCTTGAAAATTTGTCACGCCGGTAAAGTCATATATTCGTTTTAAAAATCCGGAAACTTGATTTAATGAATTTACTCCAAACATATTGACTAGGGATTCCGCCTCTTCAAACACGTTAATCACAGTGTTGTTGAAACGTTCGTTGTATATTGATAGCTTACTGTTTAAAACTGTTATGCTTGATTCTCCACAATTGTTGTATAACGTTTTAAGCTGCCGTGACGCCTGCACAATATTTAATGAACCAAAATCTGCTAAGTGTTGGGTCAGGATTCCTAAATCCTCTGCTCCAATCAAGGTTAGAGTGTCCACTTTAAACTGTATTAATTCATTATTGTTTTGTTTAGAATCAATATAATTTTGAATCGATTGAAAACAGGTCCATTCGTTGTATACGTCTATTGATCCGGGAAGTTTTAAATGTGATGTAAAATATATTCGGGAATATAATTGAATATATTGTTCTGCCGACAGATTACCAACTTCGGTAATTTTGTTACTGGAAAGTAGTTGTTTGAATATTACCACGATTTGAAAATCCTGTTCAAGAAGTATTAGGTCACCTAGTTTTTTTATTCTTAACGTTTCATAAACCCGTTTTGTTATCAACGTTAGTTCACTAAACGAAGTTATTCCCACTAAATTAAATATCGATTCAATCTTAGATTTTATCTGTTCCAAATGCTGCCTCAAATCATCTTGACGGCTTGTTGAAAAATATGATCCAATTTCGTTTAAAACTACCAAGCTATCGTTAAACCTAGTGGCAAATTCTTTAAAGTCGTCCAGGCTCGAATCAACGTTTAGATGTGTAAAAGATTTTAATGCTTCTAATTTATTTTGACAGTCATCGTCTTGTGTGAAATCGATTTCCATTTTTTGCGGATGGAGCAGATTTAATAATTGTTGTACAATTTTAAATAACAGTTTCTCGTTCGAATGTCTAGTCATTATAGGCGATGTGTCATGATAACCACGTATAGTGGTAACGACACTCCTTAGCCTGTTGGGAAACTTTATATCATTTAAACATTCTTGCAATTCTGTAGTGTAGGACGTCCATGTAAAGTAGCTATTTTGATTTGTCAACATGTAGAATATTGCATCGGTTATTATTGTAAACAAATCAATTTGGGGTACCTTCTTCGGTTCAATTAAGTAGAGGTTGTTGTATACATCTTTTAACAATTTACTAAACAAAGACTTGGCCTTTTTATTTTGTTTATCAAGAACGGCGTTTAATATAAGAGACTCGACCGTTTCACGCATTTTTATTTATGATTTTATGCGTTGATGGTAATATTGCTAGCGGCAAGTCTACTTTTACTGAAAGTCTTTGTGATTTATTAACAACACGAGGCTATAATGTTAAACTATTTACAGAACCTCTAGACAAGTGGCGGAATGTGGGGGGTTTAAATTTGTTGGAATTATTTTACAACGACTCCAAAAGATGGGCTCTAACATTTCAAATTAACGCGCTGTTAAGTGTTGCAGATATTGAAAAAAGTGCGGTAATACATTCTTTAAACAATTCAATTGTTATCATGGAGCGATCTTCGTTTAGCATTTTTGAAATATTTTGCAAGTACTTGAGGGAAAACGTGTTTAATTCAGCAGAATCTGCTATAATTGAGGATTTTAAAACTAAATATTCAAGTATAATAGATTATTATAATAAAATCCTCTACATTTACATCAGAACAACTTCTGATATTTGTTACAAGAGGTTAAAAGAAAGGGCGAGACCCGAAGAGATTGATTCAGTTGACCAATCGTATTTACAGTCTCTTGAAGATTTGTATGAAAAAAGTGTTACCACTCTTCGAGTGCCGTTAATTACAGTCAATGGAGAATACGATAAGAATTCGATTGAAGATGCCAAGAATATGTTTGATAACCAAAACACGGTAAATGAGATTTCAAATTACATCAGGCTGTACGGTTATTAAGATTTAGCTTTATATACAAAAATATAAACATTACAAGAAATATAATAAGGACAAGAGTTAGTGAAATATTTACTAATGGAATTACTATTATCAAAGTAATAAACACATATTTAATTATTTCTGGGCTTCGATCCGCAGTTTTAATGTGGGAAAATATCTTATTATAAGAAATGTCGATTTTTTCGGTTGATAAATCTTCCATATAACATTTTATTATATCAAGAAGGTTTTTTATGCCCCCATATTTCAAATCATATGCATTAGAAACTTTCTTTTTTAATTTTAACTTCATTACTTCCAAATTTAAAATTGTTTCGGGAGTGATAGTTTGTACTTTGATTTTATCATTAAAAGTTGTATCAAACTTATTCATCAAAGTATTAAACTCTAGGGAAGTCAGTGCTTTGTTTAACTTTAACGTATCCACAATATCTAATACCGTACCTAAAAAATATATTATAAACAATTCCCAGTTTCCAGCTACTCTTGCACATACAGTGAGAACTTTCAAAGTATTTAGTATTAACAAATCGGTGACTATATTGTTTATTTCTAGTAAAATTATACTTTTAGATATGTGCTGATTTAGGTTATTCGTAAACTTGTAAAGGTATTGAATAGACAGGTTACTAACATAAAGGGAGATTTCTGGCGTTGAACCCACTATTAAGTCTTTTGTAAATTCGACAAGTTTACTTTCAACGTTGGAAATTTTATATTCCGAACTTTTTTTATTACAAGAGTACGGAGATATGACGTGATCAGTTATTTCATGATTGAATATCAAACTTGGGTGTAATAGTGAACGTATCAACGTTTTACCAAACATATATTTTTCGAAAAAACTTTGCACGCTGGGAAGAAAACATTCGTTATTTTGAGCGTTAAATGATAAACCAAAATATTGACAGTACTCTGGCGACATAAAACATTTATTCAAATTCTGATCCCAAAGCAGGGGGGGTATAGATTTATCATCACTGGGCTTTAAACAAAATATTTTCTTAGGTAAGTTGATTAACCTACAACATTTTAAGCTCTCATCAAAATACACGTCCAGTGGCTCATTCGCTTTAAAACAATTATCTTGACAAAAGTCCACTTGAACCTTTTCGTTAAAATTCGATTTACATATTAAATTACCATCCAAATGGGGAAACTGGCAATGGGATCTTACAACACCCTCCACACAAAACGCTGCGATATTTTTGCATCCATTTTCATCAAATGAAAACGTATAATCGTTTGGATAATGTTTCAAGAAACTCTTTGTAGGAGGTCCACCATATTCTATATAATTCCATGGCTTTTTTGTAACTATCACGTTTTTAAAATAAAAATGATTTGCATTTTTTAAATTGATAATTTGATTACATATTGCTGTTCTTTGACAGTATTTAACAACCTTTTCCATTTTTTATATATTTACATAGTTTTGCATATATATGTGAGCAATTCCTACGTTAACTTCATAATAATGTCTTCCACCAGTCTTGAATACCAGGAATTGTTGGCCAATGACGTTTCTGGGCGCTTATTCAAATTCAATAACCGCCCATCGGCAAATGTAAAAAACGGATTGATATTCGGTTTTCAGCGATTTAACAGCAATACTATAAACGGTATTTATGTTGAAAATATGTCTTTTTTCGAAAGGAATTACGGGACAGATAGTTCCAGCGTGGTGAAATGTAATTTTCGGGGCCATGCTGATATTCAGAATGACAATTTAAGAGACGTGCTTACTCAAAAAATTAAATCCAGCTTATATGAAACTTTAAAAAAGCACCTTTTCACAGAAGATTGTAGATTGGTCCTCAGATTTGGAGGAATAAGCACCTGTGCGGGAAATCAGGATGGCTCTAAATATCAAAGCATACATTTGAAGTGCTCTCAGGCCAAGAAACTGTTTGAAGATGTTTATTCTACTCAACTGTGTGTTAATAAGCCAAATTCACTCTTAGTCCCCTGTTTGTATAACAATTTTGTACACGATCACAAAGACTTTAACAAAATAAAATATTACTGTGACGAGACTACGGGGAAATATACTATGTACAATCATGAGGAATCGAATGAACGAAAATTCACAATTAACCATTTTCCAAGAATCCACCCCGACGAGAACATCTACCTACTATACTCAAACAAGTTATCCGGTCTTGTAAACATCCTTATTACTGGCGTATACATCAAAGACGATTCTGTTCTGAGCGATACGATGAAATTGTGGTGCATTATCCAATCATCACACTTGCTGAGCAACGTTTCAGAAATATCAACCCCTTTTTCACTTGACCAGGAGGAAGACGCTGATGACATCTTAGATTAGTATTTTAATATAAATTGTTTTATGTCATGACAAACATCCAATATGTCAAATAAATGTTTACTCCTCTCTAGTTTCCAAACAAATCTAACCCCAGTAATATGTTGAGGAATTTGATTAATGTTGTTTGTTAATGTTGAGATATAGTTTAAAAGGCGACTTTCATATTTAATCATACACTCTGTACTATTAAATATTAAAGTAACAATCCATAGTAAATATTCCAAGCCACCTCTTGTTTCATACGTGAAATGTTTGTTCTCAGTAAATTTTTCTGTAAGATGTTTTTTCAGTTTTGTCATATTTGAAAATATAGCAGTGAATATTTGCTGTAAGTTTTTATGAAATTGGCACCATAAAACCGTTGAGTAAATTAAATTTTGTAAAACTTCTGTTAACATTTTATCCAACATTTTTATTCATTTTTATTATGAAAACACGATACAGCTAGGCCCATAATATGGTAAGTGTTGTTCATAGATTTAACGGTTTCGTGTGTGCCGCTGAACACGTCTTTAAACTTCAAACCCACAGCAAAATGGTATATGAATAAAAATATTCAACATCCGTTGTGTTCTTTAAAAAATGGGTTTGCGTGCACCCATTACGGGTAAATGTTTAATTCTTTTGTAAAACTGTTTGCAAACATAATTATCTTGCACGGTAATCTTTTTAATATTACTTACACATAAATCAATTATTAACCTTTCATAGTATTTATAAAACAAAACCCAAATATGTTTATTAATCATATTTATTACAATTGTCTCATAAAAAGAACAGTCACCGGTACTTAGAGACAATGGATTTATGTTTATGTAAACAGTATTATCCTCGACGAGTTTTTTTTTACTGCCGATTATTATATTTATATCATTTAAAACATTTGAAACCGCGATGGATTCATCAAGTTTATAGTTAAGATTATTAAAACTATATTGGTACTTAATATTTTCAATAATTCTAGGAATCTCTTTGTTAAAGTCGTTATTAAATTGTTGTATATGTTTATATATCACGGCACTGTTAGTCATGGAGTGACAATTGGTTGGATAAAATCTCTTTTATAAGTTCGTTTTTTACAATACTAGATTTGTCAAAGGGATACACAATTGCGTTAATATTCTCAAGATATAGTGAGTTGACTCCTACGAGAACTAAATGCACCGTGGAATCTGTTTTCTGTATCCCGATTTTTTGGAAATCCTCTTTTGACATAAAGTACGAGTATGCAAGTTTTTTCAGCCAAGTTTTTAATTCATATTGATTTGAACCAAAATAGTTATCTAAAGCTATAGATGGATTGGTTATTTTTGAAACTGTTTCCACAATTAATATTATCATATTAAAAAATATTAAAAATGCAGTTAGCGATATTATTCTTATTATACTTTATAATTCACTTAATAATTCACTTAATAATAGTGGGTTTGTTTGAATGTTCTGCTGCCAGAGTGCTTGTACTCTGTATTCTGACCGGAATGGAGTTGTTTATTTTATACAATCACATCAAGATTAACTATTATTTACTTAATAGAAAAACAAATTAACAATGCTTAGAGCCTTCGTAAAATCTCTCAGGGGGTCCTCTTCTCCAGAATTGAAAATATTAAGTCCAAATTTTCATGAAATTTTATCTAAAGAAAGTTTGAGTGAAAATAGCGTTAGACACTTTATTCTAGATCTTGAAAGTGGTAAAAGCTTTGATAGTGCTTTAAGAAAACTAATAACTGAAACAAACCTTTCAGATTCTGAAATTAAACTGTTTCAAAATGAGCTGACGAAATCTAAGGGCATCGCTGAAGTTATGGTTGTTCAAGATTATATAAATAAATCCGACATACTGGAGACTTTGAAACTGGACGTTTTACCCAAGGACGCTGATGAACTGAACGAATTAATAAAGACAAATGGCGATTTAAAAAATAAAATACAATCATTTATAAAATTAATAAATAAACATAAAATAAAGTTATCGTTAATTACCCTGACACTAGGTTCAGCAGGAAATTACTTATTCCAGGCGGCTAAAAATCTTTCCGGTTGTTATAGATATCAAATCACACCCTCTGGAAAATACAAATTGCTCTGTAAAGTCAACGATTGCGGTTTTAATATTGAAAAACATTCCTCAATTAATAAAGTATTCTGTGACGAACCTTGTCTACCGGATATTTGTGGTGAGAATTGTATGAAACGTACGACAGACAAATTTAAGTACGTCTGTGTTCAGTTACATTGGTATGACGTCGTCAGTGTTGTCACTAAACAATTTTCAAATACTTTAGGTAATTTTTTTATTCAGTCTTTAAAATATGTGTTTATATTCTTAATTGTGTTTAGTGTTTATACTTTCTCGGATAAATTGAGTTTATTTTACAGAATCGCTCTAGGATTAATAGTTTTATCAATTCTTGTTATAAAACTTATTTGATTTTTGAAATAATACGCGACTCACATCCGATAGTTTTTAATAGTTTTTTATAGTTGTTTAATAGTTGTTTATAGATATGATTTAACCGGGACATTGGGATAGTTAAAAGGTTTTATTAAAATTTAAAAAAAAACACGCGGGTTTAAATTTTAAAAAATCACTTTTCACCTCTATATAAAGCGACTAATCAAGCATTTTGTTAGTGTTTAAAACATGTCAGACGCGTGTCTTTTCTACGTAAAACTTAGTGAATCCGCTCGGAGTCCCTTTAAAGGTAGCCGAAATAGTGTAGGGTTTGATTTACACAGTCCAGCCAATTACGAACTACCACCGAAATCAATTATAACTATTCCTACAAATTTGGCATTTAAATTCCCACCATCAACGTATGGTAGACTGGCAATGAGGTCCAGCTTGGCGAAGTACGGCCTAGAAGTTCTAGGCGGGGTGATAGACCCAGACTTTAGGGGCAATGTTGTTGTCGTTTTGAAAAATTCAGGACCAAATCACATCATAATACGAGAGGGACAACGATTCGTTCAATTGATTTGTGAAAAGGTGGAATTTCCAGTTTTAAAACAGGCTTTGTCACTTGATTTCACCGAAAGAAACGAAAAAGGATTTGGATCGACTGGAAAATTTTAGGTTAATTTTAGGTTATTTTTGGTACATTTTTTGGTAAATTTTTTGGTACCTCAACGGGCTCTAAATAGGCTCTCAAAAAGGTAAATTTAGGTCATAAAGGCTCTCATTTAGGTCATTGGACCTATTTGGACCTATTTGGACCTATTTGGACCTATTCGGACCTATCTGGATCTATCTGATCGTATTGAAATTTTTGTTTTCAATTATCTAAATTTACTTTTAAAATAAATTGTGAAGTATATTTGTTAATGGTATTAAAGAATATTTTAAATCTTAACACGTAAAAGTGCCATAATTGTTTTAAATATTCCAAATACCTAATAATGAATATAAATATATAACCCACGTTTGATAAAAATGTGAATCCGTTAATGTTTTGCAAACACAAATTGTATATATGTTTATAAAACATATCCACTTCTCTTATTGTATTGTCAATCGAATTTATATAATAATCAACCTCGGATAAATACAAGTTGTAAACTTTGTTTACATAATTCAATTCATCTACTATACTCTGAGGAGTTAAGTATTTTAAATTTCTGCTAATTAACTGTTCCAGACTTGAATTCATTGTTGTATTTTTAAATAAATCAAAACTTTATTTGAGTTGTGTGTTACAAGCTGTGTAATTAAAAATAAAGTTACAACTATGTATTTTTGTTATGTATTATGAGAAAATAAAAATATTCTATTCTGTTAAGACATTTTTGGAACGTTAAAATATAGAACAGACTAATATATAAAAGTTGTACACGAAGCTATTGTTTTTCAGGAGATTAATAATGCTGGGCCTACGTTGCTAAGTTGGACAATTGCTTACATTGTCCCCCCCCCTCTTGCTCAGTTTTCCCACGTTGGATTAATTAAATAATTGAAGAGCTCTTTTGTTAATGCATCGACCTGAAAGACTTGATTGCTTTTTTATTCATATTCGTAAAACTACTTTAATCTGATTAATTATGATCTTTCAAAACACTGATTTATTGGTTTGTATACTAATTATACACGCTTTCGGGCCTGGGTAAGCCAATAGGAGAATGGCCGCCACTTTCCAATATGGCGCCCAACTTCATTTTTTCTTATGGCATACCCCGTATTTTATGGTGATTTCGGTTAGCAAATGAGAATCTAAGACTTTTTTATTCTTGAGTAATTTCTGATATACTCAACCGTGAGATAAAGGTAAATCATTTTTGTTTTTTTGTTTTTTAACTGTGCCACCATTGGGATCTTGTAAACTGTACATCATACAGTAAACTTTAAATGGGGAACATTCCCCCGTTTTTAAAGAGGTTTAAAAATAAGTAGATAAAACTTTTGTAAATGGCCGCCACTTTTCAATATGGCGGTCAACCTCATGTTTTCTTATGGCACACCCTGTATTTTATGGTAATTTCGGTTAGCAAATGAGAATCTAAGAGTTTTTTATTCTAGAGTAATTTCTGATATACTCAACCGTTTATGAGATTCAGAGAGATAAAAATTTAATTCAAGCGGGCCTAGGTGTATTAGTTTCAAGTGAGCTAGTGGCTTATTCATATTTTACTTGTTGCTTATAATAAGAAAATAATTAAAATTATCTACAGGACACACATAAAAGATTTCTTTTAATTATAACAATTTCATTTTTGATACAAGAAATATATTTACAACGGGTGTTCAAAGTGGCCACCATCTGTATAAATACAAGCAGTTGCCCTTTTTAAAACACCATTCACGGCCTTATTGATTGTGTTGTGGTGAACTCCATCTGCAACAGTGTTGTATCGGGATTTGTACAAATTGTTTTTTAAATAACCCCAAACAAAGAAATCCATTGGTGTCGGGTCTGGGGACCTCGCTGGCCGTGGTAATGGGCCATTTGTACCAA
Organism: Allygus modestus; assembly: GCA_963675035.1. NCBI lineage: Eukaryota > Metazoa > Arthropoda > Insecta > Hemiptera > Cicadellidae > Allygus > Allygus modestus. Next base: position 96,727,516 of record OY776117.1, read on the forward strand.
GCCACTTTCCGGGAAAGTGAATGTTCAAGAACTGCACTACCACTTCACTGTTATGCGCCGGGGCACCGTCTTGTTGGTATATCAACCGGGTTCTTACATTTAAAGATACACCCTCAATTGAGTTCAACAAAATGTTCTCTAAAAACTGTAAATACATATGTCTTTTCAATTCCCCCCATAAAAGTGTAGTGCTATTGCTGCATTATTCAACACAACACACCAACAGTTTATCGAGAATCGAACTTGGTCGTGTCCTTCTCTCACTACTAACGGATTTACTTTAGCCCAACTGTTCTTCCTATTCCACATTCCCCTATTTGAAAAGTTAGTTTCATAAATCCATATAATGTTCGATAAAAACCCTGGTGTATTTACAGCCCCCCTAGCTAACCATCCACAAAACTTTAGCCTCCTATTTTCATCACCCGGCATCAAAGCTTGAACTTTTGCATACTTATAAGCGTGGTACTTGTTTGTTTTTAGTACTTTAAAAATTGAGGGGGTTTAAGTTTGCAAAATGGATGCAACTTCTCTAATAGAAGCATTAGGAAAAGCCTCAAAGTATGTTAAAACACCAATTTGAAATTCATCAGTAACAACCGTGCTTACTCTCTGACGCGGCTTTGCAAAAGAACCATTGGCTGTCAAGTTTACAATAAGTTGTTTGAAATACCTACAATTCGGTACTCGCCTATCAGGATACCCCTCTTGATGTGCAATATTTGCTGCACTACAGTTTCTGTTACACAGAAAATACACTTCGACCATGTCAAGTTTTTCATTGTTTGTAAATTCCATAGTAAGAGAACTGTCATAACAAGCGTAATTATAAAAAAAAACAAAATAAAAACAAGGGGTAAGGGGGTTTTGTTGATAGTCCCCGTAGCAGCAGACCCGCATACTCGGCCCCGTGTTGTTCATATGGACAATAAGTAAAGTTGTATATCTCCCTTAATTGTGAACCTAAATTAACCCTAGCCGTGGCCATTCAACCAAATTGGTCGAACTTTTATGTCGTCTGTTTTGGCCATCAACCAAATTGGTCGAACTTTTATGTCGTCTGTTTTGGCCATCAACCAAATTGGTCGAACTTTTATGTCGTCTGTTTTGGCCATCAACCAAATTGGTCGAACTCTACAAAAATGTTTGTAACGTTAATAAACCAACAATAATAAACTCAAAAGTCATCAATATATATATCATTCAAAAGATCACATTCTGAACTTTCATTTTATTACATAAATGAACCGTGTAGCAGCTGCATAACAATGTTACGACGATTAGAAATTGAATGAAGTTTTGGCACCACGCAATTGCTGCAGCCGACGCTCTGACATTGGCAAAACACGATATTTTTGAAATTACGCAGATCGGGCAATTTTTCTCGCATGAAGATGCGGTTGGTACCAATGCACAGCTGAAGAGTTGCGCTTTATGTTGGTATTAATTTTTAGAATTAAATATTGATTGGACAGGTTATATGATTTTCTGAAAACAGGTGTTTTTGGTTTTTTTGTGTTATGGCCAATTCAACCAATTCAACCAAATTGGTCGAACTATAAAATCGTGTTTATATGCATTGTATGATATAGTTACTAGTCAAATAATATGTTATTTTGAAGAGGAAGAAATGTAGAGTAATTTAGTTTTGCCGTTGGCGGCACTGTTCCTAGCAGAACACCTGTCAGATACTCAACAATTCGTCATATGTTTTGATCAGTTGTTCGCCATTGCGGTATTCGTATATGCATTTCTAAGCATTAGATGATTTATATCTGCGAATCATTTATGAATTAGGTATTATTTCAGAGTTTTAGTGTTAGTGAAGTGTTTGTGTGTATATAACAGTAATCTTTATGCATAAATATTACTGAAGTGTTAGAAATTTGTGTTATAAAGTGTTGTGTATCCTTTGTCTCGAGATAATGATGACTATATCCAGAACTTATTGGAGATGGACTTGAGTTCTCCCAACATTTGATTTAGAACCTTTTAGTGAGAATGAGGAGGCTGTAGACGAGCCCGAAGCTGTAGAGGAGCCTAATCCTGTTATTGATCAAAATGAAAAATCCCCCTCTTTTACAGAGATTATATTGTTATCCCCCTCTTTTATATATTTGATTGTTTATAAATACCTGTAGTAATAATAAATAGATATAATATGACATTATTTATGTTTATACAAATTACAAAGATCTCATTGAAAAATACTACTTTTCACAAATTTGCCAAGTCTGCGACTGTTTGTTTGTTGCTACATAACACATATACAAATAATACCTTTACCCTAGGTATTATACATTTATATTTAGGGAATTGAATGTACTACAACATGTTTATAATAGTTTAGGGGTAAACAATTTGGTAAAAGAGTTATATACTAAATATTGTGAAATATTGTGAAATATTTGTTTACAAAAAACGTAAAAATAGCGAAACATTCTTTTATTTACATGTATTTATAAATGATAATAATTTTTTACCATCAACTATATAACTTTTTTGGATTTCTTATTTCATTAGCTTTACAAACATGTGTATATATATATTAGTATATACATATATTATATGACTTATTTACAACACAGTATAACACTGTACAGTTTATGCTTTTTTCGGTTTTCCGTTTATTATTATATTATGCCCCTAATACTTAGAAAAAAAATTCTTTTCCCAACATGTTGAATATATTTCTATGTAGGGATTTAGATTGTCTACAAAATGTATATAATGAATTTTCCATAAAAAATCCGTAGAAAAAATTTCACCGAGGCTGTTTTTGAAATTTATAAAAAAAAATTATTTATTTATTTATTTTTTCACTTTATCGAAAAATTATTTTCCTGAATCTTTATTATTTTAGTATATATAGATTTTCCTGTTCTTTCTGGTCAAAATGAATATGGGGTTGGCTAGGTTTACTTGTACGGCTGAATTTATACAAATTTTCAAAAAAGGGTCTGCAAAATCGCCAAATCTGCTTGGCCATTTCCCACTTCAACATTAGGCCACTGCTAGGGTTAAGAGAACTTGGTATGTAGATTTACCTGGTTCAGTTATATTGATAATTGCAAAAAATGATTATCTTCCTCGTTGCAGCAAACTTCCGTCCCCAACCCCAATGTTATTCTTATGGAGAATAAATAACATGCTATATATCACTTATTTATGGATGTATTTTTGTGAAACTTGGTAAATAGCTCTATTTCGTAGTGAGTCACATATATATGCATTAGAAATTCTCTGAGTACGCGGGTTTTCTGCGACGGGGGTATTTAACATATCAAACAATTTCTTAAGTAAATAGTTTGCGGATGAAACTTAGGTTCGTCAATCCCTATTTGCAAGTAGTACCTTGCAAATGTATATAATTAATTAAAGAAATTATAGAATAAAATTTAAAACATAATTACTCCCCTTACTCTAAAATAATAATTATTAAAGCAGAGACAAATCGAATCAAATCATTACGCTCCCACGGGATTGATAAAACAAACAATCGCTGATATCGGCCGGTACGAACCGTTCGGACCGATCGGTGCCAAGGTCACTGGCCGCTCCATTACCTCACCCCGTGGGCGAGAGTACTCGCACTTCAGAGTGGAGAGCCCCCAGTGCGTTGTGCAACATCGATAGAATCTGTGGAACATGTTGCACGTTGGGCAAGCGGCTTTCCCCCGAGTGATTGTCGATGCAGAGTGCGTATTGTCATCTGTTGCAACACTGGAGCCAGCTGTGATGGCCGGGGTGTTATGGCATGATGGCATCCGACATCCGACACAAGGGCAGCACGCGACTTCGGCTGTTTTCGTTAAGAAAATCAAACAATCCCCACGATCCAAGCATGCTGATAAAATAACTTACGGTCACCGACACGCCCATTACCCCGTGGGCCGATCAGAAGGAGGACATCTTCTGGGTCCATCTTCTGAGGACATCAGAGGACGCCGGACCTACAACAACGGGACGTGAGGTGTCACAGAGATGTTTGTATTTTTTTTGAAAAATAATATACAATAGACTAATTATGTGAGGTGGCAAACTACTTACAACAATGGTGGCAAAGCTTAACAATATTTTCAAGGCAGGATCGAACCAGGTACATAAGTACATCAGTACATCAGATAATATATGACTTAATACCACATAAAGCCGCATACCAAGTTTCATAAAAATATATTCATATATAAGCGATATATACAATTTTAATTATTCTCCATAAGAATAGCATTGGTGATGAGTACATAGGTTTGCTGAAACAAGGAACACAAACAATTGGTTTAAATATAAATACAATTTAACTGGGTGAAGCCACATACCAAGTTTCACAAAAATACATCCATAAATAAGTGATGTATAGCATTTTATTTATTCTCTATAAGAATAACATTGGGGTTGAGGACGCGGGTTTGCTGCAACGAGGAAGATAATCATTTCAAAACACCCAATCTTGGTTTTGAACATTTTATAGAGCTTAAAAAAACAAATGATTTAGTATTTTAAATTATTAACCTAGGTTAAGTGGTTGCCGAGAAAATCCAAAACACCTGCTCATAAAATCTCTCATGTTAATCTTATGGAAAAGGGGGTTTTGGATTTTCCTCTCTTCATTTTAATGTAAACTTCACATTTGCTTTTACCAATCAATTCAGCTCTAAAAAACAATCATTGTGATTCTATGTCAAACCGTTGCAGAGATATTCAAAGTGCTAAACACAGTACATTGTCCAATGTTATCCCTATAGAGATAAATCTCTATATCTCGATTATTTTTTAAACTTGGTATATGGCTTCATTTCGTTGTGGTCTATTGATAATTTTCCAAAAAAACCAATATTTTTCTCATGGTTCCCGTAGCAGCAAACCTGCATACTCAAAGCCCATGTTATTCTTATGGAGGATAAGAAAAATGTTATGCATCACTTAATCGTGAACATAAATTAATATAACTTGGTATGTAGCTTCATCTAGTCGAGTTACATTAATATTTGTATAAAAATCCATAATTTGTGTTCCTTGTTGCAGCAAAACTTCGTACTCAACCCCCCTTTATACTACACTATGTCCTGAAGGGTTTTTGAACATTTATAACTTTCTCTCCAGTAAACTACATCTGACAGTAAATGAAACATTATGCACATTTACCTGTAACCATATACTTGATGAGATATCTGACTGGTGTCTCGATAGTAAGGAACAGTACCGGGGAGAACAATATGTAGGCTGGATATGTAGGCTGCAAAACATAGTCAGATCAGTATGATGCAAATCCAAAATCGTGATCCTTCTCTTATAATCTGGATACCTTTTAACTATAAGAGAGCAAACGAAACCAAACTTTTGTTCATTTATATTTTTGTATAGCATTTTTGTTGATTCGTTATAAGAGAGTGATAAATAAAATTGTTCCAGAAAGTAATTGCAGAATTCCCGTAATTCTCGCCTGAAGGGTTGTTCAGCCTGTCACATATATTTGCAATATGTACGTGTTAAAATTTTTATGAACCCGGGGAAATTTGGGTAACAAATTTAACTCATGTTAAAATGTTTAAAATCTTAAAATCTACCTTATTACTGTAAAAAAATTGTAAAAGTGTTAACAAATCTTCATGTTATACACTTTACACTACCAAACATGATAAGTTATAATCTTTAAATTGAAACCAAAGAATTCTCGTTATAAATATAATTTATTTTACATTTTTAAAACATGTTTCAAAATGAACATTATAAAGCCTAGAGGTCTTTTACAACTTCCTTCTTGCAGCATCTTAATGACTTGTGACAGTCATAACAAGAATATTACTGTCAATAGATTTTATAGATTATCAACAAAATAGGAGCATAATATGATACATTAAAGGCATACTAGAAAATTAAATTTGTTTCAAGCCTTGTTCTATCAGCAGTTATCCCAACTAATATATTTGTGGTCAGCACAGATCATGCATTCCAATGAAACCATTATTGAACTTGCCGATAAGAGTAACATGGACATAGCGTTTTCCTCCCATCTTAGGTAATAGGTACGTGGTAAACGACTGATGAAATTGATAACTGATTATCAACACAGTGCATGCTTCATATCACTAATTGAAACCATGTTTGGTGAATCGGGAGATATGATCATCATTAGAACCATTCTGCATTGAAAATTGTAGGACATGGTTAAGTCTATCCCCGCAGGCTTGCAACACATTGCCACTACATAATTGGACGAAATATGCTCCCTTCCCACATTAATGATGCCAAATATTCCTACCTCTAAAGTGCATTTCTCGCTGATCAGATCAGATCTAAGATACAACATCTCGATTTGCTACATAAATACTTTAAACAAGTTTTCGCAAACAATAGCTTTTGTAAGATGGGTAGGAATAAAACGTTGAAAACTGTATTTCTACAGTTATGTTGAACATGTACATAATCATTTGATAATAAACCCAATTTAGGGGATAATTTTAATAATCCTAGGCAAATAAAATAAGAGAATACAAACCAGATTCATTGATGAAGTTAGACTGATATTGGAAGTTAAAGGGGGGTGTATCGATACACCCCCCTTTAGAGAGTATATTTATAGCCTTACACTTGTCTTCTTCATCAACATTTATCAATTTCATTACATTCCAAATTAACTATGCCCACGGATTTCGGAAACATTTGCTGTGCTCCAATTATGTACTAGATAATTTTTATTGTTTACTAAAAAAACCTTTTACTAAAAAAAAACTTCTTAAAGATATATGATACTGAAATATTACCACATCTATTTCCCCCCTTTTATTAGTTTATTAACAAACACTTTTATGAAAAATTCACACTAAAGTTAAGACAAAAGCATTTTATTTTTAGTGAAAATACAAAAAAATAATAGAACTTCAACGTTATTAGTTACACTGAGAAAATTCATAGAGTGGGAGAAAAATTTGTGGAGGAAGTGATGAACTTACGGCTAGCACATGCTTACATGTTTAGATTTACAATCACTTGACCAAACCATATCTGCAAAATAAAAATTGGAACTTTTAATACCAATGAGGGAAGTTGAGATTTTCCCGAATGTTGACAGATATATAAATCATAAAAACATTTTGGAGTTTTACCACGATACCACGATACCACTTTCAAATTTGGCACAGTGGGGTTCCCATATGATTCCAAAATCAGTGCTTTAAATACAGATTTATTTGTTATATATTTTTAAAATTTGCAAATAACAAATTATTTAAAAATCTTGTTTTGGACTGTTTTCCTTAAGTGCTAACTCAAATTCTTAATAGAATATAACTTATAACTGAACACTACCCCAGCCCATTCTTGGTTTAAGGAGTATAACGATAACGAAAGTGACAATTTATAGTTTAAATATGCAATATACCTTTAGCCAAGGATCTCTGCCTATTGCTTTTTCCTATGGATCCCACGAAAGAGCTCTGAAACTATTGTAAATGCACCACTGTTCCAAAAAAATATGTGTTTTATTTTAAAACAGACATATCACATTTTTCTAGACATTCAAATGAGGAGATATAGTTTTAGTGTCTAGTAACCATAGGCATTTACAAGAGGCAGTGATTTTTGGCTTTAGGGATACACTTATATTTTAAGGCCTGAAGCATATGGAGTCAAATGGGATAAAAAGCTAAAAAAAATTTTAAGGTGTTATCATATATAAAACCCCTACAATGTAGCTGATCAATTGTTCACAAAACATAACTCCAAATGAATGAAGAAATAAGGAATGTAGAGCAAGCTGTTCACTTACGGACAACAGCTCTGAGTATGTTTCCTGATTAAGATGTAAAACATTACAATAGTATTAAATTAAAATCTTCCTTATAACAAGGGACTTATTTGTTTAGCCAGGAATACTTTTCCCATTTAAAATGTCAATGCAAGATGCAAGATATAAGCATTCATTAAAATTATGACGCTTGTTTCTTGGAATTAATAGCAGTTTATGAGGAGTCAGAGCAGATGTTTATGTACCTTTGAGAGAGGCTCCTTCCGGCGTTTGTAGATGTAGAGCCCCACCAGCAGGATGTAGGATGTTCCGCGAGCGAAGATGAGTGACAGTCCCGAGCGCACAGCGATCTCCAGCAGAGCTTGCGAGCCGCCCACTGACTGTTCCGTGATCAGCCGACCCCCAGCACCCGAGTAACCTTGAGTCTTTCCCCGTGAACAAGTGTAACAGTACCGTTACAAATCTATGCCTAACTTGAAGGAAATCTAAAACAGATATCAGAATACGTGGGCCTATTTTGTTATGTGTTTATGAGTACAGTACAAAAATAATATTGAACAAATGGCTACAGGAATAACCAAGGCCTATTTTGTTATGTGTTTATGAGTACAGTACAAAAATAATATTGAACAAATGGCTACAGGAATAATCAACAAAAAATCAATTTTATGTGCAAATATCAATATACCAGTACTACGTGAAGCCACATACCAAGTTTCATCAACACACATTCATAAATAATCGAGATATCAAATTTTATTTATTCTCCATAAGGATAATTTTGGACAACGTACTGTGTTTAGCACTTTGAATATCTCAGCAACGGTTGGGCGTAGAATCACAATTTGAACACCAAAATGATTGTTTTGTGGAACTGAAAAAAGATTTCTAAAAGTAAATGTGAAGTTTACATTAAAATAAACTGAGGAAATACCTTTTCCCCATAAGATTAACATGGGAGATTTTATGAGTGGGTTTTTTGGATTTTCTCCGCAACCACTAAACCTAGGTTAATAATTCAAAATACTATATTATTTTTTTTTTAAGCTCTTTAACACGTCAAACCCCAAATTAAGTTTTTTAAAAATTGTAGGTGAAAAATGCAAAAAACTGTTTTAATTATTATATTTATTATAAACGTCTTATGTCTTTTTCGGGATCGAAGTCCAAATGAGGTGCAACCAGTTGCTCAGGTTGACCAGCCCTCGGCAACTGACCATAATCTCCTCCTCGGTCATCTCCTCGGTCTGGGGGAAGTCATCCAGCGCACAAAGCACCATGGCCTCCACCAGGTTCCGGCACAGCGGCCTGCACACCTCAACACAGATGCGGCCCGTCTCCATTATTCTAGCCATGTTCCTAAATTTAGGATTGGCTATATCCAATTGTTCGATTGTCCACCCGTTTCCTCGCACCATTTTCTCTCTTACCCATAATACGGTGAAGAATCTTCTGAGATCATAGAATACCTCATCGTTGTTTAATGCCTCTTTTAGGGGGCAATTAGTAGTGAGGTAAGGACAACAATCATGGATCCTTGTTTCCCAATTTTCTTCATCGCATTTTGAAAAAAACTCTCTAATTGACTCCTTTGTCAGTTGGCTTGAGCCAATCAGCGCCATGGAACGGTTCAGGAGTTCGGTTTCCTGGGATGAGTTGAGCCATTCCGGCACCCCGACTGGAGGCGACATCACTTCGTGGGGCAGATAACGAGGAGTCGAGGGCCCTGGCCCAGGAGACGGCCTGAAAAAAGTTCAAATAATCTGACACCAGGGGGCGAAAATAATCATGTTTCACAAGCAGGATACCTCAAAAATCACTGGGTTCGTACAAGTGGGTTAGAACATCGTGTCTCTATGCTCAGTGGGTAGATTGTGCATGTACACTAATGACTATCCCCCTCCACAAATAAAATAAGGATTTTCATTAAAAAACGGGGGCTTTATAATATTTTTTTTTACGATACAGAGGTTTTTACAACAGAGGCAACAACACAATTTAAAACACTGTTTTGTTATTTTATAAATATATCATAATTTGGTCAGGGGTGGATTTGTAAACTTGGCAGCACTGCATTAAATAACGAACAGCTGATGTAGTTATTGAAGTTGCTACAGAAGATTCCCGGAAGACTACCTTAAGGTAATGTATTATTTTGTTCTTTTGTAAATTGCCTTTCGGGATGTAACACCCGTTACACTTTTTTAACAAAAGTTAGTATTACAAAATGAACAAACCCTTTTTAAAAATAGTTTTACTGTAAAAGTGAGATTATGGGTTTCCCTAATGCTCTGGTATTATTGTTTGAATTTTAGTTTTATAATTTAAGGAGTAATTTGTGTAACGGGGGTTACATAATTTAATGTAACGTGTGTTACAATCAACACAACCCACAACCATTCAGTTTTTGGTATATTTATATTAATTTTAACTAGAATTTAAATACATAGCTCTATTGAGAGTTTATTAATTTTGGTAATAACACCTAAAAAAGTTAACAATAATATGTTATCTCTACTATTATAGTACGCTTATTTTTTCTATATTTTAGGCTAACCAACAAGGAACAAAAAATTGTTAATATCAAATATAATGTAGATTGATTGGTTCTTATTAGAGCCAGTTTAATAATTCAGATTCAATCATTCTTTTTGTATGTAATTTACAATTAAAGTGTCCAAAGTGTAACACCCGTTACAACGGAATCCCTGCATTGCTAGGTGGACAGTAAACAATACTACTCACCCTCTCTGCCGGGCCACTGGGGAGAGAGACCGGGAGCTGGTAGATGAACTAGACCCCTTCCTCTTGGGTGACCGAGACGAAGATCTGTGTTTACTCTTCTTCTTCTTCTTCTTTGATTGTGCACCAGCCTCTGGCACAACCCGGCCTTCCTTGGGGAGGGGGGGGGGCTGAAAACCAACCTTTCCATCAAACCGAGGAAGAGCAAGAGATAAAAATGTCCAAATGTGTTTTGGATAGTATTTACTGCTATCAGCCATTGCTAGTATTAACTATTATTATCTTCATTGTTTGTTGATTTTATCACAAAAGTATTTATTACATAAATATTCTTAAATGACATTAAAACACAATATCGTAGTTTTAAAATGTTAATAAACCTTTATTATACTTGTAATTTATTGCTTGTAATATTCATTCATGTAAACTGCTTCAAATTATTTTATTTTATTTATTTTTCAAAATTGATCTCATTCCAAATTCAATTTGATATAGTACAAGCGTTTAAAACAAGTGACGGTGTCTACAAGAACTTCAGAAACATATGGCTGTGACTGACATTATTGAGAACCATGTGATACAATTTAAAAAATTTAGTTTTCCAAAATGCGGTGGCCAAGTGATAGCTTTTTTGTGGGCATCTACCCAGAATTAACATTTTCCCTATAAAAAAGTGTAGTGGAACAACTAATACACTCTTTTTGTTAGGTAAGAAGAGTCACTGGCTTAAAGCAATGAAATACGGGGTGAAGTTATAGCATTAAATTACAACACTCGAGATAATAATTCACGCTTACCAAGTTGCTGTTTGGGGGGTTCCATGTTGTTAAACACACTAGAGGCGTGTCGCTGCAGCTGGAACTGCTTTAATGTAATTCCTAGGAAAATAACCAAACAAATAAAAAATATTAAATTAATATTGATACAGTAAAATAATTAAGCGATGATGCTGTGAAAAAAACCTTAGCAAGAAACCCTATTTAGAATAAATTTCCTCACAGAGTAGCACGAATATTCCCCAGGTGGCATGGTATGAATTAAGCCCGAGACCATGATAACTTTTTGTTTTGAGGTCCTGAGGTAACGGATATATATATATATGTCCGTTACCGCGATAACCTTTGAAATAAACGCCCGATTTTGATGAAATTTGGCAGAAATGTGTAAAGTAACATTTATGACTTTATGTTCGAAAACCAGATAGATCAGACTATAGGAAGGGGGTTTTATGGGGGTTTTAAATTTTCCAAAAATCAGTTTTTTGAATTTTTCCCCCTAAAATTTTAAAAACACTCAATTTTTGTTATAGCCATTTTATAGAACTTAAAAAAACAAATACTTTAGTATTTTGAATCATTTTAGTGGTTGTAGAGAAAAGTAAAAAACGCGTCCATAAAGTTGTCCATGTTAATCTTATGGGAAAGGGGTTTTGGATTTTCCTCGTGACATCACAATAATTATTACAGATAATATTCACTTTATATGACTGCCTATTGTTTATTTTTTATATTTCAAATGAAATAACAATAATTCAAAACATTTGACCCGAATCACTATAACCACCAAATTTTAATTAAATATGTTTCTGAAAAACGTTTACTTTGTGTTTTTTGCGGTTTTCGGGGGAATTGTCCTTGAAAATAAAAAATAAACAACTGGAGCTAAGTTATCATAGATTAGTACCTATAGCAAACATTACTACTGCTTTATCTGTATTCAATTTAATAATAGCAGAAATGGTGAAATGCCTCAGTAGTTTCCTCTTTCAAGCAACTTAAAATGCCTCTGAATTTGGAGTGGCAATGTTAGCCTGGCTATAGTTTTCATTCTAAAAAATACCCGTCAACGAAAGTGCGAGCCAAAGTATGACTTACATTGTGTTGAGAAAATCCTATTTAAATGTTGTAAAACGTAAAAACACGAGGTAAGCAAATATTGAAGGTTCTTCGTTCTGGAGTCACGGTCAATCCCCATGAACGCTATGACCAATGACTACATATACATATACACATAATTTTAAACTAAAATATATTTATACTGTTGGATGCGGAAACTCATGCAGAAAAGGAATATATGTTTCATTGTAGTTTTATCTATTATTTATTTTTTTTGATTTATTTGGACTTTACCTATCGCTTCTAGTGTTTAAAACTACACTACACTATTAAAAGTACACTATTTGTAACAGGAGGAGTTTCCTTACCTCCCGAAACGTAGTGTAGTTTTAAACACTAGAAGCGATAGGTAAAGTCCAAATAAATCAAAAAATAAATTCAAATCCATCGCTATTATGAGTTTCAAAAATACAGAGTACATAATATTTCTACTCAGTCCTAACAATCAGCATTTAAATAAACATTTCAGACATAGTATTATCTCTCCTTTACAACAATGCTAAAATATTAAAACAAATATGTAATCATGACAGAATTAAATTTAAGTTTATAATCAGGTATCTAAAAGTAATGATTCATCATATTACTGAACTTATTGAATGGTGAACAAAACATATGGGTTTTCAATTAATGCTACTTACAGAACGTAACAGCCCGCTAAGCAAAATCCCAATTTAATTTGTAATAATTCGCCACTGCCACTCTGATTACTTTACACCGTATTTGTAACGATTTAGTAGTCTCACTTTCCTACGTTATGGGTCGTTTGTATACTTCGGCTTGATTACAAGTACCACGAATAATAGAACAATTCTAGTACCTGTGAGAAGTATCCCGTCCCGACCGAACACGACTACTGAAAGTAGCCGCGATTACTTTGTATCTGGTACTCGACAACTACAGTATCCGGATACTTTTTGTGAGGCTAGTAACAAGTACAAAGTAGCGATTACAGATACTTGGACCCACCTCTAGAAGACACCCTCATTGTCGCGACACGTCATCCTGTCAGATTCGAGAGACTCTTGTGCCCACTAAAACACATCTTTATCGTGGCAAACCCCGCCAAGACGGGTCTAGCGGCATGGGGGCGGTAATGAGATGCACACAACCGGGCCAGCTGGTCGCGCCGCGGCCAATCTCCCCGCTCGCACCGTCGCACAGTGTGATGTGTTCACGATCTGGGGGGGCTAAAATCAAATATGTTTAGTTTTAGCGAATTTCCCCTATAGGGAAGAAGCTATTACCGTAGGTCTCATGGTAAGACTTGAGCCCGAGACCATGAAAACGTTTTTTAGGTCCCCAGATGACAAAAACACTATTCGTTCAAATTTATATATATGTATGTGTCCGTGAATGCCATAACTTGAGTAAAAAACGTCCGATTTCGATGAAATTTGGCTCAAATGTGTAAAATGACATTCATGACTTTAAGTTCGAAAACCAGAAAAATCGGGCTATGGGAGGGGGGGTTTATGGGGTTTTAAATTTTCCAAAAATCGTTTTTTGCATTTTTCACCCTACAATATTTTAAAAACTTAATTTTGATTATGACCATGTTATAGAGCTTAAAAAAAAAATAATATGGTATTTTGAATTATTAAGCTAGGTTAAGTGGTTGCGGAGAAAATCCAAAAAAATCTACTCATAAAATCACCCGTGTTAATCTTATGGGGAAAGGGTATTTCCTTAGTTTATTTTAATGTAAACTTCACATTTGCTTTTACCAATCAACTCAGTTCCACAAAACAATCATTTTGGTGTTTAAATTGTGATTCTGCGTCCAACCGTTGCTGAGATATTCAAGGTGCTAAACACAGCACGTTGTCCAATGTTATCCTTATGGAGAATAAATAAAATTTGGTATCTCGATTATTTATAAATGTATGTTGATGAAACTTGGTATGTGGCTTCACGTAGTACTGATATATTGATATTTGCACAACAAACTGATTTTTTGTTGATTATTCCCGTAGCAGCAAACCTGCGTACTCAGCCCCCATGTTATTCTTATGGAGAATAACTAAAATGTTATATAGCGCTTATTTATGATTGAATATTGATTAAACTTGGTATGTGGCTTCTCCTAGTTAAATTATATTAGCACAAAGAACAACCGTTTGTGTTCCTTGTTTCAGCAAACCTGCCTACTCAGCTCCCGCGTTATTCTTATAGAGAATAAACAAAATGTTATATAGTGCCTACCTATGATTGAATATTGATGAAACTTGGTATGTGGCTTCTCCTAGTTAAATTATATTAGCATAAAGATCAACTGTTTGTGTTCCTTGTTTCAGCAAACCTGCCCTTATGGAGAATAAATAAAATTTGGTATCTCGATTATTTATAAATGTATGTTGATGAAACTTGGTATGTGGCTTCACGTAGTACTGATATATTGATATTTGCACAACAAACTGATTTTTTGTTGATTATTCCCGTAGCAGCAAACCTGCGTACTCAGCCCCCATGTTATTCTTATGGAGAATAACTAAAATGTTATATAGCGCTTATTTATGATTGAATATTGATTAAACTTGGTATGTGGCTTCTCCTAGTTAAATTATATTAGCACAAAGAACAACCGTTTGTGTTCCTTGTTTCAGCAAACCTGCCTACTCAGCTCCCGCGTTATTCTTATAGAGAATAAACAAAATGTTATATAGTGCCTACCTATGATTGAATATTGATGAAACTTGGTATGTGGCTTCTCCTAGTTAAATTATATTAGCATAAAGATCAACTGTTTGTGTTCCTTGTTTCAGCAAACCTGCCCTTATGGAGAATAAATAAAATTTGGTATCTCGATTATTTATAAATGTATGTTGATGAAACTTGGTATGTGGCTTCACGTAGTACTGATATATTGATATTTGCACAACAAACTGATTTTTTGTTGATTATTCCCGTAGCAGCAAACCTGCGTACTCAGCCCCCATGTTATTCTTATGGAGAATAACTAAAATGTTATATAGCGCTTATTTATGATTGAATATTGATTAAACTTGGTATGTGGCTTCTCCTAGTTAAATTATATTAGCACAAAGAACAACCGTTTGTGTTCCTTGTTTCAGCAAACCTGCCTACTCAGCTCCCGCGTTATTCTTATAGAGAATAAACAAAATGTTATATAGTGCCTACCTATGATTGAATATTGATGAAACTTGGTATGTGGCTTCTCCTAGTTAAATTATATTAGCATAAAGATCAACTGTTTGTGTTCCTTGTTTCAGCAAACCTGCCCTTATGGAGAATAAATAAAATTTGGTATCTCGATTATTTATAAATGTATGTTGATGAAACTTGGTATGTGGCTTCGCCTAGTTAAATTCTATTTATATTTGCATCAAAACCAATTGTTTGTTTCTTTATTTCAGCAAACCTACGTACTCATCACCAATGCTATTCTTATGGAGAATAATTAAAATATCACTTATATATGAATATATTTTTATGAAACTTGGTATGCGGCTTTATATGGTATTAAGACATATATTATGCATTGGAAATTCGCTGAGTACGCGGGTTTGCTGTGACGGGGGTATCTATATATGTAATATGCTAAGGCACTTTATATAAACATAATTCTTCCATTATTTTTTAACTTATTTTGATGATTGAGGAGTTAAAAATATGTCCTCGATCCATATTTGTGTAAAGTGGATTTCATTACTTGTAAGTTCCATTGCGTAGAACTGGCCGCCTCAAAGGATAACGTGGCCTAAGTTTTAATTCATTTCTTAAATTGCTGTGCAGTAAAACTCAGTTTTTGGCGAATTTCCCCTATAGGGAAGAAGCTATTACCGTGGGTCTCATGGTAAGACTTGAGCCCGAGACCATGAAAACGTTTTTTAGGTCCCCGGGGGCCTGTTTCATAAAAGTTACTAGACTAGTATTACTAGTCCACAGACTAGTATTATCAGTGAATTTTACAAGTGTACGTTTCATAAACTTACAAGAGTAGAATAATAGTTACCAGTGTAGGGACTAATATTACTAGTAGTATTTACCAGTGTAGAATATATTCTGTTTCACAAACCTCTACACTTGTATTTTAGACTAGTAAATACCAGTGAATTTCTACCAACCTCTCTACATAAGTATTAGTTAGCTAACTACTATTTTTAGTAAGAAAATTGCTGAAAAAATAGTTTTTTAATTATTTTTTAGGTTTGTAAAGACATACATTCATATTACTTCTGCTTAATAAAGAGGGTTTAAATTAAATTAGCAATAACTTTGAAATACTAATAATTATTTATTTTATATAGTTGATATGAAGTGATATTACTCATAATTGTTTCATTATTTAAAATAAATACGCAACTTTAAAACCAACAATGCATAACTAGAAAAGGATGTAATTAAACAATACTTATGAAGTATATTGAGATTGAAATTGAATCATACCAACATACGGTATTATCAGTTTCGCTACAAAGGGCATCTTACTAACTTAACATTCATAATTAATTCCCCGTAGTTAAGTCCCCCAACCCCCCCCCACATCAGAATATGAAGGACCGGACGTGGCGGCAAGGTGGAGGTATAGAAAAAACTCCCCTTCGTCTCTCTCTCCCCCTCACTCCACCTGCCCAAAAATGGCTGCCGAGCACGGCAGCGAATCGGGTTGGCACTGGCGAATTTAATTATTTCGGTCTGACGAATCACAAAACAGCGGTTCCCACGAGACTGGATGTATGAACGGCCGGGACTATATTCCAGTATTCGCCCTACTCTCAGTGCCGGTTAATTAGACAGTGATTGCCCCACTGTACAAACCTCTGCCTATTCATTACTTGGGTATTTAGCTAAGGTGACAATAACAATGTAACAATAAAAATATGAATTTTATGGGCACTATATACAAACAATGCTATGAGGTTTTACAAAAACCACTACGATGAGTTCACCTCGCCAAACCCAATGTGAAGGGCACGCGAAGGGCGGGGGAGTGTTTGAACTTGTTCCGCACTTCCGACGAAGCTGGGCGTGATAAGAGTGATAACAAACGGCTGATTGATAAGCCTCAACACGCCTCTCCGTGGCTGTAGCATTGGCTGTCACCCTATCTTTAATTAGTATACGGGCAGATAACTTTCACTGCAGACCCGCTTCTGGCT
Organism: Allygus modestus; assembly: GCA_963675035.1. Taxonomy (NCBI): domain Eukaryota; kingdom Metazoa; phylum Arthropoda; class Insecta; order Hemiptera; family Cicadellidae; genus Allygus; species Allygus modestus. The sequence goes on from OY776117.1 coordinate 96,745,023, forward strand.
CTGGGAGCCGAACATATTAAAACAATGCAACCGTTCAACCGAAAGCATTTCTGGCCAGCTGTGTTTGACAAACCCTATTTTTAATTTAAATTGTTTAAAATTGTGGACCTTTATCAACCCCAGGCTCCCCCTCTACTATATATCATATTCCAAACTTTGGGTACCAGTATGGAAAATTACTCAAAACTTGAAGAAGATAAAAACTAATAAATACACGATTGTGTATAACGTTCTAAAGTTTCTCTATACATTTTTTACGAGGGATATATTAGTGGTTAGGCTTTAAGATTACAACAAAAACATGAGTATTACTTTGACAGTTCCCTGGTTGATTATGAACAGCTGTTAAAATTCTTTTGTGTTGATTTAAAACTCCTTAAGCCCAATGTTAATTTTTTTAACTTTTCATTTTAGTTTTTTTACATTATTTGATTTTTCCCGGGAATGAGGCCTGTCTAGAACTTATTTTTATCCCAGAAATTAGTTATTTTGAACGTTTGAGGGAAATCGTTGGAGCCGTTTTTGAGATCGGTGTCGCAAGCAAGCAAGCAAACATACAAGCAAACCTTACTCATATTAGAGTATATGATACCCGGGGGCCAAGCTTTGCTCGGGGGAAGGCCAGTCAGTTTGTTTAGATGACTTGGAGCATATTTCACCACCTCCCCCTACTGATAATCAGAATTGTATAACTCATTTGCCTCTGTTCTACATTTTTACGGTCACTCCAGTTGTTATTTATAGCTCAATATCCCTTTGATTTATTTTACTACTCTATATGTAATCTTCTCTCAAATCTTTTAATCTCTGCTCTCAGGAAACCACATGTTAATAATCATAAACAACATGAGTTCCATGTGGTTCCATAAAATCAGATAATAAAACCTTTGAATGAAGATTACATGTAGAGTGGTCATATCCAGAATGACTCAAAGGTACATTATAATAACAACTGTTGTGACCTCAAAAATGCTCGTTAGTTACATGCTCGTTAGGTACATGGTGAAAAACTACTCCAAGTCATAAACAAGATTGACCTTTCCCTAGCAAAGCTCAGTCCCAGGTAGTACTTAAACTATATGAGTATAACTTTAAGAGTTCGCTGAAAGATTTTGAACAGCTGTTATGACTCTTTTGCTTTTATTTTAATCTACAAAAGCCCAATGTGATTTTTTTAATTTTCCATAGTGGCGATTGTAAATAGCTTCCTCAACGGTTGACATGTTGGGTTTGTAACTTGAATTATACAAATGGGAGAACTACTCCAGAAGACAAGTAATTTAAAATAATTAATTAAATTATAATTGAATTATTTAGAGATATATAGATCTATAACGAATCTTATATATCCTGCAATTTATAAAAAAAATAAAAGAAGCTATTACCGTAGGTCTCATGGTAAGACTTAAGCCCTAAACCATGATAACTTTTTGTTTTGGGGTCCCCAGATGCCAAAAACACTATTCGTTCAAATTTTTATATATGTATTTATATGTGTCCGTAAGCACGATAACTCTCGTAAAAAAGGTCCAATCTTAATGAAATTTGGTACAAATGTGTAAAGTACCATTTATTTGAACGAGTTCGAAAACCAGACGAATCGCACCATCCAAAGGGGGGTTTTGGGGGGGGTTTTGTACCCCAAAAATGGTTTTTTGGGGGTTTTCACATGTAATTTTAATTTAAATCAAATTTTAATTTATACCATTGAATTCAGCATAAAAAAACAAACAATTTGGTATCTTGATCATTGCTCTACGTCAATTAGTTACCGAGATATTGAAAGTGCTAAACACAGTACGTTGTCTAATGTTATTCTTATGGAGAAAAAGAAAAAATGTATATCTCGCTTATTTGTGAACATAAACTGACGAAATTTGGTATATGGCTTAATCTGGTTGTGGTTTATTGTTGTTTCCACAAAAAAAATTTTCACCTATGGTTCCCGCAGCAGCAAACCTAGGTACTCAGTCCCTATGTTACTCTTATGGAGAATAATTAAAATGTTATATATCTCAAAAGCACTGGTAATGTTATTAACAATAAGTTCAATGTAAAATGATTTAATGCATTATTACTTTTAATAGTACATTTTATATAAGCCAAATTGAATTGGAACGACTCTTTTGAATAGTACAGTATTATCATATGTCATGATTAGTTTATACTATCATCGTCTGTATTTCATATTTAAAAGCTGTAAAATAGTTGTGATTATAGATCAGTTTAATTTATTTTTAACTAACACTTAATATATTCTATGAAAAACCAACTTAACGATTTTACAGTGTTCAACGTTCAGCCCCATTTTTTAGAGGATAACAAAAAATTAATACTATGACGTAACGGACCCTCCAGCCTTATTACTTACTAAGACTGATTCTTTAGCCACGACACTTCTAAATATTGACATTTCTAGTCTACATTCATACAATCATTCGTATCACAATCATTCAGTCTTGCATACGTTGCTGGCTTACCGAGTTTTCTTGAACCTTTAAAATATTGGCAAAAATTAAATTAAAACTCTATATTTTATAATAATTAAATTAATGTATCAAATGTAATTACGGTACAGTACACAGAACTCCTTTGTAATAAATGTTAATAGGTTCAACACAATTTGCTGGTTGTTATTATACTACCTTGACTTAAAGAATGTATTAAGTTAACTCTCAGAGTATTAACTCTGTGAAAATGTGTAACAAGGCCTTAACAAAATTAAAATAACTCACCCTATTTAACCGCAGCGAGGCCAATTTGATGTTCTTGGCGCAATCTTCACCACGGCGCCGACGATGGTGTGGTATTATCTAACTGTGAGAACTGGCCAAATTGTGGGGCCCCTTTTAACCCACTGGAAACTGGAAACGGGTTTACAAGCCCCCCCCCCACTCACACGGGCCGGGCAGCCGACTCACAGCGGCCGACGACAGACAAAATATGATTATATAATACTGTACTCTAAAACTAATCACCCGACGGCGATTTTGCTTGGCGTTTGGCGGTCACATTGGGTCACATTAGGCGCACTTCTGAGAATGGTTAGAGTGGATTACATAATAGATTCCTTCCACCACCACGGCTGGCCTCGCACCTGCTGGTTTAAAATTGGCGTTAGAGTGACTCGAGTAATTTTAAAATATTGATACCATTTTGGTGGGGGCTTTGTACCCAAAAATGGGGTTTTTGAACCCTTTACATATAATTTTTAAAATAGTAAAATTTTAGTTTTCACCATTACATTCAGCTTAAAACACACAATTTGGTGTATTGATCATTCCTCTACGTCAATTGGTTACCGAGATATTGAAAGTGCTAAACACAGTACGTTGTCCAATGTTATTCTTATGGAGAATAAGAACAAAATTATATCTCGCTTCTTTATGAACGTATACTGACGAAACTTGGTATACGGCCTTATCTGGTCTATTGATATTTGCTCAAAAAAGATTTTTGCCAAAGGCTCCCGTATCAGCAAACCCACATACTCAGCCCCCACTGTCTTCTTATGGAGAACAATTAAAATGCTATGTCTCACTTATTTATGAATATAAATTAACCCTAGCCGTGGCCAATGGTCGCCCGGCGACCATTTCAATCTTACCCTTAAAATGGCCATGGTCGCCGGGCAACTATTAAGGTCCAAGAATTTTCCAATGCTAAAAAGTAATTTATAATTAACTCGAAAGTGGACAAGTTATATACCATTTGAAAGATGACATTCTGAACTTTCATTTTATTATATAAATGAACCATATAGCAGTTGTATAAGAACGTAACGACTATATAAAGTGAATGGTTTTTTTAGTGCAAATCAATACCTACAACCGACTCGTAGAAATTCGTCAAACATGGCCTGGGACAAAATAACAGAACTGGGGTAAATTTCGTCTTATGGAGTTGCGGTTGGTACCACTGGACAGCAGAAGAGTGGCTGTACATTATCGTATTAATTATTTGAACGATACATTGATAACAAAGAGCATATGATTTTTATAAAACAGGAGTTTTTGCCAAAACTGACAAATGGCCAATGGTCGCCCGGCGACCATTATGAAACGCTGTAAATATATATATAGGAAGTTTTATAACTAGTCAATAGTTGTGTCAAATTGTAGCAGAAGAAACGTAGAATAATTTTGTTTTGACAAATGGCATCACTGGTCACTATTACTACTTTGAGCAACGCAAGTAAATATCAGTTAGGCAGGTGTTTGGCCGATTCTTGCTGTTGTCAGATGAACCTCAAGTATAACCTACATCTTTGTAAGTGAATTTTTATCCGCGATTATTTCAGAAATTGTTCTAAATTCGGAGTTTATAGTGACAGTGTAGTGGTTGTGTATAACAGTAATCTTTATGCATAAATATTACTGGAAAGGGATAAATTAGTCAATTGGTGAAGTGAAAGTGAGTCTAATGTTTTTGAGTGTTTTAGCATAATGTTAGACGATTGTTAGGCCTATCATTCATAGTATCGCGTGTATATTTGTTTATATACATAAGACAGGTAAATAAAAATGTTTTTCCCATGTGTTATACATTACTGTGTAGGGAATTGAATTTACTACAACATGTTTATTATATTTTTGGCCTAAGAAAATCTGTTCAAGATTTTTGTACTTCAGTTTCTCGAAATGTTTTTACGTAAATGCTAATTTTCTAGTTATTTGTATAGTAAACGGGTAATAATAATTTTTTTACTCCCCACAATATTACATATTTGTTTTCCTTAGTTCATAACCTACAAAAATATATGTACAATATTATTATAAATAATTACCTTACATGAGTTATCTCCGATTCACTAATTATTCGTCTTACTCGACAAAAGTTGCGATTTTTCGTATTTTATTACATAACACATGTACAATAAAATATTTTCCCCATGTGTTATACATTTCTATGTAGGGAATTGAATTTACTACAACGTGTTTAAAATATATTTGGCCTAAAATAATATGTACAATATTTTTGTACTTCAATGTGTCGGAAATTGTTTTTACGTAAATGCTAATTTCCTAGTTATTCGTATAATAAATGGGTAGTAATAATTTTTTACTCCCCACAATATTACATATTTGTTTTCCTTAGTTCATAACCTACAAAAATATATGTACAATATTATTATAAATAATTACCTTACATGAGTTATCTCCGATTCACTAATTATTCGTCTTACTCGACAAAAGTTGCGATTTTTCGTATTTTATTACATAACACATGTACAATAAAATATTTTCCCCATGTGTTATACATTTCTATGTAGGGAATTGAATTTACTACAACGTGTTTAAAATATATTTGGCCTAAAATAATATGTACAATATTTTTGTACTTCAATGTGTCGGAAATTGTTTTTACGTAAATGCTAATTTCCTAGTTATTCGTATAATAAATGGGTAGTTAAACAATTTTTTACCAATGGCTCCCGTAGCAGCAAACCTGCGTACTCAGCCCATTCTTATGGAGAATAATTAAATGCTATGTCTCCCTTAATTATGAACATAAATGAATAAAAACTGGTATACGACTTTACCTAGTTAATTTCTATTGATATTAGCATAGAAATCCATTTTTTCTATTCCTTGTTGCAGCAAACCTGCGTACTCAGCCCATTCTTATGGAGAATAATTAAATGCTATGTCTCCCTTAATTATGAACATAAATGAATAAAAACTGGTATACGACTTTACCTAGTTAAGTTCTATTGATATTAGCATAGAAATCCATTTTTTCTATTCCTTGTTGCAGCAAACCTGCGTACTCAGCCCATTCTTATGGAGAATAATTAAATGCTATGTCTCCCTTAATTATGAACATAAATGAATAAAAACTGGTATGCAGCAAACCTGCGTACTCAGCCCCATGTTATTCTTATGGAGGACAAGTAACGTGTTATCTCCCTTAATTATGAAAATAAAGCAATGAAATTTGGTATGTGGCTTTGCCTAGTTGTTATATTGATATTTGTATAAAACCCCAATTTTTGTGTCCCTTCCTTCAGCAAACCCGCATAATCGGTCGCCATGTTATTCTAATGGAGAATAATTAAAATGTCATATTTTGTTTATGAATGTATATTGATGAAACTTGGTATGTGGCTTTATTTGGTATTAAGATACATTTATATGCATTGGAAATTCCCTGAGTACGCAGGTTTGCTGCTGTATACTGTATTCGATTTTATTTAAACCCCGGTATAGTATAAATGTATAATGATACTGTATTACAAACTTAAGAAAACTAAGCAAATTAGATAAATACTTAAATTTGAGAATTAATAACTAATTGTCCACGTTTTCAAAATATATAGTCTTGTAATACACGTACTGTATAGTAAATGGGGTGTCGAGTTTGTGGGACTACTGTATTTACTATTGCATTCACAGACACACACACACATATATATATAAACCCCCAATATTATTTTGTAAAAATATACAATCTTGAACGAATAATATGTTTGACTCCAGGATCTCCAAACGAAGCGTCTGGTTGTTATAAAACCACTTTCAAACAAGTTTTAATGCCAAAGTGACCCGCAGGTTTCGCGAAACCCAACACAAACCAAACCCGCCACCCGCCACCTGCCGTCACCCGCGGGTTTCGCTTGGTGTTGAATCCAAGGTGGCCCACAAGTTAGAAATTCAACTGCTATCGGCCGTTTCAAAAACGTTGACCCCAAAAACATCATACAAACGGATACAAACGGATACAAACGGATACAAACGGATACAAACGGATACAAACGGATACAAACGGATACAATAAGGGGTTCACAGCCCATATAAAACCAGTTATAAAACTATTTTATACACATTAAAATATATAGATTATCACCCCATTTATGTTATATTGGCAAATATAAATGAACAATGAGTGTATACACGTTAGATTCCTTTTGTGAACTTTCCATTATCCTCCACAATATCTAGTGAACAGAGTTTGTTCATTATATAATCCTCACACAAAAATTCACACAATATTGGAATACTAAGTTAGGGTCAAATATACATACAATTAAATCATACCCCCACACTACTTTCTCTTTCTAGTGATGTACACGTCTATTTACTCCTCTCCACATAGACACAACGCTCCTACAAAAGCACCTACGCAATCTGTCACACATTTCCACGTTCCGCATAGTCTTCTCTTACAGGTAGGGGACACACTAACATTGATATATCCTCTTAAAATTACATTATTCCCTCATTACCCTCCATCGTCACATACCATATCAAAAACCAACACACCATCACACACCTCTCCACCTACCTTATCCAATCCTTATCCAAGTAACCTTGTCATATCCATATATCACCCTTAGCCAAGTAATCTTACAATACCCCTATTCAAGTAAACTATATAATACCCTTAACCCATAATTTACACAAACCCCCCCCCCCACACACCCACTAGATCAATCACAGAATCGTTCACAATGAATCGTTCACTTACCATACAAGAACCAGTTCAATAAGAGACGAATTTACACATACAAATAAATTTTAACTAACTTGTCAAATAACCATGAAACACTACACTTACATAACTACTGTCAGCCCGACCGTAGTGCAATGGAAGGGCCTCATCCTGGGGGAACCGCCTTCTTGATCACGGTAACCCCTACGCCAGGTAAGTATGAATTGAAAAGTGTGGACATGGGTAGACTACCTCACGCAAACAGACCAAAATGTTGAGAGCCTAATAATAACGATGCTGTTTTTAATAATATGTAGTTCTATTTCCTAATTTAAGGTATAGGTTTAGTTATAAACTCTTTTTTTAAACACGATTGTTATGGTCGTACAAAAAAAATATTAAAAAATCATATTTTTTCTTTCAATATTAGTCTCAACGTCAGAAATCTAGCTCAAAACACTCCTCGAGTGGACGTTGTAATTGCAGCTGCAGCGGTCAAACGAGTTACTACAATCTTTTTTTATCAACGATTTTTCAAAGAGAATACTTTATACCTGTAATTGTTGTATTTTTAGCGTATCATTCCTACCACGTCATTGGCAATTCGTGTGAAAACTGCGAAAACTCACTATAATATGGAGCCATCCGACGCGAAACAGCGCCCGCAGCGCTCGGTGCCTGATCGCGGTACTACACCTCAGACTTGAACACACCTCAGGTCTCAGCTCAGCTGGCTCGACGCTGATGTGAATGTGAATCTCAGGCCCGGGTCGGCGCTAGCCACCAGCCGCCGCCGCCGCGCCGCACGAGTGAGCTCCCGTTCCCGACGTATTATGTTAGATTTAATAGTTATCTTTACGTTTTTCAGACGCTTTAGAAAATACTACTATTGGATATTTATAAATTGTTATGCATATGTATATTTATGTTGTTTTCAATATTATAACATATGGCTTTTTATTGGATTTATAAGTTGGTTCTCAATAATCTATGTAAATGCACTTTCAGGTACACATTTTATACTATTTCCTTCCCGTTAAGATCATACTTCACAGGATCATTTCTGTAGTAAGATCTTCATTTATTCACTTCTACTTTGAAGTGTTTACCAACCACGATGAAGAGAAACGGCTCTTCTCCCTGAGCGTGAGGCAGACGTGAACCAGTATTCTCGTGATACAGGAGCATGTCATCGATGATCGTTCAGCCTTCCAATGGGGAAGGTCGGGAGTTGAGCGTTCAGAGTGGTAAATTTATAAATATATATACTTTGATTATTAGTCACTACTTAGGTGGCCCAATCCCATAAGGATCGGCGCTGGTAAATTTATAAATATATATACTTTGATTGTTAGTCACTACTTAGGTGGCCCAATCCCATAAGGATCGGGCGCTAAATAAAAATTGGTTATAGACTCATCATGTGTTCCCCTCCACGGAAATCTTTAGTAAAAGGCGAAAGATTTATTCGTTTTGAAGGGAAACCAGAGTGAACAGGCCCGTTGAGCCTCAACAGCCTGGCCGATCCTATTGCTATTGCGACTATCGAGAGCCTACGTTTTCCTAAGCTGATCGTTATACGTATCTCCTAGTGTAACGCCTTGTTTTTCCGTCGCTTCAGTTCCCGCCCGTTTTAACTGGCCAAACGCGCGTCAACGAATCTAAGTTGGAATATAGGTCCCATTTATTCGCACGTTAACGAACCTCGCGGACACCTCAGACCGGCTCTCGCGCGCTCACGTCAGGGCAGCTCAGGCCTCAGCTTGAGGTGTAGTACCGCGAGCGGCCACGCCGCCACCGAGCGCTGCTGTCGTCGCCGGGCCGGGCTCAGCTCTCACCTCATCTCGCCTTCCGAGACGAGACGAGCGAGCGATCTGACTATTCCTCTGTTTTTACCCTGTTCGCCCGTACCGCCTCTCGCCGTCGCCGTCGAGGCGATCGGCTGCCGTCGCCCGGTGTCCTCTCTACTTGTGCCGCGTCGATCGATGTTATTATTTTATTTCAAATTTTATACGCTTCGTTCCGGACACGTTACTTTTCGCGTTCCACAAGTAGAAACGTCCCACGGCGAAGGGTAAATCGATGAACCGCACCCTACTGGCCCTTTTACTACGGTGTCAGATGGTGAAAATCGTATCACACTCGGAACTGTGGTGATGTGCAATGTATAACAACAGCGCTAGTTTTGCCGCTAGATGTTTTTCATTGTTTCTCGATTATCTTGTTGATTCAATGTTTTAATACGACACTAGACCAAACCTTTTCCAGTTATCGCTTCTCGGCCTGTTGGCTAAGATCAAAGTGTAGTATCTGTTCTTATCAGCTTAACATCTGATACGTCCCTCATCGAGGGACCAGTTTGTTAAACTGATTTTTGGAAAATGACGGAGTGCTAGGAGCTTGCTCCACCTCTGTCACGGGTTGACCCGGCATTGCAGTACCGCCGGGACCGGCCCACCTAAACACTTGAACTATAACTAATGTTTTAAACACTGGTTAATAAAGGTTACGCACGTTAGTTACAACTTAAAACTATCGGCGTCGTTTTTTAAAGTTTTCGACTTAGCGTATATTATTCAATAATAGAAACGTAGTATGTTTAATAATCTTGTCATAAATAAATGTCCTAACTTCCTGTTATGTTTCGTATTATTTTACCGGTTGGTAAATTTTTGTAATCGCCTAGCAACAAACACACAATGTTTAAAGAGAAAAAAAAATTTAAAAAATGCCAACAGCACGTGGTGTTCCCAAGCGGTCACCCATCCAAGTACTAACCACGCCCGACGTTGCTTGACTTCGGTGATCGGACGAGAACCGGTATATTCAACGTGGTATGGCCGTTGGCAAGAGTCTTAGCCAGAGTCCGTCTATATTAGCGAACTTCTGAATGAATGGTTGATATGTTTTTGATCTCGCAGACATATAGGGAAATTTGGAATACCAACAAACAGCAGTATGTAGTTCGTTCGGTATGACATGTATTTAATACTAATTATAAAACAGCCGTCCATTTAATTTAATTTCAATTCTATTTATTTCTTTCAATGCTATGCTACAAAAAATAAATACAATCCAGTAATATTGTAGGAAAGAACATAAATTATCATAAAAATCATTATCAACAAAATCATAGTGCAACATAAAAGTGGCATCAAAAAACAGTAGTCATACTACATAAATAATAAAATAATGGTAAATACTGGTAGTCCATCTTCATGCAATTCAGAATCAAGCTCACTAAAGGTGAGCGACAATAAGTAAGATTATTGAAATAAACCAAATTCAATATTCCTTCCGTAGAACTGTAACGAAAATTGTATGTTATTTTATAATGCATTTATGTTTCGTGACGCGCATTTATTTATACTTCATAGATTTTATTGACCCTTGCAAGTCCCGAAGAGGGGTTAATATTCTCCCACCTCACACTGTGTATAAGTTTCAAAGTTGATTAGGGACAGCGCGAACGCAGTCCCCGCTACCAAAAATTACGCGCCCGAGATACCCACATTTGGGGCATTCGCAGGAGTCAGCCCGACCGTAGTGCAATGGAAGGGCCTCATCCTGGGGGAACCGCCTTCTTGATCACGGTAACCCCTACGCCAGGTAAGTATGAATTGAAAAGTGTGGACATGGGTAGACTACCTCACGCAAACAGACCAAAATGTTGAGAGCCTAATAATAACGATGCTGTTTTTAATAATATGTAGTTCTATTTCCTAATTTAAGGTATAGGTTTAGTTATAAACTCTTTTTTTAAACACGATTGTTATGGTCGTACAAAAAAAATATTAAAAAATCATATTTTTTCTTTCAATATTAGTCTCAACGTCAGAAATCTAGCTCAAAACACTCCTCGAGTGGACGTTGTAATTGCAGCTGCAGCGGTCAAACGAGTTACTACAATCTTTTTTTATCAACGATTTTTCAAAGAGAATACTTTATACCTGTAATTGTTGTATTTTTAGCGTATCATTCCTACCACGTCATTGGCAATTCGTGTGAAAACTGCGAAAACTCACTATAATATGGAGCCATCCGACGCGAAACAGCGCCCGCAGCGCTCGGTGCCTGATCGCGGTACTACACCTCAGACTTGAACACACCTCAGGTCTCAGCTCAGCTGGCTCGACGCTGATGTGAATGTGAATCTCAGGCCCGGGTCGGCGCTAGCCACCAGCCGCCGCCGCCGCGCCGCACGAGTGAGCTCCCGTTCCCGACGTATTATGTTAGATTTAATAGTTATCTTTACGTTTTTCAGACGTTTTAGAAAATACTACTATTGGATATTTATAAATTGTTATGCATATGTATATTTATGTTGTTTTCAATATTATAACATATGGCTTTTTATTGGATTTATAAGTTGGTTCTCAATAATCTATGTAAATGCACTTTCAGGTACACATTTTATACTATTTCCTTCCCGTTAAGATCATACTTCACAGGATCATTTCTGTAGTAAGATCTTCATTTATTCACTTCTACTTTGAAGTGTTTACCAACCACGATGAAGAGAACCGGCTCTTCTCCCTGAGCGTGAGGCAGACGTGAACCAGTATTCTCGTGATACAGGAGCATGTCATCGATGATCGTTCAGCCTTCCAATGGGGAAGGTCGGGAGTTGAGCGTTCAGAGTGGTAAATTTATAAATATATATACTTTGATTATTAGTCACTACTTAGGTGGCCCAATCCCATAAGGATCGGCGCTGGTAAATTTATAAATATATATACTTTGATTGTTAGTCACTACTTAGGTGGCCCAATCCCATAAGGATCGGGCGCTAAATAAAAATTGGTTATAGACTCATCATGTGTTCCCCTCCACGGAAATCTTTAGTAAAAGGCGAAAGATTTATTCGTTTTGAAGGGAAACCAGAGTGAACAGGCCCGTTGAGCCTCAACAGCCTGGCCGATCCTATTACTATTGCGACTATCGAGAGCCTACGTTTTCCTAAGCTGATCGTTATACGTATCTCCTAGTGTAACGCCTTGTTTTTCCGTCGCTTCAGTTCCCGCCCGTTTTAACTGGCCAAACGCGCGTCAACGAATCTAAGTTGGAATATAGGTCCCATTTATTCGCACGTTAACGAACCTCGCGGACACCTCAGACCGGCTCTCGCGCGCTCACGTCAGGGCAGCTCAGGCCTCAGCTTGAGGTGTAGTACCGCGAGCAGCCACGCCGCCACCGAGCGCTGCTGTCGTCGCCGGGCCGGGCTCAGCTCTCACCTCATCTCGCCTTCCGAGACGAGACGAGCGAGCGATCTGACTATTCCTCTGTTTTTACCCTGTTCGCCCGTACCGCCTCTCGCCGTCGCCGTCGAGGCGATCGGCTGCCGTCGCCCGGTGTCCTCTCTACTTGTGCCGCGTCGATCGATGTTATTATTTTATTTCAAATTTTATACGCTTCGTTCCGGACACGTTACTTTTCGCGTTCCACAAGTAGAAACGTCCCACGGCGAAGGGTAAATCGATGAACCGCACCCTACTGGCCCTTTTACTACGGTGTCAGATGGCGAAAATCGTATCACACTCGGAACTGTGGTGATGTGCAATGTATAACAACAGCGCTAGTTTTGCCGCTAGATGTTTTTCATTGTTTCTCGATTATCTTGTTGATTCAATGTTTTAATACGACACTAGACCAAACCTTTTCCAGTTATCGCTTCTCGGCCTGTTGGCTAAGATCAAAGTGTAGCCATTTGTATTATTTAAACCATGCTTGTATTCTGTCATTGCTTTTTTATCATTGTCCAAGTCTGTTTTTTGCCACCTGCGTGTGGTAACTGTACTATTTTGTCTAACCCGTTGTTGCTTTGTAAAAAAAGAAAAACATTTATTGAAATAAAGTCAATCTGTTCTTATCAGCTTAACATCTGATACGTCCCTCATCGAGGGACCAGTTTGTTAAACTGATTTTTGGAAAATGACGGAGTGCTAGGAGCTTGCTCCACCTCTGTCACGGGTTGACCCGGCATTGCAGTACCGCCGGGACCGGCCCACCTAAACACTTGAACTATAACTAATGTTTTAAACACTGGTTAATAAAGGTTACGCACGTTAGTTACAACTTAAAACTATCGGCGTCGTTTTTTAAAGTTTTCGACTTAGCGTATATTATTCAATAATAGAAACGTAGTATGTTTAATAATCTTGTCATAAATAAATGTCCTAACTTCCTGTTATGTTTCGTATTATTTTACCGGTTGGTAAATTTTTGTAATCGCCTAGCAACAAACACACAATGTTTAAAGAGAAAAAAAAATTTAAAAAATGCCAACAGCACGTGGTGTTCCCAAGCGGTCACCCATCCAAGTACTAACCACGCCCGACGTTGCTTGACTTCGGTGATCGGACGAGAACCGGTATATTCAACGTGGTATGGCCGTTGGCAAGAGTCTTAGCCAGAGTCCGTCTATATTAGCGAACTTCTGAATGAATGGTTGATATGTTTTTGATCTCGCAGACATATAGGGAAATTTGGAATACCAACAAACAGCAGTATGTAGTTCGTTCGGTATGACATGTATTTAATACTAATTATAAAACAGCCGTCCATTTAATTTAATTTCAATTCTATTTATTTCTTTCAATGCTATGCTACAAAAAATAAATACAATCCAGTAATATTGTAGGAAAGAACATAAATTATCATAAAAATCATTATCAACAAAATCATAGTGCAACATAAAAGTGGCATCAAAAAACAGTAGTCATACTACATAAATAATAAAATAATGGTAAATACTGGTAGTCCATCTTCATGCAATTCAGAATCAAGCTCACTAAAGGTGAGCGACAATAAGTAAGATTATTGAAATAAACCAAATTCAATATTCCTTCCGTAGAACTGTAACGAAAATTGTATGTTATTTTATAATGCATTTATGTTTCGTGACGCGCATTTATTTATACTTCATAGATTTTATTGACCCTTGCAAGTCCCGAAGAGGGGTTAATATTCTCCCACCTCACACTGTGTATAAGTTTCAAAGTTGATTAGGGACAGCGCGAACGCAGTCCCCGCTACCAAAAATTACGCGCCCGAGATACCCACATTTGGGGCATTCGCAGGAGTCAGCCCGACCGTAGTGCAATGGAAGGGCCTCATCCTGGGGGAACCGCCTTCTTGATCACGGTAACCCCTACGCCAGGTAAGTATGAATTGAAAAGTGTGGACATGGGTAGACTACCTCACGCAAACAGACCAAAATGTTGAGAGCCTAATAATAACGATGCTGTTTTTAATAATATGTAGTTCTATTTCCTAATTTAAGGTATAGGTTTAGTTATAAACTCTTTTTTTAAACACGATTGTTATGGTCGTGCAAAAAAAATATTAAAAAATCATATTTTTTCTTTCAATATTAGTCTCAACGTCAGAAATCTAGCTCAAAACACTCCTCGAGTGGACGTTGTAATTGCAGCTGCAGCGGTCAAACGAGTTACTACAATCTTTTTTTATCAACGATTTTTCAAAGAGAATACTTTATACCTGTAATTGTTGTATTTTTAGCGTATCATTCCTACCACGTCATTGGCAATTCGTGTGAAAACTGCGAAAACTCACTATAATATGGAGCCATCCGACGCGAAACAGCGCCCGCAGCGCTCGGTGCCTGATCGCGGTACTACACCTCAGACTTGAACACACCTCAGGTCTCAGCTCAGCTGGCTCGACGCTGATGTGAATGTGAATCTCAGGCCCGGGTCGGCGCTAGCCACCAGCCGCCGCCGCCGCGCCGCACGAGTGAGCTCCCGTTCCCGACGTATTATGTTAGATTTAATAGTTATCTTTACGTTTTTCAGACGCTTTAGAAAATACTACTATTGGATATTTATAAATTGTTATGCATATGTATATTTATGTTGTTTTCAATATTATAACATATGGCTTTTTATTGGATTTATAAGTTGGTTCTCAATAATCTATGTAAATGCACTTTCAGGTACACATTTTATACTATTTCCTTCCCGTTAAGATCATACTTCACAGGATCATTTCTGTAGTAAGATCTTCATTTATTCACTTCTACTTTGAAGTGTTTACCAACCACGATGAAGAGAAACGGCTCTTCTCCCTGAGCGTGAGGCAGACGTGAACCAGTATTCTCAATATACAGGAGCATGTCATCGATGATCGTTCAGCCTTCCAATGGGGAAGGTCGGGAGTTGAGCGTTCAGAGTGGTAAATTTATAAATATATATACTTTGATTATTAGTCACTACTTAGGTGGCCCAATCCCATAAGGATCGGCGCTGGTAAATTTATAAATATATATACTTTGATTGTTAGTCACTACTTAGGTGGCCCAATCCCATAAGGATCGGGCGCTAAATAAAAATTGGTTATAGACTCATCATGTGTTCCCCTCCACGGAAATCTTTAGTAAAAGGCGAAAGATTTATTCGTTTTGAAGGGAAACCAGAGTGAACAGGCCCGTTGAGCCTCAACAGCCTGGCCGATCCTATTGCTATTGCGACTATCGAGAGCCTACGTTTTCCTAAGCTGATCGTTATACGTATCTCCTAGTGTAACGCCTTGTTTTTCCGTCGCTTCAGTTCCCGCCCGTTTTAACTGGCCAAACGCGCGTCAACGAATCTAAGTTGGAATATAGGTCCCATTTATTCGCACGTTAACGAACCTCGCGGACACCTCAGACCGGCTCTCGCGCGCTCACGTCAGGGCAGCTCAGGCCTCAGCTTGAGGTGTAGTACCGCGAGCGGCCACGCCGCCACCGAGCGCTGCTGTCGTCGCCGGGCCGGGCTCAGCTCTCACCTCATCTCGCCTTCCGAGACGAGACGAGCGAGCGATCTGACTATTCCTCTGTTTTTACCCTGTTCGCCCGTACCGCCTCTCGCCGTCGCCGTCGAGGCGATCGGCTGCCGTCGCCCGGTGTCCTCTCTACTTGTGCCGCGTCGATCGATGTTATTATTTTATTTCAAATTTTATACGCTTCGTTCCGGACACGTTACTTTTCGCGTTCCACAAGTAGAAACGTCCCACGGCGAAGGGTAAATCGATGAACCGCACCCTACTGGCCCTTTTACTACGGTGTCAGATGGCGAAAATCGTATCACACTCGGAACTGTGGTGATGTGCAATGTATAACAACAGCGCTAGTTTTGCCGCTAGATGTTTTTCATTGTTTCTCGATTATCTTGTTGATTCAATGTTTTAATACGACACTAGACCAAACCTTTTCCAGTTATCGCTTCTCGGCCTGTTGGCTAAGATCAAAGTGTAGTATCTGTTCTTATCAGCTTAACATCTGATACGTCCCTCATCGAGGGACCAGTTTGTTAAACTGATTTTTGGAAAATGACGGAGTGCTAGGAGCTTGCTCCACCTCTGTCACGGGTTGACCCGGCATTGCAGTACCGCCGGGACCGGCCCACCTAAACACTTGAACTATAACTAATGTTTTAAACACTGGTTAATAAAGGTTACGCACGTTAGTTACAACTTAAAACTATCGGCGTCGTTTTTTAAAGTTTTCGACTTAGCGTATATTATTCAATAATAGAAACGTAGTATGTTTAATAATCTTGTCATAAATAAATGTCCTAACTTCCTGTTATGTTTCGTATTATTTTACCGGTTGGTAAATTTTTGTAATCGCCTAGCAACAAACACACAATGTTTAAAGAGAAAAAAAAATTTAAAAAATGCCAACAGCACGTGGTGTTCCCAAGCGGTCACCCATCCAAGTACTAACCACGCCCGACGTTGCTTGACTTCGGTGATCGGACGAGAACCGGTATATTCAACGTGGTATGGCCGTTGGCAAGAGTCTTAGCCAGAGTCCGTCTATATTAGCGAACTTCTGAATGAATGGTTGATATGTTTTTGATCTCGCAGACATATAGGGAAATTTGGAATACCAACAAACAGCAGTATGTAGTTCGTTCGGTATGACATGTATTTAATACTAATTATAAAACAGCCGTCCATTTAATTTAATTTCAATTCTATTTATTTCTTTCAATGCTATGCTACAAAAAATAAATACAATCCAGTAATATTGTAGGAAAGAACATAAATTATCATAAAAATCATTATCAACAAAATCATAGTGCAACATAAAAGTGGCATCAAAAAACAGTAGTCATACTACATAAATAATAAAATAATGGTAAATACTGGTAGTCCATCTTCATGCAATTCAGAATCAAGCTCACTAAAGGTGAGCGACAATAAGTAAGATTATTGAAATAAACCAAATTCAATATTCCTTCCGTAGAACTGTAACGAAAATTGTATGTTATTTTATAATGCATTTATGTTTCGTGACGCGCATTTATTTATACTTCATAGATTTTATTGACCCTTGCAAGTCCCGAAGAGGGGTTAATATTCTCCCACCTCACACTGTGTATAAGTTTCAAAGTTGATTAGGGACAGCGCGAACGCAGTCCCCGCTACCAAAAATTACGCGCCCGAGATACCCACATTTGGGGCATTCGCAGGAGTCAGCCCGACCGTAGTGCAATGGAAGGGCCTCATCCTGGGGGAACCGCCTTCTTGATCACGGTAACCCCTACGCCAGGTAAGTATGAATTGAAAAGTGTGGACATGGGTAGACTACCTCACGCAAACAGACCAAAATGTTGAGAGCCTAATAATAACGATGCTGTTTTTAATAATATGTAGTTCTATTTCCTAATTTAAGGTATAGGTTTAGTTATAAACTCTTTTTTTAAACACGATTGTTATGGTCGTACAAAAAAAATATTAAAAAATCATATTTTTTCTTTCAATATTAGTCTCAACGTCAGAAATCTAGCTCAAAACACTCCTCGAGTGGACGTTGTAATTGCAGCTGCAGCGGTCAAACGAGTTACTACAATCTTTTTTTATCAACGATTTTTCAAAGAGAATACTTTATACCTGTAATTGTTGTATTTTTAGCGTATCATTCCTACCACGTCATTGGCAATTCGTGTGAAAACTGCGAAAACTCACTATAATATGGAGCCATCCGACGCGAAACAGCGCCCGCAGCGCTCGGTGCCTGATCGCGGTACTACACCTCAGACTTGAACACACCTCAGGTCTCAGCTCAGCTGGCTCGACGCTGATGTGAATGTGAATCTCAGGCCCGGGTCGGCGCTAGCCACCAGCCGCCGCCGCCGCGCCGCACGAGTGAGCTCCCGTTCCCGACGTATTATGTTAGATTTAATAGTTATCTTTACGTTTTTCAGACGTTTTAGAAAATACTACTATTGGATATTTATAAATTGTTATGCATATGTATATTTATGTTGTTTTCAATATTATAACATATGGCTTTTTATTGGATTTATAAGTTGGTTCTCAATAATCTATGTAAATGCACTTTCAGGTACACATTTTATACTATTTCCTTCCCGTTAAGATCATACTTCACAGGATCATTTCTGTAGTAAGATCTTCATTTATTCACTTCTACTTTGAAGTGTTTACCAACCACGATGAAGAGAACCGGCTCTTCTCCCTGAGCGTGAGGCAGACGTGAACCAGTATTCTCGTGATACAGGAGCATGTCATCGATGATCGTTCAGCCTTCCAATGGGGAAGGTCGGGAGTTGAGCGTTCAGAGTGGTAAATTTATAAATATATATACTTTGATTATTAGTCACTACTTAGGTGGCCCAATCCCATAAGGATCGGCGCTGGTAAATTTATAAATATATATACTTTGATTGTTAGTCACTACTTAGGTGGCCCAATCCCATAAGGATCGGGCGCTAAATAAAAATTGGTTATAGACTCATCATGTGTTCCCCTCCACGGAAATCTTTAGTAAAAGGCGAAAGATTTATTCGTTTTGAAGGGAAACCAGAGTGAACAGGCCCGTTGAGCCTCAACAGCCTGGCCGATCCTATTACTATTGCGACTATCGAGAGCCTACGTTTTCCTAAGCTGATCGTTATACGTATCTCCTAGTGTAACGCCTTGTTTTTCCGTCGCTTCAGTTCCCGCCCGTTTTAACTGGCCAAACGCGCGTCAACGAATCTAAGTTGGAATATAGGTCCCATTTATTCGCACGTTAACGAACCTCGCGGACACCTCAGACCGGCTCTCGCGCGCTCACGTCAGGGCAGCTCAGGCCTCAGCTTGAGGTGTAGTACCGCGAGCAGCCACGCCGCCACCGAGCGCTGCTGTCGTCGCCGGGCCGGGCTCAGCTCTCACCTCATCTCGCCTTCCGAGACGAGACGAGCGAGCGATCTGACTATTCCTCTGTTTTTACCCTGTTCGCCCGTACCGCCTCTCGCCGTCGCCGTCGAGGCGATCGGCTGCCGTCGCCCGGTGTCCTCTCTACTTGTGCCGCGTCGATCGATGTTATTATTTTATTTCAAATTTTATACGCTTCGTTCCGGACACGTTACTTTTCGCGTTCCACAAGTAGAAACGTCCCACGGCGAAGGGTAAATCGATGAACCGCACCCTACTGGCCCTTTTACTACGGTGTCAGATGGCGAAAATCGTACCACACTCGGAACTGTGGTGATGTGCAATGTATAACAACAGCGCTAGTTTTGCCGCTAGATGTTTTTCATTGTTTCTCGATTATCTTGTTGATTCAATGTTTTAATACGACACTAGACCAAACCTTTTCCAGTTATCGCTTCTCGGCCTGTTGGCTAAGATCAAAGTGTAGCCATTTGTATTATTTAAACCATGCTTGTATTCTGTCATTGCTTTTTTATCATTGTCCAAGTCTGTTTTTTGCCACCTGCGTGTGGTAACTGTACTATTTTGTCTAACCCGTTGTTGCTTTGTAAAAAAAGAAAAACATTTATTGAAATAAAGTCAATCTGTTCTTATCAGCTTAACATCTGATACGTCCCTCATCGAGGGACCAGTTTGTTAAACTGATTTTTGGAAAATGACGGAGTGCTAGGAGCTTGCTCCACCTCTGTCACGGGTTGACCCGGCATTGCAGTACCGCCGGGACCGGCCCACCTAAACACTTGAACTATAACTAATGTTTTAAACACTGGTTAATAAAGGTTACGCACGTTAGTTACAACTTAAAACTATCGGCGTCGTTTTTTAAAGTTTTCGACTTAGCGTATATTATTCAATAATAGAAACGTAGTATGTTTAATAATCTTGTCATAAATAAATGTCCTAACTTCCTGTTATGTTTCGTATTATTTTACCGGTTGGTAAATTTTTGTAATCGCCTAGCAACAAACACACAATGTTTAAAGAGAAAAAAAAATTTAAAAAATGCCAACAGCACGTGGTGTTCCCAAGCGGTCACCCATCCAAGTACTAACCACGCCCGACGTTGCTTGACTTCGGTGATCGGACGAGAACCGGTATATTCAACGTGGTATGGCCGTTGGCAAGAGTCTTAGCCAGAGTCCGTCTATATTAGCGAACTTCTGAATGAATGGTTGATATGTTTTTGATCTCGCAGACATATAGGGAAATTTGGAATACCAACAAACAGCAGTATGTAGTTCGTTCGGTATGACATGTATTTAATACTAATTATAAAACAGCCGTCCATTTAATTTAATTTCAATTCTATTTATTTCTTTCAATGCTATGCTACAAAAAATAAATACAATCCAGTAATATTGTAGGAAAGAACATAAATTATCATAAAAATCATTATCAACAAAATCATAGTGCAACATAAAAGTGGCATCAAAAAACAGTAGTCATACTACATAAATAATAAAATAATGGTAAATACTGGTAGTCCATCTTCATGCAATTCAGAATCAAGCTCACTAAAGGTGAGCGACAATAAGTAAGATTATTGAAATAAACCAAATTCAATATTCCTTCCGTAGAACTGTAACGAAAATTGTATGTTATTTTATAATGCATTTATGTTTCGTGACGCGCATTTATTTATACTTCATAGATTTTATTGACCCTTGCAAGTCCCGAAGAGGGGTTAATATTCTCCCACCTCACACTGTGTATAAGTTTCAAAGTTGATTAGGGACAGCGCGAACGCAGTCCCCGCTACCAAAAATTACGCGCCCGAGATACCCACATTTGGGGCATTCGCAGGAGTCAGCCCGACCGTAGTGCAATGGAAGGGCCTCATCCTGGGGGAACCGCCTTCTTGATCACGGTAACCCCTACGCCAGGTAAGTATGAATTGAAAAGTGTGGACATGGGTAGACTACCTCACGCAAACAGACCAAAATGTTGAGAGCCTAATAATAACGATGCTGTTTTTAATAATATGTAGTTCTATTTCCTAATTTAAGGTATAGGTTTAGTTATAAACTCTTTTTTTAAACACGATTGTTATGGTCGTGCAAAAAAAATATTAAAAAATCATATTTTTTCTTTCAATATTAGTCTCAACGTCAGAAATCTAGCTCAAAACACTCCTCGAGTGGACGTTGTAATTGCAGCTGCAGCGGTCAAACGAGTTACTACAATCTTTTTTTATCAACGATTTTTCAAAGAGAATACTTTATACCTGTAATTGTTGTATTTTTAGCGTATCATTCCTACCACGTCATTGGCAATTCGTGTGAAAACTGCGAAAACTCACTATAATATGGAGCCATCCGACGCGAAACAGCGCCCGCAGCGCTCGGTGCCTGATCGCGGTACTACACCTCAGACTTGAACACACCTCAGGTCTCAGCTCAGCTGGCTCGACGCTGATGTGAATGTGAATCTCAGGCCCGGGTCGGCGCTAGCCACCAGCCGCCGCCGCCGCGCCGCACGAGTGAGCTCCCGTTCCCGACGTATTATGTTAGATTTAATAGTTATCTTTACGTTTTTCAGACGCTTTAGAAAATACTACTATTGGATATTTATAAATTGTTATGCATATGTATATTTATGTTGTTTTCAATATTATAACATATGGCTTTTTATTGGATTTATAAGTTGGTTCTCAATAATCTATGTAAATGCACTTTCAGGTACACATTTTATACTATTTCCTTCCCGTTAAGATCATACTTCACAGGATCATTTCTGTAGTAAGATCTTCATTTATTCACTTCTACTTTGAAGTGTTTACCAACCACGATGAAGAGAAACGGCTCTTCTCCCTGAGCGTGAGGCAGACGTGAACCAGTATTCTCGTGATACAGGAGCATGTCATCGATGATCGTTCAGCCTTCCAATGGGGAAGGTCGGGAGTTGAGCGTTCAGAGTGGTAAATTTATAAATATATATACTTTGATTATTAGTCACTACTTAGGTGGCCCAATCCCATAAGGATCGGCGCTGGTAAATTTATAAATATATATACTTTGATTGTTAGTCACTACTTAGGTGGCCCAATCCCATAAGGATCGGGCGCTAAATAAAAATTGGTTATAGACTCATCATGTGTTCCCCTCCACGGAAATCTTTAGTAAAAGGCGAAAGATTTATTCGTTTTGAAGGGAAACCAGAGTGAACAGGCCCGTTGAGCCTCAACAGCCTGGCCGATCCTATTGCTATTGCGACTATCGAGAGCCTACGTTTTCCTAAGCTGATCGTTATACGTATCTCCTAGTGTAACGCCTTGTTTTTCCGTCGCTTCAGTTCCCGCCCGTTTTAACTGGCCAAACGCGCGTCAACGAATCTAAGTTGGAATATAGGTCCCATTTATTCGCACGTTAACGAACCTCGCGGACACCTCAGACCGGCTCTCGCGCGCTCACGTCAGGGCAGCTCAGGCCTCAGCTTGAGGTGTTGTACCGCGAGCGGCCACGCCGCCACCGAGCGCTGCTGTCGTCGCCGGGCCGGGCTCAGCTCTCACCTCATCTCGCCTTCCGAGACGAGACGAGCGAGCGATCTGACTATTCCTCTGTTTTTACCCTGTTCGCCCGTACCGCCTCTCGCCGTCGCCGTCGAGGCGATCGGCTGCCGTCGCCCGGTGTCCTCTCTACTTGTGCCGCGTCGATCGATGTTATTATTTTATTTCAAATTTTATACGCTTCGTTCCGGACACGTTACTTTTCGCGTTCCACAAGTAGAAACGTCCCACGGCGAAGGGTAAATCGATGAACCGCACCCTACTGGCCCTTTTACTACGGTGTCAGATGGCGAAAATCGTATCACACTCGGAACTGTGGTGATGTGCAATGTATAACAACAGCGCTAGTTTTGCCGCTAGATGTTTTTCATTGTTTCTCGATTATCTTGTTGATTCAATGTTTTAATACGACACTAGACCAAACCTTTTCCAGTTATCGCTTCTCGGCCTGTTGGCTAAGATCAAAGTGTAGTATCTGTTCTTATCAGCTTAACATCTGATACGTCCCTCATCGAGGGACCAGTTTGTTAAACTGATTTTTGGAAAATGACGGAGTGCTAGGAGCTTGCTCCACCTCTGTCACGGGTTGACCCGGCATTGCAGTACCGCCGGGACCGGCCCACCTAAACACTTGAACTATAACTAATGTTTTAAACACTGGTTAATAAAGGTTACGCACGTTAGTTACAACTTAAAACTATCGGCGTCGTTTTTTAAAGTTTTCGACTTAGCGTATATTATTCAATAATAGAAACGTAGTATGTTTAATAATCTTGTCATAAATAAATGTCCTAACTTCCTGTTATGTTTCGTATTATTTTACCGGTTGGTAAATTTTTGTAATCGCCTAGCAACAAACACACAATGTTTAAAGAGAAAAAAAAATTTAAAAAATGCCAACAGCACGTGGTGTTCCCAAGCGGTCACCCATCCAAGTACTAACCACGCCCGACGTTGCTTGACTTCGGTGATCGGACGAGAACCGGTATATTCAACGTGGTATGGCCGTTGGCAAGAGTCTTAGCCAGAGTCCGTCTATATTAGCGAACTTCTGAATGAATGGTTGATATGTTTTTGATCTCGCAGACATATAGGGAAATTTGGAATACCAACAAACAGCAGTATGTAGTTCGTTCGGTATGACATGTATTTAATACTAATTATAAAACAGCCGTCCATTTAATTTAATTTCAATTCTATTTATTTCTTTCAATGCTATGCTACAAAAAATAAATACAATCCAGTAATATTGTAGGAAAGAACATAAATTATCATAAAAATCATTATCAACAAAATCATAGTGCAACATAAAAGTGGCATCAAAAAACAGTAGTCATACTACATAAATAATAAAATAATGGTAAATACTGGTAGTCCATCTTCATGCAATTCAGAATCAAGCTCACTAAAGGTGAGCGACAATAAGTAAGATTATTGAAATAAACCAAATTCAATATTCCTTCCGTAGAACTGTAACGAAAATTGTATGTTATTTTATAATGCATTTATGTTTCGTGACGCGCATTTATTTATACTTCATAGATTTTATTGACCCTTGCAAGTCCCGAAGAGGGGTTAATATTCTCCCACCTCACACTGTGTATAAGTTTCAAAGTTGATTAGGGACAGCGCGAACGCAGTCCCCGCTACCAAAAATTACGCGCCCGAGATACCCACATTTGGGGCATTCGCAGGAGTCAGCCCGACCGTAGTGCAATGGAAGGGCCTCATCCTGGGGGAACCGCCTTCTTGATCACGGTAACCCCTACGCCAGGTAAGTATGAATTGAAAAGTGTGGACATGGGTAGACTACCTCACGCAAACAGACCAAAATGTTGAGAGCCTAATAATAACGATGCTGTTTTTAATAATATGTAGTTCTATTTCCTAATTTAAGGTATAGGTTTAGTTATAAACTCTTTTTTTAAACACGATTGTTATGGTCGTACAAAAAAAATATTAAAAAATCATATTTTTTCTTTCAATATTAGTCTCAACGTCAGAAATCTAGCTCAAAACACTCCTCGAGTGGACGTTGTAATTGCAGCTGCAGCGGTCAAACGAGTTACTACAATCTTTTTTTATCAACGATTTTTCAAAGAGAATACTTTATACCTGTAATTGTTGTATTTTTAGCGTATCATTCCTACCACGTCATTGGCAATTCGTGTGAAAACTGCGAAAACTCACTATAATATGGAGCCATCCGACGCGAAACAGCGCCCGCAGCGCTCGGTGCCTGATCGCGGTACTACACCTCAGACTTGAACACACCTCAGGTCTCAGCTCAGCTGGCTCGACGCTGATGTGAATGTGAATCTCAGGCCCGGGTCGGCGCTAGCCACCAGCCGCCGCCGCCGCGCCGCACGAGTGAGCTCCCGTTCCCGACGTATTATGTTAGATTTAATAGTTATCTTTACGTTTTTCAGACGCTTTAGAAAATACTACTATTGGATATTTATAAATTGTTATGCATATGTATATTTATGTTGTTTTCAATATTATAACATATGGCTTTTTATTGGATTTATAAGTTGGTTCTCAATAATCTATGTAAATGCACTTTCAGGTACACATTTTATACTATTTCCTTCCCGTTAAGATCATACTTCACAGGATCATTTCTGTAGTAAGATCTTCATTTATTCACTTCTACTTTGAAGTGTTTACCAACCACGATGAAGAGAAACGGCTCTTCTCCCTGAGCGTGAGGCAGACGTGAACCAGTATTCTCGTGATACAGGAGCATGTCATCGATGATCGTTCAGCCTTCCAATGGGGAAGGTCGGGAGTTGAGCGTTCAGAGTGGTAAATTTATAAATATATATACTTTGATTATTAGTCACTACTTAGGTGGCCCAATCCCATAAGGATCGGCGCTGGTAAATTTATAAATATATATACTTTGATTGTTAGTCACTACTTAGGTGGCCCAATCCCATAAGGATCGGGCGCTAAATAAAAATTGGTTATAGACTCATCATGTGTTCCCCTCCACGGAAATCTTTAGTAAAAGGCGAAAGATTTATTCGTTTTGAAGGGAAACCAGAGTGAACAGGCCCGTTGAGCCTCAACAGCCTGGCCGATCCTATTGCTATTGCGACTATCGAGAGCCTACGTTTTCCTAAGCTGATCGTTATACGTATCTCCTAGTGTAACGCCTTGTTTTTCCGTCGCTTCAGTTCCCGCCCGTTTTAACTGGCCAAACGCGCGTCAACGAATCTAAGTTGGAATATAGGTCCCATTTATTCGCACGTTAACGAACCTCGCGGACACCTCAGACCGGCTCTCGCGCGCTCACGTCAGGGCAGCTCAGGCCTCAGCTTGAGGTGTAGTACCGCGAGCGGCCACGCCGCCACCGAGCGCTGCTGTCGTCGCCGGGCCGGGCTCAGCTCTCACCTCATCTCGCCTTCCGAGACGAGACGAGCGAGCGATCTGACTATTCCTCTGTTTTTACCCTGTTCGCCCGTACCGCCTCTCGCCGTCGCCGTCGAGGCGATCGGCTGCCGTCGCCCGGTGTCCTCTCTACTTGTGCCGCGTCGATCGATGTTATTATTTTATTTCAAATTTTATACGCTTCGTTCCGGACACGTTACTTTTCGCGTTCCACAAGTAGAAACGTCCCACGGCGAAGGGTAAATCGATGAACCGCACCCTACTGGCCCTTTTACTACGGTGTCAGATGGCGAAAATCGTATCACACTCGGAACTGTGGTGATGTGCAATGTATAACAACAGCGCTAGTTTTGCCGCTAGATGTTTTTCATTGTTTCTCGATTATCTTGTTGATTCAATGTTTTAATACGACACTAGACCAAACCTTTTCCAGTTATCGCTTCTCGGCCTGTTGGCTAAGATCAAAGTGTAGTATCTGTTCTTATCAGCTTAACATCTGATACGTCCCTCATCGAGGGACCAGTTTGTTAAACTGATTTTTGGAAAATGACGGAGTGCTAGGAGCTTGCTCCACCTCTGTCACGGGTTGACCCGGCATTGCAGTACCGCCGGGACCGGCCCACCTAAACACTTGAACTATAACTAATGTTTTAAACACTGGTTAATAAAGGTTACGCACGTTAGTTACAACTTAAAACTATCGGCGTCGTTTTTTAAAGTTTTCGACTTAGCGTATATTATTCAATAATAGAAACGTAGTATGTTTAATAATCTTGTCATAAATAAATGTCCTAACTTCCTGTTATGTTTCGTATTATTTTACCGGTTGGTAAATTTTTGTAATCGCCTAGCAACAAACACACAATGTTTAAAGAGAAAAAAAAATTTAAAAAATGCCAACAGCACGTGGTGTTCCCAAGCGGTCACCCATCCAAGTACTAACCACGCCCGACGTTGCTTGACTTCGGTGATCGGACGAGAACCGGTATATTCAACGTGGTATGGCCGTTGGCAAGAGTCTTAGCCAGAGTCCGTCTATATTAGCGAACTTCTGAATGAATGGTTGATATGTTTTTGATCTCGCAGACATATAGGGAAATTTGGAATACCAACAAACAGCAGTATGTAGTTCGTTCGGTATGACATGTATTTAATACTAATTATAAAACAGCCGTCCATTTAATTTAATTTCAATTCTATTTATTTCTTTCAATGCTATGCTACAAAAAATAAATACAATCCAGTAATATTGTAGGAAAGAACATAAATTATCATAAAAATCATTATCAACAAAATCATAGTGCAACATAAAAGTGGCATCAAAAAACAGTAGTCATACTACATAAATAATAAAATAATGGTAAATACTGGTAGTCCATCTTCATGCAATTCAGAATCAAGCTCACTAAAGGTGAGCGACAATAAGTAAGATTATTGAAATAAACCAAATTCAATATTCCTTCCGTAGAACTGTAACGAAAATTGTATGTTATTTTATAATGCATTTATGTTTCGTGACGCGCATTTATTTATACTTCATAGATTTTATTGACCCTTGCAAGTCCCGAAGAGGGGTTAATATTCTCCCACCTCACACTGTGTATAAGTTTCAAAGTTGATTAGGGACAGCGCGAACGCAGTCCCCGCTACCAAAAATTACGCGCCCGAGATACCCACATTTGGGGCATTCGCAGGAGTCAGCCCGACCGTAGTGCAATGGAAGGGCCTCATCCTGGGGGAACCGCCTTCTTGATCACGGTAACCCCTACGCCAGGTAAGTATGAATTGAAAAGTGTGGACATGGGTAGACTACCTCACGCAAACAGACCAAAATGTTGAGAGCCTAATAATAACGATGCTGTTTTTAATAATATGTAGTTCTATTTCCTAATTTAAGGTATAGGTTTAGTTATAAACTCTTTTTTTAAACACGATTGTTATGGTCGTACAAAAAAAATATTAAAAAATCATATTTTTTCTTTCAATATTAGTCTCAACGTCAGAAATCTAGCTCAAAACACTCCTCGAGTGGACGTTGTAATTGCAGCTGCAGCGGTCAAACGAGTTACTACAATCTTTTTTTATCAACGATTTTTCAAAGAGAATACTTTATACCTGTAATTGTTGTATTTTTAGCGTATCATTCCTACCACGTCATTGGCAATTCGTGTGAAAACTGCGAAAACTCACTATAATATGGAGCCATCCGACGCGAAACAGCGCCCGCAGCGCTCGGTGCCTGATCGCGGTACTACACCTCAGACTTGAACACACCTCAGGTCTCAGCTCAGCTGGCTCGACGCTGATGTGAATGTGAATCTCAGGCCCGGGTCGGCGCTAGCCACCAGCCGCCGCCGCCGCGCCGCACGAGTGAGCTCCCGTTCCCGACGTATTATGTTAGATTTAATAGTTATCTTTACGTTTTTCAGACGCTTTAGAAAATACTACTATTGGATATTTATAAATTGTTATGCATATGTATATTTATGTTGTTTTCAATATTATAACATATGGCTTTTTATTGGATTTATAAGTTGGTTCTCAATAATCTATGTAAATGCACTTTCAGGTACACATTTTATACTATTTCCTTCCCGTTAAGATCATACTTCACAGGATCATTTCTGTAGTAAGATCTTCATTTATTCACTTCTACTTTGAAGTGTTTACCAACCACGATGAAGAGAAACGGCTCTTCTCCCTGAGCGTGAGGCAGACGTGAACCAGTATTCTCGTGATACAGGAGCATGTCATCGATGATCGTTCAGCCTTCCAATGGGGAAGGTCGGGAGTTGAGCGTTCAGAGTGGTAAATTTATAAATATATATACTTTGATTATTAGTCACTACTTAGGTGGCCCAATCCCATAAGGATCGGCGCTGGTAAATTTATAAATATATATACTTTGATTGTTAGTCACTACTTAGGTGGCCCAATCCCATAAGGATCGGGCGCTAAATAAAAATTGGTTATAGACTCATCATGTGTTCCCCTCCACGGAAATCTTTAGTAAAAGGCGAAAGATTTATTCGTTTTGAAGGGAAACCAGAGTGAACAGGCCCGTTGAGCCTCAACAGCCTGGCCGATCCTATTGCTATTGCGACTATCGAGAGCCTACGTTTTCCTAAGCTGATCGTTATACGTATCTCCTAGTGTAACGCCTTGTTTTTCCGTCGCTTCAGTTCCCGCCCGTTTTAACTGGCCAAACGCGCGTCAACGAATCTAAGTTGGAATATAGGTCCCATTTATTCGCACGTTAACGAACCTCGCGGACACCTCAGACCGGCTCTCGCGCGCTCACGTCAGGGCAGCTCAGGCCTCAGCTTGAGGTGTAGTACCGCGAGCGGCCACGCCGCCACCGAGCGCTGCTGTCGTCGCCGGGCCGGGCTCAGCTCTCACCTCATCTCGCCTTCCGAGACGAGACGAGCGAGCGATCTGACTATTCCTCTGTTTTTACCCTGTTCGCCCGTACCGCCTCTCGCCGTCGCCGTCGAGGCGATCGGCTGCCGTCGCCCGGTGTCCTCTCTACTTGTGCCGCGTCGATCGATGTTATTATTTTATTTCAAATTTTATACGCTTCGTTCCGGACACGTTACTTTTCGCGTTCCACAAGTAGAAACGTCCCACGGCGAAGGGTAAATCGATGAACCGCACCCTACTGGCCCTTTTACTACGGTGTCAGATGGCGAAAATCGTATCACACTCGGAACTGTGGTGATGTGCAATGTATAACAACAGCGCTAGTTTTGCCGCTAGATGTTTTTCATTGTTTCTCGATTATCTTGTTGATTCAATGTTTTAATACGACACTAGACCAAACCTTTTCCAGTTATCGCTTCTCGGCCTGTTGGCTAAGATCAAAGTGTAGTATCTGTTCTTATCAGCTTAACATCTGATACGTCCCTCATCGAGGGACCAGTTTGTTAAACTGATTTTTGGAAAATGACGGAGTGCTAGGAGCTTGCTCCACCTCTGTCACGGGTTGACCCGGCATTGCAGTACCGCCGGGACCGGCCCACCTAAACACTTGAACTATAACTAATGTTTTAAACACTGGTTAATAAAGGTTACGCACGTTAGTTACAACTTAAAACTATCGGCGTCGTTTTTTAAAGTTTTCGACTTAGCGTATATTATTCAATAATAGAAACGTAGTATGTTTAATAATCTTGTCATAAATAAATGTCCTAACTTCCTGTTATGTTTCGTATTATTTTACCGGTTGGTAAATTTTTGTAATCGCCTAGCAACAAACACACAATGTTTAAAGAGAAAAAAAAATTTAAAAAATGCCAACAGCACGTGGTGTTCCCAAGCGGTCACCCATCCAAGTACTAACCACGCCCGACGTTGCTTGACTTCGGTGATCGGACGAGAACCGGTATATTCAACGTGGTATGGCCGTTGGCAAGAGTCTTAGCCAGAGTCCGTCTATATTAGCGAACTTCTGAATGAATGGTTGATATGTTTTTGATCTCGCAGACATATAGGGAAATTTGGAATACCAACAAACAGCAGTATGTAGTTCGTTCGGTATGACATGTATTTAATACTAATTATAAAACAGCCGTCCATTTAATTTAATTTCAATTCTATTTATTTCTTTCAATGCTATGCTACAAAAAATAAATACAATCCAGTAATATTGTAGGAAAGAACATAAATTATCATAAAAATCATTATCAACAAAATCATAGTGCAACATAAAAGTGGCATCAAAAAACAGTAGTCATACTACATAAATAATAAAATAATGGTAAATACTGGTAGTCCATCTTCATGCAATTCAGAATCAAGCTCACTAAAGGTGAGCGACAATAAGTAAGATTATTGAAATAAACCAAATTCAATATTCCTTCCGTAGAACTGTAACGAAAATTGTATGTTATTTTATAATGCATTTATGTTTCGTGACGCGCATTTATTTATACTTCATAGATTTTATTGACCCTTGCAAGTCCCGAAGAGGGGTTAATATTCTCCCACCTCACACTGTGTATAAGTTTCAAAGTTGATTAGGGACAGCGCGAACGCAGTCCCCGCTACCAAAAATTACGCGCCCGAGATACCCACATTTGGGGCATTCGCAGGAGTCAGCCCGACCGTAGTGCAATGGAAGGGCCTCATCCTGGGGGAACCGCCTTCTTGATCACGGTAACCCCTACGCCAGGTAAGTATGAATTGAAAAGTGTGGACATGGGTAGACTACCTCACGCAAACAGACCAAAATGTTGAGAGCCTAATAATAACGATGCTGTTTTTAATAATATGTAGTTCTATTTCCTAATTTAAGGTATAGGTTTAGTTATAAACTCTTTTTTTAAACACGATTGTTATGGTCGTACAAAAAAAATATTAAAAAATCATATTTTTTCTTTCAATATTAGTCTCAACGTCAGAAATCTAGCTCAAAACACTCCTCGAGTGGACGTTGTAATTGCAGCTGCAGCGGTCAAACGAGTTACTACAATCTTTTTTTATCAACGATTTTTCAAAGAGAATACTTTATACCTGTAATTGTTGTATTTTTAGCGTATCATTCCTACCACGTCATTGGCAATTCGTGTGAAAACTGCGAAAACTCACTATAATATGGAGCCATCCGACGCGAAACAGCGCCCGCAGCGCTCGGTGCCTGATCGCGGTACTACACCTCAGACTTGAACACACCTCAGGTCTCAGCTCAGCTGGCTCGACGCTGATGTGAATGTGAATCTCAGGCCCGGGTCGGCGCTAGCCACCAGCCGCCGCCGCCGCGCCGCACGAGTGAGCTCCCGTTCCCGACGTATTATGTTAGATTTAATAGTTATCTTTACGTTTTTCAGACGCTTTAGAAAATACTACTATTGGATATTTATAAATTGTTATGCATATGTATATTTATGTTGTTTTCAATATTATAACATATGGCTTTTTATTGGATTTATAAGTTGGTTCTCAATAATCTATGTAAATGCACTTTCAGGTACACATTTTATACTATTTCCTTCCCGTTAAGATCATACTTCACAGGATCATTTCTGTAGTAAGATCTTCATTTATTCACTTCTACTTTGAAGTGTTTACCAACCACGATGAAGAGAAACGGCTCTTCTCCCTGAGCGTGAGGCAGACGTGAACCAGTATTCTCGTGATACAGGAGCATGTCATCGATGATCGTTCAGCCTTCCAATGGGGAAGGTCGGGAGTTGAGCGTTCAGAGTGGTAAATTTATAAATATATATACTTTGATTATTAGTCACTACTTAGGTGGCCCAATCCCATAAGGATCGGCGCTGGTAAATTTATAAATATATATACTTTGATTGTTAGTCACTACTTAGGTGGCCCAATCCCATAAGGATCGGGCGCTAAATAAAAATTGGTTATAGACTCATCATGTGTTCCCCTCCACGGAAATCTTTAGTAAAAGGCGAAAGATTTATTCGTTTTGAAGGGAAACCAGAGTGAACAGGCCCGTTGAGCCTCAACAGCCTGGCCGATCCTATTGCTATTGCGACTATCGAGAGCCTACGTTTTCCTAAGCTGATCGTTATACGTATCTCCTAGTGTAACGCCTTGTTTTTCCGTCGCTTCAGTTCCCGCCCGTTTTAACTGGCCAAACGCGCGTCAACGAATCTAAGTTGGAATATAGGTCCCATTTATTCGCACGTTAACGAACCTCGCGGACACCTCAGACCGGCTCTCGCGCGCTCACGTCAGGGCAGCTCAGGCCTCAGCTTGAGGTGTAGTACCGCGAGCGGCCACGCCGCCACCGAGCGCTGCTGTCGTCGCCGGGCCGGGCTCAGCTCTCACCTCATCTCGCCTTCCGAGACGAGACGAGCGAGCGATCTGACTATTCCTCTGTTTTTACCCTGTTCGCCCGTACCGCCTCTCGCCGTCGCCGTCGAGGCGATCGGCTGCCGTCGCCCGGTGTCCTCTCTACTTGTGCCGCGTCGATCGATGTTATTATTTTATTTCAAATTTTATACGCTTCGTTCCGGACACGTTACTTTTCGCGTTCCACAAGTAGAAACGTCCCACGGCGAAGGGTAAATCGATGAACCGCACCCTACTGGCCCTTTTACTACGGTGTCAGATGGCGAAAATCGTATCACACTCGGAACTGTGGTGATGTGCAATGTATAACAACAGCGCTAGTTTTGCCGCTAGATGTTTTTCATTGTTTCTCGATTATCTTGTTGATTCAATGTTTTAATACGACACTAGACCAAACCTTTTCCAGTTATCGCTTCTCGGCCTGTTGGCTAAGATCAAAGTGTAGTATCTGTTCTTATCAGCTTAACATCTGATACGTCCCTCATCGAGGGACCAGTTTGTTAAACTGATTTTTGGAAAATGACGGAGTGCTAGGAGCTTGCTCCACCTCTGTCACGGGTTGACCCGGCATTGCAGTACCGCCGGGACCGGCCCACCTAAACACTTGAACTATAACTAATGTTTTAAACACTGGTTAATAAAGGTTACGCACGTTAGTTACAACTTAAAACTATCGGCGTCGTTTTTTAAAGTTTTCGACTTAGCGTATATTATTCAATAATAGAAACGTAGTATGTTTAATAATCTTGTCATAAATAAATGTCCTAACTTCCTGTTATGTTTCGTATTATTTTACCGGTTGGTAAATTTTTGTAATCGCCTAGCAACAAACACACAATGTTTAAAGAGAAAAAAAAATTTAAAAAATGCCAACAGCACGTGGTGTTCCCAAGCGGTCACCCATCCAAGTACTAACCACGCCCGACGTTGCTTGACTTCGGTGATCGGACGAGAACCGGTATATTCAACGTGGTATGGCCGTTGGCAAGAGTCTTAGCCAGAGTCCGTCTATATTAGCGAACTTCTGAATGAATGGTTGATATGTTTTTGATCTCGCAGACATATAGGGAAATTTGGAATACCAACAAACAGCAGTATGTAGTTCGTTCGGTATGACATGTATTTAATACTAATTATAAAACAGCCGTCCATTTAATTTAATTTCAATTCTATTTATTTCTTTCAATGCTATGCTACAAAAAATAAATACAATCCAGTAATATTGTAGGAAAGAACATAAATTATCATAAAAATCATTATCAACAAAATCATAGTGCAACATAAAAGTGGCATCAAAAAACAGTAGTCATACTACATAAATAATAAAATAATGGTAAATACTGGTAGTCCATCTTCATGCAATTCAGAATCAAGCTCACTAAAGGTGAGCGACAATAAGTAAGATTATTGAAATAAACCAAATTCAATATTCCTTCCGTAGAACTGTAACGAAAATTGTATGTTATTTTATAATGCATTTATGTTTCGTGACGCGCATTTATTTATACTTCATAGATTTTATTGACCCTTGCAAGTCCCGAAGAGGGGTTAATATTCTCCCACCTCACACTGTGTATAAGTTTCAAAGTTGATTAGGGACAGCGCGAACGCAGTCCCCGCTACCAAAAATTACGCGCCCGAGATACCCACATTTGGGGCATTCGCAGGAGTCAGCCCGACCGTAGTGCAATGGAAGGGCCTCATCCTGGGGGAACCGCCTTCTTGATCACGGTAACCCCTACGCCAGGTAAGTATGAATTGAAAAGTGTGGACATGGGTAGACTACCTCACGCAAACAGACCAAAATGTTGAGAGCCTAATAATAACGATGCTGTTTTTAATAATATGTAGTTCTATTTCCTAATTTAAGGTATAGGTTTAGTTATAAACTCTTTTTTTAAACACGATTGTTATGGTCGTACAAAAAAAATATTAAAAAATCATATTTTTTCTTTCAATATTAGTCTCAACGTCAGAAATCTAGCTCAAAACACTCCTCGA
Source organism: Allygus modestus (assembly GCA_963675035.1). Lineage (NCBI taxonomy): Eukaryota > Metazoa > Arthropoda > Insecta > Hemiptera > Cicadellidae > Allygus > Allygus modestus. Next base: position 96,780,397 of record OY776117.1, read on the forward strand.
GTGGACGTTGTAATTGCAGCTGCAGCGGTCAAACGAGTTACTACAATCTTTTTTTTTCAACGATTTTTCAAAGAGAATACTTTATACCTGTAATTGTTGTATTTTTAGCGTATCATTCCTACCACGTCATTGGCAATTCGTGTGAAAACTGCGAAAACTCACTATAATATGGAGCCATCCGACGCGAAACAGCGCCCGCAGCGCTCGGTGCCTGATCGCGGTACTACACCTCAGACTTGAACACACCTCAGGTCTCAGCTCAGCTGGCTCGACGCTGATGTGAATGTGAATCTCAGGCCCGGGTCGGCGCTAGCCACCAGCCGCCGCCGCCGCGCCGCACGAGTGAGCTCCCGTTCCCGACGTATTATGTTAGATTTAATAGTTATCTTTACGTTTTTCAGACGCTTTAGAAAATACTACTATTGGATATTTATAAATTGTTATGCATATGTATATTTATGTTGTTTTCAATATTATAACATATGGCTTTTTATTGGATTTATAAGTTGGTTCTCAATAATCTATGTAAATGCACTTTCAGGTACACATTTTATACTATTTCCTTCCCGTTAAGATCATACTTCACAGGATCATTTCTGTAGTAAGATCTTCATTTATTCACTTCTACTTTGAAGTGTTTACCAACCACGATGAAGAGAAACGGCTCTTCTCCCTGAGCGTGAGGCAGACGTGAACCAGTATTCTCGTGATACAGGAGCATGTCATCGATGATCGTTCAGCCTTCCAATGGGGAAGGTCGGGAGTTGAGCGTTCAGAGTGGTAAATTTATAAATATATATACTTTGATTATTAGTCACTACTTAGGTGGCCCAATCCCATAAAGATCGGCGCTGGTAAATTTATAAATATATATACTTTGATTGTTAGTCACTACTTAGGTGGCCCAATCCCATAAGGATCGGGCGCTAAATAAAAATTGGTTATAGACTCATCATGTGTTCCCCTCCACGGAAATCTTTAGTAAAAGGCGAAAGATTTATTCGTTTTGAAGGGAAACCAGAGTGAACAGGCCCGTTGAGCCTCAACAGCCTGGCCGATCCTATTGCTATTGCGACTATCGAGAGCCTACGTTTTCCTAAGCTGATCGTTATACGTATCTCCTAGTGTAACGCCTTGTTTTTCCGTCGCTTCAGTTCCCGCCCGTTTTAACTGGCCAAACGCGCGTCAACGAATCTAAGTTGGAATATAGGTCCCATTTATTCGCACGTTAACGAACCTCGCGGACACCTCAGACCGGCTCTCGCGCGCTCACGTCAGGGCAGCTCAGGCCTCAGCTTGAGGTGTAGTACCGCGAGCGGCCACGCCGCCACCGAGCGCTGCTGTCGTCGCCGGGCCGGGCTCAGCTCTCACCTCATCTCGCCTTCCGAGACGAGACGAGCGAGCGATCTGACTATTCCTCTGTTTTTACCCTGTTCGCCCGTACCGCCTCTCGCCGTCGCCGTCGAGGCGATCGGCTGCCGTCGCCCGGTGTCCTCTCTACTTGTGCCGCGTCGATCGATGTTATTATTTTATTTCAAATTTTATACGCTTCGTTCCGGACACGTTACTTTTCGCGTTCCACAAGTAGAAACGTCCCACGGCGAAGGGTAAATCGATGAACCGCACCCTACTGGCCCTTTTACTACGGTGTCAGATGGCGAAAATCGTATCACACTCGGAACTGTGGTGATGTGCAATGTATAACAACAGCGCTAGTTTTGCCGCTAGATGTTTTTCATTGTTTCTCGATTATCTTGTTGATTCAATGTTTTAATACGACACTAGACCAAACCTTTTCCAGTTATCGCTTCTCGGCCTGTTGGCTAAGATCAAAGTGTAGTATCTGTTCTTATCAGCTTAACATCTGATACGTCCCTCATCGAGGGACCAGTTTGTTAAACTGATTTTTGGAAAATGACGGAGTGCTAGGAGCTTGCTCCACCTCTGTCACGGGTTGACCCGGCATTGCAGTACCGCCGGGACCGGCCCACCTAAACACTTGAACTATAACTAATGTTTTAAACACTGGTTAATAAAGGTTACGCACGTTAGTTACAACTTAAAACTATCGGCGTCGTTTTTTAAAGTTTTCGACTTAGCGTATATTATTCAATAATAGAAACGTAGTATGTTTAATAATCTTGTCATAAATAAATGTCCTAACTTCCTGTTATGTTTCGTATTATTTTACCGGTTGGTAAATTTTTGTAATCGCCTAGCAACAAACACACAATGTTTAAAGAGAAAAAAAAATTTAAAAAATGCCAACAGCACGTGGTGTTCCCAAGCGGTCACCCATCCAAGTACTAACCACGCCCGACGTTGCTTGACTTCGGTGATCGGACGAGAACCGGTATATTCAACGTGGTATGGCCGTTGGCAAGAGTCTTAGCCAGAGTCCGTCTATATTAGCGAACTTCTGAATGAATGGTTGATATGTTTTTGATCTCGCAGACATATAGGGAAATTTGGAATACCAACAAACAGCAGTATGTAGTTCGTTCGGTATGACATGTATTTAATACTAATTATAAAACAGCCGTCCATTTAATTTAATTTCAATTCTATTTATTTCTTTCAATGCTATGCTACAAAAAATAAATACAATCCAGTAATATTGTAGGAAAGAACATAAATTATCATAAAAATCATTATCAACAAAATCATAGTGCAACATAAAAGTGGCATCAAAAAACAGTAGTCATACTACATAAATAATAAAATAATGGTAAATACTGGTAGTCCATCTTCATGCAATTCAGAATCAAGCTCACTAAAGGTGAGCGACAATAAGTAAGATTATTGAAATAAACCAAATTCAATATTCCTTCCGTAGAACTGTAACGAAAATTGTATGTTATTTTATAATGCATTTATGTTTCGTGACGCGCATTTATTTATACTTCATAGATTTTATTGACCCTTGCAAGTCCCGAAGAGGGGTTAATATTCTCCCACCTCACACTGTGTATAAGTTTCAAAGTTGATTAGGGACAGCGCGAACGCAGTCCCCGCTACCAAAAATTACGCGCCCGAGATACCCACATTTGGGGCATTCGCAGGAGTCAGCCCGACCGTAGTGCAATGGAAGGGCCTCATCCTGGGGGAACCGCCTTCTTGATCACGGTAACCCCTACGCCAGGTAAGTATGAATTGAAAAGTGTGGACATGGGTAGACTACCTCACGCAAACAGACCAAAATGTTGAGAGCCTAATAATAACGATGCTGTTTTTAATAATATGTAGTTCTATTTCCTAATTTAAGGTATAGGTTTAGTTATAAACTCTTTTTTTAAACACGATTGTTATGGTCGTACAAAAAAAATATTAAAAAATCATATTTTTTCTTTCAATATTAGTCTCAACGTCAGAAATCTAGCTCAAAACACTCCTCGAGTGGACGTTGTAATTGCAGCTGCAGCGGTCAAACGAGTTACTACAATCTTTTTTTATCAACGATTTTTCAAAGAGAATACTTTATACCTGTAATTGTTGTATTTTTAGCGTATCATTCCTACCACGTCATTGGCAATTCGTGTGAAAACTGCGAAAACTCACTATAATATGGAGCCATCCGACGCGAAACAGCGCCCGCAGCGCTCGGTGCCTGATCGCGGTACTACACCTCAGACTTGAACACACCTCAGGTCTCAGCTCAGCTGGCTCGACGCTGATGTGAATGTGAATCTCAGGCCCGGGTCGGCGCTAGCCACCAGCCGCCGCCGCCGCGCCGCACGAGTGAGCTCCCGTTCCCGACGTATTATGTTAGATTTAATAGTTATCTTTACGTTTTTCAGACGCTTTAGAAAATACTACTATTGGATATTTATAAATTGTTATGCATATGTATATTTATGTTGTTTTCAATATTATAACATATGGCTTTTTATTGGATTTATAAGTTGGTTCTCAATAATCTATGTAAATGCACTTTCAGGTACACATTTTATACTATTTCCTTCCCGTTAAGATCATACTTCACAGGATCATTTCTGTAGTAAGATCTTCATTTATTCACTTCTACTTTGAAGTGTTTACCAACCACGATGAAGAGAAACGGCTCTTCTCCCTGAGCGTGAGGCAGACGTGAACCAGTATTCTCGTGATACAGGAGCATGTCATCGATGATCGTTCAGCCTTCCAATGGGGAAGGTCGGGAGTTGAGCGTTCAGAGTGGTAAATTTATAAATATATATACTTTGATTATTAGTCACTACTTAGGTGGCCCAATCCCATAAGGATCGGCGCTGGTAAATTTATAAATATATATACTTTGATTGTTAGTCACTACTTAGGTGGCCCAATCCCATAAGGATCGGGCGCTAAATAAAAATTGGTTATAGACTCATCATGTGTTCCCCTCCACGGAAATCTTTAGTAAAAGGCGAAAGATTTATTCGTTTTGAAGGGAAACCAGAGTGAACAGGCCCGTTGAGCCTCAACAGCCTGGCCGATCCTATTGCTATTGCGACTATCGAGAGCCTACGTTTTCCTAAGCTGATCGTTATACGTATCTCCTAGTGTAACGCCTTGTTTTTCCGTCGCTTCAGTTCCCGCCCGTTTTAACTGGCCAAACGCGCGTCAACGAATCTAAGTTGGAATATAGGTCCCATTTATTCGCACGTTAACGAACCTCGCGGACACCTCAGACCGGCTCTCGCGCGCTCACGTCAGGGCAGCTCAGGCCTCAGCTTGAGGTGTAGTACCGCGAGCGGCCACGCCGCCACCGAGCGCTGCTGTCGTCGCCGGGCCGGGCTCAGCTCTCACCTCATCTCGCCTTCCGAGACGAGACGAGCGAGCGATCTGACTATTCCTCTGTTTTTACCCTGTTCGCCCGTACCGCCTCTCGCCGTCGCCGTCGAGGCGATCGGCTGCCGTCGCCCGGTGTCCTCTCTACTTGTGCCGCGTCGATCGATGTTATTATTTTATTTCAAATTTTATACGCTTCGTTCCGGACACGTTACTTTTCGCGTTCCACAAGTAGAAACGTCCCACGGCGAAGGGTAAATCGATGAACCGCACCCTACTGGCCCTTTTACTACGGTGTCAGATGGCGAAAATCGTATCACACTCGGAACTGTGGTGATGTGCAATGTATAACAACAGCGCTAGTTTTGCCGCTAGATGTTTTTCATTGTTTCTCGATTATCTTGTTGATTCAATGTTTTAATACGACACTAGACCAAACCTTTTCCAGTTATCGCTTCTCGGCCTGTTGGCTAAGATCAAAGTGTAGTATCTGTTCTTATCAGCTTAACATCTGATACGTCCCTCATCGAGGGACCAGTTTGTTAAACTGATTTTTGGAAAATGACGGAGTGCTAGGAGCTTGCTCCACCTCTGTCACGGGTTGACCCGGCATTGCAGTACCGCCGGGACCGGCCCACCTAAACACTTGAACTATAACTAATGTTTTAAACACTGGTTAATAAAGGTTACGCACGTTAGTTACAACTTAAAACTATCGGCGTCGTTTTTTAAAGTTTTCGACTTAGCGTATATTATTCAATAATAGAAACGTAGTATGTTTAATAATCTTGTCATAAATAAATGTCCTAACTTCCTGTTATGTTTCGTATTATTTTACCGGTTGGTAAATTTTTGTAATCGCCTAGCAACAAACACACAATGTTTAAAGAGAAAAAAAAAATTTAAAAAATGCCAACAGCACGTGGTGTTCCCAAGCGGTCACCCATCCAAGTACTAACCACGCCCGACGTTGCTTGACTTCGGTGATCGGACGAGAACCGGTATATTCAACGTGGTATGGCCGTTGGCAAGAGTCTTAGCCAGAGTCCGTCTATATTAGCGAACTTCTGAATGAATGGTTGATATGTTTTTGATCTCGCAGACATATAGGGAAATTTGGAATACCAACAAACAGCAGTATGTAGTTCGTTCGGTATGACATGTATTTAATACTAATTATAAAACAGCCGTCCATTTAATTTAATTTCAATTCTATTTATTTCTTTCAATGCTATGCTACAAAAAATAAATACAATCCAGTAATATTGTAGGAAAGAACATAAATTATCATAAAAATCATTATCAACAAAATCATAGTGCAACATAAAAGTGGCATCAAAAAACAGTAGTCATACTACATAAATAATAAAATAATGGTAAATACTGGTAGTCCATCTTCATGCAATTCAGAATCAAGCTCACTAAAGGTGAGCGACAATAAGTAAGATTATTGAAATAAACCAAATTCAATATTCCTTCCGTAGAACTGTAACGAAAATTGTATGTTATTTTATAATGCATTTATGTTTCGTGACGCGCATTTATTTATACTTCATAGATTTTATTGACCCTTGCAAGTCCCGAAGAGGGGTTAATATTCTCCCACCTCACACTGTGTATAAGTTTCAAAGTTGATTAGGGACAGCGCGAACGCAGTCCCCGCTACCAAAAATTACGCGCCCGAGATACCCACATTTGGGGCATTCGCAGGAGTCAGCCCGACCGTAGTGCAATGGAAGGGCCTCATCCTGGGGGAACCGCCTTCTTGATCACGGTAACCCCTACGCCAGGTAAGTATGAATTGAAAAGTGTGGACATGGGTAGACTACCTCACGCAAACAGACCAAAATGTTGAGAGCCTAATAATAACGATGCTGTTTTTAATAATATGTAGTTCTATTTCCTAATTTAAGGTATAGGTTTAGTTATAAACTCTTTTTTTAAACACGATTGTTATGGTCGTACAAAAAAAATATTAAAAAATCATATTTTTTCTTTCAATATTAGTCTCAACGTCAGAAATCTAGCTCAAAACACTCCTCGAGTGGACGTTGTAATTGCAGCTGCAGCGGTCAAACGAGTTACTACAATCTTTTTTTATCAACGATTTTTCAAAGAGAATACTTTATACCTGTAATTGTTGTATTTTTAGCGTATCATTCCTACCACGTCATTGGCAATTCGTGTGAAAACTGCGAAAACTCACTATAATATGGAGCCATCCGACGCGAAACAGCGCCCGCAGCGCTCGGTGCCTGATCGCGGTACTACACCTCAGACTTGAACACACCTCAGGTCTCAGCTCAGCTGGCTCGACGCTGATGTGAATGTGAATCTCAGGCCCGGGTCGGCGCTAGCCACCAGCCGCCGCCGCCGCGCCGCACGAGTGAGCTCCCGTTCCCGACGTATTATGTTAGATTTAATAGTTATCTTTACGTTTTTCAGACGCTTTAGAAAATACTACTATTGGATATTTATAAATTGTTATGCATATGTATATTTATGTTGTTTTCAATATTATAACATATGGCTTTTTATTGGATTTATAAGTTGGTTCTCAATAATCTATGTAAATGCACTTTCAGGTACACATTTTATACTATTTCCTTCCCGTTAAGATCATACTTCACAGGATCATTTCTGTAGTAAGATCTTCATTTATTCACTTCTACTTTGAAGTGTTTACCAACCACGATGAAGAGAAACGGCTCTTCTCCCTGAGCGTGAGGCAGACGTGAACCAGTATTCTCGTGATACAGGAGCATGTCATCGATGATCGTTCAGCCTTCCAATGGGGAAGGTCGGGAGTTGAGCGTTCAGAGTGGTAAATTTATAAATATATATACTTTGATTATTAGTCACTACTTAGGTGGCCCAATCCCATAAGGATCGGCGCTGGTAAATTTATAAATATATATACTTTGATTGTTAGTCACTACTTAGGTGGCCCAATCCCATAAGGATCGGGCGCTAAATAAAAATTGGTTATAGACTCATCATGTGTTCCCCTCCACGGAAATCTTTAGTAAAAGGCGAAAGATTTATTCGTTTTGAAGGGAAACCAGAGTGAACAGGCCCGTTGAGCCTCAACAGCCTGGCCGATCCTATTGCTATTGCGACTATCGAGAGCCTACGTTTTCCTAAGCTGATCGTTATACGTATCTCCTAGTGTAACGCCTTGTTTTTCCGTCGCTTCAGTTCCCGCCCGTTTTAACTGGCCAAACGCGCGTCAACGAATCTAAGTTGGAATATAGGTCCCATTTATTCGCACGTTAACGAACCTCGCGGACACCTCAGACCGGCTCTCGCGCGCTCACGTCAGGGCAGCTCAGGCCTCAGCTTGAGGTGTAGTACCGCGAGCGGCCACGCCGCCACCGAGCGCTGCTGTCGTCGCCGGGCCGGGCTCAGCTCTCACCTCATCTCGCCTTCCGAGACGAGACGAGCGAGCGATCTGACTATTCCTCTGTTTTTACCCTGTTCGCCCGTACCGCCTCTCGCCGTCGCCGTCGAGGCGATCGGCTGCCGTCGCCCGGTGTCCTCTCTACTTGTGCCGCGTCGATCGATGTTATTATTTTATTTCAAATTTTATACGCTTCGTTCCGGACACGTTACTTTTCGCGTTCCACAAGTAGAAACGTCCCACGGCGAAGGGTAAATCGATGAACCGCACCCTACTGGCCCTTTTACTACGGTGTCAGATGGCGAAAATCGTATCACACTCGGAACTGTGGTGATGTGCAATGTATAACAACAGCGCTAGTTTTGCCGCTAGATGTTTTTCATTGTTTCTCGATTATCTTGTTGATTCAATGTTTTAATACGACACTAGACCAAACCTTTTCCAGTTATCGCTTCTCGGCCTGTTGGCTAAGATCAAAGTGTAGTATCTGTTCTTATCAGCTTAACATCTGATACGTCCCTCATCGAGGGACCAGTTTGTTAAACTGATTTTTGGAAAATGACGGAGTGCTAGGAGCTTGCTCCACCTCTGTCACGGGTTGACCCGGCATTGCAGTACCGCCGGGACCGGCCCACCTAAACACTTGAACTATAACTAATGTTTTAAACACTGGTTAATAAAGGTTACGCACGTTAGTTACAACTTTAAACTATCGGCGTCGTTTTTTAAAGTTTTCGACTTAGCGTATATTATTCAATAATAGAAACGTAGTATGTTTAATAATCTTGTCATAAATAAATGTCCTAACTTCCTGTTATGTTTCGTATTATTTTACCGGTTGGTAAATTTTTGTAATCGCCTAGCAACAAACACACAATGTTTAAAGAGAAAAAAAAATTTAAAAAATGCCAACAGCACGTGGTGTTCCCAAGCGGTCACCCATCCAAGTACTAACCACGCCCGACGTTGCTTGACTTCGGTGATCGGACGAGAACCGGTATATTCAACGTGGTATGGCCGTTGGCAAGAGTCTTAGCCAGAGTCCGTCTATATTAGCGAACTTCTGAATGAATGGTTGATATGTTTTTGATCTCGCAGACATATAGGGAAATTTGGAATACCAACAAACAGCAGTATGTAGTTCGTTCGGTATGACATGTATTTAATACTAATTATAAAACAGCCGTCCATTTAATTTAATTTCAATTCTATTTATTTCTTTCAATGCTATGCTACAAAAAATAAATACAATCCAGTAATATTGTAGGAAAGAACATAAATTATCATAAAAATCATTATCAACAAAATCATAGTGCAACATAAAAGTGGCATCAAAAAACAGTAGTCATACTACATAAATAATAAAATAATGGTAAATACTGGTAGTCCATCTTCATGCAATTCAGAATCAAGCTCACTAAAGGTGAGCGACAATAAGTAAGATTATTGAAATAAACCAAATTCAATATTCCTTCCGTAGAACTGTAACGAAAATTGTATGTTATTTTATAATGCATTTATGTTTCGTGACGCGCATTTATTTATACTTCATAGATTTTATTGACCCTTGCAAGTCCCGAAGAGGGGTTAATATTCTCCCACCTCACACTGTGTATAAGTTTCAAAGTTGATTAGGGACAGCGCGAACGCAGTCCCCGCTACCAAAAATTACGCGCCCGAGATACCCACATTTGGGGCATTCGCAGGAGTCAGCCCGACCGTAGTGCAATGGAAGGGCCTCATCCTGGGGGAACCGCCTTCTTGATCACGGTAACCCCTACGCCAGGTAAGTATGAATTGAAAAGTGTGGACATGGGTAGACTACCTCACGCAAACAGACCAAAATGTTGAGAGCCTAATAATAACGATGCTGTTTTTAATAATATGTAGTTCTATTTCCTAATTTAAGGTATAGGTTTAGTTATAAACTCTTTTTTTAAACACGATTGTTATGGTCGTACAAAAAAAATATTAAAAAATCATATTTTTTCTTTCAATATTAGTCTCAACGTCAGAAATCTAGCTCAAAACACTCCTCGAGTGGACGTTGTAATTGCAGCTGCAGCGGTCAAACGAGTTACTACAATCTTTTTTTATCAACGATTTTTCAAAGAGAATACTTTATACCTGTAATTGTTGTATTTTTAGCGTATCATTCCTACCACGTCATTGGCAATTCGTGTGAAAACTGCGAAAACTCACTATAATATGGAGCCATCCGACGCGAAACAGCGCCCGCAGCGCTCGGTGCCTGATCGCGGTACTACACCTCAGACTTGAACACACCTCAGGTCTCAGCTCAGCTGGCTCGACGCTGATGTGAATGTGAATCTCAGGCCCGGGTCGGCGCTAGCCACCAGCCGCCGCCGCCGCGCCGCACGAGTGAGCTCCCGTTCCCGACGTATTATGTTAGATCTAATAGTTATCTTTACGTTTTTCAGACGCTTTAGAAAATACTACTATTGGATATTTATAAATTGTTATGCATATGTATATTTATGTTGTTTTCAATATTATAACATATGGCTTTTTATTGGATTTATAAGTTGGTTCTCAATAATCTATGTAAATGCACTTTCAGGTACACATTTTATACTATTTCCTTCCCGTTAAGATCATACTTCACAGGATCATTTCTGTAGTAAGATCTTCATTTATTCACTTCTACTTTGAAGTGTTTACCAACCACGATGAAGAGAAACGGCTCTTCTCCCTGAGCGTGAGGCAGACGTGAACCAGTATTCTCGTGATACAGGAGCATGTCATCGATGATCGTTCAGCCTTCCAATGGGGAAGGTCGGGAGTTGAGCGTTCAGAGTGGTAAATTTATAAATATATATACTTTGATTATTAGTCACTACTTAGGTGGCCCAATCCCATAAGGATCGGCGCTGGTAAATTTATAAATATATATACTTTGATTGTTAGTCACTACTTAGGTGGCCCAATCCCATAAGGATCGGGCGCTAAATAAAAATTGGTTATAGACTCATCATGTGTTCCCCTCCACGGAAATCTTTAGTAAAAGGCGAAAGATTTATTCGTTTTGAAGGGAAACCAGAGTGAACAGGCCCGTTGAGCCTCAACAGCCTGGCCGATCCTATTGCTATTGCGACTATCGAGAGCCTACGTTTTCCTAAGCTGATCGTTATACGTATCTCCTAGTGTAACGCCTTGTTTTTCCGTCGCTTCAGTTCCCGCCCGTTTTAACTGGCCAAACGCGCGTCAACGAATCTAAGTTGGAATATAGGTCCCATTTATTCGCACGTTAACGAACCTCGCGGACACCTCAGACCGGCTCTCGCGCGCTCACGTCAGGGCAGCTCAGGCCTCAGCTTGAGGTGTAGTACCGCGAGCGGCCACGCCGCCACCGAGCGCTGCTGTCGTCGCCGGGCCGGGCTCAGCTCTCACCTCATCTCGCCTTCCGAGACGAGACGAGCGAGCGATCTGACTATTCCTCTGTTTTTACCCTGTTCGCCCGTACCGCCTCTCGCCGTCGCCGTCGAGGCGATCGGCTGCCGTCGCCCGGTGTCCTCTCTACTTGTGCCGCGTCGATCGATGTTATTATTTTATTTCAAATTTTATACGCTTCGTTCCGGACACGTTACTTTTCGCGTTCCACAAGTAGAAACGTCCCACGGCGAAGGGTAAATCGATGAACCGCACCCTACTGGCCCTTTTACTACGGTGTCAGATGGCGAAAATCGTATCACACTCGGAACTGTGGTGATGTGCAATGTATAACAACAGCGCTAGTTTTGCCGCTAGATGTTTTTCATTGTTTCTCGATTATCTTGTTGATTCAATGTTTTAATACGACACTAGACCAAACCTTTTCCAGTTATCGCTTCTCGGCCTGTTGGCTAAGATCAAAGTGTAGTATCTGTTCTTATCAGCTTAACATCTGATACGTCCCTCATCGAGGGACCAGTTTGTTAAACTGATTTTTGGAAAATGACGGAGTGCTAGGAGCTTGCTCCACCTCTGTCACGGGTTGACCCGGCATTGCAGTACCGCCGGGACCGGCCCACCTAAACACTTGAACTATAACTAATGTTTTAAACACTGGTTAATAAAGGTTACGCACGTTAGTTACAACTTAAAACTATCGGCGTCGTTTTTTAAAGTTTTCGACTTAGCGTATATTATTCAATAATAGAAACGTAGTATGTTTAATAATCTTGTCATAAATAAATGTCCTAACTTCCTGTTATGTTTCGTATTATTTTACCGGTTGGTAAATTTTTGTAATCGCCTAGCAACAAACACACAATGTTTAAAGAGAAAAAAAAATTTAAAAAATGCCAACAGCACGTGGTGTTCCCAAGCGGTCACCCATCCAAGTACTAACCACGCCCGACGTTGCTTGACTTCGGTGATCGGACGAGAACCGGTATATTCAACGTGGTATGGCCGTTGGCAAGAGTCTTAGCCAGAGTCCGTCTATATTAGCGAACTTCTGAATGAATGGTTGATATGTTTTTGATCTCGCAGACATATAGGGAAATTTGGAATACCAACAAACAGCAGTATGTAGTTCGTTCGGTATGACATGTATTTAATACTAATTATAAAACAGCCGTCCATTTAATTTAATTTCAATTCTATTTATTTCTTTCAATGCTATGCTACAAAAAATAAATACAATCCAGTAATATTGTAGGAAAGAACATAAATTATCATAAAAATCATTATCAACAAAATCATAGTGCAACATAAAAGTGGCATCAAAAAACAGTAGTCATACTACATAAATAATAAAATAATGGTAAATACTGGTAGTCCATCTTCATGCAATTCAGAATCAAGCTCACTAAAGGTGAGCGACAATAAGTAAGATTATTGAAATAAACCAAATTCAATATTCCTTCCGTAGAACTGTAACGAAAATTGTATGTTATTTTATAATGCATTTATGTTTCGTGACGCGCATTTATTTATACTTCATAGATTTTATTGACCCTTGCAAGTCCCGAAGAGGGGTTAATATTCTCCCACCTCACACTGTGTATAAGTTTCAAAGTTGATTAGGGACAGCGCGAACGCAGTCCCCGCTACCAAAAATTACGCGCCCGAGATACCCACATTTGGGGCATTCGCAGGAGTCAGCCCGACCGTAGTGCAATGGAAGGGCCTCATCCTGGGGGAACCGCCTTCTTGATCACGGTAACCCCTACGCCAGGTAAGTATGAATTGAAAAGTGTGGACATGGGTAGACTACCTCACGCAAACAGACCAAAATGTTGAGAGCCTAATAATAACGATGCTGTTTTTAATAATATGTAGTTCTATTTCCTAATTTAAGGTATAGGTTTAGTTATAAACTCTTTTTTTAAACACGATTGTTATGGTCGTACAAAAAAAATATTAAAAAATCATATTTTTTCTTTCAATATTAGTCTCAACGTCAGAAATCTAGCTCAAAACACTCCTCGAGTGGACGTTGTAATTGCAGCTGCAGCGGTCAAACGAGTTACTACAATCTTTTTTTATCAACGATTTTTCAAAGAGAATACTTTATACCTGTAATTGTTGTATTTTTAGCGTATCATTCCTACCACGTCATTGGCAATTCGTGTGAAAACTGCGAAAACTCACTATAATATGGAGCCATCCGACGCGAAACAGCGCCCGCAGCGCTCGGTGCCTGATCGCGGTACTACACCTCAGACTTGAACACACCTCAGGTCTCAGCTCAGCTGGCTCGACGCTGATGTGAATGTGAATCTCAGGCCCGGGTCGGCGCTAGCCACCAGCCGCCGCCGCCGCGCCGCACGAGTGAGCTCCCGTTCCCGACGTATTATGTTAGATTTAATAGTTATCTTTACGTTTTTCAGACGCTTTAGAAAATACTACTATTGGATATTTATAAATTGTTATGCATATGTATATTTATGTTGTTTTCAATATTATAACATATGGCTTTTTATTGGATTTATAAGTTGGTTCTCAATAATCTATGTAAATGCACTTTCAGGTACACATTTTATACTATTTCCTTCCCGTTAAGATCATACTTCACAGGATCATTTCTGTAGTAAGATCTTCATTTATTCACTTCTACTTTGAAGTGTTTACCAACCACGATGAAGAGAAACGGCTCTTCTCCCTGAGCGTGAGGCAGACGTGAACCAGTATTCTCGTGATACAGGAGCATGTCATCGATGATCGTTCAGCCTTCCAATGGGGAAGGTCGGGAGTTGAGCGTTCAGAGTGGTAAATTTATAAATATATATACTTTGATTATTAGTCACTACTTAGGTGGCCCAATCCCATAAGGATCGGCGCTGGTAAATTTATAAATATATATACTTTGATTGTTAGTCACTACTTAGGTGGCCCAATCCCATAAGGATCGGGCGCTAAATAAAAATTGGTTATAGACTCATCATGTGTTCCCCTCCACGGAAATCTTTAGTAAAAGGCGAAAGATTTATTCGTTTTGAAGGGAAACCAGAGTGAACAGGCCTGTTGAGCCTCAACAGCCTGGCCGATCCTATTGCTATTGCGACTATCGAGAGCCTACGTTTTCCTAAGCTGATCGTTATACGTATCTCCTAGTGTAACGCCTTGTTTTCCCGTCGCTTCAGTTCCCGCCCGTTTTAACTGGCCAAACGCGCGTCAACGAATCTAAGTTGGAATATAGGTCCCATTTATTCGCACGTTAACGAACCTCGCGGACACCTCAGACCGGCTCTCGCGCGCTCACGTCAGGGCAGCTCAGGCCTCAGCTTGAGGTGTAGTACCGCGAGCGGCCACGCCGCCACCGAGCGCTGCTGTCGTCGCCGGGCCGGGCTCAGCTCTCACCTCATCTCGCCTTCCGAGACGAGACGAGCGAGCGATCTGACTATTCCTCTGTTTTTACCCTGTTCGCCCGTACCGCCTCTCGCCGTCGCCGTCGAGGCGATCGGCTGCCGTCGCCCGGTGTCCTCTCTACTTGTGCCGCGTCGATCGATGTTATTATTTTATTTCAAATTTTATACGCTTCGTTCCGGACACGTTACTTTTCGCGTTCCACAAGTAGAAACGTCCCACGGCGAAGGGTAAATCGATGAACCGCACCCTACTGGCCCTTTTACTACGGTGTCAGATGGCGAAAATCGTATCACACTCGGAACTGTGGTGATGTGCAATGTATAACAACAGCGCTAGTTTTGCCGCTAGATGTTTTTCATTGTTTCTCGATTATCTTGTTGATTCAATGTTTTAATACGACACTAGACCAAACCTTTTCCAGTTATCGCTTCTCGGCCTGTTGGCTAAGATCAAAGTGTAGTATCTGTTCTTATCAGCTTAACATCTGATACGTCCCTCATCGAGGGACCAGTTTGTTAAACTGATTTTTGGAAAATGACGGAGTGCTAGGAGCTTGCTCCACCTCTGTCACGGGTTGACCCGGCATTGCAGTACCGCCGGGACCGGCCCACCTAAACACTTGAACTATAACTAATGTTTTAAACACTGGTTAATAAAGGTTACGCACGTTAGTTACAACTTAAAACTATCGGCGTCGTTTTTTAAAGTTTTCGACTTAGCGTATATTATTCAATAATAGAAACGTAGTATGTTTAATAATCTTGTCATAAATAAATGTCCTAACTTCCTGTTATGTTTCGTATTATTTTACCGGTTGGTAAATTTTTGTAATCGCCTAGCAACAAACACACAATGTTTAAAGAGAAAAAAAAATTTAAAAAATGCCAACAGCACGTGGTGTTCCCAAGCGGTCACCCATCCAAGTACTAACCACGCCCGACGTTGCTTGACTTCGGTGATCGGACGAGAACCGGTATATTCAACGTGGTATGGCCGTTGGCAAGAGTCTTAGCCAGAGTCCGTCTATATTAGCGAACTTCTGAATGAATGGTTGATATGTTTTTGATCTCGCAGACATATAGGGAAATTTGGAATACCAACAAACAGCAGTATGTAGTTCGTTCGGTATGACATGTATTTAATACTAATTATAAAACAGCCGTCCATTTAATTTAATTTCAATTCTATTTATTTCTTTCAATGCTATGCTACAAAAAATAAATACAATCCAGTAATATTGTAGGAAAGAACATAAATTATCATAAAAATCATTATCAACAAAATCATAGTGCAACATAAAAGTGGCATCAAAAAACAGTAGTCATACTACATAAATAATAAAATAATGGTAAATACTGGTAGTCCATCTTCATGCAATTCAGAATCAAGCTCACTAAAGGTGAGCGACAATAAGTAAGATTATTGAAATAAACCAAATTCAATATTCCTTCCGTAGAACTGTAACGAAAATTGTATGTTATTTTATAATGCATTTATGTTTCGTGACGCGCATTTATTTATACTTCATAGATTTTATTGACCCTTGCAAGTCCCGAAGAGGGGTTAATATTCTCCCACCTCACACTGTGTATAAGTTTCAAAGTTGATTAGGGACAGCGCGAACGCAGTCCCCGCTACCAAAAATTACGCGCCCGAGATACCCACATTTGGGGCATTCGCAGGAGTCAGCCCGACCGTAGTGCAATGGAAGGGCCTCATCCTGGGGGAACCGCCTTCTTGATCACGGTAACCCCTACGCCAGGTAAGTATGAATTGAAAAGTGTGGACATGGGTAGACTACCTCACGCAAACAGACCAAAATGTTGAGAGCCTAATAATAACGATGCTGTTTTTAATAATATGTAGTTCTATTTCCTAATTTAAGGTATAGGTTTAGTTATAAACTCTTTTTTTAAACACGATTGTTATGGTCGTACAAAAAAAATATTAAAAAATCATATTTTTTCTTTCAATATTAGTCTCAACGTCAGAAATCTAGCTCAAAACACTCCTCGAGTGGACGTTGTAATTGCAGCTGCAGCGGTCAAACGAGTTACTACAATCTTTTTTTATCAACGATTTTTCAAAGAGAATACTTTATACCTGTAATTGTTGTATTTTTAGCGTATCATTCCTACCACGTCATTGGCAATTCGTGTGAAAACTGCGAAAACTCACTATAATATGGAGCCATCCGACGCGAAACAGCGCCCGCAGCGCTCGGTGCCTGATCGCGGTACTACACCTCAGACTTGAACACACCTCAGGTCTCAGCTCAGCTGGCTCGACGCTGATGTGAATGTGAATCTCAGGCCCGGGTCGGCGCTAGCCACCAGCCGCCGCCGCCGCGCCGCACGAGTGAGCTCCCGTTCCCGACGTATTATGTTAGATTTAATAGTTATCTTTACGTTTTTCAGACGCTTTAGAAAATACTACTATTGGATATTTATAAATTGTTATGCATATGTATATTTATGTTGTTTTCAATATTATAACATATGGCTTTTTATTGGATTTATAAGTTGGTTCTCAATAATCTATGTAAATGCACTTTCAGGTACACATTTTATACTATTTCCTTCCCGTTAAGATCATACTTCACAGGATCATTTCTGTAGTAAGATCTTCATTTATTCACTTCTACTTTGAAGTGTTTACCAACCACGATGAAGAGAAACGGCTCTTCTCCCTGAGCGTGAGGCAGACGTGAACCAGTATTCTCGTGATACAGGAGCATGTCATCGATGATCGTTCAGCCTTCCAATGGGGAAGGTCGGGAGTTGAGCGTTCAGAGTGGTAAATTTATAAATATATATACTTTGATTATTAGTCACTACTTAGGTGGCCCAATCCCATAAGGATCGGCGCTGGTAAATTTATAAATATATATACTTTGATTGTTAGTCACTACTTAGGTGGCCCAATCCCATAAGGATCGGGCGCTAAATAAAAATTGGTTATAGACTCATCATGTGTTCCCCTCCACGGAAATCTTTAGTAAAAGGCGAAAGATTTATTCGTTTTGAAGGGAAACCAGAGTGAACAGGCCCGTTGAGCCTCAACAGCCTGGCCGATCCTATTGCTATTGCGACTATCGAGAGCCTACGTTTTCCTAAGCTGATCGTTATACGTATCTCCTAGTGTAACGCCTTGTTTTCCCGTCGCTTCAGTTCCCGCCCGTTTTAACTGGCCAAACGCGCGTCAACGAATCTAAGTTGGAATATAGGTCCCATTTATTCGCACGTTAACGAACCTCGCGGACACCTCAGACCGGCTCTCGCGCGCTCACGTCAGGGCAGCTCAGGCCTCAGCTTGAGGTGTAGTACCGCGAGCGGCCACGCCGCCACCGAGCGCTGCTGTCGTCGCCGGGCCGGGCTCAGCTCTCACCTCATCTCGCCTTCCGAGACGAGACGAGCGAGCGATCTGACTATTCCTCTGTTTTTACCCTGTTCGCCCGTACCGCCTCTCGCCGTCGCCGTCGAGGCGATCGGCTGCCGTCGCCCGGTGTCCTCTCTACTTGTGCCGCGTCGATCGATGTTATTATTTTATTTCAAATTTTATACGCTTCGTTCCGGACACGTTACTTTTCGCGTTCCACAAGTAGAAACGTCCCACGGCGAAGGGTAAATCGATGAACCGCACCCTACTGGCCCTTTTACTACGGTGTCAGATGGCGAAAATCGTATCACACTCGGAACTGTGGTGATGTGCAATGTATAACAACAGCGCTAGTTTTGCCGCTAGATGTTTTTCATTGTTTCTCGATTATCTTGTTGATTCAATGTTTTAATACGACACTAGACCAAACCTTTTCCAGTTATCGCTTCTCGGCCTGTTGGCTAAGATCAAAGTGTAGTATCTGTTCTTATCAGCTTAACATCTGATACGTCCCTCATCGAGGGACCAGTTTGTTAAACTGATTTTTGGAAAATGACGGAGTGCTAGGAGCTTGCTCCACCTCTGTCACGGGTTGACCCGGCATTGCAGTACCGCCGGGACCGGCCCACCTAAACACTTGAACTATAACTAATGTTTTAAACACTGGTTAATAAAGGTTACGCACGTTAGTTACAACTTAAAACTATCGGCGTCGTTTTTTAAAGTTTTCGACTTAGCGTATATTATTCAATAATAGAAACGTAGTATGTTTAATAATCTTGTCATAAATAAATGTCCTAACTTCCTGTTATGTTTCGTATTATTTTACCGGTTGGTAAATTTTTGTAATCGCCTAGCAACAAACACACAATGTTTAAAGAGAAAAAAAAATTTAAAAAATGCCAACAGCACGTGGTGTTCCCAAGCGGTCACCCATCCAAGTACTAACCACGCCCGACGTTGCTTGACTTCGGTGATCGGACGAGAACCGGTATATTCAACGTGGTATGGCCGTTGGCAAGAGTCTTAGCCAGAGTCCGTCTATATTAGCGAACTTCTGAATGAATGGTTGATATGTTTTTGATCTCGCAGACATATAGGGAAATTTGGAATACCAACAAACAGCAGTATGTAGTTCGTTCGGTATGACATGTATTTAATACTAATTATAAAACAGCCGTCCATTTAATTTAATTTCAATTCTATTTATTTCTTTCAATGCTATGCTACAAAAAATAAATACAATCCAGTAATATTGTAGGAAAGAACATAAATTATCATAAAAATCATTATCAACAAAATCATAGTGCAACATAAAAGTGGCATCAAAAAACAGTAGTCATACTACATAAATAATAAAATAATGGTAAATACTGGTAGTCCATCTTCATGCAATTCAGAATCAAGCTCACTAAAGGTGAGCGACAATAAGTAAGATTATTGAAATAAACCAAATTCAATATTCCTTCCGTAGAACTGTAACGAAAATTGTATGTTATTTTATAATGCATTTATGTTTCGTGACGCGCATTTATTTATACTTCATAGATTTTATTGACCCTTGCAAGTCCCGAAGAGGGGTTAATATTCTCCCACCTCACACTGTGTATAAGTTTCAAAGTTGATTAGGGACAGCGCGAACGCAGTCCCCGCTACCAAAAATTACGCGCCCGAGATACCCACATTTGGGGCATTCGCAGGAGTCAGCCCGACCGTAGTGCAATGGAAGGGCCTCATCCTGGGGGAACCGCCTTCTTGATCACGGTAACCCCTACGCCAGGTAAGTATGAATTGAAAAGTGTGGACATGGGTAGACTACCTCACGCAAACAGACCAAAATGTTGAGAGCCTAATAATAACGATGCTGTTTTTAATAATATGTAGTTCTATTTCCTAATTTAAGGTATAGGTTTAGTTATAAACTCTTTTTTTAAACACGATTGTTATGGTCGTACAAAAAAAATATTAAAAAATCATATTTTTTCTTTCAATATTAGTCTCAACGTCAGAAATCTAGCTCAAAACACTCCTCGAGTGGACGTTGTAATTGCAGCTGCAGCGGTCAAACGAGTTACTACAATCTTTTTTTATCAACGATTTTTCAAAGAGAATACTTTATACCTGTAATTGTTGTATTTTTAGCGTATCATTCCTACCACGTCATTGGCAATTCGTGTGAAAACTGCGAAAACTCACTATAATATGGAGCCATCCGACGCGAAACAGCGCCCGCAGCGCTCGGTGCCTGATCGCGGTACTACACCTCAGACTTGAACACACCTCAGGTCTCAGCTCAGCTGGCTCGACGCTGATGTGAATGTGAATCTCAGGCCCGGGTCGGCGCTAGCCACCAGCCGCCGCCGCCGCGCCGCACGAGTGAGCTCCCGTTCCCGACGTATTATGTTAGATTTAATAGTTATCTTTACGTTTTTCAGACGCTTTAGAAAATACTACTATTGGATATTTATAAATTGTTATGCATATGTATATTTATGTTGTTTTCAATATTATAACATATGGCTTTTTATTGGATTTATAAGTTGGTTCTCAATAATCTATGTAAATGCACTTTCAGGTACACATTTTATACTATTTCCTTCCCGTTAAGATCATACTTCACAGGATCATTTCTGTAGTAAGATCTTCATTTATTCACTTCTACTTTGAAGTGTTTACCAACCACGATGAAGAGAAACGGCTCTTCTCCCTGAGCGTGAGGCAGACGTGAACCAGTATTCTCGTGATACAGGAGCATGTCATCGATGATCGTTCAGCCTTCCAATGGGGAAGGTCGGGAGTTGAGCGTTCAGAGTGGTAAATTTATAAATATATATACTTTGATTATTAGTCACTACTTAGGTGGCCCAATCCCATAAGGATCGGCGCTGGTAAATTTATAAATATATATACTTTGATTGTTAGTCACTACTTAGGTGGCCCAATCCCATAAGGATCGGGCGCTAAATAAAAATTGGTTATAGACTCATCATGTGTTCCCCTCCACGGAAATCTTTAGTAAAAGGCGAAAGATTTATTCGTTTTGAAGGGAAACCAGAGTGAACAGGCCCGTTGAGCCTCAACAGCCTGGCCGATCCTATTGCTATTGCGACTATCGAGAGCCTACGTTTTCCTAAGCTGATCGTTATACGTATCTCCTAGTGTAACGCCTTGTTTTCCCGTCGCTTCAGTTCCCGCCCGTTTTAACTGGCCAAACGCGCGTCAACGAATCTAAGTTGGAATATAGGTCCCATTTATTCGCACGTTAACGAACCTCGCGGACACCTCAGACCGGCTCTCGCGCGCTCACGTCAGGGCAGCTCAGGCCTCAGCTTGAGGTGTAGTACCGCGAGCGGCCACGCCGCCACCGAGCGCTGCTGTCGTCGCCGGGCCGGGCTCAGCTCTCACCTCATCTCGCCTTCCGAGACGAGACGAGCGAGCGATCTGACTATTCCTCTGTTTTTACCCTGTTCGCCCGTACCGCCTCTCGCCGTCGCCGTCGAGGCGATCGGCTGCCGTCGCCCGGTGTCCTCTCTACTTGTGCCGCGTCGATCGATGTTATTATTTTATTTCAAATTTTATACGCTTCGTTCCGGACACGTTACTTTTCGCGTTCCACAAGTAGAAACGTCCCACGGCGAAGGGTAAATCGATGAACCGCACCCTACTGGCCCTTTTACTACGGTGTCAGATGGCGAAAATCGTATCACACTCGGAACTGTGGTGATGTGCAATGTATAACAACAGCGCTAGTTTTGCCGCTAGATGTTTTTCATTGTTTCTCGATTATCTTGTTGATTCAATGTTTTAATACGACACTAGACCAAACCTTTTCCAGTTATCGCTTCTCGGCCTGTTGGCTAAGATCAAAGTGTAGTATCTGTTCTTATCAGCTTAACATCTGATACGTCCCTCATCGAGGGACCAGTTTGTTAAACTGATTTTTGGAAAATGACGGAGTGCTAGGAGCTTGCTCCACCTCTGTCACGGGTTGACCCGGCATTGCAGTACCGCCGGGACCGGCCCACCTAAACACTTGAACTATAACTAATGTTTTAAACACTGGTTAATAAAGGTTACGCACGTTAGTTACAACTTAAAACTATCGGCGTCGTTTTTTAAAGTTTTCGACTTAGCGTATATTATTCAATAATAGAAACGTAGTATGTTTAATAATCTTGTCATAAATAAATGTCCTAACTTCCTGTTATGTTTCGTATTATTTTACCGGTTGGTAAATTTTTGTAATCGCCTAGCAACAAACACACAATGTTTAAAGAGAAAAAAAAATTTAAAAAATGCCAACAGCACGTGGTGTTCCCAAGCGGTCACCCATCCAAGTACTAACCACGCCCGACGTTGCTTGACTTCGGTGATCGGACGAGAACCGGTATATTCAACGTGGTATGGCCGTTGGCAAGAGTCTTAGCCAGAGTCCGTCTATATTAGCGAACTTCTGAATGAATGGTTGATATGTTTTTGATCTCGCAGACATATAGGGAAATTTGGAATACCAACAAACAGCAGTATGTAGTTCGTTCGGTATGACATGTATTTAATACTAATTATAAAACAGCCGTCCATTTAATTTAATTTCAATTCTATTTATTTCTTTCAATGCTATGCTACAAAAAATAAATACAATCCAGTAATATTGTAGGAAAGAACATAAATTATCATAAAAATCATTATCAACAAAATCATAGTGCAACATAAAAGTGGCATCAAAAAACAGTAGTCATACTACATAAATAATAAAATAATGGTAAATACTGGTAGTCCATCTTCATGCAATTCAGAATCAAGCTCACTAAAGGTGAGCGACAATAAGTAAGATTATTGAAATAAACCAAATTCAATATTCCTTCCGTAGAACTGTAACGAAAATTGTATGTTATTTTATAATGCATTTATGTTTCGTGACGCGCATTTATTTATACTTCATAGATTTTATTGACCCTTGCAAGTCCCGAAGAGGGGTTAATATTCTCCCACCTCACACTGTGTATAAGTTTCAAAGTTGATTAGGGACAGCGCGAACGCAGTCCCCGCTACCAAAAATTACGCGCCCGAGATACCCACATTTGGGGCATTCGCAGGAGTCAGCCCGACCGTAGTGCAATGGAAGGGCCTCATCCTGGGGGAACCGCCTTCTTGATCACGGTAACCCCTACGCCAGGTAAGTATGAATTGAAAAGTGTGGACATGGGTAGACTACCTCACGCAAACAGACCAAAATGTTGAGAGCCTAATAATAACGATGCTGTTTTTAATAATATGTAGTTCTATTTCCTAATTTAAGGTATAGGTTTAGTTATAAACTCTTTTTTTAAACACGATTGTTATGGTCGTACAAAAAAAATATTAAAAAATCATATTTTTTCTTTCAATATTAGTCTCAACGTCAGAAATCTAGCTCAAAACACTCCTCGAGTGGACGTTGTAATTGCAGCTGCAGCGGTCAAACGAGTTACTACAATCTTTTTTTATCAACGATTTTTCAAAGAGAATACTTTATACCTGTAATTGTTGTATTTTTAGCGTATCATTCCTACCACGTCATTGGCAATTCGTGTGAAAACTGCGAAAACTCACTATAATATGGAGCCATCCGACGCGAAACAGCGCCCGCAGCGCTCGGTGCCTGATCGCGGTACTACACCTCAGACTTGAACACACCTCAGGTCTCAGCTCAGCTGGCTCGACGCTGATGTGAATGTGAATCTCAGGCCCGGGTCGGCGCTAGCCACCAGCCGCCGCCGCCGCGCCGCACGAGTGAGCTCCCGTTCCCGACGTATTATGTTAGATTTAATAGTTATCTTTACGTTTTTCAGACGCTTTAGAAAATACTACTATTGGATATTTATAAATTGTTATGCATATGTATATTTATGTTGTTTTCAATATTATAACATATGGCTTTTTATTGGATTTATAAGTTGGTTCTCAATAATCTATGTAAATGCACTTTCAGGTACACATTTTATACTATTTCCTTCCCGTTAAGATCATACTTCACAGGATCATTTCTGTAGTAAGATCTTCATTTATTCACTTCTACTTTGAAGTGTTTACCAACCACGATGAAGAGAAACGGCTCTTCTCCCTGAGCGTGAGGCAGACGTGAACCAGTATTCTCGTGATACAGGAGCATGTCATCGATGATCGTTCAGCCTTCCAATGGGGAAGGTCGGGAGTTGAGCGTTCAGAGTGGTAAATTTATAAATATATATACTTTGATTATTAGTCACTACTTAGGTGGCCCAATCCCATAAGGATCGGCGCTGGTAAATTTATAAATATATATACTTTGATTGTTAGTCACTACTTAGGTGGCCCAATCCCATAAGGATCGGGCGCTAAATAAAAATTGGTTATAGACTCATCATGTGTTCCCCTCCACGGAAATCTTTAGTAAAAGGCGAAAGATTTATTCGTTTTGAAGGGAAACCAGAGTGAACAGGCCCGTTGAGCCTCAACAGCCTGGCCGATCCTATTGCTATTGCGACTATCGAGAGCCTACGTTTTCCTAAGCTGATCGTTATACGTATCTCCTAGTGTAACGCCTTGTTTTCCCGTCGCTTCAGTTCCCGCCCGTTTTAACTGGCCAAACGCGCGTCAACGAATCTAAGTTGGAATATAGGTCCCATTTATTCGCACGTTAACGAACCTCGCGGACACCTCAGACCGGCTCTCGCGCGCTCACGTCAGGGCAGCTCAGGCCTCAGCTTGAGGTGTAGTACCGCGAGCGGCCACGCCGCCACCGAGCGCTGCTGTCGTCGCCGGGCCGGGCTCAGCTCTCACCTCATCTCGCCTTCCGAGACGAGACGAGCGAGCGATCTGACTATTCCTCTGTTTTTACCCTGTTCGCCCGTACCGCCTCTCGCCGTCGCCGTCGAGGCGATCGGCTGCCGTCGCCCGGTGTCCTCTCTACTTGTGCCGCGTCGATCGATGTTATTATTTTATTTCAAATTTTATACGCTTCGTTCCGGACACGTTACTTTTCGCGTTCCACAAGTAGAAACGTCCCACGGCGAAGGGTAAATCGATGAACCGCACCCTACTGGCCCTTTTACTACGGTGTCAGATGGCGAAAATCGTATCACACTCGGAACTGTGGTGATGTGCAATGTATAACAACAGCGCTAGTTTTGCCGCTAGATGTTTTTCATTGTTTCTCGATTATCTTGTTGATTCAATGTTTTAATACGACACTAGACCAAACCTTTTCCAGTTATCGCTTCTCGGCCTGTTGGCTAAGATCAAAGTGTAGTATCTGTTCTTATCAGCTTAACATCTGATACGTCCCTCATCGAGGGACCAGTTTGTTAAACTGATTTTTGGAAAATGACGGAGTGCTAGGAGCTTGCTCCACCTCTGTCACGGGTTGACCCGGCATTGCAGTACCGCCGGGACCGGCCCACCTAAACACTTGAACTATAACTAATGTTTTAAACACTGGTTAATAAAGGTTACGCACGTTAGTTACAACTTAAAACTATCGGCGTCGTTTTTTAAAGTTTTCGACTTAGCGTATATTATTCAATAATAGAAACGTAGTATGTTTAATAATCTTGTCATAAATAAATGTCCTAACTTCCTGTTATGTTTCGTATTATTTTACCGGTTGGTAAATTTTTGTAATCGCCTAGCAACAAACACACAATGTTTAAAGAGAAAAAAAAATTTAAAAAATGCCAACAGCACGTGGTGTTCCCAAGCGGTCACCCATCCAAGTACTAACCACGCCCGACGTTGCTTGACTTCGGTGATCGGACGAGAACCGGTATATTCAACGTGGTATGGCCGTTGGCAAGAGTCTTAGCCAGAGTCCGTCTATATTAGCGAACTTCTGAATGAATGGTTGATATGTTTTTGATCTCGCAGACATATAGGGAAATTTGGAATACCAACAAACAGCAGTATGTAGTTCGTTCGGTATGACATGTATTTAATACTAATTATAAAACAGCCGTCCATTTAATTTAATTTCAATTCTATTTATTTCTTTCAATGCTATGCTACAAAAAATAAATACAATCCAGTAATACTGTAGGAAAGAACATAAATTATCATAAAAATCATTATCAACAAAATCATAGTGCAACATAAAAGTGGCATCAAAAAACAGTAGTCATACTACATAAATAATAAAATAATGGTAAATACTGGTAGTCCATCTTCATGCAATTCAGAATCAAGCTCACTAAAGGTGAGCGACAATAAGTAAGATTATTGAAATAAACCAAATTCAATATTCCTTCCGTAGAACTGTAACGAAAATTGTATGTTATTTTATAATGCATTTATGTTTCGTGACGCGCATTTATTTATACTTCATAGATTTTATTGACCCTTGCAAGTCCCGAAGAGGGGTTAATATTCTCCCACCTCACACTGTGTATAAGTTTCAAAGTTGATTAGGGACAGCGCGAACGCAGTCCCCGCTACCAAAAATTACGCGCCCGAGATACCCACATTTGGGGCATTCGCAGGAGTCAGCCCGACCGTAGTGCAATGGAAGGGCCTCATCCTGGGGGAACCGCCTTCTTGATCACGGTAACCCCTACGCCAGGTAAGTATGAATTGAAAAGTGTGGACATGGGTAGACTACCTCACGCAAACAGACCAAAGTGTTGAGAGCCTAATAATAACGATGCTGTTTTTAATAATATGTAGTTCTATTTCCTAATTTAAGGTATAGGTTTAGTTATAAACTCTTTTTTTAAACACGATTGTTATGGTCGTACAAAAAAAATATTAAAAAATCATATTTTTTCTTTCAATATTAGTCTCAACGTCAGAAATCTAGCTCAAAACACTCCTCGAGTGGACGTTGTAATTGCAGCTGCAGCGGTCAAACGAGTTACTACAATCTTTTTTTATCAACGATTTTTCAAAGAGAATACTTTATACCTGTAATTGTTGTATTTTTAGCGTATCATTCCTACCACGTCATTGGCAATTCGTGTGAAAACTGCGAAAACTCACTATAATATGGAGCCATCCGACGCGAAACAGCGCCCGCAGCGCTCGGTGCCTGATCGCGGTACTACACCTCAGACTTGAACACACCTCAGGTCTCAGCTCAGCTGGCTCGACGCTGATGTGAATGTGAATCTCAGGCCCGGGTCGGCGCTAGCCACCAGCCGCCGCCGCCGCGCCGCACGAGTGAGCTCCCGTTCCCGACGTATTATGTTAGATTTAATAGTTATCTTTACGTTTTTCAGACGCTTTAGAAAATACTACTATTGGATATTTATAAATTGTTATGCATATGTATATTTATGTTGTTTTCAATATTATAACATATGGCTTTTTATTGGATTTATAAGTTGGTTCTCAATAATCTATGTAAATGCACTTTCAGGTACACATTTTATACTATTTCCTTCCCGTTAAGATCATACTTCACAGGATCATTTCTGTAGTAAGATCTTCATTTATTCACTTCTACTTTGAAGTGTTTACCAACCACGATGAAGAGAAACGGCTCTTCTCCCTGAGCGTGAGGCAGACGTGAACCAGTATTCTCGTGATACAGGAGCATGTCATCGATGATCGTTCAGCCTTCCAATGGGGAAGGTCGGGAGTTGAGCGTTCAGAGTGGTAAATTTATAAATATATATACTTTGATTATTAGTCACTACTTAGGTGGCCCAATCCCATAAGGATCGGCGCTGGTAAATTTATAAATATATATACTTTGATTGTTAGTCACTACTTAGGTGGCCCAATCCCATAAGGATCGGGCGCTAAATAAAAATTGGTTATAGACTCATCATGTGTTCCCCTCCACGGAAATCTTTAGTAAAAGGCGAAAGATTTATTCGTTTTGAAGGGAAACCAGAGTGAACAGGCCCGTTGAGCCTCAACAGCCTGGCCGATCCTATTGCTATTGCGACTATCGAGAGCCTACGTTTTCCTAAGCTGATCGTTATACGTATCTCCTAGTGTAACGCCTTGTTTTTCCGTCGCTTCAGTTCCCGCCCGTTTTAACTGGCCAAACGCGCGTCAACGAATCTAAGTTGGAATATAGGTCCCATTTATTCGCACGTTAACGAACCTCGCGGACACCTCAGACCGGCTCTCGCGCGCTCACGTCAGGGCAGCTCAGGCCTCAGCTTGAGGTGTAGTACCGCGAGCGGCCACGCCGCCACCGAGCGCTGCTGCCGTCGCCGGGCCGGGCTCAGCTCTCACCTCATCTCGCCTTCCGAGACGAGACGAGCGAGCGATCTGACTATTCCTCTGTTTTTACCCTGTTCGCCCGTACCGCCTCTCGCCGTCGCCGTCGAGGCGATCGGCTGCCGTCGCCCGGTGTCCTCTCTACTTGTGCCGCGTCGATCGATGTTATTATTTTATTTCAAATTTTATACGCTTCGTTCCGGACACGTTACTTTTCGCGTTCCACAAGTAGAAACGTCCCACGGCGAAGGGTAAATCGATGAACCGCACCCTACTGGCCCTTTTACTACGGTGTCAGATGGCGAAAATCGTATCACACTCGGAACTGTGGTGATGTGCAATGTATAACAACAGCGCTAGTTTTGCCGCTAGATGTTTTTCATTGTTTCTCAATTATCTTGTTGATTCAATGTTTTAATACGACACTAGACCAAACCTTTTCCAGTTATCGCTTCTCGGCCTGTTGGCTAAGATCAAAGTGTAGTATCTGTTCTTATCAGCTTAACATCTGATACGTCCCTCATCGAGGGACCAGTTTGTTAAACTGATTTTTGGAAAATGACGGAGTGCTAGGAGCTTGCTCCACCTCTGTCACGGGTTGACCCGGCATTGCAGTACCGCCGGGACCGGCCCACCTAAACACTTGAACTATAACTAATGTTTTAAACACTGGTTAATAAAGGTTACGCACGTTAGTTACAACTTAAAACTATCGGCGTCGTTTTTTAAAGTTTTCGACTTAGCGTATATTATTCAATAATAGAAACGTAGTATGTTTAATAATCTTGTCATAAATAAATGTCCTAACTTCCTGTTATGTTTCGTATTATTTTACCGGTTGGTAAATTTTTGTAATCGCCTAGCAACAAACACACAATGTTTAAAGAGAAAAAAAAATTTAAAAAATGCCAACAGCACGTGGTGTTCCCAAGCGGTCACCCATCCAAGTACTAACCACGCCCGACGTTGCTTGACTTCGGTGATCGGACGAGAACCGGTATATTCAACGTGGTATGGCCGTTGGCAAGAGTCTTAGCCAGAGTCCGTCTATATTAGCGAACTTCTGAATGAATGGTTGATATGTTTTTGATCTCGCAGACATATAGGGAAATTTGGAATACCAACAAACAGCAGTATGTAGTTCGTTCGGTATGACATGTATTTAATACTAATTATAAAACAGCCGTCCATTTAATTTAATTTCAATTCTATTTATTTCTTTCAATGCTATGCTACAAAAAATAAATACAATCCAGTAATATTGTAGGAAAGAACATAAATTATCATAAAAATCATTATCAACAAAATCATAGTGCAACATAAAAGTGGCATCAAAAAACAGTAGTCATACTACATAAATAATAAAATAATGGTAAATACTGGTAGTCCATCTTCATGCAATTCAGAATCAAGCTCACTAAAGGTGAGCGACAATAAGTAAGATTATTGAAATAAACCAAATTCAATATTCCTTCCGTAGAACTGTAACGAAAATTGTATGTTATTTTATAATGCATTTATGTTTCGTGACGCGCATTTATTTATACTTCATAGATTTTATTGACCCTTGCAAGTCCCGAAGAGGGGTTAATATTCTCCCACCTCACACTGTGTATAAGTTTCAAAGTTGATTAGGGACAGCGCGAACGCAGTCCCCGCTACCAAAAATTACGCGCCCGAGATACCCACATTTGGGGCATTCGCAGGAGTCAGCCCGACCGTAGTGCAATGGAAGGGCCTCATCCTGGGGGAACCGCCTTCTTGATCACGGTAACCCCTACGCCAGGTAAGTATGAATTGAAAAGTGTGGACATGGGTAGACTACCTCACGCAAACAGACCAAAATGTTGAGAGCCTAATAATAACGATGCTGTTTTTAATAATATGTAGTTCTATTTCCTAATTTAAGGTATAGGTTTAGTTATAAACTCTTTTTTTAAACACGATTGTTATGGTCGTACAAAAAAAATATTAAAAAATCATATTTTTTCTTTCAATATTAGTCTCAACGTCAGAAATCTAGCTCAAAACACTCCTCGAGTGGACGTTGTAATTGCAGCTGCAGCGGTCAAACGAGTTACTACAATCTTTTTTTATCAACGATTTTTCAAAGAGAATACTTTATACCTGTAATTGTTGTATTTTTAGCGTATCATTCCTACCACGTCATTGGCAATTCGTGTGAAAACTGCGAAAACTCACTATAATATGGAGCCATCCGACGCGAAACAGCGCCCGCAGCGCTCGGTGCCTGATCGCGGTACTACACCTCAGACTTGAACACACCTCAGGTCTCAGCTCAGCTGGCTCGACGCTGATGTGAATGTGAATCTCAGGCCCGGGTCGGCGCTAGCCACCAGCCGCCGCCGCCGCGCCGCACGAGTGAGCTCCCGTTCCCGACGTATTATGTTAGATTTAATAGTTATCTTTACGTTTTTCAGACGCTTTAGAAAATACTACTATTGGATATTTATAAATTGTTATGCATATGTATATTTATGTTGTTTTCAATATTATAACATATGGCTTTTTATTGGATTTATAAGTTGGTTCTCAATAATCTATGTAAATGCACTTTCAGGTACACATTTTATACTATTTCCTTCCCGTTAAGATCATACTTCACAGGATCATTTCTGTAGTAAGATCTTCATTTATTCACTTCTACTTTGAAGTGTTTACCAACCACGATGAAGAGAAACGGCTCTTCTCCCTGAGCGTGAGGCAGACGTGAACCAGTATTCTCGTGATACAGGAGCATGTCATCGATGATCGTTCAGCCTTCCAATGGGGAAGGTCGGGAGTTGAGCGTTCAGAGTGGTAAATTTATAAATATATATACTTTGATTATTAGTCACTACTTAGGTGGCCCAATCCCATAAGGATCGGCGCTGGTAAATTTATAAATATATATACTTTGATTGTTAGTCACTACTTAGGTGGCCCAATCCCATAAGGATCGGGCGCTAAATAAAAATTGGTTATAGACTCATCATGTGTTCCCCTCCACGGAAATCTTTAGTAAAAGGCGAAAGATTTATTCGTTTTGAAGGGAAACCAGAGTGAACAGGCCCGTTGAGCCTCAACAGCCTGGCCGATCCTATTGCTATTGCGACTATCGAGAGCCTACGTTTTCCTAAGCTGATCGTTATACGTATCTCCTAGTGTAACGCCTTGTTTTTCCGTCGCTTCAGTTCCCGCCCGTTTTAACTGGCCAAACGCGCGTCAACGAATCTAAGTTGGAATATAGGTCCCATTTATTCGCACGTTAACGAACCTCGCGGACACCTCAGACCGGCTCTCGCGCGCTCACGTCAGGGCAGCTCAGGCCTCAGCTTGAGGTGTAGTACCGCGAGCGGCCACGCCGCCACCGAGCGCTGCTGTCGTCGCCGGGCCGGGCTCAGCTCTCACCTCATCTCGCCTTCCGAGACGAGACGAGCGAGCGATCTGACTATTCCTCTGTTTTTACCCTGTTCGCCCGTACCGCCTCTCGCCGTCGCCGTCGAGGCGATCGGCTGCCGTCGCCCGGTGTCCTCTCTACTTGTGCCGCGTCGATCGATGTTATTATTTTATTTCAAATTTTATACGCTTCGTTCCGGACACGTTACTTTTCGCGTTCCACAAGTAGAAACGTCCCACGGCGAAGGGTAAATCGATGAACCGCACCCTACTGGCCCTTTTACTACGGTGTCACATGGCGAAAATCGTATCACACTCGGAACTGTGGTGATGTGCAATGTATAACAACAGCGCTAGTTTTGCCGCTAGATGTTTTTCATTGTTTCTCGATTATCTTGTTGATTCAATGTTTTAATACGACACTAGACCAAACCTTTTCCAGTTATCGCTTCTCGGCCTGTTGGCTAAGATCAAAGTGTAGTATCTGTTCTTATCAGCTTAACATCTGATACGTCCCTCATCGAGGGACCAGTTTGTTAAACTGATTTTTGGAAAATGACGGAGTGCTAGGAGCTTGCTCCACCTCTGTCACGGGTTGACCCGGCATTGCAGTACCGCCGGGACCGGCCCACCTAAACACTTGAACTATAACTAATGTTTTAAACACTGGTTAATAAAGGTTACGCACGTTAGTTACAACTTAAAACTATCGGCGTCGTTTTTTAAAGTTTTCGACTTAGCGTATATTATTCAATAATAGAAACGTAGTATGTTTAATAATCTTGTCATAAATAAATGTCCTAACTTCCTGTTATGTTTCGTATTATTTTACCGGTTGGTAAATTTTTGTAATCGCCTAGCAACAAACACACAATGTTTAAAGAGAAAAAAAAATTTAAAAAATGCCAACAGCACGTGGTGTTCCCAAGCGGTCACCCATCCAAGTACTAACCACGCCCGACGTTGCTTGACTTCGGTGATCGGACGAGAACCGGTATATTCAACGTGGTATGGCCGTTGGCAAGAGTCTTAGCCAGAGTCCGTCTATATTAGCGAACTTCTGAATGAATGGTTGATATGTTTTTGATCTCGCAGACATATAGGGAAATTTGGAATACCAACAAACAGCAGTATGTAGTTCGTTCGGTATGACATGTATTTAATACTAATTATAAAACAGCCGTCCATTTAATTTAATTTCAATTCTATTTATTTCTTTCAATGCTATGCTACAAAAAATAAATACAATCCAGTAATATTGTAGGAAAGAACATAAATTATCATAAAAATCATTATCAACAAAATCATAGTGCAACATAAAAGTGGCATCAAAAAACAGTAGTCATACTACATAAATAATAAAATAATGGTAAATACTGGTAGTCCATCTTCATGCAATTCAGAATCAAGCTCACTAAAGGTGAGCGACAATAAGTAAGATTATTGAAATAAACCAAATTCAATATTCCTTCCGTAGAACTGTAACGAAAATTGTATGTTATTTTATAATGCATTTATGTTTCGTGACGCGCATTTATTTATACTTCATAGATTTTATTGACCCTTGCAAGTCCCGAAGAGGGGTTAATATTCTCCCACCTCACACTGTGTATAAGTTTCAAAGTTGATTAGGGACAGCGCGAACGCAGTCCCCGCTACCAAAAATTACGCGCCCGAGATACCCACATTTGGGGCATTCGCAGGAGTCAGCCCGACCGTAGTGCAATGGAAGGGCCTCATCCTGGGGGAACCGCCTTCTTGATCACGGTAACCCCTACGCCAGGTAAGTATGAATTGAAAAGTGTGGACATGGGTAGACTACCTCACGCAAACAGACCAAAATGTTGAGAGCCTAATAATAACGATGCTGTTTTTAATAATATGTAGTTCTATTTCCTAATTTAAGGTATAGGTTTAGTTATAAACTCTTTTTTTAAACACGATTGTTATGGTCGTACAAAAAAAATATTAAAAAATCATATTTTTTCTTTCAATATTAGTCTCAACGTCAGAAATCTAGCTCAAAACACTCCTCGAGTGGACGTTGTAATTGCAGCTGCAGCGGTCAAACGAGTTACTACAATCTTTTTTTATCAACGATTTTTCAAAGAGAATACTTTATACCTGTAATTGTTGTATTTTTAGCGTATCATTCCTACCACGTCATTGGCAATTCGTGTGAAAACTGCGAAAACTCACTATAATATGGAGCCATCCGACGCGAAACAGCGCCCGCAGCGCTCGGTGCCTGATCGCGGTACTACACCTCAGACTTGAACACACCTCAGGTCTCAGCTCAGCTGGCTCGACGCTGATGTGAATGTGAATCTCAGGCCCGGGTCGGCGCTAGCCACCAGCCGCCGCCGCCGCGCCGCACGAGTGAGCTCCCGTTCCCGACGTATTATGTTAGATTTAATAGTTATCTTTACGTTTTTCAGACGCTTTAGAAAATACTACTATTGGATATTTATAAATTGTTATGCATATGTATATTTATGTTGTTTTCAATATTATAACATATGGCTTTTTATTGGATTTATAAGTTGGTTCTCAATAATCTATGTAAATGCACTTTCAGGTACACATTTTATACTATTTCCTTCCCGTTAAGATCATACTTCACAGGATCATTTCTGTAGTAAGATCTTCATTTATTCACTTCTACTTTGAAGTGTTTACCAACCACGATGAAGAGAAACGGCTCTTCTCCCTGAGCGTGAGGCAGACGTGAACCAGTATTCTCGTGATACAGGAGCATGTCATCGATGATCGTTCAGCCTTCCAATGGGGAAGGTCGGGAGTTGAGCGTTCAGAGTGGTAAATTTATAAATATATATACTTTGATTATTAGTCACTACTTAGGTGGCCCAATCCCATAAGGATCGGCGCTGGTAAATTTATAAATATATATACTTTGATTGTTAGTCACTACTTAGGTGGCCCAATCCCATAAGGATCGGGCGCTAAATAAAAATTGGTTATAGACTCATCATGTGTTCCCCTCCACGGAAATCTTTAGTAAAAGGCGAAAGATTTATTCGTTTTGAAGGGAAACCAGAGTGAACAGGCCCGTTGAGCCTCAACAGCCTGGCCGATCCTATTGCTATTGCGACTATCGAGAGCCTACGTTTTCCTAAGCTGATCGTTATACGTATCTCCTAGTGTAACGCCTTGTTTTTCCGTCGCTTCAGTTCCCGCCCGTTTTAACTGGCCAAACGCGCGTCAACGAATCTAAGTTGGAATATAGGTCCCATTTATTCGCACGTTAACGAACCTCGCGGACACCTCAGACCGGCTCTCGCGCGCTCACGTCAGGGCAGCTCAGGCCTCAGCTTGAGGTGTAGTACCGCGAGCGGCCACGCCGCCACCGAGCGCTGCTGTCGTCGCCGGGCCGGGCTCAGCTCTCACCTCATCTCGCCTTCCGAGACGAGACGAGCGAGCGATCTGACTATTCCTCTGTTTTTACCCTGTTCGCCCGTACCGCCTCTCGCCGTCGCCGTCGAGGCGATCGGCTGCCGTCGCCCGGTGTCCTCTCTACTTGTGCCGCGTCGATCGATGTTATTATTTTATTTCAAATTTTATACGCTTCGTTCCGGACACGTTACTTTTCGCGTTCCACAAGTAGAAACGTCCCACGGCGAAGGGTAAATCGATGAACCGCACCCTACTGGCCCTTTTACTACGGTGTCAGATGGTGAAAATCGTATCACACTCGGAACTGTGGTGATGTGCAATGTATAACAACAGCGCTAGTTTTGCCGCTAGATGTTTTTCATTGTTTCTCGATTATCTTGTTGATTCAATGTTTTAATACGACACTAGACCAAACCTTTTCCAGTTATCGCTTCTCGGCCTGTTGGCTAAGATCAAAGTGTAGTATCTGTTCTTATCAGCTTAACATCTGATACGTCCCTCATCGAGGGACCAGTTTGTTAAACTGATTTTTGGAAAATGACGGAGTGCTAGGAGCTTGCTCCACCTCTGTCACGGGTTGACCCGGCATTGCAGTACCGCCGGGACCGGCCCACCTAAACACTTGAACTATAACTAATGTTTTAAACACTGGTTAATAAAGGTTACGCACGTTAGTTACAACTTAAAACTATCGGCGTCGTTTTTAAAGTTTTCGACTTAGCGTATATTATTCAATAATAGAAACGTAGTATGTTTAATAATCTTGTCATAAATAAATGTCCTAACTTCCTGTTATGTTTCGTATTATTTTACCGGTTGGTAAATTTTTGTAATCGCCTAGCAACAAACACACAATGTTTAAAGAGAAAAAAAATTTAAAAAATGCCAACAGCACGTGGTGTTCCCAAGCGGTCACCCATCCAAGTACTAACCACGCCCGACGTTGCTTGACTTCGGTGATCGGACGAGAACCGGTATATTCAACGTGGTATGGCCGTTGGCAAGAGTCTTAGCCAGAGTCCGTCTATATTAGCGAACTTCTGAATGAATGGTTGATATGTTTTTGATCTCGCAGACATATAGGGAAATTTGGAATACCAACAAACAGCAGTATGTAGTTCGTTCGGTATGACATGTATTTAATACTAATTATAAAACAGCCGTCCATTTAATTTAATTTCAATTCTATTTATTTCTTTCAATGCTATGCTACAAAAAATAAATACAATCCAGTAATATTGTAGGAAAGAACATAAATTATCATAAAAATCATTATCAACAAAATCATAGTGCAACATAAAAGTGGCATCAAAAAACAGTAGTCATACTACATAAATAATAAAATAATGGTAAATACTGGTAGTCCATCTTCATGCAATTCAGAATCAAGCTCACTAAAGGTGAGCGACAATAAGTAAGATTATTGAAATAAACCAAATTCAATATTCCTTCCGTAGAACTGTAACGAAAATTGTATGTTATTTTATAATGCATTTATGTTTCGTGACGCGCATTTATTTATACTTCATAGATTTTATTGACCCTTGCAAGTCCCGAAGAGGGGTTAATATTCTCCCACCTCACACTGTGTATAAGTTTCAAAGTTGATTAGGGACAGCGCGAACGCAGTCCCCGCTACCAAAAATTACGCGCCCGAGATACCCACATTTGGGGCATTCGCAGGAGTCAGCCCGACCGTAGTGCAATGGAAGGGCCTCATCCTGGGGGAACCGCCTTCTTGATCACGGTAACCCCTACGCCAGGTAAGTATGAATTGAAAAGTGTGGACATGGGTAGACTACCTCACGCAAACAGACCAAAATGTTGAGAGCCTAATAATAACGATGCTGTTTTTAATAATATGTAGTTCTATTTCCTAATTTAAGGTATAGGTTTAGTTATAAACTCTTTTTTTAAACACGATTGTTATGGTCGTACAAAAAAAATATTAAAAAATCATATTTTTTCTTTCAATATTAGTCTCAACGTCAGAAATCTAGCTCAAAACACTCCTCGAGTGGACGTTGTAATTGCAGCTGCAGCGGTCAAACGAGTTACTACAATCTTTTTTTATCAACGATTTTTCAAAGAGAATACTTTATACCTGTAATTGTTGTATTTTTAGCGTATCATTCCTACCACGTCATTGGCAATTCGTGTGAAAACTGCGAAAACTCACTATAATATGGAGCCATCCGACGCGAAACAGCGCCCGCAGCGCTCGGTGCCTGATCGCGGTACTACACCTCAGACTTGAACACACCTCAGGTCTCAGCTCAGCTGGCTCGACGCTGATGTGAATGTGAATCTCAGGCCCGGGTCGGCGCTAGCCACCAGCCGCCGCCGCCGCGCCGCACGAGTGAGCTCCCGTTCCCGACGTATTATGTTAGATTTAATAGTTATCTTTACGTTTTTCAGACGCTTTAGAAAATACTACTATTGGATATTTATAAATTGTTATGCATATGTATATTTATGTTGTTTTCAATATTATAACATATGGCTTTTTATTGGATTTATAAGTTGGTTCTCAATAATCTATGTAAATGCACTTTCAGGTACACATTTTATACTATTTCCTTCCCGTTAAGATCATACTTCACAGGATCATTTCTGTAGTAAGATCTTCATTTATTCACTTCTACTTTGAAGTGTTTACCAACCACGATGAAGAGAAACGGCTCTTCTCCCTGAGCGTGAGGCAGACGTGAACCAGTATTCTCGTGATACAGGAGCATGTCATCGATGATCGTTCAGCCTTCCAATGGGGAAGGTCGGGAGTTGAGCGTTCAGAGTGGTAAATTTATAAATATATATACTTTGATTATTAGTCACTACTTAGGTGGCCCAATCCCATAAGGATCGGCGCTGGTAAATTTATAAATATATATACTTTGATTGTTAGTCACTACTTAGGTGGCCCAATCCCATAAGGATCGGGCGCTAAATAAAAATTGGTTATAGACTCATCATGTGTTCCCCTCCACGGAAATCTTTAGTAAAAGGCGAAAGATTTATTCGTTTTGAAGGGAAACCAGAGTGAACAGGCCCGTTGAGCCTCAACAGCCTGGCCGATCCTATTGCTATTGCGACTATCGAGAGCCTACGTTTTCCTAAGCTGATCGTTATACGTATCTCCTAGTGTAACGCCTTGTTTTTCCGTCGCTTCAGTTCCCGCCCGTTTTAACTGGCCAAACGCGCGTCAACGAATCTAAGTTGGAATATAGGTCCCATTTATTCGCACGTTAACGAACCTCGCGGACACCTCAGACCGGCTCTCGCGCGCTCACGTCAGGGCAGCTCAGGCCTCAGCTTGAGGTGTAGTACCGCGAGCGGCCACGCCGCCACCGAGCGCTGCTGTCGTCGCCGGGCCGGGCTCAGCTCTCACCTCATCTCGCCTTCCGAGACGAGACGAGCGAGCGATCTGACTATTCCTCTGTTTTTACCCTGTTCGCCCGTACCGCCTCTCGCCGTCGCCGTCGAGGCGATCGGCTGCCGTCGCCCGGTGTCCTCTCTACTTGTGCCGCGTCGATCGATGTTATTATTTTATTTCAAATTTTATACGCTTCGTTCCGGACACGTTACTTTTCGCGTTCCACAAGTAGAAACGTCCCACGGCGAAGGGTAAATCGATGAACCGCACCCTACTGGCCCTTTTACTACGGTGTCAGATGGCGAAAATCGTATCACACTCGGAACTGTGGTGATGTGCAATGTATAACAACAGCGCTAGTTTTGCCGCTAGATGTTTTTCATTGTTTCTCGATTATCTTGTTGATTCAATGTTTTAATACGACACTAGACCAAACCTTTTCCAGTTATCGCTTCTCGGCCTGTTGGCTAAGATCAAAGTTGTATTTTTCTCATTAACCAATTCTGTTTTTTTTTGCCACCTGTGAGTGGCAACCAACTATTCTGTTTTGACCAATTGTGAACATGCCTCTGTAAACATTTATTTGAAATAAAGTCAATCTGTTCTTATCAGCTTAACATCTGATACGTCCCTCATCGAGGGACCAGTTTGTTAAACTGATTTTTGGAAAATGACGGAGTGCTAGGAGCTTGCTCCACCTCTGTCACGGGTTGACCCGGCATTGCAGTACCGCCGGGACCGGCCCACCTAAACACTTGAACTATAACTAATGTTTTAAACACTGGTTAATAAAGGTTACGCACGTTAGTTACAACTTAAAACTATCGGCGTCGTTTTTTAAAGTTTTCGACTTAGCGTATATTATTCAATAATAGAAACGTAGTATGTTTAATAATCTTGTCATAAATAAATGTCCTAACTTCCTGTTATGTTTCGTATTATTTTACCGGTTGGTAAATTTTTGTAATCGCCTAGCAACAAACACACAATGTTTAAAGAGAAAAAAAAATTTAAAAAATGCCAACAGCACGTGGTGTTCCCAAGCGGTCACCCATCCAAGTACTAACCACGCCCGACGTTGCTTGACTTCGGTGATCGGACGAGAACCGGTATATTCAACGTGGTATGGCCGTTGGCAAGAGTCTTAGCCAGAGTCCGTCTATATTAGCGAACTTCTGAATGAATGGTTGATATGTTTTTGATCTCGCAGACATATAGGGAAATTTGGAATACCAACAAACAGCAGTATGTAGTTCGTTCGGTATGACATGTATTTAATACTAATTATAAAACAGCCGTCCATTTAATTTAATTTCAATTCTATTTATTTCTTTCAATGCTATGCTACAAAAAATAAATACAATCCAGTAATATTGTAGGAAAGAACATAAATTATCATAAAAATCATTATCAACAAAATCATAGTGCAACATAAAAGTGGCATCAAAAAACAGTAGTCATACTACATAAATAATAAAATAATGGTAAATACTGGTAGTCCATCTTCATGCAATTCAGAATCAAGCTCACTAAAGGTGAGCGACAATAAGTAAGATTATTGAAATAAACCAAATTCAATATTCCTTCCGTAGAACTGTAACGAAAATTGTATGTTATTTTATAATGCATTTATGTTTCGTGACGCGCATTTATTTATACTTCATAGATTTTATTGACCCTTGCAAGTCCCGAAGAGGGGTTAATATTCTCCCACCTCACACTGTGTATAAGTTTCAAAGTTGATTAGGGACAGCGCGAACGCAGTCCCCGCTACCAAAAATTACGCGCCCGAGATACCCACATTTGGGGCATTCGCAGGAGTCAGCCCGACCGTAGTGCAATGGAAGGGCCTCATCCTGGGGGAACCGCCTTCTTGATCACGGTAACCCCTACGCCAGGTAAGTATGAATTGAAAAGTGTGGACATGGGTAGACTACCTCACGCAAACAGACCAAAATGTTGAGAGCCTAATAATAACGATGCTGTTTTTAATAATATGTAGTTCTATTTCCTAATTTAAGGTATAGGTTTAGTTATAAACTCTTTTTTTAAACACGATTGTTATGGTCGTACAAAAAAAATATTAAAAAATCATATTTTTTCTTTCAATATTAGTCTCAACGTCAGAAATCTAGCTCAAAACACTCCTCGAGTGGACTTTGTAATTGCAGCTGCAGCGGTCAAACGAGTTACTACAATCTTTTTTTATCAACGATTTTTCAAAGAGAATACTTTATACCTGTAATTGTTGTATTTTTAGCGTATCATTCCTACCACGTCATTGGCAATTCGTGTGAAAACTGCGAAAACTCACTATAATATGGAGCCATCCGACGCGAAACAGCGCCCGCAGCGCTCGGTGCCTGATCGCGGTACTACACCTCAGACTTGAACACACCTCAGGTCTCAGCTCAGCTGGCTCGACGCTGATGTGAATGTGAATCTCAGGCCCGGGTCGGCGCTAGCCACCAGCCGCCGCCGCCGCGCCGCACGAGTGAGCTCCCGTTCCCGACGTATTATGTTAGATTTAATAGTTATCTTTACGTTTTTCAGACGCTTTAGAAAATACTACTATTGGATATTTATAAATTGTTATGCATATGTATATTTATGTTGTTTTCAATATTATAACATATGGCTTTTTATTGGATTTATAAGTTGGTTCTCAATAATCTATGTAAATGCACTTTCAGGTACACATTTTATACTATTTCCTTCCCGTTAAGATCATACTTCACAGGATCATTTCTGTAGTAAGATCTTCATTTATTCACTTCTACTTTGAAGTGTTTACCAACCACGATGAAGAGAAACGGCTCTTCTCCCTGAGCGTGAGGCAGACGTGAACCAGTATTCTCGTGATACAGGAGCATGTCATCGATGATCGTTCAGCCTTCCAATGGGGAAGGTCGGGAGTTGAGCGTTCAGAGTGGTAAATTTATAAATATATATACTTTGATTATTAGTCACTACTTAGGTGGCCCAATCCCATAAGGATCGGCGCTGGTAAATTTATAAATATATATACTTTGATTGTTAGTCACTACTTAGGTGGCCCAATCCCATAAGGATCGGGCGCTAAATAAAAATTGGTTATAGACTCATCATGTGTTCCCCTCCACGGAAATCTTTAGTAAAAGGCGAAAGATTTATTCGTTTTGAAGGGAAACCAGAGTGAACAGGCCCGTTGAGCCTCAACAGCCTGGCCGATCCTATTGCTATTGCGACTATCGAGAGCCTACGTTTTCCTAAGCTGATCGTTATACGTATCTCCTAGTGTAACGCCTTGTTTTTCCGTCGCTTCAGTTCCCGCCCGTTTTAACTGGCCAAACGCGCGTCAACGAATCTAAGTTGGAATATAGGTCCCATTTATTCGCACGTTAACGAACCTCGCGGACACCTCAGACCGGCTCTCGCGCGCTCACGTCAGGGCAGCTCAGGCCTCAGCTTGAGGTGTAGTACCGCGAGCGGCCACGCCGCCACCGAGCGCTGCTGTCGTCGCCGGGCCGGGCTCAGCTCTCACCTCATCTCGCCTTCCGAGACGAGACGAGCGAGCGATCTGACTATTCCTCTGTTTTTACCCTGTTCGCCCGTACCGCCTCTCGCCGTCGCCGTCGAGGCGATCGGCTGCCGTCGCCCGGTGTCCTCTCTACTTGTGCCGCGTCGATCGATGTTATTATTTTATTTCAAATTTTATACGCTTCGTTCCGGACACGTTACTTTTCGCGTTCCACAAGTAGAAACGTCCCACGGCGAAGGGTAAATCGATGAACCGCACCCTACTGGCCCTTTTACTACGGTGTCAGATGGTGAAAATCGTATCACACTCGGAACTGTGGTGATGTGCAATGTATAACAACAGCGCTAGTTTTGCCGCTAGATGTTTTTCATTGTTTCTCGATTATCTTGTTGATTCAATGTTTTAATACGACACTAGACCAAACCTTTTCCAGTTATCGCTTCTCGGCCTGTTGGCTAAGATCAAAGTGTAGTATCTGTTCTTATCAGCTTAACATCTGATACGTCCCTCATCGAGGGACCAGTTTGTTAAACTGATTTTTGGAAAATGACGGAGTGCTAGGAGCTTGCTCCACCTCTGTCACGGGTTGACCCGGCATTGCAGTACCGCCGGGACCGGCCCACCTAAACACTTGAACTATAACTAATGTTTTAAACACTGGTTAATAAAGGTTACGCACGTTAGTTACAACTTAAAACTATCGGCGTCGTTTTTTAAAGTTTTCGACTTAGCGTATATTATTCAATAATAGAAACGTAGTATGTTTAATA
The DNA here is from genome assembly GCA_963675035.1 of Allygus modestus. Classification (NCBI taxonomy): domain Eukaryota; kingdom Metazoa; phylum Arthropoda; class Insecta; order Hemiptera; family Cicadellidae; genus Allygus; species Allygus modestus. The sequence continues at coordinate 96,823,398 of OY776117.1, forward strand.
ATCTTGTCATAAATAAATGTCCTAACTTCCTGTTATGTTTCGTATTATTTTACCGGTTGGTAAATTTTTGTAATCGCCTAGCAACAAACACACAATGTTTAAAGAGAAAAAAAAATTTAAAAAATGCCAACAGCACGTGGTGTTCCCAAGCGGTCACCCATCCAAGTACTAACCACGCCCGACGTTGCTTGACTTCGGTGATCGGACGAGAACCGGTATATTCAACGTGGTATGGCCGTTGGCAAGAGTCTTAGCCAGAGTCCGTCTATATTAGCGAACTTCTGAATGAATGGTTGATATGTTTTTGATCTCGCAGACATATAGGGAAATTTGGAATACCAACAAACAGCAGTATGTAGTTCGTTCGGTATGACATGTATTTAATACTAATTATAAAACAGCCGTCCATTTAATTTAATTTCAATTCTATTTATTTCTTTCAATGCTATGCTACAAAAAATAAATACAATCCAGTAATATTGTAGGAAAGAACATAAATTATCATAAAAATCATTATCAACAAAATCATAGTGCAACATAAAAGTGGCATCAAAAAACAGTAGTCATACTACATAAATAATAAAATAATGGTAAATACTGGTAGTCCATCTTCATGCAATTCAGAATCAAGCTCACTAAAGGTGAGCGACAATAAGTAAGATTATTGAAATAAACCAAATTCAATATTCCTTCCGTAGAACTGTAACGAAAATTGTATGTTATTTTATAATGCATTTATGTTTCGTGACGCGCATTTATTTATACTTCATAGATTTTATTGACCCTTGCAAGTCCCGAAGAGGGGTTAATATTCTCCCACCTCACACTGTGTATAAGTTTCAAAGTTGATTAGGGACAGCGCGAACGCAGTCCCCGCTACCAAAAATTACGCGCCCGAGATACCCACATTTGGGGCATTCGCAGGAGTCAGCCCGACCGTAGTGCAATGGAAGGGCCTCATCCTGGGGGAACCGCCTTCTTGATCACGGTAACCCCTACGCCAGGTAAGTATGAATTGAAAAGTGTGGACATGGGTAGACTACCTCACGCAAACAGACCAAAATGTTGAGAGCCTAATAATAACGATGCTGTTTTTAATAATATGTAGTTCTATTTCCTAATTTAAGGTATAGGTTTAGTTATAAACTCTTTTTTTAAACACGATTGTTATGGTCGTACAAAAAAAATATTAAAAAATCATATTTTTTCTTTCAATATTAGTCTCAACGTCAGAAATCTAGCTCAAAACACTCCTCGAGTGGACGTTGTAATTGCAGCTGCAGCGGTCAAACGAGTTACTACAATCTTTTTTTATCAACGATTTTTCAAAGAGAATACTTTATACCTGTAATTGTTGTATTTTTAGCGTATCATTCCTACCACGTCATTGGCAATTCGTGTGAAAACTGCGAAAACTCACTATAATATGGAGCCATCCGACGCGAAACAGCGCCCGCAGCGCTCGGTGCCTGATCGCGGTACTACACCTCAGACTTGAACACACCTCAGGTCTCAGCTCAGCTGGCTCGACACTGATGTGAATGTGAATCTCAGGCCCGGGTCGGCGCTAGCCACCAGCCGCCGCCGCCGCGCCGCACGAGTGAGCTCCCGTTCCCGACGTATTATGTTAGATTTAATAGTTATCTTTACGTTTTTCAGACGCTTTAGAAAATACTACTATTGGATATTTATAAATTGTTATGCATATGTATATTTATGTTGTTTTCAATATTATAACATATGGCTTTTTATTGGATTTATAAGTTGGTTCTCAATAATCTATGTAAATGCACTTTCAGGTACACATTTTATACTATTTCCTTCCCGTTAAGATCATACTTCACAGGATCATTTCTGTAGTAAGATCTTCATTTATTCACTTCTACTTTGAAGTGTTTACCAACCACGATGAAGAGAAACGGCTCTTCTCCCTGAGCGTGAGGCAGACGTGAACCAGTATTCTCGTGATACAGGAGCATGTCATCGATGATCGTTCAGCCTTCCAATGGGGAAGGTCGGGAGTTGAGCGTTCAGAGTGGTAAATTTATAAATATATATACTTTGATTATTAGTCACTACTTAGGTGGCCCAATCCCATAAGGATCGGCGCTGGTAAATTTATAAATATATATACTTTGATTGTTAGTCACTACTTAGGTGGCCCAATCCCATAAGGATCGGGCGCTAAATAAAAATTGGTTATAGACTCATCATGTGTTCCCCTCCACGGAAATCTTTAGTAAAAGGCGAAAGATTTATTCGTTTTGAAGGGAAACCAGAGTGAACAGGCCCGTTGAGCCTCAACAGCCTGGCCGATCCTATTGCTATTGCGACTATCGAGAGCCTACGTTTTCCTAAGCTGATCGTTATACGTATCTCCTAGTGTAACGCCTTGTTTTTCCGTCGCTTCAGTTCCCGCCCGTTTTAACTGGCCAAACGCGCGTCAACGAATCTAAGTTGGAATATAGGTCCCATTTATTCGCACGTTAACGAACCTCGCGGACACCTCAGACCGGCTCTCGCGCGCTCACGTCAGGGCAGCTCAGGCCTCAGCTTGAGGTGTAGTACCGCGAGCGGCCACGCCGCCACCGAGCGCTGCTGTCGTCGCCGGGCCGGGCTCAGCTCTCACCTCATCTCGCCTTCCGAGACGAGACGAGCGAGCGATCTGACTATTCCTCTGTTTTTACCCTGTTCGCCCGTACCGCCTCTCGCCGTCGCCGTCGAGGCGATCGGCTGCCGTCGCCCGGTGTCCTCTCTACTTGTGCCGCGTCGATCGATGTTATTATTTTATTTCAAATTTTATACGCTTCGTTCCGGACACGTTACTTTTCGCGTTCCACAAGTAGAAACGTCCCACGGCGAAGGGTAAATCGATGAACCGCACCCTACTGGCCCTTTTACTACGGTGTCAGATGGTGAAAATCGTATCACACTCGGAACTGTGGTGATGTGCAATGTATAACAACAGCGCTAGTTTTGCCGCTAGATGTTTTTCATTGTTTCTCGATTATCTTGTTGATTCAATGTTTTAATACGACACTAGACCAAACCTTTTCCAGTTATCGCTTCTCGGCCTGTTGGCTAAGATCAAAGTGTAGTATCTGTTCTTATCAGCTTAACATCTGATACGTCCCTCATCGAGGGACCAGTTTGTTAAACTGATTTTTGGAAAATGACGGAGTGCTAGGAGCTTGCTCCACCTCTGTCACGGGTTGACCCGGCATTGCAGTACCGCCGGGACCGGCCCACCTAAACACTTGAACTATAACTAATGTTTTAAACACTGGTTAATAAAGGTTACGCACGTTAGTTACAACTTAAAACTATCGGCGTCGTTTTTTAAAGTTTTCGACTTAGCGTATATTATTCAATAATAGAAACGTAGTATGTTTAATAATCTTGTCATAAATAAATGTCCTAACTTCCTGTTATGTTTCGTATTATTTTACCGGTTGGTAAATTTTTGTAATCGCCTAGCAACAAACACACAATGTTTAAAGAGAAAAAAAAATTTAAAAAATGCCAACAGCACGTGGTGTTCCCAAGCGGTCACCCATCCAAGTACTAACCACGCCCGACGTTGCTTGACTTCGGTGATCGGACGAGAACCGGTATATTCAACGTGGTATGGCCGTTGGCAAGAGTCTTAGCCAGAGTCCGTCTATATTAGCGAACTTCTGAATGAATGGTTGATATGTTTTTGATCTCGCAGACATATAGGGAAATTTGGAATACCAACAAACAGCAGTATGTAGTTCGTTCGGTATGACATGTATTTAATACTAATTATAAAACAGCCGTCCATTTAATTTAATTTCAATTCTATTTATTTCTTTCAATGCTATGCTACAAAAAATAAATACAATCCAGTAATATTGTAGGAAAGAACATAAATTATCATAAAAATCATTATCAACAAAATCATAGTGCAACATAAAAGTGGCATCAAAAAACAGTAGTCATACTACATAAATAATAAAATAATGGTAAATACTGGTAGTCCATCTTCATGCAATTCAGAATCAAGCTCACTAAAGGTGAGCGACAATAAGTAAGATTATTGAAATAAACCAAATTCAATATTCCTTCCGTAGAACTGTAACGAAAATTGTATGTTATTTTATAATGCATTTATGTTTCGTGACGCGCATTTATTTATACTTCATAGATTTTATTGACCCTTGCAAGTCCCGAAGAGGGGTTAATATTCTCCCACCTCACACTGTGTATAAGTTTCAAAGTTGATTAGGGACAGCGCGAACGCAGTCCCCGCTACCAAAAATTACGCGCCCGAGATACCCACATTTGGGGCATTCGCAGGAGTCAGCCCGACCGTAGTGCAATGGAAGGGCCTCATCCTGGGGGAACCGCCTTCTTGATCACGGTAACCCCTACGCCAGGTAAGTATGAATTGAAAAGTGTGGACATGGGTAGACTACCTCACGCAAACAGACCAAAATGTTGAGAGCCTAATAATAACGATGCTGTTTTTAATAATATGTAGTTCTATTTCCTAATTTAAGGTATAGGTTTAGTTATAAACTCTTTTTTTAAACACGATTGTTATGGTCGTACAAAAAAAATATTAAAAAATCATATTTTTTCTTTCAATATTAGTCTCAACGTCAGAAATCTAGCTCAAAACACTCCTCGAGTGGACGTTGTAATTGCAGCTGCAGCGGTCAAACGAGTTACTACAATCTTTTTTTATCAACGATTTTTCAAAGAGAATACTTTATACCTGTAATTGTTGTATTTTTAGCGTATCATTCCTACCACGTCATTGGCAATTCGTGTGAAAACTGCGAAAACTCACTATAATATGGAGCCATCCGACGCGAAACAGCGCCCGCAGCGCTCGGTGCCTGATCGCGGTACTACACCTCAGACTTGAACACACCTCAGGTCTCAGCTCAGCTGGCTCGACGCTGATGTGAATGTGAATCTCAGGCCCGGGTCGGCGCTAGCCACCAGCCGCCGCCGCCGCGCCGCACGAGTGAGCTCCCGTTCCCGACGTATTATGTTAGATTTAATAGTTATCTTTACGTTTTTCAGACGCTTTAGAAAATACTACTATTGGATATTTATAAATTGTTATGCATATGTATATTTATGTTGTTTTCAATATTATAACATATGGCTTTTTATTGGATTTATAAGTTGGTTCTCAATAATCTATGTAAATGCACTTTCAGGTACACATTTTATACTATTTCCTTCCCGTTAAGATCATACTTCACAGGATCATTTCTGTAGTAAGATCTTCATTTATTCACTTCTACTTTGAAGTGTTTACCAACCACGATGAAGAGAAACGGCTCTTCTCCCTGAGCGTGAGGCAGACGTGAACCAGTATTCTCGTGATACAGGAGCATGTCATCGATGATCGTTCAGCCTTCCAATGGGGAAGGTCGGGAGTTGAGCGTTCAGAGTGGTAAATTTATAAATATATATACTTTGATTATTAGTCACTACTTAGGTGGCCCAATCCCATAAGGATCGGCGCTGGTAAATTTATAAATATATATACTTTGATTGTTAGTCACTACTTAGGTGGCCCAATCCCATAAGGATCGGGCGCTAAATAAAAATTGGTTATAGACTCATCATGTGTTCCCCTCCACGGAAATCTTTAGTAAAAGGCGAAAGATTTATTCGTTTTGAAGGGAAACCAGAGTGAACAGGCCCGTTGAGCCTCAACAGCCTGGCCGATCCTATTGCTATTGCGACTATCGAGAGCCTACGTTTTCCTAAGCTGATCGTTATACGTATCTCCTAGTGTAACGCCTTGTTTTTCCGTCGCTTCAGTTCCCGCCCGTTTTAACTGGCCAAACGCGCGTCAACGAATCTAAGTTGGAATATAGGTCCCATTTATTCGCACGTTAACGAACCTCGCGGACACCTCAGACCGGCTCTCGCGCGCTCACGTCAGGGCAGCTCAGGCCTCAGCTTGAGGTGTAGTACCGCGAGCGGCCACGCCGCCACCGAGCGCTGCTGTCGTCGCCGGGCCGGGCTCAGCTCTCACCTCATCTCGCCTTCCGAGACGAGACGAGCGAGCGATCTGACTATTCCTCTGTTTTTACCCTGTTCGCCCGTACCGCCTCTCGCCGTCGCCGTCGAGGCGATCGGCTGCCGTCGCCCGGTGTCCTCTCTACTTGTGCCGCGTCGATCGATGTTATTATTTTATTTCAAATTTTATACGCTTCGTTCCGGACACGTTACTTTTCGCGTTCCACAAGTAGAAACGTCCCACGGCGAAGGGTAAATCGATGAACCGCACCCTACTGGCCCTTTTACTACGGTGTCAGATGGTGAAAATCGTATCACACTCGGAACTGTGGTGATGTGCAATGTATAACAACAGCGCTAGTTTTGCCGCTAGATGTTTTTCATTGTTTCTCGATTATCTTGTTGATTCAATGTTTTAATACGACACTAGACCAAACCTTTTCCAGTTATCGCTTCTCGGCCTGTTGGCTAAGATCAAAGTGTAGTATCTGTTCTTATCAGCTTAACATCTGATACGTCCCTCATCGAGGGACCAGTTTGTTAAACTGATTTTTGGAAAATGACGGAGTGCTAGGAGCTTGCTCCACCTCTGTCACGGGTTGACCCGGCATTGCAGTACCGCCGGGACCGGCCCACCTAAACACTTGAACTATAACTAATGTTTTAAACACTGGTTAATAAAGGTTACGCACGTTAGTTACAACTTAAAACTATCGGCGTCGTTTTTTAAAGTTTTCGACTTAGCGTATATTATTCAATAATAGAAACGTAGTATGTTTAATAATCTTGTCATAAATAAATGTCCTAACTTCCTGTTATGTTTCGTATTATTTTACCGGTTGGTAAATTTTTGTAATCGCCTAGCAACAAACACACAATGTTTAAAGAGAAAAAAAAATTTAAAAAATGCCAACAGCACGTGGTGTTCCCAAGCGGTCACCCATCCAAGTACTAACCACGCCCGACGTTGCTTGACTTCGGTGATCGGACGAGAACCGGTATATTCAACGTGGTATGGCCGTTGGCAAGAGTCTTAGCCAGAGTCCGTCTATATTAGCGAACTTCTGAATGAATGGTTGATATGTTTTTGATCTCGCAGACATATAGGGAAATTTGGAATACCAACAAACAGCAGTATGTAGTTCGTTCGGTATGACATGTATTTAATACTAATTATAAAACAGCCGTCCATTTAATTTAATTTCAATTCTATTTATTTCTTTCAATGCTATGCTACAAAAAATAAATACAATCCAGTAATATTGTAGGAAAGAACATAAATTATCATAAAAATCATTATCAACAAAATCATAGTGCAACATAAAAGTGGCATCAAAAAACAGTAGTCATACTACATAAATAATAAAATAATGGTAAATACTGGTAGTCCATCTTCATGCAATTCAGAATCAAGCTCACTAAAGGTGAGCGACAATAAGTAAGATTATTGAAATAAACCAAATTCAATATTCCTTCCGTAGAACTGTAACGAAAATTGTATGTTATTTTATAATGCATTTATGTTTCGTGACGCGCATTTATTTATACTTCATAGATTTTATTGACCCTTGCAAGTCCCGAAGAGGGGTTAATATTCTCCCACCTCACACTGTGTATAAGTTTCAAAGTTGATTAGGGACAGCGCGAACGCAGTCCCCGCTACCAAAAATTACGCGCCCGAGATACCCACATTTGGGGCATTCGCAGGAGTCAGCCCGACCGTAGTGCAATGGAAGGGCCTCATCCTGGGGGAACCGCCTTCTTGATCACGGTAACCCCTACGCCAGGTAAGTATGAATTGAAAAGTGTGGACATGGGTAGACTACCTCACGCAAACAGACCAAAATGTTGAGAGCCTAATAATAACGATGCTGTTTTTAATAATATGTAGTTCTATTTCCTAATTTAAGGTATAGGTTTAGTTATAAACTCTTTTTTTAAACACGATTGTTATGGTCGTACAAAAAAAATATTAAAAAATCATATTTTTTCTTTCAATATTAGTCTCAACGTCAGAAATCTAGCTCAAAACACTCCTCGAGTGGACGTTGTAATTGCAGCTGCAGCGGTCAAACGAGTTACTACAATCTTTTTTTATCAACGATTTTTCAAAGAGAATACTTTATACCTGTAATTGTTGTATTTTTAGCGTATCATTCCTACCACGTCATTGGCAATTCGTGTGAAAACTGCGAAAACTCACTATAATATGGAGCCATCCGACGCGAAACAGCGCCCGCAGCGCTCGGTGCCTGATCGCGGTACTACACCTCAGACTTGAACACACCTCAGGTCTCAGCTCAGCTGGCTCGACGCTGATGTGAATGTGAATCTCAGGCCCGGGTCGGCGCTAGCCACCAGCCGCCGCCGCCGCGCCGCACGAGTGAGCTCCCGTTCCCGACGTATTATGTTAGATTTAATAGTTATCTTTACGTTTTTCAGACGCTTTAGAAAATACTACTATTGGATATTTATAAATTGTTATGCATATGTATATTTATGTTGTTTTCAATATTATAACATATGGCTTTTTATTGGATTTATAAGTTGGTTCTCAATAATCTATGTAAATGCACTTTCAGGTACACATTTTATACTATTTCCTTCCCGTTAAGATCATACTTCACAGGATCATTTCTGTAGTAAGATCTTCATTTATTCACTTCTACTTTGAAGTGTTTACCAACCACGATGAAGAGAAACGGCTCTTCTCCCTGAGCGTGAGGCAGACGTGAACCAGTATTCTCGTGATACAGGAGCATGTCATCGATGATCGTTCAGCCTTCCAATGGGGAAGGTCGGGAGTTGAGCGTTCAGAGTGGTAAATTTATAAATATATATACTTTGATTATTAGTCACTACTTAGGTGGCCCAATCCCATAAGGATCGGCGCTGGTAAATTTATAAATATATATACTTTGATTGTTAGTCACTACTTAGGTGGCCCAATCCCATAAGGATCGGGCGCTAAATAAAAATTGGTTATAGACTCATCATGTGTTCCCCTCCACGGAAATCTTTAGTAAAAGGCGAAAGATTTATTCGTTTTGAAGGGAAACCAGAGTGAACAGGCCCGTTGAGCCTCAACAGCCTGGCCGATCCTATTGCTATTGCGACTATCGAGAGCCTACGTTTTCCTAAGCTGATCGTTATACGTATCTCCTAGTGTAACGCCTTGTTTTCCCGTCGCTTCAGTTCCCGCCCGTTTTAACTGGCCAAACGCGCGTCAACGAATCTAAGTTGGAATATAGGTCCCATTTATTCGCACGTTAACGAACCTCGCGGACACCTCAGACCGGCTCTCGCGCGCTCACGTCAGGGCAGCTCAGGCCTCAGCTTGAGGTGTAGTACCGCGAGCGGCCACGCCGCCACCGAGCGCTGCTGTCGTCGCCGGGCCGGGCTCAGCTCTCACCTCATCTCGCCTTCCGAGACGAGACGAGCGAGCGATCTGACTATTCCTCTGTTTTTACCCTGTTCGCCCGTACCGCCTCTCGCCGTCGCCGTCGAGGCGATCGGCTGCCGTCGCCCGGTGTCCTCTCTACTTGTGCCGCGTCGATCGATGTTATTATTTTATTTCAAATTTTATACGCTTCGTTCCGGACACGTTACTTTTCGCGTTCCACAAGTAGAAACGTCCCACGGCGAAGGGTAAATCGATGAACCGCACCCTACTGGCCCTTTTACTACGGTGTCAGATGGCGAAAATCGTATCACACTCGGAACTGTGGTGATGTGCAATGTATAACAACAGCGCTAGTTTTGCCGCTAGATGTTTTTCATTGTTTCTCGATTATCTTGTTGATTCAATGTTTTAATACGACACTAGACCAAACCTTTTCCAGTTATCGCTTCTCGGCCTGTTGGCTAAGATCAAAGTGTAGTATCTGTTCTTATCAGCTTAACATCTGATACGTCCCTCATCGAGGGACCAGTTTGTTAAACTGATTTTTGGAAAATGACGGAGTGCTAGGAGCTTGCTCCACCTCTGTCACGGGTTGACCCGGCATTGCAGTACCGCCGGGACCGGCCCACCTAAACACTTGAACTATAACTAATGTTTTAAACACTGGTTAATAAAGGTTACGCACGTTAGTTACAACTTAAAACTATCGGCGTCGTTTTTTAAAGTTTTCGACTTAGCGTATATTATTCAATAATAGAAACGTAGTATGTTTAATAATCTTGTCATAAATAAATGTCCTAACTTCCTGTTATGTTTCGTATTATTTTACCGGTTGGTAAATTTTTGTAATCGCCTAGCAACAAACACACAATGTTTAAAGAGAAAAAAAAATTTAAAAAATGCCAACAGCACGTGGTGTTCCCAAGCGGTCACCCATCCAAGTACTAACCACGCCCGACGTTGCTTGACTTCGGTGATCGGACGAGAACCGGTATATTCAACGTGGTATGGCCGTTGGCAAGAGTCTTAGCCAGAGTCCGTCTATATTAGCGAACTTCTGAATGAATGGTTGATATGTTTTTGATCTCGCAGACATATAGGGAAATTTGGAATACCAACAAACAGCAGTATGTAGTTCGTTCGGTATGACATGTATTTAATACTAATTATAAAACAGCCGTCCATTTAATTTAATTTCAATTCTATTTATTTCTTTCAATGCTATGCTACAAAAAATAAATACAATCCAGTAATATTGTAGGAAAGAACATAAATTATCATAAAAATCATTATCAACAAAATCATAGTGCAACATAAAAGTGGCATCAAAAAACAGTAGTCATACTACATAAATAATAAAATAATGGTAAATACTGGTAGTCCATCTTCATGCAATTCAGAATCAAGCTCACTAAAGGTGAGCGACAATAAGTAAGATTATTGAAATAAACCAAATTCAATATTCCTTCCGTAGAACTGTAACGAAAATTGTATGTTATTTTATAATGCATTTATGTTTCGTGACGCGCATTTATTTATACTTCATAGATTTTATTGACCCTTGCAAGTCCCGAAGAGGGGTTAATATTCTCCCACCTCACACTGTGTATAAGTTTCAAAGTTGATTAGGGACAGCGCGAACGCAGTCCCCGCTACCAAAAATTACGCGCCCGAGATACCCACATTTGGGGCATTCGCAGGAGTCAGCCCGACCGTAGTGCAATGGAAGGGCCTCATCCTGGGGGAACCGCCTTCTTGATCACGGTAACCCCTACGCCAGGTAAGTATGAATTGAAAAGTGTGGACATGGGTAGACTACCTCACGCAAACAGACCAAAATGTTGAGAGCCTAATAATAACGATGCTGTTTTTAATAATATGTAGTTCTATTTCCTAATTTAAGGTATAGGTTTAGTTATAAACTCTTTTTTTAAACACGATTGTTATGGTCGTACAAAAAAAATATTAAAAAATCATATTTTTTCTTTCAATATTAGTCTCAACGTCAGAAATCTAGCTCAAAACACTCCTCGAGTGGACGTTGTAATTGCAGCTGCAGCGGTCAAACGAGTTACTACAATCTTTTTTTATCAACGATTTTTCAAAGAGAATACTTTATACCTGTAATTGTTGTATTTTTAGCGTATCATTCCTACCACGTCATTGGCAATTCGTGTGAAAACTGCGAAAACTCACTATAATATGGAGCCATCCGACGCGAAACAGCGCCCGCAGCGCTCGGTGCCTGATCGCGGTACTACACCTCAGACTTGAACACACCTCAGGTCTCAGCTCAGCTGGCTCGACGCTGATGTGAATGTGAATCTCAGGCCCGGGTCGGCGCTAGCCACCAGCCGCCGCCGCCGCGCCGCACGAGTGAGCTCCCGTTCCCGACGTATTATGTTAGATTTAATAGTTATCTTTACGTTTTTCAGACGCTTTAGAAAATACTACTATTGGATATTTATAAATTGTTATGCATATGTATATTTATGTTGTTTTCAATATTATAACATATGGCTTTTTATTGGATTTATAAGTTGGTTCTCAATAATCTATGTAAATGCACTTTCAGGTACACATTTTATACTATTTCCTTCCCGTTAAGATCATACTTCACAGGATCATTTCTGTAGTAAGATCTTCATTTATTCGCTTCTACTTTGAAGTGTTTACCAACCACGATGAAGAGAAACGGCTCTTCTCCCTGAGCGTGAGGCAGACGTGAACCAGTATTCTCGTGATACAGGAGCATGTCATCGATGATCGTTCAGCCTTCCAATGGGGAAGGTCGGGAGTTGAGCGTTCAGAGTGGTAAATTTATAAATATATATACTTTGATTATTAGTCACTACTTAGGTGGCCCAATCCCATAAGGATCGGCGCTGGTAAATTTATAAATATATATACTTTGATTGTTAGTCACTACTTAGGTGGCCCAATCCCATAAGGATCGGGCGCTAAATAAAAATTGGTTATAGACTCATCATGTGTTCCCCTCCACGGAAATCTTTAGTAAAAGGCGAAAGATTTATTCGTTTTGAAGGGAAACCAGAGTGAACAGGCCCGTTGAGCCTCAACAGCCTGGCCGATCCTATTGCTATTGCGACTATCGAGAGCCTACGTTTTCCTAAGCTGATCGTTATACGTATCTCCTAGTGTAACGCCTTGTTTTCCCGTCGCTTCAGTTCCCGCCCGTTTTAACTGGCCAAACGCGCGTCAACGAATCTAAGTTGGAATATAGGTCCCATTTATTCGCACGTTAACGAACCTCGCGGACACCTCAGACCGGCTCTCGCGCGCTCACGTCAGGGCAGCTCAGGCCTCAGCTTGAGGTGTAGTACCGCGAGCGGCCACGCCGCCACCGAGCGCTGCTGTCGTCGCCGGGCCGGGCTCAGCTCTCACCTCATCTCGCCTTCCGAGACGAGACGAGCGAGCGATCTGACTATTCCTCTGTTTTTACCCTGTTCGCCCGTACCGCCTCTCGCCGTCGCCGTCGAGGCGATCGGCTGCCGTCGCCCGGTGTCCTCTCTACTTGTGCCGCGTCGATCGATGTTATTATTTTATTTCAAATTTTATACGCTTCGTTCCGGACACGTTACTTTTCGCGTTCCACAAGTAGAAACGTCCCACGGCGAAGGGTAAATCGATGAACCGCACCCTACTGGCCCTTTTACTACGGTGTCAGATGGCGAAAATCGTATCACACTCGGAACTGTGGTGATGTGCAATGTATAACAACAGCGCTAGTTTTGCCGCTAGATGTTTTTCATTGTTTCTCGATTATCTTGTTGATTCAATGTTTTAATACGACACTAGACCAAACCTTTTCCAGTTATCGCTTCTCGGCCTGTTGGCTAAGATCAAAGTGTAGTATCTGTTCTTATCAGCTTAACATCTGATACGTCCCTCATCGAGGGACCAGTTTGTTAAACTGATTTTTGGAAAATGACGGAGTGCTAGGAGCTTGCTCCACCTCTGTCACGGGTTGACCCGGCATTGCAGTACCGCCGGGACCGGCCCACCTAAACACTTGAACTATAACTAATGTTTTAAACACTGGTTAATAAAGGTTACGCACGTTAGTTACAACTTAAAACTATCGGCGTCGTTTTTTAAAGTTTTCGACTTAGCGTATATTATTCAATAATAGAAACGTAGTATGTTTAATAATCTTGTCATAAATAAATGTCCTAACTTCCTGTTATGTTTCGTATTATTTTACCGGTTGGTAAATTTTTGTAATCGCCTAGCAACAAACACACAATGTTTAAAGAGAAAAAAAAATTTAAAAAATGCCAACAGCACGTGGTGTTCCCAAGCGGTCACCCATCCAAGTACTAACCACGCCCGACGTTGCTTGACTTCGGTGATCGGACGAGAACCGGTATATTCAACGTGGTATGGCCGTTGGCAAGAGTCTTAGCCAGAGTCCGTCTATATTAGCGAACTTCTGAATGAATGGTTGATATGTTTTTGATCTCGCAGACATATAGGGAAATTTGGAATACCAACAAACAGCAGTATGTAGTTCGTTCGGTATGACATGTATTTAATACTAATTATAAAACAGCCGTCCATTTAATTTAATTTCAATTCTATTTATTTCTTTCAATGCTATGCTACAAAAAATAAATACAATCCAGTAATATTGTAGGAAAGAACATAAATTATCATAAAAATCATTATCAACAAAATCATAGTGCAACATAAAAGTGGCATCAAAAAACAGTAGTCATACTACATAAATAATAAAATAATGGTAAATACTGGTAGTCCATCTTCATGCAATTCAGAATCAAGCTCACTAAAGGTGAGCGACAATAAGTAAGATTATTGAAATAAACCAAATTCAATATTCCTTCCGTAGAACTGTAACGAAAATTGTATGTTATTTTATAATGCATTTATGTTTCGTGACGCGCATTTATTTATACTTCATAGATTTTATTGACCCTTGCAAGTCCCGAAGAGGGGTTAATATTCTCCCACCTCACACTGTGTATAAGTTTCAAAGTTGATTAGGGACAGCGCGAACGCAGTCCCCGCTACCAAAAATTACGCGCCCGAGATACCCACATTTGGGGCATTCGCAGGAGTCAGCCCGACCGTAGTGCAATGGAAGGGCCTCATCCTGGGGGAACCGCCTTCTTGATCACGGTAACCCCTACGCCAGGTAAGTATGAATTGAAAAGTGTGGACATGGGTAGACTACCTCACGCAAACAGACCAAAATGTTGAGAGCCTAATAATAACGATGCTGTTTTTAATAATATGTAGTTCTATTTCCTAATTTAAGGTATAGGTTTAGTTATAAACTCTTTTTTTAAACACGATTGTTATGGTCGTACAAAAAAAATATTAAAAAATCATATTTTTTCTTTCAATATTAGTCTCAACGTCAGAAATCTAGCTCAAAACACTCCTCGAGTGGACGTTGTAATTGCAGCTGCAGCGGTCAAACGAGTTACTACAATCTTTTTTTATCAACGATTTTTCAAAGAGAATACTTTATACCTGTAATTGTTGTATTTTTAGCGTATCATTCCTACCACGTCATTGGCAATTCGTGTGAAAACTGCGAAAACTCACTATAATATGGAGCCATCCGACGCGAAACAGCGCCCGCAGCGCTCGGTGCCTGATCGCGGTACTACACCTCAGACTTGAACACACCTCAGGTCTCAGCTCAGCTGGCTCGACGCTGATGTGAATGTGAATCTCAGGCCCGGGTCGGCGCTAGCCACCAGCCGCCGCCGCCGCGCCGCACGAGTGAGCTCCCGTTCCCGACGTATTATGTTAGATTTAATAGTTATCTTTACGTTTTTCAGACGCTTTAGAAAATACTACTATTGGATATTTATAAATTGTTATGCATATGTATATTTATGTTGTTTTCAATATTATAACATATGGCTTTTTATTGGATTTATAAGTTGGTTCTCAATAATCTATGTAAATGCACTTTCAGGTACACATTTTATACTATTTCCTTCCCGTTAAGATCATACTTCACAGGATCATTTCTGTAGTAAGATCTTCATTTATTCACTTCTACTTTGAAGTGTTTACCAACCACGATGAAGAGAAACGGCTCTTCTCCCTGAGCGTGAGGCAGACGTGAACCAGTATTCTCGTGATACAGGAGCATGTCATCGATGATCGTTCAGCCTTCCAATGGGGAAGGTCGGGAGTTGAGCGTTCAGAGTGGTAAATTTATAAATATATATACTTTGATTATTAGTCACTACTTAGGTGGCCCAATCCCATAAGGATCGGCGCTGGTAAATTTATAAATATATATACTTTGATTGTTAGTCACTACTTAGGTGGCCCAATCCCATAAGGATCGGGCGCTAAATAAAAATTGGTTATAGACTCATCATGTGTTCCCCTCCACGGAAATCTTTAGTAAAAGGCGAAAGATTTATTCGTTTTGAAGGGAAACCAGAGTGAACAGGCCCGTTGAGCCTCAACAGCCTGGCCGATCCTATTGCTATTGCGACTATCGAGAGCCTACGTTTTCCTAAGCTGATCGTTATACGTATCTCCTAGTGTAACGCCTTGTTTTTCCGTCGCTTCAGTTCCCGCCCGTTTTAACTGGCCAAACGCGCGTCAACGAATCTAAGTTGGAATATAGGTCCCATTTATTCGCACGTTAACGAACCTCGCGGACACCTCAGACCGGCTCTCGCGCGCTCACGTCAGGGCAGCTCAGGCCTCAGCTTGAGGTGTAGTACCGCGAGCGGCCACGCCGCCACCGAGCGCTGCTGTCGTCGCCGGGCCGGGCTCAGCTCTCACCTCATCTCGCCTTCCGAGACGAGACGAGCGAGCGATCTGACTATTCCTCTGTTTTTACCCTGTTCGCCCGTACCGCCTCTCGCCGTCGCCGTCGAGGCGATCGGCTGCCGTCGCCCGGTGTCCTCTCTACTTGTGCCGCGTCGATCGATGTTATTATTTTATTTCAAATTTTATACGCTTCGTTCCGGACACGTTACTTTTCGCGTTCCACAAGTAGAAACGTCCCACGGCGAAGGGTAAATCGATGAACCGCACCCTACTGGCCCTTTTACTACGGTGTCAGATGGTGAAAATCGTATCACACTCGGAACTGTGGTGATGTGCAATGTATAACAACAGCGCTAGTTTTGCCGCTAGATGTTTTTCATTGTTTCTCGATTATCTTGTTGATTCAATGTTTTAATACGACACTAGACCAAACCTTTTCCAGTTATCGCTTCTCGGCCTGTTGGCTAAGATCAAAGTGTAGTATCTGTTCTTATCAGCTTAACATCTGATACGTCCCTCATCGAGGGACCAGTTTGTTAAACTGATTTTTGGAAAATGACGGAGTGCTAGGAGCTTGCTCCACCTCTGTCACGGGTTGACCCGGCATTGCAGTACCGCCGGGACCGGCCCACCTAAACACTTGAACTATAACTAATGTTTTAAACACTGGTTAATAAAGGTTACGCACGTTAGTTACAACTTAAAACTATCGGCGTCGTTTTTTAAAGTTTTCGACTTAGCGTATATTATTCAATAATAGAAACGTAGTATGTTTAATAATCTTGTCATAAATAAATGTCCTAACTTCCTGTTATGTTTCGTATTATTTTACCGGTTGGTAAATTTTTGTAATCGCCTAGCAACAAACACACAATGTTTAAAGAGAAAAAAAAATTTAAAAAATGCCAACAGCACGTGGTGTTCCCAAGCGGTCACCCATCCAAGTACTAACCACGCCCGACGTTGCTTGACTTCGGTGATCGGACGAGAACCGGTATATTCAACGTGGTATGGCCGTTGGCAAGAGTCTTAGCCAGAGTCCGTCTATATTAGCGAACTTCTGAATGAATGGTTGATATGTTTTTGATCTCGCAGACATATAGGGAAATTTGGAATACCAACAAACAGCAGTATGTAGTTCGTTCGGTATGACATGTATTTAATACTAATTATAAAACAGCCGTCCATTTAATTTAATTTCAATTCTATTTATTTCTTTCAATGCTATGCTACAAAAAATAAATACAATCCAGTAATATTGTAGGAAAGAACATAAATTATCATAAAAATCATTATCAACAAAATCATAGTGCAACATAAAAGTGGCATCAAAAAACAGTAGTCATACTACATAAATAATAAAATAATGGTAAATACTGGTAGTCCATCTTCATGCAATTCAGAATCAAGCTCACTAAAGGTGAGCGACAATAAGTAAGATTATTGAAATAAACCAAATTCAATATTCCTTCCGTAGAACTGTAACGAAAATTGTATGTTATTTTATAATGCATTTATGTTTCGTGACGCGCATTTATTTATACTTCATAGATTTTATTGACCCTTGCAAGTCCCGAAGAGGGGTTAATATTCTCCCACCTCACACTGTGTATAAGTTTCAAAGTTGATTAGGGACAGCGCGAACGCAGTCCCCGCTACCAAAAATTACGCGCCCGAGATACCCACATTTGGGGCATTCGCAGGAGTCAGCCCGACCGTAGTGCAATGGAAGGGCCTCATCCTGGGGGAACCGCCTTCTTGATCACGGTAACCCCTACGCCAGGTAAGTATGAATTGAAAAGTGTGGACATGGGTAGACTACCTCACGCAAACAGACCAAAATGTTGAGAGCCTAATAATAACGATGCTGTTTTTAATAATATGTAGTTCTATTTCCTAATTTAAGGTATAGGTTTAGTTATAAACTCTTTTTTTAAACACGATTGTTATGGTCGTACAAAAAAAATATTAAAAAATCATATTTTTTCTTTCAATATTAGTCTCAACGTCAGAAATCTAGCTCAAAACACTCCTCGAGTGGACGTTGTAATTGCAGCTGCAGCGGTCAAACGAGTTACTACAATCTTTTTTTATCAACGATTTTTCAAAGAGAATACTTTATACCTGTAATTGTTGTATTTTTAGCGTATCATTCCTACCACGTCATTGGCAATTCGTGTGAAAACTGCGAAAACTCACTATAATATGGAGCCATCCGACGCGAAACAGCGCCCGCAGCGCTCGGTGCCTGATCGCGGTACTACACCTCAGACTTGAACACACCTCAGGTCTCAGCTCAGCTGGCTCGACGCTGATGTGAATGTGAATCTCAGGCCCGGGTCGGCGCTAGCCACCAGCCGCCGCCGCCGCGCCGCACGAGTGAGCTCCCGTTCCCGACGTATTATGTTAGATTTAATAGTTATCTTTACGTTTTTCAGACGCTTTAGAAAATACTACTATTGGATATTTATAAATTGTTATGCATATGTATATTTATGTTGTTTTCAATATTATAACATATGGCTTTTTATTGGATTTATAAGTTGGTTCTCAATAATCTATGTAAATGCACTTTCAGGTACACATTTTATACTATTTCCTTCCCGTTAAGATCATACTTCACAGGATCATTTCTGTAGTAAGATCTTCATTTATTCACTTCTACTTTGAAGTGTTTACCAACCACGATGAAGAGAAACGGCTCTTCTCCCTGAGCGTGAGGCAGACGTGAACCAGTATTCTCGTGATACAGGAGCATGTCATCGATGATCGTTCAGCCTTCCAATGGGGAAGGTCGGGAGTTGAGCGTTCAGAGTGGTAAATTTATAAATATATATACTTTGATTATTAGTCACTACTTAGGTGGCCCAATCCCATAAGGATCGGCGCTGGTAAATTTATAAATATATATACTTTGATTGTTAGTCACTACTTAGGTGGCCCAATCCCATAAGGATCGGGCGCTAAATAAAAATTGGTTATAGACTCATCATGTGTTCCCCTCCACGGAAATCTTTAGTAAAAGGCGAAAGATTTATTCGTTTTGAAGGGAAACCAGAGTGAACAGGCCCGTTGAGCCTCAACAGCCTGGCCGATCCTATTGCTATTGCGACTATCGAGAGCCTACGTTTTCCTAAGCTGATCGTTATACGTATCTCCTAGTGTAACGCCTTGTTTTTCCGTCGCTTCAGTTCCCGCCCGTTTTAACTGGCCAAACGCGCGTCAACGAATCTAAGTTGGAATATAGGTCCCATTTATTCGCACGTTAACGAACCTCGCGGACACCTCAGACCGGCTCTCGCGCGCTCACGTCAGGGCAGCTCAGGCCTCAGCTTGAGGTGTAGTACCGCGAGCGGCCACGCCGCCACCGAGCGCTGCTGTCGTCGCCGGGCCGGGCTCAGCTCTCACCTCATCTCGCCTTCCGAGACGAGACGAGCGAGCGATCTGACTATTCCTCTGTTTTTACCCTGTTCGCCCGTACCGCCTCTCGCCGTCGCCGTCGAGGCGATCGGCTGCCGTCGCCCGGTGTCCTCTCTACTTGTGCCGCGTCGATCGATGTTATTATTTTATTTCAAATTTTATACGCTTCGTTCCGGACACGTTACTTTTCGCGTTCCACAAGTAGAAACGTCCCACGGCGAAGGGTAAATCGATGAACCGCACCCTACTGGCCCTTTTACTACGGTGTCAGATGGTGAAAATCGTATCACACTCGGAACTGTGGTGATGTGCAATGTATAACAACAGCGCTAGTTTTGCCGCTAGATGTTTTTCATTGTTTCTCGATTATCTTGTTGATTCAATGTTTTAATACGACACTAGACCAAACCTTTTCCAGTTATCGCTTCTCGGCCTGTTGGCTAAGATCAAAGTGTAGTATCTGTTCTTATCAGCTTAACATCTGATACGTCCCTCATCGAGGGACCAGTTTGTTAAACTGATTTTTGGAAAATGACGGAGTGCTAGGAGCTTGCTCCACCTCTGTCACGGGTTGACCCGGCATTGCAGTACCGCCGGGACCGGCCCACCTAAACACTTGAACTATAACTAATGTTTTAAACACTGGTTAATAAAGGTTACGCACGTTAGTTACAACTTAAAACTATCGGCGTCGTTTTTTAAAGTTTTCGACTTAGCGTATATTATTCAATAATAGAAACGTAGTATGTTTAATAATCTTGTCATAAATAAATGTCCTAACTTCCTGTTATGTTTCGTATTATTTTACCGGTTGGTAAATTTTTGTAATCGCCTAGCAACAAACACACAATGTTTAAAGAGAAAAAAAAATTTAAAAAATGCCAACAGCACGTGGTGTTCCCAAGCGGTCACCCATCCAAGTACTAACCACGCCCGACGTTGCTTGACTTCGGTGATCGGACGAGAACCGGTATATTCAACGTGGTATGGCCGTTGGCAAGAGTCTTAGCCAGAGTCCGTCTATATTAGCGAACTTCTGAATGAATGGTTGATATGTTTTTGATCTCGCAGACATATAGGGAAATTTGGAATACCAACAAACAGCAGTATGTAGTTCGTTCGGTATGACATGTATTTAATACTAATTATAAAACAGCCGTCCATTTAATTTAATTTCAATTCTATTTATTTCTTTCAATGCTATGCTACAAAAAATAAATACAATCCAGTAATATTGTAGGAAAGAACATAAATTATCATAAAAATCATTATCAACAAAATCATAGTGCAACATAAAAGTGGCATCAAAAAACAGTAGTCATACTACATAAATAATAAAATAATGGTAAATACTGGTAGTCCATCTTCATGCAATTCAGAATCAAGCTCACTAAAGGTGAGCGACAATAAGTAAGATTATTGAAATAAACCAAATTCAATATTCCTTCCGTAGAACTGTAACGAAAATTGTACGTTATTTTATAATGCATTTATGTTTCGTGACGCGCATTTATTTATACTTCATAGATTTTATTGACCCTTGCAAGTCCCGAAGAGGGGTTAATATTCTCCCACCTCACACTGTGTATAAGTTTCAAAGTTGATTAGGGACAGCGCGAACGCAGTCCCCGCTACCAAAAATTACGCGCCCGAGATACCCACATTTGGGGCATTCGCAGGAGTCAGCCCGACCGTAGTGCAATGGAAGGGCCTCATCCTGGGGGAACCGCCTTCTTGATCACGGTAACCCCTACGCCAGGTAAGTATGAATTGAAAAGTGTGGACATGGGTAGACTACCTCACGCAAACAGACCAAAATGTTGAGAGCCTAATAATAACGATGCTGTTTTTAATAATATGTAGTTCTATTTCCTAATTTAAGGTATAGGTTTAGTTATAAACTCTTTTTTTAAACACGATTGTTATGGTCGTACAAAAAAAATATTAAAAAATCATATTTTTTCTTTCAATATTAGTCTCAACGTCAGAAATCTAGCTCAAAACACTCCTCGAGTGGACGTTGTAATTGCAGCTGCAGCGGTCAAACGAGTTACTACAATCTTTTTTTATCAACGATTTTTCAAAGAGAATACTTTATACCTGTAATTGTTGTATTTTTAGCGTATCATTCCTACCACGTCATTGGCAATTCGTGTGAAAACTGCGAAAACTCACTATAATATGGAGCCATCCGACGCGAAACAGCGCCCGCAGCGCTCGGTGCCTGATCGCGGTACTACACCTCAGACTTGAACACACCTCAGGTCTCAGCTCAGCTGGCTCGACGCTGATGTGAATGTGAATCTCAGGCCCGGGTCGGCGCTAGCCACCAGCCGCCGCCGCCGCGCCGCACGAGTGAGCTCCCGTTCCCGACGTATTATGTTAGATTTAATAGTTATCTTTACGTTTTTCAGACGCTTTAGAAAATACTACTATTGGATATTTATAAATTGTTATGCATATGTATATTTATGTTGTTTTCAATATTATAACATATGGCTTTTTATTGGATTTATAAGTTGGTTCTCAATAATCTATGTAAATGCACTTTCAGGTACACATTTTATACTATTTCCTTCCCGTTAAGATCATACTTCACAGGATCATTTCTGTAGTAAGATCTTCATTTATTCACTTCTACTTTGAAGTGTTTACCAACCACGATGAAGAGAAACGGCTCTTCTCCCTGAGCGTGAGGCAGACGTGAACCAGTATTCTCGTGATACAGGAGCATGTCATCGATGATCGTTCAGCCTTCCAATGGGGAAGGTCGGGAGTTGAGCGTTCAGAGTGGTAAATTTATAAATATATATACTTTGATTATTAGTCACTACTTAGGTGGCCCAATCCCATAAGGATCGGCGCTGGTAAATTTATAAATATATATACTTTGATTGTTAGTCACTACTTAGGTGGCCCAATCCCATAAGGATCGGGCGCTAAATAAAAATTGGTTATAGACTCATCATGTGTTCCCCTCCACGGAAATCTTTAGTAAAAGGCGAAAGATTTATTCGTTTTGAAGGGAAACCAGAGTGAACAGGCCCGTTGAGCCTCAACAGCCTGGCCGATCCTATTGCTATTGCGACTATCGAGAGCCTACGTTTTCCTAAGCTGATCGTTATACGTATCTCCTAGTGTAACGCCTTGTTTTTCCGTCGCTTCAGTTCCCGCCCGTTTTAACTGGCCAAACGCGCGTCAACGAATCTAAGTTGGAATATAGGTCCCATTTATTCGCACGTTAACGAACCTCGCGGACACCTCAGACCGGCTCTCGCGCGCTCACGTCAGGGCAGCTCAGGCCTCAGCTTGAGGTGTAGTACCGCGAGCGGCCACGCCGCCACCGAGCGCTGCTGTCGTCGCCGGGCCGGGCTCAGCTCTCACCTCATCTCGCCTTCCGAGACGAGACGAGCGAGCGATCTGACTATTCCTCTGTTTTTACCCTGTTCGCCCGTACCGCCTCTCGCCGTCGCCGTCGAGGCGATCGGCTGCCGTCGCCCGGTGTCCTCTCTACTTGTGCCGCGTCGATCGATGTTATTATTTTATTTCAAATTTTATACGCTTCGTTCCGGACACGTTACTTTTCGCGTTCCACAAGTAGAAACGTCCCACGGCGAAGGGTAAATCGATGAACC
The DNA here is from genome assembly GCA_963675035.1 of Allygus modestus. Taxonomy (NCBI): domain Eukaryota; kingdom Metazoa; phylum Arthropoda; class Insecta; order Hemiptera; family Cicadellidae; genus Allygus; species Allygus modestus. The sequence goes on from OY776117.1 coordinate 96,846,654, forward strand.
GCACCCTACTGGCCCTTTTACTACGGTGTCAGATGGTGAAAATCGTATCACACTCGGAACTGTGGTGATGTGCAATGTATAACAACAGCGCTAGTTTTGCCGCTAGATGTTTTTCATTGTTTCTCGATTATCTTGTTGATTCAATGTTTTAATACGACACTAGACCAAACCTTTTCCAGTTATCGCTTCTCGGCCTGTTGGCTAAGATCAAAGTGTAGTATCTGTTCTTATCAGCTTAACATCTGATACGTCCCTCATCGAGGGACCAGTTTGTTAAACTGATTTTTGGAAAATGACGGAGTGCTAGGAGCTTGCTCCACCTCTGTCACGGGTTGACCCGGCATTGCAGTACCGCCGGGACCGGCCCACCTAAACACTTGAACTATAACTAATGTTTTAAACACTGGTTAATAAAGGTTACGCACGTTAGTTACAACTTAAAACTATCGGCGTCGTTTTTTAAAGTTTTCGACTTAGCGTATATTATTCAATAATAGAAACGTAGTATGTTTAATAATCTTGTCATAAATAAATGTCCTAACTTCCTGTTATGTTTCGTATTATTTTACCGGTTGGTAAATTTTTGTAATCGCCTAGCAACAAACACACAATGTTTAAAGAGAAAAAAAAATTTAAAAAATGCCAACAGCACGTGGTGTTCCCAAGCGGTCACCCATCCAAGTACTAACCACGCCCGACGTTGCTTGACTTCGGTGATCGGACGAGAACCGGTATATTCAACGTGGTATGGCCGTTGGCAAGAGTCTTAGCCAGAGTCCGTCTATATTAGCGAACTTCTGAATGAATGGTTGATATGTTTTTGATCTCGCAGACATATAGGGAAATTTGGAATACCAACAAACAGCAGTATGTAGTTCGTTCGGTATGACATGTATTTAATACTAATTATAAAACAGCCGTCCATTTAATTTAATTTCAATTCTATTTATTTCTTTCAATGCTATGCTACAAAAAATAAATACAATCCAGTAATATTGTAGGAAAGAACATAAATTATCATAAAAATCATTATCAACAAAATCATAGTGCAACATAAAAGTGGCATCAAAAAACAGTAGTCATACTACATAAATAATAAAATAATGGTAAATACTGGTAGTCCATCTTCATGCAATTCAGAATCAAGCTCACTAAAGGTGAGCGACAATAAGTAAGATTATTGAAATAAACCAAATTCAATATTCCTTCCGTAGAACTGTAACGAAAATTGTATGTTATTTTATAATGCATTTATGTTTCGTGACGCGCATTTATTTATACTTCATAGATTTTATTGACCCTTGCAAGTCCCGAAGAGGGGTTAATATTCTCCCACCTCACACTGTGTATAAGTTTCAAAGTTGATTAGGGACAGCGCGAACGCAGTCCCCGCTACCAAAAATTACGCGCCCGAGATACCCACATTTGGGGCATTCGCAGGAGTCAGCCCGACCGTAGTGCAATGGAAGGGCCTCATCCTGGGGGAACCGCCTTCTTGATCACGGTAACCCCTACGCCAGGTAAGTATGAATTGAAAAGTGTGGACATGGGTAGACTACCTCACGCAAACAGACCAAAATGTTGAGAGCCTAATAATAACGATGCTGTTTTTAATAATATGTAGTTCTATTTCCTAATTTAAGGTATAGGTTTAGTTATAAACTCTTTTTTTAAACACGATTGTTATGGTCGTACAAAAAAAATATTAAAAAATCATATTTTTTCTTTCAATATTAGTCTCAACGTCAGAAATCTAGCTCAAAACACTCCTCGAGTGGACGTTGTAATTGCAGCTGCAGCGGTCAAACGAGTTACTACAATCTTTTTTTATCAACGATTTTTCAAAGAGAATACTTTATACCTGTAATTGTTGTATTTTTAGCGTATCATTCCTACCACGTCATTGGCAATTCGTGTGAAAACTGCGAAAACTCACTATAATATGGAGCCATCCGACGCGAAACAGCGCCCGCAGCGCTCGGTGCCTGATCGCGGTACTACACCTCAGACTTGAACACACCTCAGGTCTCAGCTCAGCTGGCTCGACGCTGATGTGAATGTGAATCTCAGGCCCGGGTCGGCGCTAGCCACCAGCCGCCGCCGCCGCGCCGCACGAGTGAGCTCCCGTTCCCGACGTATTATGTTAGATTTAATAGTTATCTTTACGTTTTTCAGACGCTTTAGAAAATACTACTATTGGATATTTATAAATTGTTATGCATATGTATATTTATGTTGTTTTCAATATTATAACATATGGCTTTTTATTGGATTTATAAGTTGGTTCTCAATAATCTATGTAAATGCACTTTCAGGTACACATTTTATACTATTTCCTTCCCGTTAAGATCATACTTCACAGGATCATTTCTGTAGTAAGATCTTCATTTATTCACTTCTACTTTGAAGTGTTTACCAACCACGATGAAGAGAAACGGCTCTTCTCCCTGAGCGTGAGGCAGACGTGAACCAGTATTCTCGTGATACAGGAGCATGTCATCGATGATCGTTCAGCCTTCCAATGGGGAAGGTCGGGAGTTGAGCGTTCAGAGTGGTAAATTTATAAATATATATACTTTGATTATTAGTCACTACTTAGGTGGCCCAATCCCATAAGGATCGGCGCTGGTAAATTTATAAATATATATACTTTGATTGTTAGTCACTACTTAGGTGGCCCAATCCCATAAGGATCGGGCGCTAAATAAAAATTGGTTATAGACTCATCATGTGTTCCCCTCCACGGAAATCTTTAGTAAAAGGCGAAAGATTTATTCGTTTTGAAGGGAAACCAGAGTGAACAGGCCCGTTGAGCCTCAACAGCCTGGCCGATCCTATTGCTATTGCGACTATCGAGAGCCTACGTTTTCCTAAGCTGATCGTTATACGTATCTCCTAGTGTAACGCCTTGTTTTTCCGTCGCTTCAGTTCCCGCCCGTTTTAACTGGCCAAACGCGCGTCAACGAATCTAAGTTGGAATATAGGTCCCATTTATTCGCACGTTAACGAACCTCGCGGACACCTCAGACCGGCTCTCGCGCGCTCACGTCAGGGCAGCTCAGGCCTCAGCTTGAGGTGTAGTACCGCGAGCGGCCACGCCGCCACCGAGCGCTGCTGTCGTCGCCGGGCCGGGCTCAGCTCTCACCTCATCTCGCCTTCCGAGACGAGACGAGCGAGCGATCTGACTATTCCTCTGTTTTTACCCTGTTCGCCCGTACCGCCTCTCGCCGTCGCCGTCGAGGCGATCGGCTGCCGTCGCCCGGTGTCCTCTCTACTTGTGCCGCGTCGATCGATGTTATTATTTTATTTCAAATTTTATACGCTTCGTTCCGGACACGTTACTTTTCGCGTTCCACAAGTAGAAACGTCCCACGGCGAAGGGTAAATCGATGAACCGCACCCTACTGGCCCTTTTACTACGGTGTCAGATGGTGAAAATCGTATCACACTCGGAACTGTGGTGATGTGCAATGTATAACAACAGCGCTAGTTTTGCCGCTAGATGTTTTTCATTGTTTCTCGATTATCTTGTTGATTCAATGTTTTAATACGACACTAGACCAAACCTTTTCCAGTTATCGCTTCTCGGCCTGTTGGCTAAGATCAAAGTGTAGTATCTGTTCTTATCAGCTTAACATCTGATACGTCCCTCATCGAGGGACCAGTTTGTTAAACTGATTTTTGGAAAATGACGGAGTGCTAGGAGCTTGCTCCACCTCTGTCACGGGTTGACCCGGCATTGCAGTACCGCCGGGACCGGCCCACCTAAACACTTGAACTATAACTAATGTTTTAAACACTGGTTAATAAAGGTTACGCACGTTAGTTACAACTTAAAACTATCGGCGTCGTTTTTTAAAGTTTTCGACTTAGCGTATATTATTCAATAATAGAAACGTAGTATGTTTAATAATCTTGTCATAAATAAATGTCCTAACTTCCTGTTATGTTTCGTATTATTTTACCGGTTGGTAAATTTTTGTAATCGCCTAGCAACAAACACACAATGTTTAAAGAGAAAAAAAAATTTAAAAAATGCCAACAGCACGTGGTGTTCCCAAGCGGTCACCCATCCAAGTACTAACCACGCCCGACGTTGCTTGACTTCGGTGATCGGACGAGAACCGGTATATTCAACGTGGTATGGCCGTTGGCAAGAGTCTTAGCCAGAGTCCGTCTATATTAGCGAACTTCTGAATGAATGGTTGATATGTTTTTGATCTCGCAGACATATAGGGAAATTTGGAATACCAACAAACAGCAGTATGTAGTTCGTTCGGTATGACATGTATTTAATACTAATTATAAAACAGCCGTCCATTTAATTTAATTTCAATTCTATTTATTTCTTTCAATGCTATGCTACAAAAAATAAATACAATCCAGTAATATTGTAGGAAAGAACATAAATTATCATAAAAATCATTATCAACAAAATCATAGTGCAACATAAAAGTGGCATCAAAAAACAGTAGTCATACTACATAAATAATAAAATAATGGTAAATACTGGTAGTCCATCTTCATGCAATTCAGAATCAAGCTCACTAAAGGTGAGCGACAATAAGTAAGATTATTGAAATAAACCAAATTCAATATTCCTTCCGTAGAACTGTAACGAAAATTGTATGTTATTTTATAATGCATTTATGTTTCGTGACGCGCATTTATTTATACTTCATAGATTTTATTGACCCTTGCAAGTCCCGAAGAGGGGTTAATATTCTCCCACCTCACACTGTGTATAAGTTTCAAAGTTGATTAGGGACAGCGCGAACGCAGTCCCCGCTACCAAAAATTACGCGCCCGAGATACCCACATTTGGGGCATTCGCAGGAGTCAGCCCGACCGTAGTGCAATGGAAGGGCCTCATCCTGGGGGAACCGCCTTCTTGATCACGGTAACCCCTACGCCAGGTAAGTATGAATTGAAAAGTGTGGACATGGGTAGACTACCTCACGCAAACAGACCAAAATGTTGAGAGCCTAATAATAACGATGCTGTTTTTAATAATATGTAGTTCTATTTCCTAATTTAAGGTATAGGTTTAGTTATAAACTCTTTTTTTAAACACGATTGTTATGGTCGTACAAAAAAAATATTAAAAAATCATATTTTTTCTTTCAATATTAGTCTCAACGTCAGAAATCTAGCTCAAAACACTCCTCGAGTGGACGTTGTAATTGCAGCTGCAGCGGTCAAACGAGTTACTACAATCTTTTTTTATCAACGATTTTTCAAAGAGAATACTTTATACCTGTAATTGTTGTATTTTTAGCGTATCATTCCTACCACGTCATTGGCAATTCGTGTGAAAACTGCGAAAACTCACTATAATATGGAGCCATCCGACGCGAAACAGCGCCCGCAGCGCTCGGTGCCTGATCGCGGTACTACACCTCAGACTTGAACACACCTCAGGTCTCAGCTCAGCTGGCTCGACGCTGATGTGAATGTGAATCTCAGGCCCGGGTCGGCGCTAGCCACCAGCCGCCGCCGCCGCGCCGCACGAGTGAGCTCCCGTTCCCGACGTATTATGTTAGATTTAATAGTTATCTTTACGTTTTTCAGACGCTTTAGAAAATACTACTATTGGATATTTATAAATTGTTATGCATATGTATATTTATGTTGTTTTCAATATTATAACATATGGCTTTTTATTGGATTTATAAGTTGGTTCTCAATAATCTATGTAAATGCACTTTCAGGTACACATTTTATACTATTTCCTTCCCGTTAAGATCATACTTCACAGGATCATTTCTGTAGTAAGATCTTCATTTATTCACTTCTACTTTGAAGTGTTTACCAACCACGATGAAGAGAAACGGCTCTTCTCCCTGAGCGTGAGGCAGACGTGAACCAGTATTCTCGTGATACAGGAGCATGTCATCGATGATCGTTCAGCCTTCCAATGGGGAAGGTCGGGAGTTGAGCGTTCAGAGTGGTAAATTTATAAATATATATACTTTGATTATTAGTCACTACTTAGGTGGCCCAATCCCATAAGGATCGGCGCTGGTAAATTTATAAATATATATACTTTGATTGTTAGTCACTACTTAGGTGGCCCAATCCCATAAGGATCGGGCGCTAAATAAAAATTGGTTATAGACTCATCATGTGTTCCCCTCCACGGAAATCTTTAGTAAAAGGCGAAAGATTTATTCGTTTTGAAGGGAAACCAGAGTGAACAGGCCCGTTGAGCCTCAACAGCCTGGCCGATCCTATTGCTATTGCGACTATCGAGAGCCTACGTTTTCCTAAGCTGATCGTTATACGTATCTCCTAGTGTAACGCCTTGTTTTTCCGTCGCTTCAGTTCCCGCCCGTTTTAACTGGCCAAACGCGCGTCAACGAATCTAAGTTGGAATATAGGTCCCATTTATTCGCACGTTAACGAACCTCGCGGACACCTCAGACCGGCTCTCGCGCGCTCACGTCAGGGCAGCTCAGGCCTCAGCTTGAGGTGTAGTACCGCGAGCGGCCACGCCGCCACCGAGCGCTGCTGTCGTCGCCGGGCCGGGCTCAGCTCTCACCTCATCTCGCCTTCCGAGACGAGACGAGCGAGCGATCTGACTATTCCTCTGTTTTTACCCTGTTCGCCCGTACCGCCTCTCGCCGTCGCCGTCGAGGCGATCGGCTGCCGTCGCCCGGTGTCCTCTCTACTTGTGCCGCGTCGATCGATGTTATTATTTTATTTCAAATTTTATACGCTTCGTTCCGGACAGGTTACTTTTCGCGTTCCACAAGTAGAAACGTCCCACGGCGAAGGGTAAATCGATGAACCGCACCCTACTGGCCCTTTTACTACGGTGTCAGATGGTGAAAATCGTATCACACTCGGAACTGTGGTGATGTGCAATGTATAACAACAGCGCTAGTTTTGCCGCTAGATGTTTTTCATTGTTTCTCGATTATCTTGTTGATTCAATGTTTTAATACGACACTAGACCAAACCTTTTCCAGTTATCGCTTCTCGGCCTGTTGGCTAAGATCAAAGTGTAGTATCTGTTCTTATCAGCTTAACATCTGATACGTCCCTCATCGAGGGACCAGTTTGTTAAACTGATTTTTGGAAAATGACGGAGTGCTAGGAGCTTGCTCCACCTCTGTCACGGGTTGACCCGGCATTGCAGTACCGCCGGGACCGGCCCACCTAAACACTTGAACTATAACTAATGTTTTAAACACTGGTTAATAAAGGTTACGCACGTTAGTTACAACTTAAAACTATCGGCGTCGTTTTTTAAAGTTTTCGACTTAGCGTATATTATTCAATAATAGAAACGTAGTATGTTTAATAATCTTGTCATAAATAAATGTCCTAACTTCCTGTTATGTTTCGTATTATTTTACCGGTTGGTAAATTTTTGTAATCGCCTAGCAACAAACACACAATGTTTAAAGAGAAAAAAAAATTTAAAAAATGCCAACAGCACGTGGTGTTCCCAAGCGGTCACCCATCCAAGTACTAACCACGCCCGACGTTGCTTGACTTCGGTGATCGGACGAGAACCGGTATATTCAACGTGGTATGGCCGTTGGCAAGAGTCTTAGCCAGAGTCCGTCTATATTAGCGAACTTCTGAATGAATGGTTGATATGTTTTTGATCTCGCAGACATATAGGGAAATTTGGAATACCAACAAACAGCAGTATGTAGTTCGTTCGGTATGACATGTATTTAATACTAATTATAAAACAGCCGTCCATTTAATTTAATTTCAATTCTATTTATTTCTTTCAATGCTATGCTACAAAAAATAAATACAATCCAGTAATATTGTAGGAAAGAACATAAATTATCATAAAAATCATTATCAACAAAATCATAGTGCAACATAAAAGTGGCATCAAAAAACAGTAGTCATACTACATAAATAATAAAATAATGGTAAATACTGGTAGTCCATCTTCATGCAATTCAGAATCAAGCTCACTAAAGGTGAGCGACAATAAGTAAGATTATTGAAATAAACCAAATTCAATATTCCTTCCGTAGAACTGTAACGAAAATTGTATGTTATTTTATAATGCATTTATGTTTCGTGACGCGCATTTATTTATACTTCATAGATTTTATTGACCCTTGCAAGTCCCGAAGAGGGGTTAATATTCTCCCACCTCACACTGTGTATAAGTTTCAAAGTTGATTAGGGACAGCGCGAACGCAGTCCCCGCTACCAAAAATTACGCGCCCGAGATACCCACATTTGGGGCATTCGCAGGAGTCAGCCCGACCGTAGTGCAATGGAAGGGCCTCATCCTGGGGGAACCGCCTTCTTGATCACGGTAACCCCTACGCCAGGTAAGTATGAATTGAAAAGTGTGGACATGGGTAGACTACCTCACGCAAACAGACCAAAATGTTGAGAGCCTAATAATAACGATGCTGTTTTTAATAATATGTAGTTCTATTTCCTAATTTAAGGTATAGGTTTAGTTATAAACTCTTTTTTTAAACACGATTGTTATGGTCGTACAAAAAAAATATTAAAAAATCATATTTTTTCTTTCAATATTAGTCTCAACGTCAGAAATCTAGCTCAAAACACTCCTCGAGTGGACGTTGTAATTGCAGCTGCAGCGGTCAAACGAGTTACTACAATCTTTTTTTATCAACGATTTTTCAAAGAGAATACTTTATACCTGTAATTGTTGTATTTTTAGCGTATCATTCCTACCACGTCATTGGCAATTCGTGTGAAAACTGCGAAAACTCACTATAATATGGAGCCATCCGACGCGAAACAGCGCCCGCAGCGCTCGGTGCCTGATCGCGGTACTACACCTCAGACTTGAACACACCTCAGGTCTCAGCTCAGCTGGCTCGACGCTGATGTGAATGTGAATCTCAGGCCCGGGTCGGCGCTAGCCACCAGCCGCCGCCGCCGCGCCGCACGAGTGAGCTCCCGTTCCCGACGTATTATGTTAGATTTAATAGTTATCTTTACGTTTTTCAGACGCTTTAGAAAATACTACTATTGGATATTTATAAATTGTTATGCATATGTATATTTATGTTGTTTTCAATATTATAACATATGGCTTTTTATTGGATTTATAAGTTGGTTCTCAATAATCTATGTAAATGCACTTTCAGGTACACATTTTATACTATTTCCTTCCCGTTAAGATCATACTTCACAGGATCATTTCTGTAGTAAGATCTTCATTTATTCACTTCTACTTTGAAGTGTTTACCAACCACGATGAAGAGAAACGGCTCTTCTCCCTGAGCGTGAGGCAGACGTGAACCAGTATTCTCGTGATACAGGAGCATGTCATCGATGATCGTTCAGCCTTCCAATGGGGAAGGTCGGGAGTTGAGCGTTCAGAGTGGTAAATTTATAAATATATATACTTTGATTATTAGTCACTACTTAGGTGGCCCAATCCCATAAGGATCGGCGCTGGTAAATTTATAAATATATATACTTTGATTGTTAGTCACTACTTAGGTGGCCCAATCCCATAAGGATCGGGCGCTAAATAAAAATTGGTTATAGACTCATCATGTGTTCCCCTCCACGGAAATCTTTAGTAAAAGGCGAAAGATTTATTCGTTTTGAAGGGAAACCAGAGTGAACAGGCCCGTTGAGCCTCAACAGCCTGGCCGATCCTATTGCTATTGCGACTATCGAGAGCCTACGTTTTCCTAAGCTGATCGTTATACGTATCTCCTAGTGTAACGCCTTGTTTTTCCGTCGCTTCAGTTCCCGCCCGTTTTAACTGGCCAAACGCGCGTCAACGAATCTAAGTTGGAATATAGGTCCCATTTATTCGCACGTTAACGAACCTCGCGGACACCTCAGACCGGCTCTCGCGCGCTCACGTCAGGGCAGCTCAGGCCTCAGCTTGAGGTGTAGTACCGCGAGCGGCCACGCCGCCACCGAGCGCTGCTGTCGTCGCCGGGCCGGGCTCAGCTCTCACCTCATCTCGCCTTCCGAGACGAGACGAGCGAGCGATCTGACTATTCCTCTGTTTTTACCCTGTTCGCCCGTACCGCCTCTCGCCGTCGCCGTCGAGGCGATCGGCTGCCGTCGCCCGGTGTCCTCTCTACTTGTGCCGCGTCGATCGATGTTATTATTTTATTTCAAATTTTATACGCTTCGTTCCGGACACGTTACTTTTCGCGTTCCACAAGTAGAAACGTCCCACGGCGAAGGGTAAATCGATGAACCGCACCCTACTGGCCCTTTTACTACGGTGTCAGATGGTGAAAATCGTATCACACTCGGAACTGTGGTGATGTGCAATGTATAACAACAGCGCTAGTTTTGCCGCTAGATGTTTTTCATTGTTTCTCGATTATCTTGTTGATTCAATGTTTTAATACGACACTAGACCAAACCTTTTCCAGTTATCGCTTCTCGGCCTGTTGGCTAAGATCAAAGTGTAGTATCTGTTCTTATCAGCTTAACATCTGATACGTCCCTCATCGAGGGACCAGTTTGTTAAACTGATTTTTGGAAAATGACGGAGTGCTAGGAGCTTGCTCCACCTCTGTCACGGGTTGACCCGGCATTGCAGTACCGCCGGGACCGGCCCACCTAAACACTTGAACTATAACTAATGTTTTAAACACTGGTTAATAAAGGTTACGCACGTTAGTTACAACTTAAAACTATCGGCGTCGTTTTTTAAAGTTTTCGACTTAGCGTATATTATTCAATAATAGAAACGTAGTATGTTTAATAATCTTGTCATAAATAAATGTCCTAACTTCCTGTTATGTTTCGTATTATTTTACCGGTTGGTAAATTTTTGTAATCGCCTAGCAACAAACACACAATGTTTAAAGAGAAAAAAAAATTTAAAAAATGCCAACAGCACGTGGTGTTCCCAAGCGGTCACCCATCCAAGTACTAACCACGCCCGACGTTGCTTGACTTCGGTGATCGGACGAGAACCGGTATATTCAACGTGGTATGGCCGTTGGCAAGAGTCTTAGCCAGAGTCCGTCTATATTAGCGAACTTCTGAATGAATGGTTGATATGTTTTTGATCTCGCAGACATATAGGGAAATTTGGAATACCAACAAACAGCAGTATGTAGTTCGTTCGGTATGACATGTATTTAATACTAATTATAAAACAGCCGTCCATTTAATTTAATTTCAATTCTATTTATTTCTTTCAATGCTATGCTACAAAAAATAAATACAATCCAGTAATATTGTAGGAAAGAACATAAATTATCATAAAAATCATTATCAACAAAATCATAGTGCAACATAAAAGTGGCATCAAAAAACAGTAGTCATACTACATAAATAATAAAATAATGGTAAATACTGGTAGTCCATCTTCATGCAATTCAGAATCAAGCTCACTAAAGGTGAGCGACAATAAGTAAGATTATTGAAATAAACCAAATTCAATATTCCTTCCGTAGAACTGTAACGAAAATTGTATGTTATTTTATAATGCATTTATGTTTCGTGACGCGCATTTATTTATACTTCATAGATTTTATTGACCCTTGCAAGTCCCGAAGAGGGGTTAATATTCTCCCACCTCACACTGTGTATAAGTTTCAAAGTTGATTAGGGACAGCGCGAACGCAGTCCCCGCTACCAAAAATTACGCGCCCGAGATACCCACATTTGGGGCATTCGCAGGAGTCAGCCCGACCGTAGTGCAATGGAAGGGCCTCATCCTGGGGGAACCGCCTTCTTGATCACGGTAACCCCTACGCCAGGTAAGTATGAATTGAAAAGTGTGGACATGGGTAGACTACCTCACGCAAACAGACCAAAATGTTGAGAGCCTAATAATAACGATGCTGTTTTTAATAATATGTAGTTCTATTTCCTAATTTAAGGTATAGGTTTAGTTATAAACTCTTTTTTTAAACACGATTGTTATGGTCGTACAAAAAAAATATTAAAAAATCATATTTTTTCTTTCAATATTAGTCTCAACGTCAGAAATCTAGCTCAAAACACTCCTCGAGTGGACGTTGTAATTGCAGCTGCAGCGGTCAAACGAGTTACTACAATCTTTTTTTATCAACGATTTTTCAAAGAGAATACTTTATACCTGTAATTGTTGTATTTTTAGCGTATCATTCCTACCACGTCATTGGCAATTCGTGTGAAAACTGCGAAAACTCACTATAATATGGAGCCATCCGACGCGAAACAGCGCCCGCAGCGCTCGGTGCCTGATCGCGGTACTACACCTCAGACTTGAACACACCTCAGGTCTCAGCTCAGCTGGCTCGACGCTGATGTGAATGTGAATCTCAGGCCCGGGTCGGCGCTAGCCACCAGCCGCCGCCGCCGCGCCGCACGAGTGAGCTCCCGTTCCCGACGTATTATGTTAGATTTAATAGTTATCTTTACGTTTTTCAGACGCTTTAGAAAATACTACTATTGGATATTTATAAATTGTTATGCATATGTATATTTATGTTGTTTTCAATATTATAACATATGGCTTTTTATTGGATTTATAAGTTGGTTCTCAATAATCTATGTAAATGCACTTTCAGGTACACATTTTATACTATTTCCTTCCCGTTAAGATCATACTTCACAGGATCATTTCTGTAGTAAGATCTTCATTTATTCACTTCTACTTTGAAGTGTTTACCAACCACGATGAAGAGAAACGGCTCTTCTCCCTGAGCGTGAGGCAGACGTGAACCAGTATTCTCGTGATACAGGAGCATGTCATCGATGATCGTTCAGCCTTCCAATGGGGAAGGTCGGGAGTTGAGCGTTCAGAGTGGTAAATTTATAAATATATATACTTTGATTATTAGTCACTACTTAGGTGGCCCAATCCCATAAGGATCGGCGCTGGTAAATTTATAAATATATATACTTTGATTGTTAGTCACTACTTAGGTGGCCCAATCCCATAAGGATCGGGCGCTAAATAAAAATTGGTTATAGACTCATCATGTGTTCCCCTCCACGGAAATCTTTAGTAAAAGGCGAAAGATTTATTCGTTTTGAAGGGAAACCAGAGTGAACAGGCCCGTTGAGCCTCAACAGCCTGGCCGATCCTATTGCTATTGCGACTATCGAGAGCCTACGTTTTCCTAAGCTGATCGTTATACGTATCTCCTAGTGTAACGCCTTGTTTTTCCGTCGCTTCAGTTCCCGCCCGTTTTAACTGGCCAAACGCGCGTCAACGAATCTAAGTTGGAATATAGGTCCCATTTATTCGCACGTTAACGAACCTCGCGGACACCTCAGACCGGCTCTCGCGCGCTCACGTCAGGGCAGCTCAGGCCTCAGCTTGAGGTGTAGTACCGCGAGCGGCCACGCCGCCACCGAGCGCTGCTGTCGTCGCCGGGCCGGGCTCAGCTCTCACCTCATCTCGCCTTCCGAGACGAGACGAGCGAGCGATCTGACTATTCCTCTGTTTTTACCCTGTTCGCCCGTACCGCCTCTCGCCGTCGCCGTCGAGGCGATCGGCTGCCGTCGCCCGGTGTCCTCTCTACTTGTGCCGCGTCGATCGATGTTATTATTTTATTTCAAATTTTATACGCTTCGTTCCGGACACGTTACTTTTCGCGTTCCACAAGTAGAAACGTCCCACGGCGAAGGGTAAATCGATGAACCGCACCCTACTGGCCCTTTTACTACGGTGTCAGATGGTGAAAATCGTATCACACTCGGAACTGTGGTGATGTGCAATGTATAACAACAGCGCTAGTTTTGCCGCTAGATGTTTTTCATTGTTTCTCGATTATCTTGTTGATTCAATGTTTTAATACGACACTAGACCAAACCTTTTCCAGTTATCGCTTCTCGGCCTGTTGGCTAAGATCAAAGTGTAGTATCTGTTCTTATCAGCTTAACATCTGATACGTCCCTCATCGAGGGACCAGTTTGTTAAACTGATTTTTGGAAAATGACGGAGTGCTAGGAGCTTGCTCCACCTCTGTCACGGGTTGACCCGGCATTGCAGTACCGCCGGGACCGGCCCACCTAAACACTTGAACTATAACTAATGTTTTAAACACTGGTTAATAAAGGTTACGCACGTTAGTTACAACTTAAAACTATCGGCGTCGTTTTTTAAAGTTTTCGACTTAGCGTATATTATTCAATAATAGAAACGTAGTATGTTTAATAATCTTGTCATAAATAAATGTCCTAACTTCCTGTTATGTTTCGTATTATTTTACCGGTTGGTAAATTTTTGTAATCGCCTAGCAACAAACACACAATGTTTAAAGAGAAAAAAAAATTTAAAAAATGCCAACAGCACGTGGTGTTCCCAAGCGGTCACCCATCCAAGTACTAACCACGCCCGACGTTGCTTGACTTCGGTGATCGGACGAGAACCGGTATATTCAACGTGGTATGGCCGTTGGCAAGAGTCTTAGCCAGAGTCCGTCTATATTAGCGAACTTCTGAATGAATGGTTGATATGTTTTTGATCTCGCAGACATATAGGGAAATTTGGAATACCAACAAACAGCAGTATGTAGTTCGTTCGGTATGACATGTATTTAATACTAATTATAAAACAGCCGTCCATTTAATTTAATTTCAATTCTATTTATTTCTTTCAATGCTATGCTACAAAAAATAAATACAATCCAGTAATATTGTAGGAAAGAACATAAATTATCATAAAAATCATTATCAACAAAATCATAGTGCAACATAAAAGTGGCATCAAAAAACAGTAGTCATACTACATAAATAATAAAATAATGGTAAATACTGGTAGTCCATCTTCATGCAATTCAGAATCAAGCTCACTAAAGGTGAGCGACAATAAGTAAGATTATTGAAATAAACCAAATTCAATATTCCTTCCGTAGAACTGTAACGAAAATTGTATGTTATTTTATAATGCATTTATGTTTCGTGACGCGCATTTATTTATACTTCATAGATTTTATTGACCCTTGCAAGTCCCGAAGAGGGGTTAATATTCTCCCACCTCACACTGTGTATAAGTTTCAAAGTTGATTAGGGACAGCGCGAACGCAGTCCCCGCTACCAAAAATTACGCGCCCGAGATACCCACATTTGGGGCATTCGCAGGAGTCAGCCCGACCGTAGTGCAATGGAAGGGCCTCATCCTGGGGGAACCGCCTTCTTGATCACGGTAACCCCTACGCCAGGTAAGTATGAATTGAAAAGTGTGGACATGGGTAGACTACCTCACGCAAACAGACCAAAATGTTGAGAGCCTAATAATAACGATGCTGTTTTTAATAATATGTAGTTCTATTTCCTAATTTAAGGTATAGGTTTAGTTATAAACTCTTTTTTTAAACACGATTGTTATGGTCGTACAAAAAAAATATTAAAAAATCATATTTTTTCTTTCAATATTAGTCTCAACGTCAGAAATCTAGCTCAAAACACTCCTCGAGTGGACGTTGTAATTGCAGCTGCAGCGGTCAAACGAGTTACTACAATCTTTTTTTATCAACGATTTTTCAAAGAGAATACTTTATACCTGTAATTGTTGTATTTTTAGCGTATCATTCCTACCACGTCATTGGCAATTCGTGTGAAAACTGCGAAAACTCACTATAATATGGAGCCATCCGACGCGAAACAGCGCCCGCAGCGCTCGGTGCCTGATCGCGGTACTACACCTCAGACTTGAACACACCTCAGGTCTCAGCTCAGCTGGCTCGACGCTGATGTGAATGTGAATCTCAGGCCCGGGTCGGCGCTAGCCACCAGCCGCCGCCGCCGCGCCGCACGAGTGAGCTCCCGTTCCCGACGTATTATGTTAGATTTAATAGTTATCTTTACGTTTTTCAGACGCTTTAGAAAATACTACTATTGGATATTTATAAATTGTTATGCATATGTATATTTATGTTGTTTTCAATATTATAACATATGGCTTTTTATTGGATTTATAAGTTGGTTCTCAATAATCTATGTAAATGCACTTTCAGGTACACATTTTATACTATTTCCTTCCCGTTAAGATCATACTTCACAGGATCATTTCTGTAGTAAGATCTTCATTTATTCACTTCTACTTTGAAGTGTTTACCAACCACGATGAAGAGAAACGGCTCTTCTCCCTGAGCGTGAGGCAGACGTGAACCAGTATTCTCGTGATACAGGAGCATGTCATCGATGATCGTTCAGCCTTCCAATGGGGAAGGTCGGGAGTTGAGCGTTCAGAGTGGTAAATTTATAAATATATATACTTTGATTATTAGTCACTACTTAGGTGGCCCAATCCCATAAGGATCGGCGCTGGTAAATTTATAAATATATATACTTTGATTGTTAGTCACTACTTAGGTGGCCCAATCCCATAAGGATCGGGCGCTAAATAAAAATTGGTTATAGACTCATCATGTGTTCCCCTCCACGGAAATCTTTAGTAAAAGGCGAAAGATTTATTCGTTTTGAAGGGAAACCAGAGTGAACAGGCCCGTTGAGCCTCAACAGCCTGGCCGATCCTATTGCTATTGCGACTATCGAGAGCCTACGTTTTCCTAAGCTGATCGTTATACGTATCTCCTAGTGTAACGCCTTGTTTTTCCGTCGCTTCAGTTCCCGCCCGTTTTAACTGGCCAAACGCGCGTCAACGAATCTAAGTTGGAATATAGGTCCCATTTATTCGCACGTTAACGAACCTCGCGGACACCTCAGACCGGCTCTCGCGCGCTCACGTCAGGGCAGCTCAGGCCTCAGCTTGAGGTGTAGTACCGCGAGCGGCCACGCCGCCACCGAGCGCTGCTGTCGTCGCCGGGCCGGGCTCAGCTCTCACCTCATCTCGCCTTCCGAGACGAGACGAGCGAGCGATCTGACTATTCCTCTGTTTTTACCCTGTTCGCCCGTACCGCCTCTCGCCGTCGCCGTCGAGGCGATCGGCTGCCGTCGCCCGGTGTCCTCTCTACTTGTGCCGCGTCGATCGATGTTATTATTTTATTTCAAATTTTATACGCTTCGTTCCGGACACGTTACTTTTCGCGTTCCACAAGTAGAAACGTCCCACGGCGAAGGGTAAATCGATGAACCGCACCCTACTGGCCCTTTTACTACGGTGTCAGATGGTGAAAATCGTATCACACTCGGAACTGTGGTGATGTGCAATGTATAACAACAGCGCTAGTTTTGCCGCTAGATGTTTTTCATTGTTTCTCGATTATCTTGTTGATTCAATGTTTTAATACGACACTAGACCAAACCTTTTCCAGTTATCGCTTCTCGGCCTGTTGGCTAAGATCAAAGTGTAGTATCTGTTCTTATCAGCTTAACATCTGATACGTCCCTCATCGAGGGACCAGTTTGTTAAACTGATTTTTGGAAAATGACGGAGTGCTAGGAGCTTGCTCCACCTCTGTCACGGGTTGACCCGGCATTGCAGTACCGCCGGGACCGGCCCACCTAAACACTTGAACTATAACTAATGTTTTAAACACTGGTTAATAAAGGTTACGCACGTTAGTTACAACTTAAAACTATCGGCGTCGTTTTTTAAAGTTTTCGACTTAGCGTATATTATTCAATAATAGAAACGTAGTATGTTTAATAATCTTGTCATAAATAAATGTCCTAACTTCCTGTTATGTTTCGTATTATTTTACCGGTTGGTAAATTTTTGTAATCGCCTAGCAACAAACACACAATGTTTAAAGAGAAAAAAAAATTTAAAAAATGCCAACAGCACGTGGTGTTCCCAAGCGGTCACCCATCCAAGTACTAACCACGCCCGACGTTGCTTGACTTCGGTGATCGGACGAGAACCGGTATATTCAACGTGGTATGGCCGTTGGCAAGAGTCTTAGCCAGAGTCCGTCTATATTAGCGAACTTCTGAATGAATGGTTGATATGTTTTTGATCTCGCAGACATATAGGGAAATTTGGAATACCAACAAACAGCAGTATGTAGTTCGTTCGGTATGACATGTATTTAATACTAATTATAAAACAGCCGTCCATTTAATTTAATTTCAATTCTATTTATTTCTTTCAATGCTATGCTACAAAAAATAAATACAATCCAGTAATATTGTAGGAAAGAACATAAATTATCATAAAAATCATTATCAACAAAATCATAGTGCAACATAAAAGTGGCATCAAAAAACAGTAGTCATACTACATAAATAATAAAATAATGGTAAATACTGGTAGTCCATCTTCATGCAATTCAGAATCAAGCTCACTAAAGGTGAGCGACAATAAGTAAGATTATTGAAATAAACCAAATTCAATATTCCTTCCGTAGAACTGTAACGAAAATTGTATGTTATTTTATAATGCATTTATGTTTCGTGACGCGCATTTATTTATACTTCATAGATTTTATTGACCCTTGCAAGTCCCGAAGAGGGGTTAATATTCTCCCACCTCACACTGTGTATAAGTTTCAAAGTTGATTAGGGACAGCGCGAACGCAGTCCCCGCTACCAAAAATTACGCGCCCGAGATACCCACATTTGGGGCATTCGCAGGAGTCAGCCCGACCGTAGTGCAATGGAAGGGCCTCATCCTGGGGGAACCGCCTTCTTGATCACGGTAACCCCTACGCCAGGTAAGTATGAATTGAAAAGTGTGGACATGGGTAGACTACCTCACGCAAACAGACCAAAATGTTGAGAGCCTAATAATAACGATGCTGTTTTTAATAATATGTAGTTCTATTTCCTAATTTAAGGTATAGGTTTAGTTATAAACTCTTTTTTTAAACACGATTGTTATGGTCGTACAAAAAAAATATTAAAAAATCATATTTTTTCTTTCAATATTAGTCTCAACGTCAGAAATCTAGCTCAAAACACTCCTCGAGTGGACGTTGTAATTGCAGCTGCAGCGGTCAAACGAGTTACTACAATCTTTTTTTATCAACGATTTTTCAAAGAGAATACTTTATACCTGTAATTGTTGTATTTTTAGCGTATCATTCCTACCACGTCATTGGCAATTCGTGTGAAAACTGCGAAAACTCACTATAATATGGAGCCATCCGACGCGAAACAGCGCCCGCAGCGCTCGGTGCCTGATCGCGGTACTACACCTCAGACTTGAACACACCTCAGGTCTCAGCTCAGCTGGCTCGACGCTGATGTGAATGTGAATCTCAGGCCCGGGTCGGCGCTAGCCACCAGCCGCCGCCGCCGCGCCGCACGAGTGAGCTCCCGTTCCCGACGTATTATGTTAGATTTAATAGTTATCTTTACGTTTTTCAGACGCTTTAGAAAATACTACTATTGGATATTTATAAATTGTTATGCATATGTATATTTATGTTGTTTTCAATATTATAACATATGGCTTTTTATTGGATTTATAAGTTGGTTCTCAATAATCTATGTAAATGCACTTTCAGGTACACATTTTATACTATTTCCTTCCCGTTAAGATCATACTTCACAGGATCATTTCTGTAGTAAGATCTTCATTTATTCACTTCTACTTTGAAGTGTTTACCAACCACGATGAAGAGAAACGGCTCTTCTCCCTGAGCGTGAGGCAGACGTGAACCAGTATTCTCGTGATACAGGAGCATGTCATCGATGATCGTTCAGCCTTCCAATGGGGAAGGTCGGGAGTTGAGCGTTCAGAGTGGTAAATTTATAAATATATATACTTTGATTATTAGTCACTACTTAGGTGGCCCAATCCCATAAGGATCGGCGCTGGTAAATTTATAAATATATATACTTTGATTGTTAGTCACTACTTAGGTGGCCCAATCCCATAAGGATCGGGCGCTAAAAAAAATTGGTTATAGACTCATCATGTGTTCCCCTCCACGGAAATCTTTAGTAAAAGGCGAAAGATTTATTCGTTTTGAAGGGAAACCAGAGTGAACAGGCCCGTTGAGCCTCAACAGCCTGGCCGATCCTATTGCTATTGCGACTATCGAGAGCCTACGTTTTCCTAAGCTGATCGTTATACGTATCTCCTAGTGTAACGCCTTGTTTTTCCGTCGCTTCAGTTCCCGCCCGTTTTAACTGGCCAAACGCGCGTCAACGAATCTAAGTTGGAATATAGGTCCCATTTATTCGCACGTTAACGAACCTCGCGGACACCTCAGACCGGCTCTCGCGCGCTCACGTCAGGGCAGCTCAGGCCTCAGCTTGAGGTGTAGTACCGCGAGCGGCCACGCCGCCACCGAGCGCTGCTGTCGTCGCCGGGCCGGGCTCAGCTCTCACCTCATCTCGCCTTCCGAGACGAGACGAGCGAGCGATCTGACTATTCCTCTGTTTTTACCCTGTTCGCCCGTACCGCCTCTCGCCGTCGCCGTCGAGGCGATCGGCTGCCGTCGCCCGGTGTCCTCTCTACTTGTGCCGCGTCGATCGATGTTATTATTTTATTTCAAATTTTATACGCTTCGTTCCGGACACGTTACTTTTCGCGTTCCACAAGTAGAAACGTCCCACGGCGAAGGGTAAATCGATGAACCGCACCCTACTGGCCCTTTTACTACGGTGTCAGATGGTGAAAATCGTATCACACTCGGAACTGTGGTGATGTGCAATGTATAACAACAGCGCTAGTTTTGCCGCTAGATGTTTTTCATTGTTTCTCGATTATCTTGTTGATTCAATGTTTTAATACGACACTAGACCAAACCTTTTCCAGTTATCGCTTCTCGGCCTGTTGGCTAAGATCAAAGTGTAGTATCTGTTCTTATCAGCTTAACATCTGATACGTCCCTCATCGAGGGACCAGTTTGTTAAACTGATTTTTGGAAAATGACGGAGTGCTAGGAGCTTGCTCCACCTCTGTCACGGGTTGACCCGGCATTGCAGTACCGCCGGGACCGGCCCACCTAAACACTTGAACTATAACTAATGTTTTAAACACTGGTTAATAAAGGTTACGCACGTTAGTTACAACTTAAAACTATCGGCGTCGTTTTTTAAAGTTTTCGACTTAGCGTATATTATTCAATAATAGAAACGTAGTATGTTTAATAATCTTGTCATAAATAAATGTCCTAACTTCCTGTTATGTTTCGTATTATTTTACCGGTTGGTAAATTTTTGTAATCGCCTAGCAACAAACACACAATGTTTAAAGAGAAAAAAAAATTTAAAAAATGCCAACAGCACGTGGTGTTCCCAAGCGGTCACCCATCCAAGTACTAACCACGCCCGACGTTGCTTGACTTCGGTGATCGGACGAGAACCGGTATATTCAACGTGGTATGGCCGTTGGCAAGAGTCTTAGCCAGAGTCCGTCTATATTAGCGAACTTCTGAATGAATGGTTGATATGTTTTTGATCTCGCAGACATATAGGGAAATTTGGAATACCAACAAACAGCAGTATGTAGTTCGTTCGGTATGACATGTATTTAATACTAATTATAAAACAGCCGTCCATTTAATTTAATTTCAATTCTATTTATTTCTTTCAATGCTATGCTACAAAAAATAAATACAATCCAGTAATATTGTAGGAAAGAACATAAATTATCATAAAAATCATTATCAACAAAATCATAGTGCAACATAAAAGTGGCATCAAAAAACAGTAGTCATACTACATAAATAATAAAATAATGGTAAATACTGGTAGTCCATCTTCATGCAATTCAGAATCAAGCTCACTAAAGGTGAGCGACAATAAGTAAGATTATTGAAATAAACCAAATTCAATATTCCTTCCGTAGAACTGTAACGAAAATTGTATGTTATTTTATAATGCATTTATGTTTCGTGACGCGCATTTATTTATACTTCATAGATTTTATTGACCCTTGCAAGTCCCGAAGAGGGGTTAATATTCTCCCACCTCACACTGTGTATAAGTTTCAAAGTTGATTAGGGACAGCGCGAACGCAGTCCCCGCTACCAAAAATTACGCGCCCGAGATACCCACATTTGGGGCATTCGCAGGAGTCAGCCCGACCGTAGTGCAATGGAAGGGCCTCATCCTGGGGGAACCGCCTTCTTGATCACGGTAACCCCTACGCCAGGTAAGTATGAATTGAAAAGTGTGGACATGGGTAGACTACCTCACGCAAACAGACCAAAATGTTGAGAGCCTAATAATAACGATGCTGTTTTTAATAATATGTAGTTCTATTTCCTAATTTAAGGTATAGGTTTAGTTATAAACTCTTTTTTTAAACACGATTGTTATGGTCGTACAAAAAAAATATTAAAAAATCATATTTTTTCTTTCAATATTAGTCTCAACGTCAGAAATCTAGCTCAAAACACTCCTCGAGTGGACGTTGTAATTGCAGCTGCAGCGGTCAAACGAGTTACTACAATCTTTTTTTATCAACGATTTTTCAAAGAGAATACTTTATACCTGTAATTGTTGTATTTTTAGCGTATCATTCCTACCACGTCATTGGCAATTCGTGTGAAAACTGCGAAAACTCACTATAATATGGAGCCATCCGACGCGAAACAGCGCCCGCAGCGCTCGGTGCCTGATCGCGGTACTACACCTCAGACTTGAACACACCTCAGGTCTCAGCTCAGCTGGCTCGACGCTGATGTGAATGTGAATCTCAGGCCCGGGTCGGCGCTAGCCACCAGCCGCCGCCGCCGCGCCGCACGAGTGAGCTCCCGTTCCCGACGTATTATGTTAGATTTAATAGTTATCTTTACGTTTTTCAGACGCTTTAGAAAATACTACTATTGGATATTTATAAATTGTTATGCATATGTATATTTATGTTGTTTTCAATATTATAACATATGGCTTTTTATTGGATTTATAAGTTGGTTCTCAATAATCTATGTAAATGCACTTTCAGGTACACATTTTATACTATTTCCTTCCCGTTAAGATCATACTTCACAGGATCATTTCTGTAGTAAGATCTTCATTTATTCACTTCTACTTTGAAGTGTTTACCAACCACGATGAAGAGAAACGGCTCTTCTCCCTGAGCGTGAGGCAGACGTGAACCAGTATTCTCGTGATACAGGAGCATGTCATCGATGATCGTTCAGCCTTCCAATGGGGAAGGTCGGGAGTTGAGCGTTCAGAGTGGTAAATTTATAAATATATATACTTTGATTATTAGTCACTACTTAGGTGGCCCAATCCCATAAGGATCGGCGCTGGTAAATTTATAAATATATATACTTTGATTGTTAGTCACTACTTAGGTGGCCCAATCCCATAAGGATCGGGCGCTAAATAAAAATTGGTTATAGACTCATCATGTGTTCCCCTCCACGGAAATCTTTAGTAAAAGGCGAAAGATTTATTCGTTTTGAAGGGAAACCAGAGTGAACAGGCCCGTTGAGCCTCAACAGCCTGGCCGATCCTATTGCTATTGCGACTATCGAGAGCCTACGTTTTCCTAAGCTGATCGTTATACGTATCTCCTAGTGTAACGCCTTGTTTTTCCGTCGCTTCAGTTCCCGCCCGTTTTAACTGGCCAAACGCGCGTCAACGAATCTAAGTTGGAATATAGGTCCCATTTATTCGCACGTTAACGAACCTCGCGGACACCTCAGACCGGCTCTCGCGCGCTCACGTCAGGGCAGCTCAGGCCTCAGCTTGAGGTGTAGTACCGCGAGCGGCCACGCCGCCACCGAGCGCTGCTGTCGTCGCCGGGCCGGGCTCAGCTCTCACCTCATCTCGCCTTCCGAGACGAGACGAGCGAGCGATCTGACTATTCCTCTGTTTTTACCCTGTTCGCCCGTACCGCCTCTCGCCGTCGCCGTCGAGGCGATCGGCTGCCGTCGCCCGGTGTCCTCTCTACTTGTGCCGCGTCGATCGATGTTATTATTTTATTTCAAATTTTATACGCTTCGTTCCGGACACGTTACTTTTCGCGTTCCACAAGTAGAAACGTCCCACCGCGAAGGGTAAATCGATGAACCGCACCCTACTGGCCCTTTTACTACGGTGTCAGATGGTGAAAATCGTATCACACTCGGAACTGTGGTGATGTGCAATGTATAACAACAGCGCTAGTTTTGCCGCTAGATGTTTTTCATTGTTTCTCGATTATCTTGTTGATTCAATGTTTTAATACGACACTAGACCAAACCTTTTCCAGTTATCGCTTCTCGGCCTGTTGGCTAAGATCAAAGTGTAGTATCTGTTCTTATCAGCTTAACATCTGATACGTCCCTCATCGAGGGACCAGTTTGTTAAACTGATTTTTGGAAAATGACGGAGTGCTAGGAGCTTGCTCCACCTCTGTCACGGGTTGACCCGGCATTGCAGTACCGCCGGGACCGGCCCACCTAAACACTTGAACTATAACTAATGTTTTAAACACTGGTTAATAAAGGTTACGCACGTTAGTTACAACTTAAAACTATCGGCGTCGTTTTTTAAAGTTTTCGACTTAGCGTATATTATTCAATAATAGAAACGTAGTATGTTTAATAATCTTGTCATAAATAAATGTCCTAACTTCCTGTTATGTTTCGTATTATTTTACCGGTTGGTAAATTTTTGTAATCGCCTAGCAACAAACACACAATGTTTAAAGAGAAAAAAAAATTTAAAAAATGCCAACAGCACGTGGTGTTCCCAAGCGGTCACCCATCCAAGTACTAACCACGCCCGACGTTGCTTGACTTCGGTGATCGGACGAGAACCGGTATATTCAACGTGGTATGGCCGTTGGCAAGAGTCTTAGCCAGAGTCCGTCTATATTAGCGAACTTCTGAATGAATGGTTGATATGTTTTTGATCTCGCAGACATATAGGGAAATTTGGAATACCAACAAACAGCAGTATGTAGTTCGTTCGGTATGACATGTATTTAATACTAATTATAAAACAGCCGTCCATTTAATTTAATTTCAATTCTATTTATTTCTTTCAATGCTATGCTACAAAAAATAAATACAATCCAGTAATATTGTAGGAAAGAACATAAATTATCATAAAAATCATTATCAACAAAATCATAGTGCAACATAAAAGTGGCATCAAAAAACAGTAGTCATACTACATAAATAATAAAATAATGGTAAATACTGGTAGTCCATCTTCATGCAATTCAGAATCAAGCTCACTAAAGGTGAGCGACAATAAGTAAGATTATTGAAATAAACCAAATTCAATATTCCTTCCGTAGAACTGTAACGAAAATTGTATGTTATTTTATAATGCATTTATGTTTCGTGACGCGCATTTATTTATACTTCATAGATTTTATTGACCCTTGCAAGTCCCGAAGAGGGGTTAATATTCTCCCACCTCACACTGTGTATAAGTTTCAAAGTTGATTAGGGACAGCGCGAACGCAGTCCCCGCTACCAAAAATTACGCGCCCGAGATACCCACATTTGGGGCATTCGCAGGAGTCAGCCCGACCGTAGTGCAATGGAAGGGCCTCATCCTGGGGGAACCGCCTTCTTGATCACGGTAACCCCTACGCCAGGTAAGTATGAATTGAAAAGTGTGGACATGGGTAGACTACCTCACGCAAACAGACCAAAATGTTGAGAGCCTAATAATAACGATGCTGTTTTTAATAATATGTAGTTCTATTTCCTAATTTAAGGTATAGGTTTAGTTATAAACTCTTTTTTTAAACACGATTGTTATGGTCGTACAAAAAAAATATTAAAAAATCATATTTTTTCTTTCAATATTAGTCTCAACGTCAGAAATCTAGCTCAAAACACTCCTCGAGTGGACGTTGTAATTGCAGCTGCAGCGGTCAAACGAGTTACTACAATCTTTTTTTATCAACGATTTTTCAAAGAGAATACTTTATACCTGTAATTGTTGTATTTTTAGCGTATCATTCCTACCACGTCATTGGCAATTCGTGTGAAAACTGCGAAAACTCACTATAATATGGAGCCATCCGACGCGAAACAGCGCCCGCAGCGCTCGGTGCCTGATCGCGGTACTACACCTCAGACTTGAACACACCTCAGGTCTCAGCTCAGCTGGCTCGACGCTGATGTGAATGTGAATCTCAGGCCCGGGTCGGCGCTAGCCACCAGCCGCCGCCGCCGCGCCGCACGAGTGAGCTCCCGTTCCCGACGTATTATGTTAGATTTAATAGTTATCTTTACGTTTTTCAGACGCTTTAGAAAATACTACTATTGGATATTTATAAATTGTTATGCATATGTATATTTATGTTGTTTTCAATATTATAACATATGGCTTTTTATTGGATTTATAAGTTGGTTCTCAATAATCTATGTAAATGCACTTTCAGGTACACATTTTATACTATTTCCTTCCCGTTAAGATCATACTTCACAGGATCATTTCTGTAGTAAGATCTTCATTTATTCACTTCTACTTTGAAGTGTTTACCAACCACGATGAAGAGAAACGGCTCTTCTCCCTGAGCGTGAGGCAGACGTGAACCAGTATTCTCGTGATACAGGAGCATGTCATCGATGATCGTTCAGCCTTCCAATGGGGAAGGTCGGGAGTTGAGCGTTCAGAGTGGTAAATTTATAAATATATATACTTTGATTATTAGTCACTACTTAGGTGGCCCAATCCCATAAGGATCGGCGCTGGTAAATTTATAAATATATATACTTTGATTGTTAGTCACTACTTAGGTGGCCCAATCCCATAAGGATCGGGCGCTAAATAAAAATTGGTTATAGACTCATCATGTGTTCCCCTCCACGGAAATCTTTAGTAAAAGGCGAAAGATTTATTCGTTTTGAAGGGAAACCAGAGTGAACAGGCCCGTTGAGCCTCAACAGCCTGGCCGATCCTATTGCTATTGCGACTATCGAGAGCCTACGTTTTCCTAAGCTGATCGTTATACGTATCTCCTAGTGTAACGCCTTGTTTTTCCGTCGCTTCAGTTCCCGCCCGTTTTAACTGGCCAAACGCGCGTCAACGAATCTAAGTTGGAATATAGGTCCCATTTATTCGCACGTTAACGAACCTCGCGGACACCTCAGACCGGCTCTCGCGCGCTCACGTCAGGGCAGCTCAGGCCTCAGCTTGAGGTGTAGTACCGCGAGCGGCCACGCCGCCACCGAGCGCTGCTGTCGTCGCCGGGCCGGGCTCAGCTCTCACCTCATCTCGCCTTCCGAGACGAGACGAGCGAGCGATCTGACTATTCCTCTGTTTTTACCCTGTTCGCCCGTACCGCCTCTCGCCGTCGCCGTCGAGGCGATCGGCTGCCGTCGCCCGGTGTCCTCTCTACTTGTGCCGCGTCGATCGATGTTATTATTTTATTTCAAATTTTATACGCTTCGTTCCGGACACGTTACTTTTCGCGTTCCACAAGTAGAAACGTCCCACCGCGAAGGGTAAATCGATGAACCGCACCCTACTGGCCCTTTTACTACGGTGTCAGATGGTGAAAATCGTATCACACTCGGAACTGTGGTGATGTGCAATGTATAACAACAGCGCTAGTTTTGCCGCTAGATGTTTTTCATTGTTTCTCGATTATCTTGTTGATTCAATGTTTTAATACGACACTAGACCAAACCTTTTCCAGTTATCGCTTCTCGGCCTGTTGGCTAAGATCAAAGTGTAGTATCTGTTCTTATCAGCTTAACATCTGATACGTCCCTCATCGAGGGACCAGTTTGTTAAACTGATTTTTGGAAAATGACGGAGTGCTAGGAGCTTGCTCCACCTCTGTCACGGGTTGACCCGGCATTGCAGTACCGCCGGGACCGGCCCACCTAAACACTTGAACTATAACTAATGTTTTAAACACTGGTTAATAAAGGTTACGCACGTTAGTTACAACTTAAAACTATCGGCGTCGTTTTTTAAAGTTTTCGACTTAGCGTATATTATTCAATAATAGAAACGTAGTATGTTTAATAATCTTGTCATAAATAAATGTCCTAACTTCCTGTTATGTTTCGTATTATTTTACCGGTTGGTAAATTTTTGTAATCGCCTAGCAACAAACACACAATGTTTAAAGAGAAAAAAAAATTTAAAAAATGCCAACAGCACGTGGTGTTCCCAAGCGGTCACCCATCCAAGTACTAACCACGCCCGACGTTGCTTGACTTCGGTGATCGGACGAGAACCGGTATATTCAACGTGGTATGGCCGTTGGCAAGAGTCTTAGCCAGAGTCCGTCTATATTAGCGAACTTCTGAATGAATGGTTGATATGTTTTTGATCTCGCAGACATATAGGGAAATTTGGAATACCAACAAACAGCAGTATGTAGTTCGTTCGGTATGACATGTATTTAATACTAATTATAAAACAGCCGTCCATTTAATTTAATTTCAATTCTATTTATTTCTTTCAATGCTATGCTACAAAAAATAAATACAATCCAGTAATATTGTAGGAAAGAACATAAATTATCATAAAAATCATTATCAACAAAATCATAGTGCAACATAAAAGTGGCATCAAAAAACAGTAGTCATACTACATAAATAATAAAATAATGGTAAATACTGGTAGTCCATCTTCATGCAATTCAGAATCAAGCTCACTAAAGGTGAGCGACAATAAGTAAGATTATTGAAATAAACCAAATTCAATATTCCTTCCGTAGAACTGTAACGAAAATTGTATGTTATTTTATAATGCATTTATGTTTCGTGACGCGCATTTATTTATACTTCATAGATTTTATTGACCCTTGCAAGTCCCGAAGAGGGGTTAATATTCTCCCACCTCACACTGTGTATAAGTTTCAAAGTTGATTAGGGACAGCGCGAACGCAGTCCCCGCTACCAAAAATTACGCGCCCGAGATACCCACATTTGGGGCATTCGCAGGAGTCAGCCCGACCGTAGTGCAATGGAAGGGCCTCATCCTGGGGGAACCGCCTTCTTGATCACGGTAACCCCTACGCCAGGTAAGTATGAATTGAAAAGTGTGGACATGGGTAGACTACCTCACGCAAACAGACCAAAATGTTGAGAGCCTAATAATAACGATGCTGTTTTTAATAATATGTAGTTCTATTTCCTAATTTAAGGTATAGGTTTAGTTATAAACTCTTTTTTTAAACACGATTGTTATGGTCGTACAAAAAAAATATTAAAAAATCATATTTTTTCTTTCAATATTAGTCTCAACGTCAGAAATCTAGCTCAAAACACTCCTCGAGTGGACGTTGTAATTGCAGCTGCAGCGGTCAAACGAGTTACTACAATCTTTTTTTATCAACGATTTTTCAAAGAGAATACTTTATACCTGTAATTGTTGTATTTTTAGCGTATCATTCCTACCACGTCATTGGCAATTCGTGTGAAAACTGCGAAAACTCACTATAATATGGAGCCATCCGACGCGAAACAGCGCCCGCAGCGCTCGGTGCCTGATCGCGGTACTACACCTCAGACTTGAACACACCTCAGGTCTCAGCTCAGCTGGCTCGACGCTGATGTGAATGTGAATCTCAGGCCCGGGTCGGCGCTAGCCACCAGCCGCCGCCGCCGCGCCGCACGAGTGAGCTCCCGTTCCCGACGTATTATGTTAGATTTAATAGTTATCTTTACGTTTTTCAGACGCTTTAGAAAATACTACTATTGGATATTTATAAATTGTTATGCATATGTATATTTATGTTGTTTTCAATATTATAACATATGGCTTTTTATTGGATTTATAAGTTGGTTCTCAATAATCTATGTAAATGCACTTTCAGGTACACATTTTATACTATTTCCTTCCCGTTAAGATCATACTTCACAGGATCATTTCTGTAGTAAGATCTTCATTTATTCACTTCTACTTTGAAGTGTTTACCAACCACGATGAAGAGAAACGGCTCTTCTCCCTGAGCGTGAGGCAGACGTGAACCAGTATTCTCGTGATACAGGAGCATGTCATCGATGATCGTTCAGCCTTCCAATGGGGAAGGTCGGGAGTTGAGCGTTCAGAGTGGTAAATTTATAAATATATATACTTTGATTATTAGTCACTACTTAGGTGGCCCAATCCCATAAGGATCGGCGCTGGTAAATTTATAAATATATATACTTTGATTGTTAGTCACTACTTAGGTGGCCCAATCCCATAAGGATCGGGCGCTAAATAAAAATTGGTTATAGACTCATCATGTGTTCCCCTCCACGGAAATCTTTAGTAAAAGGCGAAAGATTTATTCGTTTTGAAGGGAAACCAGAGTGAACAGGCCCGTTGAGCCTCAACAGCCTGGCCGATCCTATTGCTATTGCGACTATCGAGAGCCTACGTTTTCCTAAGCTGATCGTTATACGTATCTCCTAGTGTAACGCCTTGTTTTTCCGTCGCTTCAGTTCCCGCCCGTTTTAACTGGCCAAACGCGCGTCAACGAATCTAAGTTGGAATATAGGTCCCATTTATTCGCACGTTAACGAACCTCGCGGACACCTCAGACCGGCTCTCGCGCGCTCACGTCAGGGCAGCTCAGGCCTCAGCTTGAGGTGTAGTACCGCGAGCGGCCACGCCGCCACCGAGCGCTGCTGTCGTCGCCGGGCCGGGCTCAGCTCTCACCTCATCTCGCCTTCCGAGACGAGACGAGCGAGCGATCTGACTATTCCTCTGTTTTTACCCTGTTCGCCCGTACCGCCTCTCGCCGTCGCCGTCGAGGCGATCGGCTGCCGTCGCCCGGTGTCCTCTCTACTTGTGCCGCGTCGATCGATGTTATTATTTTATTTCAAATTTTATACGCTTCGTTCCGGACACGTTACTTTTCGCGTTCCACAAGTAGAAACGTCCCACGGCGAAGGGTAAATCGATGAACCGCACCCTACTGGCCCTTTTACTACGGTGTCAGATGGCGAAAATCGTATCACACTCGGAACTGTGGTGATGTGCAATGTATAACAACAGCGCTAGTTTTGCCGCTAGATGTTTTTCATTGTTTCTCGATTATCTTGTTGATTCAATGTTTTAATACGACACTAGACCAAACCTTTTCCAGTTATCGCTTCTCGGCCTGTTGGCTAAGATCAAAGTGTAGTATCTGTTCTTATCAGCTTAACATCTGATACGTCCCTCATCGAGGGACCAGTTTGTTAAACTGATTTTTGGAAAATGACGGAGTGCTAGGAGCTTGCTCCACCTCTGTCACGGGTTGACCCGGCATTGCAGTACCGCCGGGACCGGCCCACCTAAACACTTGAACTATAACTAATGTTTTAAACACTGGTTAATAAAGGTTACGCACGTTAGTTACAACTTAAAACTATCGGCGTCGTTTTTTAAAGTTTTCGACTTAGCGTATATTATTCAATAATAGAAACGTAGTATGTTTAATAATCTTGTCATAAATAAATGTCCTAACTTCCTGTTATGTTTCGTATTATTTTACCGGTTGGTAAATTTTTGTAATCGCCTAGCAACAAACACACAATGTTTAAAGAGAAAAAAAAATTTAAAAAATGCCAACAGCACGTGGTGTTCCCAAGCGGTCACCCATCCAAGTACTAACCACGCCCGACGTTGCTTGACTTCGGTGATCGGACGAGAACCGGTATATTCAACGTGGTATGGCCGTTGGCAAGAGTCTTAGCCAGAGTCCGTCTATATTAGCGAACTTCTGAATGAATGGTTGATATGTTTTTGATCTCGCAGACATATAGGGAAATTTGGAATACCAACAAACAGCAGTATGTAGTTCGTTCGGTATGACATGTATTTAATACTAATTATAAAACAGCCGTCCATTTAATTTAATTTCAATTCTATTTATTTCTTTCAATGCTATGCTACAAAAAATAAATACAATCCAGTAATATTGTAGGAAAGAACATAAATTATCATAAAAATCATTATCAACAAAATCATAGTGCAACATAAAAGTGGCATCAAAAAACAGTAGTCATACTACATAAATAATAAAATAATGGTAAATACTGGTAGTCCATCTTCATGCAATTCAGAATCAAGCTCACTAAAGGTGAGCGACAATAAGTAAGATTATTGAAATAAACCAAATTCAATATTCCTTCCGTAGAACTGTAACGAAAATTGTATGTTATTTTATAATGCATTTATGTTTCGTGACGCGCATTTATTTATACTTCATAGATTTTATTGACCCTTGCAAGTCCCGAAGAGGGGTTAATATTCTCCCACCTCACACTGTGTATAAGTTTCAAAGTTGATTAGGGACAGCGCGAACGCAGTCCCCGCTACCAAAAATTACGCGCCCGAGATACCCACATTTGGGGCATTCGCAGGAGTCAGCCCGACCGTAGTGCAATGGAAGGGCCTCATCCTGGGGGAACCGCCTTCTTGATCACGGTAACCCCTACGCCAGGTAAGTATGAATTGAAAAGTGTGGACATGGGTAGACTACCTCACGCAAACAGACCAAAATGTTGAGAGCCTAATAATAACGATGCTGTTTTTAATAATATGTAGTTCTATTTCCTAATTTAAGGTATAGGTTTAGTTATAAACTCTTTTTTTAAACACGATTGTTATGGTCGTACAAAAAAAATATTAAAAAATCATATTTTTTCTTTCAATATTAGTCTCAACGTCAGAAATCTAGCTCAAAACACTCCTCGAGTGGACGTTGTAATTGCAGCTGCAGCGGTCAAACGAGTTACTACAATCTTTTTTTATCAACGATTTTTCAAAGAGAATACTTTATACCTGTAATTGTTGTATTTTTAGCGTATCATTCCTACCACGTCATTGGCAATTCGTGTGAAAACTGCGAAAACTCACTATAATATGGAGCCATCCGACGCGAAACAGCGCCCGCAGCGCTCGGTGCCTGATCGCGGTACTACACCTCAGACTTGAACACACCTCAGGTCTCAGCTCAGCTGGCTCGACGCTGATGTGAATGTGAATCTCAGGCCCGGGTCGGCGCTAGCCACCAGCCGCCGCCGCCGCGCCGCACGAGTGAGCTCCCGTTCCCGACGTATTATGTTAGATTTAATAGTTATCTTTACGTTTTTCAGACGCTTTAGAAAATACTACTATTGGATATTTATAAATTGTTATGCATATGTATATTTATGTTGTTTTCAATATTATAACATATGGCTTTTTATTGGATTTATAAGTTGGTTCTCAATAATCTATGTAAATGCACTTTCAGGTACACATTTTATACTATTTCCTTCCCGTTAAGATCATACTTCACAGGATCATTTCTGTAGTAAGATCTTCATTTATTCACTTCTACTTTGAAGTGTTTACCAACCACGATGAAGAGAAACGGCTCTTCTCCCTGAGCGTGAGGCAGACGTGAACCAGTATTCTCGTGATACAGGAGCATGTCATCGATGATCGTTCAGCCTTCCAATGGGGAAGGTCGGGAGTTGAGCGTTCAGAGTGGTAAATTTATAAATATATATACTTTGATTATTAGTCACTACTTAGGTGGCCCAATCCCATAAGGATCGGCGCTGGTAAATTTATAAATATATATACTTTGATTGTTAGTCACTACTTAGGTGGCCCAATCCCATAAGGATCGGGCGCTAAATAAAAATTGGTTATAGACTCATCATGTGTTCCCCTCCACGGAAATCTTTAGTAAAAGGCGAAAGATTTATTCGTTTTGAAGGGAAACCAGAGTGAACAGGCCCGTTGAGCCTCAACAGCCTGGCCGATCCTATTGCTATTGCGACTATCGAGAGCCTACGTTTTCCTAAGCTGATCGTTATACGTATCTCCTAGTGTAACGCCTTGTTTTTCCGTCGCTTCAGTTCCCGCCCGTTTTAACTGGCCAAACGCGCGTCAACGAATCTAAGTTGGAATATAGGTCCCATTTATTCGCACGTTAACGAACCTCGCGGACACCTCAGACCGGCTCTCGCGCGCTCACGTCAGGGCAGCTCAGGCCTCAGCTTGAGGTGTAGTACCGCGAGCGGCCACGCCGCCACCGAGCGCTGCTGTCGTCGCCGGGCCGGGCTCAGCTCTCACCTCATCTCGCCTTCCGAGACGAGACGAGCGAGCGATCTGACTATTCCTCTGTTTTTACCCTGTTCGCCCGTACCGCCTCTCGCCGTCGCCGTCGAGGCGATCGGCTGCCGTCGCCCGGTGTCCTCTCTACTTGTGCCGCGTCGATCGATGTTATTATTTTATTTCAAATTTTATACGCTTCGTTCCGGACACGTTACTTTTCGCGTTCCACAAGTAGAAACGTCCCACGGCGAAGGGTAAATCGATGAACCGCACCCTACTGGCCCTTTTACTACGGTGTCAGATGGCGAAAATCGTATCACACTCGGAACTGTGGTGATGTGCAATGTATAACAACAGCGCTAGTTTTGCCGCTAGATGTTTTTCATTGTTTCTCGATTATCTTGTTGATTCAATGTTTTAATACGACACTAGACCAAACCTTTTCCAGTTATCGCTTCTCGGCCTGTTGGCTAAGATCAAAGTGTAGTATCTGTTCTTATCAGCTTAACATCTGATACGTCCCTCATCGAGGGACCAGTTTGTTAAACTGATTTTTGGAAAATGACGGAGTGCTAGGAGCTTGCTCCACCTCTGTCACGGGTTGACCCGGCATTGCAGTACCGCCGGGACCGGCCCACCTAAACACTTGAACTATAACTAATGTTTTAAACACTGGTTAATAAAGGTTACGCACGTTAGTTACAACTTAAAACTATCGGCGTCGTTTTTTAAAGTTTTCGACTTAGCGTATATTATTCAATAATAGAAACGTAGTATGTTTAATAATCTTGTCATAAATAAATGTCCTAACTTCCTGTTATGTTTCGTATTATTTTACCGGTTGGTAAATTTTTGTAATCGCCTAGCAACAAACACACAATGTTTAAAGAGAAAAAAAAATTTAAAAAATGCCAACAGCACGTGGTGTTCCCAAGCGGTCACCCATCCAAGTACTAACCACGCCCGACGTTGCTTGACTTCGGTGATCGGACGAGAACCGGTATATTCAACGTGGTATGGCCGTTGGCAAGAGTCTTAGCCAGAGTCCGTCTATATTAGCGAACTTCTGAATGAATGGTTGATATGTTTTTGATCTCGCAGACATATAGGGAAATTTGGAATACCAACAAACAGCAGTATGTAGTTCGTTCGGTATGACATGTATTTAATACTAATTATAAAACAGCCGTCCATTTAATTTAATTTCAATTCTATTTATTTCTTTCAATGCTATGCTACAAAAAATAAATACAATCCAGTAATATTGTAGGAAAGAACATAAATTATCATAAAAATCATTATCAACAAAATCATAGTGCAACATAAAAGTGGCATCAAAAAACAGTAGTCATACTACATAAATAATAAAATAATGGTAAATACTGGTAGTCCATCTTCATGCAATTCAGAATCAAGCTCACTAAAGGTGAGCGACAATAAGTAAGATTATTGAAATAAACCAAATTCAATATTCCTTCCGTAGAACTGTAACGAAAATTGTATGTTATTTTATAATGCATTTATGTTTCGTGACGCGCATTTATTTATACTTCATAGATTTTATTGACCCTTGCAAGTCCCGAAGAGGGGTTAATATTCTCCCACCTCACACTGTGTATAAGTTTCAAAGTTGATTAGGGACAGCGCGAACGCAGTCCCCGCTACCAAAAATTACGCGCCCGAGATACCCACATTTGGGGCATTCGCAGGAGTCAGCCCGACCGTAGTGCAATGGAAGGGCCTCATCCTGGGGGAACCGCCTTCTTGATCACGGTAACCCCTACGCCAGGTAAGTATGAATTGAAAAGTGTGGACATGGGTAGACTACCTCACGCAAACAGACCAAAATGTTGAGAGCCTAATAATAACGATGCTGTTTTTAATAATATGTAGTTCTATTTCCTAATTTAAGGTATAGGTTTAGTTATAAACTCTTTTTTTAAACACGATTGTTATGGTCGTACAAAAAAAATATTAAAAAATCATATTTTTTCTTTCAATATTAGTCTCAACGTCAGAAATCTAGCTCAAAACACTCCTCGAGTGGACGTTGTAATTGCAGCTGCAGCGGTCAAACGAGTTACTACAATCTTTTTTTATCAACGATTTTTCAAAGAGAATACTTTATACCTGTAATTTTTGTATTTTTAGCGTATCATTCCTACCACGTCATTGGCAATTCGTGTGAAAACTGCGAAAACTCACTATAATATGGAGCCATCCGACGCGAAACAGCGCCCGCAGCGCTCGGTGCCTGATCGCGGTACTACACCTCAGACTTGAACACACCTCAGGTCTCAGCTCAGCTGGCTCGACGCTGATGTGAATGTGAATCTCAGGCCCGGGTCGGCGCTAGCCACCAGCCGCCGCCGCCGCGCCGCACGAGTGAGCTCCCGTTCCCGACGTATTATGTTAGATTTAATAGTTATCTTTACGTTTTTCAGACGCTTTAGAAAATACTACTATTGGATATTTATAAATTGTTATGCATATGTATATTTATGTTGTTTTCAATATTATAACATATGGCTTTTTATTGGATTTATAAGTTGGTTCTCAATAATCTATGTAAATGCACTTTCAGGTACACATTTTATACTATTTCCTTCCCGTTAAGATCATACTTCACAGGATCATTTCTGTAGTAAGATCTTCATTTATTCACTTCTACTTTGAAGTGTTTACCAACCACGATGAAGAGAAACGGCTCTTCTCCCTGAGCGTGAGGCAGACGTGAACCAGTATTCTCGTGATACAGGAGCATGTCATCGATGATCGTTCAGCCTTCCAATGGGGAAGGTCGGGAGTTGAGCGTTCAGAGTGGTAAATTTATAAATATATATACTTTGATTATTAGTCACTACTTAGGTGGCCCAATCCCATAAGGATCGGCGCTGGTAAATTTATAAATATATATACTTTGATTGTTAGTCACTACTTAGGTGGCCCAATCCCATAAGGATCGGGCGCTAAATAAAAATTGGTTATAGACTCATCATGTGTTCCCCTCCACGGAAATCTTTAGTAAAAGGCGAAAGATTTATTCGTTTTGAAGGGAAACCAGAGTGAACAGGCCCGTTGAGCCTCAACAGCCTGGCCGATCCTATTGCTATTGCGACTATCGAGAGCCTACGTTTTCCTAAGCTGATCGTTATACGTATCTCCTAGTGTAACGCCTTGTTTTTCCGTCGCTTCAGTTCCCGCCCGTTTTAACTGGCCAAACGCGCGTCAACGAATCTAAGTTGGAATATAGGTCCCATTTATTCGCACGTTAACGAACCTCGCGGACACCTCAGACCGGCTCTCGCGCGCTCACGTCAGGGCAGCTCAGGCCTCAGCTTGAGGTGTAGTACCGCGAGCGGCCACGCCGCCACCGAGCGCTGCTGTCGTCGCCGGGCCGGGCTCAGCTCTCACCTCATCTCGCCTTCCGAGACGAGACGAGCGAGCGATCTGACTATTCCTCTGTTTTTACCCTGTTCGCCCGTACCGCCTCTCGCCGTCGCCGTCGAGGCGATCGGCTGCCGTCGCCCGGTGTCCTCTCTACTTGTGCCGCGTCGATCGATGTTATTATTTTATTTCAAATTTTATACGCTTCGTTCCGGACACGTTACTTTTCGCGTTCCACAAGTAGAAACGTCCCACGGCGAAGGGTAAATCGATGAACCGCACCCTACTGGCCCTTTTACTACGGTGTCAAATGGCGAAAATCGTATCACACTCGGAACTGTGGTGATGTGCAATGTATAACAACAACGCTAGTTTTGCCGCTAGATGTTTTTCATTGTTTCTCGATTATCTTGTTGATTCAATGTTTTAATACGACACTAGACCAAACCTTTTCCAGTTATCGCTTCTCGGCCTGTTGGCTAAGATCAAAGTGTAGTATCTGTTCTTATCAGCTTAACATCTGATACGTCCCTCATCGAGGGACCAGTTTGTTAAACTGATTTTTGGAAAATGACGGAGTGCTAGGAGCTTGCTCCACCTCTGTCACGGGTTGACCCGGCATTGCAGTACCGCCGGGACCGGCCCACCTAAACACTTGAACTATAACTAATGTTTTAAACACTGGTTAATAAAGGTTACGCACGTTAGTTACAACTTAAAACTATCGGCGTCGTTTTTTAAAGTTTTCGACTTAGCGTATATTATTCAATAATAGAAACGTAGTATGTTTAATAATCTTGTCATAAATAAATGTCCTAACTTCCTGTTATGTTTCGTATTATTTTACCGGTTGGTAAATTTTTGTAATCGCCTAGCAACAAACACACAATGTTTAAAGAGAAAAAAAAATTTAAAAAATGCCAACAGCACGTGGTGTTCCCAAGCGGTCACCCATCCAAGTACTAACCACGCCCGACGTTGCTTGACTTCGGTGATCGGACGAGAACCGGTATATTCAACGTGGTATGGCCGTTGGCAAGAGTCTTAGCCAGAGTCCGTCTATATTAGCGAACTTCTGAATGAATGGTTGATATGTTTTTGATCTCGCAGACATATAGGGAAATTTGGAATACCAACAAACAGCAGTATGTAGTTCGTTCGGTATGACATGTATTTAATACTAATTATAAAACAGCCGTCCATTTAATTTAATTTCAATTCTATTTATTTCTTTCAATGCTATGCTACAAAAAATAAATACAATCCAGTAATATTGTAGGAAAGAACATAAATTATCATAAAAATCATTATCAACAAAATCATAGTGCAACATAAAAGTGGCATCAAAAAACAGTAGTCATACTACATAAATAATAAAATAATGGTAAATACTGGTAGTCCATCTTCATGCAATTCAGAATCAAGCTCACTAAAGGTGAGCGACAATAAGTAAGATTATTGAAATAAACCAAATTCAATATTCCTTCCGTAGAACTGTAACGAAAATTGTATGTTATTTTATAATGCATTTATGTTTCGTGACGCGCATTTATTTATACTTCATAGATTTTATTGACCCTTGCAAGTCCCGAAGAGGGGTTAATATTCTCCCACCTCACACTGTGTATAAGTTTCAAAGTTGATTAGGGACAGCGCGAACGCAGTCCCCGCTACCAAAAATTACGCGCCCGAGATACCCACATTTGGGGCATTCGCAGGAGTCAGCCCGACCGTAGTGCAATGGAAGGGCCTCATCCTGGGGGAACCGCCTTCTTGATCACGGTAACCCCTACGCCAGGTAAGTATGAATTGAAAAGTGTGGACATGGGTAGACTACCTCACGCAAACAGACCAAAATGTTGAGAGCCTAATAATAACGATGCTGTTTTTAATAATATGTAGTTCTATTTCCTAATTTAAGGTATAGGTTTAGTTATAAACTCTTTTTTTAAACACGATTGTTATGGTCGTACAAAAAAAATATTAAAAAATCATATTTTTTCTTTCAATATTAGTCTCAACGTCAGAAATCTAGCTCAAAACACTCCTCGAGTGGACGTTGTAATTGCAGCTGCAGCGGTCAAACGAGTTACTACAATCTTTTTTTATCAACGATTTTTCAAAGAGAATACTTTATACCTGTAATTGTTGTATTTTTAGCGTATCATTCCTACCACGTCATTGGCAATTCGTGTGAAAACTGCGAAAACTCACTATAATATGGAGCCATCCGACGCGAAACAGCGCCCGCAGCGCTCGGTGCCTGATCGCGGTACTACACCTCAGACTTGAACACACCTCAGGTCTCAGCTCAGCTGGCTCGACGCTGATGTGAATGTGAATCTCAGGCCCGGGTCGGCGCTAGCCACCAGCCGCCGCCGCCGCGCCGCACGAGTGAGCTCCCGTTCCCGACGTATTATGTTAGATTTAATAGTTATCTTTACGTTTTTCAGACGCTTTAGAAAATACTACTATTGGATATTTATAAATTGTTATGCATATGTATATTTATGTTGTTTTCAATATTATAACATATGGCTTTTTATTGGATTTATAAGTTGGTTCTCAATAATCTATGTAAATGCACTTTCAGGTACACATTTTATACTATTTCCTTCCCGTTAAGATCATACTTCACAGGATCATTTCTGTAGTAAGATCTTCATTTATTCACTTCTACTTTGAAGTGTTTACCAACCACGATGAAGAGAAACGGCTCTTCTCCCTGAGCGTGAGGCAGACGTGAACCAGTATTCTCGTGATACAGGAGCATGTCATCGATGATCGTTCAGCCTTCCAATGGGGAAGGTCGGGAGTTGAGCGTTCAGAGTGGTAAATTTATAAATATATATACTTTGATTATTAGTCACTACTTAGGTGGCCCAATCCCATAAGGATCGGCGCTGGTAAATTTATAAATATATATACTTTGATTGTTAGTCACTACTTAGGTGGCCCAATCCCATAAGGATCGGGCGCTAAATAAAAATTGGTTATAGACTCATCATGTGTTCCCCTCCACGGAAATCTTTAGTAAAAGGCGAAAGATTTATTCGTTTTGAAGGGAAACCAGAGTGAACAGGCCCGTTGAGCCTCAACAGCCTGGCCGATCCTATTGCTATTGCGACTATCGAGAGCCTACGTTTTCCTAAGCTGATCGTTATACGTATCTCCTAGTGTAACGCCTTGTTTTTCCGTCGCTTCAGTTCCCGCCCGTTTTAACTGGCCAAACGCGCGTCAACGAATCTAAGTTGGAATATAGGTCCCATTTATTCGCACGTTAACGAACCTCGCGGACACCTCAGACCGGCTCTCGCGCGCTCACGTCAGGGCAGCTCAGGCCTCAGCTTGAGGTGTAGTACCGCGAGCGGCCACGCCGCCACCGAGCGCTGCTGTCGTCGCCGGGCCGGGCTCAGCTCTCACCTCATCTCGCCTTCCGAGACGAGACGAGCGAGCGATCTGACTATTCCTCTGTTTTTACCCTGTTCGCCCGTACCGCCTCTCGCCGTCGCCGTCGAGGCGATCGGCTGCCGTCGCCCGGTGTCCTCTCTACTTGTGCCGCGTCGATCGATGTTATTATTTTATTTCAAATTGTATACGCTTCGTTCCGGACACGTTACTTTTCGCGTTCCACAAGTAGAAACGTCCCACGGCGAAGGGTAAATCGATGAACCGCACCCTACTGGCCCTTTTACTACGGTGTCAGATGGCGAAAATCGTATTACACTCGGAACTGTGGTGATGTGCAATGTATAACAACAGCGCTAGTTTTGCCGCTAGATGTTTTTCATTGTTTCTCGATTATCTTGTTGATTCAATGTTTTAATACGACACTAGACCAAACCTTTTCCAGTTATCGCTTCTCGGCCTGTTGGCTAAGATCAAAGTGTAGTATCTGTTCTTATCAGCTTAACATCTGATACGTCCCTCATCGAGGGACCAGTTTGTTAAACTGATTTTTGGAAAATGACGGAGTGCTAGGAGCTTGCTCCACCTCTGTCACGGGTTGACCCGGCATTGCAGTACCGCCGGGACCGGCCCACCTAAACACTTGAACTATAACTAATGTTTTAAACACTGGTTAATAAAGGTTACGCACGTTAGTTACAACTTAAAACTATCGGCGTCGTTTTTTAAAGTTTTCGACTTAGCGTATATTATTCAATAATAGAAACGTAGTATGTTTAATAATCTTGTCATAAATAAATGTCCTAACTTCCTGTTATGTTTCGTATTATTTTACCGGTTGGTAAATTTTTGTAATCGCCTAGCAACAAACACACAATGTTTAAAGAGAAAAAAAAATTTAAAAAATGCCAACAGCACGTGGTGTTCCCAAGCGGTCACCCATCCAAGTACTAACCACGCCCGACGTTGCTTGACTTCGGTGATCGGACGAGAACCGGTATATTCAACGTGGTATGGCCGTTGGCAAGAGTCTTAGCCAGAGTCCGTCTATATTAGCGAACTTCTGAATGAATGGTTGATATGTTTTTGATCTCGCAGACATATAGGGAAATTTGGAATACCAACAAACAGCAGTATGTAGTTCGTTCGGTATGACATGTATTTAATACTAATTATAAAACAGCCGTCCATTTAATTTAATTTCAATTCTATTTATTTCTTTCAATGCTATGCTACAAAAAATAAATACAATCCAGTAATATTGTAGGAAAGAACATAAATTATCATAAAAATCATTATCAACAAAATCATAGTGCAACATAAAAGTGGCATCAAAAAACAGTAGTCATACTACATAAATAATAAAATAATGGTAAATACTGGTAGTCCATCTTCATGCAATTCAGAATCAAGCTCACTAAAGGTGAGCGACAATAAGTAAGATTATTGAAATAAACCAAATTCAATATTCCTTCCGTAGAACTGTAACGAAAATTGTATGTTATTTTATAATGCATTTATGTTTCGTGACGCGCATTTATTTATACTTCATAGATTTTATTGACCCTTGCAAGTCCCGAAGAGGGGTTAATATTCTCCCACCTCACACTGTGTATAAGTTTCAAAGTTGATTAGGGACAGCGCGAACGCAGTCCCCGCTACCAAAAATTACGCGCCCGAGATACCCACATTTGGGGCATTCGCAGGAGTCAGCCCGACCGTAGTGCAATGGAAGGGCCTCATCCTGGGGGAACCGCCTTCTTGATCACGGTAACCCCTACGCCAGGTAAGTATGAATTGAAAAGTGTGGACATGGGTAGACTACCTCACGCAAACAGACCAAAATGTTGAGAGCCTAATAATAACGATGCTGTTTTTAATAATATGTAGTTCTATTTCCTAATTTAAGGTATAGGTTTAGTTATAAACTCTTTTTTTAAACACGATTGTTATGGTCGTACAAAAAAAATATTAAAAAATCATATTTTTTCTTTCAATATTAGTCTCAACGTCAGAAATCTAGCTCAAAACACTCCTCGAGTGGACGTTGTAATTGCAGCTGCAGCGGTCAAACGAGTTACTACAATCTTTTTTTATCAACGATTTTTCAAAGAGAATACTTTATACCTGTAATTGTTGTATTTTTAGCGTATCATTCCTACCACGTCATTGGCAATTCGTGTGAAAACTGCGAAAACTCACTA
Source organism: Allygus modestus (assembly GCA_963675035.1). NCBI lineage: Eukaryota > Metazoa > Arthropoda > Insecta > Hemiptera > Cicadellidae > Allygus > Allygus modestus. The sequence continues at coordinate 96,889,343 of OY776117.1, forward strand.
TAATATGGAGCCATCCGACGCGAAACAGCGCCCGCAGCGCTCGGTGCCTGATCGCGGTACTACACCTCAGACTTGAACACACCTCAGGTCTCAGCTCAGCTGGCTCGACGCTGATGTGAATGTGAATCTCAGGCCCGGGTCGGCGCTAGCCACCAGCCGCCGCCGCCGCGCCGCACGAGTGAGCTCCCGTTCCCGACGTATTATGTTAGATTTAATAGTTATCTTTACGTTTTTCAGACGCTTTAGAAAATACTACTATTGGATATTTATAAATTGTTATGCATATGTATATTTATGTTGTTTTCAATATTATAACATATGGCTTTTTATTGGATTTATAAGTTGGTTCTCAATAATCTATGTAAATGCACTTTCAGGTACACATTTTATACTATTTCCTTCCCGTTAAGATCATACTTCACAGGATCATTTCTGTAGTAAGATCTTCATTTATTCACTTCTACTTTGAAGTGTTTACCAACCACGATGAAGAGAAACGGCTCTTCTCCCTGAGCGTGAGGCAGACGTGAACCAGTATTCTCGTGATACAGGAGCATGTCATCGATGATCGTTCAGCCTTCCAATGGGGAAGGTCGGGAGTTGAGCGTTCAGAGTGGTAAATTTATAAATATATATACTTTGATTATTAGTCACTACTTAGGTGGCCCAATCCCATAAGGATCGGCGCTGGTAAATTTATAAATATATATACTTTGATTGTTAGTCACTACTTAGGTGGCCCAATCCCATAAGGATCGGGCGCTAAATAAAAATTGGTTATAGACTCATCATGTGTTCCCCTCCACGGAAATCTTTAGTAAAAGGCGAAAGATTTATTCGTTTTGAAGGGAAACCAGAGTGAACAGGCCCGTTGAGCCTCAACAGCCTGGCCGATCCTATTGCTATTGCGACTATCGAGAGCCTACGTTTTCCTAAGCTGATCGTTATACGTATCTCCTAGTGTAACGCCTTGTTTTTCCGTCGCTTCAGTTCCCGCCCGTTTTAACTGGCCAAACGCGCGTCAACGAATCTAAGTTGGAATATAGGTCCCATTTATTCGCACGTTAACGAACCTCGCGGACACCTCAGACCGGCTCTCGCGCGCTCACGTCAGGGCAGCTCAGGCCTCAGCTTGAGGTGTAGTACCGCGAGCGGCCACGCCGCCACCGAGCGCTGCTGTCGTCGCCGGGCCGGGCTCAGCTCTCACCTCATCTCGCCTTCCGAGACGAGACGAGCGAGCGATCTGACTATTCCTCTGTTTTTACCCTGTTCGCCCGTACCGCCTCTCGCCGTCGCCGTCGAGGCGATCGGCTGCCGTCGCCCGGTGTCCTCTCTACTTGTGCCGCGTCGATCGATGTTATTATTTTATTTCAAATTGTATACGCTTCGTTCCGGACACGTTACTTTTCGCGTTCCACAAGTAGAAACGTCCCACGGCGAAGGGTAAATCGATGAACCGCACCCTACTGGCCCTTTTACTACGGTGTCAGATGGCGAAAATCGTATCACACTCGGAACTGTGGTGATGTGCAATGTATAACAACAGCGCTAGTTTTGCCGCTAGATGTTTTTCATTGTTTCTCGATTATCTTGTTGATTCAATGTTTTAATACGACACTAGACCAAACCTTTTCCAGTTATCGCTTCTCGGCCTGTTGGCTAAGATCAAAGTGTAGTATCTGTTCTTATCAGCTTAACATCTGATACGTCCCTCATCGAGGGACCAGTTTGTTAAACTGATTTTTGGAAAATGACGGAGTGCTAGGAGCTTGCTCCACCTCTGTCACGGGTTGACCCGGCATTGCAGTACCGCCGGGACCGGCCCACCTAAACACTTGAACTATAACTAATGTTTTAAACACTGGTTAATAAAGGTTACGCACGTTAGTTACAACTTAAAACTATCGGCGTCGTTTTTTAAAGTTTTCGACTTAGCGTATATTATTCAATAATAGAAACGTAGTATGTTTAATAATCTTGTCATAAATAAATGTCCTAACTTCCTGTTATGTTTCGTATTATTTTACCGGTTGGTAAATTTTTGTAATCGCCTAGCAACAAACACACAATGTTTAAAGAGAAAAAAAAATTTAAAAAATGCCAACAGCACGTGGTGTTCCCAAGCGGTCACCCATCCAAGTACTAACCACGCCCGACGTTGCTTGACTTCGGTGATCGGACGAGAACCGGTATATTCAACGTGGTATGGCCGTTGGCAAGAGTCTTAGCCAGAGTCCGTCTATATTAGCGAACTTCTGAATGAATGGTTGATATGTTTTTGATCTCGCAGACATATAGGGAAATTTGGAATACCAACAAACAGCAGTATGTAGTTCGTTCGGTATGACATGTATTTAATACTAATTATAAAACAGCCGTCCATTTAATTTAATTTCAATTCTATTTATTTCTTTCAATGCTATGCTACAAAAAATAAATACAATCCAGTAATATTGTAGGAAAGAACATAAATTATCATAAAAATCATTATCAACAAAATCATAGTGCAACATAAAAGTGGCATCAAAAAACAGTAGTCATACTACATAAATAATAAAATAATGGTAAATACTGGTAGTCCATCTTCATGCAATTCAGAATCAAGCTCACTAAAGGTGAGCGACAATAAGTAAGATTATTGAAATAAACCAAATTCAATATTCCTTCCGTAGAACTGTAACGAAAATTGTATGTTATTTTATAATGCATTTATGTTTCGTGACGCGCATTTATTTATACTTCATAGATTTTATTGACCCTTGCAAGTCCCGAAGAGGGGTTAATATTCTCCCACCTCACACTGTGTATAAGTTTCAAAGTTGATTAGGGACAGCGCGAACGCAGTCCCCGCTACCAAAAATTACGCGCCCGAGATACCCACATTTGGGGCATTCGCAGGAGTCAGCCCGACCGTAGTGCAATGGAAGGGCCTCATCCTGGGGGAACCGCCTTCTTGATCACGGTAACCCCTACGCCAGGTAAGTATGAATTGAAAAGTGTGGACATGGGTAGACTACCTCACGCAAACAGACCAAAATGTTGAGAGCCTAATAATAACGATGCTGTTTTTAATAATATGTAGTTCTATTTCCTAATTTAAGGTATAGGTTTAGTTATAAACTCTTTTTTTAAACACGATTGTTATGGTCGTACAAAAAAAATATTAAAAAATCATATTTTTTCTTTCAATATTAGTCTCAACGTCAGAAATCTAGCTCAAAACACTCCTCGAGTGGACGTTGTAATTGCAGCTGCAGCGGTCAAACGAGTTACTACAATCTTTTTTTATCAACGATTTTTCAAAGAGAATACTTTATACCTGTAATTGTTGTATTTTTAGCGTATCATTCCTACCACGTCATTGGCAATTCGTGTGAAAACTGCGAAAACTCACTATAATATGGAGCCATCCGACGCGAAACAGCGCCCGCAGCGCTCGGTGCCTGATCGCGGTACTACACCTCAGACTTGAACACACCTCAGGTCTCAGCTCAGCTGGCTCGACGCTGATGTGAATGTGAATCTCAGGCCCGGGTCGGCGCTAGCCACCAGCCGCCGCCGCCGCGCCGCACGAGTGAGCTCCCGTTCCCGACGTATTATGTTAGATTTAATAGTTATCTTTACGTTTTTCAGACGCTTTAGAAAATACTACTATTGGATATTTATAAATTGTTATGCATATGTATATTTATGTTGTTTTCAATATTATAACATATGGCTTTTTATTGGATTTATAAGTTGGTTCTCAATAATCTATGTAAATGCACTTTCAGGTACACATTTTATACTATTTCCTTCCCGTTAAGATCATACTTCACAGGATCATTTCTGTAGTAAGATCTTCATTTATTCACTTCTACTTTGAAGTGTTTACCAACCACGATGAAGAGAAACGGCTCTTCTCCCTGAGCGTGAGGCAGACGTGAACCAGTATTCTCGTGATACAGGAGCATGTCATCGATGATCGTTCAGCCTTCCAATGGGGAAGGTCGGGAGTTGAGCGTTCAGAGTGGTAAATTTATAAATATATATACTTTGATTATTAGTCACTACTTAGGTGGCCCAATCCCATAAGGATCGGCGCTGGTAAATTTATAAATATATATACTTTGATTGTTAGTCACTACTTAGGTGGCCCAATCCCATAAGGATCGGGCGCTAAATAAAAATTGGTTATAGACTCATCATGTGTTCCCCTCCACGGAAATCTTTAGTAAAAGGCGAAAGATTTATTCGTTTTGAAGGGAAACCAGAGTGAACAGGCCCGTTGAGCCTCAACAGCCTGGCCGATCCTATTGCTATTGCGACTATCGAGAGCCTACGTTTTCCTAAGCTGATCGTTATACGTATCTCCTAGTGTAACGCCTTGTTTTTCCGTCGCTTCAGTTCCCGCCCGTTTTAACTGGCCAAACGCGCGTCAACGAATCTAAGTTGGAATATAGGTCCCATTTATTCGCACGTTAACGAACCTCGCGGACACCTCAGACCGGCTCTCGCGCGCTCACGTCAGGGCAGCTCAGGCCTCAGCTTGAGGTGTAGTACCGCGAGCGGCCACGCCGCCACCGAGCGCTGCTGTCGTCGCCGGGCCGGGCTCAGCTCTCACCTCATCTCGCCTTCCGAGACGAGACGAGCGAGCGATCTGACTATTCCTCTGTTTTTACCCTGTTCGCCCGTACCGCCTCTCGCCGTCGCCGTCGAGGCGATCGGCTGCCGTCGCCCGGTGTCCTCTCTACTTGTGCCGCGTCGATCGATGTTATTATTTTATTTCAAATTTTATACGCTTCGTTCCGGACACGTTACTTTTCGCGTTCCACAAGTAGAAACGTCCCACGGCGAAGGGTAAATCGATGAACCGCACCCTACTGGCCCTTTTACTACGGTGTCAGATGGCGAAAATCGTATCACACTCGGAACTGTGGTGATGTGCAATGTATAACAACAGCGCTAGTTTTGCCGCTAGATGTTTTTCATTGTTTCTCGATTATCTTGTTGATTCAATGTTTTAATACGACACTAGACCAAACCTTTTCCAGTTATCGCTTCTCGGCCTGTTGGCTAAGATCAAAGTGTAGTATCTGTTCTTATCAGCTTAACATCTGATACGTCCCTCATCGAGGGACCAGTTTGTTAAACTGATTTTTGGAAAATGACGGAGTGCTAGGAGCTTGCTCCACCTCTGTCACGGGTTGACCCGGCATTGCAGTACCGCCGGGACCGGCCCACCTAAACACTTGAACTATAACTAATGTTTTAAACACTGGTTAATAAAGGTTACGCACGTTAGTTACAACTTAAAACTATCGGCGTCGTTTTTTAAAGTTTTCGACTTAGCGTATATTATTCAATAATAGAAACGTAGTATGTTTAATAATCTTGTCATAAATAAATGTCCTAACTTCCTGTTATGTTTCGTATTATTTTACCGGTTGGTAAATTTTTGTAATCGCCTAGCAACAAACACACAATGTTTAAAGAGAAAAAAAAATTTAAAAAATGCCAACAGCACGTGGTGTTCCCAAGCGGTCACCCATCCAAGTACTAACCACGCCCGACGTTGCTTGACTTCGGTGATCGGACGAGAACCGGTATATTCAACGTGGTATGGCCGTTGGCAAGAGTCTTAGCCAGAGTCCGTCTATATTAGCGAACTTCTGAATGAATGGTTGATATGTTTTTGATCTCGCAGACATATAGGGAAATTTGGAATACCAACAAACAGCAGTATGTAGTTCGTTCGGTATGACATGTATTTAATACTAATTATAAAACAGCCGTCCATTTAATTTAATTTCAATTCTATTTATTTCTTTCAATGCTATGCTACAAAAAATAAATACAATCCAGTAATATTGTAGGAAAGAACATAAATTATCATAAAAATCATTATCAACAAAATCATAGTGCAACATAAAAGTGGCATCAAAAAACAGTAGTCATACTACATAAATAATAAAATAATGGTAAATACTGGTAGTCCATCTTCATGCAATTCAGAATCAAGCTCACTAAAGGTGAGCGACAATAAGTAAGATTATTGAAATAAACCAAATTCAATATTCCTTCCGTAGAACTGTAACGAAAATTGTATGTTATTTTATAATGCATTTATGTTTCGTGACGCGCATTTATTTATACTTCATAGATTTTATTGACCCTTGCAAGTCCCGAAGAGGGGTTAATATTCTCCCACCTCACACTGTGTATAAGTTTCAAAGTTGATTAGGGACAGCGCGAACGCAGTCCCCGCTACCAAAAATTACGCGCCCGAGATACCCACATTTGGGGCATTCGCAGGAGTCAGCCCGACCGTAGTGCAATGGAAGGGCCTCATCCTGGGGGAACCGCCTTCTTGATCACGGTAACCCCTACGCCAGGTAAGTATGAATTGAAAAGTGTGGACATGGGTAGACTACCTCACGCAAACAGACCAAAATGTTGAGAGCCTAATAATAACGATGCTGTTTTTAATAATATGTAGTTCTATTTCCTAATTTAAGGTATAGGTTTAGTTATAAACTCTTTTTTTAAACACGATTGTTATGGTCGTACAAAAAAAATATTAAAAAATCATATTTTTTCTTTCAATATTAGTCTCAACGTCAGAAATCTAGCTCAAAACACTCCTCGAGTGGACGTTGTAATTGCAGCTGCAGCGGTCAAACGAGTTACTACAATCTTTTTTTATCAACGATTTTTCAAAGAGAATACTTTATACCTGTAATTGTTGTATTTTTAGCGTATCATTCCTACCACGTCATTGGCAATTCGTGTGAAAACTGCGAAAACTCACTATAATATGGAGCCATCCGACGCGAAACAGCGCCCGCAGCGCTCGGTGCCTGATCGCGGTACTACACCTCAGACTTGAACACACCTCAGGTCTCAGCTCAGCTGGCTCGACGCTGATGTGAATGTGAATCTCAGGCCCGGGTCGGCGCTAGCCACCAGCCGCCGCCGCCGCGCCGCACGAGTGAGCTCCCGTTCCCGACGTATTATGTTAGATTTAATAGTTATCTTTACGTTTTTCAGACGCTTTAGAAAATACTACTATTGGATATTTATAAATTGTTATGCATATGTATATTTATGTTGTTTTCAATATTATAACATATGGCTTTTTATTGGATTTATAAGTTGGTTCTCAATAATCTATGTAAATGCACTTTCAGGTACACATTTTATACTATTTCCTTCCCGTTAAGATCATACTTCACAGGATCATTTCTGTAGTAAGATCTTCATTTATTCACTTCTACTTTGAAGTGTTTACCAACCACGATGAAGAGAAACGGCTCTTCTCCCTGAGCGTGAGGCAGACGTGAACCAGTATTCTCGTGATACAGGAGCATGTCATCGATGATCGTTCAGCCTTCCAATGGGGAAGGTCGGGAGTTGAGCGTTCAGAGTGGTAAATTTATAAATATATATACTTTGATTATTAGTCACTACTTAGGTGGCCCAATCCCATAAGGATCGGCGCTGGTAAATTTATAAATATATATACTTTGATTGTTAGTCACTACTTAGGTGGCCCAATCCCATAAGGATCGGGCGCTAAATAAAAATTGGTTATAGACTCATCATGTGTTCCCCTCCACGGAAATCTTTAGTAAAAGGCGAAAGATTTATTCGTTTTGAAGGGAAACCAGAGTGAACAGGCCCGTTGAGCCTCAACAGCCTGGCCGATCCTATTGCTATTGCGACTATCGAGAGCCTACGTTTTCCTAAGCTGATCGTTATACGTATCTCCTAGTGTAACGCCTTGTTTTTCCGTCGCTTCAGTTCCCGCCCGTTTTAACTGGCCAAACGCGCGTCAACGAATCTAAGTTGGAATATAGGTCCCATTTATTCGCACGTTAACGAACCTCGCGGACACCTCAGACCGGCTCTCGCGCGCTCACGTCAGGGCAGCTCAGGCCTCAGCTTGAGGTGTAGTACCGCGAGCGGCCACGCCGCCACCGAGCGCTGCTGTCGTCGCCGGGCCGGGCTCAGCTCTCACCTCATCTCGCCTTCCGAGACGAGACGAGCGAGCGATCTGACTATTCCTCTGTTTTTACCCTGTTCGCCCGTACCGCCTCTCGCCGTCGCCGTCGAGGCGATCGGCTGCCGTCGCCCGGTGTCCTCTCTACTTGTGCCGCGTCGATCGATGTTATTATTTTATTTCAAATTTTATACGCTTCGTTCCGGACACGTTACTTTTCGCGTTCCACAAGTAGAAACGTCCCACGGCGAAGGGTAAATCGATGAACCGCACCCTACTGGCCCTTTTACTACGGTGTCAGATGGCGAAAATCGTATCACACTCGGAACTGTGGTGATGTGCAATGTATAACAACAGCGCTAGTTTTGCCGCTAGATGTTTTTCATTGTTTCTCGATTATCTTGTTGATTCAATGTTTTAATACGACACTAGACCAAACCTTTTCCAGTTATCGCTTCTCGGCCTGTTGGCTAAGATCAAAGTGTAGTATCTGTTCTTATCAGCTTAACATCTGATACGTCCCTCATCGAGGGACCAGTTTGTTAAACTGATTTTTGGAAAATGACGGAGTGCTAGGAGCTTGCTCCACCTCTGTCACGGGTTGACCCGGCATTGCAGTACCGCCGGGACCGGCCCACCTAAACACTTGAACTATAACTAATGTTTTAAACACTGGTTAATAAAGGTTACGCACGTTAGTTACAACTTAAAACTATCGGCGTCGTTTTTTAAAGTTTTCGACTTAGCGTATATTATTCAATAATAGAAACGTAGTATGTTTAATAATCTTGTCATAAATAAATGTCCTAACTTCCTGTTATGTTTCGTATTATTTTACCGGTTGGTAAATTTTTGTAATCGCCTAGCAACAAACACACAATGTTTAAAGAGAAAAAAAAATTTAAAAAATGCCAACAGCACGTGGTGTTCCCAAGCGGTCACCCATCCAAGTACTAACCACGCCCGACGTTGCTTGACTTCGGTGATCGGACGAGAACCGGTATATTCAACGTGGTATGGCCGTTGGCAAGAGTCTTAGCCAGAGTCCGTCTATATTAGCGAACTTCTGAATGAATGGTTGATATGTTTTTGATCTCGCAGACATATAGGGAAATTTGGAATACCAACAAACAGCAGTATGTAGTTCGTTCGGTATGACATGTATTTAATACTAATTATAAAACAGCCGTCCATTTAATTTAATTTCAATTCTATTTATTTCTTTCAATGCTATGCTACAAAAAATAAATACAATCCAGTAATATTGTAGGAAAGAACATAAATTATCATAAAAATCATTATCAACAAAATCATAGTGCAACATAAAAGTGGCATCAAAAAACAGTAGTCATACTACATAAATAATAAAATAATGGTAAATACTGGTAGTCCATCTTCATGCAATTCAGAATCAAGCTCACTAAAGGTGAGCGACAATAAGTAAGATTATTGAAATAAACCAAATTCAATATTCCTTCCGTAGAACTGTAACGAAAATTGTATGTTATTTTATAATGCATTTATGTTTCGTGACGCGCATTTATTTATACTTCATAGATTTTATTGACCCTTGCAAGTCCCGAAGAGGGGTTAATATTCTCCCACCTCACACTGTGTATAAGTTTCAAAGTTGATTAGGGACAGCGCGAACGCAGTCCCCGCTACCAAAAATTACGCGCCCGAGATACCCACATTTGGGGCATTCGCAGGAGTCAGCCCGACCGTAGTGCAATGGAAGGGCCTCATCCTGGGGGAACCGCCTTCTTGATCACGGTAACCCCTACGCCAGGTAAGTATGAATTGAAAAGTGTGGACATGGGTAGACTACCTCACGCAAACAGACCAAAATGTTGAGAGCCTAATAATAACGATGCTGTTTTTAATAATATGTAGTTCTATTTCCTAATTTAAGGTATAGGTTTAGTTATAAACTCTTTTTTTAAACACGATTGTTATGGTCGTACAAAAAAAATATTAAAAAATCATATTTTTTCTTTCAATATTAGTCTCAACGTCAGAAATCTAGCTCAAAACACTCCTCGAGTGGACGTTGTAATTGCAGCTGCAGCGGTCAAACGAGTTACTACAATCTTTTTTTATCAACGATTTTTCAAAGAGAATACTTTATACCTGTAATTGTTGTATTTTTAGCGTATCATTCCTACCACGTCATTGGCAATTCGTGTGAAAACTGCGAAAACTCACTATAATATGGAGCCATCCGACGCGAAACAGCGCCCGCAGCGCTCGGTGCCTGATCGCGGTACTACACCTCAGACTTGAACACACCTCAGGTCTCAGCTCAGCTGGCTCGACGCTGATGTGAATGTGAATCTCAGGCCCGGGTCGGCGCTAGCCACCAGCCGCCGCCGCCGCGCCGCACGAGTGAGCTCCCGTTCCCGACGTATTATGTTAGATTTAATAGTTATCTTTACGTTTTTCAGACGCTTTAGAAAATACTACTATTGGATATTTATAAATTGTTATGCATATGTATATTTATGTTGTTTTCAATATTATAACATATGGCTTTTTATTGGATTTATAAGTTGGTTCTCAATAATCTATGTAAATGCACTTTCAGGTACACATTTTATACTATTTCCTTCCCGTTAAGATCATACTTCACAGGATCATTTCTGTAGTAAGATCTTCATTTATTCACTTCTACTTTGAAGTGTTTACCAACCACGATGAAGAGAAACGGCTCTTCTCCCTGAGCGTGAGGCAGACGTGAACCAGTATTCTCGTGATACAGGAGCATGTCATCGATGATCGTTCAGCCTTCCAATGGGGAAGGTCGGGAGTTGAGCGTTCAGAGTGGTAAATTTATAAATATATATACTTTGATTATTAGTCACTACTTAGGTGGCCCAATCCCATAAGGATCGGCGCTGGTAAATTTATAAATATATATACTTTGATTGTTAGTCACTACTTAGGTGGCCCAATCCCATAAGGATCGGGCGCTAAATAAAAATTGGTTATAGACTCATCATGTGTTCCCCTCCACGGAAATCTTTAGTAAAAGGCGAAAGATTTATTCGTTTTGAAGGGAAACCAGAGTGAACAGGCCCGTTGAGCCTCAACAGCCTGGCCGATCCTATTGCTATTGCGACTATCGAGAGCCTACGTTTTCCTAAGCTGATCGTTATACGTATCTCCTAGTGTAACGCCTTGTTTTTCCGTCGCTTCAGTTCCCGCCCGTTTTAACTGGCCAAACGCGCGTCAACGAATCTAAGTTGGAATATAGGTCCCATTTATTCGCACGTTAACGAACCTCGCGGACACCTCAGACCGGCTCTCGCGCGCTCACGTCAGGGCAGCTCAGGCCTCAGCTTGAGGTGTAGTACCGCGAGCGGCCACGCCGCCACCGAGCGCTGCTGTCGTCGCCGGGCCGGGCTCAGCTCTCACCTCATCTCGCCTTCCGAGACGAGACGAGCGAGCGATCTGACTATTCCTCTGTTTTTACCCTGTTCGCCCGTACCGCCTCTCGCCGTCGCCGTCGAGGCGATCGGCTGCCGTCGCCCGGTGTCCTCTCTACTTGTGCCGCGTCGATCGATGTTATTATTTTATTTCAAATTTTATACGCTTCGTTCCGGACACGTTACTTTTCGCGTTCCACAAGTAGAAACGTCCCACGGCGAAGGGTAAATCGATGAACCGCACCCTACTGGCCCTTTTACTACGGTGTCAGATGGCGAAAATCGTATCACACTCGGAACTGTGGTGATGTGCAATGTATAACAACAGCGCTAGTTTTGCCGCTAGATGTTTTTCATTGTTTCTCGATTATCTTGTTGATTCAATGTTTTAATACGACACTAGACCAAACCTTTTCCAGTTATCGCTTCTCGGCCTGTTGGCTAAGATCAAAGTGTAGTATCTGTTCTTATCAGCTTAACATCTGATACGTCCCTCATCGAGGGACCAGTTTGTTAAACTGATTTTTGGAAAATGACGGAGTGCTAGGAGCTTGCTCCACCTCTGTCACGGGTTGACCCGGCATTGCAGTACCGCCGGGACCGGCCCACCTAAACACTTGAACTATAACTAATGTTTTAAACACTGGTTAATAAAGGTTACGCACGTTAGTTACAACTTAAAACTATCGGCGTCGTTTTTTAAAGTTTTCGACTTAGCGTATATTATTCAATAATAGAAACGTAGTATGTTTAATAATCTTGTCATAAATAAATGTCCTAACTTCCTGTTATGTTTCGTATTATTTTACCGGTTGGTAAATTTTTGTAATCGCCTAGCAACAAACACACAATGTTTAAAGAGAAAAAAAAATTTAAAAAATGCCAACAGCACGTGGTGTTCCCAAGCGGTCACCCATCCAAGTACTAACCACGCCCGACGTTGCTTGACTTCGGTGATCGGACGAGAACCGGTATATTCAACGTGGTATGGCCGTTGGCAAGAGTCTTAGCCAGAGTCCGTCTATATTAGCGAACTTCTGAATGAATGGTTGATATGTTTTTGATCTCGCAGACATATAGGGAAATTTGGAATACCAACAAACAGCAGTATGTAGTTCGTTCGGTATGACATGTATTTAATACTAATTATAAAACAGCCGTCCATTTAATTTAATTTCAATTCTATTTATTTCTTTCAATGCTATGCTACAAAAAATAAATACAATCCAGTAATATTGTAGGAAAGAACATAAATTATCATAAAAATCATTATCAACAAAATCATAGTGCAACATAAAAGTGGCATCAAAAAACAGTAGTCATACTACATAAATAATAAAATAATGGTAAATACTGGTAGTCCATCTTCATGCAATTCAGAATCAAGCTCACTAAAGGTGAGCGACAATAAGTAAGATTATTGAAATAAACCAAATTCAATATTCCTTCCGTAGAACTGTAACGAAAATTGTATGTTATTTTATAATGCATTTATGTTTCGTGACGCGCATTTATTTATACTTCATAGATTTTATTGACCCTTGCAAGTCCCGAAGAGGGGTTAATATTCTCCCACCTCACACTGTGTATAAGTTTCAAAGTTGATTAGGGACAGCGCGAACGCAGTCCCCGCTACCAAAAATTACGCGCCCGAGATACCCACATTTGGGGCATTCGCAGGAGTCAGCCCGACCGTAGTGCAATGGAAGGGCCTCATCCTGGGGGAACCGCCTTCTTGATCACGGTAACCCCTACGCCAGGTAAGTATGAATTGAAAAGTGTGGACATGGGTAGACTACCTCACGCAAACAGACCAAAATGTTGAGAGCCTAATAATAACGATGCTGTTTTTAATAATATGTAGTTCTATTTCCTAATTTAAGGTATAGGTTTAGTTATAAACTCTTTTTTTAAACACGATTGTTATGGTCGTACAAAAAAAATATTAAAAAATCATATTTTTTCTTTCAATATTAGTCTCAACGTCAGAAATCTAGCTCAAAACACTCCTCGAGTGGACGTTGTAATTGCAGCTGCAGCGGTCAAACGAGTTACTACAATCTTTTTTTATCAACGATTTTTCAAAGAGAATACTTTATACCTGTAATTGTTGTATTTTTAGCGTATCATTCCTACCACGTCATTGGCAATTCGTGTGAAAACTGCGAAAACTCACTATAATATGGAGCCATCCGACGCGAAACAGCGCCCGCAGCGCTCGGTGCCTGATCGCGGTACTACACCTCAGACTTGAACACACCTCAGGTCTCAGCTCAGCTGGCTCGACGCTGATGTGAATGTGAATCTCAGGCCCGGGTCGGCGCTAGCCACCAGCCGCCGCCGCCGCGCCGCACGAGTGAGCTCCCGTTCCCGACGTATTATGTTAGATTTAATAGTTATCTTTACGTTTTTCAGACGCTTTAGAAAATACTACTATTGGATATTTATAAATTGTTATGCATATGTATATTTATGTTGTTTTCAATATTATAACATATGGCTTTTTATTGGATTTATAAGTTGGTTCTCAATAATCTATGTAAATGCACTTTCAGGTACACATTTTATACTATTTCCTTCCCGTTAAGATCATACTTCACAGGATCATTTCTGTAGTAAGATCTTCATTTATTCACTTCTACTTTGAAGTGTTTACCAACCACGATGAAGAGAAACGGCTCTTCTCCCTGAGCGTGAGGCAGACGTGAACCAGTATTCTCGTGATACAGGAGCATGTCATCGATGATCGTTCAGCCTTCCAATGGGGAAGGTCGGGAGTTGAGCGTTCAGAGTGGTAAATTTATAAATATATATACTTTGATTATTAGTCACTACTTAGGTGGCCCAATCCCATAAGGATCGGCGCTGGTAAATTTATAAATATATATACTTTGATTGTTAGTCACTACTTAGGTGGCCCAATCCCATAAGGATCGGGCGCTAAATAAAAATTGGTTATAGACTCATCATGTGTTCCCCTCCACGGAAATCTTTAGTAAAAGGCGAAAGATTTATTCGTTTTGAAGGGAAACCAGAGTGAACAGGCCCGTTGAGCCTCAACAGCCTGGCCGATCCTATTGCTATTGCGACTATCGAGAGCCTACGTTTTCCTAAGCTGATCGTTATACGTATCTCCTAGTGTAACGCCTTGTTTTTCCGTCGCTTCAGTTCCCGCCCGTTTTAACTGGCCAAACGCGCGTCAACGAATCTAAGTTGGAATATAGGTCCCATTTATTCGCACGTTAACGAACCTCGCGGACACCTCAGACCGGCTCTCGCGCGCTCACGTCAGGGCAGCTCAGGCCTCAGCTTGAGGTGTAGTACCGCGAGCGGCCACGCCGCCACCGAGCGCTGCTGTCGTCGCCGGGCCGGGCTCAGCTCTCACCTCATCTCGCCTTCCGAGACGAGACGAGCGAGCGATCTGACTATTCCTCTGTTTTTACCCTGTTCGCCCGTACCGCCTCTCGCCGTCGCCGTCGAGGCGATCGGCTGCCGTCGCCCGGTGTCCTCTCTACTTGTGCCGCGTCGATCGATGTTATTATTTTATTTCAAATTTTATACGCTTCGTTCCGGACACGTTACTTTTCGCGTTCCACAAGTAGAAACGTCCCACGGCGAAGGGTAAATCGATGAACCGCACCCTACTGGCCCTTTTACTACGGTGTCAAATGGCGAAAATCGTATCACACTCGGAACTGTGGTGATGTGCAATGTATAACAACAACGCTAGTTTTGCCGCTAGATGTTTTTCATTGTTTCTCGATTATCTTGTTGATTCAATGTTTTAATACGACACTAGACCAAACCTTTTCCAGTTATCGCTTCTCGGCCTGTTGGCTAAGATCAAAGTGTAGTATCTGTTCTTATCAGCTTAACATCTGATACGTCCCTCATCGAGGGACCAGTTTGTTAAACTGATTTTTGGAAAATGACGGAGTGCTAGGAGCTTGCTCCACCTCTGTCACGGGTTGACCCGGCATTGCAGTACCGCCGGGACCGGCCCACCTAAACACTTGAACTATAACTAATGTTTTAAACACTGGTTAATAAAGGTTACGCACGTTAGTTACAACTTAAAACTATCGGCGTCGTTTTTTAAAGTTTTCGACTTAGCGTATATTATTCAATAATAGAAACGTAGTATGTTTAATAATCTTGTCATAAATAAATGTCCTAACTTCCTGTTATGTTTCGTATTATTTTACCGGTTGGTAAATTTTTGTAATCGCCTAGCAACAAACACACAATGTTTAAAGAGAAAAAAAAATTTAAAAAATGCCAACAGCACGTGGTGTTCCCAAGCGGTCACCCATCCAAGTACTAACCACGCCCGACGTTGCTTGACTTCGGTGATCGGACGAGAACCGGTATATTCAACGTGGTATGGCCGTTGGCAAGAGTCTTAGCCAGAGTCCGTCTATATTAGCGAACTTCTGAATGAATGGTTGATATGTTTTTGATCTCGCAGACATATAGGGAAATTTGGAATACCAACAAACAGCAGTATGTAGTTCGTTCGGTATGACATGTATTTAATACTAATTATAAAACAGCCGTCCATTTAATTTAATTTCAATTCTATTTATTTCTTTCAATGCTATGCTACAAAAAATAAATACAATCCAGTAATATTGTAGGAAAGAACATAAATTATCATAAAAATCATTATCAACAAAATCATAGTGCAACATAAAAGTGGCATCAAAAAACAGTAGTCATACTACATAAATAATAAAATAATGGTAAATACTGGTAGTCCATCTTCATGCAATTCAGAATCAAGCTCACTAAAGGTGAGCGACAATAAGTAAGATTATTGAAATAAACCAAATTCAATATTCCTTCCGTAGAACTGTAACGAAAATTGTATGTTATTTTATAATGCATTTATGTTTCGTGACGCGCATTTATTTATACTTCATAGATTTTATTGACCCTTGCAAGTCCCGAAGAGGGGTTAATATTCTCCCACCTCACACTGTGTATAAGTTTCAAAGTTGATTAGGGACAGCGCGAACGCAGTCCCCGCTACCAAAAATTACGCGCCCGAGATACCCACATTTGGGGCATTCGCAGGAGTCAGCCCGACCGTAGTGCAATGGAAGGGCCTCATCCTGGGGGAACCGCCTTCTTGATCACGGTAACCCCTACGCCAGGTAAGTATGAATTGAAAAGTGTGGACATGGGTAGACTACCTCACGCAAACAGACCAAAATGTTGAGAGCCTAATAATAACGATGCTGTTTTTAATAATATGTAGTTCTATTTCCTAATTTAAGGTATAGGTTTAGTTATAAACTCTTTTTTTAAACACGATTGTTATGGTCGTACAAAAAAAATATTAAAAAATCATATTTTTTCTTTCAATATTAGTCTCAACGTCAGAAATCTAGCTCAAAACACTCCTCGAGTGGACGTTGTAATTGCAGCTGCAGCGGTCAAACGAGTTACTACAATCTTTTTTTATCAACGATTTTTCAAAGAGAATACTTTATACCTGTAATTGTTGTATTTTTAGCGTATCATTCCTACCACGTCATTGGCAATTCGTGTGAAAACTGCGAAAACTCACTATAATATGGAGCCATCCGACGCGAAACAGCGCCCGCAGCGCTCGGTGCCTGATCGCGGTACTACACCTCAGACTTGAACACACCTCAGGTCTCAGCTCAGCTGGCTCGACGCTGATGTGAATGTGAATCTCAGGCCCGGGTCGGCGCTAGCCACCAGCCGCCGCCGCCGCGCCGCACGAGTGAGCTCCCGTTCCCGACGTATTATGTTAGATTTAATAGTTATCTTTACGTTTTTCAGACGCTTTAGAAAATACTACTATTGGATATTTATAAATTGTTATGCATATGTATATTTATGTTGTTTTCAATATTATAACATATGGCTTTTTATTGGATTTATAAGTTGGTTCTCAATAATCTATGTAAATGCACTTTCAGGTACACATTTTATACTATTTCCTTCCCGTTAAGATCATACTTCACAGGATCATTTCTGTAGTAAGATCTTCATTTATTCACTTCTACTTTGAAGTGTTTACCAACCACGATGAAGAGAAACGGCTCTTCTCCCTGAGCGTGAGGCAGACGTGAACCAGTATTCTCGTGATACAGGAGCATGTCATCGATGATCGTTCAGCCTTCCAATGGGGAAGGTCGGGAGTTGAGCGTTCAGAGTGGTAAATTTATAAATATATATACTTTGATTATTAGTCACTACTTAGGTGGCCCAATCCCATAAGGATCGGCGCTGGTAAATTTATAAATATATATACTTTGATTGTTAGTCACTACTTAGGTGGCCCAATCCCATAAGGATCGGGCGCTAAATAAAAATTGGTTATAGACTCATCATGTGTTCCCCTCCACGGAAATCTTTAGTAAAAGGCGAAAGATTTATTCGTTTTGAAGGGAAACCAGAGTGAACAGGCCCGTTGAGCCTCAACAGCCTGGCCGATCCTATTGCTATTGCGACTATCGAGAGCCTACGTTTTCCTAAGCTGATCGTTATACGTATCTCCTAGTGTAACGCCTTGTTTTTCCGTCGCTTCAGTTCCCGCCCGTTTTAACTGGCCAAACGCGCGTCAACGAATCTAAGTTGGAATATAGGTCCCATTTATTCGCACGTTAACGAACCTCGCGGACACCTCAGACCGGCTCTCGCGCGCTCACGTCAGGGCAGCTCAGGCCTCAGCTTGAGGTGTAGTACCGCGAGCGGCCACGCCGCCACCGAGCGCTGCTGTCGTCGCCGGGCCGGGCTCAGCTCTCACCTCATCTCGCCTTCCGAGACGAGACGAGCGAGCGATCTGACTATTCCTCTGTTTTTACCCTGTTCGCCCGTACCGCCTCTCGCCGTCGCCGTCGAGGCGATCGGCTGCCGTCGCCCGGTGTCCTCTCTACTTGTGCCGCGTCGATCGATGTTATTATTTTATTTCAAATTTTATACGCTTCGTTCCGGACACGTTACTTTTCGCGTTCCACAAGTAGAAACGTCCCACGGCGAAGGGTAAATCGATGAACCGCACCCTACTGGCCCTTTTACTACGGTGTCAAATGGCGAAAATCGTATCACACTCGGAACTGTGGTGATGTGCAATGTATAACAACAACGCTAGTTTTGCCGCTAGATGTTTTTCATTGTTTCTCGATTATCTTGTTGATTCAATGTTTTAATACGACACTAGACCAAACCTTTTCCAGTTATCGCTTCTCGGCCTGTTGGCTAAGATCAAAGTGTAGTATCTGTTCTTATCAGCTTAACATCTGATACGTCCCTCATCGAGGGACCAGTTTGTTAAACTGATTTTTGGAAAATGACGGAGTGCTAGGAGCTTGCTCCACCTCTGTCACGGGTTGACCCGGCATTGCAGTACCGCCGGGACCGGCCCACCTAAACACTTGAACTATAACTAATGTTTTAAACACTGGTTAATAAAGGTTACGCACGTTAGTTACAACTTAAAACTATCGGCGTCGTTTTTTAAAGTTTTCGACTTAGCGTATATTATTCAATAATAGAAACGTAGTATGTTTAATAATCTTGTCATAAATAAATGTCCTAACTTCCTGTTATGTTTCGTATTATTTTACCGGTTGGTAAATTTTTGTAATCGCCTAGCAACAAACACACAATGTTTAAAGAGAAAAAAAAATTTAAAAAATGCCAACAGCACGTGGTGTTCCCAAGCGGTCACCCATCCAAGTACTAACCACGCCCGACGTTGCTTGACTTCGGTGATCGGACGAGAACCGGTATATTCAACGTGGTATGGCCGTTGGCAAGAGTCTTAGCCAGAGTCCGTCTATATTAGCGAACTTCTGAATGAATGGTTGATATGTTTTTGATCTCGCAGACATATAGGGAAATTTGGAATACCAACAAACAGCAGTATGTAGTTCGTTCGGTATGACATGTATTTAATACTAATTATAAAACAGCCGTCCATTTAATTTAATTTCAATTCTATTTATTTCTTTCAATGCTATGCTACAAAAAATAAATACAATCCAGTAATATTGTAGGAAAGAACATAAATTATCATAAAAATCATTATCAACAAAATCATAGTGCAACATAAAAGTGGCATCAAAAAACAGTAGTCATACTACATAAATAATAAAATAATGGTAAATACTGGTAGTCCATCTTCATGCAATTCAGAATCAAGCTCACTAAAGGTGAGCGACAATAAGTAAGATTATTGAAATAAACCAAATTCAATATTCCTTCCGTAGAACTGTAACGAAAATTGTATGTTATTTTATAATGCATTTATGTTTCGTGACGCGCATTTATTTATACTTCATAGATTTTATTGACCCTTGCAAGTCCCGAAGAGGGGTTAATATTCTCCCACCTCACACTGTGTATAAGTTTCAAAGTTGATTAGGGACAGCGCGAACGCAGTCCCCGCTACCAAAAATTACGCGCCCGAGATACCCACATTTGGGGCATTCGCAGGAGTCAGCCCGACCGTAGTGCAATGGAAGGGCCTCATCCTGGGGGAACCGCCTTCTTGATCACGGTAACCCCTACGCCAGGTAAGTATGAATTGAAAAGTGTGGACATGGGTAGACTACCTCACGCAAACAGACCAAAATGTTGAGAGCCTAATAATAACGATGCTGTTTTTAATAATATGTAGTTCTATTTCCTAATTTAAGGTATAGGTTTAGTTATAAACTCTTTTTTTAAACACGATTGTTATGGTCGTACAAAAAAAATATTAAAAAATCATATTTTTTCTTTCAATATTAGTCTCAACGTCAGAAATCTAGCTCAAAACACTCCTCGAGTGGACGTTGTAATTGCAGCTGCAGCGGTCAAACGAGTTACTACAATCTTTTTTTATCAACGATTTTTCAAAGAGAATACTTTATACCTGTAATTGTTGTATTTTTAGCGTATCATTCCTACCACGTCATTGGCAATTCGTGTGAAAACTGCGAAAACTCACTATAATATGGAGCCATCCGACGCGAAACAGCGCCCGCAGCGCTCGGTGCCTGATCGCGGTACTACACCTCAGACTTGAACACACCTCAGGTCTCAGCTCAGCTGGCTCGACGCTGATGTGAATGTGAATCTCAGGCCCGGGTCGGCGCTAGCCACCAGCCGCCGCCGCCGCGCCGCACGAGTGAGCTCCCGTTCCCGACGTATTATGTTAGATTTAATAGTTATCTTTACGTTTTTCAGACGCTTTAGAAAATACTACTATTGGATATTTATAAATTGTTATGCATATGTATATTTATGTTGTTTTCAATATTATAACATATGGCTTTTTATTGGATTTATAAGTTGGTTCTCAATAATCTATGTAAATGCACTTTCAGGTACACATTTTATACTATTTCCTTCCCGTTAAGATCATACTTCACAGGATCATTTCTGTAGTAAGATCTTCATTTATTCACTTCTACTTTGAAGTGTTTACCAACCACGATGAAGAGAAACGGCTCTTCTCCCTGAGCGTGAGGCAGACGTGAACCAGTATTCTCGTGATACAGGAGCATGTCATCGATGATCGTTCAGCCTTCCAATGGGGAAGGTCGGGAGTTGAGCGTTCAGAGTGGTAAATTTATAAATATATATACTTTGATTATTAGTCACTACTTAGGTGGCCCAATCCCATAAGGATCGGCGCTGGTAAATTTATAAATATATATACTTTGATTGTTAGTCACTACTTAGGTGGCCCAATCCCATAAGGATCGGGCGCTAAATAAAAATTGGTTATAGACTCATCATGTGTTCCCCTCCACGGAAATCTTTAGTAAAAGGCGAAAGATTTATTCGTTTTGAAGGGAAACCAGAGTGAACAGGCCCGTTGAGCCTCAACAGCCTGGCCGATCCTATTGCTATTGCGACTATCGAGAGCCTACGTTTTCCTAAGCTGATCGTTATACGTATCTCCTAGTGTAACGCCTTGTTTTTCCGTCGCTTCAGTTCCCGCCCGTTTTAACTGGCCAAACGCGCGTCAACGAATCTAAGTTGGAATATAGGTCCCATTTATTCGCACGTTAACGAACCTCGCGGACACCTCAGACCGGCTCTCGCGCGCTCACGTCAGGGCAGCTCAGGCCTCAGCTTGAGGTGTAGTACCGCGAGCGGCCACGCCGCCACCGAGCGCTGCTGTCGTCACCGGGCCGGGCTCAGCTCTCACCTCATCTCGCCTTCCGAGACGAGACGAGCGAGCGATCTGACTATTCCTCTGTTTTTACCCTGTTCGCCCGTACCGCCTCTCGCCGTCGCCGTCGAGGCGATCGGCTGCCGTCGCCCGGTGTCCTCTCTACTTGTGCCGCGTCGATCGATGTTATTATTTTATTTCAAATTTTATACGCTTCGTTCCGGACACGTTACTTTTCGCGTTCCACAAGTAGAAACGTCCCACGGCGAAGGGTAAATCGATGAACCGCACCCTACTGGCCCTTTTACTACGGTGTCAGATGGCGAAAATCGTATCACACTCGGAACTGTGGTGATGTGCAATGTATAACAACAGCGCTAGTTTTGCCGCTAGATGTTTTTCATTGTTTCTCGATTATCTTGTTGATTCAATGTTTTAATACGACACTAGACCAAACCTTTTCCAGTTATCGCTTCTCGGCCTGTTGGCTAAGATCAAAGTGTAGTATCTGTTCTTATCAGCTTAACATCTGATACGTCCCTCATCGAGGGACCAGTTTGTTAAACTGATTTTTGGAAAATGACGGAGTGCTAGGAGCTTGCTCCACCTCTGTCACGGGTTGACCCGGCATTGCAGTACCGCCGGGACCGGCCCACCTAAACACTTGAACTATAACTAATGTTTTAAACACTGGTTAATAAAGGTTACGCACGTTAGTTACAACTTAAAACTATCGGCGTCGTTTTTTAAAGTTTTCGACTTAGCGTATATTATTCAATAATAGAAACGTAGTATGTTTAATAATCTTGTCATAAATAAATGTCCTAACTTCCTGTTATGTTTCGTATTATTTTACCGGTTGGTAAATTTTTGTAATCGCCTAGCAACAAACACACAATGTTTAAAGAGAAAAAAAAATTTAAAAAATGCCAACAGCACGTGGTGTTCCCAAGCGGTCACCCATCCAAGTACTAACCACGCCCGACGTTGCTTGACTTCGGTGATCGGACGAGAACCGGTATATTCAACGTGGTATGGCCGTTGGCAAGAGTCTTAGCCAGAGTCCGTCTATATTAGCGAACTTCTGAATGAATGGTTGATATGTTTTTGATCTCGCAGACATATAGGGAAATTTGGAATACCAACAAACAGCAGTATGTAGTTCGTTCGGTATGACATGTATTTAATACTAATTATAAAACAGCCGTCCATTTAATTTAATTTCAATTCTATTTATTTCTTTCAATGCTATGCTACAAAAAATAAATACAATCCAGTAATATTGTAGGAAAGAACATAAATTATCATAAAAATCATTATCAACAAAATCATAGTGCAACATAAAAGTGGCATCAAAAAACAGTAGTCATACTACATAAATAATAAAATAATGGTAAATACTGGTAGTCCATCTTCATGCAATTCAGAATCAAGCTCACTAAAGGTGAGCGACAATAAGTAAGATTATTGAAATAAACCAAATTCAATATTCCTTCCGTAGAACTGTAACGAAAATTGTATGTTATTTTATAATGCATTTATGTTTCGTGACGCGCATTTATTTATACTTCATAGATTTTATTGACCCTTGCAAGTCCCGAAGAGGGGTTAATATTCTCCCACCTCACACTGTGTATAAGTTTCAAAGTTGATTAGGGACAGCGCGAACGCAGTCCCCGCTACCAAAAATTACGCGCCCGAGATACCCACATTTGGGGCATTCGCAGGAGTCAGCCCGACCGTAGTGCAATGGAAGGGCCTCATCCTGGGGGAACCGCCTTCTTGATCACGGTAACCCCTACGCCAGGTAAGTATGAATTGAAAAGTGTGGACATGGGTAGACTACCTCACGCAAACAGACCAAAATGTTGAGAGCCTAATAATAACGATGCTGTTTTTAATAATATGTAGTTCTATTTCCTAATTTAAGGTATAGGTTTAGTTATAAACTCTTTTTTTAAACACGATTGTTATGGTCGTACAAAAAAAATATTAAAAAATCATATTTTTTCTTTCAATATTAGTCTCAACGTCAGAAATCTAGCTCAAAACACTCCTCGAGTGGACGTTGTAATTGCAGCTGCAGCGGTCAAACGAGTTACTACAATCTTTTTTTATCAACGATTTTTCAAAGAGAATACTTTATACCTGTAATTGTTGTATTTTTAGCGTATCATTCCTACCACGTCATTGGCAATTCGTGTGAAAACTGCGAAAACTCACTATAATATGGAGCCATCCGACGCGAAACAGCGCCCGCAGCGCTCGGTGCCTGATCGCGGTACTACACCTCAGACTTGAACACACCTCAGGTCTCAGCTCAGCTGGCTCGACGCTGATGTGAATGTGAATCTCAGGCCCGGGTCGGCGCTAGCCACCAGCCGCCGCCGCCGCGCCGCACGAGTGAGCTCCCGTTCCCGACGTATTATGTTAGATTTAATAGTTATCTTTACGTTTTTCAGACGCTTTAGAAAATACTACTATTGGATATTTATAAATTGTTATGCATATGTATATTTATGTTGTTTTCAATATTATAACATATGGCTTTTTATTGGATTTATAAGTTGGTTCTCAATAATCTATGTAAATGCACTTTCAGGTACACATTTTATACTATTTCCTTCCCGTTAAGATCATACTTCACAGGATCAT
The DNA here is from genome assembly GCA_963675035.1 of Allygus modestus. Classification (NCBI taxonomy): domain Eukaryota; kingdom Metazoa; phylum Arthropoda; class Insecta; order Hemiptera; family Cicadellidae; genus Allygus; species Allygus modestus. Next base: position 96,913,545 of record OY776117.1, read on the forward strand.
TTCTGTAGTAAGATCTTCATTTATTCACTTCTACTTTGAAGTGTTTACCAACCACGATGAAGAGAAACGGCTCTTCTCCCTGAGCGTGAGGCAGACGTGAACCAGTATTCTCGTGATACAGGAGCATGTCATCGATGATCGTTCAGCCTTCCAATGGGGAAGGTCGGGAGTTGAGCGTTCAGAGTGGTAAATTTATAAATATATATACTTTGATTATTAGTCACTACTTAGGTGGCCCAATCCCATAAGGATCGGCGCTGGTAAATTTATAAATATATATACTTTGATTGTTAGTCACTACTTAGGTGGCCCAATCCCATAAGGATCGGGCGCTAAATAAAAATTGGTTATAGACTCATCATGTGTTCCCCTCCACGGAAATCTTTAGTAAAAGGCGAAAGATTTATTCGTTTTGAAGGGAAACCAGAGTGAACAGGCCCGTTGAGCCTCAACAGCCTGGCCGATCCTATTGCTATTGCGACTATCGAGAGCCTACGTTTTCCTAAGCTGATCGTTATACGTATCTCCTAGTGTAACGCCTTGTTTTTCCGTCGCTTCAGTTCCCGCCCGTTTTAACTGGCCAAACGCGCGTCAACGAATCTAAGTTGGAATATAGGTCCCATTTATTCGCACGTTAACGAACCTCGCGGACACCTCAGACCGGCTCTCGCGCGCTCACGTCAGGGCAGCTCAGGCCTCAGCTTGAGGTGTAGTACCGCGAGCGGCCACGCCGCCACCGAGCGCTGCTGTCGTCGCCGGGCCGGGCTCAGCTCTCACCTCATCTCGCCTTCCGAGACGAGACGAGCGAGCGATCTGACTATTCCTCTGTTTTTACCCTGTTCGCCCGTACCGCCTCTCGCCGTCGCCGTCGAGGCGATCGGCTGCCGTCGCCCGGTGTCCTCTCTACTTGTGCCGCGTCGATCGATGTTATTATTTTATTTCAAATTTTATACGCTTCGTTCCGGACACGTTACTTTTCGCGTTCCACAAGTAGAAACGTCCCACGGCGAAGGGTAAATCGATGAACCGCACCCTACTGGCCCTTTTACTACGGTGTCAGATGGCGAAAATCGTATCACACTCGGAACTGTGGTGATGTGCAATGTATAACAACAGCGCTAGTTTTGCCGCTAGATGTTTTTCATTGTTTCTCGATTATCTTGTTGATTCAATGTTTTAATACGACACTAGACCAAACCTTTTCCAGTTATCGCTTCTCGGCCTGTTGGCTAAGATCAAAGTGTAGTATCTGTTCTTATCAGCTTAACATCTGATACGTCCCTCATCGAGGGACCAGTTTGTTAAACTGATTTTTGGAAAATGACGGAGTGCTAGGAGCTTGCTCCACCTCTGTCACGGGTTGACCCGGCATTGCAGTACCGCCGGGACCGGCCCACCTAAACACTTGAACTATAACTAATGTTTTAAACACTGGTTAATAAAGGTTACGCACGTTAGTTACAACTTAAAACTATCGGCGTCGTTTTTTAAAGTTTTCGACTTAGCGTATATTATTCAATAATAGAAACGTAGTATGTTTAATAATCTTGTCATAAATAAATGTCCTAACTTCCTGTTATGTTTCGTATTATTTTACCGGTTGGTAAATTTTTGTAATCGCCTAGCAACAAACACACAATGTTTAAAGAGAAAAAAAAATTTAAAAAATGCCAACAGCACGTGGTGTTCCCAAGCGGTCACCCATCCAAGTACTAACCACGCCCGACGTTGCTTGACTTCGGTGATCGGACGAGAACCGGTATATTCAACGTGGTATGGCCGTTGGCAAGAGTCTTAGCCAGAGTCCGTCTATATTAGCGAACTTCTGAATGAATGGTTGATATGTTTTTGATCTCGCAGACATATAGGGAAATTTGGAATACCAACAAACAGCAGTATGTAGTTCGTTCGGTATGACATGTATTTAATACTAATTATAAAACAGCCGTCCATTTAATTTAATTTCAATTCTATTTATTTCTTTCAATGCTATGCTACAAAAAATAAATACAATCCAGTAATATTGTAGGAAAGAACATAAATTATCATAAAAATCATTATCAACAAAATCATAGTGCAACATAAAAGTGGCATCAAAAAACAGTAGTCATACTACATAAATAATAAAATAATGGTAAATACTGGTAGTCCATCTTCATGCAATTCAGAATCAAGCTCACTAAAGGTGAGCGACAATAAGTAAGATTATTGAAATAAACCAAATTCAATATTCCTTCCGTAGAACTGTAACGAAAATTGTATGTTATTTTATAATGCATTTATGTTTCGTGACGCGCATTTATTTATACTTCATAGATTTTATTGACCCTTGCAAGTCCCGAAGAGGGGTTAATATTCTCCCACCTCACACTGTGTATAAGTTTCAAAGTTGATTAGGGACAGCGCGAACGCAGTCCCCGCTACCAAAAATTACGCGCCCGAGATACCCACATTTGGGGCATTCGCAGGAGTCAGCCCGACCGTAGTGCAATGGAAGGGCCTCATCCTGGGGGAACCGCCTTCTTGATCACGGTAACCCCTACGCCAGGTAAGTATGAATTGAAAAGTGTGGACATGGGTAGACTACCTCACGCAAACAGACCAAAATGTTGAGAGCCTAATAATAACGATGCTGTTTTTAATAATATGTAGTTCTATTTCCTAATTTAAGGTATAGGTTTAGTTATAAACTCTTTTTTTAAACACGATTGTTATGGTCGTACAAAAAAAATATTAAAAAATCATATTTTTTCTTTCAATATTAGTCTCAACGTCAGAAATCTAGCTCAAAACACTCCTCGAGTGGACGTTGTAATTGCAGCTGCAGCGGTCAAACGAGTTACTACAATCTTTTTTTATCAACGATTTTTCAAAGAGAATACTTTATACCTGTAATTGTTGTATTTTTAGCGTATCATTCCTACCACGTCATTGGCAATTCGTGTGAAAACTGCGAAAACTCACTATAATATGGAGCCATCCGACGCGAAACAGCGCCCGCAGCGCTCGGTGCCTGATCGCGGTACTACACCTCAGACTTGAACACACCTCAGGTCTCAGCTCAGCTGGCTCGACGCTGATGTGAATGTGAATCTCAGGCCCGGGTCGGCGCTAGCCACCAGCCGCCGCCGCCGCGCCGCACGAGTGAGCTCCCGTTCCCGACGTATTATGTTAGATTTAATAGTTATCTTTACGTTTTTCAGACGCTTTAGAAAATACTACTATTGGATATTTATAAATTGTTATGCATATGTATATTTATGTTGTTTTCAATATTATAACATATGGCTTTTTATTGGATTTATAAGTTGGTTCTCAATAATCTATGTAAATGCACTTTCAGGTACACATTTTATACTATTTCCTTCCCGTTAAGATCATACTTCACAGGATCATTTCTGTAGTAAGATCTTCATTTATTCACTTCTACTTTGAAGTGTTTACCAACCACGATGAAGAGAAACGGCTCTTCTCCCTGAGCGTGAGGCAGACGTGAACCAGTATTCTCGTGATACAGGAGCATGTCATCGATGATCGTTCAGCCTTCCAATGGGGAAGGTCGGGAGTTGAGCGTTCAGAGTGGTAAATTTATAAATATATATACTTTGATTATTAGTCACTACTTAGGTGGCCCAATCCCATAAGGATCGGCGCTGGTAAATTTATAAATATATATACTTTGATTGTTAGTCACTACTTAGGTGGCCCAATCCCATAAGGATCGGGCGCTAAATAAAAATTGGTTATAGACTCATCATGTGTTCCCCTCCACGGAAATCTTTAGTAAAAGGCGAAAGATTTATTCGTTTTGAAGGGAAACCAGAGTGAACAGGCCCGTTGAGCCTCAACAGCCTGGCCGATCCTATTGCTATTGCGACTATCGAGAGCCTACGTTTTCCTAAGCTGATCGTTATACGTATCTCCTAGTGTAACGCCTTGTTTTTCCGTCGCTTCAGTTCCCGCCCGTTTTAACTGGCCAAACGCGCGTCAACGAATCTAAGTTGGAATATAGGTCCCATTTATTCGCACGTTAACGAACCTCGCGGACACCTCAGACCGGCTCTCGCGCGCTCACGTCAGGGCAGCTCAGGCCTCAGCTTGAGGTGTAGTACCGCGAGCGGCCACGCCGCCACCGAGCGCTGCTGTCGTCGCCGGGCCGGGCTCAGCTCTCACCTCATCTCGCCTTCCGAGACGAGACGAGCGAGCGATCTGACTATTCCTCTGTTTTTACCCTGTTCGCCCGTACCGCCTCTCGCCGTCGCCGTCGAGGCGATCGGCTGCCGTCGCCCGGTGTCCTCTCTACTTGTGCCGCGTCGATCGATGTTATTATTTTATTTCAAATTTTATACGCTTCGTTCCGGACACGTTACTTTTCGCGTTCCACAAGTAGAAACGTCCCACGGCGAAGGGTAAATCGATGAACCGCACCCTACTGGCCCTTTTACTACGGTGTCAGATGGCGAAAATCGTATCACACTCGGAACTGTGGTGATGTGCAATGTATAACAACAGCGCTAGTTTTGCCGCTAGATGTTTTTCATTGTTTCTCGATTATCTTGTTGATTCAATGTTTTAATACGACACTAGACCAAACCTTTTCCAGTTATCGCTTCTCGGCCTGTTGGCTAAGATCAAAGTGTAGTATCTGTTCTTATCAGCTTAACATCTGATACGTCCCTCATCGAGGGACCAGTTTGTTAAACTGATTTTTGGAAAAGACGGAGTGCTAGGAGCTTGCTCCACCTCTGTCACGGGTTGACCCGGCATTGCAGTACCGCCGGGACCGGCCCACCTAAACACTTGAACTATAACTAATGTTTTAAACACTGGTTAATAAAGGTTACGCACGTTAGTTACAACTTAAAACTATCGGCGTCGTTTTTTAAAGTTTTCGACTTAGCGTATATTATTCAATAATAGAAACGTAGTATGTTTAATAATCTTGTCATAAATAAATGTCCTAACTTCCTGTTATGTTTCGTATTATTTTACCGGTTGGTAAATTTTTGTAATCGCCTAGCAACAAACACACAATGTTTAAAGAGAAAAAAAAATTTAAAAAATGCCAACAGCACGTGGTGTTCCCAAGCGGTCACCCATCCAAGTACTAACCACGCCCGACGTTGCTTGACTTCGGTGATCGGACGAGAACCGGTATATTCAACGTGGTATGGCCGTTGGCAAGAGTCTTAGCCAGAGTCCGTCTATATTAGCGAACTTCTGAATGAATGGTTGATATGTTTTTGATCTCGCAGACATATAGGGAAATTTGGAATACCAACAAACAGCAGTATGTAGTTCGTTCGGTATGACATGTATTTAATACTAATTATAAAACAGCCGTCCATTTAATTTAATTTCAATTCTATTTATTTCTTTCAATGCTATGCTACAAAAAATAAATACAATCCAGTAATATTGTAGGAAAGAACATAAATTATCATAAAAATCATTATCAACAAAATCATAGTGCAACATAAAAGTGGCATCAAAAAACAGTAGTCATACTACATAAATAATAAAATAATGGTAAATACTGGTAGTCCATCTTCATGCAATTCAGAATCAAGCTCACTAAAGGTGAGCGACAATAAGTAAGATTATTGAAATAAACCAAATTCAATATTCCTTCCGTAGAACTGTAACGAAAATTGTATGTTATTTTATAATGCATTTATGTTTCGTGACGCGCATTTATTTATACTTCATAGATTTTATTGACCCTTGCAAGTCCCGAAGAGGGGTTAATATTCTCCCACCTCACACTGTGTATAAGTTTCAAAGTTGATTAGGGACAGCGCGAACGCAGTCCCCGCTACCAAAAATTACGCGCCCGAGATACCCACATTTGGGGCATTCGCAGGAGTCAGCCCGACCGTAGTGCAATGGAAGGGCCTCATCCTGGGGGAACCGCCTTCTTGATCACGGTAACCCCTACGCCAGGTAAGTATGAATTGAAAAGTGTGGACATGGGTAGACTACCTCACGCAAACAGACCAAAATGTTGAGAGCCTAATAATAACGATGCTGTTTTTAATAATATGTAGTTCTATTTCCTAATTTAAGGTATAGGTTTAGTTATAAACTCTTTTTTTAAACACGATTGTTATGGTCGTACAAAAAAAATATTAAAAAATCATATTTTTTCTTTCAATATTAGTCTCAACGTCAGAAATCTAGCTCAAAACACTCCTCGAGTGGACGTTGTAATTGCAGCTGCAGCGGTCAAACGAGTTACTACAATCTTTTTTTATCAACGATTTTTCAAAGAGAATACTTTATACCTGTAATTGTTGTATTTTTAGCGTATCATTCCTACCACGTCATTGGCAATTCGTGTGAAAACTGCGAAAACTCACTATAATATGGAGCCATCCGACGCGAAACAGCGCCCGCAGCGCTCGGTGCCTGATCGCGGTACTACACCTCAGACTTGAACACACCTCAGGTCTCAGCTCAGCTGGCTCGACGCTGATGTGAATGTGAATCTCAGGCCCGGGTCGGCGCTAGCCACCAGCCGCCGCCGCCGCGCCGCACGAGTGAGCTCCCGTTCCCGACGTATTATGTTAGATTTAATAGTTATCTTTACGTTTTTCAGACGCTTTAGAAAATACTACTATTGGATATTTATAAATTGTTATGCATATGTATATTTATGTTGTTTTCAATATTATAACATATGGCTTTTTATTGGATTTATAAGTTGGTTCTCAATAATCTATGTAAATGCACTTTCAGGTACACATTTTATACTATTTCCTTCCCGTTAAGATCATACTTCACAGGATCATTTCTGTAGTAAGATCTTCATTTATTCACTTCTACTTTGAAGTGTTTACCAACCACGATGAAGAGAAACGGCTCTTCTCCCTGAGCGTGAGGCAGACGTGAACCAGTATTCTCGTGATACAGGAGCATGTCATCGATGATCGTTCAGCCTTCCAATGGGGGAAGGTCGGGAGTTGAGCGTTCAGAGTGGTAAATTTATAAATATATATACTTTGATTATTAGTCACTACTTAGGTGGCCCAATCCCATAAGGATCGGCGCTGGTAAATTTATAAATATATATACTTTGATTGTTAGTCACTACTTAGGTGGCCCAATCCCATAAGGATCGGGCGCTAAATAAAAATTGGTTATAGACTCATCATGTGTTCCCCTCCACGGAAATCTTTAGTAAAAGGCGAAAGATTTATTCGTTTTGAAGGGAAACCAGAGTGAACAGGCCCGTTGAGCCTCAACAGCCTGGCCGATCCTATTGCTATTGCGACTATCGAGAGCCTACGTTTTCCTAAGCTGATCGTTATACGTATCTCCTAGTGTAACGCCTTGTTTTTCCGTCGCTTCAGTTCCCGCCCGTTTTAACTGGCCAAACGCGCGTCAACGAATCTAAGTTGGAATATAGGTCCCATTTATTCGCACGTTAACGAACCTCGCGGACACCTCAGACCGGCTCTCGCGCGCTCACGTCAGGGCAGCTCAGGCCTCAGCTTGAGGTGTAGTACCGCGAGCGGCCACGCCGCCACCGAGCGCTGCTGTCGTCGCCGGGCCGGGCTCAGCTCTCACCTCATCTCGCCTTCCGAGACGAGACGAGCGAGCGATCTGACTATTCCTCTGTTTTTACCCTGTTCGCCCGTACCGCCTCTCGCCGTCGCCGTCGAGGCGATCGGCTGCCGTCGCCCGGTGTCCTCTCTACTTGTGCCGCGTCGATCGATGTTATTATTTTATTTCAAATTTTATACGCTTCGTTCCGGACACGTTACTTTTCGCGTTCCACAAGTAGAAACGTCCCACGGCGAAGGGTAAATCGATGAACCGCACCCTACTGGCCCTTTTACTACGGTGTCAGATGGCGAAAATCGTATCACACTCGGAACTGTGGTGATGTGCAATGTATAACAACAGCGCTAGTTTTGCCGCTAGATGTTTTTCATTGTTTCTCGATTATCTTGTTGATTCAATGTTTTAATACGACACTAGACCAAACCTTTTCCAGTTATCGCTTCTCGGCCTGTTGGCTAAGATCAAAGTGTAGTATCTGTTCTTATCAGCTTAACATCTGATACGTCCCTCATCGAGGGACCAGTTTGTTAAACTGATTTTTGGAAAATGACGGAGTGCTAGGAGCTTGCTCCACCTCTGTCACGGGTTGACCCGGCATTGCAGTACCGCCGGGACCGGCCCACCTAAACACTTGAACTATAACTAATGTTTTAAACACTGGTTAATAAAGGTTACGCACGTTAGTTACAACTTAAAACTATCGGCGTCGTTTTTTAAAGTTTTCGACTTAGCGTATATTATTCAATAATAGAAACGTAGTATGTTTAATAATCTTGTCATAAATAAATGTCCTAACTTCCTGTTATGTTTCGTATTATTTTACCGGTTGGTAAATTTTTGTAATCGCCTAGCAACAAACACACAATGTTTAAAGAGAAAAAAAAATTTAAAAAATGCCAACAGCACGTGGTGTTCCCAAGCGGTCACCCATCCAAGTACTAACCACGCCCGACGTTGCTTGACTTCGGTGATCGGACGAGAACCGGTATATTCAACGTGGTATGGCCGTTGGCAAGAGTCTTAGCCAGAGTCCGTCTATATTAGCGAACTTCTGAATGAATGGTTGATATGTTTTTGATCTCGCAGACATATAGGGAAATTTGGAATACCAACAAACAGCAGTATGTAGTTCGTTCGGTATGACATGTATTTAATACTAATTATAAAACAGCCGTCCATTTAATTTAATTTCAATTCTATTTATTTCTTTCAATGCTATGCTACAAAAAATAAATACAATCCAGTAATATTGTAGGAAAGAACATAAATTATCATAAAAATCATTATCAACAAAATCATAGTGCAACATAAAAGTGGCATCAAAAAACAGTAGTCATACTACATAAATAATAAAATAATGGTAAATACTGGTAGTCCATCTTCATGCAATTCAGAATCAAGCTCACTAAAGGTGAGCGACAATAAGTAAGATTATTGAAATAAACCAAATTCAATATTCCTTCCGTAGAACTGTAACGAAAATTGTATGTTATTTTATAATGCATTTATGTTTCGTGACGCGCATTTATTTATACTTCATAGATTTTATTGACCCTTGCAAGTCCCGAAGAGGGGTTAATATTCTCCCACCTCACACTGTGTATAAGTTTCAAAGTTGATTAGGGACAGCGCGAACGCAGTCCCCGCTACCAAAAATTACGCGCCCGAGATACCCACATTTGGGGCATTCGCAGGAGTCAGCCCGACCGTAGTGCAATGGAAGGGCCTCATCCTGGGGGAACCGCCTTCTTGATCACGGTAACCCCTACGCCAGGTAAGTATGAATTGAAAAGTGTGGACATGGGTAGACTACCTCACGCAAACAGACCAAAATGTTGAGAGCCTAATAATAACGATGCTGTTTTTAATAATATGTAGTTCTATTTCCTAATTTAAGGTATAGGTTTAGTTATAAACTCTTTTTTTAAACACGATTGTTATGGTCGTACAAAAAAAATATTAAAAAATCATATTTTTTCTTTCAATATTAGTCTCAACGTCAGAAATCTAGCTCAAAACACTCCTCGAGTGGACGTTGTAATTGCAGCTGCAGCGGTCAAACGAGTTACTACAATCTTTTTTTATCAACGATTTTTCAAAGAGAATACTTTATACCTGTAATTGTTGTATTTTTAGCGTATCATTCCTACCACGTCATTGGCAATTCGTGTGAAAACTGCGAAAACTCACTATAATATGGAGCCATCCGACGCGAAACAGCGCCCGCAGCGCTCGGTGCCTGATCGCGGTACTACACCTCAGACTTGAACACACCTCAGGTCTCAGCTCAGCTGGCTCGACGCTGATGTGAATGTGAATCTCAGGCCCGGGTCGGCGCTAGCCACCAGCCGCCGCCGCCGCGCCGCACGAGTGAGCTCCCGTTCCCGACGTATTATGTTAGATTTAATAGTTATCTTTACGTTTTTCAGACGCTTTAGAAAATACTACTATTGGATATTTATAAATTGTTATGCATATGTATATTTATGTTGTTTTCAATATTATAACATATGGCTTTTTATTGGATTTATAAGTTGGTTCTCAATAATCTATGTAAATGCACTTTCAGGTACACATTTTATACTATTTCCTTCCCGTTAAGATCATACTTCACAGGATCATTTCTGTAGTAAGATCTTCATTTATTCACTTCTACTTTGAAGTGTTTACCAACCACGATGAAGAGAAACGGCTCTTCTCCCTGAGCGTGAGGCAGACGTGAACCAGTATTCTCGTGATACAGGAGCATGTCATCGATGATCGTTCAGCCTTCCAATGGGGAAGGTCGGGAGTTGAGCGTTCAGAGTGGTAAATTTATAAATATATATACTTTGATTATTAGTCACTACTTAGGTGGCCCAATCCCATAAGGATCGGCGCTGGTAAATTTATAAATATATATACTTTGATTGTTAGTCACTACTTAGGTGGCCCAATCCCATAAGGATCGGGCGCTAAATAAAAATTGGTTATAGACTCATCATGTGTTCCCCTCCACGGAAATCTTTAGTAAAAGGCGAAAGATTTATTCGTTTTGAAGGGAAACCAGAGTGAACAGGCCCGTTGAGCCTCAACAGCCTGGCCGATCCTATTGCTATTGCGACTATCGAGAGCCTACGTTTTCCTAAGCTGATCGTTATACGTATCTCCTAGTGTAACGCCTTGTTTTTCCGTCGCTTCAGTTCCCGCCCGTTTTAACTGGCCAAACGCGCGTCAACGAATCTAAGTTGGAATATAGGTCCCATTTATTCGCACGTTAACGAACCTCGCGGACACCTCAGACCGGCTCTCGCGCGCTCACGTCAGGGCAGCTCAGGCCTCAGCTTGAGGTGTAGTACCGCGAGCGGCCACGCCGCCACCGAGCGCTGCTGTCGTCGCCGGGCCGGGCTCAGCTCTCACCTCATCTCGCCTTCCGAGACGAGACGAGCGAGCGATCTGACTATTCCTCTGTTTTTACCCTGTTCGCCCGTACCGCCTCTCGCCGTCGCCGTCGAGGCGATCGGCTGCCGTCGCCCGGTGTCCTCTCTACTTGTGCCGCGTCGATCGATGTTATTATTTTATTTCAAATTTTATACGCTTCGTTCCGGACACGTTACTTTTCGCGTTCCACAAGTAGAAACGTCCCACGGCGAAGGGTAAATCGATGAACCGCACCCTACTGGCCCTTTTACTACGGTGTCAGATGGCGAAAATCGTATCACACTCGGAACTGTGGTGATGTGCAATGTATAACAACAGCGCTAGTTTTGCCGCTAGATGTTTTTCATTGTTTCTCGATTATCTTGTTGATTCAATGTTTTAATACGACACTAGACCAAACCTTTTCCAGTTATCGCTTCTCGGCCTGTTGGCTAAGATCAAAGTGTAGTATCTGTTCTTATCAGCTTAACATCTGATACGTCCCTCATCGAGGGACCAGTTTGTTAAACTGATTTTTGGAAAATGACGGAGTGCTAGGAGCTTGCTCCACCTCTGTCACGGGTTGACCCGGCATTGCAGTACCGCCGGAACCGGCCCACCTAAACACTTGAACTATAACTAATGTTTTAAACACTGGTTAATAAAGGTTACGCACGTTAGTTACAACTTAAAACTATCGGCGTCGTTTTTTAAAGTTTTCGACTTAGCGTATATTATTCAATAATAGAAACGTAGTATGTTTAATAATCTTGTCATAAATAAATGTCCTAACTTCCTGTTATGTTTCGTATTATTTTACCGGTTGGTAAATTTTTGTAATCGCCTAGCAACAAACACACAATGTTTAAAGAGAAAAAAAAATTTAAAAAATGCCAACAGCACGTGGTGTTCCCAAGCGGTCACCCATCCAAGTACTAACCACGCCCGACGTTGCTTGACTTCGGTGATCGGACGAGAACCGGTATATTCAACGTGGTATGGCCGTTGGCAAGAGTCTTAGCCAGAGTCCGTCTATATTAGCGAACTTCTGAATGAATGGTTGATATGTTTTTGATCTCGCAGACATATAGGGAAATTTGGAATACCAACAAACAGCAGTATGTAGTTCGTTCGGTATGACATGTATTTAATACTAATTATAAAACAGCCGTCCATTTAATTTAATTTCAATTCTATTTATTTCTTTCAATGCTATGCTACAAAAAATAAATACAATCCAGTAATATTGTAGGAAAGAACATAAATTATCATAAAAATCATTATCAACAAAATCATAGTGCAACATAAAAGTGGCATCAAAAAACAGTAGTCATACTACATAAATAATAAAATAATGGTAAATACTGGTAGTCCATCTTCATGCAATTCAGAATCAAGCTCACTAAAGGTGAGCGACAATAAGTAAGATTATTGAAATAAACCAAATTCAATATTCCTTCCGTAGAACTGTAACGAAAATTGTATGTTATTTTATAATGCATTTATGTTTCGTGACGCGCATTTATTTATACTTCATAGATTTTATTGACCCTTGCAAGTCCCGAAGAGGGGTTAATATTCTCCCACCTCACACTGTGTATAAGTTTCAAAGTTGATTAGGGACAGCGCGAACGCAGTCCCCGCTACCAAAAATTACGCGCCCGAGATACCCACATTTGGGGCATTCGCAGGAGTCAGCCCGACCGTAGTGCAATGGAAGGGCCTCATCCTGGGGGAACCGCCTTCTTGATCACGGTAACCCCTACGCCAGGTAAGTATGAATTGAAAAGTGTGGACATGGGTAGACTACCTCACGCAAACAGACCAAAATGTTGAGAGCCTAATAATAACGATGCTGTTTTTAATAATATGTAGTTCTATTTCCTAATTTAAGGTATAGGTTTAGTTATAAACTCTTTTTTTAAACACGATTGTTATGGTCGTACAAAAAAAATATTAAAAAATCATATTTTTTCTTTCAATATTAGTCTCAACGTCAGAAATCTAGCTCAAAACACTCCTCGAGTGGACGTTGTAATTGCAGCTGCAGCGGTCAAACGAGTTACTACAATCTTTTTTTATCAACGATTTTTCAAAGAGAATACTTTATACCTGTAATTGTTGTATTTTTAGCGTATCATTCCTACCACGTCATTGGCAATTCGTGTGAAAACTGCGAAAACTCACTATAATATGGAGCCATCCGACGCGAAACAGCGCCCGCAGCGCTCGGTGCCTGATCGCGGTACTACACCTCAGACTTGAACACACCTCAGGTCTCAGCTCAGCTGGCTCGACGCTGATGTGAATGTGAATCTCAGGCCCGGGTCGGCGCTAGCCACCAGCCGCCGCCGCCGCGCCGCACGAGTGAGCTCCCGTTCCCGACGTATTATGTTAGATTTAATAGTTATCTTTACGTTTTTCAGACGCTTTAGAAAATACTACTATTGGATATTTATAAATTGTTATGCATATGTATATTTATGTTGTTTTCAATATTATAACATATGGCTTTTTATTGGATTTATAAGTTGGTTCTCAATAATCTATGTAAATGCACTTTCAGGTACACATTTTATACTATTTCCTTCCCGTTAAGATCATACTTCACAGGATCATTTCTGTAGTAAGATCTTCATTTATTCACTTCTACTTTGAAGTGTTTACCAACCACGATGAAGAGAAACGGCTCTTCTCCCTGAGCGTGAGGCAGACGTGAACCAGTATTCTCGTGATACAGGAGCATGTCATCGATGATCGTTCAGCCTTCCAATGGGGAAGGTCGGGAGTTGAGCGTTCAGAGTGGTAAATTTATAAATATATATACTTTGATTATTAGTCACTACTTAGGTGGCCCAATCCCATAAGGATCGGCGCTGGTAAATTTATAAATATATATACTTTGATTGTTAGTCACTACTTAGGTGGCCCAATCCCATAAGGATCGGGCGCTAAATAAAAATTGGTTATAGACTCATCATGTGTTCCCCTCCACGGAAATCTTTAGTAAAAGGCGAAAGATTTATTCGTTTTGAAGGGAAACCAGAGTGAACAGGCCCGTTGAGCCTCAACAGCCTGGCCGATCCTATTGCTATTGCGACTATCGAGAGCCTACGTTTTCCTAAGCTGATCGTTATACGTATCTCCTAGTGTAACGCCTTGTTTTTCCGTCGCTTCAGTTCCCGCCCGTTTTAACTGGCCAAACGCGCGTCAACGAATCTAAGTTGGAATATAGGTCCCATTTATTCGCACGTTAACGAACCTCGCGGACACCTCAGACCGGCTCTCGCGCGCTCACGTCAGGGCAGCTCAGGCCTCAGCTTGAGGTGTAGTACCGCGAGCGGCCACGCCGCCACCGAGCGCTGCTGTCGTCGCCGGGCCGGGCTCAGCTCTCACCTCATCTCGCCTTCCGAGACGAGACGAGCGAGCGATCTGACTATTCCTCTGTTTTTACCCTGTTCGCCCGTACCGCCTCTCGCCGTCGCCGTCGAGGCGATCGGCTGCCGTCGCCCGGTGTCCTCTCTACTTGTGCCGCGTCGATCGATGTTATTATTTTATTTCAAATTTTATACGCTTCGTTCCGGACACGTTACTTTTCGCGTTCCACAAGTAGAAACGTCCCACGGCGAAGGGTAAATCGATGAACCGCACCCTACTGGCCCTTTTACTACGGTGTCAGATGGCGAAAATCGTATCACACTCGGAACTGTGGTGATGTGCAATGTATAACAACAGCGCTAGTTTTGCCGCTAGATGTTTTTCATTGTTTCTCGATTATCTTGTTGATTCAATGTTTTAATACGACACTAGACCAAACCTTTTCCAGTTATCGCTTCTCGGCCTGTTGGCTAAGATCAAAGTGTAGTATCTGTTCTTATCAGCTTAACATCTGATACGTCCCTCATCGAGGGACCAGTTTGTTAAACTGATTTTTGGAAAATGACGGAGTGCTAGGAGCTTGCTCCACCTCTGTCACGGGTTGACCCGGCATTGCAGTACCGCCGGGACCGGCCCACCTAAACACTTGAACTATAACTAATGTTTTAAACACTGGTTAATAAAGGTTACGCACGTTAGTTACAACTTAAAACTATCGGCGTCGTTTTTTAAAGTTTTCGACTTAGCGTATATTATTCAATAATAGAAACGTAGTATGTTTAATAATCTTGTCATAAATAAATGTCCTAACTTCCTGTTATGTTTCGTATTATTTTACCGGTTGGTAAATTTTTGTAATCGCCTAGCAACAAACACACAATGTTTAAAGAGAAAAAAAAATTTAAAAAATGCCAACAGCACGTGGTGTTCCCAAGCGGTCACCCATCCAAGTACTAACCACGCCCGACGTTGCTTGACTTCGGTGATCGGACGAGAACCGGTATATTCAACGTGGTATGGCCGTTGGCAAGAGTCTTAGCCAGAGTCCGTCTATATTAGCGAACTTCTGAATGAATGGTTGATATGTTTTTGATCTCGCAGACATATAGGGAAATTTGGAATACCAACAAACAGCAGTATGTAGTTCGTTCGGTATGACATGTATTTAATACTAATTATAAAACAGCCGTCCATTTAATTTAATTTCAATTCTATTTATTTCTTTCAATGCTATGCTACAAAAAATAAATACAATCCAGTAATATTGTAGGAAAGAACATAAATTATCATAAAAATCATTATCAACAAAATCATAGTGCAACATAAAAGTGGCATCAAAAAACAGTAGTCATACTACATAAATAATAAAATAATGGTAAATACTGGTAGTCCATCTTCATGCAATTCAGAATCAAGCTCACTAAAGGTGAGCGACAATAAGTAAGATTATTGAAATAAACCAAATTCAATATTCCTTCCGTAGAACTGTAACGAAAATTGTATGTTATTTTATAATGCATTTATGTTTCGTGACGCGCATTTATTTATACTTCATAGATTTTATTGACCCTTGCAAGTCCCGAAGAGGGGTTAATATTCTCCCACCTCACACTGTGTATAAGTTTCAAAGTTGATTAGGGACAGCGCGAACGCAGTCCCCGCTACCAAAAATTACGCGCCCGAGATACCCACATTTGGGGCATTCGCAGGAGTCAGCCCGACCGTAGTGCAATGGAAGGGCCTCATCCTGGGGGAACCGCCTTCTTGATCACGGTAACCCCTACGCCAGGTAAGTATGAATTGAAAAGTGTGGACATGGGTAGACTACCTCACGCAAACAGACCAAAATGTTGAGAGCCTAATAATAACGATGCTGTTTTTAATAATATGTAGTTCTATTTCCTAATTTAAGGTATAGGTTTAGTTATAAACTCTTTTTTTAAACACGATTGTTATGGTCGTACAAAAAAAATATTAAAAAATCATATTTTTTCTTTCAATATTAGTCTCAACGTCAGAAATCTAGCTCAAAACACTCCTCGAGTGGACGTTGTAATTGCAGCTGCAGCGGTCAAACGAGTTACTACAATCTTTTTTTATCAACGATTTTTCAAAGAGAATACTTTATACCTGTAATTGTTGTATTTTTAGCGTATCATTCCTACCACGTCATTGGCAATTCGTGTGAAAACTGCGAAAACTCACTATAATATGGAGCCATCCGACGCGAAACAGCGCCCGCAGCGCTCGGTGCCTGATCGCGGTACTACACCTCAGACTTGAACACACCTCAGGTCTCAGCTCAGCTGGCTCGACGCTGATGTGAATGTGAATCTCAGGCCCGGGTCGGCGCTAGCCACCAGCCGCCGCCGCCGCGCCGCACGAGTGAGCTCCCGTTCCCGACGTATTATGTTAGATTTAATAGTTATCTTTACGTTTTTCAGACGCTTTAGAAAATACTACTATTGGATATTTATAAATTGTTATGCATATGTATATTTATGTTGTTTTCAATATTATAACATATGGCTTTTTATTGGATTTATAAGTTGGTTCTCAATAATCTATGTAAATGCACTTTCAGGTACACATTTTATACTATTTCCTTCCCGTTAAGATCATACTTCACAGGATCATTTCTGTAGTAAGATCTTCATTTATTCACTTCTACTTTGAAATGTTTACCAACCACGATGAAGAGAAACGGCTCTTCTCCCTGAGCGTGAGGCAGACGTGAACCAGTATTCTCGTGATACAGGAGCATGTCATCGATGATCGTTCAGCCTTCCAATGGGGAAGGTCGGGAGTTGAGCGTTCAGAGTGGTAAATTTATAAATATATATACTTTGATTATTAGTCACTACTTAGGTGGCCCAATCCCATAAGGATCGGCGCTGGTAAATTTATAAATATATATACTTTGATTGTTAGTCACTACTTAGGTGGCCCAATCCCATAAGGATCGGGCGCTAAATAAAAATTGGTTATAGACTCATCATGTGTTCCCCTCCACGGAAATCTTTAGTAAAAGGCGAAAGATTTATTCGTTTTGAAGGGAAACCAGAGTGAACAGGCCCGTTGAGCCTCAACAGCCTGGCCGATCCTATTGCTATTGCGACTATCGAGAGCCTACGTTTTCCTAAGCTGATCGTTATACGTATCTCCTAGTGTAACGCCTTGTTTTTCCGTCGCTTCAGTTCCCGCCCGTTTTAACTGGCCAAACGCGCGTCAACGAATCTAAGTTGGAATATAGGTCCCATTTATTCGCACGTTAACGAACCTCGCGGACACCTCAGACCGGCTCTCGCGCGCTCACGTCAGGGCAGCTCAGGCCTCAGCTTGAGGTGTAGTACCGCGAGCGGCCACGCCGCCACCGAGCGCTGCTGTCGTCGCCGGGCCGGGCTCAGCTCTCACCTCATCTCGCCTTCCGAGACGAGACGAGCGAGCGATCTGACTATTCCTCTGTTTTTACCCTGTTCGCCCGTACCGCCTCTCGCCGTCGCCGTCGAGGCGATCGGCTGCCGTCGCCCGGTGTCCTCTCTACTTGTGCCGCGTCGATCGATGTTATTATTTTATTTCAAATTTTATACGCTTCGTTCCGGACACGTTACTTTTCGCGTTCCACAAGTAGAAACGTCCCACGGCGAAGGGTAAATCGATGAACCGCACCCTACTGGCCCTTTTACTACGGTGTCAGATGGCGAAAATCGTATCACACTCGGAACTGTGGTGATGTGCAATGTATAACAACAGCGCTAGTTTTGCCGCTAGATGTTTTTCATTGTTTCTCGATTATCTTGTTGATTCAATGTTTTAATACGACACTAGACCAAACCTTTTCCAGTTATCGCTTCTCGGCCTGTTGGCTAAGATCAAAGTGTAGTATCTGTTCTTATCAGCTTAACATCTGATACGTCCCTCATCGAGGGACCAGTTTGTTAAACTGATTTTTGGAAAATGACGGAGTGCTAGGAGCTTGCTCCACCTCTGTCACGGGTTGACCCGGCATTGCAGTACCGCCGGGACCGGCCCACCTAAACACTTGAACTATAACTAATGTTTTAAACACTGGTTAATAAAGGTTACGCACGTTAGTTACAACTTAAAACTATCGGCGTCGTTTTTTAAAGTTTTCGACTTAGCGTATATTATTCAATAATAGAAACGTAGTATGTTTAATAATCTTGTCATAAATAAATGTCCTAACTTCCTGTTATGTTTCGTATTATTTTACCGGTTGGTAAATTTTTGTAATCGCCTAGCAACAAACACACAATGTTTAAAGAGAAAAAAAAATTTAAAAAATGCCAACAGCACGTGGTGTTCCCAAGCGGTCACCCATCCAAGTACTAACCACGCCCGACGTTGCTTGACTTCGGTGATCGGACGAGAACCGGTATATTCAACGTGGTATGGCCGTTGGCAAGAGTCTTAGCCAGAGTCCGTCTATATTAGCGAACTTCTGAATGAATGGTTGATATGTTTTTGATCTCGCAGACATATAGGGAAATTTGGAATACCAACAAACAGCAGTATGTAGTTCGTTCGGTATGACATGTATTTAATACTAATTATAAAACAGCCGTCCATTTAATTTAATTTCAATTCTATTTATTTCTTTCAATGCTATGCTACAAAAAATAAATACAATCCAGTAATATTGTAGGAAAGAACATAAATTATCATAAAAATCATTATCAACAAAATCATAGTGCAACATAAAAGTGGCATCAAAAAACAGTAGTCATACTACATAAATAATAAAATAATGGTAAATACTGGTAGTCCATCTTCATGCAATTCAGAATCAAGCTCACTAAAGGTGAGCGACAATAAGTAAGATTATTGAAATAAACCAAATTCAATATTCCTTCCGTAGAACTGTAACGAAAATTGTATGTTATTTTATAATGCATTTATGTTTCGTGACGCGCATTTATTTATACTTCATAGATTTTATTGACCCTTGCAAGTCCCGAAGAGGGGTTAATATTCTCCCACCTCACACTGTGTATAAGTTTCAAAGTTGATTAGGGACAGCGCGAACGCAGTCCCCGCTACCAAAAATTACGCGCCCGAGATACCCACATTTGGGGCATTCGCAGGAGTCAGCCCGACCGTAGTGCAATGGAAGGGCCTCATCCTGGGGGAACCGCCTTCTTGATCACGGTAACCCCTACGCCAGGTAAGTATGAATTGAAAAGTGTGGACATGGGTA
Source organism: Allygus modestus (assembly GCA_963675035.1). Lineage (NCBI taxonomy): Eukaryota > Metazoa > Arthropoda > Insecta > Hemiptera > Cicadellidae > Allygus > Allygus modestus. The sequence continues at coordinate 96,933,106 of OY776117.1, forward strand.
GACTACCTCACGCAAACAGACCAAAATGTTGAGAGCCTAATAATAACGATGCTGTTTTTAATAATATGTAGTTCTATTTCCTAATTTAAGGTATAGGTTTAGTTATAAACTCTTTTTTTAAACACGATTGTTATGGTCGTACAAAAAAAATATTAAAAAATCATATTTTTTCTTTCAATATTAGTCTCAACGTCAGAAATCTAGCTCAAAACACTCCTCGAGTGGACGTTGTAATTGCAGCTGCAGCGGTCAAACGAGTTACTACAATCTTTTTTTATCAACGATTTTTCAAAGAGAATACTTTATACCTGTAATTGTTGTATTTTTAGCGTATCATTCCTACCACGTCATTGGCAATTCGTGTGAAAACTGCGAAAACTCACTATAATATGGAGCCATCCGACGCGAAACAGCGCCCGCAGCGCTCGGTGCCTGATCGCGGTACTACACCTCAGACTTGAACACACCTCAGGTCTCAGCTCAGCTGGCTCGACGCTGATGTGAATGTGAATCTCAGGCCCGGGTCGGCGCTAGCCACCAGCCGCCGCCGCCGCGCCGCACGAGTGAGCTCCCGTTCCCGACGTATTATGTTAGATTTAATAGTTATCTTTACGTTTTTCAGACGCTTTAGAAAATACTACTATTGGATATTTATAAATTGTTATGCATATGTATATTTATGTTGTTTTCAATATTATAACATATGGCTTTTTATTGGATTTATAAGTTGGTTCTCAATAATCTATGTAAATGCACTTTCAGGTACACATTTTATACTATTTCCTTCCCGTTAAGATCATACTTCACAGGATCATTTCTGTAGTAAGATCTTCATTTATTCACTTCTACTTTGAAATGTTTACCAACCACGATGAAGAGAAACGGCTCTTCTCCCTGAGCGTGAGGCAGACGTGAACCAGTATTCTCGTGATACAGGAGCATGTCATCGATGATCGTTCAGCCTTCCAATGGGGAAGGTCGGGAGTTGAGCGTTCAGAGTGGTAAATTTATAAATATATATACTTTGATTATTAGTCACTACTTAGGTGGCCCAATCCCATAAGGATCGGCGCTGGTAAATTTATAAATATATATACTTTGATTGTTAGTCACTACTTAGGTGGCCCAATCCCATAAGGATCGGGCGCTAAATAAAAATTGGTTATAGACTCATCATGTGTTCCCCTCCACGGAAATCTTTAGTAAAAGGCGAAAGATTTATTCGTTTTGAAGGGAAACCAGAGTGAACAGGCCCGTTGAGCCTCAACAGCCTGGCCGATCCTATTGCTATTGCGACTATCGAGAGCCTACGTTTTCCTAAGCTGATCGTTATACGTATCTCCTAGTGTAACGCCTTGTTTTTCCGTCGCTTCAGTTCCCGCCCGTTTTAACTGGCCAAACGCGCGTCAACGAATCTAAGTTGGAATATAGGTCCCATTTATTCGCACGTTAACGAACCTCGCGGACACCTCAGACCGGCTCTCGCGCGCTCACGTCAGGGCAGCTCAGGCCTCAGCTTGAGGTGTAGTACCGCGAGCGGCCACGCCGCCACCGAGCGCTGCTGTCGTCGCCGGGCCGGGCTCAGCTCTCACCTCATCTCGCCTTCCGAGACGAGACGAGCGAGCGATCTGACTATTCCTCTGTTTTTACCCTGTTCGCCCGTACCGCCTCTCGCCGTCGCCGTCGAGGCGATCGGCTGCCGTCGCCCGGTGTCCTCTCTACTTGTGCCGCGTCGATCGATGTTATTATTTTATTTCAAATTTTATACGCTTCGTTCCGGACACGTTACTTTTCGCGTTCCACAAGTAGAAACGTCCCACGGCGAAGGGTAAATCGATGAACCGCACCCTACTGGCCCTTTTACTACGGTGTCAGATGGCGAAAATCGTATCACACTCGGAACTGTGGTGATGTGCAATGTATAACAACAGCGCTAGTTTTGCCGCTAGATGTTTTTCATTGTTTCTCGATTATCTTGTTGATTCAATGTTTTAATACGACACTAGACCAAACCTTTTCCAGTTATCGCTTCTCGGCCTGTTGGCTAAGATCAAAGTGTAGTATCTGTTCTTATCAGCTTAACATCTGATACGTCCCTCATCGAGGGACCAGTTTGTTAAACTGATTTTTGGAAAATGACGGAGTGCTAGGAGCTTGCTCCACCTCTGTCACGGGTTGACCCGGCATTGCAGTACCGCCGGGACCGGCCCACCTAAACACTTGAACTATAACTAATGTTTTAAACACTGGTTAATAAAGGTTACGCACGTTAGTTACAACTTAAAACTATCGGCGTCGTTTTTTAAAGTTTTCGACTTAGCGTATATTATTCAATAATAGAAACGTAGTATGTTTAATAATCTTGTCATAAATAAATGTCCTAACTTCCTGTTATGTTTCGTATTATTTTACCGGTTGGTAAATTTTTGTAATCGCCTAGCAACAAACACACAATGTTTAAAGAGAAAAAAAAATTTAAAAAATGCCAACAGCACGTGGTGTTCCCAAGCGGTCACCCATCCAAGTACTAACCACGCCCGACGTTGCTTGACTTCGGTGATCGGACGAGAACCGGTATATTCAACGTGGTATGGCCGTTGGCAAGAGTCTTAGCCAGAGTCCGTCTATATTAGCGAACTTCTGAATGAATGGTTGATATGTTTTTGATCTCGCAGACATATAGGGAAATTTGGAATACCAACAAACAGCAGTATGTAGTTCGTTCGGTATGACATGTATTTAATACTAATTATAAAACAGCCGTCCATTTAATTTAATTTCAATTCTATTTATTTCTTTCAATGCTATGCTACAAAAAATAAATACAATCCAGTAATATTGTAGGAAAGAACATAAATTATCATAAAAATCATTATCAACAAAATCATAGTGCAACATAAAAGTGGCATCAAAAAACAGTAGTCATACTACATAAATAATAAAATAATGGTAAATACTGGTAGTCCATCTTCATGCAATTCAGAATCAAGCTCACTAAAGGTGAGCGACAATAAGTAAGATTATTGAAATAAACCAAATTCAATATTCCTTCCGTAGAACTGTAACGAAAATTGTATGTTATTTTATAATGCATTTATGTTTCGTGACGCGCATTTATTTATACTTCATAGATTTTATTGACCCTTGCAAGTCCCGAAGAGGGGTTAATATTCTCCCACCTCACACTGTGTATAAGTTTCAAAGTTGATTAGGGACAGCGCGAACGCAGTCCCCGCTACCAAAAATTACGCGCCCGAGATACCCACATTTGGGGCATTCGCAGGAGTCAGCCCGACCGTAGTGCAATGGAAGGGCCTCATCCTGGGGGAACCGCCTTCTTGATCACGGTAACCCCTACGCCAGGTAAGTATGAATTGAAAAGTGTGGACATGGGTAGACTACCTCACGCAAACAGACCAAAATGTTGAGAGCCTAATAATAACGATGCTGTTTTTAATAATATGTAGTTCTATTTCCTAATTTAAGGTATAGGTTTAGTTATAAACTCTTTTTTTAAACACGATTGTTATGGTCGTACAAAAAAAATATTAAAAAATCATATTTTTTCTTTCAATATTAGTCTCAACGTCAGAAATCTAGCTCAAAACACTCCTCGAGTGGACGTTGTAATTGCAGCTGCAGCGGTCAAACGAGTTACTACAATCTTTTTTTATCAACGATTTTTCAAAGAGAATACTTTATACCTGTAATTGTTGTATTTTTAGCGTATCATTCCTACCACGTCATTGGCAATTCGTGTGAAAACTGCGAAAACTCACTATAATATGGAGCCATCCGACGCGAAACAGCGCCCGCAGCGCTCGGTGCCTGATCGCGGTACTACACCTCAGACTTGAACACACCTCAGGTCTCAGCTCAGCTGGCTCGACGCTGATGTGAATGTGAATCTCAGGCCCGGGTCGGCGCTAGCCACCAGCCGCCGCCGCCGCGCCGCACGAGTGAGCTCCCGTTCCCGACGTATTATGTTAGATTTAATAGTTATCTTTACGTTTTTCAGACGCTTTAGAAAATACTACTATTGGATATTTATAAATTGTTATGCATATGTATATTTATGTTGTTTTCAATATTATAACATATGGCTTTTTATTGGATTTATAAGTTGGTTCTCAATAATCTATGTAAATGCACTTTCAGGTACACATTTTATACTATTTCCTTCCCGTTAAGATCATACTTCACAGGATCATTTCTGTAGTAAGATCTTCATTTATTCACTTCTACTTTGAAATGTTTACCAACCACGATGAAGAGAAACGGCTCTTCTCCCTGAGCGTGAGGCAGACGTGAACCAGTATTCTCGTGATACAGGAGCATGTCATCGATGATCGTTCAGCCTTCCAATGGGGAAGGTCGGGAGTTGAGCGTTCAGAGTGGTAAATTTATAAATATATATACTTTGATTATTAGTCACTACTTAGGTGGCCCAATCCCATAAGGATCGGCGCTGGTAAATTTATAAATATATATACTTTGATTGTTAGTCACTACTTAGGTGGCCCAATCCCATAAGGATCGGGCGCTAAATAAAAATTGGTTATAGACTCATCATGTGTTCCCCTCCACGGAAATCTTTAGTAAAAGGCGAAAGATTTATTCGTTTTGAAGGGAAACCAGAGTGAACAGGCCCGTTGAGCCTCAACAGCCTGGCCGATCCTATTGCTATTGCGACTATCGAGAGCCTACGTTTTCCTAAGCTGATCGTTATACGTATCTCCTAGTGTAACGCCTTGTTTTTCCGTCGCTTCAGTTCCCGCCCGTTTTAACTGGCCAAACGCGCGTCAACGAATCTAAGTTGGAATATAGGTCCCATTTATTCGCACGTTAACGAACCTCGCGGACACCTCAGACCGGCTCTCGCGCGCTCACGTCAGGGCAGCTCAGGCCTCAGCTTGAGGTGTAGTACCGCGAGCGGCCACGCCGCCACCGAGCGCTGCTGTCGTCGCCGGGCCGGGCTCAGCTCTCACCTCATCTCGCCTTCCGAGACGAGACGAGCGAGCGATCTGACTATTCCTCTGTTTTTACCCTGTTCGCCCGTACCGCCTCTCGCCGTCGCCGTCGAGGCGATCGGCTGCCGTCGCCCGGTGTCCTCTCTACTTGTGCCGCGTCGATCGATGTTATTATTTTATTTCAAATTTTATACGCTTCGTTCCGGACACGTTACTTTTCGCGTTCCACAAGTAGAAACGTCCCACGGCGAAGGGTAAATCGATGAACCGCACCCTACTGGCCCTTTTACTACGGTGTCAGATGGCGAAAATCGTATCACACTCGGAACTGTGGTGATGTGCAATGTATAACAACAGCGCTAGTTTTGCCGCTAGATGTTTTTCATTGTTTCTCGATTATCTTGTTGATTCAATGTTTTAATACGACACTAGACCAAACCTTTTCCAGTTATCGCTTCTCGGCCTGTTGGCTAAGATCAAAGTGTAGTATCTGTTCTTATCAGCTTAACATCTGATACGTCCCTCATCGAGGGACCAGTTTGATAAACTGATTTTTGGAAAATGACGGAGTGCTAGGAGCTTGCTCCACCTCTGTCACGGGTTGACCCGGCATTGCAGTACCGCCGGGACCGGCCCACCTAAACACTTGAACTATAACTAATGTTTTAAACACTGGTTAATAAAGGTTACGCACGTTAGTTACAACTTAAAACTATCGGCGTCGTTTTTTAAAGTTTTCGACTTAGCGTATATTATTCAATAATAGAAACGTAGTATGTTTAATAATCTTGTCATAAATAAATGTCCTAACTTCCTGTTATGTTTCGTATTATTTTACCGGTTGGTAAATTTTTGTAATCGCCTAGCAACAAACACACAATGTTTAAAGAGAAAAAAAAATTTAAAAAATGCCAACAGCACGTGGTGTTCCCAAGCGGTCACCCATCCAAGTACTAACCACGCCCGACGTTGCTTGACTTCGGTGATCGGACGAGAACCGGTATATTCAACGTGGTATGGCCGTTGGCAAGAGTCTTAGCCAGAGTCCGTCTATATTAGCGAACTTCTGAATGAATGGTTGATATGTTTTTGATCTCGCAGACATATAGGGAAATTTGGAATACCAACAAACAGCAGTATGTAGTTCGTTCGGTATGACATGTATTTAATACTAATTATAAAACAGCCGTCCATTTAATTTAATTTCAATTCTATTTATTTCTTTCAATGCTATGCTACAAAAAATAAATACAATCCAGTAATATTGTAGGAAAGAACATAAATTATCATAAAAATCATTATCAACAAAATCATAGTGCAACATAAAAGTGGCATCAAAAAACAGTAGTCATACTACATAAATAATAAAATAATGGTAAATACTGGTAGTCCATCTTCATGCAATTCAGAATCAAGCTCACTAAAGGTGAGCGACAATAAGTAAGATTATTGAAATAAACCAAATTCAATATTCCTTCCGTAGAACTGTAACGAAAATTGTATGTTATTTTATAATGCATTTATGTTTCGTGACGCGCATTTATTTATACTTCATAGATTTTATTGACCCTTGCAAGTCCCGAAGAGGGGTTAATATTCTCCCACCTCACACTGTGTATAAGTTTCAAAGTTGATTAGGGACAGCGCGAACGCAGTCCCCGCTACCAAAAATTACGCGCCCGAGATACCCACATTTGGGGCATTCGCAGGAGTCAGCCCGACCGTAGTGCAATGGAAGGGCCTCATCCTGGGGGGACCGCCTTCTTGATCACGGTAACCCCTACGCCAGGTAAGTATGAATTGAAAAGTGTGGACATGGGTAGACTACCTCACGCAAACAGACCAAAATGTTGAGAGCCTAATAATAACGATGCTGTTTTTAATAATATGTAGTTCTATTTCCTAATTTAAGGTATAGGTTTAGTTATAAACTCTTTTTTTAAACACGATTGTTATGGTCGTACAAAAAAAATATTAAAAAATCATATTTTTTCTTTCAATATTAGTCTCAACGTCAGAAATCTAGCTCAAAACACTCCTCGAGTGGACGTTGTAATTGCAGCTGCAGCGGTCAAACGAGTTACTACAATCTTTTTTTATCAACGATTTTTCAAAGAGAATACTTTATACCTGTAATTGTTGTATTTTTAGCGTATCATTCCTACCACGTCATTGGCAATTCGTGTGAAAACTGCGAAAACTCACTATAATATGGAGCCATCCGACGCGAAACAGCGCCCGCAGCGCTCGGTGCCTGATCGCGGTACTACACCTCAGACTTGAACACACCTCAGGTCTCAGCTCAGCTGGCTCGACGCTGATGTGAATGTGAATCTCAGGCCCGGGTCGGCGCTAGCCACCAGCCGCCGCCGCCGCGCCGCACGAGTGAGCTCCCGTTCCCGACGTATTATGTTAGATTTAATAGTTATCTTTACGTTTTTCAGACGCTTTAGAAAATACTACTATTGGATATTTATAAATTGTTATGCATATGTATATTTATGTTGTTTTCAATATTATAACATATGGCTTTTTATTGGATTTATAAGTTGGTTCTCAATAATCTATGTAAATGCACTTTCAGGTACACATTTTATACTATTTCCTTCCCGTTAAGATCATACTTCACAGGATCATTTCTGTAGTAAGATCTTCATTTATTCACTTCTACTTTGAAGTGTTTACCAACCACGATGAAGAGAAACGGCTCTTCTCCCTGAGCGTGAGGCAGACGTGAACCAGTATTCTCGTGATACAGGAGCATGTCATCGATGATCGTTCAGCCTTCCAATGGGGAAGGTCGGGAGTTGAGCGTTCAGAGTGGTAAATTTATAAATATATATACTTTGATTATTAGTCACTACTTAGGTGGCCCAATCCCATAAGGATCGGCGCTGGTAAATTTATAAATATATATACTTTGATTGTTAGTCACTACTTAGGTGGCCCAATCCCATAAGGATCGGGCGCTAAATAAAAATTGGTTATAGACTCATCATGTGTTCCCCTCCACGGAAATCTTTAGTAAAAGGCGAAAGATTTATTCGTTTTGAAGGGAAACCAGAGTGAACAGGCCCGTTGAGCCTCAACAGCCTGGCCGATCCTATTGCTATTGCGACTATCGAGAGCCTACGTTTTCCTAAGCTGATCGTTATACGTATCTCCTAGTGTAACGCCTTGTTTTTCCGTCGCTTCAGTTCCCGCCCGTTTTAACTGGCCAAACGCGCGTCAACGAATCTAAGTTGGAATATAGGTCCCATTTATTCGCACGTTAACGAACCTCGCGGACACCTCAGACCGGCTCTCGCGCGCTCACGTCAGGGCAGCTCAGGCCTCAGCTTGAGGTGTAGTACCGCGAGCGGCCACGCCGCCACCGAGCGCTGCTGTCGTCGCCGGGCCGGGCTCAGCTCTCACCTCATCTCGCCTTCCGAGACGAGACGAGCGAGCGATCTGACTATTCCTCTGTTTTTACCCTGTTCGCCCGTACCGCCTCTCGCCGTCGCCGTCGAGGCGATCGGCTGCCGTCGCCCGGTGTCCTCTCTACTTGTGCCGCGTCGATCGATGTTATTATTTTATTTCAAATTTTATACGCTTCGTTCCGGACACGTTACTTTTCGCGTTCCACAAGTAGAAACGTCCCACGGCGAAGGGTAAATCGATGAACCGCACCCTACTGGCCCTTTTACTACGGTGTCAGATGGCGAAAATCGTATCACACTCGGAACTGTGGTGATGTGCAATGTATAACAACAGCGCTAGTTTTGCCGCTAGATGTTTTTCATTGTTTCTCGATTATCTTGTTGATTCAATGTTTTAATACGACACTAGACCAAACCTTTTCCAGTTATCGCTTCTCGGCCTGTTGGCTAAGATCAAAGTGTAGTATCTGTTCTTATCAGCTTAACATCTGATACGTCCCTCATCGAGGGACCAGTTTGTTAAACTGATTTTTGGAAAATGACGGAGTGCTAGGAGCTTGCTCCACCTCTGTCACGGGTTGACCCGGCATTGCAGTACCGCCGGGACCGGCCCACCTAAACACTTGAACTATAACTAATGTTTTAAACACTGGTTAATAAAGGTTACGCACGTTAGTTACAACTTAAAACTATCGGCGTCGTTTTTTAAAGTTTTCGACTTAGCGTATATTATTCAATAATAGAAACGTAGTATGTTTAATAATCTTGTCATAAATAAATGTCCTAACTTCCTGTTATGTTTCGTATTATTTTACCGGTTGGTAAATTTTTGTAATCGCCTAGCAACAAACACACAATGTTTAAAGAGAAAAAAAAATTTAAAAAATGCCAATAGCACGTGGTGTTCCCAAGCGGTCACCCATCCAAGTACTAACCACGCCCGACGTTGCTTGACTTCGGTGATCGGACGAGAACCGGTATATTCAACGTGGTATGGCCGTTGGCAAGAGTCTTAGCCAGAGTCCGTCTATATTAGCGAACTTCTGAATGAATGGTTGATATGTTTTTGATCTCGCAGACATATAGGGAAATTTGGAATACCAACAAACAGCAGTATGTAGTTCGTTCGGTATGACATGTATTTAATACTAATTATAAAACAGCCGTCCATTTAATTTAATTTCAATTCTATTTATTTCTTTCAATGCTATGCTACAAAAAATAAATACAATCCAGTAATATTGTAGGAAAGAACATAAATTATCATAAAAATCATTATCAACAAAATCATAGTGCAACATAAAAGTGGCATCAAAAAACAGTAGTCATACTACATAAATAATAAAATAATGGTAAATACTGGTAGTCCATCTTCATGCAATTCAGAATCAAGCTCACTAAAGGTGAGCGACAATAAGTAAGATTATTGAAATAAACCAAATTCAATATTCCTTCCGTAGAACTGTAACGAAAATTGTATGTTATTTTATAATGCATTTATGTTTCGTGACGCGCATTTATTTATACTTCATAGATTTTATTGACCCTTGCAAGTCCCGAAGAGGGGTTAATATTCTCCCACCTCACACTGTGTATAAGTTTCAAAGTTGATTAGGGACAGCGCGAACGCAGTCCCCGCTACCAAAAATTACGCGCCCGAGATACCCACATTTGGGGCATTCGCAGGAGTCAGCCCGACCGTAGTGCAATGGAAGGGCCTCATCCTGGGGGGACCGCCTTCTTGATCACGGTAACCCCTACGCCAGGTAAGTATGAATTGAAAAGTGTGGACATGGGTAGACTACCTCACGCAAACAGACCAAAATGTTGAGAGCCTAATAATAACGATGCTGTTTTTAATAATATGTAGTTCTATTTCCTAATTTAAGGTATAGGTTTAGTTATAAACTCTTTTTTTAAACACGATTGTTATGGTCGTACAAAAAAAATATTAAAAAATCATATTTTTTCTTTCAATATTAGTCTCAACGTCAGAAATCTAGCTCAAAACACTCCTCGAGTGGACGTTGTAATTGCAGCTGCAGCGGTCAAACGAGTTACTACAATCTTTTTTTATCAACGATTTTTCAAAGAGAATACTTTATACCTGTAATTGTTGTATTTTTAGCGTATCATTCCTACCACGTCATTGGCAATTCGTGTGAAAACTCACTATAATATGGAGCCATCCGACGCGAAACAGCGCCCGCAGCGCTCGGTGCCTGATCGCGGTACTACACCTCAGACTTGAACACACCTCAGGTCTCAGCTCAGCTGGCTCGACGCTGATGTGAATGTGAATCTCAGGCCCGGGTCGGCGCTAGCCACCAGCCGCCGCCGCCGCGCCGCACGAGTGAGCTCCCGTTCCCGACGTATTATGTTAGATTTAATAGTTATCTTTACGTTTTTCAGACGCTTTAGAAAATACTACTATTGGATATTTATAAATTGTTATGCATATGTATATTTATGTTGTTTTCAATATTATAACATATGGCTTTTTATTGGATTTATAAGTTGGTTCTCAATAATCTATGTAAATGCACTTTCAGGTACACATTTTATACTATTTCCTTCCCGTTAAGATCATACTTCACAGGATCATTTCTGTAGTAAGATCTTCATTTATTCACTTCTACTTTGAAGTGTTTACCAACCACGATGAAGAGAAACGGCTCTTCTCCCTGAGCGTGAGGCAGACGTGAACCAGTATTCTCGTGATACAGGAGCATGTCATCGATGATCGTTCAGCCTTCCAATGGGGAAGGTCGGGAGTTGAGCGTTCAGAGTGGTAAATTTATAAATATATATACTTTGATTATTAGTCACTACTTAGGTGGCCCAATCCCATAAGGATCGGCGCTGGTAAATTTATAAATATATATACTTTGATTGTTAGTCACTACTTAGGTGGCCCAATCCCATAAGGATCGGGCGCTAAATAAAAATTGGTTATAGACTCATCATGTGTTCCCCTCCACGGAAATCTTTAGTAAAAGGCGAAAGATTTATTCGTTTTGAAGGGAAACCAGAGTGAACAGGCCCGTTGAGCCTCAACAGCCTGGCCGATCCTATTGCTATTGCGACTATCGAGAGCCTACGTTTTCCTAAGCTGATCGTTATACGTATCTCCTAGTGTAACGCCTTGTTTTTCCGTCGCTTCAGTTCCCGCCCGTTTTAACTGGCCAAACGCGCGTCAACGAATCTAAGTTGGAATATAGGTCCCATTTATTCGCACGTTAACGAACCTCGCGGACACCTCAGACCGGCTCTCGCGCGCTCACGTCAGGGCAGCTCAGGCCTCAGCTTGAGGTGTAGTACCGCGAGCGGCCACGCCGCCACCGAGCGCTGCTGTCGTCGCCGGGCCGGGCTCAGCTCTCACCTCATCTCGCCTTCCGAGACGAGACGAGCGAGCGATCTGACTATTCCTCTGTTTTTACCCTGTTCGCCCGTACCGCCTCTCGCCGTCGCCGTCGAGGCGATCGGCTGCCGTCGCCCGGTGTCCTCTCTACTTGTGCCGCGTCGATCGATGTTATTATTTTATTTCAAATTTTATACGCTTCGTTCCGGACACGTTACTTTTCGCGTTCCACAAGTAGAAACGTCCCACGGCGAAGGGTAAATCGATGAACCGCACCCTACTGGCCCTTTTACTACGGTGTCAGATGGCGAAAATCGTATCACACTCGGAACTGTGGTGATGTGCAATGTATAACAACAGCGCTAGTTTTGCCGCTAGATGTTTTTCATTGTTTCTCGATTATCTTGTTGATTCAATGTTTTAATACGACACTAGACCAAACCTTTTCCAGTTATCGCTTCTCGGCCTGTTGGCTAAGATCAAAGTGTAGTATCTGTTCTTATCAGCTTAACATCTGATACGTCCCTCATCGAGGGACCAGTTTGTTAAACTGATTTTTGGAAAATGACGGAGTGCTAGGAGCTTGCTCCACCTCTGTCACGGGTTGACCCGGCATTGCAGTACCGCCGGGACCGGCCCACCTAAACACTTGAACTATAACTAATGTTTTAAACACTGGTTAATAAAGGTTACGCACGTTAGTTACAACTTAAAACTATCGGCGTCGTTTTTTAAAGTTTTCGACTTAGCGTATATTATTCAATAATAGAAACGTAGTATGTTTAATAATCTTGTCATAAATAAATGTCCTAACTTCCTGTTATGTTTCGTATTATTTTACCGGTTGGTAAATTTTTGTAATCGCCTAGCAACAAACACACAATGTTTAAAGAGAAAAAAAAATTTAAAAAATGCCAACAGCACGTGGTGTTCCCAAGCGGTCACCCATCCAAGTACTAACCACGCCCGACGTTGCTTGACTTCGGTGATCGGACGAGAACCGGTATATTCAACGTGGTATGGCCGTTGGCAAGAGTCTTAGCCAGAGTCCGTCTATATTAGCGAACTTCTGAATGAATGGTTGATATGTTTTTGATCTCGCAGACATATAGGGAAATTTGGAATACCAACAAACAGCAGTATGTAGTTCGTTCGGTATGACATGTATTTAATACTAATTATAAAACAGCCGTCCATTTAATTTAATTTCAATTCTATTTATTTCTTTCAATGCTATGCTACAAAAAATAAATACAATCCAGTAATATTGTAGGAAAGAACATAAATTATCATAAAAATCATTATCAACAAAATCATAGTGCAACATAAAAGTGGCATCAAAAAACAGTAGTCATACTACATAAATAATAAAATAATGGTAAATACTGGTAGTCCATCTTCATGCAATTCAGAATCAAGCTCACTAAAGGTGAGCGACAATAAGTAAGATTATTGAAATAAACCAAATTCAATATTCCTTCCGTAGAACTGTAACGAAAATTGTATGTTATTTTATAATGCATTTATGTTTCGTGACGCGCATTTATTTATACTTCATAGATTTTATTGACCCTTGCAAGTCCCGAAGAGGGGTTAATATTCTCCCACCTCACACTGTGTATAAGTTTCAAAGTTGATTAGGGACAGCGCGAACGCAGTCCCCGCTACCAAAAATTACGCGCCCGAGATACCCACATTTGGGGCATTCGCAGGAGTCAGCCCGACCGTAGTGCAATGGAAGGGCCTCATCCTGGGGGAACCGCCTTCTTGATCACGGTAACCCCTACGCCAGGTAAGTATGAATTGAAAAGTGTGGACATGGGTAGACTACCTCACGCAAACAGACCAAAATGTTGAGAGCCTAATAATAACGATGCTGTTTTTAATAATATGTAGTTCTATTTCCTAATTTAAGGTATAGGTTTAGTTATAAACTCTTTTTTTAAACACGATTGTTATGGTCGTACAAAAAAAATATTAAAAAATCATATTTTTTCTTTCAATATTAGTCTCAACGTCAGAAATCTAGCTCAAAACACTCCTCGAGTGGACGTTGTAATTGCAGCTGCAGCGGTCAAACGAGTTACTACAATCTTTTTTTATCAACGATTTTTCAAAGAGAATACTTTATACCTGTAATTGTTGTATTTTTAGCGTATCATTCCTACCACGTCATTGGCAATTCGTGTGAAAACTGCGAAAACTCACTATAATATGGAGCCATCCGACGCGAAACAGCGCCCGCAGCGCTCGGTGCCTGATCGCGGTACTACACCTCAGACTTGAACACACCTCAGGTCTCAGCTCAGCTGGCTCGACGCTGATGTGAATGTGAATCTCAGGCCCGGGTCGGCGCTAGCCACCAGCCGCCGCCGCCGCGCCGCACGAGTGAGCTCCCGTTCCCGACGTATTATGTTAGATTTAATAGTTATCTTTACGTTTTTCAGACGCTTTAGAAAATACTACTATTGGATATTTATAAATTGTTATGCATATGTATATTTATGTTGTTTTCAATATTATAACATATGGCTTTTTATTGGATTTATAAGTTGGTTCTCAATAATCTATGTAAATGCACTTTCAGGTACACATTTTATACTATTTCCTTCCCGTTAAGATCATACTTCACAGGATCATTTCTGTAGTAAGATCTTCATTTATTCACTTCTACTTTGAAGTGTTTACCAACCACGATGAAGAGAAACGGCTCTTCTCCCTGAGCGTGAGGCAGACGTGAACCAGTATTCTCGTGATACAGGAGCATGTCATCGATGATCGTTCAGCCTTCCAATGGGGAAGGTCGGGAGTTGAGCGTTCAGAGTGGTAAATTTATAAATATATATACTTTGATTATTAGTCACTACTTAGGTGGCCCAATCCCATAAGGATCGGCGCTGGTAAATTTATAAATATATATACTTTGATTGTTAGTCACTACTTAGGTGGCCCAATCCCATAAGGATCGGGCGCTAAATAAAAATTGGTTATAGACTCATCATGTGTTCCCCTCCACGGAAATCTTTAGTAAAAGGCGAAAGATTTATTCGTTTTGAAGGGAAACCAGAGTGAACAGGCCCGTTGAGCCTCAACAGCCTGGCCGATCCTATTGCTATTGCGACTATCGAGAGCCTACGTTTTCCTAAGCTGATCGTTATACGTATCTCCTAGTGTAACGCCTTGTTTTTCCGTCGCTTCAGTTCCCGCCCGTTTTAACTGGCCAAACGCGCGTCAACGAATCTAAGTTGGAATATAGGTCCCATTTATTCGCACGTTAACGAACCTCGCGGACACCTCAGACCGGCTCTCGCGCGCTCACGTCAGGGCAGCTCAGGCCTCAGCTTGAGGTGTAGTACCGCGAGCGGCCACGCCGCCACCGAGCGCTGCTGTCGTCGCCGGGCCGGGCTCAGCTCTCACCTCATCTCGCCTTCCGAGACGAGACGAGCGAGCGATCTGACTATTCCTCTGTTTTTACCCTGTTCGCCCGTACCGCCTCTCGCCGTCGCCGTCGAGGCGATCGGCTGCCGTCGCCCGGTGTCCTCTCTACTTGTGCCGCGTCGATCGATGTTATTATTTTATTTCAAATTTTATACGCTTCGTTCCGGACACGTTACTTTTCGCGTTCCACAAGTAGAAACGTCCCACGGCGAAGGGTAAATCGATGAACCGCACCCTACTGGCCCTTTTACTACGGTGTCAGATGGCGAAAATCGTATCACACTCGGAACTGTGGTGATGTGCAATGTATAACAACAGCGCTAGTTTTGCCGCTAGATGTTTTTCATTGTTTCTCGATTATCTTGTTGATTCAATGTTTTAATACGACACTAGACCAAACCTTTTCCAGTTATCGCTTCTCGGCCTGTTGGCTAAGATCAAAGTGTAGTATCTGTTCTTATCAGCTTAACATCTGATACGTCCCTCATCGAGGGACCAGTTTGTTAAACTGATTTTTGGAAAATGACGGAGTGCTAGGAGCTTGCTCCACCTCTGTCACGGGTTGACCCGGCATTGCAGTACCGCCGGGACCGGCCCACCTAAACACTTGAACTATAACTAATGTTTTAAACACTGGTTAATAAAGGTTACGCACGTTAGTTACAACTTAAAACTATCGGCGTCGTTTTTTAAAGTTTTCGACTTAGCGTATATTATTCAATAATAGAAACGTAGTATGTTTAATAATCTTGTCATAAATAAATGTCCTAACTTCCTGTTATGTTTCGTATTATTTTACCGGTTGGTAAATTTTTGTAATCGCCTAGCAACAAACACACAATGTTTAAAGAGAAAAAAAAATTTAAAAAATGCCAACAGCACGTGGTGTTCCCAAGCGGTCACCCATCCAAGTACTAACCACGCCCGACGTTGCTTGACTTCGGTGATCGGACGAGAACCGGTATATTCAACGTGGTATGGCCGTTGGCAAGAGTCTTAGCCAGAGTCCGTCTATATTAGCGAACTTCTGAATGAATGGTTGATATGTTTTTGATCTCGCAGACATATAGGGAAATTTGGAATACCAACAAACAGCAGTATGTAGTTCGTTCGGTATGACATGTATTTAATACTAATTATAAAACAGCCGTCCATTTAATTTAATTTCAATTCTATTTATTTCTTTCAATGCTATGCTACAAAAAATAAATACAATCCAGTAATATTGTAGGAAAGAACATAAATTATCATAAAAATCATTATCAACAAAATCATAGTGCAACATAAAAGTGGCATCAAAAAACAGTAGTCATACTACATAAATAATAAAATAATGGTAAATACTGGTAGTCCATCTTCATGCAATTCAGAATCAAGCTCACTAAAGGTGAGCGACAATAAGTAAGATTATTGAAATAAACCAAATTCAATATTCCTTCCGTAGAACTGTAACGAAAATTGTATGTTATTTTATAATGCATTTATGTTTCGTGACGCGCATTTATTTATACTTCATAGATTTTATTGACCCTTGCAAGTCCCGAAGAGGGGTTAATATTCTCCCACCTCACACTGTGTATAAGTTTCAAAGTTGATTAGGGACAGCGCGAACGCAGTCCCCGCTACCAAAAATTACGCGCCCGAGATACCCACATTTGGGGCATTCGCAGGAGTCAGCCCGACCGTAGTGCAATGGAAGGGCCTCATCCTGGGGGAACCGCCTTCTTGATCACGGTAACCCCTACGCCAGGTAAGTATGAATTGAAAAGTGTGGACATGGGTAGACTACCTCACGCAAACAGACCAAAATGTTGAGAGCCTAATAATAACGATGCTGTTTTTAATAATATGTAGTTCTATTTCCTAATTTAAGGTATAGGTTTAGTTATAAACTCTTTTTTTAAACACGATTGTTATGGTCGTACAAAAAAAATATTAAAAAATCATATTTTTTCTTTCAATATTAGTCTCAACGTCAGAAATCTAGCTCAAAACACTCCTCGAGTGGACGTTGTAATTGCAGCTGCAGCGGTCAAACGAGTTACTACAATCTTTTTTTATCAACGATTTTTCAAAGAGAATACTTTATACCTGTAATTGTTGTATTTTTAGCGTATCATTCCTACCACGTCATTGGCAATTCGTGTGAAAACTGCGAAAACTCACTATAATATGGAGCCATCCGACGCGAAACAGCGCCCGCAGCGCTCGGTGCCTGATCGCGGTACTACACCTCAGACTTGAACACACCTCAGGTCTCAGCTCAGCTGGCTCGACGCTGATGTGAATGTGAATCTCAGGCCCGGGTCGGCGCTAGCCACCAGCCGCCGCCGCCGCGCCGCACGAGTGAGCTCCCGTTCCCGACGTATTATGTTAGATTTAATAGTTATCTTTACGTTTTTCAGACGCTTTAGAAAATACTACTATTGGATATTTATAAATTGTTATGCATATGTATATTTATGTTGTTTTCAATATTATAACATATGGCTTTTTATTGGATTTATAAGTTGGTTCTCAATAATCTATGTAAATGCACTTTCAGGTACACATTTTATACTATTTCCTTCCCGTTAAGATCATACTTCACAGGATCATTTCTGTAGTAAGATCTTCATTTATTCACTTCTACTTTGAAGTGTTTACCAACCACGATGAAGAGAAACGGCTCTTCTCCCTGAGCGTGAGGCAGACGTGAACCAGTATTCTCGTGATACAGGAGCATGTCATCGATGATCGTTCAGCCTTCCAATGGGGAAGGTCGGGAGTTGAGCGTTCAGAGTGGTAAATTTATAAATATATATACTTTGATTATTAGTCACTACTTAGGTGGCCCAATCCCATAAGGATCGGCGCTGGTAAATTTATAAATATATATACTTTGATTGTTAGTCACTACTTAGGTGGCCCAATCCCATAAGGATCGGGCGCTAAATAAAAATTGGTTATAGACTCATCATGTGTTCCCCTCCACGGAAATCTTTAGTAAAAGGCGAAAGATTTATTCGTTTTGAAGGGAAACCAGAGTGAACAGGCCCGTTGAGCCTCAACAGCCTGGCCGATCCTATTGCTATTGCGACTATCGAGAGCCTACGTTTTCCTAAGCTGATCGTTATACGTATCTCCTAGTGTAACGCCTTGTTTTTCCGTCGCTTCAGTTCCCGCCCGTTTTAACTGGCCAAACGCGCGTCAACGAATCTAAGTTGGAATATAGGTCCCATTTATTCGCACGTTAACGAACCTCGCGGACACCTCAGACCGGCTCTCGCGCGCTCACGTCAGGGCAGCTCAGGCCTCAGCTTGAGGTGTAGTACCGCGAGCGGCCACGCCGCCACCGAGCGCTGCTGTCGTCGCCGGGCCGGGCTCAGCTCTCACCTCATCTCGCCTTCCGAGACGAGACGAGCGAGCGATCTGACTATTCCTCTGTTTTTACCCTGTTCGCCCGTACCGCCTCTCGCCGTCGCCGTCGAGGCGATCGGCTGCCGTCGCCCGGTGTCCTCTCTACTTGTGCCGCGTCGATCGATGTTATTATTTTATTTCAAATTTTATACGCTTCGTTCCGGACACGTTACTTTTCGCGTTCCACAAGTAGAAACGTCCCACGGCGAAGGGTAAATCGATGAACCGCACCCTACTGGCCCTTTTACTACGGTGTCAGATGGTGAAAATCGTATCACACTCGGAACTGTGGTGATGTGCAATGTATAACAACAGCGCTAGTTTTGCCGCTAGATGTTTTTCATTGTTTCTCGATTATCTTGTTGATTCAATGTTTTAATACGACACTAGACCAAACCTTTTCCAGTTATCGCTTCTCGGCCTGTTGGCTAAGATCAAAGTGTAGTATCTGTTCTTATCAGCTTAACATCTGATACGTCCCTCATCGAGGGACCAGTTTGTTAAACTGATTTTTGGAAAATGACGGAGTGCTAGGAGCTTGCTCCACCTCTGTCACGGGTTGACCCGGCATTGCAGTACCGCCGGGACCGGCCCACCTAAACACTTGAACTATAACTAATGTTTTAAACACTGGTTAATAAAGGTTACGCACGTTAGTTACAACTTAAAACTATCGGCGTCGTTTTTTAAAGTTTTCGACTTAGCGTATATTATTCAATAATAGAAACGTAGTATGTTTAATAATCTTGTCATAAATAAATGTCCTAACTTCCTGTTATGTTTCGTATTATTTTACCGGTTGGTAAATTTTTGTAATCGCCTAGCAACAAACACACAATGTTTAAAGAGAAAAAAAAATTTAAAAAATGCCAACAGCACGTGGTGTTCCCAAGCGGTCACCCATCCAAGTACTAACCACGCCCGACGTTGCTTGACTTCGGTGATCGGACGAGAACCGGTATATTCAACGTGGTATGGCCGTTGGCAAGAGTCTTAGCCAGAGTCCGTCTATATTAGCGAACTTCTGAATGAATGGTTGATATGTTTTTGATCTCGCAGACATATAGGGAAATTTGGAATACCAACAAACAGCAGTATGTAGTTCGTTCGGTATGACATGTATTTAATACTAATTATAAAACAGCCGTCCATTTAATTTAATTTCAATTCTATTTATTTCTTTCAATGCTATGCTACAAAAAATAAATACAATCCAGTAATATTGTAGGAAAGAACATAAATTATCATAAAAATCATTATCAACAAAATCATAGTGCAACATAAAAGTGGCATCAAAAAACAGTAGTCATACTACATAAATAATAAAATAATGGTAAATACTGGTAGTCCATCTTCATGCAATTCAGAATCAAGCTCACTAAAGGTGAGCGACAATAAGTAAGATTATTGAAATAAACCAAATTCAATATTCCTTCCGTAGAACTGTAACGAAAATTGTATGTTATTTTATAATGCATTTATGTTTCGTGACGCGCATTTATTTATACTTCATAGATTTTATTGACCCTTGCAAGTCCCGAAGAGGGGTTAATATTCTCCCACCTCACACTGTGTATAAGTTTCAAAGTTGATTAGGGACAGCGCGAACGCAGTCCCCGCTACCAAAAATTACGCGCCCGAGATACCCACATTTGGGGCATTCGCAGGAGTCAGCCCGACCGTAGTGCAATGGAAGGGCCTCATCCTGGGGGAACCGCCTTCTTGATCACGGTAACCCCTACGCCAGGTAAGTATGAATTGAAAAGTGTGGACATGGGTAGACTACCTCACGCAAACAGACCAAAATGTTGAGAGCCTAATAATAACGATGCTGTTTTTAATAATATGTAGTTCTATTTCCTAATTTAAGGTATAGGTTTAGTTATAAACTCTTTTTTTAAACACGATTGTTATGGTCGTACAAAAAAAATATTAAAAAATCATATTTTTTCTTTCAATATTAGTCTCAACGTCAGAAATCTAGCTCAAAACACTCCTCGAGTGGACGTTGTAATTGCAGCTGCAGCGGTCAAACGAGTTACTACAATCTTTTTTTATCAACGATTTTTCAAAGAGAATACTTTATACCTGTAATTGTTGTATTTTTAGCGTATCATTCCTACCACGTCATTGGCAATTCGTGTGAAAACTGCGAAAACTCACTATAATATGGAGCCATCCGACGCGAAACAGCGCCCGCAGCGCTCGGTGCCTGATCGCGGTACTACACCTCAGACTTGAACACACCTCAGGTCTCAGCTCAGCTGGCTCGACGCTGATGTGAATGTGAATCTCAGGCCCGGGTCGGCGCTAGCCACCAGCCGCCGCCGCCGCGCCGCACGAGTGAGCTCCCGTTCCCGACGTATTATGTTAGATTTAATAGTTATCTTTACGTTTTTCAGACGCTTTAGAAAATACTACTATTGGATATTTATAAATTGTTATGCATATGTATATTTATGTTGTTTTCAATATTATAACATATGGCTTTTTATTGGATTTATAAGTTGGTTCTCAATAATCTATGTAAATGCACTTTCAGGTACACATTTTATACTATTTCCTTCCCGTTAAGATCATACTTCACAGGATCATTTCTGTAGTAAGATCTTCATTTATTCACTTCTACTTTGAAGTGTTTACCAACCACGATGAAGAGAAACGGCTCTTCTCCCTGAGCGTGAGGCAGACGTGAACCAGTATTCTCGTGATACAGGAGCATGTCATCGATGATCGTTCAGCCTTCCAATGGGGAAGGTCGGGAGTTGAGCGTTCAGAGTGGTAAATTTATAAATATATATACTTTGATTATTAGTCACTACTTAGGTGGCCCAATCCCATAAGGATCGGCGCTGGTAAATTTATAAATATATATACTTTGATTGTTAGTCACTACTTAGGTGGCCCAATCCCATAAGGATCGGGCGCTAAATAAAAATTGGTTATAGACTCATCATGTGTTCCCCTCCACGGAAATCTTTAGTAAAAGGCGAAAGATTTATTCGTTTTGAAGGGAAACCAGAGTGAACAGGCCCGTTGAGCCTCAACAGCCTGGCCGATCCTATTGCTATTGCGACTATCGAGAGCCTACGTTTTCCTAAGCTGATCGTTATACGTATCTCCTAGTGTAACGCCTTGTTTTTCCGTCGCTTCAGTTCCCGCCCGTTTTAACTGGCCAAACGCGCGTCAACGAATCTAAGTTGGAATATAGGTCCCATTTATTCGCACGTTAACGAACCTCGCGGACACCTCAGACCGGCTCTCGCGCGCTCACGTCAGGGCAGCTCAGGCCTCAGCTTGAGGTGTAGTACCGCGAGCGGCCACGCCGCCACCGAGCGCTGCTGTCGTCGCCGGGCCGGGCTCAGCTCTCACCTCATCTCGCCTTCCGAGACGAGACGAGCGAGCGATCTGACTATTCCTCTGTTTTTACCCTGTTCGCCCGTACCGCCTCTCGCCGTCGCCGTCGAGGCGATCGGCTGCCGTCGCCCGGTGTCCTCTCTACTTGTGCCGCGTCGATCGATGTTATTATTTTATTTCAAATTTTATACGCTTCGTTCCGGACACGTTACTTTTCGCGTTCCACAAGTAGAAACGTCCCACGGCGAAGGGTAAATCGATGAACCGCACCCTACTGGCCCTTTTACTACGGTGTCAGATGGTGAAAATCGTATCACACTCGGAACTGTGGTGATGTGCAATGTATAACAACAGCGCTAGTTTTGCCGCTAGATGTTTTTCATTGTTTCTCGATTATCTTGTTGATTCAATGTTTTAATACGACACTAGACCAAACCTTTTCCAGTTATCGCTTCTCGGCCTGTTGGCTAAGATCAAAGTGTAGTATCTGTTCTTATCAGCTTAACATCTGATACGTCCCTCATCGAGGGACCAGTTTGTTAAACTGATTTTTGGAAAATGACGGAGTGCTAGGAGCTTGCTCCACCTCTGTCACGGGTTGACCCGGCATTGCAGTACCGCCGGGACCGGCCCACCTAAACACTTGAACTATAACTAATGTTTTAAACACTGGTTAATAAAGGTTACGCACGTTAGTTACAACTTAAAACTATCGGCGTCGTTTTTTAAAGTTTTCGACTTAGCGTATATTATTCAATAATAGAAACGTAGTATGTTTAATAATCTTGTCATAAATAAATGTCCTAACTTCCTGTTATGTTTCGTATTATTTTACCGGTTGGTAAATTTTTGTAATCGCCTAGCAACAAACACACAATGTTTAAAGAGAAAAAAAAATTTAAAAAATGCCAACAGCACGTGGTGTTCCCAAGCGGTCACCCATCCAAGTACTAACCACGCCCGACGTTGCTTGACTTCGGTGATCGGACGAGAACCGGTATATTCAACGTGGTATGGCCGTTGGCAAGAGTCTTAGCCAGAGTCCGTCTATATTAGCGAACTTCTGAATGAATGGTTGATATGTTTTTGATCTCGCAGACATATAGGGAAATTTGGAATACCAACAAACAGCAGTATGTAGTTCGTTCGGTATGACATGTATTTAATACTAATTATAAAACAGCCGTCCATTTAATTTAATTTCAATTCTATTTATTTCTTTCAATGCTATGCTACAAAAAATAAATACAATCCAGTAATATTGTAGGAAAGAACATAAATTATCATAAAAATCATTATCAACAAAATCATAGTGCAACATAAAAGTGGCATCAAAAAACAGTAGTCATACTACATAAATAATAAAATAATGGTAAATACTGGTAGTCCATCTTCATGCAATTCAGAATCAAGCTCACTAAAGGTGAGCGACAATAAGTAAGATTATTGAAATAAACCAAATTCAATATTCCTTCCGTAGAACTGTAACGAAAATTGTATGTTATTTTATAATGCATTTATGTTTCGTGACGCGCATTTATTTATACTTCATAGATTTTATTGACCCTTGCAAGTCCCGAAGAGGGGTTAATATTCTCCCACCTCACACTGTGTATAAGTTTCAAAGTTGATTAGGGACAGCGCGAACGCAGTCCCCGCTACCAAAAATTACGCGCCCGAGATACCCACATTTGGGGCATTCGCAGGAGTCAGCCCGACCGTAGTGCAATGGAAGGGCCTCATCCTGGGGGAACCGCCTTCTTGATCACGGTAACCCCTACGCCAGGTAAGTATGAATTGAAAAGTGTGGACATGGGTAGACTACCTCACGCAAACAGACCAAAATGTTGAGAGCCTAATAATAACGATGCTGTTTTTAATAATATGTAGTTCTATTTCCTAATTTAAGGTATAGGTTTAGTTATAAACTCTTTTTTTAAACACGATTGTTATGGTCGTACAAAAAAAATATTAAAAAATCATATTTTTTCTTTCAATATTAGTCTCAACGTCAGAAATCTAGCTCAAAACACTCCTCGAGTGGACGTTGTAATTGCAGCTGCAGCGGTCAAACGAGTTACTACAATCTTTTTTTATCAACGATTTTTCAAAGAGAATACTTTATACCTGTAATTGTTGTATTTTTAGCGTATCATTCCTACCACGTCATTGGCAATTCGTGTGAAAACTGCGAAAACTCACTATAATATGGAGCCATCCGACGCGAAACAGCGCCCGCAGCGCTCGGTGCCTGATCGCGGTACTACACCTCAGACTTGAACACACCTCAGGTCTCAGCTCAGCTGGCTCGACGCTGATGTGAATGTGAATCTCAGGCCCGGGTCGGCGCTAGCCACCAGCCGCCGCCGCCGCGCCGCACGAGTGAGCTCCCGTTCCCGACGTATTATGTTAGATTTAATAGTTATCTTTACGTTTTTCAGACGCTTTAGAAAATACTACTATTGGATATTTATAAATTGTTATGCATATGTATATTTATGTTGTTTTCAATATTATAACATATGGCTTTTTATTGGATTTATAAGTTGGTTCTCAATAATCTATGTAAATGCACTTTCAGGTACACATTTTATACTATTTCCTTCCCGTTAAGATCATACTTCACAGGATCATTTCTGTAGTAAGATCTTCATTTATTCACTTCTACTTTGAAGTGTTTACCAACCACGATGAAGAGAAACGGCTCTTCTCCCTGAGCGTGAGGCAGACGTGAACCAGTATTCTCGTGATACAGGAGCATGTCATCGATGATCGTTCAGCCTTCCAATGGGGAAGGTCGGGAGTTGAGCGTTCAGAGTGGTAAATTTATAAATATATATACTTTGATTATTAGTCACTACTTAGGTGGCCCAATCCCATAAGGATCGGCGCTGGTAAATTTATAAATATATATACTTTGATTGTTAGTCACTACTTAGGTGGCCCAATCCCATAAGGATCGGGCGCTAAATAAAAATTGGTTATAGACTCATCATGTGTTCCCCTCCACGGAAATCTTTAGTAAAAGGCGAAAGATTTATTCGTTTTGAAGGGAAACCAGAGTGAACAGGCCCGTTGAGCCTCAACAGCCTGGCCGATCCTATTGCTATTGCGACTATCGAGAGCCTACGTTTTCCTAAGCTGATCGTTATACGTATCTCCTAGTGTAACGCCTTGTTTTTCCGTCGCTTCAGTTCCCGCCCGTTTTAACTGGCCAAACGCGCGTCAACGAATCTAAGTTGGAATATAGGTCCCATTTATTCGCACGTTAACGAACCTCGCGGACACCTCAGACCGGCTCTCGCGCGCTCACGTCAGGGCAGCTCAGGCCTCAGCTTGAGGTGTAGTACCGCGAGCGGCCACGCCGCCACCGAGCGCTGCTGTCGTCGCCGGGCCGGGCTCAGCTCTCACCTCATCTCGCCTTCCGAGACGAGACGAGCGAGCGATCTGACTATTCCTCTGTTTTTACCCTGTTCGCCCGTACCGCCTCTCGCCGTCGCCGTCGAGGCGATCGGCTGCCGTCGCCCGGTGTCCTCTCTACTTGTGCCGCGTCGATCGATGTTATTATTTTATTTCAAATTTTATACGCTTCGTTCCGGACACGTTACTTTTCGCGTTCCACAAGTAGAAACGTCCCACGGCGAAGGGTAAATCGATGAACCGCACCCTACTGGCCCTTTTACTACGGTGTCAGATGGTGAAAATCGTATCACACTCGGAACTGTGGTGATGTGCAATGTATAACAACAGCGCTAGTTTTGCCGCTAGATGTTTTTCATTGTTTCTCGATTATCTTGTTGATTCAATGTTTTAATACGACACTAGACCAAACCTTTTCCAGTTATCGCTTCTCGGCCTGTTGGCTAAGATCAAAGTGTAGTATCTGTTCTTATCAGCTTAACATCTGATACGTCCCTCATCGAGGGACCAGTTTGTTAAACTGATTTTTGGAAAATGACGGAGTGCTAGGAGCTTGCTCCACCTCTGTCACGGGTTGACCCGGCATTGCAGTACCGCCGGGACCGGCCCACCTAAACACTTGAACTATAACTAATGTTTTAAACACTGGTTAATAAAGGTTACGCACGTTAGTTACAACTTAAAACTATCGGCGTCGTTTTTTAAAGTTTTCGACTTAGCGTATATTATTCAATAATAGAAACGTAGTATGTTTAATAATCTTGTCATAAATAAATGTCCTAACTTCCTGTTATGTTTCGTATTATTTTACCGGTTGGTAAATTTTTGTAATCGCCTAGCAACAAACACACAATGTTTAAAGAGAAAAAAAAATTTAAAAAATGCCAACAGCACGTGGTGTTCCCAAGCGGTCACCCATCCAAGTACTAACCACGCCCGACGTTGCTTGACTTCGGTGATCGGACGAGAACCGGTATATTCAACGTGGTATGGCCGTTGGCAAGAGTCTTAGCCAGAGTCCGTCTATATTAGCGAACTTCTGAATGAATGGTTGATATGTTTTTGATCTCGCAGACATATAGGGAAATTTGGAATACCAACAAACAGCAGTATGTAGTTCGTTCGGTATGACATGTATTTAATACTAATTATAAAACAGCCGTCCATTTAATTTAATTTCAATTCTATTTATTTCTTTCAATGCTATGCTACAAAAAATAAATACAATCCAGTAATATTGTAGGAAAGAACATAAATTATCAACAAAATCATAGTGCAACATAAAAGTGGCATCAAAAAACAGTAGTCATACTACATAAATAATAAAATAATGGTAAATACTGGTAGTCCATCTTCATGCAATTCAGAATCAAGCTCACTAAAGGTGAGCGACAATAAGTAAGATTATTGAAATAAACCAAATTCAATATTCCTTCCGTAGAACTGTAACGAAAATTGTATGTTATTTTATAATGCATTTATGTTTCGTGACGCGCATTTATTTATACTTCATAGATTTTATTGACCCTTGCAAGTCCCGAAGAGGGGTTAATATTCTCCCACCTCACACTGTGTATAAGTTTCAAAGTTGATTAGGGACAGCGCGAACGCAGTCCCCGCTACCAAAAATTACGCGCCCGAGATACCCACATTTGGGGCATTCGCAGGAGTCAGCCCGACCGTAGTGCAATGGAAGGGCCTCATCCTGGGGGAACCGCCTTCTTGATCACGGTAACCCCTACGCCAGGTAAGTATGAATTGAAAAGTGTGGACATGGGTAGACTACCTCACGCAAACAGACCAAAATGTTGAGAGCCTAATAATAACGATGCTGTTTTTAATAATATGTAGTTCTATTTCCTAATTTAAGGTATAGGTTTAGTTATAAACTCTTTTTTTAAACACGATTGTTATGGTCGTACAAAAAAAATATTAAAAAATCATATTTTTTCTTTCAATATTAGTCTCAACGTCAGAAATCTAGCTCAAAACACTCCTCGAGTGGACGTTGTAATTGCAGCTGCAGCGGTCAAACGAGTTACTACAATCTTTTTTTATCAACGATTTTTCAAAGAGAATACTTTATACCTGTAATTGTTGTATTTTTAGCGTATCATTCCTACCACGTCATTGGCAATTCGTGTGAAAACTGCGAAAACTCACTATAATATGGAGCCATCCGACGCGAAACAGCGCCCGCAGCGCTCGGTGCCTGATCGCGGTACTACACCTCAGACTTGAACACACCTCAGGTCTCAGCTCAGCTGGCTCGACGCTGATGTGAATGTGAATCTCAGGCCCGGGTCGGCGCTAGCCACCAGCCGCCGCCGCCGCGCCGCACGAGTGAGCTCCCGTTCCCGACGTATTATGTTAG